>OY725329.1:9572500-11972500 GCA_963242795.1 Inga leiocalycina | reverse complement strand
GTGAGCATGAGTTAAGTGAAGCAAACATGTCATGCATTAAACATTTATCATACATATATATTGGTATTGATTTCCTACTGAGATTCTCTTTAATCTCACCCTCCCTACCAACAATTTAGACAGGGCAAGTGGCTCGTGGAGGGAGCGGCTAGGACTCCTTCGAGATGAGAGTTGGTAGTTGGTTATCAATATGAGTTGGGATGACTGTATATGATTCAGTTGAGCATATAGTTATGAATTCGAGATGAAATTGTGTAATCCCCTGAATCAGATTTTGTATACCCTTTTAATAAAGGTATGAACCCGGGGTTTACCGGGAATTATGTTGTGCACTCTGATATATAATGAATGTTATTTATCTGCGAAGTAATTGTAATCAAAGTGTGAATATGAGACCTAGGGAATTGGATTTTGAAAGGTATTTATGAAAATCCTATCGGGAAGATGGGATTTTAAATGAGTTTTGAATACCATTGGTCTCTAATTCATTTTAATCGCGTATTTCGGATATAATTACGGAGGGAGGTTATAGTGTACAACATATTTATTTATCCATTTTATATGACTGGTTGTATGTTACTACTGAGATTCATTTAAATCTCACCCTTTTTCCAAAATCTAAAAATATTCCAATGGAGGATAGGGGCTCGAAGGGCAAAAGCGTCAACACTGACGACTGAGGGTACGGTGCATTCAAGCTTGGATAGTTGGTTATCATCCATTTAGCTAAGTTTTGAGAATGTTGTATAAATTTTTCAAACCCTATGGGATATTTTGTAATGTAATACAAGCACTTAATAGAAGTATTTTTATGCTATTTTTGTTTGCCTAATGAAATTTTGTGTATTTACTCTAGCAAATATCAAAATATTAAGAGGTTTGACAAACTCTCTTATACTGTGGTGCCTAAAACCCATCGAATCTTGGAAGTATGGTGAAAATCTTAGAGGCATTCTGAGGACTGGATATAAGTCAAGAGGTTAAAACCGAACCAATATAAACTCTAATGTACACTTCGGTAAATTTCTCCAACCCTTATGTTTTAATTAAGTGTTTTAATTATGATTTTTTAAATTTTTAATATCACCCAATTCACCAACGGGCGAAACCATTGACACTAACAACTGTTAGGTACACATAAAGTGTCTCACCTTCCTCTGGTTTAGATTATAATGGTATGTTAGTCAGGTATTATTTCAAGTGTTGTAATGTGGTTTCGCAGACGTTGCTCCACTTGAAGCTCTTATTCTTTCTTAACACATCAAAGAATAAGTGGGATTTTTTGGAACACCTGGAAATAAACATGTTTAGAGACGCTACATGGCTTATTAGCTTCTACACAACCCTAATGCACCTCAGAGATAGTACGTCGAGTACGGCTATAATTTGACTTGGATTGGCTTTAATCCCCCTGTATGATACCAAGTACATAAGGAACTTACTAGAGGTCACTCCAAGCAAACATTTCTCTAGGTTCAACTTCATGTTGTATTTATGAAGCAAGTTGCTAGCTTGTTCTTAATGCTCTATGTGTTAGTCCAATTTAAGAGACTTGACAAGTATATCGTCGAGTTAAACTTCCATTGTTTTGCCTATCTACTCAGTGAACATATGATTGTTAGTTCTGTCCTCACATAGACCTTCTTTTCTGGATGGCTTGGGTCCACACAAACCTCATCAAGCTCCTCTACTCTTGGTTGGTTTAGCATTTTTGTGGGGGACAGGTCATATAATTGCCATACTAGCTGCTTATCGACTAGTTTTAGGGTCGCTTAAAAACATTCCCTAGCTACCCTATGTTTTCCTCTTATTTCTCATATGCCCTAGGGAGTTTAGAACTTCACTACTTAGTAGAGGGTAGACGGTACAACCTTCATCCTATGAATCCAGGGCCTTCCTAGTAGCTCACTGTAAACCGATGGATAATCTATTACTTCATATTGAAAGGTAGGTTCAAACCTACTGTGTACATCAAGAGGGTTATCTCTCCAATGGTTTTGTTTAGTGCCCCATTACCAAACACTAACATAGATGGTGTTTGAATGATCTGGGATTCCAACCCCATTTCTTTAATTCTCTCCAAATATATTATGTTTACTGAGCTACATGGATCAATTAACACAAGTTTAATATCAAAATTACCCAAATATATAGAGATTACTAGTGCATCATCGTACGGTTGGTTCAGCTCTTCCATCTCATCATTGAAAAATGTGATTTATTTCTCCTCTAAGTTTATACAAATGTCTTTTATTTGCTTCTGGTTGGGTTCCTTTAGTAAGACCTTGGCATGTCGCCTTGCTGTAGAGTACATGATGTCACTTGTCTTTGAATCGCCCCTAATACAATTTAGGGTTCGAGCATTTTTGGGTGGTTCCACTGGTGCTGGACATGCAAGGTTAGTACCGTTATTGGACAGAGTAAAATTACCTTTCTTGGTTAATAGGTCTGTTAGGCACCTATATTTGAGGAGTTCTACCCCTTCCAACCTTAATACGATGCAGTCTGCTGTCTGATGGCCATGGTTAGAATGAAACTCACACCACTTGGACCTGTCTCACTAATCTACTAGCTTTCTTGCCTTAAGGGGCCACTTTACAACCCTACCCATCTTTACAAGGGTCTGAACTAACTTACTAGAGATGGTAGAGAAGTTATAGTCCATTATCCTCTGAGGTAATGCTTGGTTAAGAGGGATTGATACACTGTTAGACTAGCTTCCTCCCTAGTGCATCATCGGGGGTTGGCTTTACTCTCAACTATGGTTGGTTCATCTTGGGTTTCTACTCCTCCTCTTTGATGGTTCTTTATCATGGTGTTAGGACTAAGTAGCATTCACCTCATCCTTTTCATACTTGATTTGGGTTTAAGCCTGAGCAAGTACATCATCCATGGTATGAAAAGTATATTTAATTAGTTCCTTATATAAATCAAAGTTGGGAAGTAAACCTTAGTAGAACATAGCAATGGCGGTTTATGCATCACAATTGGGTATGTTGATTTTATTCTTTGATGAACCTGCCAACAAAGTCGTACAATAACTCTCATTTTTCTTAGATGACTCGGTAGAGGTCATTGGGCTACTTTTCAAGCTTTCGGTGGCTAGATAATTGTTAAAGAAACAAGTCATTCCAGTTATCGAATGACCCTATTAAGTTGGTTGGTAGGTTGGTAAACCATCTCAATCTGGTCTAACCAGAATGGACCCAAAACGTTTACACATACAAGCTTCTCATTCCCCCTGAGGTATCTCTGCAATATGCATCCTTTGTCAGTACTATGCCATATGTTTATCTGGGTGTGTCAAACCATCATAGAGTTATATGTTCAGGAATGTAAGCTTTTTAGGCATCTCTACCAATACTATGTCATCGGTGAATGGTGAATTAGCAAAGCTATTAGGGGCACTTTTCTTCATAGGAGATGGTATGCTTGGTAGGCAAAGTATTATCCCTTTCAATTCTTAGAACCTCCTGTCCACCTCTCATCGTCTGACATACCAAACCTTAGTGGGTCAGACATGACAGGTGGGTTTGTCTGCCCCTCTATCTCACTACTCGACCTGGTTGGTGTACATGTAGCATGAAGATCGTTAGTAGTATTTCTAATGAGGATTTTGTTACCTACCATTCTGGGTGTTCTTGTAGCGATGTTAGAGGTCTTCAATGATGGCATGCACATGAAGATAGCGGTTAGAAATCAGCCTGCTCAGTGAGGATTAGGAGTTACTTGGGGGGAGTGTGTGCAAGTCGCTCCTTAAGGAATTGTTTTCTTCTTCTAAATGCCAGAGTTGTTCTTGTTACTGTGCAGCTAAGCGGGCCTGAGTGGAAATTTGTTGAGTCTAGTCCTCCAGTAGCACAACCATCTCAGCCAAACTCTCTTGAAGGTTGGTGGGTGCATCTCTCGTGGTAGGTACATCTGTCATGGCAAAAAATTAGAGTGAACAGAGACAGAATGAATCTCACTAAAATTCGTTGCCGGTACCCACTGTCGGCACCAAATTATAGAAGTAATTTTTTACGAAAAGGTTTCCCTTAAGAGGGTACCAACAACACAGAGATTTGTGATAAATTAAATTAAAAAAATACTAAAGGGGCAAAGAGTCAACAAAGAGAAATAAGATTTTATTATAGATCTTGCTTGATTATAGAGTAGCAAATAAAGAACCAGATGGAAGAGATTAGACTAGAATTTTGTATTCCTCTTAGGTGCATAGTGGCCCCTTCTTATACCATAGGATTAGTTAGATGAGGAAGTTAGTTCCTCTCTTTGTGGATCTAACGAGCCAAAGGACTCAATCCCTACTATTTTGGATCTGGTGCAACAGATAGGATCTTGGGTTTAACTCAGCATATGTGGGCATGGGCATCTTGGACTTGAGATGGACATGCTTCCTTAGGCTACTCCCTAGCTGTTGTTACATTGTGGCCTTAAAGGGGTGGAATTTGGTCCTACAATATTCAATTATTTCAAATCTCTTATAAATCTTAACTCAATCAATATTGTGATAACCGATAAGGAAATTTACTGACTATCAAAAAGTTGTGAGTTGAGTCTCTAATCTATTAATGGATTAACTTACACGATCAAATGATCAATTCATTTCAAATTATACCATTTTGTTCTCGACATAATAGTAATTAATATTACAAATCTACCTATAGATTTATTAAAAACATTCCAACAATACCTTCTTTTTTAATATGGCAAAGAGAGTTATTGAACCCAAAACAATTTATACATTACTCAAGTGTAGGGATGAAGACTAAGATGTCCTTTTATATAGTGCCCCTAACATATTCAAGAGCCACATCAATATAAAAGTATTCATTTTTCCTTATAAGGACTATGTTTTGCAATAATATTAGGAACCATATTTGATTTTCTACAAGTATATTGGATACAAACTATCCACTCACATCTCATCATCTTTTTAACTTATGTGCAAACCCAATATGTGGAAAACACATATTTGGATGTTGTGTCATTAGTAAGTCTATGCAATAATACTATATTCAGTCCTTTATATATATAATATCTATTTCAATAAAGAAATTGAGTTACAAAATAGACTGGAAAGTAATACGAGTACTCTTAAACCCAAGATCTTAAGTGGTAGCCATGTCCTTCAAGCAAAAAATCATTCTTCATGTTCATGAGGATAGCGTATCCAAGAAACTGGGAAAACCCTCCAATCCATTCTCCATTGGTTCTGTGAATCACACTTTTGTTAAATCCATAACACAGAAACTAACGCAACAAATTAAAATGACAAAAAGAAGATAGAGCTTGTCCCAATTTAGTTTTCCACTTTACATAAAACACACCAATTTAGTTGGATCTTAGGTAATAAAAGCTCAAACAATTCATCGAGCTTGTCATTAGTGTTAGTGTCGGCAGGCACAGCGGAAGAATTTTAAAATTTTCTCCGATCCTAATCGAGGATCTATCAACGGCGTTTAAACTAAGTTGGAAGGATTCATACCTTTTATGATTCAGGGTTTTTCATGATCTCTAGGAGCCAACACGTCAGGTCCGCTCCCTCTACCGGTATCCACACGAATGCTCTTCAACCGAGATTGCGTGCTAGCACCTCTAATGTCTCCTAGGGTTTCCCTTGCGATTCTCAATTCTCATGTGCATATGAGTATATCTGCTCTATCAAGTTTATAACCTATGATGGCTATATTCAAATTTCAAAATTAATCATCATTAATTTTAAAATTAATCAACAATTAATTATCTTAATGAGCTAATTAAATAAATTCATTTTAAATTAAATCTGTCCAACATTTTTAATTTTAACCTATTTATTTAATCCAAATAAAGAGCCATTAGATTTAATTTATCTTCATAAATTAAATCTGATATACTATATCTCTATCATGTTAGTTATTAAATTTAATATATCTTAATAAATTAAATTTAAAACTAACACAATATAATAATATCATGTAATATATATATACATATATATAATATATATGTATTTCAAAAATATATATCTATATAATATTATTAACGAATTTTATATTATATATATATATAATTCGTCCACCCTAAATTAAACATTATCTCGTGTTGGGGCATTCTTGTATGCGACTCTGTAGGCCCATATGAAGTTGGCAGTGGGCAAATAACTATACTAACCCAAAAGTCGCAAGCGGCCTCTAGCAAAACATTACGACTACCCAAATCATATGAGAATCATTATTACGATGCAACCTGTCATACAACCATGTCACGTCCCTTTTGTCACACGATATATCGATCAAGGATAAGGCATAGATAATGTCATCCTCTTGTTCCTGACGATTACTTTCTCGATTCCTGAGTAGCCTGACAATAGAAATGGAAACTTCTTTCCATTGTAGTATGGCCATACATTTCTCAAACTCACTCATCGAGGGGCCCAGTAATTCTCTCTACTAATGTGAGGGATAAATTCCATCTTGATTATTCATATTCCTCTGCATGAAAAACCACCAAGCCCGATCATAGCCTTTATCATCACTCAGTCAAAAGTCACTTTTGACTAGTTTAAAGCTTAGCAACTCTTATGTAGGAATCCATGATGACCTCAAGTTTAAGGGCATTGTGACGTGATTATACATGAGAAAAGCTTATGACTTGATCCATGTAGCTTTCTCATAATGGGTCGATCCAGCACCTTGTACTCTTACAAGTGCCTAAGACTTTGATTCGTATCTCCATATCTTATCAAAGTCAAACGGGTCTTGTTTCATTTGTGCTCCCGCACAGATGACCGACCAGGGACATTTTAGGACAATCTTCATGAATTATCCAAGGATACAATTATCACAGTTAACATGCAAATAATATGATAACAGAATGAAGAAATTTCATTAAAATAATAGTGTTCAAAGTACAATGATTGGTCCTTATGGCACAATTTCCAACAATTAGGTGGTAGGACACCTAACCCGAGTGATGTTTCATAGATCTTACCCATCCCTGCATTGCTCTTACTTTTTGGTATAAGGGGAAAGTAGGAAAAGTGAGCAAGCGGAAAATTTCTTAAAGTCATATCTAAAAAAGTTAGAGAATTAGGGTTAAAAATTTTTAATTAATTTTTATTTCTCTTTTATCCTACATCTTCTCTTTATTAAAATTTTATAACCACAATTCTTCGATTTTATAAATTCAACTCATAAAAATGTTCCTTAACCCCTTCCTCTAATTCCCTCATACCAACATGATCCCACTTTTCTTTTTTAATATGAGAAAAGGCCATGTGAGTTGGAGGAGCTCATTAGGATCAAGACATTGCTCAAAACTCAAAAAGCATCTACAAATATTCTAACTTGTCCTCATATTAGCAATGGGATTTGAACTCATAATCTTATGTTGTAAATAATATGTGTAGGTGTGTCAAAGGAAGAGTCCCATATTGCATGGTATTATGGGGTCCAAGTAATAACAAGTGATCTTAGGATAGTAAATGGGCCAAGAGAAGGTTTAAGCTTACTCGCATGACAATGGGCCACCAAAAACGTAGTTGAAATCTGACAATTTTCCCCTCCTTGTGTGCGAGTTAAACGTGGTATTGGGCACTCTTTATAGGAAAATGTCTGCCTAATTAATCCGTCACTCTAATAACCATTATGAGTCTTCAGTATTTGTAACCAACATCTTTAATCATCATTAAGGGTATAATAACTATGTAACTGTCTATTTAATTGTACTTATGTATATTAAATGATGAGTTAATTATTTTTAAATGTGTTTAGGTGTGTCCAATTTTATGATGATTCGCGGCCTATAAAAGGGGCATGACATTGAAGGTCTATCAACTCTAGCCTTTGATCCACTTCTCTTTCCTCCTCTTGTGTTTTTCCTTACTTAGTTCTATTATCTTTTGTAGTTCTGCTCACCCTATTTTGCAGGAAGGGTTCATTTAATCCTAGGGAGTGCCACTTCTTATCTACTGGTAGTTGCGGAATAGGTCTCAAAGATAGTGTCCTTGACATAACTCGTATCAACTCTCTTATTTGTAGGTAATGTCGCTAACAGGATTTGCATATCATTAAAGAAGAACTTGAAAGATCCACATAATTATATGACAATCTAAGAGCTACCACCAATAATCTTAAAAGCTATTACATGCATCAATTGTTTTGGCAATCATCAATATTAGAGTTATCAAATAAGGAGAACCCTGAACCTTGTCCTAATTTATAAATTGTTTTGGCAATCACCCGCGGCCTATCGATGTTGACGGTGGAAGGACCATGCCTTCGGGGTGGTGAAATATGGGGGATGAGACTATGTGATTATGTGCATATGTGGCAGCCTGCATGCTGTGTTTTATGCTGTGATGCTGCTTGATGATATCATTGCATGCTTTGAGATTATGTATGGTATGAGTGATTTGTTACTACTAGGATTCTTTACAATCTCATTCTTTCCATTGATTAACCTTCAGACAGGGCAAGTGGCTCCAAGGATAAGCAGACGACCAAGGGCAGATAGGACTCCTTAGGGAGATTTTGATTTTGGTTGTTGGTTATCAATTTTGGTATTGGGATAACTGTACATATTTGGGATGTAAATATTCAAACGATTTTGTGTAATCCCCTAAATGGGAATTTGTAAACCCTTAGTATCTATATGAATCCCGAGGGTTGCCAGAATTTTGTTGTACACTCTGATATATAAATGTGATTTAACTCCGCAGGGTAATTATATTTGAATTGTGAAATTTGAGACCAGGTTTAGAAGAGATTTTAAAAGAATTTTGTGAAAAACCCTACCGTCAGGAAGGGATAGTAAATGATGTTTATTATTATTGGTCTCTATTTCATGTTAATTTTGTATTTTCAAATCATAATTACTATTTATAAGACAGGGGTTACATGTTATATCCGTGGCACCATCAATGTGCTCTCTTCATCTTTAAAACCAATGCTAAGCAGCAAAATGTTTTTGTTACTTACTAACACCATGGTTGCCGCTCGATTTAGATGGGTGTTTGGCATATGGAGCATGACTGGTAATGTAAGAATGACCAACAACTCACTTTTACTCTATAGAATATAGGGTTAAGGTGCAAAAATACACATGAGTTTTTACCAAAAATGCGTCTAACCCCAAATGCTTTTTTTGGGGGCAAAGTAACTATGTGGTTACAAAAGTGGGGCAAAAGTCACATATTCCATTAAAGAGAGGACGTTGACTGTGAAATTTCCGTTTATGGAATAATTGTGATGACATGGCTGTAGATCTGGAAAACTTGAAGAACAGATAGCTATCAAGAAGCTGCTTTCGCTGGACATCTCATTCGTCTTCTCAATTCCTCTTAATCACAGAACCAGAATCGCGACCGTCTTTACTGTTCCCAACTCACCGACTTGACCGTTTCCAAGATCAAACAAGTCATCAGCGTTTTAGATATTGATGGTGCCAATCAAATTAACGTCAAAGTATCAGCATGGATTAGCAACACTTTCTCCGACAACTTTCAAACTGGCGAAGTGAATCACAGCATCGAATCTATTACATCGTCTTTTCCCAATTAACAAAACACATTTCTCAGGAACTGTACTTTTTTCTTGGATTTAAAAGGAAAAATAAAAAACAGAGCACTAGGAAACAGGAATAGAACGAGACATTAAGCTTCATGAAGGAATTACTATAAAACTTCGAATTAAGAGACGCAAGCGAAAATTCAAATCAGTTCATTGACCTACTTTATTTTAAAGAACAGATTCTCCAAGTCATCTTTATTTCTGAGATCGCCCTGAAACCAAACCAGAGCAAGAGTATCAAATCACTGAAAGAACTAATTCACTACGAAACCGAAGAAGAATTCGACTCATTACCTTGGCAAATTCAAGTCTTTTTGAAAGTTGAGGTCCAACCACTTCGCGAACTCGATCCACGGCTTCAGGTCCCTGTACCCTATCTCTAAAATTCTAGGTAGAGTTCTCACCGCCGATTTGATCAACAAGGATTCGGAGCTTGGTGAAAGGGTCAACCCAGGTCACGGCGTAGGATTGAAGCCTTCACCGAGGTGACGTAGGCGGTTTGAGATCTAGTGTGGAGATCAAGTTGATCTCCAAGACTTGATGAGTCATAGACGACAACGGTGACTCTGACATTGTGTGTGCACTCTCTTTTTCTTTCAGAACAAAGCTTCTACTACCATATTACTTCGATTGACGGCAAAATCAAAAAGCTGAGATAATTCAAAGAAACAGAGGAGAGATAGACTGTGGCAGATTTGAGTTTGTGGGGCTTTAGAGAAAGAGAGAAGAGGAAGAAGAGGAGGAAGGAAAGGGTGAGGGAGAGGGATGAAGGAATATGAGCTTGGAGGAAGTAGAAGCAGTTGCAGAAGAAATTGCCATTGGAGAATCATAGAGAGAGAGAAGTGAGTGGTTAGAGGAGAAGAGGCAAAGAAGAAGACAGAAGGGGATGTTGATTTCATATCTACAGCTGAGTAAAAGAGAATATGACATTGCCTTTATCTAGTCAAGGTACACGTCATTTCATTTAGTCAAAAAAATCCAATTCCACAGTCAATAACCTCTTTTTAACGGAATATGTGACTTTTGCCCCACTTTTGTAACCACATAGTACCTTTTGTCCCCAAAAAAAGCATTTGGTTTTAGACGCACTTTTGGGAAAAACTCATGTGTATTTTTGCACCTTAACCCTAGAATATATCATGATATGCGATAGGAGAAAGTAGTTTGGTAATGGTTTTGTTGGGATCAAATTGCTACATGTTTTCCTTCCATGTCCCCTTCCCTTATTTTATTAGATGGTTCCTTCACTTTGTCTCTTTTGCAACAAGACTCAAAACACCAGAGGTACATGCTCTCACTATATATACTTTTGAATCCTCTGTTATGAATAACATATTGAATGCAATTAATGCTTGTTTTTGCCTACTCTCTAATAATTGGGAATCCACTTTTCTTATAAGTCAAACCTAAAAATAAAATTATTTTTTTGATCAAAATAAATAAAAACTGTACTACTTTCAAAAGGGATTTATGCCATATGAGGTTTTTAGAGCCTTCTCGGGAAAAATCAATTATTCTTCTGTGTAAGATTATGAGAATCTCCTTAGAAAGTTTAATCCAAAAGTCTTTCAAAAATCTTTTCTAAATAAAAATAAAGAAATTGCTTTCATAAATAAAAAATACAAACCAATCACAAATATAAATTAAATAAAGGTCTTCCTAAAAGACACCAACCTATTGACATGCATTTCTACCCAAACTATATAGGCTTTGTTCCCTCTAAAGGGTACGTAAGCCCTAGGCTTTCTTCCTAGGTCAAGTTCAATTTTGTAAATGAATAAATTTCCCCTTATTTTCTTTTTGCAAATAAACATTCTTTTTTTTCTTTGCTTTTCATTTTATCTATTTTTGAAAATATTCTTTTATTTATTTGGGTAATTATAATAAAATTAAAGGCCATGTTCATTTTTAACTAATTGACTTAAAGTAACCGTTCTTATAAACGGGTGCTGTGGGGTACCTAGCACCTTCCCCAAGCACAATCGACTCTCGAACCCTATTTGGTTTTCATTTTTAAAAAAAGGTTTCCAAAATCATCTTATTATAAAATTTTGGTGGCAGCTCCATATTTTCAAATTTCGGGCGTTACAGTTTGGCGACTCTATTGGGGACAATTTGAGAGTCAGGCCATTTTAAAATGGTTATTTAGAAATTATATGGCCTTAATTTTATTTTAATTACCTTTTTAATTTCATTATTTTTATTTTTTTTATTATTTTATTTTATTTATTTATCCCTTTTCTCTATCTATCTTGTGATATGCTTAGCAGATGAGGGTCAGGTAGAATCTAGGCCCACAAGTTGATATGCTCTTCACACATACTAAACACATATACTATTCTCTTTCCATACATTATGGGCCCTATACCCATGTCCGTGAGTACCTTAAGTGAGCAGAAGTTTCTAGTGATCTCCCTGTGAGGTTTTCAGAACCCCCTAAGGTTATTGTGAAGACTTCATTCTAGCTATTACTCATTTGGCTACTGGTGGTAATTCGGGCTGGCCCAGGGTTATGGGCTAGCCAACGCGGGTTATGGGTTTAGACTAGCCCACCCCTTTCACGGGTTGGCAACAGTTTAGGCGGGCTGGCTTTTTTTTTTAAATTTCACTTTTAAAAAAAATTTACTCTCTTTCTCTTTCACCCGCTCATATCACACTTCTTTTCTTTTATACATTTGTCATTTATGTTATGAAGTCAATTTCATTCTTACTTTCCTTTTTTTTTAATCTATTCATATCACAAAACTATATAAACACATCTCTTTTAAATTTAATAATAGTAGAATAAATCAATATAATAAGAAAATAAGCGTCAAATAAAAAGTATGGGGAGTTAATTAAACACATCATCAAAGGAAAGGAGATAAGGGACTAAGGGTATTTGAGAAAAAATCTAAAAAAATTAAATAAAGCAGCCAGCCTGCGGGCTAAATTGGCTCAGCCCGTTTATATTAGTCTATGGTGAAAATTTACCAAAATACCCCGGGACCCCGGCCCGGCCACGTCGTACCTGGCTCGATGGCACGTTTTCTTAAAATTTTGACTAGGGCTATTCTGGCATATATTTGCCCTAGGAATCTATTTCTAAGCTCAAAATCACCAAATTCACTGTCAAATTATGAAAATACCCTTGACAGCCCCGATTTAGGGATTTTAGGGGCGTTTTCGTCATTATGCTTTTTCGGCCTTTTCCAAAAAAGTGACCAACTGTAACCCCACCTATTTTTGCCCACTGAATCCAATGGAACTATTTATTTCATAAAAATTCCACTCCTACCCTTTGAAATAGTGCTGGCCAAAAGTTTCAAGAAAAATGAAAAAATTGGAGTTTTAACTTCTAATCGCTTATTAACTTATTTAAACACATCTTAACCATGATTAAAAGAAATTTAGGTAGCATAACCCCTTATGGTTATAGCTTTTCCAATTTTTCAACTCAATCAAAAATCATCAAACTAACAACAAACTTTAAAACCAACTTCATACAAGTATAGTTTGAGTTTGGTGTAGTTACCTCTTAGGCTTCTTGATCCCTCTCTCCCTATGCGCCCTCTCTCTCTTCACCTTGAGCTAACAATGTGTCTTCAAACACATGGATTCTTTTGAAGAAGGAGAGTTTAAAGATAGTTTAATGTAAGATCACAAGGAAAATGCTTAAGAGATAACATATACCTTGATCTTCTTCCTCCTTCTCTCTAAAAACCTCCAAGTCCTTCAAGTTCTCCAAGGCACTTTCTCTCTCTCCTTCTCTTGTGTTTAGTCATGAAGTGTATGAAGGGACGGGAAGAGAAATGCTTCATAAAATTCTTCCCTTAATTATACACCATTGATTTAATCAAGGGACCATAATGTGACACTAGTCACCAACCATGCTTCCCTCCATGCTTCCACCTATACTCCCTTCATAATTGCTCCATTTGACTTCCCTTAACATTGAACTAGCCTTCTACCTTGGTTAGATTTCAAAAATAAATGTGCTCCCCCCTTCTCATGATTCAACCAAACCAATCTCTTCCAACTAAACCAATTCTTGCACTCAAGGTAGCATACCATTTCATCATTATTTGTCCATGTAGCATTATTTGAATGCAATTAGACATGCGCTCTTGAAAATCAATTATAATTTAATCCCCTCCTCATATGATCATGACACTTGGCATCTTTAATTCCATTAATCAATTTCTAACACATTTTATTTTCAATTTTTGGAATAATGCCAATTCTAGCAGATTTTCTATCCTAACTTTGAAAAATCATAACTAATTTTGTAAGCATCATTTTGGAGTGATTACAAAGGATATGGAACCCTTATTGAGTCTATTTTCAAGTAAAAATATAGAATTTAGCCATCTAGAAGCATATCATTCCCAAATTTCATTTCTTTGACCGCTACTCTAGAGACTTTCCAGATTTTTGTACCAACTTAAAAAATTCATATCTTTTTGTACATAGCTTTAATTGATTCATATGACCTATCAAATTAAAGCTTAGGATGTTTACTTTCACCCTGTAAAATTTCATAATTTTTTCTCATCATTTGTTCTTCCAAAACAATGTGACAAGCTCACTGCCTCGCAGGTGATTTCACTGAAAACACTATTCACCTTTTAATTTTCAATATTTAATTCCTTTGGCATTAAATATTCACCATTTTATTGAATATATATAATAATCATGATAAAATCTTGGTGAATAAAATTTTGGGTGTTACATTTTGTGATTAAATTGAGGACTTATGCACCTCTCTCTTGCAGGGGGATAGCGACAAATTTGGAAGTTTTTCAACGGCTAAGGAACAAAGCTTATAGCAGCAAAGATCAAACAAAAACCATCTCATTAAGTTAAGAAAAAAAGCTTATGTATTGTTGGCTTCAACCAACAATACATGTGCTAAAATGAGATTGGGTCTTAATGACTATTTTCACTAGCTTGTTGCAATAGATGAAATGAGTTCTTTAAAAGTAGATGTTGGTTTTGACTTGAGAAAGCTTTTCCAATATTTTTGAATCTTAGACAAACACTTGATTCTTCATTAAAGCTAATGAAGAGGGAAATAATTAGTCTCATGAAATATAAAGGGGAGAAGTGACCCTAGATGTAACGTCTTATTCTCGTAATTGATCGGATGAGCTTGTACATGTTACAAGTGTAAATGGTATATTAAATAGTGCAAGTGTACATTGTTGTAATCAAGTAATATAGAAGTGAGTAAAGTATCATTCCTATGAGGATTGATCACTAAGTACCAAAATAGGTCATTTTAACTCTATTTAGTCGATCGATGAGTTGATGATTGAGAATACGAAAAAAAAAAGATGATTAAATATGAATGCAAATGATGTGAAACAACTATGAGAAAAAGTCCTAGGGGTCAAATTTCACTTAACAAATTTTGGATTGAATCACCTATCTATTATAGCCCAATTTATTCCACATGATTGACAGTCGAGTTTCCCTAATTTAATTACTAGCCTGTTCCAAGGTCAAGCAATTCTATAATTAATTGCTAATCCAATATATTCGTATATGAATTTAAGCAATTAATTATGCATTAAGATTTATGAAACTCAGTAAGACTACACAACTCATATGAATATATTCATATTTCATATGCAAGTCATGGTTTTAATTATAGGATCTATACACATGCATCTCCTTCCGATCTCAACATGCATATTGAAATCATTCAAAAGATGACCAATCAATCAAAAGCATTAACAATAATGATTAAAACTCAATCATAAAGGAGAAATTTAAACTAGATTTAATAAGTTAAGATTCAATCTGTCATTAGTAAGCTACGTCATCACCTTAGGAAAATGGAAATTTATCTCATGATGAAATTAAAAACAACAATAAAATAAATTGAAAACTTCATAGACATTAAAATAAACTTAATTATTCAATAAAAATACAACCACAAGATGCATGAAAATAGAAAAATCTAGCCTTCTATGTAGGAGGTAAAACCTTCCATGTAAGAGGCATGCAAGAAACAAATACAATGCATGAAATTAATTCTAAGATGATAGTGTAAGTAGAGAAGAGAGGAGAGTAATGGATATGAATTGGTGTGTCAAATATGAAGGAGAGGGTGGCTATATATAAGGAAGAATAGAGTAGGATAGATGAAGTGGTAGATGAAATATGGTAGATGAAGTAGTAGATAGAATGTGGTAGATAAAGTAGAAGGTGAAAAGGAAGATGAAGTGATAGATGAAATAGTTGGTGGAATGGTAGATGATTCTCGTTCTCAACTTCTAAGCAAAATTCAAAACTCTTGGAGATAGAACTAGATTTTGGTCTCAACATAAAAGTTGTAGAGCTCTTTATTAGCTTTTTATCCATATAAAGAACATCTCAATCCGACATCCAGAGCTCTAGATATTGCCTGAAAATTGAAAGAGGGTCTAATTTAGTATTTTTCAAGAAATTCTATTTTATGCTAAAATCATTATTTATTTATTAATTACACCCAAATTTATTAAATAGAGCTTAAATATCATCCACAAAATCATCATATAAAGGAAAATAAATATGTAAATATTTTACTTATCAGTACACAATAAATCCAAACCACTTTCATAAAATCATTTTAAATTCTCAATCTCAAGATAGGATTCGAACCTATAGTTGAGTGGGTTTTTTAGAATAAATTTCAAAATCTTATGGAAGTGTCGTTCAATGGTTCGTAACCTTATTACTACTAATCGATTCTTATCTTCATTTAATTTAATCATAGTGATTCGCTGCTCATTTCTCTACTCATATTAAATCATTCATTTATATATTCCTTAAGACTATTCAACCAGGCATGTTCATACAAGTATTCTCATATAGTGATAATTTACTCATAACTAATTATTACATACAAATCTTCAATTCACCATCACTTTTTCTTCTTGTACATCTCCTTGCATTCCTCTTCTGAGCTTACCTTACCTATATGGTTGGTGAGGGATAGTGAGATTCAAGAGAATCCCAGTAGCGAACAGTGCTAATAATTGCATACAAGAAATGCTTTGTGCAAGACATGCTTGCTTACATAAATTCATGCTGACATAATGACATGTATGCATGCTCAATGTTCAACACATTACACTAATGACCATAGTATAAGTAAAACAAAGCTTTACTCATTCACATATGCTTCATACAATTCATCAAAGTAATTAACATATCAATACACAAGCACACATATCAAGTTATGCAAGTTAGGAAAGTTTCCTACCTCTTCTCTTTGTGTCCTCCTCTTGTACCTTTTCTTCCAACTATTGTAGCTTCTTGGAAGTTCTTACATTTCTTCCTTGACCTCTCATGACTCTAGATACCCAATCACATCATTAGAGACATGATAGAGAGTCATTGGAAGTGTATATTAGTGTTCAAGAAGTTAGGGAGGCTAAACACATCATGTTGGTTATCTTTTGAGCCACTTAGGTAGCCATTAGAAGTCCAAACAGGTGCCTATGGGGGTTAGGAAAGCTAAACCAACCAAAAATGTGAAAGACTAAAATAGGGGTCTTAGCCCCAACCAAAAATCCTTAGCTGCGGCCAAAAGAGGTCAAAAACTTTTAGGCCGCGACCAAGAAAATCTTCTGGCCACAGCTAAGAAATCCTCTATTCTTAGCTCAAGTTCCAAAAATCATAATTAAATCTACAAAAATCGAAATGGAGTGGTTCAAAGTTATATAGAAAGCTCTTTAAGTCCTCCATATAGAAAAAATATGAACTACTACCATCTACAACCACAAAATTATAGAATTCCATAAAGTCCCACACTGTTCTAAAATCAAGTCCAAAAACAGGGCACAACTTCAATAATCCATAACTTTCAATCCACTAGTTCAAATTGCTTATAATACAAATCAAATTAAAGCCTAGGATGTCTACTTTAATCATGGAAAGTTTCATAACATTTGGACCAGGTTTAACTAATCAAAATTTCACCACAAATAGACTGTCTCCCAGAAACTTCAACCTAGCAATCAACAGTTCTGCAATTTCACTATCAAACTAGTCTAATAGCATCACTAACCCTCATAAATCATCATTTTCATGATTAAAACAAAATATAGCCCTAAAACTATAGCTTGGATGAAATCATAGGGTAGTATCATAAAATCCATAAAACTCTACTAAACAACACAATACTTGGTTCGAATTAAAGCTCAAGCTCACCTCTTGCTCTTCCTTGTGCTCTTTTCTTGATTCTCCAACTTTGGCTCTTGCTAAAAGTTTCAAAACACCTCCTTTTAAAAAAACCATAGAAATGAAGCTCTTTGAGAGGAGAACAACATTCATGAAGATCATTTAAGCCATAGAAGGAATTATGAAGGTGAAAAGTGAGCTAGAAGCTCTTACCTTGATCTTGCTCTTCCTTTTCTCTTTCTTTTGCTGATCTTGGCTGACTTTTTGGAGAGAGAGGGAGGGTATAAAATGTCTGAAATTTTTCTTCCCTTGGAACCTTAATAGTTGGACGAAATTTGTCCAAAAGAGAAAGGGAAACCATGTGGCTAATAATCACTCTTCTTGATAAAAGTTGATGGTTAGTTGACTAAAGTATAGTTAGCTTAAGTTGAGTTGAATTTTCTCGTTCCTTCCCCTTCTCACTTAACTGAAATATGTTGCCCAAATGGAGAGGAATTTGTTGACTCAGTTATCTCACTTTATCTCCACTTGACCAAATGTTTAGCCCATAATTTGCCAAGTGTCAAGTTCATATGGCTCTTAGAAAAAGCAAGTAGTTAATTAATTAACTAAGGTTGACTTAGTTAACTAAATTGGTCTTCCTACTTCAGCCAACATTGTTCCCAATTAAAGGGAAAAATAAGTAGCTTCTTGCTTTATTGGTCCAATGACCATTTTGCCCTTATATTGATTTCCATTTCCACACTTGCTAGAAAACTGGGCAGAATTTTCATCAAACTTTAAAAATTCATATATTTATTTATAGACATCCAATTTGTATGATTCCAAAAGCTATGTAACCCTTATTAAGTCTACTTTCAAGAAAAATATAGCCTTTAGCCAACTAAAAGCTCACAATTCCCAAAATGATTGTTTTTGGACACTGTCATTGAAAATAGCCAGTATCACTCAGGTAAGTTCAAAAATACATAACTCTTTGTGTATAGCTCCAAATGAACTATATCACCTATCAAATTAAAGGTTGATAAGTCTACTTTTATACTAGAAAATATCATAGATTTTGAACATCATTTGCCTATTCAAAAATGTCATACAACTAGACTGCCACGCAGGAAAAATGCACTGACAGAAAATCCTCATTCCTAGGACTCTTGCTAAACTGGGGCTTAGCAGTCCACTTGATTCAGGCTTATTCTCAAGCCTCTAATCCCAAAATTTGGGATATTACACTAGAACCTCAATCTCTTGAAGTTAGAATCAATTTTTGCCTTATTTATTCCAATTTAATTTGTTTTGCACCAAAAAATATTTTTACAAATTGAAATACTTAAAATAACTTTGCCCAACTTAATTAAGAGCATAATTGCTTTAATTAGCCAACTTTTGCCTTAGTCTTCATGGGGCGACAAATTTTTATACTACTTGCGACCCGTATACTTGCGGTAAGCTAAACGATGAATAGGTCTATGACCCTAAAAGATCATGAGCTCATCATATCCATCATGTTAGCAAATATCTCAATAAGAGATAACTCCTTTAAGGCTCATGTGACATCATTATATCATGCATAGGTAATTAAATTCATTTGATATGGGCCTTAGCCATAATAATTATGTTTTTAAAAAAAACCTTAGCAGTATGATGGCCTAGGCCATTCTCAGGCTAATAGGCACTTCATCATCCTTATGAAGTAATGGACCTCGTGAGGAAGTGTAGTTCTTTTCCTCAATGTCCATCACTCATATCAAAACTTGAAGTGCATGTCATTACTCTTTTAAGTCTCATGAGGCTCTTTCATCATTCATTGGCATTTAACTTTATTTGATATGTGCCTTGAACATAATAATCATTTTTAAAACCTTTAGCCACATGATGGCCTGGGCCGTTTGCACGTTAACGAGCACTTCCTTCTCCCCATAAGGTAATGGATCTCTTAAAGAGGTGAAGTTCTTTTTCTTAATATTTATCACCCATATCAAAACTTAAAGTACATTTCATCACTCACAAGACATGCATGTCACAACTCTTTTTAGGCTTATGAGGCCTTATTTCACCATTCATTGGCATTTAGCTTCATTTGATACAAGCCTTGGACATAATAATCATTTTTAAAACCTTTAGTCGTGTGATGGCCTAGGCTGTTTATAGGTTAATAGGAACTTCTTTCTCCCAATGAGGTAATAGATCTCTTAAGGAGGTAAAGTTTTATTTTCTTAATTTTCATCACCCATATCAAAATCTAAAGTGCATGCCACAACTCTTTTAAGGCTCATGAGACCTTATTGCATTATTGGCAAAATATTTTTGACATTATTAGCTGTGTATGAATTTGAATCCGTTATAGATTAATTGCCATAATAAGTGTTTTAGCATAAATGATTGAATTTTTCTCGAGTTATTCTTAAATCTAAACTCACTCCTCCAAAGATAACTGGTATGCTATGTTAACAATTCAGACAACTAGATCCCTTGGCATTAACCGTGTAAGGATTTTGATCCCTTACAAATTAAATGTCACTTCTATTTCCCTAGATGTAATAAGCAAATGGAGGAGATAAAGTCTATTATCTTTCATTAAGAAAATAAATAGTTTGAGGGTATTCTAGTTTGCTAAAGAAGCATTCTTATTATAACATGTCAACCTAAGCATCATTGATTAACAATGTTCAAAATACATAATAAGGATGCAAAAATAAGGGAAAAGAAAAATATGCATGAAAATAAAAAAATAATAATAAAAGGAAAAAATGCAGTCATATCTTTAATTAATAATGCTTGCATAGGCTATCTTTCCTTAAAAATGACTTCATTTACCCTTGTCCACATCATCCCTCCTTCACATATCTCTCATAGATGGTT
This sequence comes from Inga leiocalycina, assembly GCA_963242795.1. NCBI lineage: Eukaryota > Viridiplantae > Streptophyta > Magnoliopsida > Fabales > Fabaceae > Inga > Inga leiocalycina. The sequence continues at coordinate 11,951,942 of OY725329.1, read as the reverse complement.
GTTTCTTATTCCTGAGGTGAGGCTAAGTTTTATGTCTCCTTTCACTTTCTTGGATTATTCTTCATTGGAGGAAACAATTAATGGTCTAAAAGCTTGTTTTGTGCAAGTCACTTGCATAGAGGTGATATCATACTTTAGATATGCTTAGCTTTGAAAATGACTTGACCTCCCCTTAATGAGACTGATTTTAAAGGGTGAATTGTTTAACTTGGGTGCAATGTGATGATGATTACATAATCCAAGTGAGAATTTGGGCATGCTTATATAATTTCATTTTCATGTGTGTGCCAATTATCCCTTATCCAATCTAGAACTTGGCATGTATCTTGTTTGAGGTCAAATTTTAGGTTCATTTGCTTGACATAAAGAGGACCAAAGCACTCATTTTTAATCCTAAATAAAAACATAGTCAAAAATCCACCCTTGCATTCATTTCCTATCCCTTAGCATGCAGAAACCTCAAATATATTCTTTATCTTTTATTCAAGATTCTATTCTAAGAGCAATCCCCCTTCCTAATTAGGGGAGCAGGTGTACACTTTGACAACTGTTAAGACTTTAAGGTTAATGTTGTTGTAAGGTTGCTCTTCTATGAATAGTTCAAAGTTTGATGAAAAAAAGCGAAGAAAAAAGAGAAAACAAAAGTAAAAAAAAAGAGCTTGCTAAGTTAAAAACCTGTAAGGGTGTCTTAGGAAAAAATTAGAGCAAAAAAAGGTTTAAAAAAAGCTCTCTAAGTTAAAAACCTAAAAGGGTAGCTTAGGCAAAAGTTAGAAAGAGAAATGAAAATAGAAAAAAGAAAGAAAGATGGGAAAATACCAAAAAATATGGAAAGAGCTTCCTTCATTTCTTCTTTTGTTTTAAGGTCTTAAGAGTATACACTTGCTTGACTCTAGGTTAATTCTTATTACTCTTAGTTATCATGAGTATTTACTTAGGTTCTTAGATATCCTTTATCTTCTACTTATAGTACTTTTCGTTTCTAAGAGCACCTTATCTTCTTGGTTAGGGGGATATGTGCACATGCCTATAATATTTAACGCTGTCAAGGTAATCTGGTTTTAAGGCTACTTTCTTTTGGATATTTTAAAGTTTGAAAAGTGGCTAAACAATAAAAGAAAATCAAAGAAATAGTTTAAAAAAAAGAGGGAAAAATAAATAAAAAACTTGCTATGTTGAAAACTAGAAAAGGTTGTTTTGGCAAAAGTTAGAGTAAAAAAATGAAGAAGAAAAGGAAAAAAAAAAGAAAATCAAAAGAGAGATTCCATCCTTATTAAGATTTCATCATCACTACCATAATCATTATCAATGTTATCACCTTCACCATTATCATAATCTCCTCATTTTCATGGCCATCATTATCCTTTTCATCATCATCCTTTTCATCATCATTGTTGCAATCCTCATTAGGCTTTCCTCTTCACAAATGTAGAGTAGGGTCGCTCCTATGAGATCATGACGAAATCTCTAAAGCATTAGTTATGCACAAGGTGTGCATATGGCCGTTTAAAGAGCAAAACCGACATTAACAGCAGAAAATGTGAGGGTATAATCTGAATCTTAATGCCTCTAGTACATACCCAAGATTTGTTGGTTCATAGAAGCATGCTTCACTGAAAACTTTATGTACTAAGTGTTATCGGTTTAGGTTTGGTTCATAGTCTAGAGGACCACCAGATACAATGGTTATACTTATGTGTGTAACTCAGCTAATGGTGCTTCCTTTGACACATGTGGGGAATTGTTGTAAATAATATGTGTAGGTGTGTTAAAGGAAGAGGCCCACATTGCATGGGATTGTGGGGTCCAAGTAATAACAAGTGATATGGGGATAGTAAATGGGCTAAGAAGAGGAATAAGCTTACTCGCACAACAACGAGCCACCAAAAATATAGTTGAAATCTGACAATTTTCCCCTCCTTGTGTGTGAGTTAAACGTAGTATTGGACACTCTTTATAAGAAATATCCATCTAATTAATCCGTCACTCTAATAACCATCATGAGTCTTTAGTATTTGTAACCGATGTCTTTAATCATCATTGTGTTGCTGACTATGTAACCATCCATTTAATTGTACTTATGTGCATTAACTGATAAGTTAATTATCTCTAAAAGTATTTAAGTGTACCCAATGTTATGATGATTTGCGGCCTATAAAAGGGGCATGAGACCAAAGGTCTAGTGATCAACTCACCCTATTTTGCAGGAAGAGTTCGTTTAATCTTGAAGAATGCTACTTCTTATTTGTCTGTAGTTGAGGAATAGCTATTAAGAACGGTATCTCGAGCACAACTTGGATCAACTTCTTATTTATAGGTGATGTCGCTAATAGGATTTTCATATCAATGAGGAGGGCTTGGAAGATCTACAAAATTGTATAACAATCTAGGAGTTACTACTAACATATTATAGATTATAAAACAACTAAAAAAAATCTTCATAAAAGAACTAGGTGATAATAAGTTCATAACTTCACTAAAACCTTGCACTAGAGCCTGCACTTTATACTTTTGAGTAAAGGAAATTTCATTTCATCAATCAAACTTTACAATAATAAATGATCTGTACATGTTGAGAATAGTCAAAAGTTGGGCTGATAAACTAAACTCTTTACTCTACAATATTATAAATAGCAAAACTTCTTGTCGTATGAGTAATTTCTGCTCTGACTTGGGCTAATAGTCCTTTGACCATACAAGTTTCATTTGCAAAAAGCTGTTGATGTTGATTACGGTTTTGCCACAGCTTCCAACAAGTAACAAATATGCCCATCTTCTATGACAAGTGCGCCGATGAGCTTTGTAGAAGACATGTGAGCCATGATGCAAGATCTGTATGGGAGAATTCCAAAAACATATCGGTGGGAAGAATTTTTCCAGACACTTGAAGCAAGAGGACATCACTAGAAGACATGGTTTATATCTTCGACTCTTCCTGAGCAAAGGCCACAACGTTGATCCGAGGTCATTCTCCTCTTGTATCTTTCCTCATTTATGAGTAGCTTTTTTTTTAAGAAAAAGCCAGGAAAATGTATGAACTCGCTGCGCTACTGGAAGTTTCCATAACTTTTTCCATGTCTCCTCAGGGTTTTTCCAGTTGGTGCATTCCACGGCTCTATAGGAGGATCTGGTGGTGAATAGTCCATTACTTGAAAGGTCCCAAAAGCAAAACTGACTTTGTTATTGCCAATCAATCCTAGCCTCTGATATGGCTTTGAGAACGTCAGGTGACAAGGAATCTTGAAATAAATTCCATTTCCATTGACCTACATCGTTAATGAAATCAGAGATGGGTTTGTTAAGCTCCACCTCACTAATTGGTTTACACGATACAAGTTTGAGGGGCCTATAATAACTGACCCAGTAGTCAGACTAGAACTTGATTTCCCTTTCATCTCCAGGGTTCCATTTAATATGGAGGTAGGTATCCTCCCAATTCCTAACAAGGGATTTCCATAGCTGGGATGAGTTATTCCTTATTAACCCTTTCTCCATAGTCTACGTGTCATATTTCCCTTTCAATACCCGAACCCAACGAGCCTCAGGTTCAAAGTATAATTTGTAGACCAGTTTGGAGATAAATGCCTTGTTCTGGGACTGAAGATTCAGGAGTCCACAACCACCATTTTTAAAGGGTTGACAAAATTCACTCCATTTAACCAAACTGATGCCCTTTTGTTGATCTAAGGCTCCCCATATAAATCTTCTGATGGTCTTCTCAATTTCCTTGCAGCATGTGGTGGGGAGGAGAGTGCTCTGCATTGTGTAGAAGGGAATGGTGGATAAAAATGATTTTGCTAATGTGATTCTGCCAGTAAGTGAAAGAGACTTGCTCTTCCATCCGGCCAACTTCCCTTAAACTCTCTCTAAGATGTATTTATAGGTACCGGTTGTTACTCTTCCAGTGATCAAGGGTACACCCAGATATCTTCCAAGCATCTCTATTTATTGATATTCATTTGGTCACAAATGTCTTTACGGGCCCTTCTGAGAACATTTTTGGAGAAGTAAATTTTAGATTTGGAATGGCTAATCTTATGTCCAGAAGATGCACAGAAGGCTTATAGAATTGTCTGCATCACCGTTGCTTGTGAGGTCGTTGCTTGCCCAAAAAGGATTAAATCATTGGCAAAGAAAAGGTGTAAGAGCGGAACACCTTTTCTTCCCAATTTGATGGCTTTTCATTCTCCATTTCTAACCGTAACTATGATTGCTTGAGATAATGTTCCATTCAGAGGATAACGATATATGGAGAAAGGGGGTCCCCTTGTCTTATGCCCCTTTACAGTGTGAATGTCTTCGATAGATTACCTTTCCATAGTACTTGCATAGAAGTAATGGTAATACAATTCATTATGAGCTGAGTCATTCTGTCAGGGAGTCCTACATCTTTCAAGGTATCTTCAATGTAATCCCACCTCAGTCTATCAAAAGCCTTTTCAAGGTCGATTTTAATTACCATCCAGCCACTTTTTCCCTGTTTTAACCTTATTGAGTGCAGGACTTCTTGGGTGACAATGATGTTGTCAATTATGCTCCTTCCTTGTACAAAGCTTGTTTGATAGGGCCCCACTATTTTTGGCAAAATCAGTCGTAGTCTATTTGAGATGACCTTTATGATCGTTTTATACACAACCGAACATAGGCTTATTGGTCAGAATTCACTGATTAATTATGGCTGTTACACTTTTGGGATTAAAGCTATGAGAGTCTTATTCAATTCCAGTGGTAGTGGGCCTCCTGACCATAGTTGCCGAGCAAGGGACAAGAAGCTAGTACTTACAGTGTTCCACTGGGTTTGAAAAAACATGGCATGCAAGCCATCAACTCCAGGGGGCTTGAGAGGTTTCATCTCAAATAATGCCTTTTTTTAGCTCAGCAATGTGGATTTCCTCATTCAAGATGTCATATTCTGAGGTTGATAAGTCAGGGAAAGAACCCATGATTGGCGAAGGGGTTAGTTCTTGACCTTCAATATAGTAGAGCTTACTGAAAAACTCCCTTGCCATTGCCATTAGTTTATTGTCATCGGTGATCCACTCTTCATGATTGATTTTCCAGCTTTATGATGTCTTCTTCTCATGATTGCCTTAGTGTGATAGAATGAGGTTTTTCTGTCTCCAAGGAAAATCCAATCAAAGGTAGACTTTTGAATCCATAGTAATTCCTCTTGGAGACACATTTCTTCTAGCTCTTCTCATAGTGACTGGTCAAGGTTCGATAAAAATTTAGAAAAGGGAAGTTCTTCCATTTTTTCCTGAATGCCCTTTAATCTTGATAACACACATTTTTTCCTTCTTCCAATAGACCCAAATACAGTAGCATTCCAGTGGCATGCCGCCTCAGCAAATGAGTGGATATTATCTACCATGCTTTTATTTTCTATCCAACTTTACTAGAGTAATGTGGGGAAATCAGGGTATGAGAGCCAAGAAGCCAAGAACTTGAAAGACTTGGGTTGATTACGGGCTCTTGTTGATGTGCCAAGATTAATTTGAATTGGCCTATGGTGGTGCGAACCCACAACCAATTCTGAAATATACACAACCCAAGAAAGCTAAACACAGATCGACGATCCACTTGAAACCTTGAACACAAAAGAATAAGGACCCGAAGTGTTAGAAAACGCCATAAGGTTGATCAAGCCTTGATAAGTTTGTTAGTTCTAAAAAGAACCCTAGAGAGAATCCACTCTCAAGAAACAAAGTACAGAAGTGTAACTTTCATTTATCATTCAAATCTGAATTGTGTTACAAATGAAGAAGCACCAAGTATTTTGTAACATCCCGATTTTCGACTAAGGACTAATGATGATTATTGAGAATAATTATGTGTTTTATGGCAATAATAATTAATATGCCATAATTAGTGGAAATTGAAAGAGTGAAATTGTTGGGAATTAGTTAGTGATTAATAGAGAAATTAATTACTAGCTAAGAGAAAATGAGATGTGTGATTAAATAATCAATGGCTAAGATTGATTGTGAAGATGGGCAAGAGGCATAATTATGTGGGTGTGCATGTATGTGAGCCATGTGAGTTGAAGGGAGATGGTGACAAGTGGCAAAGTGTGGGCCCTTGGATGTGGGACAACACCATCATCTTTATCTCCTCTCTTCTCTCTCTCGGTTTCTCTCTCTCCTCTTCTTTCCTCCATTTTCGCTGAAGATGCTTGGGAGTGAGAAAGGAAAAGTGGAATTTTGAGGTAAGCAAATGGCCTCGTTAGCTCAAACTCTCTTCTCTAATGTTAATCCTTGAGTTGAGAGCTTCATTGTGGTGGTTGTAGCTTCTCCATTGGTGGTGATTTGAGGATCACGAAAATATGAAGCTTGGAGAATCAAAGAGTGTCTTTGAGAAAGTGGATAAGGTATGTGAAACCAATCCTTCTATCTATGTTTCATGCCAAATGATTATGTTATGAATTTCTGGAATTATTGCCCTAATTTCGAAAATATGGGTAATGGGTAGTTTGGCATGATATGGCATTGGAAATGATATATTGGTATGAGTTTTGAATAGATAGAATGGGTTTGGGATTGAAATGTGTGAGGTTGTTGATTTAGAGAATTGATGATTATATTGCCCTAGACCAAAGCTTGTTAATGGAATGGAATTTTGGTAATTCTGTTGATTCCATTGGATTCAGTGAGTGATTTTGTGTGGGAGTAGCTTTGGTAGAGGTTTTGGGTCCATTGGGATCAATTGGGCAAGAGTTAGGGGAATGTGGTATGTTTGCTGCGTTTTCCTGGAATCTGATAGATTCACTCGAGCAGACAGGGGTGTGCTCGAGTGAGGGATGAATGTTGCTCGAGTGAGGAAGAACCTGCTCGAGTGATATGTGAGTTTTCCCTTGTTTTGCTTCGAGTGCACCTGGGTTTTCTATGGGTTCTGCTCGAGCACATCGCTTTGTGCTCGAGTGAGCGAAGAACATGCTCGAGTGAGCATGGTCTTCTCGAGTGAAGGAGTACGCCCAGAGTAGAGGATTGCTCTCGGGTGGATGCTCGCGGGCAAGGTGCAAGAAGTGTGCCTTCTCACTCGCGGGTCGAGGGCATCTGCTCGAGTGAGCCGTGTGTGCTCGCGGGTGAGAGGTGTGTGCTCGCGGGTGTGCTTGCGGGTGAGAGTGGTGTGCTTGAGTGATCCTGCTTCTCGAGAGCTGTGGTGCTCTCGGGTTGTCACTCGCGGCGCTGTGCTCGCGGGTGCTTGAGCGAGACTATTGGTCTTGTGCTCGAGTGAGGATCTGTGCTCGAGTGAGCCAGTTCCTGAAGGTGAGAGTTGTGCTCTCGGGCAAGTGCTCGCGGTCTCACTTTCTCTTGTGCTCGCGGGTATGGGCAGCGTGCTCGAGTGAGCCCCTTGTGCTTCGAGTGAGCTTGTGCTTCTGGAGTGGGAGGTGCTCTCGGGCATGTGCTTTCTGTCTCACTTTCTTTTGTGCTCGGGTGTTGTCCGTACGCGTGCTCGAGTGAGAGCATCTGTGCTCGAGTGATGTCCGTACTTGTGCTCGAGTGAGAGCTTCTGTGCTCGAGTGAGGCAGTGAAAAATACCAAGTTTGAGTGTTTAAAAGGGGATCTTTGGGGATAGTCTTCCAACCCTTTAGAGCTATGGATTGAGGTGTTTGAGGGCACTTAAAGGGCAATAATGATAACCAACTTGAGTATCTAAAAGTAAAGGAATTGGAAAAGGTATTAATCCTTTGTCCTTGATTTTGAATATAGGATTTGATGATTTCCTTGAGCGTGAGCAGCCGGAGCTGGAGCTTACGTGGAAAGAGGGTAGGGAACTTACCTCTCCTGCATGTAGTGATAATTGTATTTGTGTATTGATGCATGTTATTGCCTTGCGTGTTTATGTGAAACGTATGAGTATGATTGAAGCTCTGTTTCTATTTGTACTATGGCCATGAGTATGTTGTGTGAACATTGAGCATGCGAATATATCATATTGCGAACATGAGATATTGTGATGCAAGCATGTCATGCATTAAATACTTATCTTGCATGCATAGTGGTATTTGTTTTCCTACTGAGATTCCCCAGAATCTCACCCTCCCCTATCAACATTTTAGACAGGGAAGGAAGATTGAGGATGAAGCAAGCATCCAAGGACGAAGAGGACTCGTTTTGGGTGAGAGCTTAGTGTTGGTTATCATTGTGTATTGGGAATATGTATCTGTATACGGATCAGTATTTGGAGTATGTATACAAAAGAGATTTGTGTAATCCCTGTTATTTGAGTTGTATGGGCTATTATGCCCTATGATTATTGAGCGAAGATATGATCCCGGAATTGTCGGGAATTTGTATTGCGTACTCTGATAATTGTATAAATGTAATTTATCTTCGCATAGTAATTATATTCGGAGTGTAAATATGAGACCGTGTTGTAAATGATTTCGAAATGTATTTGTGAAAGCCCCGTCTGGAGGATGGGTTTATAAATGTTGTTTTGGTTTATTGGTCTCTATTTCACGTTAATTGCGTAATCCGGATATTAATTACGGCAGGGGGTTACATTTTGGTATCAGAGCTACAGTTCCTGGCAAACTTGGGAATTTGCTAGGATAGCTCTCTTAGATCTCTACCTTGGTGGTAGATGATGTTATGTGATAGTGATTATGTATACACATGTGTGATTGGTTATTGTGGACACAAGAGATTTGTGGAATGTGTGTATACATTGTTGGTTAGTCTTGAGTGACGAATCATTGTGTAATCGAAAGATATGGTGATTCGTCCGAGAATTTGAGGTGTAAACCCAGAGGTGGTTATAGTCAAACCATCATCTGATTTGAAGCTGAGGAAAAATGGTTTCCGAGGCGTGTGATATTGATGTTCTAGGTATCAGGACTAACCTAGATGTTGGGTATGTAACCCAAGGCGGTATGATGTTACATGTAGTGATGTCATACTAAGCTTGTGTGTGAAAAGGCCTTAAGACCTAGGAGACTTGTGTGCCTTAGGCTGGCCGAGATAGTTGGACTTGCATTGAGGAGTATGGTGCTCTGTGGAAATGAGGGAAGTGATTTCCTAGTTCAACTAAGGTTGATGTTTGGATAGATGAGTTGTGATCCAAGGATTATACTCAACAGCTGGGTTGATTCTTAGAGATTGGATTTGACCTCAATGGTCTGTGGTACCAAGGTATGGTACTAGAAGTGAATTGAAATGTGTATCAATTATTCTGAGAGTGTTGGTTGCTAATCCAGCACAGGGAGAAAGTAATCTACGGAGGATTCGGATCGGAGAACACTATCTACGGGGACTTTTGATCGGAGAGGGCTACCTACGGTGAAATCTGATCGGAAAGGGCTACCTACGGTGAGATCCGATTGGAAAGGGCTACCTACGAAAAACTCTGACCGGAGGGGCTGACCAGTCATTGGACTGAGTGAAGCACCGAGTGCAGTAGCGTAGAGTGGAGCCACCATGACGATGAACCCTAGAGTGGAGCCACTGTGACGATAAACCCTAGAGTGCAGCCACCGTGATAACGAACCGTGGAGAGCGATAGCCGTGACGTTGAATCGTAGAATAGAGCTCTGGGAACGTTGGGAGTATGGGATCTCAACGATGTGTTGATTATGGCTTTGAATGATTCGAGTTGAATCAAGCCAAGATTTGGTATAGATTATGAATGTGGTCAGGTGATGTAGGGGATTCCTATGGGACTCCTGTTAAGTCAACTTGACATTGTGAATGCACAGATGAGGAGTGTGACCTCAGAGTGTGCAGCGGAAGCGTGGGAATGTAATAGGCTTGAGAATCATGTTGAGCAGAAGCTTGAGGTTGATGTGAGAATGATATGATAACTATGGCTTCGGGAGGTAAAGCTTCGGGGTCAAGTTATGTTATGAAAAAGGGGTCTTGAAGGATCCCAGGATGTGAAAAGAATTTGAGATGTTGAAAGTGAAGTGGTTGAGATGCCTGATTCCAGCTTGTTACAATTGTGCATTGTGAGTCCTGGGTCGACGTAGTGTACCCAGCCTTTCCGCACCCGATTGGTGGGAGAGGGCACCAACCGTTGTGGCCCGGTGGGGTGAGACGGCGGTGGGGTGTGACAGCTATTTGTGAGTCTCTTACCTACGGCCGCATGGGGTGATTCCTATGGCGGAGGACCGTGCCTTCGGGGCGGTAGTTTACGGGGGACAGGCTATTTGTGAGGCTGACGAGCCGTTTGTGAAGCCGGTTAGCTATGTGCTATAAGGCTATATGTATGCACTGCCATGCCAATAGTCCCTGAGTAGCTAACAACGGTTCGGGTTAAGACTGTGTGTCTTCTCGGCGGAGAAAGGGGATGAGGGTGGAGTGTGATGTGGAAGCCGAAAGGCTATGTGTGAGCATCGCTACGCCAATAGTCCCTGAGTCGCTAGCAACGGTTCGGATTAGACTGTGTGTCTTTCCGGCGGTAAAAGGGGATGAGGGTAGGGTGTGATTGTGGACCTACTCTTGTGAGCCTGAATGGCTATATGTGTGCACTGCCATGCCAATAGTCCCTGAGTCGCTAACAACAGTTCGGGTAAAGACTGTGTGTCTTCTCGGCGGTAAAAGGGGATGAGGGTGGAGTGTGATTGTGAATCTGTGACAGTTGTGAATAAGCTGGGATTGAGGTGTGTTGTAGCAGAGCAGAGCTAGTTCAGCTGATGGCTAATTCGACTACATGTTCGAGGATTCTTGTCGTGAGGGCAATTACCCCGGCATGGCCAGCCTGGCTAGCCACCACGTTGGTTGCACCGGTGTGGACCCAAGGCCGAAAGGCGGTGCGTAAAATTAGAGTCTGCGATGCGGGTTGTGGTGAATGTGACCTGTGTGAATTGTGTTAAGGTGCAATGCAGCGTGTGCAGGTCGGCGTGAGCCGTTTAGGGTTTGACGTTGGTCATCTCTAGCTCGGCCGTTGAACTGCCGTTGTAGTTGATTCGTGTGGTGAAGGAGCATGAAGTTGATTTTGGGAGATTGAGACTCTCAACCGGTCGCCTGGATAGAAGAGACTGAGATTCTAGGTGGACCATTACAGTCAGGTACTTTGGATAGAGGAGATTGAGACTCTGGAGTGACCTGATGATGTGATATGTGTTGTGATGAGAATGCCGGAAGGGCAATGTGTATTTGTATAAGTGGCGAAAGCTACGTACAATTGTGTATACAGCCGTGGGTGCTGTCGTCTTGTGACAATCGTCACGCATCAAAGTGAAATTGTCAAGGACGTTGTGATTGAGACCCAAAAGCCTCGGACGGGTGAGGGTAATGCTGTGAAAGTGGATACACAAGCACTTGAGTGGAAGCGGAATGTTTGTGTATACGGCTGAGGCTGTTGTTTGAAATGAGTTGGTGATGTTGCTGAGTTATTCCAGGATGGAATCACTAGATTGAGTTGAGTAGGTTAGTGGCCTATGCCACCTAACTATTGAAATCTTATGATATGGCTCATGAATTAGAGTCACCGGATATTGAGATGCGCTAGCCACTCATGAATGAGGAGGACTTGCGACGATTGTGATTATGTGGTGATAGAGTGTGTGGCAATCGTATGTGGAGGCGATTACCCTTGCTTGGAAATAGTGTGATAATTGTGTTCGGGTAGCAATCGTGATATGGGCCGATTGCAGTTTATGGCAACTAGGGTTGCATTTATGGTTTAGGATTCTTACAAGAATCAAGTTGAGACGCTCCATTGTTTGAGTGGTCTAGAGGAGACATCCCAACATGGAATAAATTGTGAAACGGAAGCTGTCGTGAAGAAGCGTCCGGAGTTTATGTCCTTAGTGGTGGAACAAATTTCGAGGACGAAATTTATTGAACGGGGGGAGAAATGTAACATCCCGATTTTCGACTAAGGACTAATGATGATTATTGAGAATAATTATGTGTTTTATGGCAATAATAATTAATATGCCATAATTAGTGGAAATTGAAAGAGTGAAATTGTTGGGAATTAGTTAGTGATTAATAGAGAAATTAATTACTAGCTAAGAGAAAATGAGATGTGTGATTAAATAATCAATGGCTAAGATTGATTGTGAAGATGGGCAAGAGGCATAATTATGTGGGTGTGCATGTATGTGAGCCATGTGAGTTGAAGGGAGATGGTGACAAGTGGCAAAGTGTGGGCCCTTGGATGTGGGACAACACCATCATCTTTATCTCCTCTCTTCTCTCTCTCGGTTTCTCTCTCTCCTCTTCTTTCCTCCATTTTCGCTGAAGATGCTTGGGAGTGAGAAAGGAAAAGTGGAATTTTGAGGTAAGCAAATGGCCTCGTTAGCTCAAACTCTCTTCTCTAATGTTAATCCTTGAGTTGAGAGCTTCATTGTGGTGGTTGTAGCTTCTCCATTGGTGGTGATTTGAGGATCACGAAAATATGAAGCTTGGAGAATCAAAGAGTGTCTTTGAGAAAGTGGATAAGGTATGTGAAACCAATCCTTCTATCTATGTTTCATGCCAAATGATTATGTTATGAATTTCTGGAATTATTGCCCTAATTTCGAAAATATGGGTAATGGGTAGTTTGGCATGATATGGCATTGGAAATGATATATTGGTATGAGTTTTGAATAGATAGAATGGGTTTGGGATTGAAATGTGTGAGGTTGTTGATTTAGAGAATTGATGATTATATTGCCCTAGACCAAAGCTTGTTAATGGAATGGAATTTTGGTAATTCTGTTGATTCCATTGGATTCAGTGAGTGATTTTGTGTGGGAGTAGCTTTGGTAGAGGTTTTGGGTCCATTGGGATCAATTGGGCAAGAGTTAGGGGAATGTGGTATGTTTGCTGCGTTTTCCTGGAATCTGATAGATTCACTCGAGCAGACAGGGGTGTGCTCGAGTGAGGGATGAATGTTGCTCGAGTGAGGAAGAACCTGCTCGAGTGATATGTGAGTTTTCCCTTGTTTTGCTTCGAGTGCACCTGGGTTTTCTATGGGTTCTGCTCGAGCACATCGCTTTGTGCTCGAGTGAGCGAAGAACATGCTCGAGTGAGCATGGTCTTCTCGAGTGAAGGAGTACGCCCAGAGTAGAGGATTGCTCTCGGGTGGATGCTCGCGGGCAAGGTGCAAGAAGTGTGCCTTCTCACTCGCGGGTCGAGGGCATCTGCTCGAGTGAGCCGTGTGTGCTCGCGGGTGAGAGGTGTGTGCTCGCGGGTGTGCTTGCGGGTGAGAGTGGTGTGCTTGAGTGATCCTGCTTCTCGAGAGCTGTGGTGCTCTCGGGTTGTCACTCGCGGCGCTGTGCTCGCGGGTGCTTGAGCGAGACTATTGGTCTTGTGCTCGAGTGAGGATCTGTGCTCGAGTGAGCCAGTTCCTGAAGGTGAGAGTTGTGCTCTCGGGCAAGTGCTCGCGGTCTCACTTTCTCTTGTGCTCGCGGGTATGGGCAGCGTGCTCGAGTGAGCCCCTTGTGCTTCGAGTGAGCTTGTGCTTCTGGAGTGGGAGGTGCTCTCGGGCATGTGCTTTCTGTCTCACTTTCTTTTGTGCTCGGGTGTTGTCCGTACGCGTGCTCGAGTGAGAGCATCTGTGCTCGAGTGATGTCCGTACTTGTGCTCGAGTGAGAGCTTCTGTGCTCGAGTGAGGCAGTGAAAAATACCAAGTTTGAGTGTTTAAAAGGGGATCTTTGGGGATAGTCTTCCAACCCTTTAGAGCTATGGATTGAGGTGTTTGAGGGCACTTAAAGGGCAATAATGATAACCAACTTGAGTATCTAAAAGTAAAGGAATTGGAAAAGGTATTAATCCTTTGTCCTTGATTTTGAATATAGGATTTGATGATTTCCTTGAGCGTGAGCAGCCGGAGCTGGAGCTTACGTGGAAAGAGGGTAGGGAACTTACCTCTCCTGCATGTAGTGATAATTGTATTTGTGTATTGATGCATGTTATTGCCTTGCGTGTTTATGTGAAACGTATGAGTATGATTGAAGCTCTGTTTCTATTTGTACTATGGCCATGAGTATGTTGTGTGAACATTGAGCATGCGAATATATCATATTGCGAACATGAGATATTGTGATGCAAGCATGTCATGCATTAAATACTTATCTTGCATGCATAGTGGTATTTGTTTTCCTACTGAGATTCCCCAGAATCTCACCCTCCCCTATCAACATTTTAGACAGGGAAGGAAGATTGAGGATGAAGCAAGCATCCAAGGACGAAGAGGACTCGTTTTGGGTGAGAGCTTAGTGTTGGTTATCATTGTGTATTGGGAATATGTATCTGTATACGGATCAGTATTTGGAGTATGTATACAAAAGAGATTTGTGTAATCCCTGTTATTTGAGTTGTATGGGCTATTATGCCCTATGATTATTGAGCGAAGATATGATCCCGGAATTGTCGGGAATTTGTATTGCGTACTCTGATAATTGTATAAATGTAATTTATCTTCGCATAGTAATTATATTCGGAGTGTAAATATGAGACCGTGTTGTAAATGATTTCGAAATGTATTTGTGAAAGCCCCGTCTGGAGGATGGGTTTATAAATGTTGTTTTGGTTTATTGGTCTCTATTTCACGTTAATTGCGTAATCCGGATATTAATTACGGCAGGGGGTTACATATTTATAGGAAAATATGACCTAATTGCAATTTTGAAAACAACCAATACAAATTATAAAACCATGTGCTAGGAAACCTAAAAGTCTAATACAATGAACACAAAAGTCTAATACAATCTAGAAGAAGGTTGAAAAAACAAATACAACATGCTAAAGAAACCAAAAGTCAAATCTGCCAACTACTTGTTGATTTTCACACACCTAACTTCAAGAAAATGTAGTCAGCAAATTAAGGCTCAAAATGTGCTTATTTAGGCCCAAATGAGTCCTCCCATGCTTAGTACTAGGTCCAAGCTCTTTAGTTTCAAGTTTGCAAGCCTAAAACTTGATCAATATCTCTATTTGTAGCCCATATGAAGTTAGTGACATAATCAACATTTTGGTCTAGCCTTGATCCAATTGCTACTAGCTTTGTCTAAGTATCTTGCACTAGCCCATTTAATGATTCCTTGAATATTTTAGCTTGTGCTCTCATGATTCGTCCAGCTAGAATTTAAAAATGATAATTTGAAACTGAAGAGTTGTCACTTGAATTTGAACAAACAACTTGATGATTATGGATCGCATCATTCCCTCTCTCCTCAAAAGGATTCGTCCTTGAATCTTGACTTGAATTTGGAGAGTTAATTTGTTGATTCTGGGTTGCATTATTCCCTCTCTCCTCAAAAGGATTCTTCCACGAATCTCGACCTGGATCAAATGGACATATATCAGCCACATTAAAATTAACAATAATAATATACTCACAAGCTAGATCAATCTTGTAAGCATCAGCAAGTTCAAAAAGAACACAGCTTCCTTGTTTGTTGGCTTTGGATGCATAATGCTCAATTTCACAAGGAAGAAACAATTCAGCAAAGCCAATATCATTTGCATACATTTTCTCAGCATATTCAAATCCAAGCAATCTAGTATTTAGAGAAGAAAGAGCGCTATACCTTCTTGACAATACTCCAACAACAACATTCTCTTTACCTTTCTTATATATGATGACATATGGAAATGTCTCAATAAATTTCAGCCAGCATGTATGCCTTTTGTTAAGCTTACCTTGACCTAGCAAATACACATAACAAAGGAAATCAATGTTTTCCATGCAACAATTAGAATTTTCCAGAATTGAAAACAATTGTTCCTTTCTCAAAACTTCAAGCACACATAGCAAAGGATTCACATGGTTATCATGTTTGTTGCTATAAATAAGAGTATCATCAAAACAAGCTGCAACATGCATATAAGAACACCTACAAACTGCAAAATCCATGGGACAATGAAAATTCAAAGTGTTGAGTTCAAGGCATCTTAACGACAGCAAGTTATCAACAATATCGAACTTTAGAGAACCAGAATATTTTTCAATGTCACTTGAAGGAAATGAAGGTTCAATGCTTCTTGAAGGTAAGAATCCATCGGGTGGCTTCTTAGGAATCAAATCCAAGAACACTTGCAACACATCAAAATCACAAGGCAAACAATGATTAAGATCATTAGTAACCAAAACAATATCCTTGCAATCACTCTTAACCTCACTTTTCTCATAACTCTTTTCATCTTTCTTTTCACTAAATTCTTCACTCTCATTTTTACTCTCTTTATTTTGGCAACACTCTATGCTCTCAATATCTTTTTCTCCCTCAAACTGAATTTTTCTCTCTAGAACAGTTTCACCGAAATCACTCTCACTCATATGTTCACTTTTCTTTTCATGATTGAGAGGAACTTCTTGAACCACAAGATTGGTATTATGACTAATGAGGTCTTCTTCCACACATTGGTAAGCAAGACTTTCACCATTCACTACTTCCTCCTCCTTAGCACTTGGTCATCATTAGGAACTGTAACAATCTCATTTGCATTAGAGCTACTTTCTGAACATCTTTGTTGCTTGATTTTTTGCTCATGCTCAACAACAAATTGAACCAAAAGATCAATGTCCAAGAAGCTTAAGGTCTTTGCAAAAGAAGCTAATTCAGGATTAAGCCCATTCACAAAACGATCCTTAGTGGCTTTTGAAGTTTCTTTCACTCTAGATATAGTCATAGCTAATTCCAACTCTTGAAAATATTCATCAACAATCATGGAATCTTGTTTCAACTCCTGGAGATTTCTTTGGAATTCTCTTTTTGATTTGGAATTGTGACTAGACATCCATTGCTCTGCTTCATCAGTAAACCTTTGAAGTCCTTTTAGTAAGGAGTCAAAATATGTTTGAAGCTCTTTTTTATCATGCATATTGATGATACCTAAAAGGTTAGATTTTGAGAAAAATGGACCTCACCACTCTACTCACGTGTTTCACTCAAACAAGTTTAGTGTCACTCGTGTTTCACTCAAATTTGGCTTTTAGATTGATGTATGTCACTCTTGCCTCTTTCCACTCTTAGATTCCTCTTGAGGCGCTTTAAAGAACTAAACAATTCATAATCAAAGCAATCACAATTTGCAAAATCAACACAACACTTGGAAATATGGAATATCAAAGTGAGTATTGGAAAAGGAAATTCAGGGAAATCAAGAGTTTAAATGACATAGACTTCACAAATTATATGTATGATAATAGATATTGCTCAAAACACTTCCAACACGCTCCTTTTTTTCAGTATTTTTTTTCTTTTCTTATCAAATATTTTTTTTCTTTTCTTTTTCTGATGCTCTTTTTTTTCATTTTTCTCCCCTACTGAAATTTAAAGAGAATGCAAAATCTATCACAAACAACAAAACTCAAGCAATCTGAACCCAGAAATTCCAGAAAAGCATCTATTTTGGAAAGACTATAACTCAGTGGAAATTTTGGATTGAGATGATACCAAAATGAATAGAAAGATGAGATTCTAAACTATGAAAATAACCCATTGAACGATGTAAAACACAAAGGAAAAGAGGTCAAACAAGGACAGAATATTTCAGAACGTTATGGAAAAACGAAGATGAACAATCCCAGAATTTTCCAGAAAACACAACTAGATTAAAATAGATAGAACTCACAAATGACAAATCGGATTCAAATGATTCCAAAACAAAATGACAGAAGAGAGTTTGAACTATGAAAATAACTCACTAAATACTAGAAAACACAAAGAAACACTTGACGAACAAAAGCAACAAATCTGGACATGAACAGACACCAGAACAAAACACAAGACTTTAAAACGAAAATGAAAACCAAGGATAGATAGATATGACCTGAGTTTAGATCTGAAGCTCTGATACCAAGATGGTGCAAACCCACAAGGGAAGATCCCACAAACCCACAACAATTCTAAAATATACACAACCCAAGAAAGCTAAACACAGATCGACGATCCACTTGAACCCTTAAACATGAAAGAACAAGAACCCGAAGTGTTGGAAAACGCCATAAAGTTGATCAAGCCTTGATAAGTTTGTTAGTTCTAAAAAGAACCCTAGAGAGAATCCACTCTCAAGAAACAAAGTATAGAAGTGCAACTTTCATTTATCATTCAAATCTGAATTGTGTGTTACAAATGAAGAAGCACCAAGTATTTATAGGAAAATATGACCTAATTGCAATTTTGAAAACAACCAATACAAATTGTAAAACCATGTGCTAGGAAACATAAAAGTCTAATACAATGAACACAAAAGTCTAATACAATCTAGAAGAAGGTTGAAAAAACAAATACAACATGCTAAAGAAACCAAAAGTCAAATCTGTCAACTACTTGTTGATTTTCGCACACCTAACTTCAAGAAAATGTAGTCAGCAAATTAAGGCTCAAAATGTGCTTATTTAGGCCAAATGAGTCCTCCCATGTATAGTACTAGGTCCAAGCTCTTTAGTTGCAAGTTTGCAACCCCAAAACTTGATCAATATCTCCATTTGTAGCCCATATGAAGTTAGTGACGTTTTCAGCATTTTGGTCCAGCCTTGATCCAATTGCTACTTGCTTTGTCTAAGTATCTTGTACTAGCCCATTTAATGATTCCTTGAATATTTTAGCTTGTGCTCTCATGATTCATCCAGCTGGAATTTAAAAATGATAATTTGAAACTGAAGAGTTGTCACTTGAATTTGAACAAACAACTTGATGATTCTAGATCGCATCATATGGTCCGAGAGAATTTTAGGCAGATGGTTAATTTGACTCTCGCCATGAAATTCTAGCCAAGCTTGATTGGATAGGGCTCTGTCTAACCTCATAAAAATCATGCCCCTTCTCCAGGTGAATTTTGGCCCATTAAAGCCCAGATCAAGCAGGCCCCATTGGTTAATGAAGTCTCTGAATAGATTACCGCCATAAGCTTATTGAAGTGATCCTCCTTGTCTTTCATCACTATGGACAGTAGCATTAAAGTCGCCAGCTAGAAGCCAGGGTTGGGATAGGCCCTGGGTTAGCTCCAAGAGATCCTGCCAGAGTAGCTTTCGAAGATGGGGTTAGGGGCTGCCATATACTACAGTGAAGAGGAATTGAGTATGATTGTTGGTATATTGAACTTCCATATGTATGAACTGTGAGTAATTAGTGATGACTCTGATGTTCACATTGTCGGCCAACAATATAAAGATTCCACCCGAGAACCCTGTAGCTTCCACACGATGAGAATGTAGGAAACCGAGTTTTTTGATTACTCGATCAGCTTTTCTCCCAGAGATGTGTGGCTCTACAATTACAAAAATATCATGTCTATAAGTATCAACATAGAATTTAAAAGTGGATGGGAACCTTTTGTCAAAGGCTCCTTGACAATTCCATGTGATAATTGACATTATAAAACAGCTAAAGGGAGGAATTAGAGGGAAGGTCAACTCCCTTGATAAGCATATTAAGATCTGCAGTTCCAGGTTCATTTTGCATTTCATGAGCTATTGCGTTAACTGTTTTAATTGATGGCCAAGGTCGCCTTTCGTGGGGTTTGGCTCCAATATTATGGACTTGAAGCCCATTTCCAACCTTAATCCCTCTGTTGTACTGAGTTGGGTTTGGCGATTTGCTGAGTGCAGGGAATTGGGCCAAGTCTGAGATTTGGGCCCGAACTTGGACGTTTGGGCTTATGGTAGCAGAATTGCTCTTACCACCTTGATTATGATGAGGCCCACGTGTGTCTTTAATTAGGATGACTGCGTTGTAATTTTCATATAAGCTGGTTTGTCCTTGGAGTGCTCTATAGGGTGTAGATTGGAATATGTTATCTGCGAAAGGTCCTATCTGGTTCTTTTCCTTTGGTTTTCCATTCTGATCAGCTTTTTGACTTTTTCAACAAACCTGTACTCCTTTGGTTTCCGTCTACGCAGAGATGCTTCACCTTGATGGAGGGGTCTGACATTTTCGTACACTTGGCATTGAGGCTCCTCCGGCGCATATTCTTTATTCAGGACCTCAACTCGTGAGGTCATGGGGAGCCCTGATGGTCCTGGTCGCACGATGCGTTTCCTATCTTTCTTAGGGATTCAGTGCCTCCTCTGTACCACCATCCAAGATCTGTAAAGACTAGATTCACTCGTGTCGGTAGGGGCTGTTGTGCACGTGTAACCCCCTTCACGATTAAGGCCAAGATTTAGTTCATAAACACATAATTGATGTAGAATTAGAGACCTAGATGATTTTGGGACTTAAACAAAATCAAACTTCCCAAAATCATGGCTTACAAAAAATTTTACAAAATTTATTCATGACGGTCTCATATTCACATTTTAATACTAAATGGCCTGTACAAGTTGACTTCATTCACAAATATCATAGTATAAAGCAAATTCCCGACATACTCGGGTTCCATTCATTAAATAAGGGATTTACAAAAGCACAAAGCCCACAATTCATTACCCTTAACTTGGGGATTACACAAAACTATACTACCAATCCCAATATACATAATTTTTTCCCAAAAATATCTAAAAGATATACATGATAACCAATAACCTAAAATATACATCTAAATCAGAGCTTTATCCGCTCTTCGTCGCCCGCTTTCCCTTTGATCCTTCTGCCCTGTCTAAAACATGGTTTTTGGGAAAGTGAGATTCTAAGGAATCCCCGTAGTAACAAATCAATCATATAATGTACAGTAATAATACATGTAAGCAAATCATTAACCACAACAAGCAACTACAACGGCAGTTACAATGGCAATGGTTAGTATGACACATGTCATCCCTTACGATTGCTCACGCTGAATTGCTCACGTTGCATTGCATCACAACAATCCACACAGTACATTTCACCACAGCTAGGATTCATATAATGCATTTCATACACAAGCCATACAAGCAAGATACACACAGCCCATGGCTGGATTCTCAAACGCCGCCCCACGGGTCGGATTCACAATATCCATGTCGATTATGATGGCAGTTCAACGGCCGACCTAGAGATGACCACCGTCAATCCCTACACGGCTCACGCTGACCTGCTCACGCCATAATGGACCATGGCACACATTTCACAAATCCAACGATAAGTTATGCATGCCAAAACATCATACATAATATGAGAGAAGAGTCACTACCTTGATCCTTCCGGGCGTACTGTGGTGCCGGTCTCTCCCGCCTAGGGCAAATGTCGTATCCTAGAATCATGATTAGGGACGAAGAGTTATATTCTATTCCAAGACTTATTTAACTTGAAACACTTAAATTTGATTATCATAATTGACCCTTAAGAGGCCACAAATGCCTCTAATAAAAGCCCTAAAAGGTTGGGAAATAATAGGTTAGAGATCTCCTTTCGAAAACTCAAAGTGCCGGAACACAGGGGTTGGCCGCGGCCAGCCCTTCCTTGGGCCGCGGCCAAAATATGGTCAGAGGGCCACTGGCCGCGGCCAGCCACTCATGGGCTGAGGCCAGAATCAGGCCAGAAAGGTTTGGGCCGCGGCCAGCCACCTTGGGCCGCGGCCAAGAAATCCCCTGATTCTTGGCTGAACTTCCAAAATTCATAACTAATCCTAGAAAAATCGAAACGAGGTGATTCCAAAGCCAAATGAAAAGTATATAAGTCCTCTTTCAAGAAAAAATATGGCCCATCACTTGAAATCACTACACAAATACAGAATCACCAAAAACTAAACACTACTCCAAAACAGAGTTCTGTTTCAATCCCAAACTTTGGACAACCATATCTCACAGAATACTAAACGAAATGACACAAAATATATGTCCATTTTGAAGCTTGGGATATGAAATTTAAGACTAGAAAGTTTCAGAAATTTCCAACACCATTTGGTCATTCAAAACGCTCGTACAAACGGACTGTGCAAAACAGAGCTCAGACCAGACAGATTTCCAACTTTTCCCAAGTGATCCAAATGAACCCAAAACCCCAACCAAAGCTATCCCTACACAAAATCACTCAAGGAATCCAATGGAAATGTCAAAATCACCAAATTCCTATTCCATTATCATGCTTTGGTTTTAGGTAACATTAAACACTAAAATCTCAAATTCTCCAAACTTAACAATTTCAAACCCAATCAATTCCATCTATCCAAAATGCATTCCAAACATACCAATTTCATACCAAACACATACCAAACTCTCAATGGCCCTCATTTTCGAAAATGGGGCAAAAATTCCAGAAAATTCAAACTTTACCAATGGCTACAAAACCTATATAAAAAGGTTTGTTTTACTCACCTCTATAACTTTTCCAAAGGAGTTTCTTGATTCACCCAAGTCAAGAATTTCGTGAGAGCTCAAACAACACCAAATGGACAAACTAAAACCATGAAAATGAAGCTCTCAACACAAGGAACAACTTTATAGAAGAACATTTTTCCATTAGAGGCCATTAAGAGGGTCAAATACTCACCTTTTTTCACAAGCTTCTCCTTCTTCTTCTGCAGAAATGGAGGACGCATGAGAGAGGAAAATGAGAGAGAGAAGGAGGTTGAAGATGAAATGATGATAGCCCACACCCTCCCATACTCTCTTGTCAGCAAAGTGAAGGGAAGAGAGAGAGAGAAAAACGGAATATTTTATGGTTAATTGACTTCCCATTACCTCTCTCCTCATCTCCACTTGACACGTTAGAATTTGGTTTGTTCTCATAAAGTAATCATCCAATTAATCACTTTAATCCCTCCATTAGCCATTTAATCACACTTCTCATTTTTCCCATAGTTAGTAATTAATTTCTCCATTAATTACTAATTTATGGCCCATAATTCCATTCTTCCAATTTTTCACTAATTAGGACATATTAATTAATATTGCCATAAAACATGTAATAATTCAAATTAAATTCATAATTATCCACAATAATCATGATTTGCCCTTAATCAAAAATTGGGATATTACAGCACGCGCCAGTGGTTTAGCCGATGACTCTGTTGGTTCTCCATGTGCGGCAATAATCCTCTCCAAGCATGAAGTATCGAGGTGCCCATAGCGACCACAGCTAAAGCATATGGTAGGTAATCCTTCATATTCTACATATAGAACTTCTCCATCTACCTGGATTTTTGAAGTGAGAGGTTTTGTCAAATCTAGTAGCACCGCTAGCCTTGCAAATTTTCCTCGATCACCAAAGTCAGTGTTGTAGTCGACTTTGAGTACATCTCCAAAGACACTTCCTATAGAGCGGATGACATTCTTGTGGTAATATATGGCCAGAAGTTTAGGAAGCCTAATCCAAGCGACAACTTGGTTTATTTTGTGATCTTGTGGTTTGAAGGTGGGTGACCAGGGTTGGACAGTTAAATAATGCCCATGGATCAGCCAAGGTCCATTAATGAGAACATTCTGGAAGTCCAATTCATCCTTAAATTTAACTACAAAACAGTCATCGTTCAGATCAGTAAGCTGATATTTTCCGGTTGGTTTCCAGATGTGATGAATCTGTGTGCGTAATTATCTGTAGCCGATTGGACGGCCCAAGAGCTTCACAACAACTGCAAACCCCATCCTTTTATTCAGAATTTCCAGAACGTGGTCTGCGAAGTTCACGATAGGAATGTTGCCATTTAATCCAATGGTGACATCTCCCTATCTAAGTATCACTTCCTAATCTTCTTCGCCTTCTTCAGCTGTCTCCTGATCAGTATTGAGAAGTTTCTCCCTAAAGGAGGGGGTTGGCTTGGCTCTGGGCTCATTGTCTATGTTCATTTGCACACTTTATACTTTAGTATCCGAGAAAGATAATCTTTGCATTTCAATCTACTTTTTATCCTAAAAGAATCAATTTACTGAACACTATTAATTTAGTATTTACTTAAATAATAATTTAAAAAATATGCAAAAAAATGAATTTGATTTGTGTTACTTAAAAATGTTTCCAATACAAATTTTTATTTAATTTATTGTTTTTTCTGAAAAAAAAATAATTATTGTCGATTATTATTGGAGGTTTTGTGGGACGAGTGTATGTTTGAACCTAATATATTTTTATGTAGCAGCAAATCAGAGGGAAAACTAGACATACTAGCGGAGTTGAAGGCCACCGGAAAGTTCTCTCATCGGAGACGGAGAGATCAGTGAGAAGACGCGCAAGATGTCTCTGGTAGACTACGATTCCTCTTCGGACGACGAAGCTCCCGATTTCGTTGAAGAGCCCCAACTTCCTCAAGACAATCCACGGGCACAGCAATCGGCATCGGAACCTCCACCTCCTCCGACGCAGTAATTCTCAATTTCTTTTGACCCCTGTTTCTTTTCTGTACTTGCTGACATCACTGCCTCTGAGAAATTGCTTGTAAATTATAAAAGGGTTGCTGTGCACATTTGCTTGTTGCGAAAATGAGAAAAATGCTTATATAATGGATTTCTAATGGAAGACTGCTAGTTATTCTGAGAATATGGGAATCGGGTTGCGCTTGGTAGGACTTCCGACCTTTGAGTGTTCTTTTGGGAAGGTGAAAAATGGAGGAATTAAACCTCCAGGATGTATTCAGACCTTTAGTATTAGTACTCTGCCAAACTTCAGTTCCCCACTTTCCACCTTTCCCTTTTCAATCCTACCTATCACATCCTCCTTTAGGGCGTTTGAACGCTATAAAACCTACCTAAACGTAAGATTAGTTCGTGGAAAAGCTTGTCAAAATGACTAAGGTTCTTCTAGTTTCATATTCTTTAAAGGGAATCCAGCAGGTTTGGTCTCCTTTTCGGTTGTAAAATTTTCCAATCAGACAACTGCAAATTTCACGTTTATAATTTTAAAATTTACAGACCAAACATGTTATGAATTTAGGATGCACATGTTAAAGTTCTTATTCTCCCCTTGTTGAATTCCATTTCCAGACCCTACAAATGAATTTTGGGTTTTCTTTTTCTGTTTGGTACCTTGGAATATTTTGGAAGTTTGCTTATGAGTAACTTCTATAAATTTGGAGCACTTATTGCTGACTCTTTAAACAAATTTCAGTAGATGGAGGGGGGAAGGCGGCTTTGTGGTGATATGTTTTGTAAATAGGCTTTGGTGTACTTGGATGGAACATAATGTTAGAATCCACAATGGTTTTGGTTTTCGTCTTTTCAGCTTATCAGTGATTGAATTTCATTTTAGTCTCTTTTGCTTCACTTCGATTTCTTCAAGGAATCTTCTATACTCCTATGGTCCTTCGTGTAAGGCCTATTTACTTAATTAGATTAGATTTAGGAAATTAGTTTAGTTAGTTAATATGACATGTTTTTTCTAAAGCACCCTAATCATTTTGTTGAATTCCTTCAATCTCTTTCTTATTTAATTATTGTTGAGAGAGCATCAATAGGGGTAATTCTAGAAAAGAGCAACAAATATGGGAAATATCTTACGTTCAAGGCCAATATCAACTCCCTAATTAGATGTTATAGTAAGGGCCGGACAAGTAGTTTGATGGATATTCTAAGTGACCAGAGAGCCCTTCTCCCTCTCTGTGCGTGTTTAGGTTTATTTTTTGGCTAATTTATTTTTCTTGCTCTGATGTTGAGACCAAAGAAAATATTTTTTCACTCTTGTATCTCTTTAAATTCCCTTTATATGAATAGTTTTTCTGGAAAATATTTTTAATTCCTTGTACAAAATATAAGTATAAAAAAGTTATACTAGTAGAAGGTAATCATACTACCTAACACCTGTATGCTAGACTGTATTACCCAAAATATGACAGAGAAATGGAGAGGACTCTAAGGGAGTGTATATGTGCTTGCACATTATCTATTTAGCATTGCCTATACTGATAATGCTTCTTGCTCGATGAATATGGTCTCTGGATTCCTTTTGTTTTCTGCATTTTCAATATGTAGGACAAAATCAGGATCTTCATCAGACCAGGAGCCAAAAAAAATACTAGATTTGCCACCTCCTTCTTTGGAGAAACTTCCTGATGCTTCACTTCTATTAAATTCACCAGCAGTGTCTTCAAATCTGATGAATGCTAGCGACCACTCCACTCGAGTAGCAGCTGCTCTGGCTGAAAATGCCTTGCGTAAGAGAGACTCTAATGGGCTGGCTCCCTCTACACTTCGCAGCAAAGTTCCCAGAGGAAACTTGCCTCCTTCAAGGACTGTTCCAGATACTTCCAGTGGTGTGCTAGTTCCACCTCAGCTCAAAGGAAGGTTAGTTGTGAATATAGAATTCTCTTATTAGCTTCTGTATGGCTGTGTTGCTCTCATTAGACGTTCTTAAAATTAAGTTTTTATAATTTTTATAGAAATATCATGTTATAATTGGTAAATGATCCAAATTTGTGATGGGTGACATTTAGACAATAACCTTACATTGAAGTTGGCAATTGCATAAGCTTACTGCTGCTATATGTTATTTACTCATTTTATACTTTTTTTAAAATTTTGATAGGCTAATGTTGTGCAACTTTCTATTAATAGTACTGGTCTCTCCTGGGGCACTCAGGTATGTTGATATTGAATATGCCATGATGCCTGGGGTTCGAGGCTGGGTACGTCCCAAACTTCCATCTGTTCCCTCCTTCTCAATCTCAACTTTCTATTAATATTATTTGTAGTCATAAAAAATACTATTAAGAAAGTACAGGAAAACATAGTGAAAAGATAAGAATCTCTCTTGCTTGTATCTCAAAGGAAAACAAAAGTAGACAAAAATGGGAGAAGAAAAATGAATTGGTTAAAACAAGTTCTCCAATCCTTGCACAACTCAGAAATGGGGGGAAGGCCTACTTTGTACCAAAACAACTTTAGCTCCTCAAAGACCTTTCCCTCCTTCCTTCTTTTCAACTTCAGATTTTTTGTTTTTTTGGTGTTTTTTCTCTTTTCTTTTTTTTCTTTCGCAAACAACTGCCAAGTGACATCAGTATGTTTTTGAACTTCTGTAAAACATAACAGTAGCCTTAGCCAGGGAAGAACGGGGAGATCATACCAGAGCATTATTGGGAGTAGAATATGGAGTATGTACACCATTTGGTCTCTTAATGATATACCTCTTGACAGTTTATTCTTTAGATTTCATCTTTCAAACAGTTTTGTCCGTCAAAGTTTGTTACTTGCCATCCCGTTGTTGGATTGTATTGTTTATTCACTCTCAACTATGAGGGACTAGCTCAATTGCACATGTAGTTTGTTATGAACGGACTTATTTGCATAGAGAAATAAATCATAAGGAGGTATAGTTTTAAGGGACCAAACTGTATGGTTACTTCAGACTAAAAATACAAGCGGGGGGGGGGGGGGATTCCTCAAAAAAAAACACATATTTGGGAGATAAACTTCGATCCAAGAACTCCTATAAGGACCTTTAACTTCCATCTTGTCACTGCAACCATTAACTATATTTATTATTGATAGTCTTATTGCTATATGGACCAAAGAGTTTTCCACACCATAGTCCTTCTGGCTATACAGAAAACTTGTATGGTAGAGCCTTATTCTCCTGCTGTTGTATCTTCTACTGTATAATTCTGTTGATTTCTGTATGAAAATGTTCCACTATCAATAACACAGAAAGAGGTCTGATGGTGTCTCCCTGTTTTTTTCATTGTGACCATATTTTAAACTTAAAGCCCACTGCATATGCGGCAGCGTCTTCTATTGGATGACATGTATTCTTGATGACTTTTGGACTCCCCACCTAAAAACACCAAAAAAAAGGTTAATTTTATTCAATTTGGTTTTCATGAGAATAGATTCTTGCCGGCTTAATTTCTTAAATGCCCAAACAAAGCAGAAGCAAATTGTAACCACATAATAGTTTACTCCAACTGTTTGTTTGAAATTGTGTGGGTAGATATGATTATAAATCTATGGTTTGTTGTTCTTCTTCTCACGTTTTTCTGTTCTTGTTTAAGTCAAAGCTAAGATTACAGTTTGTACATGACATTATGTTATGACCTTTAGATATATAGAGAGCAGACTTGCACAAAGTGGTGAAAAATTAAACTAAAAATACCTTATACATTACTCATAAGCAATACACTACACTGGTACAAGAAAATTGCTCAAAACAAGGAGAAAAGATACGACCTGCCCACAGTGACACTACAATCTCAACATCACAGAAACTCTAGACAAAGAACACAACAGGGCTCCCAATCGTTCGAGAGGATTGGTTCTCTCCAGTCCAATGCCTAAGCCTGACTTAAAATTCTTGTCTACCTCTCCCCCTTGGCCAGAGTGAAGATTTAAAGACCCGAAACGTGACTATCACAGCCCTTCTTGTAGAGTTTGACCGCGGCAACCTATAGCCACCCTACTTCTCTATTTCTTTCTCCAAAATAGCAAGTCAAAGTTCTGGCCAACGAAAAGTATCTTTCCCTTGTTATGTAGTTTTCTAAGTTTCCAATCGTGATCCTAACTGACTATTACATATTCTCATCCCTGAACACATCTGTTATTCATGGAATTCTGATTCGTGTGTTGTACAGGAGCAACATTGTTACAGAAGACATAGGCAAGCTATTTGTGAAGAAGCCCAGCAACTAGCCTTCAGCAGCTCACTAGAGATCACAAAATGATGAGTGACTAACTTGCAGCTTCACATGTGGCTCTGTAACTTTGGAAGGCCTTCTGAAATTTGTACTTCTTGCTCTTAGTATGAACAACTTAACAGTTTATTTACATCCTTAGGCTCTTCTAAGTTTTTGTACTCCAAAATGTACTAAACTTCGAGGAACATGAATAGTTTCTGTGAGATGGATAGAAATTTTTGTGCAGGTCTCTTATCTGAAGAGAATTTAAATTTTAAGGCGATTGATGATGATGGAAATGGGATAAACTCACGGAAATATGCGACCCGGGGTTTTTTTCTCATGTAATTAAAAAAATTGATTATTTAAATTTTATGATATCTATTTTTTAATTCATATTAATTCAGTTCCTATAGTTTCAAAATGACAAAATAAATGGCTTTCATAATTTGAACAAGTTAAAATAAACATCAAGTAAATGATTTCTACAACATTAAATAAACTTAAACCTAAGGTTAAATATCAATTTTGAGAAATAATAGTCAACAAAACAACATATATTTTGAGTGAAACTTTATTTTACACCCATATTATATTTTAAATCACGATACAAGGATAAGAATTGTGTTCAACTCTATTGATTCATATCAAATTTCATCAATAACGACAACAAAGTCTTATCTCACTCGGTGGACATAGATCGTACGACGTTATTGTACTCTATTGAAAATCAAATCTTTGGACCTATGTGATGCACCTTGATTACTCAAATTTCAATTATTCAAGTTTTGCTTTTAACTCGATTTTGCATCTATGAGGCACCATGATTACTAATAGACCTTTTTTTTTGGGGCCAACTACTAACTAATAGAAGTTAATAATACATTGGGTCTTAAATATAGGATAGAGTTTATAGTGTAAGAGATGGTGTATAATTCAACATGGGGGATTACATTAAAAGAATGTAAAACATAAATGATTTACCATAGAAATATTATTATATTAATTAAGTTCCATTAATATTTTTTATTTGCAAAATATTTGAAGTTATGCATGTTAGTTTTCTATCCAAATCAAGAATTAATAATATATAGTTAACTAAACATGAATATAGGTTTTATTAAGCATAACATGACATTACATAACGTCTAACCATGTCACCAAGATGATGTGGAAGCATAGAATTGAGCCACATCGTGTCAAAGCCTATTGCTTATATATATATACATATTTTTTATATAATATATATACACATAATTCTAAAAAAATCAAAATTCAAAATTTTATTTGTCATTGACTCATTGTGCTTAATCTAATTCAGATTGCATAGGCCCACAACTGTTCTAGATGAGTCCAATACACTTGCATTTATTTTTATGACTACTATCATGGTCATAG
This sequence comes from Inga leiocalycina, assembly GCA_963242795.1. Lineage (NCBI taxonomy): Eukaryota > Viridiplantae > Streptophyta > Magnoliopsida > Fabales > Fabaceae > Inga > Inga leiocalycina. The sequence goes on along the minus strand of OY725329.1, from coordinate 11,922,213 downwards.
ATGGCCCGAACATTAAAAAATTTCTATATGTTTTAGATTTACGTCAAGATTTAAGTTTAATTTAATCTAAAATCTAAAAGTATTAAAACTTGATTTATGACCTGAATAACTTAGTCAATGTCTCGTTGACCATTTTTTTTTGAAACAAAAAATACACACACAAGTACATTAAGTTAGCTGAATTATTTGGTACTATCACATAAAATAATAATTTTCATTAAAAAATCAAGTCAAAACTCGAAAGCCAATTAAAAATTATGTTATCATTATTTTAATGAAATGAATGTTTAATTATTCAGTAGCATGAGAATAAATTAAGATAGAAAGTGTTAAGCATATTATTGGTTATTGTTAATTATGAAAAGACAACAATAGTTGAATTCAAATTAGAGTATTTGAGAATTAAGTTGAAATGTTTAAAAATTTTAAGGGACCAAAAGTGATTTTAAATATTTGTTTTGGTTAAATATGATCCTCTCTTTTTGAACACATGTACTACAAAAGTTGTCTCTAAATTGCAATAATGATATACACCACTATTGCAGCACATTCTTTCTCTTCAATTCAAGACATATCCATGTGGGGATGACATGTTCATGTTGAGTACATATGCTAATTATGAACTTTTTAAATTTTTTTTGCTATTATATAATATTATGCACTACCTCCTCTTATCCAAAATGTATGAGGTAGATAATTAATTTATATATAAATAAAAAGGTTAATTTAATTATTTATAATAAAATATGTGTTAGTTTTTTTAAGTACCCATTTTAATAATTTATATTGACATTATTTCTATGATAAAAAAAACTATCTTAATATGTGTAATCAATAGAGAGAATTTAAGAAAAAAATTATAAATTTGAGAGATAAAGTGAGTAAAAATTTTATATTTATGATCAAAGCAAACTCCTCTACTAATTCTTATAAAAAAAATTTTTTATGGGCAAGGTTTAGAACTTCAATTTTCAACCTTTTGAAAAAATGAAGTTCCTTCTACTATACTAAACCAATTATTTATTATTAAATTTTCCAATGTATTAAAAATTATGCATATTGCATGTGATCATTGAACATTCTTGCTTTGACCTTTGATGTTATGAGTATTACAGACGAAATCACTTGATGCATTGAGTTGTAACTTTTATGTTTGGTATAAGTGTAAGCATTAAGCAATGAGTAACAAAACATATCTTACTTTGAATATGATTAGAATTATAATAAGGTTTTGTCATACATTAACTGTAATAGTACTAGATTCAAACTTCAACAAGTACAAAGATCATAATCAAAACAGGGATCTAATGTATTTTTTAATGCAATATCAATCAATCAATCAAAACAGGGATCTAACTTGTATATAAATCCTAGCTCATTTTATGTGTGACCTGTGAACAATTTTCAATGCAATATCAATCAATCAATCATCAATCAAATTTATATATGAAAACTTGTAATACCCATTTAATTTAAACAGGGTCGGGTTTTCCATCTTACAATAAATTTAGATATTATTACAAATTATTACATGATATTGACAATTTCCCTTAATTACAAAAAAATTGAATGCTTCTTCTTCAATCTTCTATTTTTTTTTTTTTTATTCCTCAATCCTCTCATAAAGGGATACAAAATCCTGATATTATGTCCCAATGAATATTTATTCAGGTAATTACTACTCATTAAGGTGTTTTCTTTTTCTTTTTTTTATAAACTCAACTCTTTATGATTCTATTCATAATTTGGCCCACAATAGTGATTGTTCTGAAAATGGAGACACTAGCGTGGATGAAATCTCACATTATTTGAACTATAGGTATGTTTCTTGATGTGAAGGTGCATGGCGTATTTTTTTCATAATTCATTGATTGAGTATTCATATTCCCTTCCAGCAGTATATTTCTCAATTTTAGGATATGTAATTTATTTTTATCTTTTACTACATTATTTTTTTTTATGTGATTTTTCTTGAGTAGAGGGAGAGTTACGAAATATCCTTCCAATTTTAACATCATTTAATTATATTCATCTCGCGCAACGTTCGAGGAGTAAATACTTGTTTTAACAAATACCTCTGCATTTGTAGAATCTTACTTGTAGTTAATTCATAAACTTATCATATAATAAACTTATAGTCTACAATTTTAGGTTAAGAGTTGGTATCAAATTGACTTGTCTAGCCATGTCCTCTTCAAATCTAATGATGAGAGGTTGAGTGACTCTCTTCTATCCAGGATTCTCTCAAAAGACAACGGGCCTTCCTTAATCAACCCAAACTAATAACCCAAATATGATTGAGAAAGATTAACCATATAATTGAATAAAAAATTAACACTATATAACACCCCAAATTTTATTAACCAAGAATATATTATAATTATTTTATATATTTAATAAAGTGGTGAATATTCATGAATTTGGAATTTATGAATTTATAAATGTTCAATTTCATGGGAAATTGGGCAAAAATAAATATGAAATTAATTTGGGTAATTTAAAAATTCCAATATTAAGGTCCAAAAATGAAAAAATATTGGAGAAAATATTTGGTCCAAAAATGGGTGGAAATTGACCAAAGAAAAATAAGAAAAGAAATTGGATTAAAAAGGTAATGGTAAAATCGTAATTTTGCCAATTTAGCACAAAATAAATTATTTTCCAATTAATTGAAGTTAATTTTAATTAATTTAGGAAAATAAATGGGGAAAATATATTTAGAATATTTTGGTCAATTTAATATGAATTTATGTAAAATTTGAGCAAAAATGCAAATTTGACCAAAAATTGAGACTTTACATGTATGCGTAACTTAGACAAGTTGTGAAGCCAATTGAGACCAAAGGGAAGGACCCTTAGGTGTCTCTTACATGTAGCATGAAGAAAAAAATATTGGTTGGGCTTCATGACTCAATTTCATGTGCATAGGAATTTATGTACAAAAAGTGTAATTTTTGGAATTTTGGAAAATGGCTAAATGATTAAAATATAACATAAGCTAATATAATAAAACTCCATCTCCTTCCTTAAGCAGTCATAACTGACGTCGTCCCGCTTCAGTTTTAGAGAGAGAAAGAGAAGAGAACTCGCAAGGTAAGCCAATTTCTTCGGTAAATTCTTATCTAACGCATATAACTCTGCTCCTAAGCTACTCTTTCATATATTTTAAGGTTTTGAAAGGTCAATTCAACCCTTGGGAAGGTTAGGGTTTTCAGCCAAGTCAAGGAAAAGCTAGTGGGAGCTTGAGGTAACTTTCAAACCTTCGTATATTAACTATTCTGGGCTCTGGCTGCTGAGAGCGATTTAATCGGTGAAATTTCACCGGATTGTCATTGGTTTTAATTCTTGGAAATGGGTTGGCCTAGGTGTTATGCTGCCCAAATTGGTACTAAATGATAGTTGTAACCTAATGTAATAGTTAATAAAGTGGTGAGAAGTAGAAAGAAACACATTTGCGGAATCGAACTCGAAAAACCCTCATTTTTCCTGAAGTATCTGTGAATTTAGGTCAGGGATGTTAGAGGGTCTTAGAGTTGGATTTTCAATGATTTGGTAGTTCTATTGAGTTCATGAGAGAAATTTAGGTGGGGTTACAGTTGGTAACTTTTTTGGAAAATGCCGAAAAAGCATAATTACGAAAACGCCCCTGAAACCATTAAAGCGGGGCTGTCAAGGGTATTTTTGTAATTTGACAATGAATTTGGTAATTTAGAGTCTAGAAATGGATTCCATGGATGAAAATATATTAGAATAGCCCATGTCAAAATTTCAGAAAAAGTACAACCGGGCTGAAGTCCTGAGGGCATTTTGGTTAATTTTCACTATAGGCTAATATAACCACAATAAACAATATGGAAATGTCTAAAATAATACTTGGATAGGTTATAATCTATTTATTATACATTTAATATTTTAGGACCGGGTTAGAAGCCGAAGGTTGGCACGCTTTTCGAGACACACCAAACAAGGTGAAAAAGACTTGAGGTATGAATATTATCCTTCATACATCATGTCATGATTTATATGATTGTATGGATGTCATTTTTTGTAAATGTGCTATATTAATCAACATAGTTTGCCTAGAAAGGGCAGTTGTGCCAGAGGTGCACTTACACTGAGAATTGGGTAAGAATCCAATCGGTGTACGATTAGTGGGGCTGGACCCTACTCATGTATACATGACGATGATGTGATGATGATATCACGATGATGTGTTATGATGATGTGTTATATTGTTCATTAATTAGTGCATATATGACGCGTATCATATTTACTTTACACATTATATATGAACGATAGCATGTTTCTACTAGGATTCCTTGGAATTTCACCCCTTTTTCTAAACCAAACATCTCAGCGGGTGCCCATGGATAAAAAGGCAAGAATGTAGACAAAGGCAATTGACAGGCATGTGTCTCGAGACGAAGCTAAAGTTCATAGTTATAAATAGTCTATGTTTAAAATACTTTTGGATATCCTGTAGTAGTTGTAAATATTGTCGCATTCTGTATGGATGACTTCGGACTCTAAATAACAAGGTAATTAAACCCGGACCGGTCAATGAATCGATCGGGGTATTGGGTCAAGGTCAGTAGGTCAGACTGGAGTCAAACCGGAGCTAAACCGGTGAGAAATGAAATATTTTAGACTTATAGTACGAAATTCTAAAGGAAAAATGTTTTTAAAAAAAAATTCTTAAATAAAAAATCTGACCCGAACCGGGTCACCGGACCGGACCGGTTTAGAGGCCGGGTTGCCGGTTTCCGGTCCGGTTCGGCCGGGCCGGTCCGGGTTAGATAACCCTGCTAAACAAATACTTTTATCAGTATATATATACTTTTCTGTATGCCTGTGGAACTTAGTCTCTATTACTTTATGTATATCGAAATGGAAACGAGTGTTGGCACACTACGTCTTATCATCTTATAGCATTGTTACTAATTAAAAACATTTGCTATGATTCTTCCAAGAAAAGCATTAGACTTGCGGTCACAATTTATGAATTTTTTTTTTTAACAATTTAATAGCAAACACTTGAATCTTTGATGAATGATCATCATAGAAAGGCTTCAAGTTCAACTTACAAATTAACCAAGCTACAAGAAATGAAAATGATTTTTTAGTTTGTTTGAGATACCCGATCCCCGATGCTATTAAATAATTATACATACATACATACATACATACATATATACATACATACATATAACTTTTTTTTTATATTATTATCCAATATTCGGTTTGCGGTTTGTAATTGTCTCTCCCAATACAAGTGTTTCCTCTTAGACTTGAACTCAAGATCTAGTATAAGATAGAAATAAATAAAATGAAAATAAACAATAATTACCATTTGTTTACCAAAAATTTAAAATTATTACATAATAATTATAAAAGTATATTTATCGATGTCCACATTCCACTATCTTACTACAACATGTGGTTAAGACATTATATTTGTCTAAAAATAAAAAATAAAACCTTTCTAAATGTGCCCATATATAAAACAATGATTTGGTGATGTTTGGATTAGCTCAAGTGACATAGTTAAAAGTGTCATTGGGCAATCCTGATTTCTGTTTAGAAACTTTTTTTTTCACAAGTGACTTTAATAATTGTGATTATTATGTTTGGATTTCATTTATTAAAAGATATATAATTTCCCAAAAGGGTATGAATTTTATAAAGCTATATTCAATGAAGGAAATAAATGAAATTGAAGGTAAAAATGGTCTAAAACTTCATGACAAGGTGCATATACAATCAAAAAAAAAAAGTATACATGTTGGAGTATATCTCAGAGAGCATATTAAGAGATATATCGTTATCACGAGATTTAATATATAAATAGAAAAATAAATTGATAAACATAATAACTAATTATTTTTGCTAGGATTGTATCAGATTATGTAATTAAATTTATTTCTTCAACAAAGTTGTTTACATTTGCATGATTAGATTTAATAATAAAGATAATTAAATATTTAATTATTATTATTAAATATTGTCAACATCCATTTCCATTTCAATAATCGAAGAATAATAAAGACGGAGTTCAATTGGCATATAGAAAAGTACAATTATACTTATAAAAATATTCGGTTACAATCCCACGTCGTTCGTCAATAGAATACAGAAAATATAGCGAAAACTTTAATATTTACAGAATTTACCCAAAAAATCTAGACATAAACTAATTATAACAACGATCATGTCTTTGCCTCGCGACACGTGCCAACTACTTCCTTGTGTTTACGCCTTTGCCTTTTGACCCACTCGCACAAGCTGAGATGTTTATTTAAAAATAGGGTGAGATTATGAAGAATCCCAGTAAAAACATGCTATTGTTCATAGAAAATGCGAAAAGTAAATATGACATGCGCCAAGGTATGCACCAATTAATGAACAATATAAACACATCATCGTCATGTATACATGAGTAGGACTCAGCCCCACAATCTACATCGATTGATCTTCCGTCAACTCCCAGTGTAAGTGCACACCGGCACTAACTGCCTCTCTTTAGGCAATTCATGTTAATTAATAAAGTGCATCTACAAACATTGGCATCCACACAAGCATATAACTATGGCATGATGTGTGAAGGATAATGTTCCTACATCAAAGCTTTATAAACCCCTTTTTAGATGTACCTCATAAAATGTGTTGTTCCGGCTTTCGACTCGGTCCTAAAATATTAAATGTATAAGAAATATGACATAACCCATCCAAATATCATTTTCATTTTAGACTCTCCCATAGTGTTTCTTGTGGTTATATTAGTCTATAGTGAAAATTTACCAAAATGCCCCCGGAACCCTGGCCTGCCATACCAAGCCCGATGGCACATTTTTCGAAAATTTTGACTAGGACTATCCTGATGTATTTTCGCCCAAGGAATCCATTTTCAGGCTCGAAATCTCCAAATTCAATGTAAAATTACCAAAATACCCTTGACAACCCCGATTTAGGGATTTTATAGGTGTTTTTCGTAATTATGCTTTTTCGGCCTTTTCCGAAAAAGTGACCAACTGTAACCCCACCTATTTTTACCCAATGAATCCAATGGAACCATTTATTTCATGAAAATCCAACTCCAACCCCCTGAAATAGTGCTGGCCGAAAGTTTCAAGAAAAATGGAAAAATTAGAGTTTTGTGTTTTAGCTTCCAAAACTTGTACTTTTCCACTTCTAATCCTTTATTAACTTATTTACACACATCTTATCCATGATTTAAAGAAATTTGGACAGTATAACCCCTTAGGTTTATAGCTTTTCCAATTTTACAACTCAACCAAAAATCACCAAACTAATAACAAATTTCAAAACCAACGTCATATAAAATATAGATTTGAGTTTGGTGTAGTTACCTCTTAGACTTCTTGATCCCTCTCTTCCTATGCACCCTCTCTCTCTCTTCTCCTTGAGCTTATAATGTGTCTTCAAACACATGGATTCCATTGAAGAAGGAGAGTTTAGAGATAGTTTAATGTAAGATCACAAGGAAAATGCTTAAGAAATAACACATATCTTGATCTTCTTCCTCCTTATCTCTAAAATCCTCCAAGTCCTTCAAGTTCTCCAAGGCACTTTCTCTCTCTCCTTCTCTTGTGTTTAGGCATGAAGTGTATGAAGGGAAGGGAATAGAAATGCTTCATAAACTTCCTCCCTTAATTCTACACCATTGATTTAATCAAGGGACCATAATGTGACACTAGTCACCAACCATGCCTCCACCCATGCTTCCACCCATACTCCCTTCATAATTGCTCCCTTTGGCTTCCCTTAACATTGAACTAGCCTTCTCCCTTGGTTAGCTTTTAAAAAAAAACCATTAGCTCCCCCTTCCTCTTGCTCTAACTAAACCATTACTCTTTCAACTAAACCAATTCTTGCACTCAATGTAGCATACCATTTCATCATTATTTGTCCATGTAGTATTATTTTAATGCAATTTGACATGTGCTCATACAAATCTATTATAATTTAATCCCCTCTTTATATGATCATGACACTTGGTATTTTAATTTCATTAAATCAATTTCTAACACATTTTATTTTCAATTTTTGGAATAATGCCAATTTTGGCAGATTTTCTGCCCTAATTTTGAAAAATCATAACTAATTTTGTAGACATCATTTTGAAGTAATTCCAAAGGCTATGGAACCCTTATTGAGTCTAGTTTCAATAAAAAATATGGAATTTTACTAGCTGGGATCATATTATTCCCAGATTTTCAATCTTTGACCGCTGCTCCAGAAACTTTCCAGATTTTCTGAGCTAACTTCAAAAATTCATATTTTTTTGTACATAGCTTCAATTAATTCGTATGACCTATCAAATTAAAGCTTTGGATGCCTACTTTCACCCGATAAAATTTCATAATTTTTGCTCATCATTTATTCTTCCAAAACCACATTACAAATTCACTGCCTCGCAAGCGATTTCACTAAAAACACCATTCAACTTTCAATTTTAAATATTTAATTCATTTGGCCTTAAACATTCACCATATTATTAAATATATAAAATAATCACAATATACCCTTGGTGAATAAAATTTGGGGTGTTACAAAAATGATTAATAAATTACACGAATATTTAAATAATATTTCATTTTATAATTGTTTTTAGTTAGAATAATTTAATGGAACACGGATGCAGGAATTTAAAAACATTTGAAAATTTGGTTGTGAAATATCTGGGGTAGCATAAAATTTAGGAGCAAGAAGCGGAGGGTCGATGAGACAATTTTTCATTGTGGGCGGTTGATTGTGATTTCCCAGTCGCATGTTGCTTATGCTAAAACATGCTTATGCTAAACACGCCATTGGTAGAGCCGGGAATTCAAGCCGAACCCGTTTAGGTCCGAGCACGTCAAGGGCCGGGTCTATGATTTGGAGGCTGAAAATGGATGCGGGCCTAAAAGGGCCGGCCCTTTTAGGCCCGTTTAACTTTTTTTTTTAAAAAAAAATGGGTAGTAAGCATTGGTCAGAGGTAGAGTTAACTTAACCTAACCCTCATATAAAAAATGCTCTTACATTGATTCAGACATCATTTGAAGCTTCTCTTCTTTAATTTTCTTTTTTCTTTTTTTACATGTATACGCCAAAATCCAAATCAGGTGTTATATTATTACTGACATTTGAAGCTTCTAGGCTTATTTGATTGTAGCTGTGAACTTATTTAATTGGTTATGAACTTTAATTATGGTTTGGACTTAAGTTTTAGTGTTTGTGTTCTATTAAACTTGAATAATATTTATGTTTTAAATTAGTGTTGATGATATTTATGTTTTAAATTAGGTATTTTAGTCCTTATGAGAATAAGAAACAAAAAAGGAATGGCAAAAAAAAAATGTAAACAGGCCAAAAGCCCGCGGGCCTAACTTAAAAGGGCCGGGCCGCCCTAAAAGGATAAGGATTTGGACTCGGGCCGGCCCGTTTAGGCCCGAGCCCGTCACGGGCCAGCCCGTCACGGGCCAGCCCGTTTTCCCAGCACTAGCCACTGGAGAGAGAAATCATGATAAATCGTGGTTTTGAAGAAAATACCCAAATCAGGGGTATGGAGTTGAGTGGTAAGGACTCATCCTCCCTTAACCAAGGTCGGGGGTTCGATTCCTGTTTGGGCATGAAAAAATATTCAATCTCCTGATTAACTCTTCCACCCTTTGAGGTGCCTACCATGAGCGATCCGGATTAGTCTGAGGCCGTCGATGTGCCTGAAAGATGGCCTGCCTTAGGATACCAACAAAGAAAATACCCAAATAGGATAAATGAGCCCCATAGCACTTTTTTGATTCAATCGGGTTTAACCAAAGAGGTACTTATATTATGAGAAGGGGAAAAAAAAAAGAGAGAGAGAAAAATTGCATGAATTTAAATATAGCAACTTTTTTGAAAAAATGTAATTAAAAGTTAAAACCTCATTTAATGACTTTCCGTAATACGGAGTATTACTTATTTATTTTATAAAGTGTGAAAATGATTTTCCATCTTTAATGTTGCCCAATAGATTTTCGCCACAAAAAAGTCCAAAACCTTAACCATGGTGACCTGGGAAAAAAAACATGTCGTAATCAAATTTGGGGAACAGGGTTATAACATTGATGGATACATTAAATCTGTCCCCAAAACACAAAATCTAGTCACACTTAACATCCATCATCCAATCATCCAAACACCTCCTTTCCCTCCACAAATTATTGCTTCCTTACTTTTATCATGTTTTGTCATCTATCTTTCTTCTTTTTCTATAATAGTAATAATAATAGTTCAAATATGAAAAAAAAAAACACACATAGTAGAATACCTTAATGAACAAAATAGATATAATTTGAAAATTATAGATTTATTTAATTTGAAGTATTCCTTTTAGGGAGAGTATATATAAAGGAGAATAAATTCCTCACATCTTAAATATAGAAGCATCTCCTATTTCCATTATAAGTCACTGTCTAAAAGAAATAAGTGGTTCTGGTTATAAATTACAAAGTGGAATATTAATTGTATTTTTTTTCATTTGTTTTTATTTAAAGTTTGATGCAATTTTTATTTTTTTAATTCTCAAGATGTAATTCTTTATTTTAAATAGAGGTAAGTTTAAAATTTCGTACATAAATTTAATTACTTAATCACCTTTGATGAGGCGATTGGAAGTGAAAAAAGATAGAAAGGAGTACATTAGTTACTTTAGTCCATCCACACCCCCATATTAAATTGGGAGTAGGAATCACAAATAATTAAATATAAGGTTCAAGTACAAACTCAAACATTAAATTGGGAACATTTTGAAAAATATTTCAAGAATATGTAACACATTTAAGAGAGATAATTGTTTTCTTAATTTTGAAGAGGAGATAATTTATGTTGAATCTGAATTAGCGTTTGATACCTAGTGCGGAGGAAAAAAATACTGGATACCATGGTGTTATATTTGTTTTTGGCTCAAAAGATACCATGGCGTTATATAAATAAAAATATCATGACATTTCAAAAGTTTCTCGTAACTTTTCCTTCCCTCACCACAAAAAAATAATAATAATAATAACATTAGATAAAAAAATATTTTAAAAAATGTATATCAATCATAGAACATTAAAATCTAAATACCATTTAGGGAAAATCGCACTGAGTTCTCAAGAACAAGAAAAAATAGCAAAAAAGTCCTATAGTAGATTCTTCTATCAAGAAAATTTTTAAGGACTACATTGATATAAATTCTGAATATGAAATTACCTTTTTACCCCTATTGATTAAAAAAGAAAAAGAGAAGCAATGATATATAATTAAATAGCCACTTTATGACCTATGAAAATAGGCACGTCCGCTTATTAATCATAAATTTCGAATGCAATAGATTTCAATGATGTATTTTGACAAGTTTATGTACCTAGACTTCAATAATGTATTTTGACAAGTTTATGTACCTAGACTTAAATGATGTATTTTGACAAGTTTATATGCTTATAACGACAAGTTATACATTAGCAAGTATATATACATATTTTGACAACTTTATGTACTTATTTTGACAAGTGTATGTGCTTATAATGACTAATTATATATTAGCAAGTGTATGTGTCTTTTTTGACAAATTATAAAGCGCCCATTGATAAACTCATCCATGTTAACTAAAATAGTTCCTATTGATAAGTGGATGTATCTATATTGATAAATTATAGAGACGCGATTGATAGTGCTTCTCTTTTCTTTCTTTAATCAATGGGGACAAAGATAATTTTATACTAAAAAATTATATATTTACAGTCCCTATGGAACATTGGAGCTTTTTAACCGGGGAATCTACTATGGGATTTTTTGCTATTTTTGTTGTCTTAGACCTGTCTGCCATTTTCCCCATTATTTAATTGTCCGATTCGGAAAAAATTGTCTGTTCTACAGTAATTTGCAAGGACACGCGAAAAAACGATGAAGCTCCTCTCATCTCTCCCTCTCTCTCCTCTCTCTCTCTCTCTAGGGATCTTTTGTTCTCAAGTCAGCCTCAGTCACAAGCGCCTCCGACGTGTCAAACCCAACCTCTTCGAAAAATCGCCACGCCTTCGCCCTCAGATTTTGGCTTATTCTTATCCACAAGGTGCGCCATTCCGATTACGCTACGTTCTTCTTCAACTTTCTCGCCTCCTTTTCGTGATCTGCTATTTATTAATATATCAATTTACTTTTTATTATCAATCTAATTCTCTGCTGTATTGTAAATTTGTTTATTGTTTTCTCAATTTCATTGAGTTGAGCTAGGCGTTTTCACAAACACCTAGGGGGCGGTTAATTCAAAGGTAACCAAACCACATAGAGAGACTGAGGTTGCATACTACTGTCACAGACCCCGAAAAGATTCCAGAAACCGTGCCATTTTGTCATACATGTGGCCATCTATTTCTGCTTTCAGATCTGAGCATGTCCTTCCTGTCCGCAAGATTTAGAGGAAATGTTACGGCTTCATATGTTTTTTTTTCCGTTGATCATTTTTAACTCGAAGGATTCATTTGAAGGCTTGACTGATCTGGATCGATCCGCATAGAGCCACAAGGACAGTAAAATTCGACCACAACACTGCCGTGTTCCCAAATTTCAAACTCAAGATCTCTTATTAAACTAATACAATATCTTACTAGTTAAACCAAATGCTTGGAATAGTGATTGACTTCTTCAAAAACAACTTTTTAATTATGATTTATAATATACAAAATGCTTATCTATATAAATCAAGATAAAACCCTTCTCATATAATTACCTCATATATCAAAAATTACGATTAAAAAATTAATTTTAAAAACTCTGATTGTCATTTCAAACAAGAACTATGTGAGGACTTTTGGCTACATTTGTAAAAATAAGTGCTTTTGGGTATCTAATTGCGATCCCAAACAAGCACTATGAACATCCTCATTCTCTCTCTATGAGAGAGAGAGAGAGCATGTGGCAAAGGCTCACATGGGTGGGTGTTGGTGGTGGGGCAGGACCCAAACACAACCTGGCATCTTATAAATGTGTAGGCCTCCCCTGCAGTTTCAACAACCCCATACAATGAGATAGTGTATCACCGTGGGACCTTCCTCCTTTTCCTCCCACCAATAATGGCACAGGAAATAAAGACACTCCACCCCCCACCAAGTTACAAGTTTTTGAAAATGAAAGTTTAATTGCAGGAGGAACAAAGAGACAAGAATTCATCAATAAATAATCAACAAAAGAAAAGGGTATTCAAGGATCCAGACCATTTTGTCTTAAAATCTCGTACTTTTTTTAGCATTGTGATTTCTTCTTCTAAGCCTTTCTCTTTAGTCTTTGCTTTCCGGTAATCTCTAAAGGGCTTTGTTGACTGTGTATATTATAAACTAAGTAGAAATTACAGATAAAGCTACAACACATTAGAGGTTGACGTCTGAAATCTCCACTTTGAAGCTTTAGCCAGCTAGGAATAACAACAATCATCCCTCTTTCCCTTTTCCACTTCTCTGGCCTCCAAAGTCAAATTGTCCATAATGGAACTTGATTGATCGAATCAGCCTCAGTAGTTACAACTCAGCTTTTACTTTTGTTCTTGTTTTCACTTGTTCATGCTTTCTCTGTTTGTGCTCCAGTAATACAAGGACTTAAATTATATACTACCTCTAAACTTTAAAAAACATCATAGGACTAAACTGGAATACATCCATCCCTGGTAATTAAAGGGGAAGGGGAAAAAGAAATTACAGTACCCGGGACTTCAGTTTTTCCTAATACCAGTAGACTCAGATTCTATGTTATTTTTTTCTTTTCCCTGTGGTTCATTCACTTTCAGCTGCTACAGAAAATGAGAGATGAGAAAGATGGACAATGGTACAATAATGGCAATAAAAGAAAAAGGAATGGCTGCCCCACTTCCTTTACTAAACTGCTTTTGACGTATGCATTTTGTATGGTAGTAAGGAGTATAGTATTGATGATGATGTTGATGGGCTTGGTGGTGATGATTCTCTACAGATTTGTTTGCTGTTCCTGGTCTTCTTTGGTCCATTACTTCTCTCTTCCTGTAAAATTTGTATTTGTATTTGCACGAAACAGACAAAAATAAGACCAAGCAGACCCCAAAAAATTTAACAAACAAAGAAACACGGATGCTATATGCAAGTTGAAGACAATATGCAATAAAGATAGCACTGAATTAAAAGGAGATCCAAAGTTTTTTTACCTGAAGCTCAGGATGCTAAATGGCGATAGGTCCCCCCTTGCCGGCAAACATCTCAATGTTTCCATGGCCAGAAGAAAACCTATATTAAAACCCAAATCACATATTTAAAATTTAAAACTTGCAAATAATTGAACTCATTGTAATAATGAGATTCAATTGGTGTTTTAAGGTCAAGGTTCCCTTGAACTTTGCCTGGACCCTTCAATCCCTGTGCAATCTGAAAACTTTGAAGTGATTCCAGAAGATAATGGTACCTTGGTATTTGACAGTTAAAGGACTTGAAAGATCCCATGTCAAGTGAAGATGGTGCTGGAAGAAATGCACTTGTGGTACCAAATTCAGAGTTGGTAGATGCGGCTGAGCCGTCTGAATCAATGGCATCATTAGGTCCTCCATTGGAGAAGGCAGCCATGAAGTCTCCAGCAGCTTTTGTAGGAGAAGCAAAAGGGCTATCTGGGAGGTTATGCTCCAAGCTGCATTTATTCAGGAATCTAAATAGATAAATGCATTACCTTTGACAATTAAATTTGAAAATTTGAACTTTGGAATAAATGCCAGGATCGCAATTATCATAGACAAAAGGAGGAGTTAAAGGAGATAAAGGTGCTTGCTATTCTTGTAGCCTTTTAGTTATCCTGAATGGGAAAAGTTTCATACCATTCTTCTTCACGACTAGAGCTCTGCTTGCCATTGCCATCGCTGCCATTCTCACCATTGACTGTCACCTTGCCAACAGAAATATTGACCTTTGGCTGCATTGGTGGCTGCAGAGCAACAGAAATTGGTGCCGTGCTAGCAGGAACAGAGCTCAAAACACTCTCTGGAATCAGACATAGATCTCAACAAGTTCATTCCAATTCCCAGAAAGAACCAAGAACAATGAAAAGCAGCTGCAAACAACTGTATTTAAAGTGTCTCAAGTTTATATACCCTCTAGAGAAGACTCAGGGCTTCCACCACGACGGAATGAAGGCAGAACAAGATTCTGATTGAACATGTTGGGAGATTGAGTAGGGGAAGGAATTGGGCTTCCTGTTGAAATCGCCCTCTGGTGCTGCTTCTTGATGTCAAGAAGTTGCAGACCCATGAGTCTCCTACTTTGGAGCTCAAGAGCTTGCTGAAAATCATTTTGCTCCTCCAACTTCCTCCGCCACAGCATATCTTGAGTATTATAGTACATTCTCCCTCCTAAGTTTTTAGGAAATAGTTGGCATCTCAGCATTGCTAGCTCAAAATCTGAGACAGTCTTGAGGCAAAAGAAGGAACTTACCAAGTTGAAGATCAAATGAATCTCTAGCATCAAGTCCAGTAGGAGTAGCACAAGGTGAGAAATCACCCCTTTCGACTTGTTTCCTGTAAAAGAAATGAAATACAATATGTTAGAAAAGCTCAAGGATATTGATTGATAATACTATGCACACACCAAGAAAAGAGGAAGAGAATGCCTGTACTTGTCTGGGACTTTGCCTTTTTCCTTGTAAGGCTTGACTAGCACACGAGCATCACAAACAAAATGGGGATTTCCCTTTGAAAGAATGAGCTTCACAGTCTCTGGATAGACAAAGGTCACAAATCCAAACATACGTTTCTGCTGATATGGAATCCTCACATCTTGAACAGGACCATAAATGCTTGAACAACAGAAAAGGGAAAGATAAAAGTTAAATTTTGACGTCCCGCAATAATTTAATGTTCAAGGCCAAAGCAGAACAAGAGGTAACCTGAAATAATTTGAAACATCTTCCTCTCTGAAAGTACTATCAGCTGGAAAGGTCAAGTAGATCTGCCTTGAAGCTGGGTTCCCTATTCCAGAACATCCATTGAGTGAAAAATCGTTTCTTTCAAGCCTGGATCGTCCAAACTTGTGCATATCCTCGTTCATCATAAGCGCAGTTGCAGCTCTGAGTATATACCATCATATCAGAAAACATGGTCAAGACTTCTAGAAAAGTTTTGATTTTTAAGAAAACACATTACGATATTACAACTCTTGTACCTGTGGGTATCATTTTGCTGCTGTTGAAGTAGAAAATTCATGCCCTTTGGAGAGTAAGGCAAAGAAGAAGCCATGAGCAATCTTTGCTGTTGAGCAGTTTTAGATCTGAAAAGCTCATGGTTGTTGCTCTGCTCCAACATCTCAATCTTACTAGGAGACCCAACCATTGAAACGCCATCAGAATCTCCAATTCCTCCTCCATGAAGGAACCTACAGCTAGTACCGTTTTTGCAATACCCTCTAGCAAAGTAAAGACAAGGCTTCCAACCAAACCCAGAGTTGGGATCCTCAGACCCCAAACAAGCTTCATTAACGGAGCAACTCCGGCGATGGACCGGCCCGCCCCACCCGTAAGCGGGAAAGACGGTAGCATCGCCGCCGCCGGCGGTAGGACTCGAAGATAAGTCAGACTGAGGATAGAACAAATCTGGATTTTTCCTGGCAAGAGTAGGAGACCCATCATTAAGGAAAGAAAGCTGGTCCTGAAGCTGAAACTCATCAATTGGATCAGACCCATAAAAGGGTAAGGAAGAAGATGGTGAAGGAAGGTTTATATGAGGAGAATTAGAGCCAACAAGTAAATTATTGTTTGGACTCATCAAATTATCAGCCCAAGGCACTGAAGAAGAAGGGTTTGGGATTGTAAGAGCAGGAGGAGGAAAGTTGACTCCAGTGTTGCTTAGCCTTGCAGGAGTAGAATTTTGCCTTGAAAGGAAAGATGGTGGTGATGAAGAAGAAGAAGATGGAGGAGTTGAAAGTGAAGACGGAGAGTACGAGGACAATCCCAAGTCTTTGCGAGCTTTAACAATCACAGAGTGAACCAGAGCTTCAGGACCAAATGCTAATCTAATCATTTCTTTCTCACCATGGTCTTGAATCAGAAGTAGACCCATGATTTTGGAAGCATTCACAGGGTCCAAGTTTTGGATCCGTGAGAAAACAATTCTTGTAGCTTCATACCCATCCATGGCTGCAAACTAAACCAAATACTTGTTTGTTTATGAGTTGAGTGGTTTGTATCTCTCTCTCTCTATACTCCCAAGCGGCTATGTATGTCTCTCACTCCTCTGGCTGCTACAAGTAAGGTTTCTTTCTCAACCACACACAAGAGAACTTACCTACCAACTTGAGAGGATTTGAGTGGTGTCGCGGTGTTTTGCTTTCTCATATTCCTGCAAAGCCAAAGCCCAAGAAAAGCAAGTTAAAGAGGGGAAATAAGAAAGTGAAGTGTCAAAAGGTGTAATCTCGTGTGGTTGTCTAAAAAGGAGACTAATGGAGGATGCTCCAAGGGATTACCCATTCATCAACGGAAGAAGAGAAGAAGAACGAGAGAGAGAGAGAGAGAGAGAGAGAGAGATGGAGAGAGAGGGAGAGACATAAGATGGTGGTTGAATTTCTCTATAAAGAAGTAATGAGTGCAAAAGTTGCAGAAACAACAAAAGAAAGAAACAGAGAAGGAAAAAAAAGATAAAAGTTTAATCTTTTAATAAAAGAATAAAGAGAGAGGATTTCACTTCCCCACTTTATCTTCTTCCTCCTCCAGCTACTAAATCTCACAGAACCTCCTTTTTTTCCAAAGTGAAATTGAAATCTAAGTCTGAGCAGAAGAGTGCGGACTTACCCATGAAAGATATAATCTTCCTATGATTTTTGGATTTCTCTGTTCAAATACAGGAAAAATAGCAGTCAAAACTTACTACAATAGCCGAAGCAACCTCTTCTTTATAGCTTCTGAGCAGAAGCAGAGGAAGAAGAAGAAGGAAAGAAATAAGCCAGCAATTGCTACAACTCTTGCGCGCAGCTCTGCTCTGTTTTATGGGGTTCTGGGCGCCGGGTGGTGAAGTTAAAGGCCCTTTTTTTTCTCTCTCCTCCCATAAGATTTTCTTCTCTCTCTACAGTCCTCTCTTGTCTGTCCTTCTTTCCCTGTTCTTTCAAAATTTTAAAACAGAAAAATTTAATGTTTCTGTTTTTGTAATCGGGCTGTACTCCTACGTTTTCCGTAGATATTAGTGTCCTTTTTGAGAAAATTTTAGCCTTAATTAATTGAATGTGAAAGATGACAAGTTCAATTTTTTTTTTCTGCCTAATCCAATATTTAGTACTTATAATTTATTTGGAAAATTGTGAAAAAATATTTTATTGAAAATTTATTTATTAAATGGGACTTTTATATTCAGAATATCTTTCGGGTTTGCAGAATATCTTCTTTTGTGTGTAGAATATCTTACCTGTATGCAATATTCTTCCCTATGCATGTGCAAAAATCTTCCCTACGTGTGTAAAAATCTTCCCTTCGTGAGCAGATATATTCCTAGGTCCGATTTGACAATTAAGTTGTCAATAAAGTCTTTTTTAACAATTCTCCCTAATTTATTTTCATTTTAGCTTTGATTTCTTGAATTTAAAGTTATAGCTTATATATTTAAAATAGTGATTGAAGCTTTTAAAAATAACATTTCAATCATGATTTACGGTATATAAGGTAAGTATGTGAAATGAGCTTTATTTTGATTTACGTAAATAAATACTTTTAAGGATCTAATCGTGATCCCAAACGAGCACATGGTCATTCAAGTTCCTTTCTGTCTAGTGCTTGTTTGAAATCACATTTAGGATCCCAAAAATGCTTATTTATATAAATCGAGACAAAACTTCTTTCATATACTTACTTTGTATCCCTTAAATCACGATTGAAAAGTTATTTTTGAAGACTCAAATTCCAAACAAATACTAAAATGTTAGTCTCTATATTTTAACAAGAACCTAAAACCTTTTGTCCCTTAAAAAATCGAAACCTATAATTCAAAATAATAGAAATCAAATCAAAATTAATACAAATTATAAAGAACAAATCATGTTTCAAACCTTCTTTTTTCACTTCAAAGTTTGTTAGTGCAAGCAATTGTGAGAAGATACTATTATCACTGTAGTCAGATTTATCTGGAAGCTTTGGAAAATTGAGGAACCAGTTGTACGCAGGGCATGAAAAATTAGCAAAAAATTCATTTGTAAGTGTTTTTTACGTAAATCGATATAAAACTTCTCTCATATACTTACCTCATATACCGTAAATCAAGATTAAAAAATTTATCCCAAACAAACAAATATTATTTAGAACTTAACAAAACTTTAATACTTTGGAGATTTATGGTGATATTAACATGGAAAATTAGTAAAAAGCTTATATTTAAAAATAATTAGATCAATAACATTACAATACACGTATTTTTATGTATGAAATCATGCAGAATACCTAGATAACAAAACTTACCCCTTCAAAGTATATTTGCTTTGCACACAAACTTTACGGGAATCAAACTTTTAATAATTTACTTGAAAATAATGTTAATCCAAGTATGCATGCGAATTCAATTTTACTCATTAGTAATTATTTATTACAACTTACAAGTTATTTTCAGCCATCTTACTAAAATTTAAAAAGTGTGGTTAGCGTGAAGAAACATTGAACTGCATTAAATATTAAGTGTGTGTTTGGAACAACGATGGGAAAAATGATTTTTTCTTATTTGACTTTTTATAATCTCATTTTTAGTGAAAGCTAAACTGTATAATGTGATTTATGTTTAGATTGATGATTGTATAAATGAATTTTGTAAAAGTAAAACTTGTTTCGATTGATTTAAGCATAAGTGACTTTTGTAATAATGGTAAAATAGAGTGAGTGGAAAAATATTTAAAAAATCAAGTAAATATTTAAAAATTACTTTAAAATATTAGGTGCTATTTGAAAAATATTTTAGATGTGATAGAAATCAATAAATCAGTATTATAAGTTTTGGATGCTCCTTACTACTAAAGAAAATACATTAAAGGTAAAATTTTAGTCAGTCTCTTAAGACTAAGTAAGGGTTAAAATCACAAAAAAATATTTTAAAATAATTTTTAGAGCTGAAAAAGTACATTAAGGGTAAAATTGCAATCAGATAACACACTGGGTACAATTGAAAAAATATTTTAAGGGATTAAAAGTACTAAAAAATATTTTAAAATAATTTTTGGAGCTAAAAAAAATATATTAAAGATAAAATTATAATCAATCTGATAATACATTAGATATAATTTAAAAATTATTTTCACGCATATCGCACGAATCAATGCTAAAAAAGCTCCAAAATGAAACTTTATCTTTTTGTGCGTTTTTGAAGTGTAAATCTCCAAAAAGCCAGATTTTCTAATTGCATGTCCAAACACTCCACACACAAAAATGTCATCCCCACAATTGTATGAATTCATATGTAATCGTGTGATTTGACCCATGTATGGCACATCCAAACACACGATAATCTCTTTCTTTAAGAATTGTAGTGGAATTAATGTTGAGAAAAAGGGTGTATGAGCTATATTCTTTAGATCTTGACAAAACTTTGCTACTTTATCGATGAATGGCAAAAAATATGTCATTAATATGATATTAAATTTTACAAAAAAAATTATATTAAATACCAATAAATATGGCCCTATAAATTAGACAGAATTTAATGTAAGTATTTTTTTTTTTACTGGAATCATAGATAATACTATCAATAGTCCATAATACAAAAATAAAAAAATTAAAATAATCATACAACCTGTAAACTATTGACAATCCGACTTGTGTTTCTTGTAGTATGGAAATGCATAGACCCGTTTTAAATTGGAAAAAAGATTAAAAAAAATACTACTTAAACTTTAAAATTTTAAATCAATGATTTTTCAAAAATATAAATTATTAATTGCTATACTTTTTTTATTAATCACATTATTCTTATTATCAATAAAAGTAATTTAGAATTTTAAAATTTAACTGGTATTTTTTTATCTTTCTTTTCTTTCCAATTTTTTTCCTTAATTTATTTATGGGAGAATCCCTCTAAAATGCCTTTGAAATATGGAAATTCCTAATCAATGCTCTGAAATCAAAAATTGCGGATCAGTACCATGTCAGTACATATGAATAGTGCGGGCAACGCCAAAAGACAATTTTGCCTTCCAGCCCTCATTCTCGCCACTTCAGAAATAACAACACGCGGTTCTTAATTAATAACTCCGAATTCTTGATTAACAACTCTGTATTCTTGATTAACAACTCCAATTTCATCTTTTTACTTTCACAATAACAACACTGGTCTTGTTATTAATAATTCCGGATTCTTGATTAACAACTATACTTTATTCTTCCACATATTCACATCTCAAAAATATAATGTTGTTAATGTAAAATACGGTGTTGTTAATGAAGAAAAAGATGTTGTTATTGGCCCTGAAACTTAAATTACGAAGGTGTGAAACAAGAAATGGGAATTATTAATGTAGAATATGGTGTTGTTAATAAAAAGACCGATGTTATTATTGTGAAAGTAAAAAGATGAAACTATAGTTGTTAATAAAAAATACGGAGTTGTTAATCAAGAATTTAGAGTTGTTAATTAAGAGCATGTGTTGTTAATAAAAAAAGAGGTGTTGTTATTGGCCTTGAAACTTAAATTAGAAAGTTGTGAAACAAGAAATGGGAGTTATTAATCAAGAATCTGAAGTTGTTAATTAAGAACCGCGTGTTGTTATTTCTGAAGTGGCGAAAATGATGACTGAAGGGCAAAATCGTCTTTTGACGCCGTCCACATTGTTTATCCGTAATAACAGGATACTAATCGGAAATTTTTGATTTCAGAGCACTGATTAGCGATTTCTCTATTTCAAAGATATTTTAGAGGAATTCTCCCTTTATTTATCCTATATTGTATATTTATTATATATTATATATCCAGCATAATTTAGATCTGCGCTTGGAATTGCACGTTCACTTGCCCCTACCTTCTGACACTATTTTTAAACTTTCAATTTTCTGTGCCTTTCTTACACGAGCAGAGAACACTCACGCTATGATTTTTGTTCGACGCGCTTGAGGGAGTCCGGTGTTCACGCTCCAAATGGAGCCTTGCGGGCCGCCCTTACCATTCCATAATCAGCATTAATTAGAGAGTGAAACCACGCGCCGATGGCGTGGCCTTGATTGGGTCATCATGTGCATTCAGTACGACAGTCAATGCTTTTCCCAATCAAAATACTCTCACAAAATCGTTCTCAGACTGGAACGCTCTCTACAGTTATGTTTTCATGTTTATCCACCTCTCTGCGGTTATGTTTACAATAACAATAGTAAGAAATTTAATATATTTCTTTTGGGTTAAGATTTGAGTTTTACAAGGAAGTTTTTGATAAAGAGTATTAAGCATAATTAAGTTTTCAAATGTGTAAAAATAAATAAAATTTTTTTAAAATAAATTAATTTTAGTCATTCTATTAAATTGGTTTAAATGTGAGTCTCCCGTTTTACGTAAAAATCACTTATTTTTCCTTCAGCTTTTTGATTTACATTTCAATCATTGTAATGAAATTGTTAAAATTATTTCATTTTTAAAATATTATATCTCTCTTTATATGATTCAAAACTTAATTATGTCATAGACTTCTAAAGAAAAAATTTTGTTGCTAAAATTATCTTAACCCTTCTGTTTTCAGTTTACCAATCAAGAATAGAATAATGAATCAATGTCATCAATCAAAGATCAAATATAAAATTAGATAGATGCTGACCCCATCAAATGACATAGCTAGTTAATTATTGTTTTAATAATGCATCAATGTAGATAAAATGTGTTCATTATTTATCAATTATTGTAGTTATTATAATACTGATTGACAATATAAAAATCCATGCTATTTTTTTTTTAATTTTAAAATCCATTAGAAATTTTCCTAGTATATACAAAGCATTAAAGTTTTTTCTCTTAGATTTTGACAACCTATTAATAAAAACTTATCCAATTACTACAAAATCAAACCACTTATTATAGGGCGATTTAGCCTTACTTGGAATTAACAATATTTATATGGGGATAAAATCTAGATCAAGTTCCTAATATTCATTATGTTGGATTTTTTAATTATAGATGATCATGTGTACTATTATTTTTATATGAATTTATAGTTAAATGATTATATTTAAAAAAATAAAAAAAGATCATATATAATTAAAGAACTTGATAAATGGATATAACGAAATTGACCTTAATATGGTCCCTTCTACTAATAGCTTTTTATTTTGCCAATTTTTTTATTTATGTAATTTAATTATGTGTACCTTGGAGCATATAGGATGGGATAGTATTTATTAACAATGACAGACATTAGTGATAGTAATCTCCTCTCTTTTACTGGCAAAAAAAAAAATCTCCTCTCTTTTTCTTATCTTTTTTATTTTACCAAAATGAATCATTTCCACGTTGACGTCTACCAGCAGCCTCAATATATGTGCTATTGACTGAAATTAAAATGTCTTACTGTTACTTATAAATAGGGGTGTTTAAAGTATTCGGTCTCAGTTATCCCGGCCCAATCTTAGATATTTTATCTGGGAATTTTTCATTTCGGTCAAAATTGGGATCGGGAAAACCAGGACCGGGATCTAAAAAACCTGGGATTGGGACCAGGATCACACCTTGTGATCCCAAGAATTCCCGATCCCGGTTTTTTTTAATATTTTTTCCTTAAAAAATAAGTTATTATTTTATTTTTGTATTTTTACCTCATAAATTAAGTTATCATTTGATAAAATGTATATCACATATTTAGTTAGAGTTAAATCGTATATATCGTGATACAAATCCTAATTATATAATGTATAAAAATAATAACAAAAATGATGAATGTGATAATAATATTAATAATAATATGTTATTCTTCAATTCTAGCTAAATTTGTGTGATTTTTATGACATTATTAGGTGTTAAATAATCACTTTAAACACTATATTATAAAAAATTTAACTAATATAATTATATTATTAAAACCGGGAATTCCCAGTCCCGGTTGCCCCTGAAATTTCCCGGGACCGGGACCGGGAATGACATCCCAGTCCTAGCCACCCCCCAGGACGGGGACAGGGAATGGGTGATCCCGGTCCTATCCTGGGATTTGAACACCCCTACTTGTAAACACACACTACGTATAGGCATATTCAGATTGTTTCCACCAAAGGCGAATGTTTCTACAAATTTACCATACCCAGTGCCTAGTTATTTGTAAGGCAATTAAATCTGGATTGGTCAGTAAATAGGTAGGGTTATTAAGTTAAGGGTCAGTGGATCAGATCAGAGTCAAACCGAAGTTAAACTGGGACCAAACCTGTGAGAGGTTGAAGATTTTAGGCTCATTAATATGAAATTCTAAATAAAAAAATTAAAAAAAAAATCATTTTTTTAAATTCCAGACCGGACCAGTCTACCACCCCGTTGACCAGTTTCCTGTCCGGACCACCCAGTCATTACTATGGTTATTTGTATCCTATTTTCCATAGTTCATGAACTCAGACCGGATCAACTGGTCCAGCCCATGAACTTGCGAACCGATAGGTAAACTAGTCCGATTCGGTTCACTTTATTTTGAAAAAATAAATTCTTTATGATTTTATATTAATATCCCTGAAATCTTCAATTTCTCATTGATTTGGCCCCCAGGTTAGCTCCAATTTGGCCCCAATCTGACCCACTGACCCTCAACCCAATACCTTGGCCAATTCAATACCTGATCTGGGTTCATGAACCTTGCTATTTTCACATATTGATTGATACGATTTTCCAATTTTTTTAAATTGATTTTCTTCTTCTTCTGTATTTACAAATAATTCTCACCTCTCTCTCTTTCCAACAAAAATTATATAGAGTAAAAATTAGAAATAGTTATTGATTACTTTCCAAATAACTTATATTTAAGATTAAATTTTACTCTTATAAGTGACTTATAATAGAGATTGAAGTGGTAACTAATACCCCATCTGATCTTTATTATAAGACACATTCTAAAGGAATTAGATTATTCTTATTATTATAAGGCATTAAGTCGCGTATTAATTACTTTTTTTTTTTAAATATTGCTACTATTTAAGATCTCATTAGCTATAACCTCTTTGACTTCTTGAATGTAGTAATTCATAGTACTCTCTCTGGTCCCATTTAAAAGAGCTCGATAATTGAACTATGCGGTTTAAGAATGTGATTAAAATTAGTTAAAAATAATAAGTATGTCTTGAAATAAACTTTTTTTATAAGTATGCCCTTACTTATATGGGGACAAGTAAAAGAAAGAAATAGAGTAAACATAACTAATCCCAACCCCTTTAATTAATACAATATATATATATATATATATAGAGAGATACAAATAGAAAAAATTCATTAAATGTTGAAACAACTTTTACCGGGTTCTTATGAAAATGATCAAGATAATTTAAATTCCAAACTCTTGTAAAAAAGAACCGGATGAGTATTAAATATGGTTAAATTTAAAAAATTATTTATTTTCAGACAAAGTTCATAATTTAATCACCACTCGTTAATTTTCATGAGTAGGTTAAAGATGGCTTATAGCGAGGAGTAGAGGAAGTGCAAATGTATTTTTAAGTCATTTCACCAAGCCAAACACATGATTATGAGAAAGTGATTTCAAATTTATATACTTTTTTGTCTTTTACGAGAAAGTGACCTTTCATGAGTTCATAGCAAAGCTGAGAGTTATTAATCTTATTAATGAAGAGGCTCGCCCCCTTGCACCCACACATAATTAATTAAACTTAAATATTATTTTAACTATTTTGGGATCAACTGAATCAGTTTGAAAAAAAAAATCATATTACTTCCTTCGGTCCCGAATATAAATTGATTTAAATTGTTTTTCCATAATACAAGTCACTTTGAAAGCAAGTAACCCTTGTGTATAAAAAAAAACTAACATTTATTTACTAATTTTACAATATTAATTAATGCTGAAATGTAACTTCTCATATTTCTTTCCTTTCAATAAATCTCATTTACAGGGGTAAGAATAATTTTTTTAATTTAAGACAGATCTAATAAAAAATTTAGGGAAAATTCCAAAAAACTACACTCAAAATATAAAAAGGATAAATCAGTACATCGAAAATGAGAAAAGACGAATCAGGAAGATGTCAGAAAAAGGAGGAATCTGTCCTTTTGAAATTTCGGCCAAATTACGAAAATGCCCTTCAGCCCTCAGTCGCAATAACAACATAGGAGTTGTTAATGGCGAATCATGAGTTGTTAATGGCGAGGTGAATGTTGTTATTGGCCCTGAAACTTGTTAAGTGTTGAAAGAAAAAATTGGAGTTGTTAATATCGAATCCGGAGTTGTTAATGGTGAGATAGATGTTGTTATTGGTCCTAAAACTTCTAAAGTGTGAAAGAAGAAATTGAAGTTGTTAATATCGAATCCGAAGTTGTTAATGATGAGATATGTGTTGTTATTGGTCCTGAAATTTGTTAATTGTAAAAGAAGAATTGCAGTTGTTAATACCGAATCCGAAGTTGTTAATTACGATGATCATGTTGTTATTCTGAAGTGGGCATGAAGTGCTGAAAGGTATTTTCGTAATTTGGCCTAAATTTCAAAAGGACAGATTCTTCCTTTTTCTGACACCCTTCTGATTCGTCTTTTCTCATTTTCGATGTATTAATTTGTTCTTTTTATATTTTAAGTGTAGTTTTTTGGAATTTTCCCGAAAATTTAAGGCAGATTTTTTAAAAAATTTTTAAAGACCCCCATTTTTCATTAGGATCACATTTACGTCCCCATGCCCCACAACTTAATGGTTTCCTGTCTCTTTACACTCTATCATTGTTGTTGTGAGGGTTACATGGTTAAAATTTAAAAAAGTTGTCTTTTTTGTTAGCAAACTATGTTTATACAAGAGATATGATTTATTTTACGTAAATCGAGTTTAGATATTGTTTTTTTTTACTCAATGAGAAAGTTTGAGGAGTTGGGCGTGGGCACATTAAGATTAGTGTAAGCTTCATAACTCAAAAAACACTTATAAAAAATTTATAAATTAAAAAATTAAGTTGCATTCAATAGCTTAAAATATTTTTTTTAATAGTACTTAGTATTCTAAAGTAAATTTTCATACAATTTTTTCTTAAATTTTTTTCCTCGGCAAAGTTTGTGAATTGTGAGAAGATTAAATAAGAAAATTTAGCCTAAGGTTAATTCAATTCTGAAAGCTGGCTTCTAAAGTTTCAGATCGAGGATAGATATAAAAGCTACAAGGATTGTGCAAAACACAATCATCAAAAACAAAAATCTTAGAATTTTTATATTGATGTGGCTCATAGATAATAATTTGAATATTCATGAGAATGATGTTCTCTTGTTTAATACTACAACACTAAAATATTCATGAGAATATCTTCATATTTCTCGAATCATAGGAATCTTGGAATTAGTCTTTGTACTCTGACGTACTACGTGGCATAAGGGAGGGGGAAAATGGATTTTAATACTCTCTCCAAATCTCCCAATGCGAAGAGGATAGAGTTAGAAGAGGAGGAGAGGAACAACTCTACTTAGGGTTTGTTTGAATTGGCGTTTGATATGTATATCCATATAAGTCGAGATAAAATTTCTCTCACATACTTATCTTGTATACTGTAAATCATGATGTAAAAGTAGTTTCTACCACTAACCCAAACGGGCATTTTGTACGTGTTTGAGATCATGTTTGTGACCCTCAAAAGTGTTTATTCATATAAATTGAGATAAAACACATCTCACATACTTACCTCTTATACCGTAAATTACGATTTAAAAACTATTTTTGAATGTTTCAATCGTTATTCCAAACAAACATTTGGTTCCTTTTTACCTTTACGTCTTCCTTTTTCCTTATTCTAGCTAGTTCATACGAGAGAAGATCTAGATTCTGAGAGCTTTATGTTCATCGTTGCCAACAGCAAAAGGAGAAGGGAGAATTACGAGGCTATAAAAAGGAGATTTAATTATCATGAAGTCGTAATGACAACTAATGATCCTATAATGAAGAGTTTAAGTGCAAGAAATGATAACACTTTATTTATCATTAGGATTTTTTAATAATTAAGTCCCTTCTTAAGAACCTCATCCTAATTCCCTTAAAGGAGAATGAACCTCCTTATCCTATCTTTAGATTAACAAATTACTAGTTGTTAAGACATGGTACTTATGTTCAAGGCTTTCTCTTTAGTTTCTTATTTTATATGCTCCCCCAACCCTCTATTTTAAAAGGGTTAATATAATTTTTGGTTCCTGAAGTTTGATTCCATTTTGGTTTTGGCCCCTCAAGTTTGAAATATGTGGTTTTAGTCCCTGAAGTTTCATGCGATTTTGGTTTTGGTCCCTGAAGTTTGAAATCGATGGTTTTGGTCCCTGAAGTTTCACCCGATTTTGGTTTTGGTCCCTCAAGTTTGAAAAGGACTTGGCGACCCAATTAAAAAACCCGACCCGACCCAGAAAAAAAACCAAGTCCTTTTCAAACTTGAGGGACCAAAACCAAAATCGGGTGAAACTTCAGGGACCAAAACCATCGATTTCAAACTTCAGGGACCAAAACCAAAATCGCATGAAACTTTAGGGACCAAAACCACATATCTCAAACTTGAGGGACCAAAACTAAAATTGAATCAAACTTCAGGAACCAAAAATTATATTAACCCATTTTAAAATCTTGTAAAAAATTTCCTCTGTCTTTCCTTTAATATTGATGTAAATTATTTTTATTATTAACATAATTCTGCCTTTCAGGAAGGAGGGAGGGAGGGAGGGGTTAGAAGGAAAGTGTAGGAAACATTTTGTTATAACTAAGGGAGGGAAATACTTCTCCTCGCTCCCCCTCCAACCAAAACATTGGATTATAGTAAGTCAACTTTTAGTGGATTAGGACTCAAACTCAATTAAATAAGTGGGGGTACATTTTGAATAAATCAAATATATGGGTCATAAGGTAGTTTTGTATTTTCTTTAAAAACTACCTTGTTAACCATTGGGAGGTGACATATGAGACATGAGGAGAACTGGGTAATCAATTTCTTGAGTGCTGTAACGTAACCTCCAAAATATTGACTCTCTTCCTCTCCCCTCCCATGAGAAACCTATCCCTTCTCTTCTAATTGTGAATTTACTGTTCTCCTGTGGTTTCTATAAAAGGGCATTTTCAATTAATTTATAGAAACTAATGAATGACAGTTAACTCCTTAAATTTGTTTTAAGTTAATAAAATTTTCTAACTTTACCTATATTAGTAAGTTTTGAAGGAGATAGAAAAAAATGGTTGATCTCATACTGCATTCTTCTTTCAAGTTCATTCTAACTAAATGGAATGTTTCCTTGATCCGAAACTTATATTTACCTCAGATTGCTTATAAACTTATTTCAACTCCAATTTCTTTCTTATCTGATGAAGGTTCCTTAGTCTGAAAAGGCAATTCTTTGAGCTTATACTCCTACAGGGATGGTTTCATTAAAAGTGTGGTAGACTCTTACTCAGCACCTTTAGCTATTGATCCCTTTTGGAATTTTTTATGGCCAATCTTACTTACCTCTAAATCATTGCTACTCATTTGGAAGCTTCTTCATAAGGCATTGCCTTCTTTTGACATCTTAAATGTACCACCCCAAATTTTATTCACCAAGAATGTATTGTAATTATTTAATATATTTAATAAAATGGTGAATACTTATAGCCATAGGAATTAAATATTAAAAATTGAAAGGTGAATAATGCTTCATGTGAAATAGCCTAAAAGACAGTGAGTTTGTCATGTAGTTTTGAATTACCAAATGATGTTCAAAAATTATGACATTTTTTAGGGTGAAAGTAATCATCCTAAGATTTAATTTGATAGGTCATATAACTCAATTAGAGCTATAGACGAAAATTTAAGAATTTTTGAATTTAGCCAGAAAAAACTGTGAATTTTCTGGAACAGCATATAAATATTGAAAATCTGGAAATTTTTCCCTTTCATTGGGCTAAAGGTTATATTTTTTCTTGAAACTAGACTCAATAAGGGTTCTATAGCCTTTGAAATCACTCTAATATAAGGTTTACAAATTTAGTTATGATTTTTCAAATTTAAAACAGAAAATTTGCCAAAATTTCTAAAAAATCCGAAAATGGGAAAATAAATAAGGGATATTCCAAAATATTATAAAATAATTCCCATCTTCTTCCTCAGCCATAACTGACGTGTTTTTCAGCTGAAAATAGAAAGAGAAAGCTTAAGAGAGTCTAGAGAGAGAAAGGAGGAAAAAGCTTATAAAGGTAAGTGATTTCTTCGGTAAATTGGTTCCTAACGCGTATAACTCCGATCCTAAGCTTCTCTTTCATGAATTTCAAAGGTTGTGAAGCTTAATTTTCATTGTGAAGAGAGCTAGGGTTTTGGCCACTTTGAGAAAAGCTAGAGGGAGCTTGATGTAACTTCCAAACCTTTGTTTATTGAATGTTATGGCTACTGTAGACAACTTAATCGGTGAATTTTCGCCGGATTATCTTTGATTTAAAAAATTGGAAATGTATAGGCCTAGGGGTTATGCTACTAAAATTTGGTCTAAATGATAGTTGTAATCTAATTAAATAATTAATGAAGTGGTTAGGAGTAGAAATAAATACATCCGCGGAGTTGAAATCTAGAACCCCAATTTTCCCCGGAGTTTCTATAAGTTTTGGCCAGAGTTGTTAGAGGAGCTTAGAGTTGGATTTTCAATGATTTGATGATTCCATTGAGTTCATTAGAAAAAATTAGGTGGGGTTATAGTTGATCACATTTTTGGAAAAGCCCGAAAAAACATAATTACGAAAACGTTCCTGTGACCTAGAAAGCGAGGCTGCCAAAGGTAATTTCGTCTCTTGACAGTGGATTTGGTAATTTCAAGTCTGAAAGTGAATTCTTTGAGCAAAAATATGTTAAAATAACCCAGGTCAGAATTTCAGGAAAAGTACTGTCGGACCGGGTACAATGGCGAGTCCAGGCCAGGTCCTTAGGGCATTTAGGTAATTTTTTACCACAGGCTAATATAACCACTCTAAACACTATGGAAGTGCCTAAAATGGTACATAAATGGGTTTTAGCCTAATTCTTGTATATTTGATATTTTAAGGCCGAGTTGGAAGACTAAGGTTGGCACATTTTATGAGGTGGACCTTTCGAGATGAGAAAATGGTTTAGGTAGGGATTACTATATCTCACATACTATATGACTATTTATATGATACATGTTACTGTATTTTGTGATTTGAACATGTGTTGGAGACACATTACCTAGCTGTGGTCTGGGGCCTAGCTGAGGTACTGTCACGCCCTTACCTTGTTTTAACCTTTTTCAGAGTATTTACGGAAAACGATATGTGGTTCGGTGGGCAACACAGGAATAACATAACTATACTGATAATATGTGTATGATTACATAAATTCCCCATAGGGGTTTGTACATAATACTTACGATTAAGGTAGTCGCACAAGGCTACTAAGGTGTCTAAACTCATCCCAGTGAAACGGAGACTTCTTCCCGTCTTCGTTCCACTACTGTAATCCCCTCGTACGGTTCTCTGCATTGTTGTTTGCATAACTTCTGTCGTCTCCTGTCTAAATTGTTGGTAGGGGAGGGTGAGATTCGAGAGAATCTCAGTAGGAAATAGATACCATAATGCATGCATGATTGATGCTATGTGTATGACATGTTAGCTTTATCTAGATGTATGCCCCATAATGACATTTCTACATGCTAATGTTTCATACAACAAGATTATGGCCACAACGAAAACAGAAACAGAGCTTCATTTATTCAAATATGCTCTTCACAATCAAATAAAGCAATCACATACATCATTACACAAGCAAAGATATCAAATACATGCAACTAAGGTAAGTCCCCTACCTCCAATCTTTCTCCTCGATTTGGGTGCCAACAGCTCGGGGCTCCATATTCGATCCTACAATGTCAAATGTACTATTTAGACACTTCCATAGTGTTTTTGGGGGTTATATGAGTTTATCTTGAAAAATTATTAAAATACCCCCGGGGATCTGGCCCGGCCCCGCTGTACCCGGTCCGGCTGTACTTTTCCCGAAATTTCAACATAGGCTATTCTTACATATTTTCACCCAAGGAATCCATTTCCGGACTCAGAATTATCAAATTCAATGTCAAATTACAAAATTGCCCTTGGCAACCCTACTTTTAGGATTTTAGGGATGTTTCTATAATTATGCTTTCTCGGCCTTTTCCGAAAAAGTGCTAAACTGTAACCCCACCTATTTTTGCCCAATGAATCCAATGGAACCATAAAATCATTGAAGATCCAACTCTAAGGCCCTCAAACATCCCTGGCCGAAATAATTGTGTTCTCTAGGAAAAATCGGGGTTTTATGATTTCGTCTCCGTAAACACGTTCCTTTCCACTCCTAACCACTTTATTGACTATTCCATTAGGTTACAACTACCATTTAGTATCAATTTGGGCAGCATAATAGCCCCTACAACCCATTTCCATTAATTAAAACCAACGGCAATCCGGCAAAATTTCACCGATTAAATTGCCCACAGCAGTTAAAATAGTCAATATACGAAGGTTTGGAAGTTACCTCAAGCTCCCACATGATTTTCCTTGACTTGGCTGAAAACCCTAGGTGTTTTAACACCAAAGGAGGAGCTTCCAAACCTTAAAGAACATAAAGGAGTAGCTTAGGATCGGAGTTATACGCGTTAGGAGCTAGATTGTCGGAGAAATCGGCTTACCTTGCAAGTTCTCTTCTCCTTTTCTCCCAAAACCCTCTCAACTCTTTTTCTTTATTTTGGTTGTAGAATGGCGTCGAAATGCTGTAGGAGGAAGATGATGTTTCTTTAATAATCTTATGCCTATGTCATTGCTTATGTCATCAACAATTTTCCATTTTCGGATTTTTCAGAAATTCTGGCAGATTTCTGCCCAAACTTTGAAAAATTATCACTAATTCTAGAAAAATCGAATTGAAGTGATTGCAAAGCCTATAGAAGCCTTATTGAGTCTAGTTTCAAGGAAAAATATAGACTTTTGCTGAATAGAATCACAAAATTCCCAGAATTTCAATCTTTGCATACTGTTTCAGAAATTTCACAGTTTTTCTGTGCTGACTTAAAAAATTCACATCTTTTTGTATATAGCTCTAATTGATTCATATGACATATCAAATTAAAGCTTAGGATGTCTAATTTCATCCTGTAAAATATCATAATTTTTTATCATCATTTGATCATTCAAAATCACATGACGCGATTTCACCGAAAACATAATTATGTTCTCCAAAGTTCACTATTTTACTTTCTTAGTACCCCAAAGATATAAGAATCATTAGGGGATAAATTTGGGCTTCTACTAAATTGGGGCTTAGTAGTCCACTTAATTTAGGCTTATTCCCAAGCCTCCAATCCCAAAATTCGGGGTATTACAGGTACACTGGTGTTACCTAGCTGTAGTCGAGGATTCAGCTGAGGTACATGTAGGGGTTTCAACTGAACAGTTGACCCTGAATTTTGTGTACACACATGGATGATGTGAAATTTCATTTTGCTTAAAACGGTGCATTGCATATTTAATTCTCGCATTTTATATGTTTGGTAGTATGTTACTAATAGGATTTCATGGAATCTCAACCCTTTTTTCTAAATATACATATCTCAGCAGGTGCCAGTGGCTCAAAAAGTAAGGATTTAGATACGGGGAACTAACAGAAACGTTTCCCAAGACGAAGTTCGTAGTTATATGTAGTCTTTAATTTTTAATATTTTGGATGAAATGTATATATGACCAACCATGAGTGGAATGCCTCAATATAATCATATACTATATGTTAGTTTTTTAGTGCTATTTTTATGTGCCCACGGAACTGCGAGCAAACACTCTAAAAAATGAGAAAATAAGATAAGGGTATGACATTAAATGTGGCACATCATCTCAATACATCTGGTTATTGTTTTTTTAGGTGTGACCAAGAGGAAACACTTGGCAATCTCTTCATCTTTCATCCATTTGCTGTATCAATTTGATTTGGTTGTCTTTCTATTAGAATCAATGTTTCTGATCTGACTTCATTCCAAACTTGGTCAATCTTACCATCCTCTAAATCATTGCTACTCATTCAGAAGCTTCTTCACAAGGCTTTGCCTTCTTCTGACATCTTAAAGGCACATCATATCAATACATCTTATTATTGTTTTTTGGGTGTAACCAAGAGGAAACACTTAGCAATCTCTTCATCTCTTATCCATTTGCTATTTCAATTTGATTTGATTGTCCTTCTAATAGAATTGATGCTTCTGATCTAACTTCATTCCAAACTTGGTTAAAAATGACTTTGCAACAACTCTATGGAGATGATAATTTGTGTCTTCTTCTATGAATCATCCTCATAAATACATTGTGGTATAAAGGAATCTAATTTTTCATCAAGGTGTCTCTTTGTCACCAGAATTAGTTGTCAAAGAGATCATTGGTAAAGTTGAATACAATTTCATGGCTTTTTTCCAAAAAAACAAAATGGTATGGAAAAGGAAAAGTATTCACCCCATCATCCTAGATTCATGGATAGCTGGACTTTAATCCTGCAAGAGAGAGAGAGAGAGAGAGGATAATTTATGTGCCATATTGTTATTTACAGATTTGGTTCCCCTCTATGACACTTCTATCGGAAAAAGAATTCTCATAATACAACACCATTCCCCTCTTTTGCCTTAGAGCAACTCTCCATTGAATGCATAAGCATCATGATCTTTAGAATTAAGATTAAAAACCCTTAGACATCATCTGCACTAACAAGCTAAGCATCAGCACCACAAAGCATTGCTCAAGACTACTATAGTATTTTCTACAACAATATTAAAACTATGCTTAGATCTTTTTCCACTGTAACTTCTTTCTAGCTCACCCTTCCCTCTTTTTTAATGTTTTTAGAAATATTCTGTGTCACACCCTCATCTTATTTTTACCTATTTCAGAGTATTTGCGGAAAACGATACATAGTTCAGTGGGCAGCACAGGAATAGCATAAACATATTGATATTATGTGCACGATTATGAAAATCCCCCCATAGGGGTTCGTACTTGATAATTACAATTAATGTAACCTTGCAGCGCTACGTGGGTGTCTACACCCGTCCCAGTGAAATGGAGACATCATCCAGTTTTCGTTCCACTAATGCAATCCCCTCGTACAGTTCTCTTCTTTGTTCTCAGCATACGTTCTGTCTTCTCTTGTCTAAATTGTTGGTAGGGGAGGGTGAGATTATGGGGAATTTCAGTAGTAAAACAATACCAATATGCATACAAGATAAGTGCTTAATGCATAACATGCTTGCATTACATAACTCATGCTCACACAATGACATATCTGCGTGCTTGATGTTTCAAACAACATACGTATAGTCATAGCATATACAGGAACAAAGCTTCAATTATTCATGTATGTTTCACAAAATTAAGCAAAGCAATAACATGCATCAATACACCAGTACAAATATCAAATACATGCAGGAGAGGTAAGTTTCCTACCTTAATCGCCCTTCCCTTATCCTCAAATAACGTGCCTCAATTTGCGTGCCAATCCCTCGGGCTCTCTTCTCGATCCTAAAACGTCAAATGTATAGTTTAGACACTTCCATAGTGTTTCTGGTGGTTATATTAGTCTATGATGAAATTTTACCAAAATGCCCCTGGGACCCCCGTCCGGCCTCGCCGTACTTGGCTCGATGGTACGTTTTCCCAAAAATTTGACTAGGGCTATCCTAACTTATTTTCGCCCAAGGAATCCATTTCCGGCCTCGAAATCACCCAATTCACTGTCAAATTATGAAAATACCCTTAACAGCCCCTATTTATAGTCTTAGTGGTGTTTTTGTAATTATGCTTTTTCGGATTTTTCCAAAAAAGTGACCAACTGTAACCCCACCTATTTTCGCCCACTAAATCCAATGGAATAATCTATTTTATGAAAATCCAGATCCTTCCCTCAGATCTGGTCTTGGCCGAAATATTGGTCAAAGAAATGGAAAAAATGGAGTTTTTGTGTTTTAGCTTCCAAAACTTGTACTTTTCCACTTCTAATCCTTTATTAACTTATTTAAATACATCTTATCCATGATTCAAAGAAATTTGGGTAGCATAACCCCTTAGGATTAGGACTTTCCAAATTTACAAACTTGACAAAAAGCACCAAAACTAAACACAAACCTTGACAACAACACCATACTAGTTTAGATCTAAGGTTTGTGAGGTTATCTCTTAAGATCTTGAATCCTCTCTCTCTAGGCATATCCTCTCTCTCTCTCTTCTTGAGCTCAAAATGTGTCTTCAAAATCATGGATTCCATGAAGAAGAAAGGTTTAGAGAAGATTTCTAAGTAAAATCACAAGAAAACTCTTAAGAAATCATACTTACCTTAAACTTCTTCTTCTTCCTTCTCTCTAAAACTTGAGAGCTCTTCAAAGTTTTCTCCAAGCTCCCTCTTTCTCTCCTTCTCTTTGGTTTGGCCGAAATGTTGCATGAAAAGGGAAGAAAATGTGTTTTATTAATTTGCTCTTCTTTCCTCCTAGCTATTGATCTCATCAAGGGTTGACATGGTGACACATGTCTTCCACCATCCCTCCCTCCATGCTTCCACCATACCTCTTCACTTTATGTCGTACTTCCTTCATCATTTGACTTACTTGCTCCCTTACCATCAACCATCATGATCACCATGACCATAACTTCATGTAATGCACACCTTATCATTGTCATCATTACTCTTTTCTTGTAGCATTTTGGACATGTGCCCATGAAATTAATTTATCCCCCTTAATTGATTTATGCCCAAGTCCCTCTAATTCTATAATTCTTGATTTATTCCAGTAAGAATATTCAACTTATACATTTTCCTTTATTTTCTTGATTAATTGAAATTAGCTTCAATTAATTGGAAAATAATTATTCTTGGTTTAAATTGGCAAAATTATGATTTTACTATCACTTTTGTAATTTAATTTCTTTCATGAATTAATTTGCCCATTTCCTTATGAATATAAATATTTCAAAATTCACAAGATCCAAATTCATGAATATTCACCATTTTATTAAATTTCTCAATTAATTATAATATATTTTTTTGTGAATATAAAATTTGGGGTGTTACACTCTGTGTCCTTTTCTTGTGGTACTATGTAATTTGTTTAAGCTTATTAATATCATTTTGCCTTTCCTTAAAAAAAGGAGATAGAAAAATATAAAGAGCCACATTTAAGTAGAGCTGGGAATCAGGGCCGGCTTGGCCCTACAGGACCGGCCCGGCCCTACAGGACCGGCCCTTGACGGGCTAAGGCCTAACAGGGCCAGCCCTAAAGGGCTCGGGGTCAGGATATTTACAGTTTTTCAAAGCCCGGCCCGAGAGCATCAGGGCCAGGGCCAGCCCGCAGGGCCGGGAAGTCCTTTTCATAATATTTAACTATTTTTCCTACGTATTTTTCCCAGAGAGATATAATTAATAAATAACAACGATTAAAGTTCTAATTTAATACATAAATGTTGTCAACATTAAGGTTTAAATAACACGTCTCTTGCAACAAACAAATACAGTTACTAATGTATAATCAAAGGTAAAAGCATGTCCATAAATAACTCACACAAAGGCTAAAGTATAAGAAGGCAAGAAGCTCAATACTCTAAGCTCTAAACAACATGAGTATGACGACTATTATTTTCACCTTCTTCGCCACTATCATCAATTTCAAGGACATTTGATTGTGTTTCACTTTGAGCAGTAGGTTCAAGTAGTCAAATAATCACAACCTCCATAAAAAATCATACTCTATCAGGCAGAATAGTATATAATATGATTTTATTCTAAATAGGCAGAACAATATACTCAAAAATCACAATATGATTCAATTAGACAAAACAATATACTCAAAAATCATACTCTATACAATATGAGGATAGAGTGACATATAGATTCAATAAGGCAATTCAAAAATGTAACATGGTTCCTGTCCAAGCAGGAAAAATAAAAAATAAACGGGCTTAAAGGGCCGGCCCGAGGCCCTCCAAGGGCGGCCCTTTTAAGCCCGATGCCTTACAGGGCCGGCCCTTTTAGGCTCGACTTCCTTTTGAGGCTACAATTTGCAAGCCCGGCCCTTGAAGGGCCAGGGCCGGCCTGACGAGCTCGGCCCGTTTTCCCGGCTCTACATTGAAGTATTAATTATAGGGGTAAAACTAGCAAATAAGCATTAATGTATCTCCAAATTTCTCATGTTAAGAACTAAAAATTATTTTAGATGGAAACTTATAATAGAGATCAAACGGGTATGAGATTAACAAAGCCTGTTATGTAATTTTGTTTCGTGTGGGGATACTAGTGCTTGTTTTGGAAATTAGAATGACAATCGGAACCTTCAAAAACAATTTTTTCACTATAATTTACAGTATACTGGATAAATATATAAGAGGAGTTTTATCCTAAATTACATAAACGTATTTATGAATCGTGATTCTAAACAAGCATTTAATCGTTTAGCCAGATTGACATTATATGCCTGTTTGGGAACCCCAAAATCATAGTTTTAGAAATCATTTCCCGCAAGTCGAGATAAAAATTATCTTATATACTTATCTCGTAAATCGTAAATTTTTTTTTCAAGAAGCTAAAATAGGCAAGGTGCATAGTCATATTCACATGCATTTACCTAAGAAACCCACACAAACATATAATCAAAAAAGGCGTTGGCTTTTGTTTACTTAGTTTGGTCTTTGTATTGAGCCTGGTTGGTTAGATTGATGATTGTAATCTTTGTATGCCTCCAATGGTGTCTGTATATCCACCTTTCAGTCTATATATATATATAGCGTCAAACTTAGTAAGAAAAAAATCTGAATCTTGGATTACAATTCGCTCCGTTCATATGCAGATTTGAATGTTGATGGGAATTTGCTTTCCCACTTGTCCTTATCGAGATGCCCCACACCTACATATGAAATGATGATTGAACCTCTCGCTTATCCCTTTCTCTCACCTTCTTTTTATTATTTTCTTACCTTTTTTTTTTATACATATTTTCTTATTATTTTCTTACCTTTTTTTTCCAATATAATTCCAAACACCAACTCATCGAGATGCTCTTTAGTTCTATTTATAAATAATTTTTTTTAATTAAAAGTAATCAGTGTGTAAAAAATATCATATTTTTTTTATATATATTCATATTAATGAAAAAAAATATAGGAGAGAGAAGGAATAAAAAATATAAAAGATAACTCTTGGTGTGTGTGATAATTAATTATAAATATATGTATTTAATAAAGGTAAAATAAAAAAAAAATTTACATTTTTAAACATAAAGTGAAAATTATTTATAAAAAAGACCAAACCCATAAAAGAGAAAATTATATTGGTTAATGCTAATATCTCAGTGAAATGTTGCTAAAAAGGACCAGGAGGAGGAGTACATATACATGTTACAGCAGGCAATTCAATCACTTTTGGTTAATGCTAATATCTCAGTGAAATGTACCAAAAAAGAAAAAGGAATGAATGAACACTTTCCCACTTATGGAGGTGATTGGCAACCTGTGAAAAAAAAGCGAGGCAATCGTTTAATTAAAGTGAACTCTCAGTGTACTCATAAAATTTATAATTTATAAATAAATCATACTTTATCCTCGAATATAAGAATTAAATAATTAATTTTTAAACATTAAAAAAATTAATTAAAAAAATTATTTATAATTCATATATTTTAGTTTCTCATAAGTCATAAAAGTCTCTCAGTGTTC
Source organism: Inga leiocalycina (assembly GCA_963242795.1). NCBI lineage: Eukaryota > Viridiplantae > Streptophyta > Magnoliopsida > Fabales > Fabaceae > Inga > Inga leiocalycina. The sequence continues at coordinate 11,882,364 of OY725329.1, read as the reverse complement.
TCGTAAAATTTATAATTTATAAATAAATCTTACCTTATCAGCCTCATATGTAAAAACTAAATAACTAATTTACATATATTAAGAAAATTAATCAAAAACGTCATCTGTAATAGATGTATATGAGTTTCCCTAAAATAATAATTTTAATTATTGCATTAAAAACTATACTTGTTTATGAAAGCCCTTTTAGTATGTGCACTCAATAAGATTGTTTGGGAAAATAATTATAAATTTAAGAGAAAAGGAATATTGAGGTCTTGCATTTAAACCTAATGCCAATCCATCAATTTCATTTTATATTTATGACCAAAGGAAATATCTATATATTTTATAATACTTGCAGTAACACCGTTAAATTCTATGTTGCTTTTAAGCAACACCGTTAATTTTGTTAAGTAACACTATTTTATTTTTATATTCCTTCATAATTAAATTTAATTTTATCTTCATAAATCAAGGAGTTATCATAATTTTTTTTTGGTTTGCCAAAAAGCTTTGTAAATACTAGGGGATTTAGTTTGCATCCATTAATTAATAAATATAATTTATTGATGATTATTTTCTAATTATTATTTTTATATTCCTTTATAATTGAATTTTTTATCTCCATATTAATTAATAAACATAATTTATTGATGATTATTTTATAATTTTTTCCCAAAAAATAATAAATACTAGGGGATTTAGGTTGGTAATAAATACCAAAGAATTCAATTTAGATCCATTAATCAATAAATATATTTTATTGATGACTATTTTCTAATTTATTTTTTTTTATATTCTTAATTTGGTTCTAATTTGTTTGAATTATATTTTTGCATTGTGATTCATTATAGGCACTTGAACTTTGGTGCAAAAATATTAATTTCAATTTAAAGAACTTCAAGGTCTTTATGAGATTCACTTTCTCTCTTAATGTTGTATGTGTTTGGAAAAATATAAGTGAGCAAAATAAAAAAAAGGGTATATAAAAGTGCTCACACCTATAACCGATTTCATATAATATAATCGGGGCATCACATATATATGAATTTTCTTGTGCAACGCACATGCACCAATACTTGTTATTTACTATTTCTAAACCTTTTTTCTGCCAATAAATTTTTGAACAATTTAGTTTCTTAGAGGAAAAAATAAAAATTCATACTACAATGCTCTTAAAATTTGCTGTATTTGAAATGATGAAGTGAAATCACATAACTGAATTTTAAAATATTCGTAAAAGTGAATAAGTAAATACAATGATAAAGGATGAAGTACTTTTACTAAAAGATTCAATTTTTATTTGTCCCAATATATTATATGGAAAATAAAAAAAACATGTGGGGTAAAATCATGAAAAGTAAATATGGATGGAGAGGGAAAAAGTGATAATTAGTCTTTTGGACATTGTGAAATGGTAAAGCTGCTCAAAAGGCAAGCGTGGGCATAGCTTTTTTTCTTTATTTTCAATCACGTTGGATTGAATTCATAGATGGACCCATTTGCAATTATTATTTTTATTTATTATTTTTCCCATAAAGTTGTGAGACACAATCATAATTCATTGAGATTTTTAAAAATTTTTGCTAGGAGAACTTTACATGGATACAGCTTAACTCAATCTCACATGGTTAGTACAAGAATGAAAAATCAGTTGATATCTCCAAAAAAAAAAAAAGCCTTTCTCTTACTTTTTTAATTGTTTTCAATTATAAAATGAAAATTGGAGTGTCATGTTTTTCAGGAGTATTACTTTTTTGTGTTAGTGTTTGTGGTCTTTTTACTATAACCCCCCTCCCGGTGCTCGAATATTTGAAGAAAGTGGTGAACAACAAGAAAAAGAGATGAAGCAGAGAATATGAAAAAGTACTTTTGTATATGAAACTCACTTTTTTTTTCTTTTGTCTTTTACATTTTTTGAGTGTACTATAGATATTTATTTTTGTAAATGTAGAACTTTTAAATTGAATTAACTTATTATTTACTCAAAAATATTACTTGCTCAAAATTTTAAATTTAATTAGCAGACCTCATGTCCTCATCTAATTAAAATATCACCCTTGCTCAAAATGTTAAATATCATTGGCTCAAAATTTTAAATTTAACTGATGAACTAACATTAATTTTGAGGTATTTACAAATATTGTTAAATTCTAAAAATTGGAGTTATTCAATTTAATGACATTGATCTCCTTTCTTTAGATGTGTTTTCAAGCGTGTGAATTCGGACTTTTAAAATTTTTCCGATTTATAATATTAATTTTATGTCCATTTAAAAAGTAACTGTACTCCAAAAATTAGGCTGTCAGTTTGAACCATTAAAATGGAGAAGTTAATAATAAATATTTGGAAGAATTACACTTAGGTCCTAAAAAATAAATAAATAAATAGTTCCTGAAGATTATAAAATAAAAAAATGGTCTCATTAATAATTCTAGAAGTATATATTAACAACTCTTTAATAATTCTATGAGCCTCTATTGAAAACTCTATGGGACCATTTTTTCATTTTGCAATCTCTAGGGATCATTCTTTTATTTCTTTCCTTTCTTGAGACCTAAGTGTAATTCTCCCTAAATATTTTGAGTAATTTACAAGAAAATCTATTATCAAACATTACAGCTGTAATTGTCCCCAAAAATTAGGTTGCAAGCTTACTACGTTGCCGAACCTGTTTTGTCCTCATTTGACAATTTCAAATGATTGATTACTCACAATTTTTTTTTCTAAATACTTATTCTATTTATAAATATTTTTTATCAAAAAATTTGATCTTATTTATAAGTGCAAGTTCAGAGATAATAAATGTATTTTGTACTTTTGTTACCCCTATTAATTATAATAAACAAAAAAAAATTATTCATACTGACTTTTAGAACCAATCATAGATAAGGGCGAAATTAGAAATTTAACCTATAGTTAATGAATTAACTAACCCTCTTTGATATGTGAGAATTAATTAAAAATAATTTATAAATAGAATAAGAGTGGTATATATAAGTAATAATTTCTTTAATCATAAATTAATTTGGGAGCAAGTGAAATGACTGAAAGTTGACTTAAGCTATGTTTGGAATAGGTTTTTTTTGAAAAATAAGGGATTATTACGTAAGTTGAGATAAGACTCCTCTCACATACTTATTTTATATACCATAAATCATAATTTATAAATATTTATAAGTAAAAAATAAACCATCTCAAACGAGTACTTATAAAGATTGAGAATTGAGTTGGATGGAAGATGTTTCATTATTATAAATGAAATATTTAAATTTATGTCTAATAAATAAAAAATAATTACAATGGTATGCTCTACTCGTCCTATTTATACAGCATAGATAGGGAAAAAAAATAGTCATATTAACAAATAATCGCGTTAAATTTTTTTATAGGAATGTCCAATTTTATCTCTTTATTTATTATTTTATTCAGTTTTTTTTTTATAAGAACTCAAAATTTGAATTGTCTCGATACTTTTTATAAAAGTTCAACAAGAATTGTCTGAATATTTTGATAATTTTTTTTCATTTTTGCCTCTCATTAATTATATATATTACATTAATTAAACGGTTATTGATATATATATTTATTCTATTTCTCTTTCTTACTTGCCCTCTCATAAAACAGGGCATACTTGAAAAAACTAATTTATTTCAGATACATTTATTATTTTTAACTAATTTTAACCATTTTCTTAAACCACGTAATTCGGTTATCGGGATCTTATAAATAGCATAAAAAGGAGTATTATTGTATTGACTTTATTCTCCTATAGCATAATGTATTAAATGTGGAAAAAGTTGGGAATTTATTGAATTTTAGGGGAAATTAATGTAGTTTAAGATTTTTCTTATCCTGAAATTAAAATATATTAGAAATATCTTATACATAGGACCCGAAGGCTAGTTATTCAGCGGGGGAAACAATGCTTGAACAACTAATATTTCAATCCAAAAAAAATTAATGCATTGACTCTTTCCTGGGCAATAGAAAAACTTAATTAAGATGGTCCTAAAATAGAGTTTCGGCATATTGTTTTTGGCCCCAACAAGTATAAAAAAATTTTACATAGGTCAGATTATAGCAGAGGATATTTTCATTTAAAAATTTAAAACAAGATAATAGTTGTTGTTGTTGTTGAAAGCATTCATTGCACTAACTTAATTTAGAAAATAGATTCTATTAATAGTATGCTTATTTTATTTGATCAATAAATAAGTAAGCTAACTTATCTCTTTACATAATAAATCATGTGCATTTTGTCTCCTTTTATCTTCTATATAAATTAAACAAAAACAGTTATCCCTTAAAATATTTAATTATTTTTATGAGTATTAAACAAATTGCCCTAACAATCCAAACGAGGAATTTCAACAACTCATCTAGTTGTCAAGAACATTACACACCAATTTTTTAATGGGAAAATTAGCTCTAAGGAGCCTTTATTTAAAATGATAAGTTAAAGGATCTTGAATAACGAATTTTATAATTTTTTTTAAAATGTTTAAATTTTTTATTATGATACTTTTCAGTTTTCAATCATACGGTTTCTGTTGCTCAAGAGAGATAGATATAATGATGTGTTCGTTTGGAATAGTTTACTTTTAGGCAATAAGTGCTTATAAATCGTGATTCATAATATATGAGGTAAGTATGTGAGAGGAGTTTTATCTCGGTTTGCGTAATAAGGACTTATTACCCAAATGATGATAACTTTTTTCAATAAATAGGACCTGACAATAGATTTGTACAACTCTCCCTTCTCAAATTTATATTTACACAAAACAGGATGTTTGTATGACTTATTATACTTCATAGTAGCTTCAAATATAATAAAAGATTTATTCCCTAAAAAGTAATAATTTTTTAAGATTTATTAGTCTAAGTTTTTTTTTGGACTTATTAGTTGTTCATATTCAATTAGTGTATAAGCAGTCATAGTCATGTTATCACCTTTTTCTCCTTTTAGGTGGAAGTCGATTTGTATGCAAGAGGATACATTACATTCCACCGCTCTCAATCATTTCAATAACTTTTAAATTTAGGTCATTCACAGCTAATATGAATTAGTATTTTTAATTAATAATAAAATATTTTATTTAAATTAAAGTCATTCAAATTAAACAAATCATATTCTATTCCAAAAAAAAAAAGCATGACAAAATTCCTTTACCTCATATGATCTATCTGCAAATAAACAACACTACTACTCAACTTTGATTTCGTGCAAATTAAAAATTTGCAATCTAATTTTGTTGGTTAACTTTGGTTTTTGTCGTTGGTTTTTGACTCTTCGTAGCCTGAAAGCAACACAAAATTTTCCTTTTATTTGCCTTGGTCAAGTGTTTAGTTTATTCGGCAGGATAATAATTTAGCCAAATTGTTTGTTGGATATATATGTGCGCGCGAGTTGCCTATAGTAAGCAACTTCTGATATATAATAGAGTTTTCATGTTATTAAGTTACAAACTTGACCATCTCTCAATCCTCAGCAGTGGTTAGTATCATATGATCTATTTTGGTAAAGCCCTTTTCGTTTGATTCTATAGGAGATAATTACATGTAATCCTAATATAATAGACTGATTACAGTATTTGATTGAACTTATATGATATAAAGAGAATTACAATTTATAATCCTGATTACATCATTTAATATAACTAGGATTACACAGCTAGAACTGGTGAATCGGGATGTAGATATCCTGTAATCAAGTGAAAAAAAATGTTATTGCCTTTATAATTTTTTAATTTAACCAAAGTGCCTGCTCATAAATGTTGTTAATTATTAAATAATTACCACTATTAAATATTAAAAAAATAATTAATTATATAAAATATTAAAAAATTTCCCCACTAAAAAAATTTAAAAAAATATATTCCACCTTTAAGCAATTAAAATATCTCATTAAATAATATTCTCACCATTCAATAGTAAAAAGTTACCATGAACCTATGCTGTACATTGTATAATATTTTCACCATTAAATATTAAAAAATTATTATGAATGCAACTTGTATACTGCATAAATTGAAAAAATTACCATAAACCAAACGTGCATATTATACACATATGTGTAGAACGGGATAATTTTATCTCTTGCCATTTATTCCCATATATTCTAATTTTGATGTAATCCGACCAAACATTTTTATTTATATGCATCATCTTTTCTTAATGACAAAACAAACAAATTCATGTAATTATCATTGCATTACATCCGATTCTGTGAACCAAAAGGGCACTAAATATCCTTTATTATCATGTCTATTAAAAAATATGATGGCAAAAATATAGGAATATAAGGAATCATTAATCCCTTCAATCCTATCTATAAGCAATATTCTCTCATATATATTAGTCCTATATATAAACAACAATTTGGCTTTTTATAAAAATTTTATGCATTTTTTTTTCATTTTTACCCCAATTAATTAGATGATTATTTCTTCTCTTTTTCATACTCATTATTTCTCATCTTTTTTTCCACTCATTTTCTCACACTCATTATCTTTATAAATAAGGGTATAATTGAGAAAAATGTCACACTCTCATTTTATTTTCACCTATTTCAGAGTATTTGCGGAAAAATGATACACAGTTCAGTGAGCAGCACAGGAATAGAATAAATACATTGATATTATGTGCACGATTATGGAAATTCCCCATAGGGGTTCGTACTTGATAATTACAATTAACGTAGCCGCGCAGCGCTATGTGGGTGTTTAAATCCATCCTAGTGAAATGGAGACATCTTCCCCTCTTCGTTCCACCACTGCAATTTCCTCGTACGGTTCTCTTCTTTGTTCTTAGTATACGTTCTGTCTTTTCCTGTCTAAATTGTTGGTAGGGGAGGGTGAGATTCTGGGGAATCTCAGTAAGAAAGTAATACCAATATGCATGCAAGATAAGTGCTTAATGCATGACATGCTTGCATTACATAACTCATGCTCACATAATGACATATCTGCATACTCAATGTTTCAATTAACATACGTATAGTTATAGCATAAACAGAAACAAAGCTTCAATTATTCATATATGTTTCACATCATCAGGCAAAACAATAACATGCATCAATACACTAGCACAAATATCAAATACATGCAGGAGAGGTAAGTTCCCTACCTTAATCGCCCTTCCCTGATCTTCGAATAACATGCCTCGATTTGCTTGCCAATTCCTCAGGCTCTCTACTTGGTCCTAAAACATCAAACGTACCATTTAGACACTTCCATAATATTTCTAGTGATTATATTAGTCTATGGTGAAATTTTACCAAAATGCCCCCAGGACCCCCGCTCGGCCCCGCCGTACCCGGCCCGATGGCACCTTTTTTCCAAAATTTTGACTAGGGCTATTCTGACTTAGATTTACCCAAGGAATCCATTTTCAGGCTCGAAATCAGCAAATTTAGTGTCAAATTACGAAAATACCCTTGACAACCCCGATTTAGAGTTTTAAGGGCGTTTTCGTAATTATGTTTTTTCGGCCTTTTCCGAAAAAGCGCCCAACTGTAACCCCACCTATTTTTACCCACTGAATTCAATGAAACCATCTATTTTATAAAAATCCTGCTCCAATTATATATTTACCTCTGATAGCCCCTATGTGAGGATTTTAAGGCTATTATTGTCATTTTACTTTCTAGGGCTTTTCTCATTTCGCATACAACATGAACCCTACACAATTTTCCATTCTAAACACAATGGAATCATCAAAAATACCAAAATCCAGTCCCAACACTGTCCAACACAGATCTGAACGAAATTCTTTAATAATTGGAGAAAATGGAGTTTTTATGATTTCAATTCATAAAACATCTTCTTATAACCTTTAATAACTTGATTAACCACTTAATCACATTCTAAACATGATTAGACTAAATTTGGACATAACCTCTCCTTAGATTTAGGACTTTTCAAATTTACAAACTTGACAAAAATCACTAAAACCAATCACAAACCTTCACAACAACATACTAGTTTAGATATAAGGTTTGTGAGGTTACCTCTTGAGATCTTGAATCTTCTCTCTCTAGACATCTCCTCTCTCTCTTCTTGAGCTAAGAATGGTGTCTTCAAGATCATGGGTGCATGAAGAATCACGGTTTAGAGAAGGATCAAGACAAAATCACAAGAAAAGCTTAAGAAATCACTCTTACCTTAAACTTCTTCTTCTTCCTTCTCTCTAGAACTTGAGAACTCTCTCTCTCTCTTCTTGTGTTGGAAGAAAATAAGGAAGGGGAAAGGAAAGGGATGTGTTTTATAAAATCTCTCTTTTTTCATTCTAGCCCTTGATTTCATCAATGATTGAGATTGCAACACCATTCTTTCACCATACCTCCCTCCTTGCTTTCACCATGCCTCCCTCCATGCTTTCACTTTATATCATACTTCCTCATAATTTAACTTACTTGCCCTCTTACCATCACGCTACCATGATCATCATGTCCATACTTCATGTCATAACCACCTTACCATTGTCATCATTATTCTTTTCTTGTAGCATTTTGGACATGTGCTCATGAAATTAAATCATCATCTAATCTCCTCTTCATTTTCATGTGTTGGAAAAAAATATGGAAGAGAAGGGAAGGAAAAATGTGTTTCAATAATTCCATAATTCAATTAAATGAATTTTATATAATTCCCTCTATTTTCACAATTCCTGATTTATTCCATCAAGAATAATCCAATTATATATTTTTCTTTATTTTCCTTGATTAATTGAAATTAACTCCAATTAATTAGAAAACAATTAATCTTGGGCTAAATTGGCAAAATGATGATTTTGCTATCACCTTTGTAATTTATTTCCTTCCTTGAATTAATTTGCCTATTTTCTCAATTAATTACAATATATTTTTGGTGAATAAAAATTTGGGATGTTACAAAAAAAGTATATATATTACATATTTATTGCTTTTAACTAATTTAAATTAGCCATTCATTTTACATGATTTAGTAGTTATTGCTTATAAAAACTACTGATGGAGTGTTTATAATGCTTTTACTTCTGTAGCATTAGTCGGGATAATTGATCTGCAGGTCCTTATAGTTTTAGCCGTCACACCCTTATCTTAATTTCAACCTTTTTCAAAGTATTTACGGAAAAATATATGTGGTTCAGTGGGCAACACAGGAATAGCATAACTGTACTGATAATATGTGCATGATTACATAAATTCCCCATAGGGGTTTGTACATGATACTTAAGATTAAGGTAGCCGTACAAGGCTACTAGGGTGTCTAAACTCATCCCAGTGAAACGGAGACTTCTTCCCGTCTTCGTTTCACTACTGTAATCCTCTCGTACAGTACTTTGTATTGTTGTTTACATATCTTCTGTCGTCTCCTGTCTAAATTATTGGTAGGGGAGGATAAGATTCGAGAGAATCTCAGTAGGAAACAGATACCATAATGCATGCATGATTGATGCTATGTGTATGACATATTAGCTTTGTCTAGATGTATGCCTCATAATGACATTTTTGCATGCTATATGTTTCATACAACAAGACTATGGCCACAGTGAAAACAGAAATAGAGCTTCATTTATTCAAATATGCTCTACACAATCAAGTAAAGCAATCACATACATCATTACACAAGCAAAGATATCAAATACATGCAAGTAAGGTAAGTCCCCTACCTCCAATCCTTTTCCTCGATTTGCGTGCCAGTAACTCGGGCTCTCAGCTCGGTCCTACAATTTCAAATATATCATTTAGACACTTCCATAGTGTTTCTGGGGGTTATATGAGTTTATATTGACAAATTACTAAAATACCCCTGGGGACCCGGTCCGGTTGTACTTTTCTCGAAATTTTAACCAGGGCTATCCTAACATATTTTCGCCCAAGGAATCCATTTCTGGACTCGGAATTACCAAATTCACTTTCAAAAGACAAAATTGCCCTTGGCAGCCCTTATTTCAGTGTTTCAGGGGAGTTTTCGTAATTATGCTTTCTCGGCCTTTTCCAAAAAAGTGCCCAACTGTAACCCCACCTAAGTTTCCCTCCTAAATCCAATGGAATCATCAAATCATTGAAAATCTAACTCTAAGACCTATTTACAACCCTAACCAAAATATATGGGTTTTCCGGGGAAAATCAAGGTTTTGCGATTTCGGCTCCGTAAACGCGTTCCTTTATACTCCTAACCACTTTATTGACTATTCCATCAGGTTAAAACTACCATTTAGTATCAATTTGGGCAACATAACAGCCCCTACAACCCATTTCCATAAATTAAAACTAACGGCAATCTGGCGAAATTTCACCGATTAAATTGCCTACAGCAGCTAGAATAGTCAATATATAAAGGTTTGGAAGTTACCTCAAGCTCCAACTTGATTTTCCTTGACTTGGTTGAACCCTAGCTCACTTCAACAAGCAAATTTGAGCTTCCAACCCTTGAATCACATAGAAGAATAGCTTAGGAGCGGAGTTATACGTATTAGGAACCGATTTACCGAAGAAATCACTTACCTTTACAAGCTTTTTCCTCTCCTTCTCTCTCTAAAAATCTCAACTCTTCTCTCTAAAACTGAAAATGGCGTCAGTTATGGCTGCTGGAAGGAGATGGTCACTTTTTATTTTAATATCTAATATCTTATTTCATTTATTTGATAATTTCCCAATTTTTGGATTTTTACAAAATTCTAGCAGATTTCTGCCCAAATTTTGAAAAATCATAACTAATTCTAAAAAAATCAAATTGGAGTGATTCCAAAGCCTATAGAACCCTTATTGAGTCTATTTTCAAGAAAAAATATAGAATTTTGCTAGATGGAATCACAAAATTCCCAGAATTTCAATCTTTGCATGTTGTTCTAGAAAATTTCCAGTTTTTCTGGGCTAATTTTCAAAAATTCATATCTTTTTGTATATAGCTCTGATTAAGTCATATGACCTATCAAATTAAAACTTAGGATGTATAATTTCATCCTGTAAAATTTCATAATTTTTGCTCATCATTTGTTCCTTAAAAATCACATGACAAACTCACTATCTCATAGGCGATTTCACCAAAAACATAATTATATTCTTCAAAATTCACCATTTTACTTTCTTAATACCCCAAAGATATTAGAATCATTAGGGGATAAATTTGGGACACTTGTTAAATCAGGGCTTAGCAGTCCACTTAATTTAGGCTTATTCCCATGCCTCAAATCCCAAATTTTGGGGTATTACATTAACCAATTTTTAATTAGGTCCTTATAGTTTTTATTTTCTTTTTATTAGGTATTTATGTTTTCATTTTTTTATCAGATGCTTGTATTTTTTTCTTTTTATCAAGTCCTTATATTTACACATGATTTTTAATTATGTCCCTATAATTTTTATTGTTTATTAACAAGTTCTAAAAATAGTATTATATAAATATAAAATATAATTATTAAAAAATTATTCTATCTAAATAATAAATTACTATGATAATTTCATTTTAAAATTATTTTTACGAATTATTTTAATATTATTCATATTATTTAATTAAACATATATTTATAATTTTATTTATTTAAAAAAATTATAATTGTTATTTATGTCTATAATCATAAAATTTTAATTATAATAATAATTTTTTAAAAATATAATTAAAATTCAAAAAATCTAAAAGGACCTAATTAAAAATCTAGTGAAATAATAAGGATCTGATAAAAAGAAAAAAAAACTACAAGGACTTAATTAAAAATAAGTGAAAGTATAAAGACTTGATAAAAAAAAGAAAACTACAAGGACCTAATTAAAAATTGATTAAAACTATAAGGACTTATAAATTAAGTATCTCGAATTGCTTTACTTCCTGCTCAATCAATAATCGTTTTGAATGCAAATTAGTTTATTAATTAGTTTTTAATGCAAATTTTCAAAAGCCTATATTATCTAGTGATTGTCTTCAAGGTTGTCAAACTAGGGAGCTTAAACAAACTCACGATAGTGACGTAAAATTGTATTGTGAATTCAAATAGTAAACTCGTAAGAGTTTATTATTATCATTAAATAGGTATTTATAGTGTATAATTAAATATTAAAAATAATAAAATTTGATTTAAATATATTTTAACTCAAAATAATTAAATACATAAACATTTATAATTTATTATACTTAGAAAATAAATTTATATATTTAAATAAAAAATGAGAGTGAATTAATATAAGAGAAAATGACAGAAAAATGTTCCAAATATTTGGAAATGACAGATAGGTTTTTTTGTCAAAAGATGATTAGGAAATGTCAAAACGTGATAAAAAATTCCCAACTTCTAAATTTATGAAATCACCCATCTATTATTTTATAAATGTTTGGAGCATTTTTCCCTCATTCTTCCTTAATATAATTTTACAAGTTAGAAAACAAAAAACAGTAAAATCGGATGGTGGCCTCGCAATTTGACAATCATAACTGCCTTTGTGGCATTGCACAAACTCCTAGAAGGAGCCATGATGATTTTGAATTTCGATATACTTATAAACCATCTCACCAAACTGATGGCTCTGAGATCCGATCAAAAAAAAAAAAAACTGATGGCTCTGAGATAGTATCATGTCATTTTGGATCTAGAAGCTCTAGCTTCGAAATGCCACCTTCTCGCTATCATTGAACAAATGCTTAGGAAGTAAAATGCGGCTGGAAGCCAAAATTTTTGGCCTTCTTTGGATTTGTTGATACTCCTCTTCTGTATTTTTTTTATAAGAGTTTAAAATTTAATTCATCTTAATTCTTTTTATAAGATCTCATTCAGTGTTGTCTTTATGTTTCAAGTTTTTTAAAATATTTTTGCCCTAATTAATTCTGTTATCTCCCATTGTCTTTTTTTTATATTACATTCTATTTCTTAATTTTTCTTATTATTATACTATTTATCTCTCTTACTTGTTCTTTATAAATAAAGGTATATTTAAAAAAATTCAATTTTTGAGATATTTACTATGTCTGATGTAACACCTTATCTTATTTTTCATATTTTTTAAAGTATTTGCGGAAAACGATAACCAGTTCGGTAGGCAACACAAGAATAACATTAATATACTGATAAAAAGTACTCGATTATGAAAATCCCTAGTTGGGATTATACGTGATAATTACAATCAATGTTGCAGTACAGGGCTACTAGGGTATCTAAACCCGCTATAATAAAACAGAGACATCTTATCTTTATTCTACTACTGCATTCCTCCTATAGGATTCTCTTCTCTGCTTTCAATACACCTCCTGTTTTCACCTGTCTAAATTGTTGGTAGGGGAGGGTGAGATTCGAGAAAATCTTAGTAGGAAACAGATACCATAATGCATGCATGATAGATGCTATGTGTGTGACATCTTTAACTAGATGTATGCCCTATAATGACATTCTACAATCAACAAAATTATGGCCACAACAAAAAACAGAAGAGGGGCTTCATTTATTCAAATATGCTCTACACAATCAAGTAAAGCAATCACATACATCACTACAAAAGTAGAGAATCAAATACATGCAAGTAAAGTAAGTCCCCTACCTCTGGTCTCTGAGTCTTTCTGTTGTACCTTTCTACCAGTCCAACATTCTATGTCCGGCTCGAGCTATTGTACAATCCTAAATTTTCAAATGTACAAAAATTAGGTTAAAACTCATTCATGTATTACTTTAGACACTTCTATAGTATTTCTAGTGGTTATATGAGTCTATAGTGAAAATTTACCAAAATACCCCTGAGGACCTATGTCAACACCCGTTTCTGTAACACCCCAAATTTTATTCAACAAGAGTATATTGTGATTATTATATATATTCAATAAAATGGTGAATATTTAATGCCAAAGGAATTAAATATTGAAAATTGAAAGGTGAATAGTATTTTTAGTGAAATCGCCTGCGAGGCAGTGGATTGTCATGTGGTTTTGGAAGACCAAATGATGAGAAAAAAATTATGAAATTTTACAAGGTTAAAGTAGACATCTTAAGATTTAATTTGATAGGTCATATGAATCAATTGAAGCTATGTACAAAAAGATATGAATTTTTGAAGTTAGCCCAGAAAATCTGGAAAGTTTCTGGAGTAGTGGTCAAAGATTTAAAATTTGGGAATAATATGATTCCATATAGTAAAATTCCATATTTTTCCTTGAAACTAGACTCAATAAGAGTTCCATAGCCTTTGGATTCACTCCAAAATGATATCTACAAATTTAGTTATGATTTTTCAAAGTTAGGACAGAAAATCTGCCAGAATTGGCATTATTCCGAAAATTGAAAATAAAATGTGTTAGAAATTGATTAATGGAATAAAAAAAATGCCAAGTGTCATGATCATATAAGGATGTGATTAAATTATAATGGATTTGTATGAGCACATGTCAAATTGCATTAAAATAATGCTACATGGACAAATAATGATGCATTGAGTACATGGAGGAGTATAAGATTGGACTTAGTTGGAAAAAGCAACTAGTTTAGTTAGGGTATAGGAGGGAGCACGTTTTTGTGTAAAAAGAAGGGAAAATCTAGCTCAAACTCAATTGAAAACAAGTGATGAGAAGACATGGCATAAAGTTAAGAGAGTATGGCATAAAGTAGAGGGTATGGTTGGAGGTAAGGGAGGAGGAATGGTGTGCATGTTTGGTGGTGCAATCTCAACCCTTGATGAGATCAAGGGCTAAGAGGCAAGAAGACCAAGTTAATAAAACATTTTCTCCTTCCTCCTTCATGCACATTTCGTCCAAGGCAAGAAGCAAAAGAGAGAGAGTGAGTTTGTGAGTCCTTTGGAGGTTTAGAGAGCAAGAGGAAACAAGATCTAAGGTAAGAACTTGTTGTGTAAGTGATTGAGCTTCCTATCTTGTGTAGTTCATCCTCTAATCTCTTTTTCTCCATGAATCACCATGTTAGCAAGCTAATCTTAAGGTTAAGGAGAAGAGAGAGTGGACACCCTAGAGAGAGAAACACCAAGAATCAAGAGATAATCTCCAAAACCTCAAACTTTTTAGTATATTGATGTTGTTGATGTGATTCTTGAGTTGTTTGGTAGTTTGTTGTTGGTTTTGCAAATTTGAAAAGCTATAACCCTAAGGGGTTATGCTGCCCAAAATCCTTTAAATCATGATTAAGAAGTGTTTAAGTAAGTTAATCAATGATTAGAAGTGGAAGAGTACAAGTTTTGAAAGTTAAAACACAAAACTTCATTTTCCATTTTTTTTTTGAATTTCGCCCAGAACTAGAACTGAGGTTTGGAGTTGTATTTTCATGAAATAAATGGTTCCATTGGACTTAGTGGACAAAAATAGGTGGGGTTACAGTTGGGCACATTGTGTGTGTTTGTTTCGACTTTTAGGTGTTGCTTAACTTAAATAAGTGAGCTTTTGACTTAAATATTTAAGTTTTTCCGTTTGGTTGACCGATAGGAAAAAAACAATTAGGTTGCTTTTAAGCAACTTTCGCATAAGCATGCCACACTTGCTTAAATTCAGACCGTTGTGGGTATTTGGTAGGTAAACCGTTATTTATTATCATATTAAATTCCGACCTAATTATTACCTGTCTCTCCCCTACTTCTCGTCTCCTCTCACTCGACATTTGCTGTTTGTGTGTGCGCTTTGCTTCATCCTCAGCTCCTCACAGTCGCGAGCTACTCTCGGCAGGCAGGGAATCGAGCGGGTGGTGGGTCTTGTTCTCTCCATCTCCATGTTTCGTTGTCCAGTTGTCGTCTGCGGTGGCCGTCAAAGCGCCGTTTGGTCTCAGTGGCCATTGGGCTAGAGGTAAACGGTGGTGGCTTGGAGTCCGACGGAGTTGGGTCGAGGCCGGTGGAAACCAAACGGTGGCAGATCTGTGTGTTTGAAACCGGATTTGGGTGAGTTTGGGTCTGCAACGGTTGGAGCTGGTGAGCTTCGGCGGCGCGATCCGGATTAGCATTATACGGTTGAAGGTGGTGTGGTGGTAGATCTGCTCATTCGTGGTTATCTGTGCGCATTGTGAGGCTGGTCAGGTTCGAAATCTCTGCCTTTGTCGATGTTGAAGAGATATTCACCTTTGCTCTGCTTTTCGGTTCCCTTTGCTCTGCGGTGTGTGTGATAATGTTGTGTGCTTCGTTGTCTTCGGTTGACGTTGAGTTTCTATGGTTGTGTTCTTCCATTTTTTTTCTCTGGTCTGGGTATATCGACATATGGTTGTGTTTGCTTGTTTTCCTCTGTTTTCGGTTCGTTTTTTCCCTCTGCTTTTGGTCTGGTTCGTGTGTTGATCCACAATGACTCTTGGTTATGAAAGAAAATATGAAAGTTAATGGATCAAACCCAGAATGAAAATAATGAAAAGGAAAAATATGAAAGTTAATGGATCAAATTCCCAATTTTCCTTACTCTTGGGTTTTTTCCCTCTTGGTTGCATTAACTTCCGGATGTAAGGAAAAAACGAACCGAAATGGTGGGCTTATCATTCTGGGTTTTTTCCTTAACTTTCATATTTTTCCTTACTCTTGGGTTTTTTCTCTCTTGGTTGCATTTGATCCATTAATTCTGGTGCCAGTTGTGGTTCATGTTTCTCATGTGAGATTGAGCGTCCATAGTTGATTATCCTCGGCTCTAACTCCTGTCCAAACATGCCCTATATGTCCCTACTAATATTGATGGTAATAGTAGGACTACCACAAATGTCGTTTACAAGGAAGTATTCAGGAATCTGCACCATTGATTCAGTTTGGTTATATTGATATGGAAGCACTTAGAGTAGTTCATGCCATGCAATTAAGATGTATGCGTAGTTTGATGTTTCAATTAGTAATTAATTTTCTTCTTATGTCATGTTTGAACTGGAGTATTTTTCATTACGTTATGTCAATGTTAATGATCTCCGCTAATGTCCTTTAGCCTTTTCTGTTGAATTTTCTTTTACATGCTTGTGTATGCCATGTACCTACAAATTAGTTTGCTTCGGCTGATGATTCAACGCATTTGCATGTTTTTGCTTTCTCAGTGTGCGTGTGTTTTTGTTTTCCTGTAAGGCTGTTGTGTTTGTATGACCAGCTATAATGCAATTTATTTCCTAAAAATTTGCTCCCCGCGCGTTCATGCTAGTTGCTAAAATGGGAAGATTAAGATGTTTCATGGAGGGGACGAAGCCCTATGTGAAGGAAAGTGGGTCGAAGCCCCGGGTCTGATTATTTGCTGTTGTTTTTCCATTTTCACTGCCTCCGACTATTCATCTTCATAACTCTGTTCTGCGGCTTTCTTCTGCTCTTTTCTTCAAGTTGCAGATATCCATCAAAATTAAACTCTTGACTTGCTAAAACAAGTCCTCAATTCTTGTGTTCACTCTAAGTCCTTTCTGTTCAAATTCAAGCTTGTTTCCTTATCTTCTTAACTAAATATTTTTCAAAACACAAAAAAAATTGGGGTCTTCGTTTGAAGGTCCCTTTTTCTTGTTCCTCTCCATTCAGTCTGTTGCTCTCTAGTCAATCATATCCATCCAAAAGCACCTTGCTATCTTCAATTAAATGTTCAAGTATTATAGATTTATGCATGGATGCTCAAATGCTCATTTTGAAGAGTTAGGCAAGGTGTGCGTTACAACTGTTTCTGTTAATTCCTTTTAGGTCATTTATGTTTTAAGCCTTTTGAGTGAAAATGTCTGAATGGTGCGGATAAAAGAGAGAGCTCTGTTGTGGTTTATTGAGTTTGGAAGCTCAAGAGGTTTGAGCATTGCTAGATTATTGATTACTAATGGTTATGGGTATAGTTATGCCAGTTAATTTGTTTAGTGACTATTATTTAAACGAAGGTGGGAGGGATTAATTTGATTGGATAAGAATTAATTAGGATTTTATGCCACAAGGAATTCTGTTAGTTTTTCCAAACCTTGAATATTTTCATGTCAAATGATATTGCTTCCTTTATTCTATAACATTAAATAACGAATGCTTTGTTGGGGGTATAGAATAAATTGTTTATCGAATAATTGAAAAGTCCTTGTGTGTTATGTGTGACCTTTGTGCTATAGCAATATGGAGACAAAAGCTGTGTGGGATTTAGAATCAACAGACATATTTATCAACGCATGCGTAGACCAGATATACAAAAAAGAACGCAAAGGGCAGTTATTTACACCAACAGGATGGAAGAATATTATTTCCACATTCACTGAAAAGACTGGGAAACTTTATGGGAAGAAACAATTTAAAAATAGGTTAGATATCTTAAAGAAAGAGTTGAGGATATGGGATTGTTTAATCAGAGAGACCGATGTGGGTAGAGACCCTGTGACGAACAATGTGATTGCATCAAACGACTGGTGGAAGGAGAAATTACAGGTAAAAAATATTATGTGCACACTTTACAAGTATAATGAGTTCGCTGTTTGGTATGTACTTGAGTTAAATATTCATTTTGACTCTTGTTACTTGTATGCATGTAGGAGCATCCCGAATATAAGAAATTTAGGTATGCTTGCCTAAGGAATGAAAGGGAGTTACGAATAATATTTAAAGATGGCTCGGCGATGGGAGACCGCATTTTCTCATCCTCTCGCGTACATGAGGAGACAAATGAGGAAGATAAGGATGACGTTTACAGACCCACGATGGATGAACAAGAAGGCTCTGGGGACAGTGAGGATGAGCATTTTGGTGGTGCCCCTGCGTTTAGTACAGGAGTGACAGATGGAATGGCAAGCGTTGGGTTAGAAGCAGCAATGCCCTCAGGCAGTGGTCCCAGCGCATCTGGAAGTGCACAAAAAAGGAAGAGAGGTGAAGGGCGTAGCAAAAGCAAAAAACAGAAAATTCCGACCGCAAAGCAAATAGCTGATGCCGTCAGTGCCATTGCTAATGTGACTGTGGATCGTGCAACGGCTTTAACGGCACCTCAAGAAAATAGCATGACTGAGGTTGTGAACTATTTACTCGAGCTTGACGAGGTGAAGGCAGACAAAGCCTTTGGAGTTCGGTGTATGCGAGCGCTGGAAAGCAAGACACGTCGGGATGTGTTTGTGACGTTGAAGAAAGACCCTGAGTTCCTCATGGCTTATTTGCGTCATATTTTAGATGACGAGTAGTTGTTGTTGCATTTTATGTCTACATGGTTGTTGTAGCACTCATGACCTATGTTATTTCTTGTTTTGAAAACAAATTGATTGACCCGTCGTGTAGAACGGTTTCAAACCTTTTGGTATTTATATTATATGTTATGTTTTTTATTCATCCTGCTCACACCACAATTTCACTATAATCACAGGTACAGTAATGACAAATTGTACCAACCATAATAGGTTGCAGGGGATGGAGGAAGAAGAAGAAAGTGATGACGCCTCAAATTTTGAGGCTGAGTTGCAACTACATGGACACTTATGCGTGTTGCTCTGTCAATATTTAATGCCATATGTGTGTAGACGACAGCCTAGAGCGAGTCAATCAACAGGCCACTATTGGGTACAAGAAATGTTGACAAATGAAGGTTCACAATGTCATCAGATGTTTAGAATGGAAAAAGATGTTTTTCATAGGTTGTGCATTAAGTTGTGTGAGCATGGGTTAACAGAATCTAGGAATACTGGCATTG
This sequence comes from Inga leiocalycina, assembly GCA_963242795.1. Lineage (NCBI taxonomy): Eukaryota > Viridiplantae > Streptophyta > Magnoliopsida > Fabales > Fabaceae > Inga > Inga leiocalycina. The sequence continues at coordinate 11,862,853 of OY725329.1, read as the reverse complement.
AAGAGATGGTTGCCATGTTCTTGCTCACTATTGGACACGGAATAGGAAATAGGCTAGTACAAGAAATTTTTAAACATTCGGGCGAAACTGTAAGTAGGCTTCTACACAAGGTTTTAAAGGCCTGCCTTAAGCTTGCAACCGAAATTATTAGGCCGTGCGATCCAGAATTCTCTCAATGTCATCCAAAAATAGCAGCCGATAATCGATATTACCCATATTTCAAGAATGCCATTGGAGCTATTGATGGTACTCACATCAAATGTGTCATAACTGGACCGGGACGAGATGTGTTTATCGGGAGAAAGGGATATCCCACACAGAATGTTATGGCTGTTGTGATTGGGATATGTGCTTCACCTTCCAGTTAGCGGGATGGAAAGGTTCAGCACATGATGCTCGTGTTTTTCACTCTGCTGTCTCTGATCCAACCATGAATTTCCCACATCCACCACAAGGTAATTTTTTGTACACTTCAATTACGTTTCTTTGTCTACATTTAACGTTTAACTTAAACTCACATTTACAATTATTTTAACACCTTCAGGCAAATATTATTTGGTCGATTCCGGCTACCCAACAACGGATGGTTATCTTGGTCCGTACAGATGTGAACGTTATCACCTCCCAGAATTCAGAAATCACCGGGGGTTTTGGAACCCTAATGAGGCTTTCAATTTTTATCATTCAAGCTTGAGGTGCACAATAGAACGAACTTTTGGAGTATGGAAAAATAGGTTTGAAATCTTACAACATATGCGCAAGTATAGCTTCGAAACCCAAGTTCGCATTGTCTGTGCCACAATGGCTATACATAATTTCATTAGAAGAAATTCCCAAACGGATCTGGACTTTAGGGAAGCAGAAAATGAGAATAATATTGGTCATCTAGATAATACTCAAGATCAAGACCCGTTGTCGACAAATGATGCTCGGACTCGCTCAACCCAAATGAATCATGTGCGTGACACGATCAGGGACCAAATTGTACGGGACCTTTGATTTGATTATTTCTGTTATATTTAGCTTCATCAAAAACTAAGTTTCTACAATTTGTAATTTATTCGTATTTTAATTGTAATTTTATTATTTAGTTTACTATTGACGCCATTGGATGGTTTGGATCAATTTATATCTAGATGGATTAGCAGCACTAAACTTTTGAGTATGTGCCTTGTGGTAACACTGGCGCCATTGGATGGTTTGGATCAATTTATCACCAAGAATGTCACTTTAACAAATGCATCTTCCCAGGTCCCATTTGGTAATTAAGTTGTCAATGAATTCATTTTCCATAGTTAGTCCTTCATTTTTTCATTTTTCATACTTTTTCCAAAATTTTTCTCTTAAATAAAACAAAAGCTACTTATGCAAAAGCCAAACCAAACATATTTCACTTTTACATAAGTTACTTTAAGTTACTTATCCAATCGCTCAACCAAACACTCATACTTTTTTCCAATCTTACTTTTTTCCAATTTTCAGATTCCATAAGTCTAAGCAAAAATAAGTCACTTATCCAATCGCTCAACCAAACATACCCATTTTCGTTAGAGGCCGAAAAAGCATAATTACGAAAACGCCATTGAAATCTCTAAATAGGGGCTGTTAAGGGTATTTTCATAATTTGACAGTAAATTTGGTGATTTCAAGCCCGGAAATGGATTCCTTGGGCGAAAATATGTTAGAATAGCCTTAGTTGAAATTTTGGGAAAACGTGCCATCGGGCCGGACCGGGGTCCCGGGGCATTTTGGTAAAATTTCACCATAGACTAATATAACCACAAAAATACTATTGAAGAGTCTAAAATGATATTTGGATATGTTATGACCTATTTCTGGTACATTTAATATTTTAGGACCGAGTAGGACGCCAGAATGACACGTTTTTTGAGGCACACTGAAAAAGGGATTTAACTTAAACTTTGAGGTAGGGACTACCATCTTTCATACACTATGTGAATAATTATATGTATTTGTTACTGTATTTCATGATATGATTGCGTGCTAGCGGCACAATACCTAGTTGTAGTTCGCTACCCAACGTTGGTATATCAAAAAATCTTAGTTGTGGTCGATGACTCAGTTGAGGTATATTATCAGAAATTCTAGCTGTAATCGGTGATTTGGCTGAGGTAAATATATATGAATCAAATCAAACTTTCATTTTTGCCTAATATAGTGCATTGCATATTTAATTTTCACATTTTATATGGCAATCGTATGTTTCTATGGGGATTCTTTAGAATCTCACCCTTTTTTAGAAACAAATATCTCAGCTGGTACTAGCAGGTCAAAGGCAAAGACGTAGATGCCGAGAAGTGAGCGACATGTGTCTTGAGGCGAGGACAAGATAGTGGTTATAATTTAGCCTATGTTTGGATATTTTGGTGAAATATGTAAATATTAAATTTCTGCTGTATTTTCTGTTTTCCATCAACGAATAATATCAAAATTGTAAACGAATATTTCTATCAATATAATTGTACTTTTCTGTATGCCCTTGAAATTTCGTCTTTATTACTCTTCGATTATCTAAATGAAAATGGGTGTTGATAGTTTCCATTTCGATATACATAGACTAATAGAGGCCAAGTTCCACTGGCACACATAAAAGTACATATATACTGATAAAAGTAATTGTTTACAGTCCAGAGTCAAAATATGGAATGCGACAGTATTTACAGGATATCCAAAAGTATTTTAAACATAGACTAACTATAACAATAAACTTTAACTTTACCTCGAGACACGTGCCAATCACTTCCCTGTGTCTACGTCTTTGCCTTTTGATCCATTAGCACCCGCTGTGATGTTTATTTAGAAAAAAGTGTTAGATTCCAAGAAATCCCAGTAGAAACATGCTATCGTTCATATAAAATGCAAAAGTAAATATGATATGCGCCATATATGCACCAATTAATGAACAATATAAACACATCACTGTCATGTATACATGAGTAGGGCCCAGCCCTACTAATCGTACATCGATTGGATTCTTACCCAACTTCTAGTGTAAACGCATCTCTTGTACTAACTACCCCTCTCTAGGCAAACATGTTGATCAATAAAAGTACTAACAATGACATCCACACAATCATATGAACTATAACATGATGTATGAAGTATAATGTTCATACCTAAAAGCTCTATCAACCCCTTATCGCATGCCTCGTAAAACGTGTAGACTTTCGGCTCCCGACTCTATCTTAAAATATTAAATGTACAAGAAATAGGTCATAACCTATCCAAGTATCATTTTAGACACTTACATAGTGTTTCTTATGGTTATATTAGCTTATAGTGAAAATTTACCAAAATGCCCCTGGACCCTGACCTGACCCCGTGTACCCGGCTTAACTGTACTTTTTTCAAAATTTTGACTATGACTATTCTAATGTATTTTCGCCTAAGGAATCCATTTACGAGGTCGGAATTATCAAATTTAGTGTTAAATTATGAAATTGCCCTTGACAGTCCCGCTTTAGGGTTTTAGAGGCGTTTTCATAATTATGCTTTTTCGGGCTTTTCCAAAAAAATGACCAACTATAACCCCACCTATTTTCCCTCCTGAACCCAATGGAATTATCAAATCATTGAAAATCCAACTCCTTCCCCTAGAACAATGCTAGCTGAAACATGAACCAAGAAAAAGGAAAACTGCACTTTTGTGTTTTACCTCTAAAGCCTACTCCTTTCCACTTTTAATCCATTATTAAGCCATTTAAACACATACTAGTCATGATTTAAAGAAATTTGGGCAGCATAACCCCTTAGATTTGGCACTTTCTAAATTTACAAAATCAACCAAAAATCACCCAATCCAACCATAAACATCATCAACAACAACATACTAGTATGGATTTGAGATTTATGAAGTTATCTCTTGAGTTCTTGAACTTTCTCTCTCTAGGCGTCCTCCTCTCTCTCTCCTTGAGTTTAGGATGAGCTTGCTAAACCATGAATTCCATAGAGAAGAATCTTATGCAAGATTAGAAGAAAAACCCTTAAGAAATCATTACCTACCTTAATCTTTCTATTCTTCCTTCTCTCTAGGCTTAAGGTTTTATAAGCTTTATCTTTCTCTTCTTTCTTGGTGCTTAGGACGAAAATGGCAAGAAAAAGTTGAAAGAAGAGGCTTCATAAAAGTCTTACACCTTTTCTTTTATTTAATAAATGGTAGGAAATTGTTTTATGACATCACACTTGTACTTAAGCCTATCTTCATCCAACTTGTGTTTTAAAGTCCATTTGCATTTGAACCAATTTCCTCTCTTTTCCCTCTAGCCCAACACTCCTAAAGGGTCCTTAAGAAACCAAATGGACTTTCATTCCATTTGTCTTAAGCTTTCTTGTTCCATGAAATAATTTCTTAAGGTATTTACACATGTGCTCATATCCAATAATCATTGTTTATTTCTCTTGACTTGGATTAATGACACTTGGCATATCTTAATCCAACCAACTATTTTTCCCTCCCATTTCCTTAAGCTAGGCTAAATTTATAAGGAAAAAGGGAATAAAAATTGTCTCAACATTTCCCATAATTCCATTAATTGATTTATGCACATGTTCCTTCCAACTTTACAAATCTTGATTTATTTGACCAAAAATATTTCATATACATATTTTTCTTAATTAATTGAAATTAACTTCAATTAATTAGAATTTAATTAATCTTGTGCTAAATTGGCGAAATTACAATTTTGTCAATACCTTTGAAATCTAATTTCTTTTCTCGAATTAATTTAGCCAATTCTCATCTATTTTTGGACTAAATATTTTCTCTATTATTTCTCCATTTTTGGACTTTACTATTGGGCATTTTAAATTACCCAAATTAATTTCATAATTATTTTACCCATTTTTTATCATAAATATGAACATTTCTAAGATTCATTAGTTCTAAATTCATAAATATTCACTATTTTATTGAATTTCCCATATAATTACAATGTATTTGGTGAATATAAAATTTGGGGTGTTACAACTCGGCCCCGCCCGGCCGTACTCGGTCCAACCGTACTTTTTCCGAAATTTTGACATGGGCTATTTTGATATATTTTGTCTAAGGAATCCATTTCCGACCTCAGAATTACCAAATTCACTGTCAAAAGACAGAAATGCCCTTGTCATCCCCCAATTTAGGGTTTCAACGGTGTTTGGTCATTATGCTTTTTAGGGCTTTTCTGGAAAAGTGTTTAACTGTAACCCCATCTAATTTTTCCTCCTGAGCACAATGGAATCATCAGAACTTTAAAAATCCAACTCTAACCCCTAAACTAGAGCTAGCTGAATCCCAGGATTCTCTGGGAAAAATTGAGGTTTTCCAATTCTGACTCCGCAGACTTGCTTCTTTTTACTCCTAATCACTTTATTAACTATTTAATTACATTATAACTACCATTTAGACCCAATTTTAGTAGCATAACATCTAGGGTTCAACGTTTCCCAAATTTCACAACCACAACAAATTAACCAGAAATTCTCAGATTAAATCAACCACAGCTGTCAGAACAACCAAAGATTGAAGCTTATAAGTTACCTTTAGCTCCTTCTTGTTGTTCTCTTGTTGGCCGAAACCCTAGCCTCTCAAAATTCAAAATTTTTGTGTCAATACCCGTTTCCATTTTGATAATCGAAGAGTAAGAAAGACAAGATTCTGTGGGCACACAGAAAAGTACAATTATACTGATAAAAGTATTCGTTTACAAACCCAATGTCGTTCCCACACAAAATACAATATACAGTGAAAGTTCAAATAATTGCAGGATTCCCAAAATATCTTAAAATTAGACTAATTATAACCACCGTCTTTAACCTTACCTTGAGACATGTGCCAATCACTTCTCGGTGTCTACGCCTTTGCCTTTCATCCTACTGGCACCCGCTGAGATGTTTGTTAGGAAAAAGGGGTGAGATTTCAAGGAATCCCAGTAGAAACATGCCATCATTCATAGAAAATGCAAAAAGTATATATGATATGCATCAGGTATTCACCAATTAATGAATATTATAAACACATCATCTGCATGTATACATGTGTAAGGCCTAGCCCTACAATCTATACCGGTTGGATTCTCATCAACTCCCAGTGTAAGTGCCCCTAGCACTAACTGCACCTGACACTAATTGCCCATCTTTGGCAAAAAATATTGATTAATAAAGCACATTTACAAACATGGCATTCACACAATCATATAACTATGGCATGATGTATGAAAGATATTGTCCCTACCTCAAAGTTCTCTTAACCCCTTTTTAGTGTGCCTCGTTAAATGTGTCATTTTAGATTTTCGTCTCGGTCCTAAAATATTAAATCTACATGAATAGATCATAACCTATCTATAAAATCTTGAATTTTTGGGATTGGAGGCTTGGGAATAAGCCTAAATTAAGTGGACTGATAAGCCTTGGTAAAGCAAGTGTCCCAAATCTATTCTCTAATGTTCCTTATATCTTTGAGGCATTAAAAAAAATAAAATGGTGAATTTTGAAGGAAGTGATTATGCTTCAAGTGAAATTTCCTTCGGTGTAGTGAGAATGTCTTGGGATTTTGGATGATCAATTGATATTCATAAATTATGAAATTTTACAGGGTGAAATTTGACATCCTAAGCTTTAATTTGATAGGTCATATGACTCAACACAGAAAAACTGTGAAGTTTATGGAGCAGCATGCAAAGATTGAAATTCTGGGGATTGTGTGCTTCTAGCTAGCAAAAGGCTATATTTTTCCTTGAAACTAGACTCAATAAGGGTTCTATAGGCTTTAGAATCACTTCAATTTGATTTTTCTAGAATTATTTATAAATGTTCAAAGTTCAGGAAGAAATCTGCCAAAATTTTGTAAAAATCCGAAGATTGGGAAATTGAATTAATAAGTAAATATCATATAATAAATATCATTCTGATCCTTCTTTCAGCCATATCAGACACACACAGGTCTGAAATAGAGAAAGAGGGTGTGAGATTTCTAGAGAGAGGAAGGAGAAGAGAACTCGTAAGATAAGCCGATTTCTCCGACGATTTATCTCCTAACGTGTATAACTTTGACTTTAAACTACTTCTCTTTGTTCTTTAAGGTTGTGAAGCTCAAAATTTGGTGTTAGGGAAGGTTAGGGTTTCAGTGAAAAAGAGGAAAAGCTAGTGGGAGCTTGAAGTAACTTCCAAACCATTGTATATTGCTTATTCTGGCTGCTATGGGCAATTTAATCGGTGAAATTTTGTTGAATTGTCGTTGATTTTAAATTTTGAAAATGGGTTTCCTTAGGGGTTATGCTGCACAAATTGGTACTAAATGGTAGTTTTAAACTAATAGAATAGTCAATAAAGTTGTTAGGAGTAGAAAGAAATGTGTTTACGGAGTCAAAACTGAAAAACCCCGATTTTCCCCGTAAAACCCATATAATTCGGCCAGGGATGTAAATAGGTCGTAGAGTTGGATTTTCAATGATTTGATGGTTCCATTGAGTTCAAGAACGAAAATTAGGAGGGGTTACAGTTGGTCACTTTTTTGGAAAAGGCCGAAAAAGCATAATTACGAAAACGCTCCTGAAACCCTTAAAGTGGGGCTGTCAAGGTATTTTGTAATTTGACGTTAAATTTGGTAATTCTGAGTCTGAAAATGGATTCCTTATGTGGAAATATATTAGGATAACCTAGGTTAAAATTTAAAGAAAAGTACAGTCGGACCGGGTACGGCGAGCTAGGCCGAGGTCCCAAGGGCATTTTGGTAAATTTTCACAATAGACTCATATAACCCCCAGAAATACTATGAAAGTGTCTAAATGGTACATTTAAAATTGTAGGACGAAGTTGAGAGCCTGAGTTGCTAGCACGCAAATCGAGGAGAAAAGGCTGGAGGTAAGGGATTTACCTTATTTGCATGTATTTGATATATTTGCTTGTGTAGTGATGTATGTGATTGCTTTACTTGTTTGTGTAGAATATACTTGAATAAATGAAGCTCTGTTTCTGTTTATACTGTGAACATAGTTTTGTTGCACGAAACATTGAGCACACAATTATGTCATTGTGTGAGCATGAGTTATGTAATACAAGCATGTCATGCATTAAGCATTTATCTTACATGCTTATTGGTACTATTTTACTACTGAGATTATTTCAAATCTCACCCTCCCCTACCAACAATTTAGACAGGAAGAGATAGAAGATATGCTGAGAACAAAGAAGAGAACCATGCGAGGGGATCACAGTGGTAGAACGAAGATGAGAAGATGTCTCTGTTTCACTGTGATGGATTTAGATACCCTAGAGTCTTACGCGACTACAAGGTTTGTAGATATTCTGTGCAAACCCCTATGAGGGAATTTTTGTGATCATGCACATATTATCAGTATATTTATATTATTTCTATGTTGTCCACTGAACTGCATATCGTTTTCCGTGAATACTCTGGTAAAGGTAAAATTAAAATAAGGGCATGACACTATCCAAGTATCATTTTAAACTATTTCATAGTGTTTCTTGCGGTTATATTAGCCTATGGTGAAAATTTACCAAAATTCCCCAGTACCCTGGGCCGCCCCTCCGTACCCGGCTTGATGGCATGTTTTCCCAAAATTTTGACTAAGGCTATCCTGATATATTTTCACCCAAGGAATCCATTTCCATGCTCAAAATCATCAAATTCAGTGTTAGATTATGAAAATACCCTTGACAGCCCCGATTTAGGGTTTTAGGGTCTGTAACCCCATCTATTTTTGCCTTCTGAATCCATTGGAACTATAAAAAAAAAATATGAAAATCCATTTTCTTCCCTCATTTCTGGACAGACCAGAAACTTTAAAGAAAAAGAAAAATAGTTTTTTTTTTAAATCTAAATTTTAAATCTCTCTCCTTTTCACTCCAAATCACTTGTTTAACTCTTTAAACATTTATAGCTTATGATTTAATGAAATTTAGGCAGCATAACCCCTTAGGGTTCTGTTAGAGCAAGCGTTTCACCCAAGAAGGGGGGGTGAATTAGGTGATACTAAAAATTTCGTTGCAAATATAAAACTTGACAGTGAATATAAAGCAGTAAAGAGTAAGGAGAAATATCACCGAAGTGTACACCAGGAGTTATACTGGTTCGGCCACAACCACTTTGACCTACGTCCAGTCCTCAGAGCATTTCTGAGTGTTTAACTATAATTTCCAAGATTCAGTGGGTTCTTGGCACCTCGGTACAAGCAAGTTCCTTCGCATGGACACTCGCTCCCCCTTACAAGTTGGAATCCAATCCCAACTTAAGGTTCCACAACTTTAAGTTACCTCAATAACAAATATTGATTTTGAATGAAATATCTTTCTTACAGAGTGAATAAGAATCACTGAAGTACATATTTACAAGTGTGTGTAAAAACAGAGTATTGAGCGTGAACTTGATAATGCGTTCGTGTGTTCTTGTTATCATCTCTGTTTGGATGTTCCCATATATATAGATGTGTTGATAATGTCCGTTGGAACATTTTCTTCTCACCCGTTAGAGTGTGCGCAGCCACTATTGACTTTTCTAGATTTTGAAAAATATCCGTTTGCGGTAGGTGGCGGTAGGTAGCATTTGAATGTTGCATTTGACTTTCCTTATTTAGTAAGATCTCTTCATTGTTTCTCTGCGAATATGCTAAGAATACTAATACAATGAAAGATTAATCATATAGAAAACAAATCAATGAACGTTGGAATGATTTTTGAATTTCTGGACTTAGATACTCGAGTGGTCCCTCGAGTATTCATTAAGTTTACTCGAGTGGTTACTCGAGTATCTTCGTGAAAATATTGATAGAAAGCAAGTCAATAAATGATCATCACATTACTCGAGTAGTGCATGGAGTAAAAAAATTTACAAACCTTGGAAATATCTGTTTACTCGAGTACTCACTGGAATATAATACAATTTTCTTCACAGGTTACTCGAGTGGCTACTCGAGTAGTCTCTCAAATAACCTTCAGATTACTCGATGCTTCATTCCAGTAAAGTTGGCAGGATTTCAGGCCGAGAGCACTTCAAGTTTTGCTTACCTGTTTACTTGATTACCGCCTCGAGTGAACATCTATTTTCTGTATAGCTTACTAGGGTGGATACTTCAAGTGCATTGTAAATAACTCTGCAGATTACTCGATTACTGACTCGAGTAATCTCGTTCAAGTGTTTGACATAGAACATTTTAATACCTGCATACTTGAGTGGTGCCTCGAGTGAAGTGTGATAATAACATTTTAGATTAATCGAGTGTTACCTTCAAGTTTTGTTTACCTCAGTGATTTACTCGAGTGGCTCCTCGAGTAACATTGGCAGGATTGAAATGCCGAGAGCAACATATTTCTTGAAGCAGGGGACTCGAGTAATGTTGGCAGGCCAAGAGCAACTGAAAGTGATTTCCCTGATTACTCGAGTAACGTTGGCAGGATTACATGGCCGAGAGCAACTTATTTCCTTGAGGCAGGTTACTCGGGTGTTGACTCGAGTAACTCTTCTTTTCACTTCATATTACTCGAGTCGTTCCTCGGGTTATGTATTTGGCCGTGACTTACTTGAGGTTCTGTGCTCTGGTTACTTCAAGTTTCTGTCTCATTACTCGAGTAGCCTTTTAGAAATTCTGCCAGTGATGAAGTTTCTCAGCTTTCTCTCTTAGTCTTTCTTCATTACTCCAGTGCTTACTTCAAGTGATGATTTGCCCTGTCATTACTTTGTTGAAACTTGTTTGTTTATCAAATCTTTTTCACACCCATTCTTTGTTATCGTCAAAACATGTGAGATATAACAGGTTCATGCTTTCCAAGTTCAAAAACCAACCATGAAACTTGAAAACATCAAGAAACATCAACAAAAACAAAAACAACAATCACAAGAGACCAATTTCATAAAGTTGCCATCTTACTTTCAATCTTGGCACCTTAACTCCTCTTCCTTGGAGACTTGACTTGCTAAATGTAACCCCCGCCACTATCAAGGCCATGATTAGGTGTATAAACACGTTTTATAATTGAATGAGAGATTGAGGATAATTAAAAACTTTTCACAACACATGTACAAATAGATCTCCATTCATCCATTCATAAAATCAATAGGCCTGTTCGGTTTGTCACATGTACAATATCAGAGTGTCAGCAAAATTCCCGTCATTCACCTGAAATAATAACATTAATCTAAGAGTTGGTATAGGGCATCATTGCCCATCTCAGTTCCCATACCGGGGATTACACAAAACTAAAATTCTATGATCTATTCAATATATAAATTCGTCCAAAATGATAACTAGTCAAAAACCAAAAGTATTTAGCTAAGACTACCATCGGTAGTCCTAGTCGTCCTTGCTCACTTGTTTGTTTCTTGATCCACTTGCCATGTCTAAAAACATTATTTGGAAAGAATGAGATTCTAAAGAATCCCAGTAGCAACAGTTTACGTATATGATGCATAATTAAACAAAGCAAGTAAGCATATATCACAATGCAGCAATCAATATTCAAGGCCGGGCATACTGCCATGTGCCTGCAACTGTATCTCTATTCTAGGCTGGGCTTTCGCCACGTCCCTTCAACTGTATCTGTATTCAATGACTAATGCTAACAAGCAATGCATTACACATGATATAGGATAAAGTATCACTACCTTGGTCTTTCCGTTCTTGAGCAGACACGGGCCTTCTACTCTCCAGGCAAATATCAAATCCTATAGTCATAATTAAAGACGATGCGTTATCACTTATTCTAATGTTCAATACTTTCAAAATATTTAAATTGGTTATCATTACTGTCTCTTAAGTAACCTTAAATGCCTATAATAAAGGCCCTAAAGGGGTGGAAGAACTATCCCAAGGATCCCCTTTTAGAAGCACAGACACTGATATTTTTCACTGTTTCACTCGAATGGAAATGGCCTCACTCGAGTGATGGTATGGTATGCACTCGGGTATTAAAGAGTGAAGGACAGCGAGTAAACATCCAAGAGCACAAGAAACTTTAAGAGACAGGAACACTCAAGCACCAAATGCAACACTCGAGTGATACCAAATGCTTACTCGAATACCAGGAAGTGAAGTTCAGAAAGTGATTGCCTGAGAGCAATATGAATTTCAATGGGAAGGAGGACTCAGATATGAAGCTTCCCACTCGAGTGAAGGCTTAACACTCACAAGTGTTAAGGCTCACTCTTGAGACTTGGCCGTGAGTGACAACCTGAGAAGCAAGTTTTGGATGTCAAATACACTAGCACTCAAGTAAGAAGAGGCTCACTCGAGTGAGAACCCACTACACTTGCAGGTGAGGCAACACTCTTGCCATTTTTACAGAAGATGATGCAAAAACTGAAGGGAAACTTAAGAATTTCATTGGCTCACTCGAGTGATGCTTCCCTCACATGAGTGATATACATCAGAAACCAGAAAACGCAGAAACACTGACAACATTCTCCAGAATTTTCCCAAGTATTCCCAATCAACTCTAATGGACCCAAAACCTTAACCAAAGCTGCTCCTACACAAAAATGCTCAAGGAATCCAATAAAACCATCAAAATAACCAAAATTCTATTCCATTATCATGCTTTGGTTTTGGGCAACACTAAACACTAAAATTCCAAAATCTCCAAATTCAATCATTCAATCCCAAATCAATCCTATCTATCCAAAATACATTCCAACATACCAATTCCATACTAATAACATGCCAAATACCCAATGACCCCTTGTGTTCGAAAATAGGCAATAAATCCCAAAAATTCAAAGCTAATTCATTTGGCACAAAACTTAGATAGATAGATCTCTTTAACTCACCTTAACAACTTTCTTAAAGGAGCTTCTTGATTCTCCAACCTCCACAATTCTTTGAATTTACAAACCAACACTAAATGGCAAACTACAACCATCAAAATGAAGCTCTTATCTTAAGGAACAACTTTAGAGAAGATAGTTTGAGCAATGGAGGCTATTTTTTTTACCTTAAATGCAAGCTTTCCTTCTTTCTTTCTCATTCAACAATGGCACAAGAGAGAGATGAGATAGAAGAGTGATGAAGGAAATGTAATGATACTCCCTTCCCATGCCATACCCTTGTCAGCCAAAAAATGGGAGGGAAGAAGAGAGAGAAATAATAAACAATGTGTTTGACTTTTCTCCTCTATTCTCCCTTCACACACACAATTTTGCTATATGTCCTCATTTCATTGGCTCTCCCCCAAATAAGTAACTAATTAGTTACTCTAACCACTTCATTAGTCATTTAATTACACATCTCATTTTCTCCTAGTTAGTAATTAATTTCCTCATTAATCATTGACTAATTAACTAACAATTTCCATTCTTTCAATTTTTCCACCAACTATAATATATTAATTAAAATTGCTACAAAACACATAATAATTCGGATTTAAATTCACAATTATCCATAATAATTGTCTTTAGCCCTTAATCAAAATTTGGGCCGTTGCACTAAACACATGTATATATGAAGAAGAGAACCTTAGAGGAAGTGTTACACAAGAATAGGAAGCCAAACTATTAAATCAACACTTACTTACCTTAGTTTTTTTTTGAACTTCCTCTTGCTCTTCCTTGCTTTATGAACTCTCAAGCTCTCTTTTCTCTCTTTTTTCCTATGACTTGGACGTGCAATGGGTGATGAAGGGAGTATGAAAGCTTTATCAAATGTCTCTTGCTTCATTTATTGTGTGCAATGACCTTTATGCCCTTTTGTCTTTTTAGTTTCTCCCTAACTATGACTTGAACTTGGGCATTATGTTTGAACCAATTCCTTCCTCATTTCTGCCCACAAAAATGTCACACACACACCTCCATTTAACCAAGTTTGCTTCATCCTTTTACTCAAGTCAATTGGTATAAGAGTTGGCTACCTAACCTTATGACATAAGTAAGGACTTATGACACCACAATTATCTCCATCATCTTTCATGTGGTGTTGACATTAGGTCTCATTGGCTTTTGACACTTGTCTTCTCCTCCTTCATCCCTTAATTTATAAAATAATTAAGAGAAAAAGGAAGATTAATTTATTTCTTCAATTTTTGTACAAAAAGAAAATTTGGGCAGAATTTTCACTAATCTTTGAAAATCCATAACTAATTGTGTAGATGTCCAATTGGTATGATTCTAAAGCCTATGTGACCATCCTTAAGTCTATTTTCAAGAAAAATATCACCTTTAGCCAATTGGAACCCAATATTTACCAGAATTTTGATCTTTGGGCGTTGCTATAGAAAAACGCCATAATTTTTGGGCTTACTTCAAAAGTTCATAATAAGTTGTATACAGCTCCAAATAATTCCCATGACCCATCAAATTTAAGCTTGATAAGTCTACTTTGTGCCTGTAAAATTTCATAGGCATTGGACATTGTTTACCTATTTAAAAATATCACACAATCTGGGTTGTTACACCGGAGAATTTACTGGTAACTATTCCAATGATTTAATTTATGTCCCAACCATATTCTTATTGTGTGTGACCACTAATCACCTTGTTTTATCCCTTATTTCCCCTTAATTAATTGGGATTGAATTTAATCGATTGGAAAATACTTAATTTTGCATTTTATTGGCAAATTATGATTTTACCATTACGTTTTTTAATTAAATTCAAATCCATCTTTCTTGGCCAAAATTCACCATTTTATTTCCTTGAATATTTCCAATAATTACAAGGCATTTTGGTGAATAAAAATTGAGGTGTTACATTTTGGTTCAACAACCTTGAATCATATAAAGGAGAAGCTTAAGAGAAGGGTTACACACGTTAAGATCTAATTTACCGATGAAATCACTTACTTTTGCAAGTTTTCTCCTCCCTCCCTCCCTCCCTCCCTCCCTCCCTCTCTCTCTCTGTGTGACACTCAAAATTGAAGAAAATGAAGGGAAAGAGGAAGAAAACTAGCTTTTGTAATTATCCCTTAATTTCTCTAATTATTTAATTTCTAAAATCCTCATTTTCGGATTTATTGAAAATTTTGGCAAATTTTCCGCCCAAACTTTGAAAAATCATAACTAAATTTGTAAACATCATATTAGAGTTATTCTAAAGGCTATAGAACCCTTATTGAGTCTAATTTCAAGAAAAAATATAGCCCTTTGCCATTGGAAGCACAAAATTCCCAAAATTAAATTTTTTTGAATACTGTTTTCTGGGCTAACTTCAAAAATTCATAACTCTTTGCATACAGCTCCACAAGTTACCCATTACATATCAAATTAAAGCTTAGAATGACTACTTTCACCCTTAAAATTTCACAATTTTTGAACATCATTTGATCTTCCAAAATCATATGACAAACCCACAGCTTCACCGAAAATCTCACTAGCAGCATAATCATATTCTCCAAAATTCACCATTTTATTTCATTGATTATTTCCAATAATTACAATACATTTTGGTGAATAAAATTTGAGGTGTTACATTTGACTAATTTTAACTGTTTTCTTATTTATGTAACTTAGTTATCAGGCTCTTATAAAAAGCACAAGAGGAGTAAGTATACTCACACAAGTTGAGACAAAATTGCTCTCAAATACTTGCCTCAAGTCAAACTAAGGCTTCAAAACCCCAATCCATTTTTTTTTAAAAAAAATATTAAATTTGACAAGAGAAAATATAATTTCTAATATTACCATTATCAACTACATTAAACTCCAACAGCATATTAATTTTTACTCTCATGATTCTTACTCATCTGGTCATTAATATAAGAAATATTTATCTAATTTGATTAGATTAATAAGTGCTCTTTGGATTAGTGGTAACAAAAATGGTTTTTTTTTTCAATTTGACGTTTGCAAACATAAGATAAGATAAAAGGCAGATTTTAAATATGATTTATGTTTGAATTTGTGGTGATAGAAGTGATATTTTCTCTCAAACTAAATTTTGTTTGGATGATTACTTAAAAATTAAGTTTAGATGAAAAATGATTGAAAATGATATGAATCTTATTAAATTATACATAAAGAATTTTTTTCCTAATTAATGTCATTTGTGCTTTCCCTATTATTTCTCAAACAAATCCCCAAATTTAAATTTTGTTAATGATTTAATGTTGTCAATAGATTTTTTCCAACTTTCACCTATTATTTCTCAAATGAAGTGCTAAATATATTATGATAAATAAAGGTATAATTGTGAATTTACTTGAAAAATTTCTATCCCTGTCTTATAAATAAGATCAAAATAAACCTTCTCAATACTGCACAGGCATCCATCTTCTGGATAAGATAGATGCTCGCCTGGCCAATTGGAAGTCTAACATGTTATCGATGGCTGCCAGGCATACTCTTGTGTCGTCTGTTATGTTGGCTATGCAAGCTTTTGCTATGCAAATAGTGCCTCTTCCTTTGGGGATTTGTGATGAAATTGATAAACATTGTCGTAACTTCCTCTGGGATAGTAGCTCAGCCAGTAGAAAACCTCATCTAGTCTCCTGGGGCCTCGTATGTGCACGTAAGGAGGATGGAGGCCTAGGTCTTAGGTTGGCACGTCAACAGAACCAGGCTTTCATGATGAAGCTTGGATGGAATATGATTAATAAAAGAGATTCGCTCTGGGTCAGGATTTTGCGAGAAAAATATAAAACCGGCAATGATATTATTCCTAAAGTTGAGAAGCGCCGGTCAGAGTCTAGTACGTGGAGGGGTATTCATAACTATTGGGACAAGATCAAAGATAACTTAACATGGAGAGTTACCAATGGACAGAACACTTCTTTCTGGAATGACATATGGGTACCGCATTTTAACAAGCTTCAGAGTTTGGTAATCAGAGAACTGCCTAGAGATTTTACTGAATGGAGAGTAGCTGATTGTACCACTTCATTCTGACAATGGGATATGTGTAACTCCCCAATTTTTGATTAAAGGCTAATGGTAATTATTGAGGATAATTATCGAATTAAAGTGGAATAATTATGGGTTTGGTGGCTATATTAATTAATATGCCATGATTAGTGGAAATCGAAAGAATGAAATTGTTGGGCAATTAGTTAGTGATTAATAGAGAAATTAATTACTAGCTAAGAGGAAAATGAGAAGTGTGATTAAAATGGTTAATAGAGTGATTAAATGGCTTATTGGTGACTATTTTGGGTGAGAGTCAATAGGCTTGTGACATGTGGCAAACTTATATGAGGTTAGTGGTTAAGGAGAAAAGTCAAATAGGATATAATATTTTATTTTTCTCTCTCTTTCCTCCTCTCTTTTTGTTGGACAACATGGAGGGAGTATCATTATTGTTCTCTTCTCCTTTACTTCATCTCTCTCTCTCTCTTCTCTCTCTTGTGCAGCCATTGTTGGCCAAGAAAGAGAAAGTGAAAGCTTGAATTTAAGGTGAGTAAATGACTTCTAATGCCAAAACTTCCTTCTATAAAGTTGTTCCTTGGAGTGAGAGCTTCAATTTGATGGTTGTAGTTTCTCCATTGGTGGTGATTTGAGGAATCATGAAAATCTATAAGTTGGAGAATCATGAAGTGCCTTTGGGATAGTTGTTGAGGTGAGTGAAAGCTTCATTTTCATATAAGTTTTGTGGCCATTGGTTAGGCCTTGAATTTCTGGAAATTTAGCCCTAATTTTCGTGATTTAGGGTCTTGGGGAGTATGGTATGTTGTTGTTATGGAAATGGTGCCTTGTTTAGTGTTTTGAATTGATAGAATTGCATTGAAGCTTAAATGTGAAGTTTGTCACCTTTTGTGTTGGTTTTGTGCTTTGGTCAAAATAGGGCATGTAAATGGGTTGTGATTTTGGTCATTTTGAGGTTACCATTGTGTTCCTTGTGAAAATTTATGTGGGAATAAGCTTGATTGTTAATTTTGGAGCCATGGGACACTTTGGTAGAAAATTGGAAAATCTGTCCCTTGGAACTATGTTCTGAGCAGTTTATTTGTGTGGACGTTTTGAATGACCAAATGATTTCAGAAAATTGTGAAACTTTCCAGTCTTAAATTTCACATCTCAAGCTTCAAAATGGACATATATTTTGTGTCATTTCGTTTGTTATACTAGGAGTTATGACTGTCCAAAGTATGATGTTAAATCTGGGATCAATTCTGAAGCAAGGTGGACATTTCTTATATTCTGTATTTGTGTGGTGATTTCCAGTATTGATCCATATTTTTATAGTAAAGAGGACTTAAATAGCTTTCAATGGGCTTTAGGATCAACTCATTTCTATTTTTCTAGAATTAATTATGAATTTTTGAAGTTACCTTGGCTGCAGCAGAAAATCTTGGCTGCAGCGCAAAAGTTTTTGTGCACATTTTAGCCGCAGCCATAAATTCTTGGCCACAGCCAAAAACCTTCTATGAGTGTTCTGGATGTAGCCAGAGGGTTCTTGGCTGCAGCCAACCCCCATTTTCAACATTTTGGGATTTTTAAAAGGTGATTTCCAACCTAGTACTTCCCAATCCTTTAGGCTTTCATTGACCTTATTATAGCCACCTAAAGGTCATGAATAGTAACCAACTTTAAGTGTTATGAAAATGAGAATTTGGAAAAGAGAATGATCCTATGTCCTTGATTTGGTTATAGGGTTGGGTATTCACCTTGATCATGGTTTGATATTCGCTTGGATCGTGAGTAGCCGATGCTGGAGCATACGTGGAAAGAAAAAGAGTAGGGAACTTACCTCTCCTGCATGTATTGATATTTGTGTTTGTGTATTGATGCATGTTATTGATTTGCTTGATTATGTGAAACATATATGAATGATTGAAGCTCTGTTTCTATTTATGCTATGGCCATGAGTATGTTTTTGAAACATTAAGCATGCGGATATATCATTATGTGAGCACAAGTTATTGTGATGCAAGCATGTCATGCATTAAACACTTATCTTGCATGCATATTGGTATTTGTTTCCTACTGGGATTCTCTAGAATCTCACCCTTCCCTACCAACATTTTAGACAGGACAAGTGGCTCGAGGAAGGAGCAAGCGACTAGGGGCGGCGAGAATCCCTTATAGGCATTTGGATTTGGTAGTTGGTTATTGTTATATGCTGGGATAATTGTATATGTTCGGATGATAGATTAGAATGTATAATTGGATATTGGATGTATATGTGCTTGGATGTCTATTGGGTTATCTGGTTATGTATTGGAGATGGGTTTGTGTAATCCCCGTTGAGGAATTGTAAAGGGCATATGTGCCCTATGAATCTTTAGTGAAGGTATGAATCCGGGTTTGCCGGTATTATTATTGTGCACTCTGATATTTATATAAATGTGATTTATCTTTACGAAGTAATTGTATTCGAAATATGAATGTGAGACTAGGTTAAAGTGTTTGTGAAATGTATTTGTGAAAATCCTATCTTAAGGATGGGAATGTAAATGAATTTGGATTATTATTGGTCTCTATTTCATTTTTAATCACGTGTTTCGGATATAATTACGGAGGGGTTACAATATGAGCAAGTTTAATCACCTACTTCCAAGCCAAGTTTGTACAGCTATTGCACGCGTTAATATCAATCAGTTAAATGGGGAGGATTTTCCGGTATGGAGGTGGTCTTCAAATGGAATTTTCACCATCAGATCCGCTTACAAATACCTGGTGGGCACCCACAACCTCTCAGTAATAACTGGAGGAGATGCGTTTGGAAATTGAAAGTTCCTCAAAGGGACTGTATTTTCTTGTGGTTGTGCTTTCATGGTCGACTAATGACAAACATGATGCGTTACCATCGTGGTAGTAATCCAACGAGTACTTGTGATATATGCCATAACTCACGCGAGTCAGTACTCCACGTTTTGCGAGATTGTCCATTCACTTCTGAATTATGGAAAGGATTCTTATCGCCGGATTGGCGTGATCAATTTTTTGGCATGTTTGAGAGAAATGACTGGCTTACATGGTGTGCGGGGAGAAAAGACGTAATACAGGGATTCGAGTTTCGTCTTTGGTTTACGATACTATGCCGGCATATCTGGTTAGCTCGTAATGACAGATGTTTTAATTATAATACTTGGAGTACACAGGCCATTTTAGCTTGTGCTCGTGTCTGCTTAACATGGGGTAATACAAGCTTGCTTCAAAATAGGAGTGCAGAAAGGAATCAACACCAATGGATGCCACCACCGCTTGGGTGGGTAAAGATTAATATCGATGGATCTAGAAATGACAACTTAGGGACTTGCACGTGTGGAGGTGTGTTGAGATATCACAATGATGAGTTTTTGATGGGGTTTATGTACCAGATTGGGCAAGGAACGATAGTAACTACGGAAGCTTGGGGTGTTTTGTGGGGACTTAAATTTACATGGGATAGAGGATACAGACAAATCATGATTGAGTCTGATTGTAGTGAAGTAATGGATCTAGTTCAGGGTAAGATATCTCGGGAACACCCTGATTTTCAGCTTATTGTGGAGATTCACACGCTTAGTGGAATTTTCACATTACACTCAGGATGTTAACACAGTTGCAGACGCTATGGCAAAAGAAGCTTGGAAGATGGTGATTGATCTTCATATCACAGAATCGCCCCCTTATGCTATTACCAACTTTTTATTAAATGATGTACACAGAATGAGATTACATGTTGACTCAGAAGGATAGCTTCTGATGTGTTTGTAGAATATCATTTAGTATAAAAAAAAAAATACTGCACAGGTAAACGAAAGGAATATAATATAATTTAAAAAAGACCTTTTTGCATCAATATCTTACGTTTCTCTCCCCTTCCTTTTTTAATTCAATCTTTATCCCATTTTCAGTCCCTCTCCACTTACCACGTCTCCTCTTTTTCTTTTTCTTTTTTTCCCTTATGCCCTTCTCTCTCCTCTCCCCAGTCATCATCTTCTTTATGCTTCTTCTATCTCTCTTCCTTTTTCTCACCGTGAAGCTGGCAATAACCAATTCAAAATGGCTTTTATGGTGCTGTAGCTTTTGGTCAATAAGCCCTTCCTCCATATGGCTAATCCAAACACTATGCACCAGTTTCACCTTAGCTTTTCTCCTCTCCACTAGTTTCTCAAACAAATTTTTAGGAAGCTGATTAAATTAATTAATATGATATCTATTTTCTAAAACATCATAATCAAATTTTTTTAATTCCCCCTTTCTCTTTTTCTTAATTTTTGTTAATAGAGCTTCAACAGGAATAAATTAAGAAAAGATTGCCAAATTTAAAAACCGCCTTTTTAGGACCAATATCAGCTTCCTAAATATATCTTATATTAAGAAAGTATTAAATATGAAAATATATGGAAGAAATATATAATCCTAGTTGAAACTATAAAAACGCTTTCCTAAAAAGCCAAAAACACCTTTTAAAATATGACGGAGTTGTTTAGTATCATTGAATCTTGTTTAATGTAGAAGCCAATTCCTTCAAAACTGAACTAATAAATAATTTTCAGCTATACTTCTAGTCTTTAGATTATTTTTATTCAATTAAATATAATAATAAAACGATTTCTCTTGCTTTTTCACGTACGCAAACATGATAAAGAACCAAAAAAATTTATTTAGGAATCATTTCTAGTCCAATCAGCCGTTATTATTTCTCAAACGAAGCTCCGTTTGAGAAATATAGTAGCGTTAATATTGGCTCATCCCCATACAACATTTCTATACGGAATCCAAAAGAAAATTAAGATACACATTGGAAGCTAACAAAGGCAAAAAGAAATTGAAGACAGGAAGTTTGATTGTTCTCAAATAGTTCCTCATGAATCTATTGCAAAATAAAAAAGACACCAATCTTTGTAGATTTTTTCTCACTTTGCCTGAGGATGGGATGCAATAAAGTCCACAGCAAGATTAATGGAGTTGATCTTGTCTGCTTCGTTATCTGGAATCTCAAAACCGAACTCTTCTTCAAGAGCCATCACAATCTCTACAGAATCTAAACTGTCCAATCCAAGATCGTTTTGGAAATGAGCATTTGGATTAACCTGACAGAATTCAAGATGGAAATGTCAAATTAAGAAAAACAAGATAGAATTTGCACAAAGCCTGATATGAATTAAGCTTTTCAAAGCTTGTTGGCAAATGCAATACAGCTCTCTGTATATTTTACACTCCTATTTTGAACTGATACAAGAACAATGTGAAAAACAGCCATTAATATTTTGATATCAATGTACAATTGAAAAGAAAATTTGTAGCCAGCCACAGTATTCACAAATCACAAGTCATAACCAGAGTGGTACATTTCTCAAATTCGATGCCATGTACCAGAAAGCATATCTATTTGAATGCAACTCAAATCAAATACTTGGCTCCAACCAGTATGAAATTGATGTTGTTCATTGGGACCAGTAATGCAGAGCTTAAGGTCCACAATTCATCTATCAAGTACATATAACATGAATTTAAAATGCTTCAAATATATGACCTACAAATTCCTACATTCCAAAACTTGAGAAACAAACTTTGTCTTCGTGGAATTATCCATTGTCCTGAACTGCTAGGCCTCATAAAAATAACATTTTCATGAAAAGTAGGTGCAACCCAAACTGACAAAGGAGTTGCATTCTAAGTAAGTCATCAAAATAGCAATTTTGACAAATAATAGCCTGCACAAAAATCATCTCAAAATCTAAACTCTGTAAGCACCAGTGTTTGATCTCCTTAAGCTTATCAGTGATTGAATTTCTTTTTAGTCTCTTTTAGTTGCCTACCAATAATTTTCTCACAGGTGGAAATTGTGAAAATTTAGCCAGCATTCTAGGAGCTATTACGCTGTATAATCTAGCTTCTACCACCATCTTCATTATATCAGGAGTCAGACTTAAGCCCAAAAATACCATCCAATTAAGTCTCAGATATTTTCCAACATTCTGAAAGATAGGTTTGTTTGCCAACATTGCCACTTAAAAAGAAAGAATTATTACCCAATTGCAAGGTATGAGACTTAACTTCCAATATAAAATTTCCCAACATACATACAGGGCATGTCTTAAATAAATTTAGTTCAACTAAGAAAAGGCAGCCGCATTATCTAATGTACGAACCACTTTCATGTTCGACAAGAAAACATTGTCTCAGATAATATTGAACAACTAGTAAAAGCGAGCTACACATTCAATTTCGAGGACTACTTGGTTGAATCATTTTCCCCCTTTTGCAACCACCTATGGAATAACCTCACTCAGAAGCAAATCAAGGTTCGCATTGAGTCTCAAATCTTGAGGGCGTTGTAAATGGCGAGAAAAATTTCGGTTTCAACCACACACCATCTTTATTTTTCAAAAGAATCAAAGAAAAACAAATTCCGTCATCCATTTACCTGGTGCCTAACAGCCTACATAAGTCAAGTATGAGTGCAAGACCAGTGTACCTTGGAAGGATTAACTTTCTCGAAGTTTTTGACAACGGAGATGACGCGATCGGTGACCTCTGACTTATCGAGAAAGCATCCTCTAACCTCCTCCGTGGAAAAGCGTCGAAACAAGTGAGGGGAAATTGAGAAGACATTTTGACTTAGAGGCTGAACCGGCACCCTCAAATATTTCAATAGAGGCTGCAAAGCACTCTTGGCGGCCATTGAAGCTTGAATCTTTCTCTCAGTCTCTCTCTCTCGACTTGTGATAGGGAGCAAGCGAGCGAGCTTCTTCTGGCAGAATCGAAGCCAATGTAGATGCCGAATCTAACCCTACAGACCTACACGATCTAGAGCTGTGAGCTTGCTTATGGGCCTATGGGCTTTTCTTTTTCATTTCAAAGTCCCAATTGAAATACATAGGCCCAATTTTGATGTATCATTTTCCAGCATTTAATTTTTTGCTCTCTATTTTTTTTTTGGCTTAAGAGGTAAAAATACCCACTAAAATTTTTTTAAAAGTGTATCTACCATAATAAACTTTTATGATAGTATCACTGTTACACTCATTTTTATACTCTATAATCATTTTTGCACAAAAAAAAAAGTTTATAGTGATGGTATACTTCAAAGTTTATGGATATTTTTATCTTTTGAGTTTTTATTTTTTTTAATGATTGGACCACCGAGAATCATGGGCATGCTCCACTGCAACATGAAGATTTAACATGGACAAACTAATTCAAATCCTATTGGGTACAACCATCATAGAATTAAATTTCAACCCTAGTTGGTGGTTGGTGCCTTTTTGCTTCTGGGTAACCCCAAACCACGGTGTCAAAATCCTTTTTTCACAAATCAAGATAAAACTCCTCTCACATATTTACCTCGTAAATCATAAAAGCTAATTTCTAAAAGCTAATCCAAAAGAAGAAGTGTTTTTACAATTTGTGAGATAAGAATATGAGAGAAGTTTTGTCTTAACTTATGAAAAAATATTTAAAAAAGTGTTGTTCTTAGTTTCCCAAACAAGCACTTGATCGATTAGTATTGTGACATTGTTAAGCATGATACAACTGTTTGGGCCAAATCAATGTTTGCTTTGATTTTTGCCTTGAAAACCATATAGGATGATAAAGTTCTGCCACTTATTATTTAATACAATTGCGTTTTCAAGATTCGAATCTCTCCACCCTTTCTTTTCTCTGATTAATTGTACCTTCTGTTTGAACCCAAAATCTTTGATGCACATAGGATGTTGTCACAAATAAGATACTCCCTCCGGTCCTAAATATAGGACAAAGTTTGTAGTGCAAATTGCACTACAAACTTTGTCCTATATTTAGGACTGGAGGTAGTATGTAATACCCTTTCTACCCAAAAAAAGTACACAAATAGAAAATAGAATAAGAAAAAGAAAGAGTCTGCTTCTGTAACCCCCTGCCTTTAAACACGTAATTATAATTCGATAACACATATTTAAATTGGATTAGAGACCATTGGATGCTTTAACCTCGTTTTAAACTTTCTGTCTCACAGTAAAATTTTTACAAAACTTTCAAAACTCTTTTTTTTCCATCCAGGTCTCAATTTCAATATTCGAATATAATTACCTGTGCAGTTAATGTACATTCAATCATATCAGAGTGTATAACCGCATCCCCGGCAACTCCCGGGTTCTATGCATAAAAACCTGAAGGTTTATAAGTATACACTAGGGGATTACACAACCAAAATCGAATGTAGTGTTCCTGATTCAGAATATACAGTAATCCCAAGTTCAAAATACGTAACCAACGTTTCCAACTCAACTATATACCCCCAAGGGTCCTAATTGCTCCGGGTTGGCCGATTCTCCTTTGAACCACACGCCCTGTCTGAAATGTTAGTCATAGGAAAGAATGAGATTCGAGAGAATCTCAGTAGTAACAAACCACTCATACAATGTATAAATACCAAGCATGTATATAAATCACAACCAGCAACAACAGCAACATCAATCTCAAAGATACATGGTTTTCACCACAAACAACAGCACTCACGGCTGTATACACAATACGACAGCTCTCGCTGTAATCATAATCACGACAGGTTACGCTGTAATTACCATCACGACAGCTTACGCTGTAATCACAATAACGACAGCTTACGCTGTAAACGATAGCTTACGCTGTAAACGACAGCTATCACCAGCTGTAACTGTAGCAGCATCAAAGATTCATCACAGAACAGTGATAACACACACATACAGAGCATTACACATAGTATAAGAGAGAGAGTCACTACCTGATCCTTTCCTGACGTCCTTCAGCGCAGTTGGCTCACGAGGGCGGCAAATATCAAAGCCTATAAACAAAAGCAAGAATGGTGGATTAATTTCCTACCCCTAATTCCTACTTTCAAACACTTAGAATAGGTTCCATATGAGTCTATAATGAAAATTTATAAAAATACCCCCGGGGACCCGGCCTGGGCCCGCCGTACCCGGTCCGGCTATACTTTTCTTGAAATTTTGACATGGGCTATCCTGACATATTTTCGCCCAAGGAATCCATTTCGGGACTCGGAATTATCAAATTCAATGTCAAATTACGAAATTGCCCTTGGCAACCCTACTTTTAGGGTTTTAGGGGTGTTTCCGTAATTATGCTTTCTCGGCCTTTTTTGAAAAAGTGCCCAACTGTAACCCCACCTACTTTCGCCCACTGAATCCAATGGAATCATCAAATCATTGAAAATCCAACTCTAAGACCCATTTACAGCCTTGGCCGAAATATACATGTTCTCCGGGAAAAATTGGGGTTTTACGATTTCGGCTCCGTAAACGCGTTCCTTTCTACTCCTAACCACTTTATTAACCATTACATTAGGTTACAACTAACATTAAGACCCAATTTGGGCAGCATAACCCCTAGGCCACATCATTTCCAAACTTTAAAACCAATGGCAATCCGGCGAAATTTCACCGATTAAATTGCCCACAGCAGCCAGAATAAGCAATATACGAAAGTTTGGAAGTTACCTCAAGCTCCTTCTAGCTTTTCTCAAGAGTGGCTGAAAACCCTAGCCCCTTGAACACCAAATTTTCTTATCAAACACCTTAAATAACATAGAAGAGAAGCTTAGGAACAAGGTTATACGCGTTAAGAGCTAGATCGTCGGAGAAATCGGCTTACCTTGCGAGATTTCTCCTCTTTCTCTCTCTAAGAGCTCTCAACTTTCTCTCACTATCTTCAGTTGGAAATGGCGTGAAATGGCTGAAGAAGATGAGCAATTTGATTAATAATCCATGCTGACATCATCTTTTAATGAGATGATGTCATAATTCCCATTTTCGGATTTTCTGGCAGATTTTCTGCCCAAACTTTGAAAAATCATAACTAATTCTAGAAAAATCGAAATGAGGTGATTCCAAAGCAAAATGAAAGATATTTAAGTCCTCTTCATAGGAAAAATATTGGCCATTACTGCAAATCACCACAAAATTCCCAGAATTTCAATCTTTGCATACTGTTCCAGAAAATAATTAATTTCTCTGGTCAAACTTCAAAAATCCAAAAATCTTAGGTCACAAATCAAAATGATACAAATTATATGTTCATTTTGAAGCTTGACATGTGAAATTTAATACTGGAAAATTTCAGAATTTTTAGACACCATTTGCCTATTTAAAACGTCCATACAAATTGGTTGCCCTGTATAGAGTTTCAATGGACAGAGTTTTCAACTTTTGCACGATTGTTCCCAATGGTTCCAATCTCACAATAAACACTCTCCCCACATGAATTTTCACAAGGAAGCCATTGGAATCATTAAAATATCCAAATTCCCATCACACATTCTCCAAAAGTATTTATTCAACAATAATTATATCCACTTTTAAAGTCATTAGCCCTTAATCACTTTTTGGGATATTACAGCTTCCAATTTGAATGAAGAAAAAATATTGTTTCCAAAGATATCAATTGCTAAAATTCGACGCAATTGCCCCTTTTGATGAATGCATGAAAGAGCACTTCAAGTAATGAATATTAGTTGGATTTCGAAACAAAAAAACACCCTTTCTATCAACTAAAAAAAATATCAAATATTTTCAAAAAAGGATTCAAGAATTTTTTCCGTTTTTTTTTTAAGAAAGCATTCATTTTTCAATTCGTTTTCTTTTTTAAAATACTTCAATTGGTACACGCAAGAAATAGGCCAATTCTGCCGCTTTTTGTTCAATTTCTCGTGGGATCACTCCTATGTCTCAAGAAAAAAAGATATTATTATAAAGGTCATTTGAGGTTGTAAAACACACTCAACATGTTGTTAATACACGCTTTAAGGTTGTAACTAAGAACCTTTCTAATAATATCCTCCTTCCTTAGGATCTAAGAGTGACTCTTCCAAAAAAAAAAAAAGATATGTAGTACCCTTGCTTAGTACAACACCTTGACGTGTATCTATAAAAAGGTTTTTATATTTCTTTCATTCAGTTTTACTCTGCCTATAAGACCTAAGCAATCTTCTATGATTGGCTTTGGGCGGGCCTGTCTCTCCCCCTCTCTTGAGTTTTCTTAAATGGTGGGAGTCTTTCTCTCATTTTTGGGCGACCATCTTTCACTGATTCTTCCTCCCCGGCTCCCTTTTAGGGGAAGAGACGTCCATAGTTTGTACTGGTCTTTATTCATTTTTGTGTTTCTTTGGACTTTTAATTGTGGTCTTGCTTGTTTGTGTGGCAATGAGTAGACTTGAAGGTTTTGATGGCAGCAATCCTAACATGATGACTTCGATTCATGTTTTTTTGGAGTTGGGATTTTATAACTATAGCCTTATATCTCCGTGGTTCCATCTTTCATAGGACTATTGTAGCTTTGTTGGTGGCAATGAATTATTGAATACAAAGTGTATGTTTTTGCAGCTGATGGTGGGGACATCATTTTCTCCTTCGTCATGTATGTTTATGGGTGCTTTTGTTTCTGAGATTTTCTTATGGAGATTCTTCAACAATAGAGTTCTTAGTGATAAGGGGGTGGCTCTGAGAACCTCACCCCTTATAACGGCTTTGATGTCATTGACAGTATTTCATTACCTTTTCATCATAAAAAGTGTTCAATGTTAAATGGAAATTTGTGAAAATATTATTAGAACTTTGTTAAAACCTTATATGAATTTATGAATTCCTTATTAAAAGTGGGCATCAGTATGTTGTCATCGTAGCAAGTGTTTTCATTGTTAAATGGGAATTTGTAAAGTTTCAACTTTCATGATATCAACTTCCAACATAACCTCCTTTCTCACTACAAGCTACTACCCCTCACGACGAATCTTTTTAGCCACAATCACCAACAAAAGTCAGAGAGAAAATGGGAGAGCAGCATGATATTGGGGGCACTATAGTGTTTGAGAAGTTACCCACTATATTGCGCCTTCTCTATTTTGTTTGTTTAAATTTAGAGAGATATTTCTGTAATTTCAATTTAATTTTAAAAAGAACAAATCAGATACTTATACCTAGTTGATATTATAAATATTTAAAATACTATTTTGTTTTTTCAGTATTTTTAAAGTTATTTCTTAAGATTTTCCCTTCTATAGAGTGGGAAGACAAGGAAACAGAGAGATAGAATGCCTTGCACGGTGGGATGCACGTGAGGTGTCTAATGGATTTTGGGTGTTCCAAGACAGGAAAAGGACATATCTTTTGCCTCTCCAAACGCATTATTGCCTGCATTTCGTTGCCATCTGGGACCAGGGACCAGGGACCACTCCTTCAACCACACACCCTCTCTCTCTCTCTCTCTCTGCAAAATCAGTTATGATAATTGGTATTTTGGAAAGAGAATAGGTGAGAATAAGATAAGAGAAATATAATAATTATTATATATTGTGTTTAATATAAGATATATTTAGAGAATTAATCTTGAGCCTAAATATAATGCATATTTTTCATATTTATCAATATTTTCTTACTTTATCTTTACTGATGTTCTCTAAACCATAATCAAGGAGAAGAAGGAATGAGGGAATTAAGAAAGATGATTCGGACGTTTTAGAAAACACATATTTTATTAACTAATTTAATTAACCTTTTTAATCTAATCAAATTAAATAAATATGTCTTATATTAAGAATTAAGAATCGGAGGGAGAAATTGAAGATAAAAATAGAAAAATATATTAAATATGCAGACATCTTTAAAATATAGCTTATAAAAAGAATCGAACCTGTTTAAAAAATTGCCGCCTGTAAAAATTATTGGGAGAGTATTTTTTTCGGAGAAATGCATATAAATAACACCAAAATATAGGCATCTTTCACTGATATTTCGAAGTGGGTTAATTTTTATGAAATCTTTAGATTTTTTTTTTTTGAAATTAATTACCCTCAATAAAATTAGTTGCTGTAATTTGGTAAGTTAAAAGTCATTACTTGTTACGTTGTTGTTATTAATATTCAACCACAAATTATTGCAAAATTAGTTAATGCATTAGTTATTATTGTTTAATATACTATTAAAGTCGTTCCTTATAAAAATGTTATGATAATTTGGTTTTTGTGTTCTTTTTATTTTTCAGATTTCAAATGCAATGTTTCATAATTTAATCACGTATAAGTTCCTGGAGACTCCAAGAAAATTCAGGTATTTCGGAATTCTGAATTTTCATATTTTGAGGATATTTTTCATCTTCCTCTCTATCTTTGTATAATTACCTGAATATATATACACTATCAGCCCAGAGAAGAGATACCATAGCCGACAAGCTAGCCAGGTTGTCTCACACTGTAGTGGAGAATTATTGTCTTTTTTATCACCCCGGATATGATTTCTGAGGCGATGCTCCCCTTTGACTGATTGTAGTAGAGACTGTAATGCTCATATGAGCTAAGATTTCCAGGTTTTATTAAAAATGCACACACACAAACACTCATCTAAATTATACATCGATCAATTTCTCCATTATACATTGGTAATTTTTCAGTTTAATTGTCAAAAAAATTATTGTTGATTTTAATTTAATTACAAAAAATTATATTAAACATAAGTATATAATGATTCTTTGATTGTGATCATGTCATGTTCATGCGGAGAACATCATCTTGAAACTTGTTACTAAGTTTTTTCTTTTTACAGTTTTTAACCGTTCATACTCTTCATATTAAATTCTAAACATCTCGATCAAAAAAAAAATTTTAAACATACTTAATTTTGTGCCTTTTAAAACCACTACTATAGAAATCACAATATATGACAGTTATTAACTGCCATACATAATGATTCCAAACTATTATTTATCTCGGACCTATTATAACAGTTATGATATAACACCCATTATGTATTGAGGTTTGATGAGGCCATGATCGGTCCATTACTATGATAATAATTAATGGGCACATGTAAACAACCGTCATAATATATGATAATGCTTGCATGATACATAACAGTCTCATTTTACAGCCATTATTTATTCAATAACATACATAACGGTTTGTATGTAAAAACCGTAACTTTTAATAAGAGATATGAACTCTTTAAGGCTTTTGTTAGAAGCAATTATAGCTTCCTAAAGGACATTAATGATAACCAATCTAAGTGATATGAACTCATTTAAGTATTGGAATAGAGTATGACAATTTGTCCCTAATTGTGAATTATAGCATTTGATATTTGCCCTACTCGGGAGAGACCAGCACCAGAGCACGCATGGAAAGACCAAGTAGTGATTTTTCCCTCATGTTGTGTATGATGCTTGGTATGCATGACTTATCATTGTTTTGTTGTGAAAATCTTTGGCATAAGGCCATTGTGAGCTTGTGAATGTGTTATCGGTCGTAGGGCATTACATCTTGAGCAGTCGTAGGGGGTGATGGTTATCACACCTACCCCTGCCGTTGTAATTGTCGAGGCTGCATTGTGGAATTGTGGATTCCTATTTGAGAATATGCCAGTGTGGCTTTGATGTGTTGTGAAATGTTTTATATGAAACCCAGCTGTGGTGAAATATATAATGTGATGCAAAACAACATGAGCACTTCAACGTGAGAAAACGTAAGGGTGATGCATGTCATACCTGCCCTTGCCGTTGTAACTGCCATTGTAGTTGCTATGTGTTGTGTTATGATTTGCTTTCATGCTTTGTGGTTGTGCATACTATAAGTGATTTGACACTACAAGGATTCCTTAGAATGTCACTCTCCCAAATAAATTTCAGGCAAGGCTGGTGGTTCAAAAGAAAAACAGGTGACAAAGGATGGCTGAAGCTTCGAGCTAGGAGTTTAAATTGGTTTTTGGTTATCATATTATAGATTTTGGGTATTTGTGGGGAAACAATTGTATATATTGGAATTGTGATATAGTTTTGTGTAATCCCCTAGTTAAGGGAAAATGGATTATGGGCATTAGTACCTTGTAAAACCCTTATTTAATTAATAGAACCCGAGTGTGTAAGGAATTTACATTGTACTCTAATATTTATTAATGGAATCGAGTTGTACAGGCTATCTATGTATTGAAATGTGAATATGAGACCATTATTGAACAGATTTTATAAAAGTTTTGAAAATCCTAGTTTGGGAAGTTTAATTTAAATAAGTTCCAAATTATTTACGGTCTCTAATTCAATATAAACATGTGTTTATAAATTAATCTTGGCCTTGGATGAGGAGGGGGTTACAATATATATAGAGACGAGACCAAGTAGCTTAGAAACTCTAACATTAAAGAGCCTAGGACTGATCACAATGTTGAATTTCGTAGAGTTTAATTTGGTGCGACCTGCTCAATAGAAAGACGGGAGACAAACCTTCAGTCAAGGCAATAATGGGATAATGTCCAATAAAACATAACTTGACAACAATAAATTCAATAGCTCCTTGAGCCAGTTTATTCACAGAGCTTGGTCGTGTATGACTCTTGATATATCTGAATTAGTTTAGTCATAAAGTTTGTTCATGTATGACTCTCATCGATACACCTGAACTTGTTTATTTATTACACATATTGAACTTTTTGAAATAACTTCTGGAGATATGGATATTTCCAAAAAAGGATATGCATTTGCTTAGGTATGATATCTCTAGAAGTTATTTTAAAAAATATCAATGAAGTAGGGCCCTTTAGTTAAAGCAAAAAGTTGACAATTTCCTATAATAGGAAATGAACCTTCAATCAGAACAATAACAGGTTTTCCAAAAAACATAATTTCATAAAAGCAAGTTAATGTCATCTTGAATGCTTTATCGCGTCGTGACTTTACAAAGGAACCTCAATCGAATAACGGGAATAGAGCACCAATGTAATGCCCCAAAATATGATTAAGGGCTAATGACTTCAAAATTGAATGTAATTAATGTTAAACAAACACTTTCAGAGAATAAAAGTGAATTGTGAGTCGAATGAACAGTAATAAGTGCCCAAACCTTGTATTTAAGCTCAATTGTGGTATTAAAACCTAAATTAAATTAAAGAGAGGGGAGGGTGCATGGCATGAAGAAATGGAGGTATAAAATGCGTTAAGTGGTGAACTAAAAGGAATTCCGATAGCCAGGGGCAAAATGGGAAGAAAGGAAAGTTACCAGACAATTAGTCAGCAACCAAAGAGGGAATCCACTAATAACTTAAAGCTTAATTGGTGTGGCTAATCACCAAGTGAACAAGAGAGAAGATTATATGGTTGCATGTATATGGAAGGAGTGCCAAGATCATGACACATGGCATCATATGAATAATGGATGAAAGTCAAACTTTCAAACTCTTTTCCCTCTTTCCTCTCCTCTTTAAAGTCAGCCAAGAGGCCATTTTGGGAGTCCAAAATCTGATCTCATCATCATCATCCCCTCTCTTTCTCCAAGCTTGGACGTCCATTGTTGTAAAGGAAAGAAAAAGAAGAAATCAATGTAATCTCTTTCCCTTTTAGCCCAGTAGATGACCTCTAAAGCCAAAACCTTTTCCTTAATCTGGACAATCTTATTGTGGGCTTCATGTGTATAGTTTTAGATTTTCAAGAGGAGGTGTTTGAGTGCTTAAGAAAAATTGGAGGTTGAAGAATCAAGGAAAAAGCAAAAGATAGTGCAAGAGGTGAGTAAGAGCTACCATTTGACACATATGTTGTGATTATTGGCTGAGTATTATGGTTTGGGGAATTTGCCCTGATTTTCGTGCACATTAAGGTCTTGTGAATTGCATGGTGTTTTATAATGGAAATGGTGTGTTGTTGTGTTTATTGAACAATGAAATTAGTTTTGAGTTTTGAATGTGGAGTATAGCAACTTTATGGTTTTGTGTTGAAATGTGTCTCAAAACATAACATGTAGATGGAATGAGAATTTGGGTGTTTTGATGTTTCCATTGGATTCCTTATGAAAAATTGTGTTCGAATGGTATTAGCTGTGAATTTTGAACCTTTGAAAACATTTTTGTCACTGGAAATTACAGAAATGTTGCTAAGTGTAAACTCTGTGCAGGGGACCAATTTTGTATAATGTTTTGAAATAGCAAATGGTGTCAAAATATTATAAAATTTCCAGTTTTGTAGTTCACATTGCCAGCTTTTCAATGATATAAAGTTTGTGTAATTTTGATAAGTGTGCAAGAAGTTAAGGTCATTTGAAAATCAGCCAGGAAACAGGCCAAATGTTGGCTACGGCCTAAAAGCATCTAACCAATTCTTGGCCGCGGCCCAAAAGTTTCTAACCTGATTTTGACCTCGGCCAGTGGATCTTAGCCGCAGTCCAAATCTTTCTGACCATCTCTTAGCCTCAGCCAGTGGATGGCTTGGCCGCAGCCAACCCCTTAAAAACTGCATTTTTTGACCTTTTAAAAGATGGTCTTTGGTTCATTTTTTCCTAATCCTTTAGGTATCTGTTTGGGCTTCTAGTAGCCACCTAAAGATCTCAAATAATAACCAACCCTAAGTGTTGTAGAGTTGAGTATTGGAATAGGGAATAACTCTTCGTCCTTGATTATGGTTGATAGGATTTGACATTTGCCCTGCACGTGATAGACCAGTGCCATAGCACAAGCGAGAAGAACAAGGTAGTGACCCTTTCTCTTATATTATGTATAACGCATTGTATGTATGTCTTATAATTGAATTGTGATGAACGAGAATGCTGTTGTTTATGTCGTGTGAATATAACAAAAGCTGTCGTAAGAATGCCACTGTGAATACAGCAAAAGCTGTCATGCCGTGATTATGACAAATGCTGTTGTGAATATGATGAAATTCACGCATATCACTGCTGTTGTGAATGTTGTTGTTGTACTGTCGTTGTGAATTCCGTTGTTGTACTGCTGTTGTGAATGTCGTTGTTGTGTTGTTGTTTTATGATTTGCTTACATGCTTTGGAAGTGTACATGTTATTAGTGAATTGTTACTACTGGGATTTTTTTGAATCTCATTCTTTCCATTGACTAACCTACATCCAGCGCAAGCAGTTCGAAGGAGAAGCAAGTGACGAAGGGCGGCTATAGCTCCTAGCTAGGAGCTTTAGTTTTGGTAGTTGGTTGTCATATTTTTGGGATTATTGTATATGTTGTAAATGTCATAACTTTGAATGGTGTTATGTAATCCCTTGTATGGAAACTGGAAATGGGCAAATATGCCCTGTAAACCCTGTAATGAATGAATGAATGAAACCTGAGTGTTGTCAAAAATTTTTGTTACACTCTGATATGTGTAAATGAAACCGAACTGCACAAGCCAAATATATTCGAAATGTGGATATGAGACTTTTAATTTGTAAGCCGCTAAAGAAAATATTAGAGGCAAAATTTTAAAGGAAACATCATAAAAGTAGAACCAATTTAGACTCTTAAAATTAAACCTTCATAGAATTCTTTTTCACATTCTAAAAATGCAAGTAGCAAGGCAAATAACTTGAAAAAAGATAAAACATAATAGAATGTCTCTCACAAGGCAAGTGTTTACACTCATCTTTTAATATAATTAAGGGCTTGTGTTTCACTCAATTCTACTTATAGCAATTCAACTACCATAGGCTTGTTTATCATTTCAATATCCACTTTATTATCCCAATGCATACATAAATCAAAAGGACTTGATAATGGATAAAACTTCAGTTAGTGTCAAGCAGTTAAAGAAAAGACATGAAGAATGGAGGGAAATTTTATAAGAAATGAACATTTTATTTAAATTTATTTTGTTTTATTTTTTTTAGTCATTAGAGGTCCCCTTTTGATGCAACCTTGTACATGAGTGATACAACACCAATTACTTAGTTATTCCAACAACATTTTTTTTATCTTGAGCCGTTGGAGATCCCCTTTTGATGTGATCCTGCACATGGGTGATGCAGCATTGGTTACTCAGTTATTCCAACAAGCACCTCAAGAGGCTTTTAGCCCAACTCATGACCCTCTTTGAATTAACTGTTTGATGTGAGTGCCAACATTGGTGATGAAATACCCCCGGTTACTAATTCAAATATAGAGAAATCAGCGGAGTTGATGTTGCGGTTATTCTATTTCTCTTTTTTTATTGTTTTTTTATCCCTTCAATCCCCTTTAATTTTTTATTTTACTTAGCACAAACTAAAGTAAAGAATGAAAATGAATGCCTAAATCATCTTTATGTATACAAAGGGAATTTTCAGCTTCAAAAGAGATTCAAGACAAATTCTAGAGATGAAATCACAATAAGTGTACTCTCTCTTGAAAAAATAAATATATAGGCTCAAATTCCTCACAGGTTATTTAACGTCCTAAAGTAAATCACCCCAGCCAAATCTTTGCCTATTTACTAACACTCAAGAACACAAAACTAAGGTCTAATCAGATTCAATCCTTTCAAGTTTAAATCAAACTAACCTTAACAATGTTCATAATCAAAATCTCAACTTTCAAGAGTAAGAAAAATGTTCTTCACAAGTTTCCAAAAAAAATTCTGTTTATGCTCAAGAACAATTAAAAACTTAAGAACAAGTTGTTCAAGCTATGCAAAATTAGTATTACCTCCCCCACACTTAAATTTCACATTGTCCTCAATGTGAACATACAATATGATATAGTAAAAGTGAGGAAGAATGAAACTGGTTTAATCATATTGAGATATGGGGTTGATATGATTTCCTAAGGGTTTAGATTTGCATCAATTCAACAATAAGTGCTACATGCTAAAACACAATCATGATCAATATCTAGCACATGCAAAATTAACAACAATTCAAAGTAAAGTAGAAGAATACTCCCCTCATTTGTTCTTGATTTGTACTCTGAATTTCTCCTTATCATTGTTATCAAGGTGGCACACATCATCAAGGGCTGCAATATGAACATCAAAGCAAATCTAGAAAAAGAAAAAAAAATTACCAAAACTTGGGTTGCCTCCCAAGAAATGCTAAGTTTATAGTCTTCAGCCAGACTTTTCAAAACAAGCACCTAATCATAAGTATGAAATACCATGACTACCTTGTCTCTATTTATTTTCATGCAACAAGGTTTAAAATAGAAAAAGTGCCTATTCACATTAATTACATGTACTTCATCAATCATCAGCAATTTCAGGATACAAGCATTCATTAACGCAAGCTTGTTAGCCATTTAGCTTTATCGCAAGCATACGGATCATTACAAGTAGTATAATAACATCGTTCCAACGAGGACTAAGACAAAAATGAGTTAATTATCACAATTTTTTTTAATTAGGTTGAGGGAGAGTAATTTGAAAGAAATTTTAGAATTAATTGATTAAAAGAGAATGTATTCGAGAACTTCAAGACGGGAGGAACCTGGGATTACTTATCCCTATTGTACTTCATAAGACTAACTTAAATCTTAAATTGATAATGAAAACATGTGCTTGTCAGAGATTCAAAATTCATTGATAAAGCTTTCTCAAGTCAAAACCAATTTTATATTCTCGATTAACATATACAATCTCTTATCTCAGTTAAAGAAAACACTCATTAAGATCTAACCTCAATTAGACAATGCTAGGCTAATAGATATATCTCTATTATATTAACAAACCATCCATTTAATCCCTAAACTTCAAGTCTAGTACAGTTTTATCTAAATTCTACAATTAAATTAGCTTTTTCAAGCATCACTCAATTGAACCCAACAATCTACGTGGTGGCCAATCACCCAAAAGCATTAAGCACGAGATAAAATCAATACATAAATTTTATTAATAAATAAAAGAAATAAATAAATAAGTCTTAATCCATCTAATAGTTCAAAGCAATCATAAAATAAGAAATTTAGCTGCTCAAATCATAACCAAAACCAAATCAAAGCAATAATAATCCATAGCAAAATAAGGGTTAACTGAAGGAAAGAGAAGAAATTAATAAAACAAAATATTAAGCCTCAAATCTCTTCTAAGCTTGAATTCCTTCGCTTCAATTGCCCCCAATTCTCCACAGCGTCCTCTGATTTGTGTCTCTGTCGGTCTTCAAATCAGTCGCCTCCACAGTCCTCTTGTCCTCCTGTAAAGATTATGACTGAACCCACATGCCTCTCCTTCTATCTGTACTCGAACGTGTGTTCTCCTCCTCTCTTCCTGAAGAAGCTTAACCCCCTATATATAGGTCAGGTTCCAAGATCTTCATGCAATATCTCTCTAATAAAATAAAATCAAACAAAAAGATAAAAACAATAGATAATGATAATGTTGATAGCAACAACAACAATAATAACTAAATTATCTTTTATTTTTTATCTTAAATTATTATTTTTATTATTAATATCAAAATCATTATTTTTATTCTAAACTTTGATATTCATAATGAAATCCCTCTAAATTGATATTTTATTAAAATTTGACTAAAATGCCTTTGATTTATTATAGATTACTTCCAACTATATTAAAACATATCTTAAAATTATCTAAAAATAGGGAGTCATCAGAGACCATATCAAATAGGTTTTGGAAATTTTTTTGAAAACCTTCTTTATTGTAGGACCGCATCCTATCTTGAAGTTGGAACTTCCAATAAGTTTTGAATTATCGATTGGTCTCTAATTTATCATAATGGTGCATTTTTGAACTATAATTACGGCTATTAAGGTAGGAGTTACACCAAAGGAATGCGTCCTTGCTAGGGCTCACGAATGACAAAAATGCGAGTTAGAGTAAGCAAAAGCAACTCGCTTGGCAGTAGCTAAGACAAGTGTGAAAATATTGACTAGCGCGACTGTCGCTGAGATGTAAGATGAAGGCTTTTTATGGTGGGGCTCAACTAAAAATGACTCTTGATGACCTGAAAAGACAACATAAGTACTAAGGTTACGGCGTTGCCGATTTTATACGAACAGACAAGTGTCAATTGTGTTCTATTTCATATGCTTAATTAGACGAGAAAGGGTAGGGTTTTTTGGGGTATCATGTCGAATACTTTATATAAAGATTGTATTGATACAATTATTATTTGTTTGGTTATATTTATTACAATTCTTTGTTAATAACCGTGAGTTATGTTATTGTTTTAACATATACATGTAGCACGGTTATTAGTTAATAACTCTAAGGTATGTTATTATTATTTTTTTTTAAATTTTTTTGCCCAAATAATTACATTTTTATATTTAATAAAAATAAAACTAAAAAATATCACCCTCTGGTGACTAGTTGCCCGATAGATGATCTGAGGTCTGCCGCGAATTTAGAAACTTTTGTTTCCTTCAATTTGAATGAATCAAAAGTTCTATAAGTTCAAGGTAAACCACACATAATCACGCTATTCGTTACCAAAGGAGTGGCCTAAATCATCTGGAAGTATGTCAGGATCATGGTGGTCAATCCTATACTCATAAAAAATGAGATTGGCCTTCCTCTTCATGCTCAAGAAATATCCGGCCAACCTTTTAACTGCATGGTCAATGCGTTTTACATGGAGGAGGGAAGAAGGTGGTGGAGGTTATGGAGGAGGGGAAGGAGGTCGTGGAGGTTATGGAGGATGAGGACATTATGTATTTTCCAGTAAGTCTTCAGCATGATGTTTCATCTTGACAATTGAAAGAACAGAAGAGGATGATAAACATAAGGAAGTTAGGAGTTTATATAGATTAGAGGTGACGGGTTTGACCATCATTGCACACGTTGGAAGTTGAAGAGGAGTAGTCACGTGAAGTAGTGGGTAATGAAAGGGTGATTGGTTCTCGTGGTAATCATCAAAGAACAAAGAAGTATTGAGTATTCTCATCATGAGCGTAGGGAGGGGGAAAGGTTTGAACTATTTAATTGATGGTTATTTAAGAGAAATCGTTGTGTTGTTTTTCTGATATGAAGTTGGAAGACAAATCCTTTATTTATTCATCTAACATTTTATAACAGTTTTATCGTAAGAACTGCCATTCTTGAGAGACAATATATGACGGTTACAAAATACAACCGTTATGTATTTTCTTGGTATTCTAATAAGTGACGATTGTTACTTAATAACCGTAATGTATATACATTGTTTTTAAAATTTTGGTAATTTTACAACAAAACAAAAGGCAAAGTAAATAAACAAACTAAAAATAAAAATTTATAGAGATATTTTAAGAATATGATACATCATTAGTTCTTTATTCTCCAGTAACTTGTCTATCTTCTGGTTCGAAGAGAGAATGAGAGAGGTAAGCTCCTTCAAGCATTAGTCTATGTGTCCTTACTCTCACAAGTAAACCTGGACCATATGATGGAGCTCGTAGGTTACGTGGACGAAACCTTTAATGCTTGTTGGCATAGGGAGTTCATCTTTCATTTTTTTGCCATATGATGAATTAGAAGTTCTCTTGCATTTGTCCATGATGTTTTGTTGAATTAAAAGTTGGTTTTGAGAATTTGAAATGGAAGTAGAGAAGTGGAGTTCAATTTTCGGACATTTATATAAAAAGGGTTTCATAGATTATTGAGCCGTTGTGTCTTTTAATATTAAACATTATTACATTTTTTAAATGGAGACGGTTAATTCTTAATAACTGTTATGTATTTGATATTTTTTTTGTTAATTTATTGGCGTCTATTGTTAATTGCATAATCAACCATAATATTAACTTAGAATCGTT
The DNA here is from genome assembly GCA_963242795.1 of Inga leiocalycina. Taxonomy (NCBI): domain Eukaryota; kingdom Viridiplantae; phylum Streptophyta; class Magnoliopsida; order Fabales; family Fabaceae; genus Inga; species Inga leiocalycina. The sequence goes on along the minus strand of OY725329.1, from coordinate 11,822,585 downwards.
AAGTATGCTGGCAAAAATACTTTACAGTTCTTAATTAATAACCGTGAACTATTCATTTTTAACTTCATCTTCATCCTTCAATGATAAGGATGAGGATAAGGAAGAGAATGATGAACAGGACGATATCATCATCATCTTCTTCCTCATCCTCATCCATATTCTCATCATCAGATTAGGGAGATGAAGGCCGAGTCAGAGTATTATCATTAGCACAGGGAAGGGGAAATGTTTCAAGCAATCACGACGTTTGTTGTTTCATGATGGTTTTTGCTTAACAACCATCATTCTTGTGAGAAAAAATATGATAGTTACTAATTATCACCGTTATTTATTTGCTTAGACTTCTATTAAGTGACGGGTTTTACTTAATAACCGTTATGTATCTTAAGTACTGAGGATCTTAACCACGTTGCCTCCGCCCCCTCCGCCAATCCATCTATTGTGTCAAATGATGAGATGGTACAAGAGAAAAGATCACTCGGGAAGGGTCTTATTGTCATGAAGGATGTAATATCCTGAATTTTGCAACTAGAGGCTAGAGAATAAGCCTGAATCGGGTAGACTGCTAAGCCCCAATTTAACAAGTGTCCCAGGAAGGCATAAGCAACAGAATAAATGATAGAAACTGTAACGCCCCAATTTTCGATTAAGGGCTAATGATAATTATTGAGGATAATTATCGGATTAAAGTGGAATTAATGTATATTGGTGACAATATTAATTTATATGTCATAATTGATAGAAAATTTAAAGAATGGAATTATTAGCTTTAAGTTGGTGATTAATGGGGAAATTAATTACTAACTAAGGAGAAATGAGATATGTAGCCAATGGATTAATGGAATTGGTTAGTATAACTAAGTGGAGGATTAATTAGGAGGAGATTGTATGAGGGAGTGACAAGTGGCAAGCTTACTTGATGGTGGAGTGTTTGGAGAAGTCAAGGGCATGGTGCAATGATTTTTCTCTCTCCCTCTTCCCTTGCATTCAGCTGAATGGAGTATGGGAGTCAAAGAATTATTATTCCATCTCCCTCCATACACTCAATCTCTCATTGTCTCTCTCTCCCTCTCTCTTATGGGTATGAAACAAGGGAAGGCAGAATTTCTGCCCTCAACTTCCTCTTCATCATCACTCTTCATCTCTTCTCTCCTTCTCTCATGCATGCTTCCATGGCTGTCCAAGAAGGAGGAAGAACTTGGTTAAATAGGTGAGCCATTTGACCCTCTTAATGACCCCTAATGGAAAAAATTTCTTCTTCAATCTTGTTCCTTGTGTTGAGAGCTTCAATTCTATGGTTTTAGATTTGCCATTGGTGGTGATTTGAGCTCTCAAGGAAATATAGAGTTTGTTGAACCAAGGAACTCCTTTGGGAAAGTTAAAGAGGTGAGTAAGTTGAGCATTTTGATATAAGTTTTGTGGTCATTTGGTTAAGTTGGAATTTTTGGGAATTTATCCCTATTTTTGAAAATTAGGGTCTTGTGGTGTTGGGTATGTTATTGGCATGGAAATGGTGTTTTGTGGGAAGTTTGGGATAGATAGAATTGATTGGTGATTGAAATGGTATGTTTGGATGAGTTTGGAATTTTGATGTTTGTGTTGCCCAAAACCAAAACATGATAATGGAGTAGGATTTTGTTCATTTTGAGGTTTTCATTGTGTTCCTATGGAAAATTGTGTGGGAGAAGTGTCAAATGTGAATTTTTAACCATTGGGAACTTGGTTTTGATAGTGACAAGTTTGGTTAGTAAGAAACTCTGTTCTGGCAGTGATCTTGCATGGACGTTTTAAAATAGCAAATGATGTTGGAAAATTATGAAACTTTCCAGTCTTAAATTTCACTTGCCAAGCTTCAAAATGGACATATATTTCATGTCATTTCAATTTTTGGGCTAGGAGTTATGACTGTCCAAAGTTTGATGTTAAATTTGGGAACAATTCTGGAACAGCGTGGACATTTCTTAAATTCTGTATTGTTTTGGTGATTTTCAGTAATGACCCATATTTTTCCTATGAAGAGGACTTAAATATCTTTCATTTAGCTTTGGAATCATCTCATTTCTATTTTTCTAGAATTATTTATGATTTTTTGAAGTTCAGCTAGGAAACAGAATTTTCCTGGCCGCAGCCAGAAAATTCTTGGCTTCAGCCAGAAAATTTCTGTGCAGTTTCTGGCCGCAGCCAAAGGTTTCTTGGCTGCAGCCAACCCCTATTTTCAGCATCTTGTGATTTTGAAAAGTGATTTCCAACCTAGTACTTCCCAATCCTCTTAGGCGATTGTTAGAGACTTTCATAGCCACTTAAGGGACTTTAATGATAACCAAAACCAAGTGTTTTGAAGTCATTTGAGTATTGGAATAAGTAATAACCTATCGACCTTAATGATTATAGGATTTGATATTTGCCCGGAACATAGAAGGCATACGCCTAAACAAGAATGGAAAGAACAAGGTAGTGACACTTTATCCTATATCATGTATATTGCATTGCTTGTTTGCATTAGTCATTGAATACAGTTACAGTGAAAGGACGTGGTGAAAGCCCGGCCTTGATTACAGATACAGTGAGGGGACGTGGCGAAAGCCCGGACTCAAATACAGATAAAGTGAAGGGGCGTGGCGTAAGCCCAACCTCGTATATAGTGAAGGGAACGTGGCAAAAGCTCGGTCTCGAATATTAATTGCTGTATTGTGATATATGTTTACTTGCTTTGTATATATGCATCATATACATAAACTGTTGTTACTGGAATTCTCTAGAATCTCACTCTTTCCAAACAATATTTTTAGACAGGGCAAGTGGATCGAGGAACAAGTAAGTGAATAAGGGTGATTAGGACTGCCGACGGTAGTCTTATTAGATATTTTGGTTTTATACTGGACTGGTTATCATTTTGGACAAATGTATACATTGAATAGATTTATAGTATTATAGTTTTGTGTAATCCCCTGTATGGATATTGAGATGGGCAATGATGCCTTGTATAAAATGTTGGATTAATGTTATTATCCCGGGTGGACATCGGGAATTGTGCTGATACTCTGATATTATATATGTGACAAACCGAATAGGCCTAGTAATTTTATAAATTAATGAACGGAGATCTATTTGTACAAGTGTTTAAAAAAGTTTTTATTTACTCCGGATCTCTTATTCAATTATTAAACGCGTTCAAACTCTAATCTCGGCCTGATTATTGAAAGGGGTTACAAAAACTGCACTCAGAATAGAATATGAATTTTGATGTGAATTAGTCGGAAGAAAGTACCTGATTCCCTTAGGATTTGTCAAAATGACATAGAACTGGACTCAGATCCATAGGAAAAGGGAAATTGTGTCCAGAAAGAAGTGATAAAGAGAAACAAAAGAAATAATGGCACAAGAAATAATATTTCCATAATCAAGGGCAACTGAGACAATTGCCACTTGATCTTGAGGTTAAGGTTGGAAGACAAAATGAAGGGTCAAGATTTGTTCTTGAAAAGCAAGAGCAATTATGAGGATTGAAAAGAAAATTTCCTTTCCCTTTATGGCCACAAAAAACGTCCAAAAAGAGGGGCAAAGAAGGAAAGGAAAAGCTTGATCAAATAGTCAACAATTGCAACTTGTAATGTTGACAAAAAAGCAAGCTTTCAAGAAAAGAATTGGTCAACATATTTCCTCCTTTTTGAAGGTGGATTTCGTCCAACACAAGAGGAAAGAGGGAAGGAAAAGTGAATTCCAATTAAACCAAACCACCTGGCACCCTCTTGAACCAAGCATTTGGATATTTGTCTAATTAATCCAAATACTCCCTCACCATATTAAATTTCGCCCTGCACAAGGACAAGGGAGAAAAATGGAGAAAATGAAGAGGACAAAGAAAAAGGAAAGAGAAAGAAGCCAAGGCGAAGAACAAAGAAGCAAGGTAAGTATTCCTGCTTGATTTTTACCTTCAAGGTCACCCCCTAGCTCTTGAGGTCTTCATAAAAGTTGTTTCTCTTATTAAGAGCTTCATTTATATGGTTTTAGTTTCTTGAAAGAAGGTGTTTTGTGTTGTCTACAAAGTACCAAAATTGGAGGAGTCAAGAACAAGCCTTAAAAAGTGAAAGAGGTGAGTATAAGCTTCCTTTTGACATATATATTGTGATGTTTGGTTGAATTTTTGGGGCTTTGTTTTTCTACCCTGATTTTGACCAAATAGGGGGTTTTTAGGATTTTATTATGCTTTGATCATATACATGTGCTTATATGATGTTTTAAGAGCCTGTAAGGTTGGTTTGGTGGTTATATTGTAAAGTTGTGAAGTGTTGTGTTGATACCCTAATTTCGGTACAACAAGGCATGAAGAAGGAGAATGGTTTTGCTAATTTTGAGGTCTCCAATAGATTCCTTAATCAAAATTGTATAGGGATAGGTTGTTGGCATAATTTTAGGAAGAATAGATCAAAAACCCAAAATTTGGAATTGAACATAGTGCTTCCAGGATTTGATTCCTGGGAGGCAGCATAATTGTGACTTGTTTTTGAATCGCTAAATGTGATCCAATGGACATGATATTTTTTAGAATAAAAGTAGATTTATCAAGTTTGAATTTAATAAGTTATTTGTGCCATTTGGATAGGTACATTAGGAATTACGAATTTTTGAAGTTAGGTCTTGAATCTGAAATGAATTTTGTGGCAATGAGGATTTAGTTGAAGTTCTGAAATTCTATGGCTATAATTGGTTCTAAGTAATATTTTATCTTAAAAATACACTCAAAAGAGCTTTGAATAGGAATTGGAACCACCCCAACTGGAGTTCAATGGAATTAATTATGATTTTTCAAAGTTTGGTTAAAATGCTGGCAACTTTTTGTTACCATGCAAATTTAAGAAAGCAAGGCCCAAACGTAATAATGTGTGAACTCCAAGGGTGAAAGTAGGCCTATGAGGTTTATGCAACCCCATTAGGCATTCATTTATCATGGCACTAATTATATGATGATATATCTAGGGCCATGAGAAGCCAAGAAATAAGAAGAATGGAAGATGCTTCAAGCAACTCCGATGGTTGGAAGAAGAGGAAACAGAGTAAGGACATTAGTCCACAAGGTAGTAAAAATTACCAATTCTACATGTACTTGATATGTATGCAGGTGCATTGATTTATGTTATTGCTTTGCTTAGTTATGTTGAGTATACTTGAATGATGAAGCTCTGTTTCTGTTTATGCTATGACCATGAGTATATTATATGAAGCATTGAGCATGCAAAAATGTTATTATGTTGGCATGCATTTAGGTAAGACTACCATGTCATGCTCTAAGCATATATTTTGTATGCATAATGATATTGTTTATTATTGAGATTCCTCCGAATCTCACCCTCCCCCAACCAACCATACAGGTATGTGAGCGCACAGCAAAGGAATGCATGAAGTTGCGCAAGGGAGAATTATGGCAGAGAATTGAAGATTAACTTTGTTTGTAAATGATTTAATCAATTGAACTTTCTGGTTGGGTAATAAATTTCCTAGTTATGAGCAAAGAAGCAATGTAATAATATTCTAATAATAAAGAATGGAGAGAAGTTAGTAACCCCGTGAACAAAGTTAAGTAATCCGATAAATACGGCTTTACGAAATGAATAGTACCCCATGGATTAAAGAGTAAGTCCGGGTTCAGGGGCCTAAGTACATTTTTCCTTAAGCCGAAAATGCTTCCGTAGTGCAATATAAGGGGTTTAGATATGAGTGTTACAAAGGAGGTTTAAAGCAAATTACAACAAAGGGGGGAACTTACCGTGAGGTGGAACAAAAAAGGACAAATAGTGAAATTTAACAAATTGTGAACTTGTCAGATTTCAAAATTTGACCTTTCTTGTTCTATCTATAGTAAGTTTCCTCCCCTCTCTCTTTATTTACTATCTGGACCTCCTTCATGATAACAAGACCCTTCCCCAGTACTCTTTTCTCTTGTGTCATCTCATCATTCAATGCAATAGATAGATTGACGAAGGGGGCAACGTAGTTAGGATCCTCATTACTTTAGTCATTTGTTGACACCAAGAAGCCTTGAGGAGGAGGAGGAGGTGGTGGAGGATGGCCTGACGGCAGCAGAGGAGTTCCCTGAGATCTTAACATGATGAAGGAGAGAAGGAGGAGGCCGATAAAGAAAAGAAGTAAGAATTACAATGAATAGTTGAGTTTAAATAGAAGCCTAATGGATTGCAAAGGGTTATGAGTTATGACTTTTAAGGGTCTAACTAGATTACAAAGGAATTATGATGAGTTATGACTTGAAGGTCCGAATGTTACAAAGAGTCATGAAAGAGTTAGATGACGGTTGTTTCTGAAGACCGTTATGTTTTATCTTTGCTGATATAAGTGTTTGGAAGACAAACTATTTGTAAGTGTTACATGACAGTTGTTTTTTAAAACCCGTCATTTTTGTCACTAAATAAATAACAGTTATTAGCTACAACTGTTACGTTTATGTTTTCGCGAATTCCACCTCGTAATATATGATTGTGCACATAATTAACCATTACGTTTAAGTGTTATATATCCTTGTATGACCTCTGCCTCGACATACATGACATTTATTAGCTGTAACCATTATGTATTATACGTTATAAATGCTCAAGTCTGTTGTAGTGAACAATCATGCGATAAAAATTGATTTTAAAAAGTTTGAGAGAGGAATTATAAATTTTAAACATTTTCTTGATAAAAATGAATTGAAAAATTAATGTCAAAATTATTTTTATTTATAATTGAGTCTTGTATATTGTATAAAATTTGAGAAAAAAGTTACCGTATTTCAAATTAATCATGTGATCTTGAGTTATATAGACTATGCATATAGTAATTTAATCTTATGCTATATTAATACTATACTATAGTGGTAGTTGTTTATATTGATTTGCAATTGAGATTCTCATATTTATGTTGTTCTTTTTTACCATACATATTTCCGATTGTATGAAACAATGCTGGTAACTTGTTTTTTTTTTAAAGAAAAAAAAGAGAAATTATATTAATATTATATGTAATTAACCTTCACATATGTTTAAGCTATTCCCAAGCATACACTAGGGTCAGTTTTGTAAAATGATAAAGTTACCAGGGAATAACAATTATAAAAAAAAGAACAAACAATCATTGGAATTTAGAGAAACATTTGTTGAGAATATATTGACCCAAAAAATGTTACAGAATATTATATTCTCAAGAATCAATATACCCAACAATGACATTGGTGAGAGGCTAAATTAAACTTTTAATCATTTAAGTTTATATAAGGTATACTTTTAATTCTTTAATTTTATAAAGTATACTTTTGCTCCTATAATTCTAACACCGTTAATGTTGCTAATAAAAAGTCTTGACGTAACAAACTCAAGTGATGACATTGTAAATTTAAGTGATGACTGTGTAATTAAATATTATTAATCTTAAATTTAAAATATGTGTAAATTGAAAAATATCTAAAAGCCAAATGAAGCAGTCAATACCAAGACCTTAATTGTATTAAAAAAAATTATAGTTTCATAATCTAAATATATTAATTTATTAAAAAAATTAGTTTAATAATCTAAATAGCAAAACCTCACAACTTGCCAATTTATTTTTGTTTAATAATCTAAATATATTATATTAAAAAATTAAAACTTAAATATGTTTTTTCAACTGCACAGTCGTCATTTGAATTTGTTGAGTCAACATTTCCTGTCAATAATATTAACAGTGTTAGAAATATAGGATCAAAGGTATACTTTATAGAATTAAAAGACCAAACTAAAATTTGATGGACTTGAACATGGATCGGTGTTGGGATTGAGATTGAGAGTTGCATGGGAGTTTTAAAATTATGTTTGGTATGGATTAATATTTGGAAGGATTACTTAAATTAATTTTATTTTGTAATTAGTCATAAATTATAAAAAGACTATAATGTCCCTAATAATAAATTAAAAAATATTATTAAAAATCATTTTTCCTATTCAACCACGGCGCAAAGCGGTCTGCTTTTTCCCCATCTTCCTCCTGCTTTCTCCATGCTATCGGGGACCGTTCATTGACCCAGTGGCGGCGTCAATTCTCTACTAGCAGGGGCAACAATTCTCTTCCCAGTATCCCTCGGATCTGAGATCAATGCTACCAAGCGTTTTTTGGGAGAATTGCCCAAAAATATTTTGGAAGCAAATTAATTACTAACTGCTACCAAGCGTTCAAGCGATTTTTCGTGTGTACAAGCAATCTTCTGTTTTGTGCAAACCATCTTCCGTGTGTGCAAAAATCTTCCATATAAATGTGTAAATAATTTTCCGTTGTGTGTAAAATATCTTTCATCATATGCAACAAATCTTTCATAGTAGCAATAAGCAATTAATTTTCCTTCAAGATATTTTTGGGCAATTCTCCCTATTTTTTTCACTCGAATTTACAATCCCAAAATTGAAAAGCAATAGTAGGGGAAGTGACTTTGTTGCAATCTCATTTTTGTTTTACTCAAAATCCCATGTTGTTTTTAGTCCCTCGTACCAAATAATATAATTTAATTCAATCATTAACCCAATCCCTATCCTCGCTGCCCAATGCCTGATATAAGACATAACTAAAGGACTAAAAATATATTTTAGCCTCTATAAGATAAATTTGTGTGAGTTTATGCACCAAATTAAAGTCTGGAGATCATGTGAGAAAAACTAAGGGAAAATTCTAAAAAACTACATTGGAAAATGGGAAAAGACATTTCAGTACAACGAAAATGGGAAAGGACAAGTCAGGCGGGTGTCAGATTTTCGGAGGAATCTGTCATTTTGAAATTTCGGCCAAATTACGAAAATGCCCTTCACCCCTTCATTCCCCACTTCAGAATAACAACATGATCATCGTAATTAACAACTCCATATTCGCTATTAACAACTTCAATTCTTTTTTTACAATTAAAAAGTTTCAGGCCAATAACAACACTTATCTCTTAATTAACAACTCCGGATTTGACATTAACAACTCCAATTTCTTCTTTCACACTAAACTAGTTTCAGGGCCAATAACAACAACTATCTGGTCATTAACAACTTCGGATTTGATATTAACAACTTTAATTTCTTCTTTTACACTAAACAAGTTTCAGGGCAAATAACAACATCTATCTCATCATTAACAACTTCGGATTCCACATTAACAACTCTAATTTCTTCTTTCACAATTAACAAGTTTCAGGGCTAATAACAACACCTATCTCGCCATTAACAACTCCGGATTCGCCATTAACAACTCCCATGTTGTTATTTCGACCGAGGGCTGAAGGGCATTTTCGTAATTTGGCCGAAATTTCAAAATGACAGATTCCTCTGAAAATCTGACACCCGCCTGAATTGTCCTTTCCCATTTTCGTTGTACTGAAATATCCTTTCCCATTTTCTAATGTAGTTTTTTGGAATTTCCCAAAAACTAAACTGAAAAATAAAAAATTCAAAAAGTAAGAAAGAAAAAGAGAATCTTAAAAGTTAAAGGGAACAAGGGAGGGCCAAGTTAGAAACAAAAATGGCAGGAAAATCCATGTGCTCCTCACACAAAAGAAAAAAATTTGTCATTAATAATAATTTGATGGGTCCAATGGCATCAATGTTTTCTTAGTGTTGGGTCTTTCATAAATAGTTGAATACGACTCTCCATTAGCTCTGTAGTCCTCCTATGCTCTTGTTTATAAATAAAACGGAGAGAGAATTTTGAGTCTTATTTATGTTGTACTCCTATCTATTATTATTTTTTATATGAATATATAATTTTATTTTTAATTTATTATTGTATAAAATTTATACTCTTAAGATATAATGTATATTAAATAGGAGTAAAATTAAAAGGTAATTAAATTTTAAGATAAAATTATTGAGATTTGAGAGTGTTTTTAGTTTGATAAAATATATTAGAAGTGACTTATAAATAATTAGAAGAGTAATTTGTCTTCTATTGTCCCTCTAATTATTTCCAACTTTCTTCCTGCTTTTTTTTTTTTTTTTGGGTAACAACTTTCTTCGTGCTTTTGAATGTGACTATTCAATTCCAATTTTATTTTTTTTCCTTGCTTTCGCATTATCTTTTTTTTGAACAATTGCTTTTGCATTATCTAAAGAGAGTGAAAAAATAATAAGAATATTAACATTCACATTTTATAAAGTTTATTACATCCGATTCTAAGTTTAGGAGTTAGGTAATTAATCTGCAAAAATTTAAAAAAAAAATTGGTTGATTTAGTTATTTGTAAAAAATATTTGGTTATTTCCTGAAGTAACTCTTTTAATCATCTTTCAAGTAAACAACTATCTTATGAAAAATCCTTTAATATATGCAATTAATGAGGAGAGTCTAGGGGAAAATTTTAAATTTGGAAGATAAATTTAATTAGAGTCTTCGATTTAGAGCCAAAACAAATATGTTTAGGACAATGTCAACACTCGTTTCCATTTTGATATTTAGAGAGTAATAGAGATAGAATTCAATAGGCATACAGAAAAATACAATTATACTAATAAAAATATTCGTTTATAATTCCGTTATCGTTTGTTGACGGAAAACAAGAAATACAGCGAAAATTTAATATTTACAAATTTTCCAAAATATTAAGGCATAGCCAAAGGTATAACCACTTTCATATCCTCGTCTCGAGACACGTGCTGCTCACTTTCCGGTGTTTACATCTTTGCCCTTTGCCCCACTGGTACCCGCTGAGATATTTGTTTAAAAATAGGGTGAGATTCCGAAAAATCCCCTTAAAGACATGATATCGTTCATAGAGAATGCGAAAAGTAAATATGACATGCGTCAAGATATGCACAAATTAATGAACAATATAAACACATCATCGTCATATATAGATGAGTAGAGCCCAGCCCCACAATCTACATCGATTGGTCATTCGCCAACTCCTAGTGTAAGTGCACACTAGCACTAACAGCCTCTCTCTAAGCAATTCATATTAATTAATAAAGTACATTTACAAATAATGGCATCCACACAATCATATAACTATGGCATAATGTATGAAGGATAATGTCCCTACCTCAAAGCTTTATAATCCTCTATTTAATAGTGTCTTGTAAAGCGTGTCATTCCAGCTCTCATCTCGATCCTAAAATATTAAATGTACAAGAAATAGGTTATAACCTATCCAAGTATCATTTTAGACTCTTCCATAGCGTTTCTTGTGATTATATTAGTCTATGGTGAAAATTTACTAAAATGCCCCCCGGGACCCAGGCCCGGCCCCGCCGTACCTAGCTCGATGACATGTTTTCCCAAAATTTTGACTAAGGTTATTCTGACTTATTTTCACCTAAGGAATCCATTTCAAGGCTCAAAATCACCAAATTCACTATCAAATTACAAAAATATCCTTAACAACCCCTATTTAAGAATTTCAGTGGCGTTTTCATAATTATGCTTTTTCGGCCTCTACCGAAAAAGTGCCCAACTGTAATCCCACCTATTTTTTTCTACTGAGTCCAATGGAACCATTTATTTCATGAAAATCCAACTCCTAGTACCAGTTCTGGTCTGACCAAAAATATGAAGAAAAATAAAAAAATGGAGCTTTGTGTTTTAGCTTTCAAAACTTATACTTTTCCACTTTTAATCCTTAGTTAACTCATTTAAACACTTTTAACCATAATTTAAAGGATTTTGGGCAGAATAACCCCTTAGGGTTATAGCTTTTCAAATTTCATAACTCAACCAAGAAACTTAATAAGTCAAGAAATGTCACTAACAACAACACAATCCCTACAAGAGAGCAAGTTTATGAAATTAACCTCTTGCTCCCAAGCTTAGCACCTTAACTCCTTCTCTTCCTTGGAGCCTTATATTGCTAAACACATTAATACATGAAGAAAAGAATATTAGAGGAAGTGTTACACAAAAATATGTAACCAAATCACTAAGTCAACACCTACTTACCTTAACTTCTTCCTCCTTCTCTCTAAGTCATCAAGAACTCTTCAAAACTCTCTCCCTCTCTTCTCTTGTTATGAGTGATGAAAATGAAGGCAAGAGGAAGAGGATGAGGCTTCATAAATTTTCTCCATGCATTCTAACCCATAGATCTCATCAATGGTTGATATCACGACACCTAATATGCACACCATTCCTCTTCCCATACCTCCAACCATACTCTCTACTTTATGAGATACTCTCATATCTTTATGCCATACCTTCTCATCACTTGTTTTCAATTGGGTTTCACTAACTTTTCCCTTAATTAGCCTCAAAAAAACGTGCTCCCCTTCTCATGATTCAACCAAACCAATTTCTCTCCCAACTAACCAAACTAGCACTCAATGTAGCATACCATTTCATCATTATTTGTCCATGTAGCATTATTTTAATGCAATTTGGCATGTGCTCATGTAAATCCAGTATAATTCAATCCCCTCCTTATATGTTCATGACTTTTGGCATTTTAATTACGTTAATCAATTTCTAACACATTTTATTTTCAATTTTCGGAATAATGCCAATTCTGGCAGATTTTCTGCCCTAACTTTGAAAAATCATAACTAATTTTGTAGACATCATTTTGGAGTGATTCCAAAGGCTGTGGAACCCTTATTGAGTCTAGTTTTAAGAAAAAATATGGAATTTTACTAGCTAGGATCATATTATTCCCAGATTTTAAATATTTGACCGTTGCTCCAGAAACTTTTCAGATTTTCTGGGCTAACTTCAAAAATTCATATCTTTTTGTACATAGCTTCAATTGATTCGTTTGACCTATCAAATTAAAGCTTAGGATGTCTACTTTCATACAATAAAATTTCATAATTTTTGCTCATCATTGGTCTTCCAAAACCATATGACAAACTCATTGCCTCGTAGGCGATTTCACTGAAAATATTATTCAACTTTTAATTTTCAATATTTAATTCCTTTGGCCTTAAATATTCACATTTTTATTGAATTACTCAAATAATTACAATATATTTTTGGTGAATATAAAATTTGGGATGTTAAAGACAAAACTTAGGTCCAATTCTTTATGTCCCTTAGGTCTAGTTAGCAAATAAAATGCTGCCACAAGGATTAATTTTACACTTCAGCACTTAACCCCAAATGATTTTGTCAAACCACCGTTAGGCAATTAATTTTCTTCTTCTTTGTGGCAACATTCACAGAGGACCAATCCCCTTTTCCCCTCACCTGCTCTTACCATAATGGATTAATCGCATTACGCCATTCCACGGCTGAAGAGAAATTCCTGACTTCATTCATTGCAACATAGCTCTTCCTCACCATGGGAACACCACCACCCCTCTCCCCCTGCATTATTCCCTGACTTGTGTGATCTTTTGGACTAGACATTCTTGAGAAAACGCAAATTTACAATAGATTGAAAACACAATATCGGGAAGGTGGTTTTGCTACAATCCTATTTTTGTGGTATTCACAATCTCATGTTATCTTCAATCCTTCATACCAAATAATATAATTTAACTTAATCCCTGACTTAATCCCAATCCCTATCATTCCTCGTACTAAATATGATCAAAAACTAAAAATATACTTTAACCTTTATGAGATGAATGCGTGCGAGTTTGTGAACCAAATTAAAGTCTCGAGATTATGTGAGAAAAAATAAAGTGAAAAATAAAAAACTCAAAGAAAAGAAAAGAAAGACAGAGAATCTTAAAAGGTAGAGGGAGCAAGGGAGGGCCAAGTTAGAAACAAAAATGGCAGGGAAATCCAAGCGCTCCTCACGACGCGTCGAAGAAATAAATTTGTCATTAATAATAATTTGATGGGTCCAAGGGACAACAATGTTTTCTTTTAGTGTTGGGTCCTTCATGAATTGTTGAATACGACTCTCCATTATCTACGTTATACTTCTATGCTCTTGTTCATAAATCAGAGTGAGGCAGAGAATTTTTTCGGGTCTTATTTATACGTTAAATCATTAATTTTTTTATATAAATATATAATTATATTTTTAATTTATTATTATATAAACTTTATACTTTTGGGACATAAAAATTAGAAGGTAATTAAATTTTGAAACAGAATTAATGAGATTTGGGAGTTTTTTTAGTTTAGGTAAAATATATTTGAAATGACTTACAAATAATTAAAACTGTAATTTGTCTTCGATTGTCCCTCTAATTATTTCCAACTTTCTTCGAGTGTGTTTGGAATAACGATTGGAAAAATGGAGTTTCTCAATTTAGTTTTTGGTAATCTTATTTTTTATAAAAGCTCGATTGTGTAATGTGATTTATGTTTGAATTGAGGATTAAAAAAATGGAGTTTGTCAATTTAGCTTTTACAAACTTGTTTGGATTAGCTTAAACATAAATGATTTTTGTGATAATGGTAAAAGAGAAATTAAATTTGAAATTAAAATTTTTTTATAAAATTTAAAGTTGGAAAATTTAGAAATTAAAATTAACACAATATTATAACCCTCCTAAAAAAACTATATTTTATAAAAAAATATTTTTGAAGATCCTTAGTTATATGTTTTATGCGTATCTTTGTTTATGCCAGATTATGAAGAGAACCCAATACATTTTTGGTGTTTTCTTTTAATGTAAAATCTATATCAATTTTAAATCATTATTGAGGTATTAGGTAATGACCCAAGTAAGTCCAAGCTTTACTTCTCAACCTTTCGTGGGCAGTTTTAAATTTTTTTATTAGAATAGTAGAGTGCCTTCAATTTAAAATTTCTGGTTATAAGTATAAGGAAATGACTTTGAAGAGGACGACAGCAGAGGAGAGAGAGAGAAGAATAAAGTTGGTGGGGGAGGAGTTGGAACATAATTAAGCTCCATAGAAAGAGGGAAAGCTTTTAGGAGAGCTTATATATATTTTGAGAAAATAAGTCCAATTTACATAAGCCGAGAAAAAAATTTCTCTCACATACTTAACTCGTATACTGTGAATCACGAATTATAAACATTTATTGCCCAAAAATAAACTCTTCCAAACAAACACATAATATGTTGAGCTTCTTCTATAAGCTCGTTTTTTTATCACAAACTCAATTACCCAGCGAGAATTTCAAACACTGGATTTCCCCTCCCCCCTAATTGGCCATTAGCGTTTGAGCCAACAGCTGAGCGTTTGGGGGCCCAAACACCCCCACCATACACACACTTTGTGCCTTTGTATGTGACTATTCAATTCCAATTTTATTTTCTTTTCTTGCTTTTGTATTATCTAAAGAGAGTAAAAAAATAATAAGAATATTAACATTCACATTTTATAAAGTTTACTATATCCAGCTCTAAATTTAGGAGTTAGATAAGTAATCTATAAAAATTAAAAAAATTTACTTGATGCAGTTATTTGTCAAAAATATTTAGTTATTTCCCTGAAGTACCTCTTTTAATAATCTTTCAAGTCAAAACCTATCTCATGAAAAATCCCTTAATATATGCAATTAATAAGGAGAGTTTAGGGAAAAACTTTAAATTTGGAAGATAAATTCAATTAGAGTCTTAGATTTAAAACCAAAACGAATATCTTTATTAGTTCTTTCATTTAAGATCAAATGGGAGGCTCGATAATGCCTTGAATAAGATTGACTCTAATAGGAAGATATATATTCCCTTAAAAAGGAGGAGTAAGTTAAATATATGACTATTTGTTTGAATTAGCTTTTAGAGAATAGCTTCTGGAGAAAAAGTGGAGAATAGATTTTGGAGCATAGATTATGAGGAAAATAGATTATTGGAAACCATGGTTTTGATAAAATGAGAGTGTTTGGATGTTATGATCAGAATAGTTTTTTTCATGGTCAAATTACTAAAAAGGACATTAAATTTTGTGATAATTACGTATAAAGAATAAGATTATATTTTATGTGTTATTTAAGGGTTAATGTCTCAATTTAACAATCAAGTTTTTCCTTAGGGACGTGTGGTACAAATAAATTTTGAAAGATGGAAATAACAATGAACAATTAATAAGGATGTAAAATTAATAAAACCGTTAAATTTGACTTAATGACGTTAAATTATAAAAGAAGAAAACCCCTAATGACATTAAAAATGATACTCCCTCCGGTCCTAATTATAGGACAACATTTGGAAGTTGATCTTGGTCATAATTATAAGACAAAATTTTAATTTTTGTCAATTTGTTCCCAAAATACCCCCATTGCTTTAGATAATGGTTGGATTGCCTCATGGTAGACTCATATAGTATTCCTAAATCACCCCAATTAAATAAGGGCATTTTTGAAAAATAAATAAAATTAACTAATTTAACTACTATCCTTAATTTCTCCAAAGTTAGGTAAATATGTCCTATAATTAGGATCGGAGGGAGTACATCTTAACCCATTATTTAACATTAAATTTCATAATTAATACCAAAAATGAAATAATTTTGTCTATATGTAATGTTAATTAATTTAACTAATTTTTTCAATATAATCAAATTAGATAAATATATCTTATATTCAAAATAAGATGGAGTATTAAAATTTTAAAATTCTAAAAAAAAATGAGATAGTGAAAAAACGTTGAAATTCAAAAAAAAAAAAAAGATGAGAGAGTGTGACGTGGGACCAACAAACAGAAAAAGAACCAAGGAGAATGAGAGGGTGGGACTCACAAAGTGGAAAAAGTAAGAAAAAATTGATTATGCCCAAACCATGGTTTTAGTTTGGGGTCAAAATGGATTATCTGAAAAAGTTGAGTGTTTGGATATTTTAAAAAAAAACCTAGGTTTGGATCCAAAATAACTTCTTTTAAGGGAATCCAAACGCAATCACTAAAGTGCTACACAAATGAGCATTTTAACCTTTCCAATATTTAAAACTCATGCTTACAAAATTGAGCATCAAGTGCATGAAAAATCTTCTATTTTTACATTATTCAAGACGATTTTTTTTTTTGGCCAGATTCAAGACGAATTTAATACATATGGTTATTTTTCAAATATTTGATAATTAAAAGTTATTATTATACTAAATACTTCCTTTGCTTTTAAACATAAACAAATTTTAACTATTTCACACAAGAAGTTACTTTATTTTAATAATTATGTTTCAAATTAAACATTTTGAACTAAAATACTTTTGTTATTAATGTTTTACTTTGTCCATAACTTAACGATGCTCATTCAATAAAGAGTTTTTAATGAAGAACAATTTTAAAAATAAGTCTTGTATGCATTTGAATTTTGGTTGTTTCTACTTAAAAAAAAAATCAAGAAACTATGCTTAATATTTGCTAATAATAAAAATCGGATTTTTTTTTTAACAAAATAAAAAACGGATTGAGTCTCATCCTTAATTTCAAAATCATAAGAGGGGACAAAAAGATATTTTCTTTTACTTTTCATACTTTTTGGCGCCTACATTTTACCCACTTGGAGAGCTGAAGTCTTTAATTCATTGAACCTTACATTTAATCATCAAATACTCCAAAAGCCCAAAACTTCCAATCCCTAAGGCTATAGGAAAGATTGAAAGGAAAGGCTAGGCTTATAGGCCATGTGGAAATGCATATGTAATAGTAGCAGTAGTAATAATAATAGATAATTTCAAGTTTAATGAAACGATAAAAAAATTTGAATTAGATCAATATCTCTTAATTCAACTATAAGTAAGATATTTTATATCGAATTTGAAATGAATTTTCCTATTTTTATGAATACTAGCTTTTTATGGGTTTTAAAATTTTGAATATAGCCTTAAAAGTATTAGGACCGTGCTGTTATAAAATCACACTTTTTAATTTAAGTTAATATAATGTTTGGTCTTAATAATTTGTCATCATTTTAATTTTAGTTTCTACAATTTCAAACAAAAGATTTCAGTTCTTTAAATTCCTTTCTGTCTGAAAACATAGTCCTTATAGTTTAATAAGAACCCACACTTATTTTATCTCTTAGGGCCTGTTTGGTTTAAAGGGAGGGGATGGGATGGGAGGGGATGGATGGGAGGGGATGGAATGGGAGGAGGGAGAATCACCTTGTTTGGTTTGGTTGGAGGGGGAGGAAGGGAAAGGTTTTTTAATGATCCTTTGTTTGGTTTAAGAGGGGAGGGGAGGGAAGATAATATTTAATTTACCATTTTATCCTTAAACATTAGTTTATATATTTTTCCTTATATAAATTATTTAAATTAGTTTACACTTCAATATGAATTATATAATTTATAAAAAAAAGATGAAGATATAAAATAGAAATAGTTTTCAATTTCCCTCAACTTAATTTCTTATTATATGAATATTCCAGTAATTATCATATTAAATTAAATGAAAAATTCCTTCTATTGAAAAACAATGCAGAGGAGTTGCAAAAAAAAAAAAAATAGATGTCATGCGCTCACACTTGTATTATGGATTTATGGATAACTCTGGTAAAAAAAAACAAAGATTTATGGATAACATTTTACAGTCGAATTCACCTGCGAAAATATCATCACCAAAATTATATTTTAATCGCCATTCATTCCGTTGGAGATATTCATACTCATGATTTGGTTGAACTACAAGGTTGGAAAAAAACACACACAAGCGTGAAACACTGGAGATGATAAAAGAAGTTATATTTTTATTGAAGACTCATAGGGTATAATTAGGAATATGAAAAGATTATGGGGGGTAAAATAGTCTCAAATTTTTGGCTCCCTCCAAAACCCCCCAATTTGGAGGGAGCCAATTTGAGGGAGTGGGAGGGATTTGGAGCCCCTTTTTTGGGGCCCCTCCCCTCTTACTTTTCATACCAAACAAGGGGAGGGGCTCATTTTTCATCCCCTCCCCTCCCCTCCCCTTCAACCAAACAGACCCTTAAAGAACTAAAACTTATGATTAAAAATTATGTGAGTGTTTGGATGCACAATTACGGGATCATATCGTGCAATTTCCTTCATTTTGTGTGATTGTCTAGTGAGGGAATTTTAGTTAGTGTTTGGTTCAGTGATATTGCGGTTGGGGGCTATGATGAAACGCATGAAACAAATAAATTGGGAAGTGAAGCCTTTACAAGTTGGGATTGAGAAAGAGAGAGAGATAGAGAGAGATGAAAATGTCAAAAGCAGAAGGATGATGTCAAAGAGAGAAATTAATATGAAAAATATTTATATGTATTACTAATTTATATTTATTTTGATTCTAAATATAAGATAGAGTTGACTTTTTAAAGATATTAAGAAAGCTAATTAAATTACTTTAAAATATTTATATTTATTATTTTTCCCAAACTATTTTTCCCAACTTATAAACTGACATATAATCCAAATATGATAAGCATGTTTGTTTAGACTTAAAAAAACTTATAAGTTGCTTTTTACGTAAATCGAAACACAACTCCTCTCACATACTTACTTCGTATACCGTAAATCACTATTAAAAAGCAACTTATAAGCAATCGAATCGCTCAACCAAACATACCCGATATCTCTTACCTTAATTTTTCACCATATTGTATGGGATATGTAATCCAATTAGTTATGTAATATTTTTTTTTTGTGCTTTTAACCTCTTAAAATATTTTTTCAGTTGTACCCAGTGTGCTATCAGAATGATTCCAATTTTACCCTTAATGTACTTTTTCAGCTTCAAAAATTATTTTAAAATATTTTTCGGTGCTTTTAACTCCTTAAAATATTTTTCCAGCTGTACCCAGTGTGTTATCAGACTGATTACAATTTTACCCTTAATATACTTTTTCACTTCCAAAAATTACTTTAAGATATTTTTTTGGTGCTTTTAACCCTTAGCCAGTCTTAGGAGACTGACTATAATTTTACCTTTAATGTATTGCTTTTAATAGTAAAGAGCACTCAAAACTTATAATACTGATTTATTGATTTTCACCCACTCTAAAATATTTTTCCAGTAGCACCTAATATTTTAAAGTAATTTTTAAATATTTACTTGATTGTTTAAATATTTTTTCACGCACTCTCTCTTATCATTATCACAAAAGTCACTTATGTTTAAGTCAATCCAAATGAATTTTATTTTTACAAAAGTCATTTATGTAATCGCTAATCCAAACATAAATCATATTATACAGTCTGAATTTTATTAAAAATAAGATTTCAAAAATTCAAATAAGAAAAAGCTTTTTTTCCCGTTGTTCCAACACACTATAAACACAAAAATAAGATGAGGATAAATTATAAAAATCAAACATTTTATTAACAATTTTATAATAAGGATTTTCAGGCTAGTCCGGTAGGTAGGTCCAAAACATTTGGGCCAAGCCCGTGGTTTTAGGCTGAATCGAATATCCACACCTTTTTGTGGCAGTAGGAGTAAGTGGAAGATAAATGGAGAGGGAGAAAACAATAAATTAGGGAAGAGAGAGCAAGAGAAAATGCCAAAATGGGTTAGTTAATGGACAAGATGAGTTTTAATTTAAGTTTATAAAACGTTCATATTTTAAAATACAAATGTTTCAAGAGAAAGTATTAATTAATTAAATTGAAATATATTAGGAAAAGTTGATTTGTAGATCCTTACAATACACCTCAATTTTAAATTAGGTTCTTATAGTTTGAATTATTTTAATGTAATCCTTATAGGTTTAATTATTAAAGATATTAGTTCTTAGCCTGCCGTGGTAGGATAGCTCAGGATTGGCTTGATAGTCAGATGGCCTCATCAAAGGTCTATCAAATGTAATGATTTTCAAGCACTTAGCTTGCCTTATGATTCAAAAAAAGATATTGGTTCTTAATAAATAATTCCGATCCCTTTATTTTTTATGATGTGACTAATAATAAGCTGTAGGTTGTCATGTTAAAAATATATTATTAAAATTATTTTTATTTTGTGCGAGTCATCCAATAAAGAAGAAACTGTATTGAGGTTTTAGGTCATTGGTGTGACCATGATGAAATTTTTAGGATTGTTTTTATTGCTAATATAAACAAGTTATTCTATCCCTACTATTATAAACAAGTAATTGTATTGAGTTTTTATGAGCTATTATAAACGAATTTCTGAATTTCTTGTGGGCACCAAAGTCAATGGACACAACCTAATGTGCTTCTGAGATCAAACGAATAAATAAGAAACAGTTCATCAACAGATAACAAGAGTTATACTGCAAATTACGTAGTTCTTCATGAAGTTGTTCATGATTAAGGAGAACAATTTGAGTCTTATCAGATAACTAGACCAGTGATGCGCAAGAACAAGAAAATGAACTAACAGATTCTAGGTTTCCCAGAATTAACAGGAATTCTAATCCAAGACAAAACAGTGAAGGATGAGATTTAATCAGTTTCTACATCATCAAAAACTTGACAAATTCTAAAGGAAGCTCTTATAATAAAAATCTATACCCTTCTACAAAGCTGCTGTGATGTACAACTTTCAAAGCTATTTTGCCCATAGAAATAAAACTATACCACAAATGTAGAGTTGATTTAGCTGTGTTAGGCCCTTTGCTATATCCCTCTGGGTTTCGAGTTCGAATCCCACATAGGAGATACTTGTTTTGAGAAAGCCAACCACGAACTCCCAGTCGGATACCGGATAATAATATCAAAAAGAAAAACAGAAAAGAAATAAAACTATACCATAGACAAGTAATTTCAAAAGCCTTCATGACTAGCAAAAAACCAGTGATATACCTGACCTCACTCCACGACCACAAGTAAATGAGAACCTAACAAAGTAACCATAAAAAAGAAGCTCAGAGCATACTTGTTTAGCTAATCAAGTTATCCATCGCCTTCAACGCTTTCTTCTTCTCCTTCTTTAGTACTTGCCTTCTTTTCTATGTTTACTTGAGAATTTACAGTGGCAGGCTGATAGTTTCCGTCCCATCGAGATGAAAATTTTCCATTTCCACATATAGCAACCTGAGATGATGATCCTGCATGTAAACTATTGAAGCATGGGAAATTGGTCTGAACATAAGAGGTACACTGCTTCTTATAAGGCAAAACACCTAATTCATTGTCAATTTTCCTCCTAGCATCTATCAAAATGCTTCTCAACCTCGAAAGCTCAGCCTCAAGAATTGCCTGCTTCTGCAGTTTTCTGACTAGCTGCACATGCTGCAGGCGCAATCTTTCGACTTCCTCCTCCAAATAAGAAGCGTGTGCCCTCTTCTTCTCCCTATACTTTCTAACTGCTTCTTTGTTACTTGCAGGCCTTCTTGCCTTTGATTTAGTTCTCTCTCTGTCATCTTCTGATGCAAAAACTTGTGTGTGAGTGTGATAGCATGTATGTGTATGTACAGAATTTGGGCCAGGAGGGTTGCAAGTGTGAGTGTGTGTGCAAGCTAAAGCCTGGAAATCACTGGATGATTCTGGATTCAACAACATAGCATTATCTGAAAGCTGGATATCTCCATCATCCATGTTTTTTCTTTCTCTACTTTGAAGGAAAGTTAATCACAGCCCATCAATAAAAAAACATATGTACAGTAATATTAATAATCACTATGAAGTACTGGCTGAAAACGCTTTATAACAAATGGCTCTGAAATGAATCTCTTTTATGTCAAATTGAAGCCAAGGCATGTCAAAACACTGTGCTTCATGCCTCCACCCAGATCTTCAACAGTAAATATGAGTGAATTCGGAAGGCAAAGATTCGGAAAAACAACTCAATTGGGCGAATTAGGGAATACACCCAATAGGTTCTCTGCACAATAACGCAGAATCAAAACGTATAAAAGGCGAATCTGAGGATGAAACGATTGGCGAGCGAGAGAACCAAAGCTCGAGTGGGGAAAATGGAAAATGACAATTAAAGGTCGATCATATACACGATAGCAGAAAATTCAATGGAGAATCAGAGGAAAAAGGCAAAATGGATAGGATTGTGACCAAAGAATGAGAGGAATTCGCATAAATCTTCTGGTGTTGTTTGAGTTGGGGCATAAATTCCATTACCTCGCAGCTGGTGGTCACAAGTAAATCACGATGATTTCATGAATGAGTTGGGTAAAGCGCATAAACAGAAAGCAGGTGAACAAATGTGTGCGTCTTCATCATTCTTCAATGGTGGAGATTACTGTAGCGTCGAAGTCAAAGGTGACAAACTTGCCAACTCGTTTATGTCATGGGATTCGGTGATTGCCTAGTGTTTAGTGGAGAGTGCGGACAAACACCCAATGTGATGTAATAAAAGGGTTAAGGGGAAAATCCGGTCGAAGCATTTAAAAATTCTCAATGTCGTGTTGGAAGTTTTTTTTTTTTGGGACAAAGTGTTGGAAGTTTTTCAGTCTTTATATCACTTAAAAAGTAAAAAAAAAATAGTAATATTGTCATAGCCGTTAATAAAATTAATTTTAACAATTAGTTTTTTTAATGTGATTGAAATAACATACATATAATGTTAATGAACCTGTATTGGACCGATCAGTTCGGCTCAGAAACCAACGAACCAGCCAGAAAACCGGTCCGGTTGGGGGTTTGGTCCGGGTCACTTTTTTTAAATTTTTTTTAGAATTTCATATTAATAAATCTAAAATTTTCAATTTTTCACTGGTTTGACCCCAGTTTAGCCCCGGTCTAACCTACTAACCCTTAACCCAGTACCCCAACCGGTTCAGTATCAAGTCCGGATTTTAGTACTTTGCATACATAGCACTCTCTGACAATATTTATGTTGAGACAATGAAACAATTTAGGAAATCTATCAATAGGGAGTTGTTCATGACAGTGCCGTGTCTTTAAAAAGGAAGAAGGCTTGGCTGTATTCTTCACAAATTATATGTGTGTGTATTGACTTGCAGCTTTCATATTAGATTATGAACAAACAATTTTTATATATTAGTTACCATGAACTATGAACTATGCTTTGTTTTAGTTTCATATTTTATTTAAATTTTAACCATGTTTTTTTAATGGTAAATCATTTTTGTGTTATTTATTAAACTAGTTTATCAATATAATAAAAAATTAAGTACTTATAAAAAAAATAATGTAAATATTAATTGTATAAAATATCCAAACAGATTTTTTTTAATGCTAAAACTTAGTTTTAATTTAAGAAACAATTATCCAAATAAGCTTTTCTTTAGTTCTTTTTTTTTATTTTAAAACTTGTTTTTAAAAATAGTTTGTGGAAACCAGTTTACCAAACTATGCTGACTTGGTAATGCCATGTATCATTCCACAATTATGACACGTGACGTGATCGTCATCTTTGTTGCTTCATCCAAACTTCATTTTCTCACTCTCCGCCGCCGCATAGGTCCTCTCCCTCTTCCCCTCATCCTCCTTTTCATTTCAATCTTCGACCTCTCACCAACTATTGAAGCCATGGAGAGGATTGTATCCTCGTCTTGCTCTGCAGATAAATTGCAGATTGTACCATTCATTGGGCAGATCAACAAAAAACCAAAATAGAGGATAGATCAACCAAAAAAAAGACATCTCCCCTTCATCATCATCAAGGACAACATCTATGAACGACTCCAGAAAAAATCAATCTGAAAAAAACACCCTTACCCCATTCATCATCATCATCAATTAAAACAAAAAACTTAACAATTTGGTAAGTTTATATTGATTTTAGGGATTCTGTGCATTAAGAATATTTTTTAGAGTTTTTGATCCAGGCATTATATTCAGAACTTGATTAACAAACCTTGGCTTTTGGTTTCTTCATATTTGAGTCCTCTGGGTCACATGGTGGCGTTTTTCCTTTCCAAAACAGGCTCCAACGCTTCAGCTGCAATAAAGCTTGTTCCCTTCTTGATGTGCATCCCCCTTCTTGCTGGGCTTAATTTCTTCAATACGGGGTTCGCTGCTGGTGAAAATAGTAACAGTAACAATACCAATAACAGTCAGAATCAGCGAAGAAGACGGAGGACCGCCGCTGGTTTAAGGTCGCAGATTGAAGAGGGAGGTTGAAGAAGATGACTCCACCACATGGTCTATTCCTTCAAGCTGGTCGTCGCTACACTTATCTCCCTCTCGATGCCCACAAGCGGCGCCCTCCCTAGCCTCGCAGCTGCTACCGTTCTCATGCTTGCGATCGCCAGATCGCTAGAAAAGGGAAGAGACGGAGGAAATCAAGGGCTATGGTGGAGAAAGAGAGAGTGAGTTTGGCAAGTACTGATGTGGGATGATGAGGTGGTTAATATTATGTTCGATGTGTATAGCTCAATCAACTTTAACATTTTTAGTGGTGAGGGCGAAATTGATGGTAAATATAAAATAAAATTTTTATATTTGATTATTTTTTTTAATTTATTTTCATTAATGTCATCTCAACAATAATCACTATTAGAAAAAAATATTTTAGACCGTCTTATTTAGATATTTCATTGCGGGCAAAGTTTAAAAAATGTGACCAATGATATTTTTGTAAATATATGCAAACTTTAGATTGGTTCCACTTACAATCGGCCTAAAATATACTTTCTAAACTTATTGCTTTTGCAACCAGTCTAAAAGGTAATAAAAATAAACTAAAAATAATGTTTAAAATGTATTTTTACGCCAATCACAAAAGATGAGCTTTAAAAGATTTATTTTAGATCGGATACCTTTCACAACAGCTCTAAAAGGCTTAATATCTTTTATTTTATATAAAAAATAATTTGCTACTAACCCTAAACAAACTATAATCTTCGCTCTTATGGCCTCTCAACTCTTACTCTTAATGTAACGTTGTCGACTCGCTCTCCCCCTAACTCCTCTTCTACTTCATTGGTACTAGAATCGAAGACTCATGCTATGGAACCGGCGCTAATTTCACTCTCACACACATCCCTTTGAGAAAATCTGACAAAGCAATCATAGTGATTTTGATGCTCTTCGTTTCCACGGACTTCGACGAAGATAAGGCAACTTTCTATTTCTTTTTCCATTTCCACTTTTCTTTGGGTGTTTGTTTAAATATAGTTCTACTTATTTTCCTTGTTTCGTATCCTACGTCAGATTATGTAACGAAAATTCTTAATTACCATATAATTAATCTCTAAACCAAGTAAAATATTAAATATTACAAAATATAACATATTATGGGGCTCTGCCCATGGTACAAATCTCAGTATGCAGCGAAGTATTTAGCATATACAACATAAACAAAAAAGACCCTTAAGTTTGGTAATATACATTATACTCATGTAACCAAACGAAACATATGATTGGAATCAAATCAAGTCTCGTTTGCCTTTCCCTTGGTAGCACCGCTTGAACTCTCACCTAAAAAATTTTAAATATTGATAGGGTGAGTCACATGGACTCAGTAACCACAATTCTATTTTAATAAGTATGTAGGGAATGATTATAAGATAATTAAGCGGGCAAAGTATATATTCATATAACATAGAGTTTAATCTTCCCAAAACATTATTATTTCAAGAAAAAAATTCAATATGCATAACACTCCCTCAACCATCCTTACAACCTCCTAAACCGCTGACAGAACCCATGAACTATATATAATAGGATTAGTCTTTTTGACAAGACTGCACCAAACTCTCCAATAATGAGGTGTAACCCAGTCAAAGGCTACAAAACTCATATTGGATCATGGATTCCCTTTCTGTCGAAAATAGAAAGGTGTCACCGGCCCTTGAGCTGACCCTTAACCCGGCCAAAGAAAAGGGTGATACCAAGAGCCTTGAGAATGCCAAAGTCATCTATTATGCACACGGTAGCGGCTATACCATATGGTATAAAAGAATCAAACCTCTCCCCAATCACAACTCAACACATCCAAAATCTCAACATCACAATCTTCAATATCAATAATTTATTCATACATTTCATATTTAATGCTATGCATCATCAATCATTCAAATAAATTATTCAGGCCCACTTAACTAAAAAAAATACTAAAAACATGATTAATACTATCATTGTATATTTTTCATATATAAATTACTATAACATATTTATAGCAATTAAAAATTCTAACATACACATATAATCATTTCAACAAGCATACATGATAAATTGGAAAGTGGTTACCTCAAGTTCTTGACACAACTAAACTTGAGAGAATTTAACTCCAACAAGCCAAATTCAAATTCACACTACAATAAATATATATATGTACACGTTAATATAATTTATAATAATTGTTAACTAATACAAAATAGTAAATAATAATCCCCATAATTGGCTCAATTTTATAAAACATAACCACAATTTATCTATTCCTCAAATGTCTTTTAAATCAAAATTTCTAAAATTTCTTAACTCTATTTTACTCAATAAAATATTTAATAACTATAATTCTCTAACTATAATATCAAATCATAATTTATAATTTCACATAACTCAAAATCTGCAAAACTAAATTGATTAAAATTTCAATAATACTTCCAATAACTCAAATAAATTGTTTAATCCAAATTTAATCGATAAAAAATGTTTCTAAAGCATAATTTATGATTTATTCAAGAATAAATTAATTACAAAATCATAAAACAACCAAATGGTAATCTAAACCGATTGAAATAAACTATTATTTATTCTCTACATATCTATAACCATCTTTTGTAAAAACTCAAAATTCTCCCAAAATCCTAACTCTAAAATTCTCACTAAACAGTATAATATTACCACCAATAGAAAGATAAAAATATGTAGAACAACTTTTATAAAGGAAGTTTGATGAGAAAAAGTGATTTGAAGTACCAAAATTATCATAAATTTAGAACCTTACTTGTTGAAACTTCGTTCGCTCTGTTTGCTCGTCTGCTTGTAAAACCTGAATGAGAAAGTGAAGGGAAAGGGTATTAATAATACCCTCCCTACTTTTTCTCAAGCAAGCCCCACACGTTTTTCTTTTTTCTTTTTTGAAAAAAAGCTGCCGACAGTTTTTTTTAATACTACAGATTATACAACCATATGAGAGAAAAGAAGGGAAAAAGTGAAAAACACAGCTTCACAAGGCAGTCTCGGTAAATTTGTGTTGCGTACAAGTTAACTGTTGGATCAGGCTAAAATTTAGTCAGATGATTCAACGCATGTGGTTTGTCATTTCCAATGGCAGGATCTTCATTCAAAGGCCTAGTGTGAGAGAAATTGTGTTTATTGTGACGGACGTTTTTCTGGTATTTTCAGCTTCTTTATTCTCTATTGTAAGCTTGCAGCTTTAGTTGATGGAGCCCAGAAATTCCAAACATGCTTGAGAAAATGTACTACAAGAGGATGGATGTTCTGATGCAATTGGCATCACAACCTTCAATAAGATTATTGACCATGACTTGTTCTCTCATTGCAATGTCCGTTCATTACTACAAAATATAGATTTAGTGGCGCTAATCTTATGGCACTTCTTCAAACAAACGCCGAATGAGACTTCTATTTTCTTAAAAAAAATACATGTAGCAACTATGATGTTTGATGTAACACCCCAAATTTTATATTCACCTAATATGTTGTAATTATTCAAAAAATTCAATAAAATGATGAATATTAATGGGAAAAATGAGCAAATTAATTCAAGAAAGGAATTAGATTTCAATGGTAATAGCAAATCCATAATTTTGCCAACTTAGCCAAGATTAATTACCTTCCAATTAATTGAAGTTAATTTCAATTAATCAAGGAAAATAAAGGAAAATGTATAATTGGAATATTTTTTATGGAATAAATCAAGAATTATGAAATTAGAGGGAATTATACATAATTCATTTAATTGAATTATGGAAATGTTGAAAACAATTTTATTTCCCTGTTCTTCCATTTTCGTCCAACACAAGGAAAATGGAGGAAAAAATGATTAATGAAATTAAACATGACAAGTGTCATTATCCTATGAAATGAGATTAGTTTATAATTTATTTTCCAAGAGCACATGTCTAATTGCATTAAAACAATGCTACATGGATATAGTGATCATAATAAGTGATGGTAAGGGAATAGCTTGAGTGAAGGATTGGATGAACTTGAGTGCATGGTTGAGTACAAAGTTGGTTTAGTTGGAGAAAAACCCGTTTGGTTAGAAGAGCAAGAGGGGGGACGGTTTTTTTGAGTCTAACCAAGAGGAAGAAAACTAGTTCAATGCTAATGGAAGCCAAAGGGAGTAAGTATGACATAAGTATGAAGGAGGTATAGGTTGTGACAAGTGTCACCATTACATCCCTTGATGAGATCAAATGGTGTAGGAGGAAAGGAGAGATTTTATGAAGCCATATTCCTTCATCTTCCTTTGTTCACTTCGGCCAAACACAAGAAAGAGAAGAGAGAGAGAGAGAGCTTGGAGGTCTCATGTGCTAGAAAGAAGGAAGAACGGAAATCCTAAGGTAAGAAGAAGATCTCTTAAGCTTTTCTTGTGATCTTGTTAAGAAACATTTCTCTAAACCTTTATTCTTCAAGAAATCCATGATTTTGAAGACACATCTTGAGCTCAAGGAGAGAGAGAGGAACCACCTAGAGTGAGAGGATCCAAGAAGCTCAAGAGGTAACTACACAAAACTCAAATCTATACTAGTATGAAGTGTTGTTGATGGTTGTTGTTGGTTTTGGTGATTTTTGGTCAAGTTGTGAATTTGGAAAGCCCTAACCCTAAGGGGTTATACTACTCAAATTTATTTGAATCATGGTTAAGATGGGTTTAAATGAATTAATAAATGATTAGAAGTGGAAAAGTACAAGCTTTAGAAGCTAAAACACAAAAGAGCATTTTTTCGTTTTTTTTCTAATGTTTCGGCCAGCACTGTTCTAGGGGAAGGAGCTGGATTTTCATGAAATAAATGGTTCCATTGGATTCAGTAGGCAAAAATAGGTGGGGTTACAATTGGTCACTTTTTCGGAAAAGACCGAAAAAGCATAATTACGAAAACGTCAACAAAATCCCTAAACTGGGGGCTGTTAAGGGTATTTTCATAATTGGACATTGAATTTGGTGATTTCAAGTCCGGAAATGGATTTCTTGGATGAAAATATGTCAAAATAGTCCTAGTCAAAATTTTGGGAAAACGTGACATCGGGTTAAATAGCGGGGTCGAGCCGGAGTCTTAGGAGCATTTTGATAAATTTTCATCATAGGCTAATATAACCATAAGAAACACTATTAAATAGTCTAAAATAACACTTGGATAGGTCATGACCTATTTCTTATACATTTAATATTTTATGATCGAGACAAAAGTCAGAAGTGACACGTGTTACGAGGCACTCTAAAAAGGGGTTAAAAGAACTTTGAGGTAGGGACATTGTCCTTTATATATCATACCATAGTTATATGATTGTGTAAATGTCATGTTTGTAAATGTGCTTTATTAATCAACATGTTTTGCATAGTGAGGGGCATTTAGTGCCAGGGGCACTTACACTGGGAGTTGGTGAGAGTCCAACCGGTGTAAATTGTGGGGTTGGGCCCTATATATGTATACATGCAAATTATATATTTAAAATGTTTATTAATTGATGCATACCTGGAGCATATCATATGTACTTTTCGTATTTTCTATGAACGATAGCATATTTCTATTGGGATTCCTTGAAATCTCACCCTTTTTTCTAAACAAACATCTCAGCAGATGCCAGTGGGACGAAAGGCAAAGGCGTATACTCTAAGAAGGGAATTGCATGTGTATCAAGACAAGGTCAAAGCTGGTGGTTATAATTAGTTTATGCCTTAGATATTTTGGGATATCTTGTAATTATTGAAACTTCCGCTGTATTTTTGTATTTCGTCGATGAACGACTTTGGGGTTGTAAACGAATGCTTTTATCAGTATAATTATACTTTTCTATATGCCAATGGAATTCCGTCTTTATTACTTTTCGATTATTGAAATGGAAATGGGTGTTGACATTTGACCAAGAAAGCACTATAGCTATCTAATACCTTGTATAACGCTTGCTTGGGGAAGCGCCATACAAGGGGTTATTTTTTTAAAAAAAAATCAGACCGCTTGTATAGCCCTTACCTAGACAAGCGCCATAGTTGGCCTTATTTTTTTTTTTTGAAAAAATATAGGCCTTATATGGTGCTTGTCGAATCAAGCGTCATACAAAGTCACCCTTAAAAAATTTAAAACGTCACATAGAAATTAAAACAGTGAAACGCTGAAGATCTTCAAAGGCACTTAAGGATCAAGCGCCAATGAATCTAAGGTCTTCAAAGGCGCTTGACCATCAAGTACCTTTAAAGGCTATTATATAGCCTTGAAAAAGTCAAGGCCATATAATTGCCTTCAAAGGCGCTTGATCATCAAGGGCCTTTAAAGGCAATTTCCTTCAATAGTGCTTAAACATCAAGTGCCATTGAAGGCAATAAGGCTTTTCTATTTTTATTTTTAATTATTGAAAGCTATGTCGCTTGCCTAGCTTTCCTTCTAACAAGGCTTTTATTTTAAAAAATTTGTCCAGCTTGCTATATATTTTCTTCTTCATATTGTGACTTATAAGGGGTTTTATTTTAAAAAATTTGTCCAACTTGTCATATATTTTCTTCTTCGTATTGTGACTTGTACGTACAAATCTAGATGCGGAAGTCATCGTTCTATCGCTCAAGTCTCTCATGTTCAAAGAAATATGTAGTCCAACCCGATTGAAAAGCTCATACCAAAGTTTGTGGTACTAGAGAAAATAAGTGCGACCGTGGTACCTTCTTCTTTAAGTACATACTAAATTCCCAAATCTCAAAAGCTTTTTTTTTTCTTACTGTTTCCTCCTACAGAAACTTTCTTGTAAGTCTTTTTCCTTTTTTAATACAGAAGCTTCCATCGATTGACACTATAGTTTCCTTTTTTTTAATTCTAAGTTTAAAATCTGTCATGAATCTTAGCTCGTAGTTTTTGTGTATTTATAATTTTTTTTCCAAGTATTTTCTTGCAGTTACAATTCTCTCTTGTTAAACTTCCTATACATTGTAAGTTTTTTAATTTTTGAGGTTACAAATATAATTTTATTAGTTGTTACTTGTTTAATTTGCTCAATGTAGTTATTTTTTTGGAGTTATTTCATTCTGATTTGGTTTAATTCTGGTTTGGTTTTGTTCATTTTGCTGTAAATTTGTACTGTAAAATACAAAGTTCATTAGGAAAAGAAAAAATTACTTAAAATTATTTTTTTGAAAAAAAAATACTTTCTATGACGTTTCTTTGGAGAAATGAGCTCTGTCAACACCCGTTTCCATTTTGATATTCGCAGAGTAATGAAAACTAAGTTACACAAGCATACAAAAAAGTACATATATACTGATAAAAGTAGTTGTTTATAATTCCTAGTCAAAATATGGAATGTGATAGTATTTCCAATATTTACAGATTATCCCAAAGGTATTCTAAACATAAACTAATTATAACCACGAACTTTGATTTTGCCTCGAGACATATGCCAATCACTTCCTTGTGTCTACTTTTTGCCTTTCGATCCACTGGCACCAACTAAGATGTTTGTTTAGAAAAATGGGTGAAATCCCAAAAAATCCCAATAGAAACATATGATCGATATATAAAATGTGAAAATTAAATATGGAATGCACTATATTAGGCAAAATGAAAGTTCAATTCGATTGATATGTGAACACAAGTTTCAGGGCCAAATATCGAGATAGAACCCCTACATGTACATTAGCCGAGTCACCAACCACAGCTAGAATTTTCGACATACCTTGGCCGGGCACCGAACCACAACTAGGTACTATGCCTTTAGCATGCATTCGATTACGAAATATAGTAACACATAACATACAAATATAGATTTATGTAGTATTTAATAAGATTCATGCCCTTTTTCAGTCATTTTTCATCTAAACGGGCTTTTCAAACACTAATCCAAATAGGTTTAAGGTTAGAAAAAAAGCTACTTCTGCCACCACCAATTCAAACACAAATCACTTTTACAATATAATTTTTATCTTAATCTGACTTTTGCAAAAGTCAGATTACAAAAAAATCTACTTCTCCACCACTAACCCAAACGAGTACTTATAAGCCATATAAACCCAAAGTCATTCCAAACACCACTTTTAGCTGAAATAGACTTTTTGAGTTGAGGCAATTAGTTTGGAGGTGTTAATAGCCATCCCAAAGATTCCCTGAGTCTTCTTATAATGGGAAAATAAATCTTTTAGTCATATAGTGTTGATTCAATTGTAACTTAATCCCTATGCTTTAACTTGGTATAACTTAATTCTTATAGTTTTAATTCAGCTGTAATTTAATCCTTAAATTTTGACTCATTATAATTTAGTCTTGAAAGTTTTTTTTTACCAACCAGTTCCTATAGTTTTTTGATAAGCTCCCATTCCTATAGTTTTAATCATACGTGATTAATTTTATTATTTTTTTTAAATTCGAGAACAAGTTTCACATTATACGTATTTCTTTTTAAATTAAGCAGGGCATGTGAAACGGTGAAAGCCAGGTTGGTCAGTGTCAACATCAAAACGGCAAGAGAGTTGTGACTGGACGCAAAAGAAGTGAGAACACAGTAAGATACAGCACAAAACGACACAGTGCCTCTCAATCTCGCTCATCCCTCTACGCAAAC
The DNA here is from genome assembly GCA_963242795.1 of Inga leiocalycina. NCBI lineage: Eukaryota > Viridiplantae > Streptophyta > Magnoliopsida > Fabales > Fabaceae > Inga > Inga leiocalycina. The sequence goes on along the minus strand of OY725329.1, from coordinate 11,789,227 downwards.
GAGATCCAAATCATTCACGTTCACTTACCTGGTCCCCTTCCCACCGATTATTATTATGACATGTGTGTATATAATTCTATTTATCAATATTAATGTCATTGTTTTTCATTTTCATAATTAAAACTAAAATTAAAAATTTTTCATCCCCAATTTCACGTTTTATTTTTTCACGCAATTTTTTTTTCCATAAATATCCAATGTTAATTGAATGTCATTGTAGTATAGTTTATGATTTTTTTTTTGGCCATCATGTAGGGTATGAATATTAAGGCAGAAGGCTGAAAATAGAAGGGGATAAGAATATTTCAAATCATATAATATTTTTAATATAATTTTTCTATTACATTTTCAATACAAGTAGACTATGTGGGCTTGAATTAGAGAAAGTTAGAAGATATTGACAATCTATTGGTTCAAATAGTAAGTGGTCTAATTTCCGTAAAGAGGAGAACACAAGTTTAAATATTGAAAGTGCACTTATTGAGAGAGGTGACAACTCTTTACGCTCTAAGCTTCGAAAGAAGAAATTCTTACATTGTACTAAAAAAAAAAGAGAGAGAGTGAGGCAATATTTTTATGTATTTTTTTAATAGTATCTTTTAAAATTAGTAATCCAACTAATAAATTGCCCTTCAAGATAAGTGTCCTCGGAGTTAGTCCAATACAAAGCCTCAGGCGTATTAGGAATGAAAACTAAATTTCTAGGTACTCATGACTTCTTAATACCAGTACTAATACAAGATTTCTATGACAAATAATCATGACAAATAATCATGACAAATAAGTTACAAAATAACTATTATGTTTCATGATACAGAACATGATTATTTTAAGAGTAAAATACTCTAACCACCCCTCTGTTTTGCCTTAATTACACAGACCTCCCTTCTATTTTAAAAACCTATATAAATCTCCCTTAAAACTAAAATGTATATTACACAAACCTCCCTTATATTTTGAGATTCTATTTCCATTCATCTAAATCGTTAGTTGACCATTAAGTTTGACCTTTGAACTTTTTTTTAACCAAAATGCCCCTCTTCACTATTAGAATTATTTAAACATAAATATATATATATATATATATATAGAGGCTAATAAAAATTTATACAACTAAAAATTTATTCTAATAGATTTTCTAACTTTCTAATTTGTTAAAAAATTTATTAATTTTGATATTACAAATCAATTTTGACTTAAAATATATATTAAACACATATATTTTTATCAAATATAATAAATTATATAAGTTTGAGATTGTATGTGTCATTTAAATTTATAATTTAATAATTTTTTCACAAATATTTATAAACACATTTGATCAAGCACATTTTTATTTAAAAGCTTGCTTGAATATTTAATGTTTGTGATATTTACATTAACCAATGCCAAAATCATCAATAAAAATAGAAATTAAGGAACAGATAAAACTCTTAAATTATTTAAAACAATTGTAGTCAAAATGTGCAAGAAAAAATAAATACACCAACCATGTGAATGAATTTGAATAAAAATTTGATAAGCTTAAATTCTTTAAAACAATTCTAGTTAAAGAACAATTTTTTCAAAAAAAAAAAAAACACGATCAATGCCTTTTCAAGTATATCATGCACAGTAAAAAAGTTTGAATGGAAATTTGATAAGCATGACACTTAATTAAAAAAACGCACTATCAATGCCTTTTCAAGTATATCATGCACAGTGAAAAAGTTTGAATGGAAATTTGATAAGCATGACACTTAATTAAAAAAACCATGATCAATGCCTTTTTCAAGTATATCATGCACATTGAAAAAATTTGAATAAAATATGGAAAAAAAAACACCACAACACTTACTGTGAATAATTATATATTCATATATCATGTACAATGAAAAAGTTCTAACAGCAATAAAAGATTACAAAATATGCGAAAGTCATTGTTTAATGAATTTAAATGAAAATTTGATAAGCTTTGTACTTTTTTGTGTCTATGATCCGTAGATCCAGTACAGTTGTCTTCTTCATAGCTATTCTTGTAGCTCGTGTTTTTTTTTTCGGGAAGTCTACAAACTCTAAAGTAAAACTAGGGATTTAGTATTAAGGATAAAATAGTAAATAAATTTTATTTCTATATAAAATTTAATTTAAAAAAATATTTTTGGAATCTTGTTAGAATATTCTTAACGGAGTTAACTATTTGGACTTAAGTGTATATTTTCAAAATAGAGGGGAGGTCTGTGTAATTAAGGCAAAACAGGAGGGTGGTTAGAGTATTTTACTCTTATTTTAATTAGCAAGGGGAGTAATATTTGCTTTAACGAGAATAAGTGATGTCTTTACACTTCGAATCATAATGCTATTAATAAGTGAGTAATAAATTGGTGGGTTTTTCATAACACCAACAAAATACACTCACCAAATCCGAAATAACCAGGCTACAGTGAAGTTAATAAATCAACCTAAGCCTAAACTACTACATTCACTCCTATCTAACCCCAATTATTTTATATATGTATATACATTAATTACAAAACCAGGGGACTAAATCAACTTCACCTAATCCAAAATGACTTGACTAAAGTCAAATTCATCAATCACCCTAAATGCTTGTTTGAGAACTTCTGAAAAGTGTTCTTTTAAGCACTTTTTCAAGTGCCGAAATAAGAGTGTGTTTGAAATAACTTTTGGAGAATAACTTCTGGAGAAAAAGTGATAAAAGTTATTTTAGAGAATATATTTTAAGCATAATATATTATGTGGAAAGTGATTTTGATAAAATGATAATGTTTAGATAATTATTATTAGAATCACTTTTTTCATAATCAAATTATTAAAAAGGACATTTTAACTCATGTGATAATTGCATATCAAAGATAATGTTCCATTTCATCCATTTTTAATATTTAATTACATAATAAATACCAAGATTTAAATAAGTTTGTCTACAAAATTAAAATTTTAACATTAGCCAATTTTATGATATGATAAAATAGCTCAAATATATATATATGTATTAATAAATTGTATAGACAAATCATTTTAAATAGTCATTAATAAATTGTACATTCTAAATAGTAATTAAAAGTTCCTAGATTCTTTTTTTTTTATTTTTTTCCAAATGCCCATCATCTTCATATTAGCCTAGAAGTTAGTAAATTATATATATATAGAGGAAGAGCGGAAGGGTGAAATAGAAGTAGATAAAAGAACTAATGCTGAGACTAGGTCCTCGGATTTCAGCATAGACTGGGATTTATTCCATCGAGTACTGCTGAGCTTATGGCCTTCTGCCAAGGTCTCCAACTATGCAAATAATATGAATTTCAAAGAGTCGTTCTTACACAGATTTTTCTTGAGGCATATCATTTGGTTATGCAGGATAGTGGTCTTCATCATCCATTTAGACTAGAGATTAATGCAGTTAGAGATTTTCTTTACTCCCAAAGGGGCATTGAACTTCGCTATACACCGATAGATACAATTAGGTGTGCTGATTACCTAGCAAAGAGTGCTCAGAACTTAGTTCAACGTCTAGTTGTCTTACTAGTTTCCCATTTCAGGTGTATTTCCTTAATGAGGGAAGACTTTCTACAATCTTTTTGATGTTTAGTATGTTTTTTTGTATGTACTATCCAAGCTAGCTTGGCTAATATATATATCTAAAAAAAGAAAAAGAACTTATAAAGTGTCAGAAGAAAGAGAAGACCGAGGAAAGAGAAAATATGGAAAGGAAGAGATGAGAGAGGGAAGAGAAAATGGAGAAAAAATAAGCTTTGTCCACAACCATGGTTCTGGACACCAAAACTAGAGTTGATAAAATGGGCCCAACTCGTGGTCCGGGTTGGGGTTTTTTTGGCCTGTATTCGCGCCATGTGCGGGTTGATGCGGGCTGGTCCACATACTTTTTTTATTTTTTTTTACATAGATGCCTTGCTTGGACTTTTTGGTGGGCTGGACTTTTTTTTTTTTTTTTACATGGATACCGTGTTGGGCCCTGATAGTTGGGGTTTGGGCTTGGGGAGATAGTTTTTTTTTAAAATATTTGGATTTTGGGAGGTTCTTTACTAGATTGTTGGTTTCTTTTTTGGGTTTGGATTTTGGGAGGTTCTATTTTTTTTTTGGATCCAAACTTATATATGGCAAAACTTGAAAAAAAAAAGTGCGAGATACAGGCTGACCCGCGAACCCGCACATGTGGGTTAGGGTTGGGGATTTCCCAACCCATGGAAGTGCGGGTCAGCCCGCAACTTACAGGTTGGCCTGTTTTGTCGGCTCTAACCAAAACCATGGTTTTAGTATAAAACAGGATTTTTAGTTTTTTCTCTCCTCAAAATCATGGTTTGATACCAAACGCTTTTTTTTTCTTCATCCAAACACACACTAAAACTCTTTTTATATATTTATTTCGTAAATCATAAAATCACTTTTAAAAAGTTAAAACAAATATGTGATTTCTACTGGTATTTTCTTTTCTTCATTGATGTATTTTTCTTTTCTTGCTGGGAGTTCCTGCAAAATTTTTTGGTTGAGTTTAGTTAGCTTGTTAACTGATTTGTTCAAGTTATAATGAAAAGTGTTAATACCATCTCATTTCACACCAAATCTTATATGTGCTCTGAAGTCCGATTTTTGTTTCTTGTTGGTTTTTTTGAACTCGGTCGACAATGGCTATGTCGTGAGCTCATGGTTGTCAGGGAGATGGCGTTGCAAAGTATGGGCTTCTTTTGCTTTTTAATTATCAAAGGTATTGTCGTCTTTTAAACTCCATACTAAATATATTTGATTTTTTTTATGATATATTAAATATATTTTTAAACTCTATTTTTATATTTATATTCATATTTATTTTTATTTTTATCAAAATCAATTCTAACTTAACAGTTTTAAAATATAAGAAATTCTCTAAATTTAGTATTAAAATACAAATTAAAATAATAATTCATATTTTTAAAGTGACGAAAAGGATTGTAATATAAGGTCTTATCCTGTCACGTGGAGTTGATCTTCAATGGGGTCATAATTTACATTTCATTTTGTCTTTTTTCAAAAAAAAATTTATATTTCATTTATCTATATTTCAGGAAGCTTCCAACTTCCAAGCATTATGACAGATATTTTCCATTTTCACTGGAAAAATGGTTTTTTGCTTTTTTTTTTCTTTGGTTTATAAAGGAAGTAGATCCTTCCAAGCAAAGGTATTTGAACACGTAATCTCCCGATCTTCTCTTCAGTCTTCCAATAAATTTTTTTATGAACTTGAGCTCTTGGGGGACAGCAGAATCTCATGCTACTTCTTTCTTTAATTTAAAGGTATATATATTTTTTATGCTTAAGATCTTTTGATGCTACTTGATACTGTGTCCGTTTAATAATTATGATTTTTTTACCTGGGTTAATAATCATGAATTTCGTTTCAAATCTGTTTGAAAGCTACGAATTGATGTATTGATTCCCGACTCAGTATGGCTTGAGTTCCGATAAAATTGGAATGATGCAGTATTGCTTGAGTTTGTGATCATTTCTTTCTGTGCTTCTTTCCTTCCTTGTTATATTTATTTATATAGGTTCCTGAATTGCGTCGGGAAAACGATTTGAAGTATCTACTCTAGTAATCTACTTTGCATCTCCGTTATCTATGATAATCATGAAGAAAATTGAGTTGAACTCGTTCTGATTCAATTGCTATCGCTGTTTAATGCAGACTACAGTTTTTGGGCATGGAAACTCTATCGTATGGTTCGGCCCCATGTTGCCATGTGGTGAACTCAAAGTTGAAATTGAGTGAGAGGTGCTTCAATTCCCGACAATTAGGGTTTCCCAATGCTGGAAATCAAGGAATTCATAGTTTTAACACTGTTTCTAGATTCTATAACACTGAAAGAATTCATAGGTTCTTAAATTCTCTTAGAGGCTTTAAACAAAATAATTCCAAGGTTTATAGTGGAGGCTATGATGGGTTTGTGATTGATGGTGACGGAGATGTAAGAGATATCTCAGGAATGGAACAACCTGCTGCTAAGGTTCGCGTTCCTGGTCTGCCAAATGAGCCGAAGGGGGAATCTGGTGCTGTGATAAGAAGTTGCTTTTGGGAGTGGAAGCCAAAGCTTAACGTGCACTATGAAAAGGCCGGTTGTGAAAATTTGGAATCCCCGCAGATTCTCTTTCTTCCTGGTTTTGGTGTTGGTGCTTTCCATTATGAGAAGCAAATGAAGGATTTGGGCCGTGACTTTAGAGTATGGGCACTGGATTTCCTAGGTCAAGGGATGTCACTGCCTTTTGAAGATCCCACACTTCAGTCAAAAGAAGGTGGTGCATCTAATGGTAAAACTTCTTCATGGGGTTTTGGAGATGAAACTGAACCATGGGCAGAAAAGCTTGTATACTCAATGGATTTATGGCAGGATCAAGTTCGCTACTTTATAGAAAAGGTTTGTGATGTGTACACAATGATTCCTCTACTGTGTTCATGTTTTATTTGATAACAAAAGATCTTTAGTTGTCCCAGCTAGTTTATTGTTTTGCAAGCACTGTGCTGAAAGTCATATCATACAGATGGTTTTGCTGCAAATCATAACAAGCAAATGGCTTTTCTTCATTACTTCTTTTTTGAAATTCCTTTCATTTATTTACGTTTGAAGGATTACTTGTCAAATCTTATCTCATGTTGATCAGTCATGACTCTCTAGCTCTGCTGCTACAACTTCATAATTGTGCCAAAAGTTAGGATTACCTAGTTATTGACTTTCATTTATATTGATGCTGTCCTACTTTCATTTATATTGATGCTGTCCTATCTTGGTTGGGTTGATATTGATATACAGTGGCTTAATGTTTTGCATTACAGCATGATTTGCTCAAGTATTTCAACAACTATAATAAATTTGTATCATTACTTCTCCGGTACCTCTTGTTTGTCCTCCAAGGCCTTGAAACTTAATGCGGTAGAAATCTGCAGTCTTTTTTATGATTAGCTTATAGGTTTATTTTTTATGGTGATGATTGACGTAACAAGTATGTAAACATTTATATTCTTCTTCAGTATCTTCATTTAATAATCTGCTTGTGGACATTGATTCCATCAAATGAATCCATGTATTGATTTTCAGGTAATTGGTGAACCGGTCTATATTGTGGGCAACTCATTAGGAGGATTTGTTGCATTGCATTTTGCAGCATGTAATCCTCATTTAGTAAAGGGTGTCACTCTGCTCAATGCAACACCTTTTTGGGGGTTTTTGCCAAATCCTGTGAGAAATCCAGGACTTGCAAAAATATTTCCATGGGCTGGAACATTTCCTCTACCCACACGTGTGAAGAGGCTGACAGAGTTGTTGTGAGTATCACTTCACCTTTTTCATTGCTTCATTCCTGTGCTTTTTTCAGACTACTTTTACACTTTCCAGAAATTAACTTCTAATTTCCTTATTTCAGCACATAAGCTTCATTTCCATTCATATGTAAAGAACTTAGATGGAAAAGTATTCTGAATGGCTTAAGAGGTCTCATTTTTGAGCAAAAACAAGATTTGCTTTGCGTTGGAAATCCTTTCCTCTATTCGAAACCTGCTTTTGAATTGAAGAATTGATCTTGTTTATCTTTAGGTGGGAGAAAATTAGTGATCCAAAAAGTATCGCTGAGATACTTAAGCAGGTTTATGCAGATCATTCAACAAAGGTAGATAATGTGTTCTTGCGTATAGTTGAAACGACAAGGCATCCAGCTGCTGCTGCATCATTTGCTTCAATTATGTTTGCTCCTCAGGCAGAATTATCCTTCGACGATGCATTATCTAGGTAGGTGTCATTGCTACTGATTAAACTGCTTCATCGGCTCTTGCTTGTTATCAGTATATCTATTTTTGGTTCCAAAGATGAATATTTCTAGGATGTCTTCATTTTAGATGTCGAACCAAAAATGTGTCAATCTGCCTCATGTATGGCAAAGAAGATCCATGGGTGAGGCCAATTTGGGGACTTCAGGTTAAAAGGATGGTTCCGGAAGCTCCATATTATCAAATCAGCCCAGCCGGTCATTGTCCTCATGATGAAGTTCCAGAGGTACACAAGTCCTCACTAATTAGTTTGAAAGTGTTCTTTCCTTTGCACATTCTAAATAGGATAGGTAGGTCAAGCCAATTATAAAGAGACGTGTAATCATATCCAGTATATTTCCTGATAAGTGAAATATTTACATATTTATTTTCCCTTATATGATGATTTTGTGGACAATATTTGAGCTTAATATAATAAATTTGGGTGTAATAAATAAATAAATAATGTTTTTTGAATAAATAGTAAATAAATAAAAAATTACAAAAGCACTGTAGCAGATTGAAAACTGTAGCTGACGGAAGTTACTGTTCACCGCGTGTAAAAAGCAAAAATACTGTAGCAGCAAATAAAACATGAGTTAACTGTAGTAGTGAATAAAAAAAATGTGGTACTGTAGCTGAATAAAAAAATGAACGGTTATTGTTCATCCGGAATAAAAAATGAAAAACATTGTAGCACTCGTTTTCCTATAAATACGAAGGAGCATGACGGAGGAAGGAACGAAAAATGCAGATGGAAATGTTCTTTCTCTGATAGTGTGTGTGTGTGGTGTCCTTCTCTGACAGGTGGGATATTGTAAAAAATAATACAATGCATGAAATTAAATATAAGATATAATACAATGTCCTCCCCCTGTCAGAGAAGGACGCCACAAACACACTATCAGAGAAAGAACATTTCCATATGCATTTGTCGTTCCTTCCTCCGTCTTGCTTCTTCGTATTTATAGGAAAACGAGTGCTACAGTGTTTTTCAATTTTTATTCCGGACGAACAGTAACCGTCCCTTTTTTTATTCAGCTACAATAACTCCACTACTACAGTACTGCATTTTTTTATTCACTGCTTCCCCCACTGCTACAGTAAACCCATTTTTTTATTCACTGCTACAAATTTTTGCTTTTTCCACGTGGTGAACAGTAACTTCCGTTTGCTATAGTCTTCGGTCTACTACAATAACTTTCGTAATGTTTTATTATATATTATTTTATTTATTTAAAATAATATTTATTTCAAAAAAATTATTTATTTATTAATTACACCCAAATTTATTATATTAAGCTCAAGTATTGTTTACAAAAGTATCATATAAGGGAAAATAAATATGCAAATATTTTATTTATCAAATTCCTCCATACTTAGCTTTTGGGCGTCCTTGGACAAGGAATGACTAATAAGTGCGTTAAACAAAATCAGAAATATCAAGTCATAAGCAAGAATACAATTGAAAAATAAAGAGGTCATAGTATTCATGAATCAACGAAAATATAAACTAGTAACTTTAATTGAAAATGAATAAACCAAGTTCGTAAGTGTAGCTCATTCTCTCAATCTCTCAAGTGTTTAAGGGTAAGTATTTCACTCAAATTCAACCGAAAAAATTGCACTACCATAAGCTTGCTAAAAATCTCAATCTCCACTACCTAGTTCATATGCATAATTCAAATCAAAAGGACTTATTAAGGGTTATAATGGGGTTAAAGTAAAAGGAATGTAAAATATGATATGAAAAGCTACATTTAAGAAATTTAATAAAACAATTGAAAAATAGGCTAACTTATAATTTATCTTTTCACAACAACCTACAATTCAAATACTTGATATTTTTTTTTTTTCATTTTTTGTCTTTTTATTTTTTTATATTTGCGACTCTAAAGATCATGATATATACACCCCCACACTTGTCAAAAGCCCATCTCACAAGAATTTCCAATGCTCTGTTAATCTTCAAAATTAGGTAAAAGCATTTGATATATCATTACAACACATATTAATGGGTTGAGAACGAAGAAAAAATCAATTAAGCTCAAAGGGGCTTATCAACAATAATATAATTATAAGATTGGCTATTTGGCTCTGGCTAAAGAAAATGAATGCCTTTATTATTTTTGAATGTGCATGTGAAATGTAATTTCAACCAGATTTAAAACAGGTTTTAGAGTGACAACTTAATAGGTGAATATCACACACAAGAGAAATAATCATTATAGACTCAAAAGCTCACGGTTAGGGGTTTTCAAACTCAGCTCATTTAATCTCAAAATTCATTATCAATTGCAATAATCAATTGTCCATTCATGTTCTGAAATCTCTAAATTCAATTGATTCATCCTTAAAATTTATATACTTTTTAAAATCATTATAAAGTGCTTGAACAGGATTTTTTTTCACTCTTTTTAAAATTTTTTTTTTACTTTTAAATTTTACGAGATAGAGGACTTACCTGTTGGTTCCTCAAACGTGATGACAGTTTTCAAAGCGTTGAGTACTTTGTCATTATACTCTTTTAATGTTCTTGATTATAACCACCAAAATGAAATACATCATCAGGGATTACCAAAAGTCCTACAAAATCACAACAAAACATCCAACCAAACCTTGGGTTGCCTCCCAAACAACACTAAGTTTATAGCCTTCAGTCAGACTTCCCAAAATAAACTACTAATCAAAAATATCAAATGCCATGATTACCTTATCTTCATTTCTTTTCAGGCAACAATAGTTCAGACACAAAAAATGATCATTCAAAGTAACTAATTGTACTTCTTCAATCATAGAAAATTTTAGAGTACAATTATTTATTGAACTCAAATAAAGCACAACATGCATATATTCACAAACATATTTAGGAACTTCCAAAAATTTGGAGCATCCCACAAAATCCACTTGACTCTCATCAGTAAGAGTCAACACTTCAATAAGAGAGACATGAACAACAATAGTTGTTGGAACATCCATGTTAGTTTCACCATCAAAATGACAGGAATTAGGTTCCACAATAGGAACCTTTTTTAGATTACACCCAATATCCTCTCCAAAAGTGATTTCGAGCTCCTTATCACATTCCACAAGAGCTAAAGTTTTATTGAATTTCACATCCTCAACTTCTTTACAATAATCAACACAAGAAGTGGTCATTATGCTCGAAGAATTATTTTGCCTCATTGTTTTAAGTGACGAAATAATCTGAATCGCATATATTCCAATATTTTGGATACTTGACTCAGCTCTAATGGTAAATTCCTTTTGCTCTCTACTAAATTTCCCTGTTGATTCCGCAAACTCCTCACATAATCTTTTTAAATCAGACTTTTCCTTTTACTTAAGAGTGTGTTCTTCAATATATGAATAAGAGTAGAAAGGAGGATTAGGACAATACTTGACATATGGATCTAAAGACTCTTATTGCTCCAAAATTTCACCAAAATAAAAGGAATGATCAAAACAAGTTTGATTTATAGTGAAATCATCTCTCACATAATGACTGATATTACTATATGGACAATGCTTATAAGAATAACACTCTCCACAATAAGCACAAGAAAAACAATTATAATGAGAAGAATTTTCAATTTAACCAGCATTTATATTTTCTTGTCTCATTCCATCCACATGCATTTTAGAAAAAGAACCAAGACATGACAATTTATCACTGATTAAACCAAATGAATGCTATGAATAATCTATTTTTTTTAAATATTTTTTTATGTTTTATGATCTATTAAATAGTGCAAGTGTACATTGTCATAATCAAGTAATACAGAAGTGAGTAGAGTATCGTTCCCACGAGGATTGATCACTAAGTACCAAAATGGGTAATTTTAATTTTATTTAGTCGATCGACTAGTTGGTGTTGAAAAGTACAAAATAAAATGATTAAATATGAGTGCAAATAATATGAAAGCAAATATGAGAAAAAGCCCAAGGGATTATATTTCACTTAACAAATTTCGGATTGAATCACCTATATATTCTAGTCCAAATTATTCCACATGATTGATAGTCAAGTTTTCCTCATTTAATTACTAGCGTCTTCCAAGGTCAAGCAATTCTATAATTAATTGCTTAAATGAATATTCATAAAAACCATTTTACATTTCTTGGCCACCCCGTGAATATTCATAAAAACCTTTTTACATTTATTGGGTCCCCCTTTGAATTTCATATATGCATTTAAGCAATTAATGATAGAATTGCTTGACCTTGGAAGAGGTTAGTAATTAAATGAGGGAAACTTGATTATTAATCATGTAGAGTAATTTGGACTAGAATATATAGGTGATTCAATCCGAAATTTGTTAAGTGAAATCAAATCCTTAGTTTTTTTTTTTTTTTCATATTTGCTTTCATATTATTTGCACTTATATTTAATCATTTTATTTGGTACTTTCGATCACCAACTAATCGATCAATTAAATAGAATTAAAATTATCTATTTTGGTACTTAGCGATCAATTCTCGTTGGAATGATACTCTATTCACTTTTGTATTACTTAATTACGACAATGTATACTTGCACTATTTAATAGATCATCTAAACTAGTAACACTTACCCATGGGACTCAGCTTTGACATGTTTATGTTTTTCCTTCCTGATTGGCTTCTGTATTTGTATTCTGCTCCTGGTGGTTTAAATTTCCAATGTTCAAAGTATGCTTTCTGATTTCCCCCTTTTTTTGGACCTTGCTTATCTTTACATGTTAGAGATGACTTGAGAGGAATGGAACTCTTAGATATGTCCTGAATCCTGATCATCTGAAATAACAAGAAATCTACTCTTTGCTGGTTTTTCTATTCTCTCAAGTTTTTAATCGGGTCATTCTTTGGCTAAGCAGCCTGAATGAGTAATAGAAGATGTAGGAGTTTATCAATTTCAGGTGAGATAAAGCATGCATATAAAAAGAGTCTCGTGCTTATTGCTTTTGAGCTCAAAGTAGTCGAGTAGTTAGATGGACTGTTTAGTATGTAGACTAGACTGGAATTGGATGAAAAATATAGCATGCTGTACCATTTACAAGCTATCAAATTCTGCATGATACACGAGAACACTTGTCTGGTATTATTACATACTACTATGGTTCCTATTATAGGGCGCCATTTAGAATGTATTCTTGGTCTTTTTTATAAGGTACTTGATAGTTTTAAGGAGTATTTAATATTTTTGTTCTAGATATATCTCATATTTAAAAAGGGTTGAGAGAGAGTAGAAATTAATATAATGTTGAAGTTTAATGTAACTAAGAAGGGCGTTTTTGGAAATCATTTGAATTTATGACAAATCTAATATTTTTAACTGTTTTTTATTGGTACACTTGAATTAGTTAGAAGTGGCTTATATTTGTGACTAGAGAGGTATATAACTCGTGTCAGTTTTATTTTGTAGGTTGTGATCCTTGCTTGTTTGCCCTTTTTTTTTCTTTCAACAAGATGGCCACTAACCAAATAAATGCCTTTGTTATTAACAGGTCATAAATTTCTTACTACGTGGGTGGATAAAAAACCTGGAGTCTCAGGGTTCTTACTCATTACCTCTGCTTGATGACTCAGACAGTACAAACTTCACCATTGCCAAGGAGCTAGAATTTATGAGAGAAGGCTCGAAAAAATCAGTGATGGTTAAATATGTAGCAGGTGATAATAGTTTCACGCTTTGGGACAGGATCCGATCTTACTACACCAATTCTCAGGCCAAGCTCAAGAACTTGGCACCCAAATCTCAGTGATGTATAAAACGTGTATACTGATAGATCATACAAATCATAGGAACACTTGTGTTAATTGGTAATCAGTTGTCCATATTGTGTCAACCTTTACTGATAGGGAAAAAAAGATTTTGTTTTTTTTACAAAAAAAACCTGAGCTCAAGCATCATCCTTCAGCTCCATTGTCTTCATCTACACTGTAGCAATTGTACTATATCTGCTTCTATATATATCTCTCTCATCGTGGATGGGTATAACTGTGCAAGATTGAATCTTAATTGGTTTTATGTGGTAATCCGAGCATGTTAATGAAAAGCATGCCAATTGAATTAAACTTGAGGCTCAGGAAGTTGCATTTCATCACCATCCATAAATTAATTACCTGCGCAGACACAAACAACACATGCATGTTCAGATTTATTTATTTTTCACTTTTTAATTTTTGTAAAAAATATTTTAATAGGTAGAGAATCTAAAATAAAGATAATCTTTTAACTAATATTATTTAAAAATTCAGTTTAAAAAAATTAGATTTGGACAGTTGATATACGATGCCTCTTGGTGCCTACTCTTTAGATAAGCGTTGAAACGTGCACCCACAAAACACGTGAACATACGCAAGGGTGTGTGAGGCCCAACACGCACAAGTGGGAGCGAATTCAGTTTTATACAATTTTGGGCTTTCTTGACCTCAAGACCACACAATATAATATAAGGGATTCGTTTCTTCATTCGATGTATTCGTTTCTTCATTCGATAGGGATTGGTCTGAGTGGTAAGCAGCTCGGTTCTGTTTAAACAAGTTTTCGGATTTGGGACCTGGTAAATACAGAAAACCCTCGTTAGGAGTCTCACCCACCATGCCAGGTGCGTGACGCGGATCGGATCCGGATTAGCTAGGGCGAAGCTCTGGATACCGAATGGGCTACCAATAATAATACTAATAAGTAGGTCTAATGGAAGGAGTTAATCTCTTGCAACATGACGAACCAATGCTTGAATTTCTAACGGAAGAGGCACCCATGTCCAGTGTCCAACATTGCTTTGAATTGGATTGCTTCCAACATAAAAATACATATGTTTACAACAACAAGAAGTATAAAGTAATGTATTTATCATGAAAATCTTATGATATACTTCACTTCTAACCTTTTTCACTGGAAAAAAGAAAAAAGGAAAATTAGAAAGAATGACCTATATATAGAGAATGATATTCCCAAACAAGGATCTTAAAAATATTAAAAGAATAAAAAAACTAGAATATAAATTCATAAATACCAAACTACCCTTAAGTAAATTCTTCAGGTTCCCCCTCACATTTCAATTTTCAAGTAGTTGGCAGTTACTAAAATGTATTTTATTTTTTTAATAAAATCATAAATATAGTCACTAATGAGGAAGGAAACCCACTTTGCTGCCATGTTGAGAGGGAGACGAAAAGGACATAAACAAAGCAATAATTAAGAACTAAAGAAAGCAGTTGAAGAAACAGATAAAGTAACAAGAAGGACACCTAAACGAAGACAAAAGAAAGCTGTCACACTCACTGATCAAGCTAAGGGAAGAAGCCAAACCTATCCGAGACAGCTGAACCTACTTCCCCAGAAGTTCCTTGTGCCGACGGAAAGATCAAGGTTAGACCCAACTGGGTCGAGTCTCTCGCTTTCGAAATGGAAATCATGCAATTCCTGACTCGTTTACAAACCTTACCATTTGACTTGTGCCGCTTTACATCATTCCCTGCTGCGGATAACACCACCGAAGATGACGATGACACGACCACGAAGAGGAAGGGCGCCGGGAAAATCATGTGGGTACACAAGTTCAAATCAGCGATGACGCCTCAAGGACTCTGTTTTCCAAGTGGTTTATGATGTCGCAGGAGAATCAAAACAATGTGTTCCACGGTCAAGAAATGGATTCATGAATTAAAAAGTTGGTTGGAAGAAAGAACAAAGGAAGGAAAACCAGGCGCACATGCAAATCTCTTTTTTGATAACTGATAATGCAAATATCTTCAACCGACAATATATTGGAAATTGCTTCTCTCGTATGCAATTTAACCGTTTAACTCTTACTAATTTTTATTTATAAATATAAAAATTATTTTATATCCATAAAAATATTTTTTTTATTTAATTTCTTCTTTATTAGTTTCATTGGATTGCATTTTCTTTACTTTTTTCCGGTACATGATCAAATGATGTCAATACTTTACAATTAAAGAAAAGAATAAACACAAGAAGATAAAAAAGAAAAGAAGGAAGGAACATCAACAAGTTCATAAGAGATAGAACAAAAAGATTTCAACACAAATTATATGTCTTGGTCGACCAACTTTCTAAAGTTTAATAGTCCCTCACCCCACCTATGTTTGATATTAAATTTCGTTTCAAAGCAAGAGGACTGAATCACTGAGACTAGTGGATCATAAAGTCGTAGGAGATTCATGTGTCTGTTGAAGGAATTGGGGGATCTACCTTTGCTACTAATTTTAGCTTTTGACATAATGGTTAGCACTTTGGTTGTAAGGTTTTGTATCACATTGGGTATTAAAGCGGAGGACTGAATAGTTGAGACATCTATTCAATTCTGCCTGCTAACTTCTTAGCAAGTAATGGTATTAAATGCAATCAAATCAATGACATGTAACGGTATGGCTATAATATTAATTATGTTGATCATGTCATTTTAAATCCATGTCATAAAGTGAAAGAAGATCTCTAGATTGAAAAATAATATCCTACCTAAATACTTATCATCTAGTATTAGATACTAAATGATAGATATATAAATGAGATATGGTCAGGAAATGTTGATCTCTTTATTTGAGGCCTATTATAAGCTAAAAGATCTCTAGATTAAAAAAATGATATCTCCCTTGAGTACTTAACAACTGGTATCAGAGATCAAACATCTTTATTATCAATTGAAAATCTAATACCAATTAATAAGTCTATAAATGATATATGGTCAAGAAATGCTGATTCTATTATTTGAGGCCTATGATAAATCAATGTTATGAAACCTGTACTAGACCAGCAAGGTTGACTTGGAAACTGGAAACTGATGACCCGACCATTTATCTGGTTCGGTTAAGGGTCAGACTTACCAGAAATGCAGCTCAGGGTAACTCGGTATAAACTGGAGTGACTTGGGAGTAACTCGTGTGACTTGTTGGTTTGAGTGGGTTACCCGGGTCATTTTTTATGTCACCGAAAAAGTACAACTCCTACGGAAAAAAGAAGAATTTTTACCAGAAAAAGGAGGAGGAAAAAGAGGAAGAAGAACATGAAAAATAGAGGAGATGTTGTAAGAGACTCACGGTGAAATAGAACTTCTAAAGATAAAATTTGAAGAAAAGCTTGAGACAAAACTAGAAAGTTTGGAAGAAAAATGAAGAAGATGATTTTCAGGGGTGTGAGCTTCTTGTTCCAACTTGTACGAGCCATGAACAGAGAGAGATGGGATTATAAACAAGAAGCTAAAGGGAACATAGAGGAGTCAATAATCAAGTTATTCAAATTGCAAAGAAAGAGAAAGAGAAGCTGATTTTGCATTAAATGTTCTGACATGATAGGTTGCTTGTAGACTTATATTTCTTCTTTTTTTAGTTTTTCGAGATTTTCTCCCTTGATTATAGGGAAAATCCCTAAAAAAGAACTTTAAAATTAGTAAAAGACAAAAAGGTGATCTGAAATTGCATATTTCCAAAAAAGTGTGAGTGCCTGAACTGAGATATTGAATTTGAGACAAAATGACATACGTAACCTTGGAAGTTTTTAAATTGAAAAATGTTGAGGGAGCCGTGATAAGAAGAGAGAAATTGTGTGAAAACGCGGTCAGGACTCTTCATCTTCTTTTGGCGTCATTGGTGCCGTTGGTCGACCCTGGTTCTGTGGCGTTGAGAGAGGATAGTGGCAGCGACACTGTGGGGCAAATTTGGGGTGGATTTGAGAAGGAGCGAAGGCGAGGAGAGGTTGTGGTGAAAGGCATTAGACAGTTGCAGAGGTATCGGTGTTCGGATGTGAATTTGAGCTTCGGTGCTGAAGTTCGGTAATTGGTTGTGTTTAAAAATGTATTTCATTTTAACTTCTCCAGTTGATTAGAATGGCGGTTCAATGTGCATGGGTTAAAATAAGTTTGGGAAATGTGGATAAAATGTAAAAATTACAAAACCTATGAACTCTGTTGTGTCAATGTGCATGGGTTAAGATAAGTTTGGGAACTCGAGTTTTCCATTGATAACTCGAGTTCATATCATCACTGGAGGGTAACCAGCGAGTGATTAGGCTTATAGGATGCAGAACTCGAGTTATGAATTGATAACTCGAGTTTACCAACACAGTCTTACTTTTTCATGACATCCTATTAGACTTTCACAACTCGAGTTTGACATTCATAACTCAAGTTCATATCGTTACTGGAGGGTAACCAGCGAGTGATTAGCTTATAGGATGCAGAACTCGAGTTATGAATTGATAACTCGAGTTTACCAACACAGTCTTACATTTTCACGACATCCCGTTAGACTTTCACAACTCGAGTTTGCCATTCATAACTCGAGTTCATATCGTCATTGGAGGGTAACCAGCGAGTGATTAGCTTATAGGATGCAGAACTCGAGTTATGAATTGATAACTTGAGTTTACCAACACAGTCTTACGTTTTTACAACATCCTATTAGATTTTCACAACTCGAGTTTGCCATTTTCACAACATTGTAGGGTGATCATCCCACTTCTGGAGATAAGACCATATTCAATAATTCAATTTTTTTCGTAAAACAATTACTAAACAGAAAATTTACCAACCTTCCCATGTGAATATGTATGCATAATTTTAACCACCACAATAAGCAAAATCTGAATTATAACGTTTACTATTTTGGCAACCAAAGATTATCCAGGGTGAAGGAGCAACAACATCATATGTCATAGGATCCAAATTTGTAGAAGAAAAAAGAGTCCAGTCTAAAGAATTTGAGTGGCTTTTCCTGCTAGAACCACTTAATCTGTAAGTATAGAATCACCAATAGTATTAAGGGTTATGCAATAAAAATATTAAGATAATATCACAAGTGAATAATAATTCAAAGTTTGTCCATTCAGACATCTTGAAAATTCATTACAGTAGAAGTGTTTTTCATATTGCATGAAAAATTCAGTTACTTTACCTAAATGACTGCCATCTCCTCTTAGAGCAAGCTACAGGAATATCACCAAGATCAGGAGCATGCTGCACACATTCATAGCAAAAGTTTCTAAAGAGTAAATATAAAGAATACCTGATATAGCATTAATATAGTTAGGGCGGCTTGCTCCTAACTATAACATTCACATTACCTGATTTAGCATTAAAATTTCAAAATTTTTTTTAGCCTAATAGTGATCTCACCTTTAATTGATCACAGTGATTTGAAGTATTGTAAAGAGTAAATATAAATAATACTTGTAATTTGTGCAAGGAATTCCTATTAAGTATATGTCATTGGTGCATATTGATTGGAACAGAAAGTTGAGACAAATATTAACATTAAACCACAAAGAAATTGTGCTTATACTTTTCTGTTAATGCTTTCCCCCCATTGTTTGTAGCTCGTATGCAAGAATCTACAACAACACTTCTAAGAGGATCCTGACAAACAGTTAAAGAAAGGTCTCACTTCCTCAACCTTGACCAAAAAGAACAAAAACTTAATTATAACACCTCATATAAAAGGTCGATGTCCAAATTAGTAATTCACTCCTTCATTTTCAAACGTAGATAATCAAGTATTTTTACAAAAGTCACAATTTTCAGTTTATACATGAAAAGTAGTTGACTGGTTTCATGAGGAGAATATCATGTAACTAATATCTGGAAAAAAACTCTTATACAAACACAATAAGCAAAACTCAACTTTTGCAAGATGTTTGCTTTTGTTCTGCCATTGTTAGACATCATCTTAGAGGATATATTGATATACAGGCTCCCAAAGTAGGTTCAAAACTTTAGGAGTTTGACATGCGATTATCTTAATCTAATCATCTAGAGTTATTGCAGATAGATGCATGTACAGGCATGAGCGTACAACATTGGCGCCCAAGGTTTTACAAACCGATTGCATCATTTTCCTCTGAATCGATTAACAGACTAACCAAAAGTGAAAATCTTAAAAACCAATTCAATATATCTTGCATACACTTCTAAAGAAACTAAAACAAAATGATCCAATCACTCAGCCATGTGAGTGCGATCACGCATTCTCTTCTAGCCAACCAGTCAACTCATAACAATTAATGTCCAACAAGAAACAACAACTACCAGTCGAACAATCTAATCTTGAAAGAAAAGAAATAATAACCTTTGCTAACAAAGAATAGCAAAGAAAGTTGGTTCAACTTCATTATGATAACCTTTACTTGTTTTGTAGGATCCTCTATACATGCGCTAAAAAAAGGGATAAATAGAGAATGACAGTGATAACTTATGAGATAGAACAGACAACAACAGACTAATAGTAAGTTTCTCTTCAGTTAACTTGAGGGCTATAGAAGTCGGAGGTCGAGTGGAGTCAACAGAAATGTTTGGGGATTGAGGGATTTAAAGCGTGGAGGGCTGTTTAACTTGAGTTATAATTAATCCACTCGAGTCCTTCTTCCCCTTTTTGTTCCTGACTTTCCAGTTATCTTCTAATGATGATCTTCACTTGAGTTTTAATTGGTAAACTCGAGTCTAACCGTGGATTGATAGCACCACCTAACTGGAGTGTGTTATTTAGAACTCAAGTTCTGTGTATATTGACAGGATAACTCTCTGGTTACCCTCCAGTGATGGGGAAACCTTGAGTTTCTAATGGGCCAACTCGAGTCCACACGCGGATTGAACATAGGAACACATTGGAGTGAGTTTTGTATAACTCGAGTTTGGTTTTACTAGACACCATCACTCTTCGGTTACCCTACAGTGATCAGGATAACTCGAGTTTTTAGATTACAAACTCGAGTTCATCCGTGGATTCATAACACTACCTCACTGTCGTCTGTTCTTTACCACTCGAGTTCAATGCAGCTTGAAACACGCACTATTTGGTTACCCTCTAGTGATGTTTATAACTCGAGTGATATATGGACCAACTCGAGTTGTCATGCGGCAGTAATACAAGTACGCACTGGAGTTAGCTTTTGAACACCTCGAGTTTGATGCGGCTTCACACCATCACTCTTCTGTTACCCTCTAGTGCTGAGCAAAACTCGAGTATAAATTTCATCAAAATCGAGTTTAATGTGTGCTTTAACAGGATCTTTTTTCTACCTCATTAGATTATATTGTTATCATATTCATAACAAGATCATACCTTTTCCTCAGCAGAGAAAGTTTGAATAAATACTCGGTAGCATCAACAACTATGACCCTTCTTTTCCCATCGCGATCCAAACAGAAGATTGTATTTCCAAAAATCTTTGAAATAAAAATTGGGACATCAAGTGTTTTTATTAGCCATTATCTCTGTTTGGAAGACAATATTTGATGTGATTTAAAGTTGTGTAAATAAAAACACCATTGTCATCCCAGCCTTTACTTTTTACACGGATTGTCTCATGCAGGGTACATTGATGCACAAGCTTGTTGCTAGCGATGACAATGCCATGTTTGTTGAGCAAGGCAACACGTTCCATATCATTAGACCAAACAACATACTTCACAAAGGGTATCTGAATATCACCAAGAACTATCCTTTACTGAAGATCAAATATAACCACCTCATTAATCTCGAGTTTAATGTGTACTTACATTGGGTTACATGAACACATATCTTTTTGGTAGCATAGCTGCTTTGGTCAAGTATGTTTTAGAAGGTCATGATAGTAGAGTCAAGTGGGTTGCATTCTTATACCATTTTACAACCTTCCCATCACAACCACAACTGACGAGAATGGTTTTGCTTCAGCTCGACCACGCGGGGGAAGAACATTATCGATTCAATAAAATACATACCTCACACCTGTTTGTCTCGCCTCCCACTTACGTTCCCGCACTGACGCTCACCCTGTATCACATCATCTTCTTCTTTTGTCACCAACTTTTTTTCTTTCATCAGAGGGTCAAATCTGTCATTTTACCTCTAATTCTAATATTCCAGTTCAGGCACTCGCACTAATATGGAATGTACAATTTCGGAGCAGCTTTCTGTCTTTAACTACTTTTAAAGTTCTTTTTAAGGGATTTTCCCTTGATTATATCTTGTTTTTCATTTTTTGTCATCCCTTTGTTGAAATGTCCTTATGGACTACCACATATTTTTAACATACAGCTCATGTTATTTTTTTTAATATTATAAAGCATTGTTTGGGTTACCATGTGCACTTGTACTATTTTTTTATACTGTTATAATTAAACTATTGTTGTATTTTATTATTAGTGATTATTAATATTGTTATATTTATTATTTTCAATTAAGTTATATTATTTTAATATGACCGGTCTGACTCTGAGTTAACTCCGGTTTAATCTATTGACCCTTGACCCACTTTCTTGATCGATTCATTATTCGGTTCGGGCTCAATAACATTGGATAAAATAAATGGAGATCCCTTGATTGAGAAATAATATATTCCACTTAAATACTTATCAATTGGTATCAAAGTGCGCGGGGTCTCTTCATTTAATCCCATCTTCATTTCCTACCTAAGTCATGAATTCTTCAAACATGCGTACAATATTTTATATTTTGCAGATATCATATAAAATAAAACATCAACTTCCCATAATTCTCGCTCTCTAATTATTTTTTGATTTTAAATATAAAATATAGTATTTCTTAGTCCTCTAGTGGAGTGCTGAACGAACGATGCCATTTTAACTTAATGGAGGGAAATGGAGAGGGGATTAAGTGAAAAGACCCTGTGTAATACCCCAAATTTTGAGACTTGAGGCTAGAGAATAAGCCTGAGATTAGTGGATTGCTAAGCCCCGGTTTAGCAAGATCCCAAATTGTGATTAAGAGTTAATGACTCCAAAAGTGGATGTCATTAGTGATAAATAAACCCTTTTGGAGATTATGGTGTGAGTTGGCACTTGATGTGATTCGTATGTGCTGTGAGCAACGCCAAAACCCTGTATTTAAGTTCAATTATGGATTAACATCTACATTGACTTAAAATAGAGGGGAGGGCGCATTGTGGTGATAAATGAAATGATATAAAGTGTTTGATGGTGATTCCAAGGGAATTGCCAGAAATAGGGGCAAAACGGTAAAGTTACCAAGGAATCTATCCTGGACTATCCTGACATATTTTCACCCAAGGAATCTATTTCAGGACTCATAATTACCAAATTTACTACCAAAAGATGAAATTGCCCTTGGCAGCCCTTATTTTAGTGTTTTAGGGGCATTTTCGTAATTATGCTTTTGCGGGCTTTTCCTAAAAAGTAACCAACTATAACCCCACCTAATTTTCCCTCTTAAATTCAATGAGACTTATAGAAACTCTGGGGAAAATTGGGGTTTTCAAAATCTGACTCCGCAGACGTGTTCCTTTCTACTTCTAACTACTTTATTAACTATTTAATTGAGTTATAACTACCATTTAAACCCAATTTTGGTAGCATAATATTTCCAACACACATTTTCCAATTTTCAGAAACAAAGACAATCCAGTGAACTTTCACCGATTAAATTATCCACAATAGCTAGAACAAGCAATATACGAAGGTTTAGGAGTTACCTTTCGCTTTCTTCTGGCTTATCCAAGTATGGCTAAACCCTAACTCTTTAAATAGCATATTTGAGCTCCAAAAACCTTGAAGTATATGAAAGAGTAGCTTAGGAGTAGAGTTATATGCATTAGATACGAATTCACTGAAGAAATCGACCTACCTTATGAGTTTTTTTCCCTTTCTCTCTCTAGATTTTCTCTCACTTTCTTTCTCTATTTCAGCTGCTCTTCACGTCAGTTTATGGCTGAGCAAGAAGGGGATGGTGGCTTTTTAATATTATATCATGTTTTAATGAAATATTTAATCAATTTCCCAATTTTTGGATTTTTACAAAATTCTGGCTGATTTCTGCCTAAATTTTGAAAAATCATAACTATTTCTAGAAAAATCAAATTAGATTGATTCTGAAGTCTATAGAACCCTTATTGAGTCTAGTTTCAAGGAAAAATATAGAATTTTAGTAGCTAAAATCACAAAATTCCCAGAATTTTAATCTTTGCCTATTATTCCAGAAACCTCACAGTTTTTCTGGGTTGAATTCAAAAATTCATAACTTTTTGTATATAGCTCCAATTGATTCATATGACCTATCAAATTAAACCTTAGAATGTCTACTTTCACCTTGTAAAATTTAATAATTTTTTCTCATTATTTGGCCTTTTGAAAGCTCATGATAAGTTCACTGCCTCGTAGGAAATTTCACTAGAAGCATAATCACTCTCTTCAAAATTCACCATTTTATTTTCTTTAATACCCCAAAGATATAATAAACATTAGGGAATAAATTTGGGCTACTGCTAAATTGAGGTTTAGTAGTCTACTTATTTCAGGCTTATTCTCTAACCTCAAATCTCAAAATTTGGGGTATTACAAATGACGTGTGAATGAACCCAGGTTCTGCAAATCGGACAAATGCAAGAGACATGTAAGCCATAAGAGCAATTAGGTAAGAAACTGCAATTATCATCCTTGAAGCTCTTTAAGCAAACTGCACAATCCACTGTTATCCTTTATCTCCTCACTTGAAATTCTCTTCTTCTTAGACTCTTTGTTCCATCAAAGTTGTCATTACTCTATTCTTAATGATTTCCTCTGCGCAGAGCCTGTTGGAATATTTTCAAATAAAGATACATATTTGTTGAAAAGTTACGACCTTATAAATTAAGGAATTTATATGAAAGGTTATGTAGGGTGTTATAATAGTAAAGGTCACAAAGGTTGTCCTTTTAGTTTGTAAAGACACCTATGAAAAGGTGTGGTAACTACTACTTGGTGGAAGATTGTGCTGGTTTTTAAGAAAACCCTACATACTATAAAGGTGTAAACCTTTGATAAATCCCAAATTTAATATATTTTATCCCATCTTATTCATTTATTTTGGGGATTATTTTAGGCTAATTTAGATTTATTAGATAATATTTGGATAGTTAACCAATTTTAGAAAATAATATAAATTTGAATTGATTATGATATTATTGGGCTTGAATTGATAATATTTTGATTGTTATATTGTGATTGGATAATATTTTCAAATATATGATAAATCACGATTTTATTTAATTCTTGTAGGACAAGGAAAAGTAGATTAGATGATCCTAGGTGCAGAAATTTTCTTGAAAGCTAAAGAAGAATCCAATGGTAAAATTTTATTGGGCTTCTGGGATTTTAATGGGCTCAAGATTGGACCCCTAAAACTCTCTCCTCCTTTCTTAAAATTTAACCTAGCAACCAAGAAAAAAGAACACACGGAGACGAGGATAGAGGGACGCACCATCACAAGAACTATCTTCATTCCAATTCTCTTTGAAAGCCGTAATCACACACACACTATCCAGCCATTCCCTTTCCTACGCATAACACCTTCTCTCATCCTCCATTAGTACTTCTCATCCATACCATATTCAACCACAGGACCCACAGTCCCCCTTTGTTAATCTCCACCTTTATCCATTGTTTCAAATGTCCAAGAGTTGTTTATCGCGTGGAGAAGGGATGATATTCATGGTAGATTGATCTTAGTTTAGGAGGCAATTTGGGAGGAGCATAGAGGAAACTAGAGCCTAAGAGCTTACATTTGAAGATCACAATGGAGTGTTTTTTCCAAGGAACAAAAAATTGGACCAGTCAATGAACCGGTCACAGAACAGGTTCAAGGGTTAATGGTTCAACCGGGGTCGAACCGGTGATCAAACCGATGGTCGAACCGGTCATATTAAAATATTACAATTTATTAGTAACAATATATATTAATATATTCTTAAACTTCTATAGATAAAATCAATTGATTATATTAGATTTGATTACTTGAATCATATAAAATTAATTGACTAAAATATTATATATTATATGTATATAATATATAATAATTTTTCTTTTATTCTTTTTATTT
The DNA here is from genome assembly GCA_963242795.1 of Inga leiocalycina. Taxonomy (NCBI): domain Eukaryota; kingdom Viridiplantae; phylum Streptophyta; class Magnoliopsida; order Fabales; family Fabaceae; genus Inga; species Inga leiocalycina. The sequence continues at coordinate 11,763,621 of OY725329.1, read as the reverse complement.
TTTAAATTTTTGTAGCCTTGAAATTAAAATTTGTTCTTATAATTTAGTAAAATATTATAGATTGTATGTATATCGGTCTAAATATATGGTTTTCTTTCTTTTTCAGCTTTTTTTTGAACCGGAAATCTCATTTTTCAAAAAAAAAAAGAGCAAACCGGTTGAACCAGTGACACACCGGTTTTGACTGGTTTTGGACCGATTCAACCGGTTTCCACCGGTTCGACCTTCTCCCCCTCTGAAACAACAAACCGAACCGGACTGAGGACCGGTTCACCGGTTTTTCGGTCGGACCGGCCGGTTTGGTCCAGTTTTTCACACCATGGTTTTTTCTTTTATCAATTATTTCAATACTTGAGATTATTTAGTTTTAAATGATTTTGGGTTGTGCTAATTGAAAACAATCTAGTTTTAGATTGCAGACTTATTATTGATTTGGATTGAATTGATATTTTGGATTTGATTTGTTCTTAATTGATTGTTGGGATTTTTTTTTGCAAACCCTTTGATTGTCAATTAGATTATTGACTAAGTTTTTATTATTAATTTAATTGTCAATTTGGGTTTAATCTCTTGATTGTTTAATTAGGGTGATTAATTGTCGAATTGTTTAATTAGGCAATTGTAAATGTAATTTCCAAAACTATCTTAAACAATTGTGATTGGTTTTTAATGGATTTAATTAACCACTACTTTTTCCATTATGAGTTTTTTAGTGGATTAGGTGTTATTGAGCTTGAGGGTTTTCCATGTTTCAATTAGGTGATTAAATTTATTAATTCCAATATTTCATCAACCCCTTTGGTCTAATAAATGGAATGGCTAAGAAAGCTAAATCCATGTGAATCCTAAGTTGTCCTCTTCATCATCATAATTGAATTAAACCTTTGTTATTTGTCTCACTTTTTCTTGATGTTTTTTATTAGCATTTCAATTCCCCTTTCATAAAACCCCCAAAAATTCCATTTGCATTCATTTAGGTTAGTTTCATTCTCATATAGATTTTGGAATCATTTGCATCTTGCATTTAGTTAGTTTAATTGCATTTAGGTAGTAGAGTCTTGCATTTAGTTTAGGTCCATTCCATTGTATTTTTCATCACCTAAATTCAATTCTAAAGAAAACCCATGGATTGCTTCTTGGGAGAATGACCTAGGTTGCCACTATATTGCATTAGTAGGTTGTCTTAGTTATTAATTGATTGCTTTAGTGACAGAAGCACACATCAATTTTGGCGCTGTTACCGGGAAGCAATGGTTAGTCTCTAGGTTTGAGCTTTTAGGTGATATCTTAGATAGTTGTTTATTGCATAACACAATCTTTAAAAAGAATGAAAAAAAGAGATGCAATAAGATTCCGCTCTATTGGTTTGAGCTGTGCTTAGTAACCAGGGGTCTTCATCACCAATGTTGATCTTCACGTCAAATGGCCAGTAAGAGCTGTAAGCGTGAAAAAAAGGGAAGAGAAAAGAAAAATAAGAGAATAATGATCCAATTCAAGTTTAGTTGGTTTCTTGCATCCTATTTTCTCATTTGCATAATCTCTTCATCCTTTAAAATATTCAACTTTGTTTTCCAAACACTACATCATTTCTTTGTTAACCTTAGACACATTACAACCAAATAAAAGTCCTTTTGATTTATGTTTGCATTTGTTTTGTTAGTGGTGGAGAACTTATATCCTTGTCAAGCCCATGGAAAGAGTACTAGATAGGGTGGATTTGAGTGTAAACACCTATACACTTTTGAGTGATGAGTGACATACAAATTATCCTTGGTGAGGGATTTCTAGCTTAGATTCCCCTTTGTCAAATAATTGCCATGAATTTTGTTTTCTTGAGTCATTAGAAAGTTACTTAGATAAGAGAGGTGTTGAAATGCTTTTGTTTACTTTTTGCTTATGATTGAAACATTCACTTTTGAACTTTTGTTTTGTTTTGTCATGTTATAAAAGTGTAACCCTTCATGAAAGAGTTATTTTAAATAACCATTAGTTATTTAAGTTATGTTGGTTCATAAGGGTTCATAAATATAACATATGGTTATGACTTTTAATTGAAGAGGTGTTTCTTCAAGAAGCACCACTTCAAGACATCACTTCATAGTCTATAAATACCGTATACCATCACTTCATTTATGACATACAATACAACATTAGAAATCACACAATAAGAGATCAAACTCATTGCCTTTGTCCTTGATTGTACACAAAGATAAAGTCAAATCATCATTTTGTAAAAGTCATGGTTGTCTTGCTTAAGTATTAGGAGTGCAATCCATGCTTAAGGATCTTTATTATATTCTGCAAGAAATTTTCCCGTCAATCCAACTTGCACCATATATATAGGTGGGGGTGAATTAAGCCTAAATGAAAGTACTATCCATGCCTTAAATACATTGTGCACTACTTTCTTCTTCTTGTACTCGTAAGAGATCCAACCCATCCAACAATATTTAAGCTTAATTCCATAAATACAAATGGTGTCTTTGAAGAAGTAAAGATTTAGATTTTACATGCCTTCTGGATGGCATCACCAAACCTATAGCAATTCCCAAGTTGTTGCATAGACGACAATTTAAAGGTGGCAACATTTATGTGGTGAAAGAAATAAAGGAGTTTGATTGAGCAAATGGCACCAGTTTTGCTTGATAGACGAAGAGGATGGTTTCAAGCAACTTTGTAAAGAAGTCATCTTGAATTCATTTGGGTTGAGGCAAAGGAGACAGAAAAGTATCTATTAGCCTTTCTCTATTGAATATGGATTATATAGATTCAAGAGGTTTATTCATAATCTAATTGATGCAATTGTTTTGCTTAAATGATGTGGTTTATTAGCTTGTGGAATCATGGATTTTAAGTCATGATTAGAAAGTGATAAGAAGCATAGTAGGCTTTTAATTTAACAATATTGATAATTATCATGATAAATCATATGGTCAATTAGATGGGTTGCTAATTATCATGTTGTGTTCTAATTTTAATTAGAATGATTGATGAAATTTATTATGAAATAGATCCATGAATTGGACATGGTTTAACAATTTTAAACAAATAACATGCTTGTGGATGAATTTATTATTGTCTCATCACTTATATATAAAGCTTCCTCCTTCACGAGAAAGACTTAGCAAGAGTCTTAAGCATAAAAAGTAAATCTCTCTTGTGCAAATGAGGGACTATCTTCGCTTAGAAGAGGATTAAATTATGGTTAATGATCTATGATATAAAATGTACTAATGCTCAAAAGAAGGTACATGTAATGGAGGAAGGACAGTCTTATAAGACTTCAGAAAAGAGGGAAGGATAGAATTATAAATTCTATTTACATGTGTTGGCTATGGTAATTTTAATAATAGAAAATAAGTCATGATTAGTTGATGATATGTTAATAACTTTGATTGTTATTATGGTTCTTCATTGTTTGACTCTAGTATGAAATTGGTACTAATATCTATTCACTGTGATAGTCAATCTATTCTTGTAAAGGCTTATAGCCAATTTTATAATGGAAAGTCCCAACATATTGGCCTAAGACATAGCCATGTGAAACATTTACTTTTGAATTGAGTAATTTTCATTAGTTACATAATATATGAATTAAATCTTGCAGATCCTTTAACGAAAGGTCTGATAAGGGATTTGGTGTTAAAAACATCAAAAGGGATGGGATTAAAGCCCTTTAAACTTTGATCACCAATAGTGGAAACTCAATTCATACTTGACCATCATATCAAGTTTTAAGTTCAATGGTGAAAGTACGCCATCAGAGTAATGGTGAATGTATGCTATTAGAGTGATTGCAAGTACTTGACTTTTTAATACATCCAAAGTTGGAAAGTACTTAGTAACCATGAGACTAAAAGGGGTAGGTTGAGCCTAATATGGCTCTTAACGGACCTATAAACATATATTTGTTGGAGCATTTATCATGGTGATGATTTTGACATAGTCTACCTATATGAGAGTGAAGTGAGGCTACTTCTAAGAGTATAAGAACTTGACTCTAAAAAGATCTCATAAGATGGATACAGAGACAAGGCCAAGAGTAAATGTGTCATTTAAAGTGGCATACAATAGCCCTAGATCCCATGCGTAATTCATGCACACCTGTTCATATGGGATAATCTACTCGAAGCTTAGTCTACTATATTATTTCAGATAGGTGAAACCATATCTTACTTAGGTAAAGGTTTAAATCCTCGAGATACCTTTATTGACAACATGAGATTTCTGAAGTGATAAGAGTTAGTAATCATTTTAAAATGGTAGGGGATTGTTGGAATATTTTAAAATAAAGAGAAGTGCTTGTTGAAAAGTCATGACCTTATAAATTAAGGAATTTATATGAAGAGTTGTGTAGGGAGTTATAACACTAAAGGTCACCAAAGTTATGTCCTTTTAGTTTTTAAAGACCATGGAAAGACAAACCGGATCGGATCAGCCTATCTGACCGAAAAATTGGTCAATCAAACCCCAGTCCAGTTTTCTTCGTTGTATGGACCGGTAGAAGAGTTGACACGGTGAAACCTAGGATGACTTTCCCAAATCGTCATTGACTCAGCAACCCGGCGAGTGGGTTGGGTTGCCCGACTTGTTAATTTTTTTAAATGCCTCCAAACGCTTTCGTTTTGGGGCATTTTGGAGCAGGGTAAAAAACTTGACTTGATTACTTGACTTTTGTGCTCAAAGCCCTAAAATCCCTAATTTATTTCTGAATTTTAAGAATTGAATTAATGAATTACTGTGTACGACCATGCCCTAACCTTCAGACTTCAAATCTTCAATCAAGTCTATTATCTGTTCTCTGACTTCTCTCCCTTCGTCTCAATTCCTTTCATATTTTTATCTTGTTTTTTTTGCTGATTTGCATTATCGAGTCGCCGAAAATGATGTTGATGACAAGCAACTGTGTAAGGCGACCTGTGACAGTAAAAGGCCAACTTGTGAAGGTTTTGGTATCAAAACTGATCTAAACTTTTACCTCTTCGTCAATCTTCACCTTTTTAGTCACCGACATGTTCTTGCTCCTTTAATCTCCTGGTAGGCTTTTTCTCACAGTATATAAATAGAGATTTTTCTAAGTTTTGGTAATTGCCATATGGTGTATTCCAATAAAGATATGCATTTTCTCACTAAAACCACTTAAATAAGTTGTTGTTCTAACTTGTTAAGTATCAAATATTCAAATGCGATTGAAATAAAATTCTGAGTTTTTGAGTCAGAGAAACTATTGTTGGCCCAAGCCACTAAATAATAAATGTATTGTTTAATCATCAATGTATTAACATACTCATATTAATTAAACATCTTCTATACACTATTGTAATTCTTATGTGTTAAAAGAAGTATGCTCAAGTTAAGAGAAGTTTTCGTATATATAAGTTAGGATGTGAATTTTTAGTTTTAGGCTAGTAAAAAGTTCAAAAGAGGCATGCTCAAGTTAAGAGAAGTATGTGATTTTGGTATCTATTTAATGTTTAATACTTATGCTATCAAACAAAAGAAAGCATCAAGTCTTTATTTGTTTGGTATATGATGTTTGATATTTTAATTTGTTTTTTTTGTTATAGGGATGGATATATCAAGTTCAAGAAATGAGGATGTCACTCCTAGTCCTAACACCGAACCTCTTACTCCTATTTCCAATACTAATTGTAGTCCTACTCCTAATACCTCAATTTGTTCTAAAACTGATATAGCATGTGCATATGTTGTCTACAAAAAAGAGGGGACATAGAATGTATACATATATGTCTCTTTTGTGCTAATAGATATAGAGGAGGTGGCATACATAGGATAAAGCAACATCTTGCTAGTATGGTTGGTCAAATTACTTTGTGTAAAAAGGTTACTTCTTATGTATGTTATAGGATTGAAGAGTGTTTGAAAGAAAGTTCAAAGTAAAAGTCTATTGAAAATATAAGAGAAGAGGAAGTTGAAGAAGAGGATCAAGATACACTAATTTCTGAAATTGTAGCCAAGAAGAGGAAACTAGGATTATAGATAAATATTTTGCTTCGAGGACAACTCCTGAAGCTCAATCAACCATCAAGAATGCCTTAGCATTGAAAGAAGCACAACACAATGTGCATATACTTATTCCTGAATGGGCTATAATTAACTACATTCCATTTAAAGCATTGAAGTGCCCTTTATTTCAAACAGTTATAAATGGAATGTTTTCTATAGGGCCTAGGTTTAAAGCCCATAGTGCTTACAATTTTAAGACTAACTTGTTGAGAGAATGGAAAAGGGAATATCAGTAACTCATTGATGGTCATATAACTAAATGTAAGGGTGATGGATGCACACTTATGGCAGATGGATGGACTGATGTGAGGAAATGGGCTTTGATGAAATTCTTAGTTTATTCTACATACGGTATGGTGTTTATTAAGTTTATTGATGCATTAGATTTAGTCAAAGATGCTAAAACTTTGTTCACATTGTTTTCTAAATTAATTGAGTGGATAGTTCCAAGAATATTGTTTATGTGATGACTGGTAATGCTGCCAACTATGTGGCCTGTGGAAGGTTGATTAATGAAAAATATAGAAATAATTATTGGTCCCCTTGTACTGCTTATTGTTTAAATCTTGTGCTAAAAGACATTTCAAGCATGCCTCATGTGTCGGACATTAAAGCAAAGGCATCAAAGATAACAGTATTTGCTTACAATCACATAATATTCTTGTCTTGGTTAAGGAAAAGGCCAGGTTGGAAAGAAATTGTGTGTCTGGTGCTACAAGGTTTGCCACTACATTTATTACATTGCACAGCATATACATGCACAAGCATGACTTGCAAGCCTTTGTTGTTGATAAACACTTGTGACCATAAGTTATCTAGGATTATTCCAAGAAATTTTTTTTGTGCAATCATATTAGATAACCGATTCTAGAATAAGTGCTACCAAATTGTGAAGATTGTAACTCTTCTTTTAAAATTGTTGACTCAGATGAGAAGCCTTCACTGCCATATGTTTATGAAGGCAAGTATAGGGTAAAAAATGGAATTAAGGAGATTTCAAGAGAAATAAAGATCCCTACAGGCCTTACACAAGTATCATTAAAGTGCGTGGGATAAATATTTGAAGACCAATCTTTATGCAGCTTCCTATTTATCAAACCCGACATTCGTATAAGGTCCAAACTTTGTTAATGAGGGAAGGTTAGTGCAAGCTTTGATTGATGTGGTGGAGGCTAACTCAAATGAAGATTTTGATTGCTTCAAGATAATGAAGCAAGTGACCTTGTATCTTCAAGGCGAAGAATCTTTTAGTAAAGTGATATGTAAAAAGGGAGCTGAAAAACTAGATCCTTGTAACTAAGTATTCATCTTTATTGTTTAATATTTAATAGCATATTCATAGTCAATTAGTCATTCATTGATAGCAACTAATATTATATACATGTGTTTTGTTTAGATGAATGGTAGATGTAATATGGCTATTCAGTTCTAGAATTGCAATGTGTTGCAACATGTATTCTTAGCTAAATTTCTGCTTCTTTTGGTTGCGAGAGAAACTAGAGCTTATTTGAGCGCATCTACACAAAAAGGAGAAACGGATTAGAGCATCAAAGGTTGAATGATTTAGTTTACACTAACTATAACTTACGGTTAAAGCATAGGTAATCTTAGATATTATGAAAAATGCTTTTATTTAATATGGATTTTTTACTGGAATTATTCGTCATTGGAAGGAGTGAATTGAAGAAAAAGTAGACAAGTTATAATCCTATTGATTATGAGTCTATTGATGAGGTGGATTTCTGAGTGACTGAAGAAGATCCCATTCCAGAATTTAATGATGAAGATGCAAAAAATCTTGAAGGTGTTATTACTAATGAAGGCAATGCAATTTCATCAACTTTAGATAGGATTAATGAAGGTTTATATGTCCTATTAATATTCTATTACTAATTTATTATCCATCAATATAATTATTTTTTATACATAACCATTGATATATATTATTCTCATACATATGCATAGGTGATGAAGATATGGACATTGCTGAACCCCAGGCTTTGAATGATGATGTTACTACCACTTATGCTTTCCCCAATCTAGCCCCTAATGACTCATTTCCAACATATCTCCTTGATGATTATTGGGGGAAGAACTAGATAGGGATGAGGGATGAATGATGATTATAGTTTTTATGTTTTCACTATTTTGATGATTGATGATTAAAATTGTTATGTTTTGACTTTTGACTATTTTGATGTCTTTTGATGATAGTTATGGGTTATGTACTTTTGAAGAACTAACTAGAAACTAGGTATTTTGCCTATTTGATGTTACTGATGACTTATGAATGACGATTAATATTGTTATTTTGTTATTGTTAATTAAATTGTAATATTTTAAGATGGCCAGTTCGCCCACCGGTTAGATCTCGACTGATTTATTAACCCTTGAACATGTGCAGCAATCGATTCAATTCATGGTCCATTTTTACTACTTCTATGACTACTAGAACTACCACGACCACCACCACCTACTGTAACCCCCTGCCTCGAATACCATAATTATAATTAAAAAATGTGTAATCGAAGTGGATTAGAGATCGATGGATAATTAAACTCATTTCAATCCCTTCCTGATGGTAGGGTTTTCACAAATTCTTTCAAAATTTCTTCCCAATCCTGGTCTCCAGTTCATGTTTTGAATTTAATTACCCTATGCAGTTCAATCGCATTTATACATATCAGAGTGTATAGCATAAATCCTAGTGAACCTTGGGTTTGTCTATATCTTAACTAAGGGTTTATAGTTTTCCCAATAGGGGATTACACAAAATCATTCTAATATTTACATCCCAGATATATAAACAGTAATCCCAACCATAACATAGATAACCAACAACCAAGTCAAATATCCCTAAAATGTCCTAATCGCCCTTGGTTGTCTCTTTCCCTTTGAAGCCACTTGCCCTGTCTGAAAGATTAATCAATGGAAAGAATGAGATTCAAGAGAATCCCAGTAGTAACAAATTACTTATACAGTATATAAACACATAACATGTAAGTAAACCACAATTAGCAGTTACACAATACATATCACACCCCACCCTTATCCCTTTTTACTGCCGAGAAGGCACACAGTCCTTACCCGAACCGTTGTTAGCGAGTTAGGGACTATTGGAGTGGCAGTGCATACATATAGCCTTACGGCCCAAAAATAGCCTTTTGGCTTTAACAAATAGCCTTTTGGCCCACAAATAGCCTTTCAGCTTTCACAAATAGCCTTTTGGCTTTCACATATCCACAAGCTTTGCAGCTTTTGAAATCATCACAAACCAATGATACAACACACATACAATGCATCACATATAGTATAAGAGAAAGAGTCACTACTTTGTTCTTTCCTGACTGGCGCTGGCACAGGCTACTCGTGATCAGGGAAAATGTCAAATACTACAATTCCAAATGCATCATTTAGACACTTCCATAGTGTTTCTAGGGGTTATACGAGTCTTTAATGAAAATTTAAAAATGACCTCGGGGACCCGGCCCGGGCTCGTCGTACCTGGTCCGGCTGCATCTTTCTCGAAATTCTAACCTGGGCTATTCTAGCATATTTCCATCCAAGGAATCCATTTCCAGACTTGAAATTATCAAATTCAATGTTAAATTATAAATTTACCCTTGGCAGCCCTACTTTAAGGGTTTCAGGGGCGTTTTCATAATTATGCTTTTTCGGCCTTTTCCGAAAAAGTGACCAATTGTAATCCCACCTAATTTTCCCTCCTGAACGTAATGGAACCATCAAATCATTGAAAATCCAACTCTAAGGCCCATTTCTAGATCTGGCCAAAATGTATGTGTTTTCCTGAGAAAATCGAGGTTTTACGATTTCGGTTCCGTAAACGCATTCCTTTCTACTCATAGCCACTTTATTAACTATTATATTAGGTTATAACTGCCATTTGAACCAAAATTGGGTAGCATAACCCTTAGGCAACTCAATTTCCAAAATTTAAAAGCAACGGCAATCTGGCAAAATTTCACCGATTAAATTGCCTACAGTAGCTAGAATAGTCAATATACGAAGGTTTGGAAGTTACCTCAAGCTCCTGCTAGCTTTTCCTCTTCTTGGCTGAAATCTAACTCTCTTTAAACAGCAAATTTGAGCTCCAACAACCTTGAAGTACATGAAAGAGAAGCTTAGGAGTAGAGTTATACGCGTTGGGAACTAAATCAAAGGAGAAATCGGCTTACCTTATGAGTTCTCTTCACTTTCTCTCTCTAGACTCTCTCAACTCTTCTCTCTCTAATTTCAGATCTGAGTGCATGAAAATGGCTGGAGAAAGAAGGATGATGATATTTAATATCATATATTATATGATATCTAATTATTAATTTAATTTCCAACAATTTCGGATTTTTCAAAACTTCTAGCAGATTTCTACCCAAATTTTGAAAAATCATAACTAATTTTAGAAAAATTGAATTGGAGTGATTCCATAGGATATAGAATCCTTATTGAGTCTAGTTTCAAGGAAAAATATAGCCTTTTACTAGCTGGAAGTATATCATTCCTAGAGTTAATTTCTTTGACCGCTGCTCTAGAAAATAGTCAATTTCGCTAGGCAAACTTCAAAAATTGATAACTCTTAGCTCACAAATCGAAATGACACAAATTATATGTCCATTTTGAAGCTTGATATGTGATCTTTAAAATTAAAAAGTTTCAAAATTTTTAGACACCATTTACCAATTCAAAATATCCATACAAACCGACTGTCCTACACAGAATTACACTTAACAGTTTTTCAAATTTTCAACCAATGTGTCATATGGCTCCCAAATCAACAATCAAACCTATTTCCATACAATTTTTCACAAGGAAATAATTGGAATCACTAAAACCACCAAATTCCCATCACATATTCTCCAAAAGTGTTTATTCAACAATAATTACATCCACTTTTGAAGTCATTAGCCCTTAATCGCTTTTTGGGATATTACACCTACTACGACAACCTGCTACCTACTGCTGCTACCACTATAACCACTACTATCACTACTACGATGACTATTGCTGCTACCACTATAACCACTACTATCACTACTATGATGACTATTGCTGCTACCACTACAACCACCACTACCTTTACCGCCACCACCACCACCACCACCATTACTACTACAACGACGACGATTACTATGACCACCACCACTATTACTACCACCACTACCACGACCACGACCACGACCACCACGACTATGACCACCGCTACCACCATGACCATAACCATTATGACTACTGCCGCCGCCGCCGCCACCACCACCACATGACCACTACTATCATATGACTACCACCACCACCACCGTGACCGTTGCCGCCGCCACCGCACGACTACCACTACCGCTATAACCACACCATTGCCATTACCGCCACCATGGCCGCCGCCGCCACCACTGCCACCACCACCATTACCACTACGAAAACCACCACCACAACCACTACGACCACCACCACCACAAACAATAACAACTTGATGTCAAACTATTTTTTTCTTTCCTTTTTTACTTTAAACAATTATTATTAATTATTTAAAAAAAATTCTATTTTTATTTAAAAAATATGATAATTATAATGAAATCCCCAAATCATGCACTAAATTGGTATCTTATCAAAATCTCAAGAAATGTCTCAAAATTTTCCTAGATAACTCTCCAAATATATCCAAAATATACTTTAATTATACGAAAAATGGAGAGTTGTCACCTCAAGAAAGAGGAAGTTACTTAGAAAGGATAAGAGGGAGTGTTGACTTAGTAAGTCATTTAGTTTATCAAGTTTTTTGTAACACCCCAAATTTTATTCCCCAATATGCCTTGTAAACATTTGTTGCATTTAATGAAATGGAAGGGTGAATTTTGGAGAATGTGATTATGCTGCCAGTGAAAACTTTTGGTGAGGCAGTGAGTTTGTCATGCCATTTTGGATGATCAATGATGATCCAAAGTTGTGAAATTCTACAGGGTGTAATTAGACATCATAAGCTTTAATTTGATAAGTTATCGGTAATTTTTGGAGCTATGTACAAAAAGTTATGAATTTTTGAAGTTAGCTTAGGAAATCTGTCTATTTTCTGGAACAATATTCAAAGAGTTTAATTCTTGGAATTTTGTGCTTCCTTGGAAAAGGGCTATATTTTTCCTTGAAACAAGACTTAATAAGGATTCTATAGCCTTTGGAATCACTCCAATTTGATGTCTACAAATTTAGTAATGATTTTTCAAAGTTTGGGCAGAAAATCTACTAGAATTGCCAAATAATCTGAAATGAAGAAAATAATGTAATGGAAATTTTGAAATTATGAGATAAATGGGAAAAGCCATTTGGACCTAAATGAAGGACCCTAATGCTTCATTCCATGCTAGCATGAGAGGGAAGGATTAGTTGAATTTCAATTAGACTTGTGACAACATTACATGTACATAAAGTTAGTGTACATAAAAGTTACAATTTGCATTTTTGGGAAATAGGATAATTATGACATAAGCAAGATATTATATAAACCATGTTGCTTCCTCTTCCCTACCATTTCCCATCGGTTTTGAGAGCACAAAGGAGAGAGAGTGGTTTTGAAATCTTAGAGTGAAGGAGAAGAAAAGTTGCAAAGGTAATGATTTCTTCAGTGAATTAGTTCCTAACTTGTGTAATCCTTCCTCTAAGCTTCTCCTCTATGTGATTCAAGGTTGTGTGAAGCAAAATCTTGGAGCTTGAAAGGGGCTAGAGTTCAGCCAAGAAGGGAACAACTAAAGAGAATCAAAGTTGACTTCCTAAACTTGAAATTATTGTTGATGTGACTACTGTGGTTGATTTAATTGGTGAATTTCTGGTTAATTTGCTGTGATTGTAAATTTGGGAAAATGTTGAACCCTAAATGTTATGCTACCCCAATTGAGTCTAAATGGTGTTTATGATGTAGTTAAATAGTTAATAAAGTAATTAGGAGTAGAAAGGAGTAAGTTTGCAGAGTCAGAATTGGAAAACTCAATATTTCCTAAAGAATCCTGGGTTTTGGCCAACTCTAGTTCAAGGGGTTAGAGTTTGATTTTTGATGATTTGATGATTTCATTACATTCAGGATAAAAAATTAGGTGGGTTTACAGTTGAGCACTGTTTCAGAAAAGTCCTAAAAAGCATAATGACCAAAACGCCCTTACAACCCTAGATTAGGGGCTGCCAAGGGCATTTCTGTCTTTTAACAATGAATTTGGGAATTTTGAGGTGGGAAATGGATTCTTTAGGCAAAAATATGTCAGAATAACCTAAATTAAAATTTCAGGAAAAGTACAGTCGAACTGGGTACGGCGGGGTCGGGCTGGGCCCCCAGGGGTATATTGGTAAATTTTCACAATAGACTCATATAACCACTAAGAACATATTCGAAGTGCTTAAAATAGTACATGAATAGGTTTTAACCTAATTCTTATACATTTGGAATTTTAGGACCAAATTGATAACCAAGCTGCAACATGAACTTTGAGGCACACTTTACGAGGTGAAAAGGGTTAAGGTAGTAGCTCTATCTTTTATACATTATGTCAATATTTATATGCTTTGTATATGCCATCTTCTGTGATATGTATGATACATTGAGCATGACCGAACATAGTACCTACGGGTACACTAAACATGACTGAGCATAATGCCTACGGGTACACCAAACATGATTGAACTGAGTGCCTATGGGAACATTGAACATGATTGAGCATAGTGCCTACGGGTACATTGAACATGGCCGAACATAGTGCCTACGGGTACACTAAACATGATCGAACATAGTACCTACGAGTACACCGAACATGACTGAACTGAGTGCCATGGGTACATTGAACATGACTAAGCATAGTGCCTACAGTAAACTGAGATGACCGAACATAGTGCCTACGGGTACATTGATATGCACATTTGGTGGCCTCGAGCCCAGTTGAGGTACGGAACGAGTAGGGGTTGCAACAATGGTAGACTATGAATGTTTCTGACTAAACTGAACTGAATTTTGAGTTATTATAATATTGTTGTATGTTATATATGGCCTATTTATTATTGCATTTTCTATAATTGATTGTATGTTACTATTGAGATTCTTGAGAATCTCACCCTTTTTCAAATAATCAAACATTCCAGCAGAAGCTAGCGGCTCTAAGGGTAGGATAGCGAATATGGGCAGTTGAGGTGTGCGGATCCCGAGGCAAGAGCTGTTTGATTATATTAGTTTAATTTGTATATATTATGAAACCTCAAGGGAAAAAATGGTAATGTAATCAAGTACATTGTATCAATATATCAATATGTTTATGCTATTCTTGTGTTGCTCCCTGAATTGCGCGCAAGCACTCTGAAAAATGTGAAATTAAGATAAAGGTCTTACATTTCTGAAAAATGTGAAAATAAGATAAGGGTCTTACATTTTTCTTTTTAAAAATATCTAAGGACCTTGAGACTTATGTAGTAGTATTATATCTTGCAAATCTGAGCAATGCATTTATAATTCATCTTCAATATTGGGGTGCCCTTTTCTCTATTTTTTTCTTAAATTTTAATCCATTTCATAACATTGAGTTGACTGTTGGACAATAAAAATAATTATAAAAGATTTGTTCAAACATAACATTTAATAAGTTTATAATGTTGCTTATATCTAACAAAGATATTTCTCCCATATCATTTAACTTAGACCTGAAGAATTTCAACTCCATATCATTTAGTGATCCAGGTAGCCAATTGAACTAATATAAGAGATTGACTCATTCATTCTCATTCCCAACACATTTTTATTCAAAAAGACAAAAAACATAGTATCTTAGGATTTTATTTCGTTCTTGCACTTCTATACATTCAAGCAAAACCCAAAGAGAATTCCCCTTGTTTTGTTATATTTGCATGGAATTTATAATACTTAGGAATCAACAAAATGCTCCTCGAGAAGAGAGAACGATCATAAACTAGTTATATGGAATCCTTAGTTAATTTTAAACCGTGGACCCCAAGGGTAATGATAAAATGTCTTCATCAAACCCCATCAAAAAAATATCTCCCAAGCTGTTGGGCAAAATAATAATTATTAAATATTTTTTAAATATAACATTGAATATTCATAAAAGTTTATAATGTTGCTTATAACCAGTGTTTTTAAGACCGGACTGGACCGACCGGTCCAGTTTAGCTATTAACCCCGGTTCGATCGGGTTTCACGTGGTTTGACCGGTTTTCTCACGGTTTGACCAGTTCTTTTAATTTTTTTAATATTTTATTCAAATTTTCATATAAATAATTCTAAAATCTTCCCTTCCTCACTGGTTTAGCTCCGGTTTGACTCCGATCTGACCCACTAAACCTTGACTCAGTACCCCGACCGGTCCGGGTTTCAGAACCTTGGTTATAACTTATATCTAACAAAGATATTTATCCCATTTTATTGTATAAAGTATTAGGTAGCCAATGAATCACATATATAATAAATTTTTTTCAAACCTCAGAATCTGTAAATAATAAATTTTAAAAAATCATCTTATAAAAATTTAACTTTATACTATCACCAAAATTCGCGAATCTTGAAGTCAACAATTGGTCAATGCACAATATCTTGTCAGATTATTTCAACTCTTACCGTGTAACTTAACGCACGGCAGAAATAGCTTCAGGTTAAGGACGAAGCCCCTTTACCAACTCAGTTATCTTTAATTTATAGCTTCTGGCTCTTCAGTAACCGATTCAAATAATGGGTTTTCCTTAATTAGTTATTCTCTCTAATCACGAAAGTTTGGTGCTTTGCATTATAGTCAATTAAATTACAAGCTAAGCTATTTTAAGCAGAACAATTGAGTATATTTTATTTTTATAAATTAGATAACATATATGGAAGGATGATATTAATTGATCCAGTACATATGGGGTAACTAAATTAGAGATCAGGAGTTAAAGTTTGAGCTATTACAGTAGGATAGGAGAAGCCGTTGTGAGTCAGAAATTGATTCAAAAAGTCCCTTTTCATGGCTTAAACACAATGCCAAACAAGCTCTAATTAATTAGCTTTAGAAAATAAATATTAATATAAGTAATAGGTAATCTAAAATGTCATTTTAGTATATCATCCTTATAAATAATTTATATTTAAAAGCTAACTAATTTGGAAACAAGCATACATTGAGATGATTTTAAAATCAAGGTATTAAAACCCGGACCGGGTATTGAACCGGTCAGGGTACTGGGTTAAGGGTCAGTGGGTCAAACCGGAGCTAAACCGGGACCAAACCGGTGAGTAATTGAAGATTTTAGGCTTATAGTATGAAATCCTAAAGGAAAAAGTAAAAAAAAAAAATTTTGAAAATTGGGACCCGGACCGGTCTACTGACCGGTTCGGCGGGTTCCGGTCGGTCCGGCCCGGGTCTGAGAACCATGTTTAAAACAGCATGCAATACACGTGTAAGTGGGTGTAGTAAAATAAATTTACGGTTTACAATGCTTATACTTCACTTGAGCTACATATATATATGCATGTACAAGCCAAAGTATATACTATTAATCAAATATAAGTGCTTTCGAGTCTCTACTGTTCAGTACAATCATCAACAGGAGCAAAAGAAACGTTTTCCTGATCAAGATCATACTCCACCTCAAAATCAATCTGAGCCACATTTCCGTAAATGGGCTGTCTTTCTGTAGGAAGCATTGCAAAGCACATAACATCAACGCCGTTGACGGAAAGTAAACGGAAAAGGTTCTGAGGTTTTAAGGAAAGGTCGGCCCCTGTAAAGTGAACCTCAAAATTTGGAACATTCTGCTGGACGGAGTTAGCATTTGAGTAACACAAGTTGTAGGATTCGATTTGAACTATGAATTGGTCGGCTCCAATGGCTTGCTTCACCAAAGCTTCAACCTGGTCGTAAGAGCTTGATGGAAGCATTGTCAAAGTCGTCCCAGAATCAATTATTATGTTTCCATCGTTTTGATTCGTGGGCAACGACACTTTTTGTTGTCCAACGGTGATACCTGTAAACAAACAAATGTTCTTTTGAATGAAATTAAAACAAACAGGTGAATAGTGTTATAGTAAAAATGCATATATATATATATATTACCATCAAGATTGAGGTAGTAATAGGTTGGAGAACGAGATGACTTGATCAACGGAGTGGACACGAGCTTATTTCCTGATATGGTGGCTTCGTCCCCGAACCTTAGTTTAGTTGTGGTCTGTTTTTGGCTGCTAAATGGAGGCAGACAATATGAGAATTTGCCATAACCTATTTGTGAAACTAACGACAAAGTCCCTTGGCCAAGCCCAACAAGTCCAGTGTCGTAGACTCCAATAGTTGCATTGTTGTTGTGTCCACATCCAAACACCGTATTAGGAAATGAAACAGCTT
Organism: Inga leiocalycina; assembly: GCA_963242795.1. Lineage (NCBI taxonomy): Eukaryota > Viridiplantae > Streptophyta > Magnoliopsida > Fabales > Fabaceae > Inga > Inga leiocalycina. The sequence goes on along the minus strand of OY725329.1, from coordinate 11,746,228 downwards.
GGCTATTACCATCATCGCTTGTTCCAAAACTAATTGTTTCTGTGGCCAATTCTCCCATAGTGTACGAGTGATCCCCATACGAATAATAATACACACACTCATTGGACGATGTTCCACATTGAGGATATGTTTGACCTTGAAAGGTATAATGGGGCAGAGAGTTACAAGAATCTGAGTTACACTGCAAAGCATTGTAAGTAGTAGAACTTTGTGGATCAAATAACGGATCGTTTTGACGATTGCACTGGGTACAAGGTTGGCATTGGAACCAAATAAGGTCACTTCCTGTGTCTGCAGTTGCCCATCTCTCTACAGTTGGATTAGTACCAACCGAGATCTTCATCAGGTACTCTGCACCAATTGGGAATACATCAGTTTCAGAGAGCGATTGGCTAAAACCAATAGCTCGACCCACAGAACGCAACGCGGCGTTTTGAAGTCGCTCCAAGTGGGTCATAGAGGAGTTGTAGAATGGGGATAATGGGGAGTCACGGTGAATGAGGTCGACGCTGAAACCTTTTGGGAGCTTATTATTTGTTGCGGCATCAATGGAAAAGGCTGAAAGAAAGAGAATAAGAGCTAAAGAGAGTGAACGAGAAAGCATGTTTGAAGAAAACTCTAAACCAAGGATAGATTTGTTGAGCAAAGAAGGAGCTTGAGGTGATTCTTTTTAAATAAAAGTTTGCGTGATCGTTGGGTTACTGCAAATTGCACGTAATTTCGATGGACACTAATAAGTTAGAAGTCTTCAACAATGACTTTATGATAGTATTCTCTACTTATCCTTGAAAAATTAGGAAAAATCCCTTTAAAAATTTTATTAGCTCAAAAGACATAAATTCATGATAGTTTTCTCTACCTATCCTTAAAAAATTAGGAAAAATCCCTTTAAAAATTTTATTAGCTCAAAAGACATAAATTCGAGTGCCAATACCTTTAACTCCGTGCATAAAATCCTACAAACTACAGGTAGTCTTTATATGTAAGATATACCACGTCCTTCTAACTAATAAAGAAACCAAAACAAAACTCCAATCAAATTATAAGGAGTTACAAAAAATTCAACTATTTGACAAGTGTATATTTATAATGCTCAAATTAATTTGATGGTCCTTATAGATTCCCTCTGTTTTTAATAGGGTCCCAAGACTTTTTGTCCCTTTTTTGGGTCCATGGAGTTTGCGCGGTTAGATCTTTTAGTCCCAGCCATTAAAAAAGAGACTAACAATGTTAATAGTTCTATTAAAATGTGCTGATAATGTGGCAAGAACTTTGGTTATTTTGCCAATATGGACTTTGACCGGGATAAAAAGTGCCACATGGAAAAAGAGGGAAAAAAAGATAAATTGAAAATCAGATGTGAAACCCTCATTCTCACATCACGCCAGCCATTTTCATCTTCTCTATCTGCAACTCAAGGATTCCACATTCTCAATCTCACAATTTGGCCCCTCTTCCTCTCCTCCGTCCATCAAACCCCTCTTCGTCCTCCTCTAGATCTGCATTTTTCAACTGTACAAACTTAAGGACCCTATAAAAAGGGAGAAAAAAAGTATAGGAACTTGATTTAAAACTAAAGAAAACTATAAAGACCTCTAGATTAATATTTCCTTTTATAATTGGTTAAATTGCTTCATTTTTACAAAATATGACATTAGATTTATAAATATTTGATATCTATTTAATTTATTATATATATATATATATATATAATAGTTTGGAAACAATAGAATTTGGATAGAAAATCTACTAATAATGTTTTTCCAGCTATAGAAAACTAATAAAAGGAAAAAATATAACATAATAGAAATAAAAAAAAATCAGAAAAGACCAAAACAGAAGAATGGAAAAGAAAAAACGTAGACGTCACATAAGATAGTGGAAGGACCACTCGTGATATAGTGACATGAATGAGGAGTACTCACACATTCTCTATCTGCAACTCATGGATTCGACATTCTCAACCTCACTATTTGGCCCCTCTTTCTCTTCTCCATCCATCAAACCCCTCTTCATCCTCCTCTTGATCTTCATTTTTCAACTGTACAAACTTAAGGACCCTATAAAAAGAGAGAAAAAAAGTTTAGGGACTTGATTCAAAACTAAGGAAAACTATAAAGACCTCTAGATTAATATTTCCTTTTATAATTAGATAAATTGCTTTATTTTTACAACATATTACATTAGATTTATAAATATTTGATATCTATTTAATTTATTATATATATATATATATATATATATAAGTTAGGAAAAAATAGAATTTGGATAGAAAATCTACTAATAATTTTTTTTTGGTATAGACAAATAATAAATGGAAAAAATATAAAATAATAGATTTAAAAAAAATAAGAAAAGACCAAAACAGAAGAATGGAAACAGACAACTTAGAATTCACATAAGATAGTGGAATGACCATTCATGATATAGTGACAGGAATGAGGAGTACTCACACATTCTCTATCTGAAACCCAAGGATTCCACATTCTCAATCTCACTATTTGGCCCCTCTTTCTCTCCTCCATCCATCAAACCTCTCTTTGTCCTCCTCTAGATCTGCATTTTTCAACTGTACAAACTTAAGGACCATATAAAAAGGGAGAAAAAAAGTTTAGGGACTTGATTTAAAACTAAGGAAAACTATAAAGACCTCTAGATTAAAATTTCCTTTTATAATTGGTTAAATTGCTTTATTTTTACAACATATTACATTAGATTTATAAATATTTGATATCTATTTGATTTATTATATATATATATAGAAAATTTTGGCAAAAATAGAATTTGGATAGAAAATCTACTAATAATGTTTTTTCTTGTATAGAAAAATAATAAAGGAAATAAATATAAAATAAATGAAATAAAAATTATAAGAAAAGACCAAAACGGAAGAATGGAAAAGGACAACGTAGAATTCACATAAGATAGTGGAATGACCACTCGTGATATAGTGACATGAATGAGGAGTACTCACACATTCTCTATCTGCAACTCATGGATTCCACATTCTCAATCTCACTATTTGGCCCCTTTTTCTCAACTCCATCCATCAAACCCCTATTCGTCCTCCTATTGATATGCATATTTCAACTGTACAAACTTAAGGACCCTATAAAAAGGGAGTAAAAAAGTTTAGGGACTTGATTTAAAACTAAGGAAAACAATAAAGACCTCTAGATTAATATTTCCTTTTATAATTGGTTAAATTGCTTTATTTTTACAAAATCTTACATTAGATTTATAAATATTTGATATCTATTTAATTTATTATATATACATATATAATAGTAAGGCAAAAATAGAATTTGGATAGAAAATCTACTAATAACGTTTTTTCTTGTATAGAAAACTAATAAACGGAAAAAAAATAAAATAATAGAAATAAAAAAAATAAGAAAAGACCATAAAGAAGAATGGAAAAGAATAAACGTAGACTTCATATAAGATAGTGGAAGGACCACTCGTGATATAGTGACATGAATGAGGAGTACTCATACATTCTCTATCTGCAACTCATGGATTCCACATTCTCAATCTCACTATTTGGGCCCTCTTTCTCTCCTCCGTCCATCAAACCCCTCTTCGTCCTCCTCTTGATCTGCATTTTTCAACTGTACAAACTTAATGACCCTATAAAAAGGGAGAAAAAAAGTTTAGGGACTTGATTTAAAACTAAGGAAAACTATAAAGACCTCTAGATTAATATTTCCTTTTATAATTGGTTAAATTGCTTTATTTTTACAACATATTACATTAGATTTATAAATATTTGATATCTAGTTAATTTATTATATATATATATATATATCTAGAAAATTTTGGCAAAAATAGAATTTGGATAGAAAATCTACTAATAATGTTTTTTCTGGTATAGAAACATAATAAAGGAAAAAAATATAAAATAAATGAAATAAAAATTATAAGAAAAGACCAAAACAGAAGAATGGAAAAGGACAACGTAGAATTCACATAAGATAGTGGAATGACCACTCGTGATATAATGACATGAATGAGGAGTACTCACACATTCTCTATCTGCAACTCATGGATTCCACATTCTCAATCTCACTATTTGGCCTCTCTTTCTCACCTCTGTCCATCAAAACCCCTCTTCGTCCTCCTCTTGATCTGCATTTTTCAACTGTACAAACTTAAGGACCCTATAAAAAGGGAGAAAAAAAGTTTAGGGACTTGATTTAAAACTAAGGAAAACTATAAAGACCTCTAGATTAATATTTCCTTTTATAATTGGTTAAATTGCTTTATTTTTACAACATATCACATTAGATTTAAAAATATTTGAGATCTATTTAATTTATTATATATATATATATAGTAAATTTTGGCAAAAATAGAATTTGGATAGAAAATCTACTAATAATGTTTTTTCTGGTATAGAAAAATAATAAAGGAAAAAAAACATAAAATAAATGAAATAAAAATTATAAGAAAAGACCAAAACAGAAGAATGGAAAAGGACAACGTAGAATTCACATAAGATAGTGGAATGACCACTCGTGATATAGTGACATGAATGAGGAGTACTCACACATTCTCTATCTGCAACTCATGGATTCCACATTCTCAATCTCAGTATTTGGCCCCTTTTTCTCTCCTCCATCCCTCAAACCCCTATTCCTCCTCATATTGATCTGCATATTTCAACTGTACAAACTTAAGGACCCTATAAAAAGGGAGTAAAAAAGTTTAGGGACTTGATTTAAAACTATGGAAAACAATAAAAACCTCTAGATTAATATTTCCTTTTATAATTGGTTAAATTGCTTTATTTTTACAACATCTTACATTAGATTTATAAATATTTGATATCTATTTAATTTATTATATATGCATATATAATAGTAAGGCAAAAATAGAATTTGGATAGAAAATCTACTAATAACGTTTTTTCTTGTATAGAAAACTAATAAACGGAAAAAAAATAAAATAATAGAAATAAAAAAAAAAAGAAAAGACCATAAAGAAGAATGGAAAAGAATAAACGTAGACTTCATATAAGATAGTGGAAGGACCACTCGTGATATAGTGACATGAATGAGGAGTATTCACACATTCTCTATCTGCAACTCATGGATTCCACATTCTCAATCTCACAATTTGGACCCTCTTTCCCTCCTCCGTCCATAAAACCCCTCTCGTCCTCCTCTTGATCTGCATTTTTCAACTGTACAAACTTAAGGACCCTATAAAAAGGGAGAAAAAAAGTTTAGGGACTTGATTTAAAACTAAGGAAAACTATAAACACCTCTAGATTAATATTTCCTTTTATATTTGGTTAAATTGCTGTATTTTTACAAAATATTACATTAGATTTATATATATTTGATATCTAGTTAATTTATTTTATATATATATATATATATATATATAATAGTTTGGAAACATTAGAATTTGGATAGAAAATCTACTAATAATGTTTTTTCTGCTATAGAAAACTAATAAAAGGAAAAAAATATAAAATAATAGAAATAAAAAAAATCATAAAAGACCAAAACAGAAGAATGGAAAAGAAAAAACGTAGACGTCACATAAGATAGTGGAAGGACCACTCGTGATATAGTGACATGAATGAGGAGTAGTCACACATTCTCTATCTGCAACTCATGGATTCCACATTCTCAACCTCACTATTTGGCCCCTCTTTCTCTTCTCCGTCCATCAAACCCCTCTTCATCCTCCTCTTGATCTGCATTTTTCAACTGTACAAACTTAAGGACCCTATAAAAAGAGAGAAAAAAAGTTTAGGGACTTGATTCAAAACTAAGGAAAACTATAAAGACCTCTAGATTAATATTTCCTTTTATAATTAGATAAATTGCTTTATTTTTACAACATATTACATTAGATTTATAAATATTTGATATCTATTTAATTTATTATATATATATATATATATATATAAGTTAGGAAAAAGTAGAATTTGGATAGAAAATCTACTAATAATTTTTTTTTGGTATAGACAATTAATAAATGGAAAAAATATAAAATAATAGAATTAAAAAATATAAGAAAAGACCAAAACAGAAGAATGGAAACATACAACTTAGAATTCACATAAGATAGTGGAATGACCATTCATGATATAGTGACAGGAATGAGGAGTACTCACACATTCTCTATCTGCAACCCAAGGATTCCACATTCTCAATCTCACTATTTGGCCCCTCTTTCTCTCCTCCATCCATCAAACCTCTCTTTGTCCTCCTCTTGATCTGCATTTTTCAACTGTACAAACTTAAGGACCCTATAAAAAGGGAGAAAAAAAGTTTAGGGACTTGATTTAAAACTAAGGAAAACTATAAAGACCTCTAGATTAATATTTCCTTTTATAATTGGTTAAATTGCTTTATTTTTACAACATATCACATTAGATTTATAAATATTTGATATCTATTTAATTTATTATATACATATATATAGAAAATTTTGGCAAAAATAGAATTTGGATAGAAAATCTACTAATAATGTTTTTTCTGGTATAGAAAAATAATGAAAAAAAAATATAAAATAAATGAAATAAAAATTATAAGAAAAGACCAAAACAGAAGAATGGAAAAGGACAACGTAGAATTCTCTTAAGATAGTGGAATGACCACTCGTGATATAATGACATGAATGAGGAGTACTCACACATTCTCTATCAGCAACTCATGGATTCCACATTCTCAATCTCACTATTTGGCCCCTATTTCTGTCCTCTATCCATCAAACACCTATTCGTCCTCATATTGATCTGCATATTTCAACTGTAAAAACTTAAAGACCCTATAAAAAGGGAGTAAAAAAGTTTAGGGACTTGATTTAAAACTAAGGAAAACAATAAAGACCTCTAGATTAATATTTCCTTTTATAATTGGTTAAATTGCTTTATTTTTACAAAATCTTACATTAGATTTATAAATATTTGATATCTATTTAATTTATTATATATACATATATAATAGTAAGGCAAAAATAGAATTTGGATAGAAAATCTACTAATAACGTTTTTTCTTGTATAGAAAACTAATAAACGGAAAAAAAATAAAATAATAGAAATAAAAAAAATAAGAAAAGACCATAAAGAAGAATGGAAAAGAATAAACGTAGACTTCATATAAGATAGTGGAAGGACCACTCGTGATATAGTGACATGAATGAGGAGTACTCATACATTCTCTATCTGCAACTCATGGATTCCACATTCTCAATCTCACTATTTGGGCCCTCTTTCTCTCCTCCGTCCATCAAACCCCTCTTCGTCCTCCTCTTGATCTGCATTTTTCAACTGTACAAACTTAATGACCCTATAAAAAGGGAGAAAAAAAGTTTAGGGACTTGATTTAAAACTAAGGAAAACTATAAAGACCTCTAGATTAATATTTCCTTTTATAATTGGTTAAATTGCTTTATTTTTACAACATATTACATTAGATTTATAAATATTTGATATCTAGTTAATTTATTATATATATATATATATATATCTAGAAAATTTTGGCAAAAATAGAATTTGGATAGAAAATCTACTAATAATGTTTTTTCTGGTATAGAAACATAATAAAGGAAAAAAATATAAAATAAATGAAATAAAAATTATAAGAAAAGACCAAAACAGAAGAATGGAAAAGGACAACGTAGAATTCACATAAGATAGTGGAATGACCACTCGTGATATAATGACATGAATGAGGAGTACTCACACATTCTCTATATGAAACTCATGGATTCCACATTCCCAATCTCACTATTTGGCCCCTCTTTCTCTCCTCCATCCATCAAACCGCTCTTCGTCCTCCTCTTGATCTGCATTTTTGAACTGCACAAACTTATGGACCCTATAAAAAGGGAGAAAAAAAGTTTAGGGACTTGATTTAAAACTAAGGAAAACTATAAAGACCTCTAGATTAAAATTTCCTTTTATAATTGGTTAAATTGCTTTGTTTTTACAACATATTACATTAGATTTATAAATATTTGATATCTATTTAATTTATTATATATACATATATAATAGTAAGGCAAAAATAGAATTTGGATAGAAAATCTACTAATAACGTTTTTTCTTGTATAGAAAACTAATAAATGGAACAAAAATAAAATAATAGAAATAAAAAAAAATAAGAAAAGACCATAAAGAGGAATGGAAAAGAATAAACGTAGACTTCATATATGATAGTGGAAGGACCACTCGTGATATAGTGACATGAATGAGGAGTACTCACACATTCTCTATATGAAACTCATGGATTCCACATTCTCAATCTCACTATTTGGCTCCTCTTTCTCTCCTCCATCCATCAAACCGCTCTTCGTCCTCCTCTTGATCTGCATTTTTGAACTGCACAAACTTATGGACCCTATAAAAAGGGAGAAAAAAAGTTTAGGGACTTGATTTAAAACTAAGGAAAACTATAAAGACCTCTAGATTAATATTTCCTTTTATAATTGGTTAAATTGCTTTGTTTTTACAACATATTACATTAGATTTATAAATATTTGAGATCTATTTAATTTATTTTATATATATAGAAAATTTTGGGGAAAATAGAATTTGGATAGAAAATCTACTAATAATGTTTTTTCTGGTATTGAAAAATAATAAATGAAAAAATATATAAAATAAATGAAATAAAAATTATAAGAAAAGACCAAAACAGAAGAATGGAAAAGGACAACGTAGAATTCACATAAGATAGTGGAATGACCACTCGTGATATAGTGACATGAATGAGGAGTACTCACATATTCTCTATCTGCAACTCATGGATTCCACATTCTCAATCTCACTATTTGGCCCCTTTTTCTCTCCTCCATCCATCAAACCCCTATTTGTCCTCCTATTTAGGGATGAGTAATGGGCGGGCTGGGGTGACCCGAAGGTCAGCCCATTACCCGCCCGTTTATGTCTTAATGGGTACGGGCTAAACCTTACCCGTTAAGTACCTGAGATAGCTCGGTAATAAATGGGCTAGACATACCTGTCCAAATTTGGGCGGGTAATTGGCAGCCCATTTAACATATGATATTAAAAAAATCCCTACTATTGCAAAGTGTAAAATAATTCATTGCCATACTTTAAGTTCTACAGTACTGCGCTTTTGCATTTAGCAAACACATAATACTCATATAACTGTCTACAATGTACCTTTTAATTTAAATTAAAACATCACATAGTAACATTCACAATCAGAAATTCAGAATTTATGCCTTAAAGCACAATTAAAAAGAGTATTCAAACTATGAATCTAAAGGAATAAAACTGTTAACAAAAGTCATTCAATAAAAGTATTCGCATCTTTCCATAATCAATCTTCTTAACATGCATCATCCTTGCATTTCTATTGAATCTTCAATAAAACCCATATATAAAAAAAAATAAACAGGTGGGTATGGGCAGCTCGAAGGGGTACCCATAGCCCGCCCGTTTAATGCTTAAAGGGGCGGGTAATTTGCCCGTCCGTTACGGGCCTGTTTTGGGTGGGTTCAAAATGGGTAAATTTGTTACGGGTGTGGGCGGGGTTATAGGGTTGCGGGCTCCTTCCTCAGGCCCACTCCTATTGATATGCATTTTTCAACTGTAAAAACTTAAGGACCCTAAAAAAAGGGAGAAAAAAAGTTTAGGGACTTGATTTAAAACTAAGGAAACTATAAAGACCTCTAGATTAATATTTCCTTTTATAATTGGTTAAATTGCTTTATTTTTACAAAATCTTACATTAGATTTATAAATATTTGATATCTATTTAATTTATTATATATACATATATAATAGTAAGGCAAAAATAGAATTTGGATAGAAAATCTACTAATAAAGTATTTTCTTGTATAGAAAACTAATAAACGGAAAAAAAAAATAATAGAAATAAAAAAAAATAAGAAAAGACCATAAAGAAGAATGGAAAAGAATTAACGTTGACTTCACATAAGAGAGTGGAAGGACCACTCGTGATATAGTGACATGAATGAAGAGTACTCACACATTCTCTATCTGCAACTCATGGATTCCACATTCTCAATCTCACTATTTGGGCCCTCTTTCTCTCCTCCTTCCATCAAACCCCTCTTCGTCCTCCTCTTGATCTGCATTTTTCAACTGTACAAACTTAAGGACCCTACAAAAAGGGAGAAAAAAAGTTTCGGGACTTGATTTAAAACTAAGGAAAACTATAAAGACCTCTAGATTAATATTTCCTCTTATAATTGGTTAAATTGCTTTAATTTTAAAAAAGATTACATTAGATTTATAAATATTTGATATCTATTTAATTTATTATATATATATATATAATAGTTTGGAAACAACAGAATTTGGATAGAAAATCTACTAATAATGTTTTTTCTGGTATAGAAAAATAATAAATGGAAAAAATATAAAATAATAGAAATAAAAAAAATCAGACAAGACCAAAACAGAAGAATGGAAAAGAATAAACGTAGACTTCACATAAGATAGTGGAAGGACCACTCGTGATATAGTGACATGAATGAGGAGTACTCACACATTCTCAATCTCACTATTTGGCCCCTCTTTCTCACCTCTGTCCATCAAACCCCTCTTCGTCCTCCTCTTGATCTGCATTTTTCAACTGGAAAAACTTAAGGACCCTATAAAAAGGGAGAAAAAAAAGTTTAGGGACTTGATTTAAAACTAAGGAAAACTATAAAGACCTCTAGATTAATATTTCCCTTTATAATTGGTTAAATTGCTTTTTTTTTTTGCAACATATTACATTAGATTTATAAATATTTGATATCTATTTAATTTATTTTATATATATATATATATATATATATAAAAGTTAGGAAAAAAGGGAATTTCGATAGAAAATCTACTAATAATGTTTTTTCTAGTATAGACAAATAATAAATGGAAAAAATATAAAATAATAGAAATAAAAAATATAAGAAAAGACCAAAACAGAAGAATGGAAACGGACAACGTAGAATTCACATAAGATAGTGGACTGACGATTTATCATATAGTGACAGGAATGAGGAGTACTCACAAATTCTCTATCTGCAACCCAAGAATTCCACATTCTCAATCTCACTATTTGGCCCCTCTTTCTCTCCTCCGTCCATCAAACCCCTCTTCGTCCTCCTCTTGATTTGTATTTTTCAACTGTACAAACTTAAGGACCCTATAAAAAGGGAGAAAAAAAGTATAGGGACTTGATTTAAAACTAAGGAAAACTATAAAGACCTCTAGATTAAAATATCCACTTATTATTGGTTAAATTGCTTTATTTTTACAACATATTACATTAGATTTATAAATATTTCATATCAACTTAATTTATCTTATATATATATATAATAGTAAGGCAAAAATAGAATTTGGATAGAAAATCTACTAATAACGTTTTTTCTTGTATAGAAAACTAATAAACGGAAAAAATAAAAAATAATAGAAATAAAACAAATTAGGAAAGACCATACAGAAGAATGGAAAAGAATAAACGTAGACTTAACATAAGATACTAGAAGGACCTCTCGTGATATAGTGTCATGAATGGGGAGTACTCACTCATTCTCTATCTGCAACTCATGGATTCCACATTCTCAATCTCACTATTTGGCCCCTCTTTCTCTCCTCCGTCCATCAAACCCCTCATCGTCCTCCTCTTGATCTGCATTTTTCAACTGTACAAACTTAAGGACCCTATAAAAAGGGAGAAAAAAAACTTTAGGGACTTAATTTAAAACTAAGGAAAACTAGAAAGACCTCTAGATTAAAATCTCCTTTTATAATTAGTTAAATTGCTTTTTTTGTACAACATATTACATTAGATTTATAAATATTTGATATCTATTTAATATATATATATATGTATAATAGTGAGGAGAAAATATAATTTGGATAGAAAATCTACTAATAATGTGTTTTCTTGTAAAGAAAACAAATAAATGGAAAAAATATAAAGTAATAGAAATAAAAAAAAATCAAAAAAGACCAAAACTAAAGAAAGGAAAATAATAAACGTAAACTTCACATAAGATAGTGGTAGGACCACTCGTGATATAGTGACATGAATGAGGAGTACTCACACATTCTCTATATGTAACTCATGGATTCCACATTCTCAATCTCACTATTTGGCTCCTCTTTCTCTCCTCCATCCATCAAACCGCTCTTCGTCCTCCTCTAGATTTGCATTTTTGAACTGCACAAACTTATGGACCCTATAAAAAGGGAGAAAAAATGTTTAGGAACTTGATTGAAAACTAAGGAAAACTATAAAGACCTCTAGATTAATATTTCCTTTTATAATTGGTTAAATTGCTTTATTTTTACAAAATCTTACATTAGATTTATAAATATTTGATATCTTTTTAATTTATTATATATACATATATAATAGTAAGGCAAAAATAGAATTTGGATAGAAAATCTACTAATAACGTTTTTTCTTGTATACAAACGTAATAAACGGAAAAAATATAAAATAATAGAAATAAAAAAAATCAGGAAAGACCATACAGAAGAATGGAAAAGAATAAACGTAGACTTCACATAAGATAGTCGAAGGACCACTCGTGATATAGTGTCATGAATGGGGAGTACTCACTCATTCTCTATCTACAACTCATGGATTCCACATTCTCAATCTCACTATTTTGCCCCTCTTTCTCTCCTCCGTCCATCAAACCCCTCTTCATCCTCCTCTTGATCTGCATTTTTCAACTGTACAAACTTAAGGACCCTATAAAAAGGGAGAAAAAAAGTTTAGGGACTTGATTTAAAACTAAGGAAAACTATAAAGACCTCTAGATTAAAATTTCCACTTATTATTGGTTAAATTGCTTTTTTTTTACAACATATTACATTAGATTTATAAATATTTGATATCAACTTAATTTATTATATATATATATATAATAGTTTGGAAAAAATCGAATTTGGATAGAAAATATACTAATAATGTTTTTTCTGGTATAGAAAACTAATAAACGGAAAAAATATAAAATAATAGAAATAAAAAAAATCAGAAAAGACCAAAACTGAAGAATGGAAAAGAATAAACGTAGACGTCATATAAGATTGTAGAAGAACCACTCGTGATATAGTGACATGAATGAGGAGTACTCACACATTCTCTAATTGCAACTCGTGGATTCCACATTCTCAATCTCACTATTTGGCCCCTCATTCTGACCTCTGTCCATCAAAACCCCTCTTCATCCTCCTCTTGATGTGCATTTTTCAACTGTACAAAATTAAGAACCCAATAAAAAGGGAGAAAAAAATGCTTAGGGACTTGATTTAAAACAAAGGAAAACTATAAAGACGTCTAGATTAATATTTCCTTTTATAATTGGTTAAATTTCTTTATTTTTACAACATATTACATTAGATTTATAAATATTTGATATCTGTTTAATTTATTATATATATAATAGTTAGGAAAAAATAGAATTTGGATAGAAAATCTACTAATAATGTTTTTTGTGCTATAGAAAAATAATAAATGGAAAAAATATAAAATAATAGAAATAAAAAAATAAGAAAAGACCAAAACAGAAGAATGGAAAAGCACAACGTAGACTTCACATAAGATAGTGGAAGGACCACTCGTGATATAGTGTCATGAATGGGGAGTACTCACTCATTCTCTATCTACAACTCATGGATTCCACATTCTCAATCTCACTATTTGGCCCCTCTTTCTCTCCTCCGTCCTTCAAACCCCTCTTCATCCTCCTCTTGATCTGCATTTTTGAACTGCACAAACTTAAGGACCCTATAAAAAGGGAGAAAAAAAGTTTAGGGACTTGATTTAAAACTAAGGAAAACTATAAAGACCTCTAGATTAAAATTTCCACTTATTATTGGTTAAATTGCTTTATTTTTACAAAATCTTACATTAGATTTATAAATATTTGATATCAACTTAATTTATTATATATATATATAATAGTAAGGCAAAAATCGAATTTGGATAGAAAATCTACTAATAACGTTTTTTCTTGTATAGAAAACTAATAAACGAACAAAATATAAAATAATAGAAATAAAAAAAATCTGGAAAGACCATACAGAAGAATGGAAAAGAATAAACGTAGACTTCCCATAAGATAGTAGAGAGACCACTCGTGATATAGTGACATGAATGAGGAATACTTACTCATTCTCTATCTACAACTCATGGATTCCACATTCTCAATCTCACTATTTGGACCTTCTTTCTCTCCTCCGTCTATCAAACCCCTCTTCGTCCTCCTCTTGATCTGCATTTTTCAACTGTACAAACTTAAGGACCCAATAAAAAGGGAGAAAAAAAGTTTAGGGACTTGATTTAAAACTAAGGAAAACTATAAAGACATCTAGATTAATATTTCCTTTTATAATTGGTTAAATTGTTTTATTTTTACAAAATATTACATTATATTTATAAATATTTGATATCTATTTAATTTATTATATATATAATAGTTTGGAAACAATAGAATTTGGATATAAAATATACAAATAAGTTTTTTCTGGTATAGAAAACTAATAAACGGAAAAAATATAAAATAATAGAAATAAAAAAAATCAGAAAAGACCAAAAATGAAGAATGGAAAAGAACAAACGTAGACGTCAGATAAGATAGTAGAAGAACCACTCGTGATATAGTGACATGAATGAGGAGCACTCACACATTCTCTAATTGCAACTCATGGATTCCACATTCTCAATCTCACTATTTGGCCCTTCATTCTGACCTCTGTCCATCAACACCCCTCTTCGTCCTCTTCTTGATCTGCATTTTTCAACTGTAAAAAATTAGGAACCCAATAAAAAGGGAGAAAAAAATGCTTAGGGACTTGATTTAAAACAAAGGAAAACTATAAAGACATCTAGATTAATATTTCCTTTTATAATTGGTTAAATTTCTTTATTTTTACAACATATTACATTAGATTTATAAATATTTGATATCTATTTAGTTTATTATATATATATATATATATACACACACACACATATAATAGTTTGGAAAAAATAGAATTTGGATAGAAAATCTACTAATAATGTCTTTTCTGGTATAGAAAACTAATAAATGGAAAAAATATAAAATAATAGAAATAAAAAATATAAGAAAAGACCAAAACAAGAGAATGGAATAGAATAAACGTAAACTTCACATAAGATAGTTGAAGGACCACTCGTGATATAGTGACATGAATGCGGAGTACTCACACAATCTCTATCTGCAACTCATGGATTTCACATTTTCAATCTCACTATTTGGCCTCTCTTTCTCACCTCTGTCCATCAAAACCCCTCTTCGTCCTCCTCTTGATCTGCATTTTTCAATTGTACAAACTTAAGGACCCTATAAAAAGGGAGAAATAAAATTTTAGGGACTTGATTTAAAATAAAGAAAACTATAAAGACATCAAGATTAATATTTCCTTTTATAAATGGTTAAATTGCAATATTTTTACAACATATTACATTAGATTTATAAATATTTGATATCTATTTAATTTATTATATATACATATATAATAGTAAGGCAAAAATATAATTTGGATAGAAAATCTACTAATAACGTTTTTTCTTGTATAGAAAACTAATAAACCGAAAAAATATAAAATAATAGAAAAAAAGAAAAAGAAAAGACCATACAGAAGAATGAAAAAGAATAAACGTGGACTTCACATAAGATAGTGGAAGGACCACTCGTGATATAGTGACATGAATGAGGAGTACTCACAAATTCTCTATCTGCAACTCATGGATTCTACATTCCCAATCTCACTATTCGGCCGCTCTTTCTCACCTCCGTCCATTCAACCCCTCTTCGTCCTCCTCTTGATCTTCATTTTTCAACTGTACAAACTTAAGGACCCTATAAAAAGGGAGAAATAAAAGTTTAGGGACTTGATTTAAAAATAAAGAAAACTATAAAGACCTCAAGATTAATATTTCCCTTTATAAATGGTTAAATTGCAATATTTTTACAACATATTACATTAGATTTATAAATATTTGATATCTATTTAATTTATTATATATATATATATATATATATATAAGTTTGGAAAAATAGAATTTGGATAGAAAATATACTAAGAATGTTTTTTCTG
The DNA here is from genome assembly GCA_963242795.1 of Inga leiocalycina. Taxonomy (NCBI): domain Eukaryota; kingdom Viridiplantae; phylum Streptophyta; class Magnoliopsida; order Fabales; family Fabaceae; genus Inga; species Inga leiocalycina. The sequence goes on along the minus strand of OY725329.1, from coordinate 11,730,147 downwards.
GTATAGAAAAATAATAAATGGTAAAAATATAAAATAAATGAAGTAAAAATTATAAGAAAAGACCAAAATAGAAGAATGGAAACGGACAACGTAGAATTCACATAAGATAGTGGAATGACCACTCATGATATAGTGAAATGAATGAGGAGTACTCACACATTCTCTATCTGCAACCCATAGATTCCACATTCTCAATCTATTTGGCCCCATTTTCTCTCCTCCATCCATCAAACACCTCTTCTTCCTCCTCTTGATCTCCATTTTTCTACTGTACAAACTTAAGCACCCTATAAAAAGAGAGAGAGAAAATTTGGGTACTTGATTTAAAACTAAGGAAAACTATAAAGACCTCTAGATTAATATTTCCTTTTTTAATTGGTTTAATTCCTTTATTTTTTCAAAATATTACTTTAGATTTATAAATATTTGATATATATTTAATTTATTATATATATATATATATAATATTTTGGAAAAAATAGAATTTGGATAGAAAATCTACTAATAATGTTTTTTGTGGTATAGAAAAATAATAAATGGAAAAAATATAAAATAATAGAAATAAAAAAAATAAGAAAAGTCCAAAACAGAAGAATGGAAAAGGACAACGTAGACTTCACATATGATAGTGGAAGGTCCACTTGTGATATATTGACATGAATGAGGAGTACTCACACATTCTCTATCTGCAATGCATGGATTCCACATTCTCAATCTCACTATCTGGCCCCTCTTTCTATCCTCCATCCTTCAAACCCCAATTTGTCCTCCTCTTGATCTGCATTTTTCAACTGTAGAAACTTAAGAACCCTATAGAAAGGGAGAAAAAAAGTTTAGGGATTTGATTTAAAACTAAGGAAAACTATAAAGACCTCTAGATTTATATTTCCTTTTATAATTGGATAAATGTCTTTATTTTTACATCATATTACATTACATTTATAAATATTTGATATCAATTTAATTTATTTTATATACATATATATATGTAATAGTTAGGAAAATATAGAATTTGGATAGAAAATCTACTAATAATGTTTTTTCTAGTATAGACAAATAATAAATGGAAAAAATATAAAATAATTGAAATAAGAAATATAAGAAAAGACCAAAGCAGAAGAATGGAAACGGACAACGTAGAATTCACATAAGATAGTGGAATGACCATTCATGATATAGTGATAGGAATGAGGAGTTCTAACACGTTCTCTATCTGCAACCCAAGGATTCCACATTCTCAATCACACTATTTGGCCCCTCTTTCTCTCCTCCATCCATCAAACCGCTCTTCGTCCTCCTCTTGATCTGCATTTTTCAACTGTACAAACTTAAGGACCCTATAAAAAGGGAGAAAAAAAGTTTAGGGACTTGATTTAAAACTAAGGAAAACTACAAAGACCTCTAGATTAAAATTTCCTTTTATAATTGGTTAAATTGCTTTATTTGTACAACATATTACATTACATTTATAAATATTTGATATCTATTTAATATATATATATATATATATATATATAATAGTAAGGAAAAATAGAATTTGGATAGAAAATCTACTAATAATGTGTTTTCTTGTATAGAAAACTAATAAATGGAAAAAATATAAAATAATAGAAATAAAAAAAAATTAGAAAAGACCAAAACAGAAGAATGGAAAAGAATAAACGTAAACTTCACATAAGGTAGTGGAAGAACCACTCGTGATATAGTGACATGAATGAGGAGTACTCACATATTCTCTATATGAAACTCATGGATTCCACATTCTCAATCTCACTATTTGGCTCCTCTTTCTCTCCTCCATCCATCAAACCGCTCTTCGTCCTCCTCTTGATCTGCATTTTTGAACTGCACAAACTTATGGACCCTATAAAAAGGGAGAAAAAAAGTTTAGGGACTTGATTTAAAACTAAGGAAAACTATAAAGACCTCTAGATTAAAATTTCCTTTTATAATTGGTTAAATTGCTTTATTTTTACAACATATTACATTAGATTTATAAATATTTGATATCAACTTAATTTATTATATTTATATATATATATATATACACACATATATATATAATAGTAAGGCAAAAATAGAATTTGGATAGAAAATCTACTAATAACGTTCTTTCTTGTATAGAAAACTAATAAACGGAAAAAATATAAAATAATAGAAATAAAAAAAATTAGGAAAGACCATACAGAAGAATGGAAAAGAATAAACGTAGACTTCACATAAGATAGTGGAAGGACCACTCCTGATATAGTGACATGAATGGGGAGTACTCACTCTTTCTCTATCTGCAACTCATGGATTCCACATTCCCAATCTCACTATTTGGCCCCTCTTTCTCTCCTTCGTCCATCAAACCTCTCTTCGTCCTCCTCTTGATTTGCATTTTTCAATTGTACAAACTTATGGACCCTATAAAAAGGGAGAAAAAAAGTTTAGGAACTTGATTTAAAACTAAGGAAAACTATAAAGACCTCTAGATTAAAATTTCCTTTTATAATTGGTTAAATTGCTTTATTTGTACAACATATTACATTAAATTTATAAATATTTGATATCTATTTAATATATATATATATATATACATATAATAGTAAGGAAAAATAGAATTTGGATAGAAAATCTACTAATAATGTGTTTTCTTGTATAGAAAACTGATAAATGGAAAAAATATAAAATAATAGAAATAAAAAAATAAGAAAAGACCAAAACAGAAGAATGGAAAAGAATAAACGTAAACTTCACATAAGGTAGTGGAAGGACCACTCTTGATATAGTGACATGAATGAGGAGTACTCACACATTCTCTATATGAAACTCATGGATTCCACATTCCCAATCTCACTATTTGGCCCCTCTTTCTCTCCTCCATCCATCAAACCGCTCTTCGTCCTCCTCTTGATCTGCATTTTTGAACTGTACAAACTTATGGACCCTATAAAAAGGGAGAAAAAAAGTTTAGGGACTTGATTTAAAACTAAGGAAAACTATAAAGACCTCTAGATTAAAATTTCCTTTTATAATTGGTTAAATTGCTTTATTTTTACAACATATTACATTAGATTTATAAATATTTGTTATCTGTTTAATTTATTATATATATAATAGTTAGGAAAAAATAGAATTTGGATAGAAAATCTACTAATAATGTTTTTTGTGGTATAGAAAAATAATAAATGGAAAAAATATAAAATAATTGAAATAAAAAAAATAAGAAAAGTCCAAAACAGAAGAATGGAAAAGCACAACGTAGACTTCACATAAGATAGTGGAAGGACCACTCGTGATATAGTGACATGAATGAGGAGTACTCACACATTCTCTATCTGCAACTCATGGATTCCACATTCTCAATCTCACTATTTAGCCCCTCTTTCTCTCCTCCGTCCATCAAACCCCTCTTCGTTCTCCTTTTGATCTGTATTTTTCAACTGTACAAACTTAAGGACCCTAAAAAAAGGGAGAAAAAAAGTTTAGTGACTTGATTTGAAACTGAGGAAAACTATAAAGACCTCTAGATTAAAATTTCCTTTTATAATTGGTTAAATTGCTTTATTTTTACAACATATGACATTAGATTTAAAAATATTTGATATCTATTTAATTTATTATATACATAATAGTTAGGAAAAAATAGAATTTGGATAGAAAATCTACTAATAATGTTTTTCTAGTATAGAAAATCAGTAAATGGAAAAAATATAAAATAATAGAAATAAAAAAAATAAGAAAAGACCAAAACAGAAGAATGGAAAAGGATAACGTAGACTTGACATAAGATAGTGGAATGACCACTCGTGATATAGTGACAGGAATGAGGAGTACTCACACGAAGTTGCACGGAAGTTATTACTCAAAATTATAAATTATTGTGATTGTATCTAATATTCTTTGTTTACCAACTTAAAAATTATTTTTAATTAATTTTTATTAAAAAAGTATTTGTAAAATGATTTTATCCTTCTAAATTAATTACATAATTTTTTTTATGAAGCTTCCTTAACTTTGTTTTTCATTCTCAAACTGCTAGACTCCTTAAAAGAAAATCTTTGCAATAAAATGAGTTGTCAAAAAGAAAACAAAAGTTTGTTATGCCATTTTACATTTCACATCATTTCACATTGTGAGTTGATCTTCACTATTGCGACGGGGTTCCAAAGCTTCTTTATTTTGCACACATCACAGCTGGTCCATTGGTCCCATCTCTCAATTCGTTGGAAGCTTGCTTTTTTTCCTTAGAATTTTTCTTATGAATACGTAATTTAAGTTTTTTCTTGATTTATATGAAACATGTTAAAAATATCTTATAAATAATACGGGAGGATTAAGTGGTTGATTATTTGATGTTTAAAAAAAATGTATGCACGACCTAAATTAAGATTACAATATAGAAGTGAAAGTTCCTATATATATCATAGCAATTAAAAATCCTGCTTTCAATGCAGATATAGACATCGTTGAAGATTCAGTTTAAAAAAGATATCAAACGACACACTTAAAGCTATATAACACTACTACAAGATATAGATTTAACTACCCCAAAAGACGTATGTTTTTCAAAAAAGGAAGTAAAAAATAAAGTTGTTGGTATTTTTATAATTCTGTATAGGGTTAAGTAATAAATTTGTCCCGGAAATATGGGTTCAGGAGCAATTTTATCTTGGAATTTTTTTTGGGATCAATTTCGCCCCGGAAGTTTCAAGACATAGTAATGTTGCCCTTTTCCGTTAAATAACAAATGTTGACAATTAAAAATTTGACATTGACTATTAATTTTTTAACGGAAAAGGGTAATATTACTACGTTTTAAAACTTTCAGAGCAAAATTGATCCCCAAAAAACTTTCACGGTAAAATTGTTCCTGGATCTATATTTCCTAGACAAATTTGCTAGTTAACCCTTCTGTATATCAATTTTAACAGATTTAGTGTCCCAATTCCAGAAACGGACGTAGGTCCACTTTTGGTGCCCCTAACTTAGTTAGAGACCCCAAAGATGGACTTTTGGGGTCCCTAATAACTTTGGCGTCCCTAATATTAGGGATGTCAAATTAAAGGTGGCAAAGATGGACCTTTGGCGTCCCTAATAATTAGGGACGATAAAGGTAGACCTTATTAGGGATGCCATATTGGTGGCAAAGGTGGACCTTTGGTGTCCCTGATTTAATTAGGTATGCCAAAAGCTAGCTTTTGGCCTTATTGACCCACTAATATTTATGTATCTTGTAAGCTTTTTTCTCATTTAATATTAGACTTCTTGCTTGTTCTTTCTCTTTTCACTCTTGTTTCTTTCTTTTCTCTCTCTTTTTTCGCCTCCATATCTATTATACTTTCTTAGTTTTTTGTATTATTTTATCTTCTCTCTTTTTTTTCGTTGATTAATAATAATCTAACTCGTGTTGTTTTGGCCAGAAGATTGAGACTCTAAAACATTCAGAGGTGAAGGTTGATCCTTCCTATGTCGTGAATCAATTGCCTTTTAGTGGCGATTGTGAAGACGAGGCCGGTGTTTCGTCTCCGAACAGCACGATCTCCAATGTGAGTAGCAAGAGAAGTGAGACAGAGCCCAATGGAGAAGACCATGACGCCGATAGAGACTGTTCTTAACAAATCAGTGATGAAGAAGACGGTGAAACCTCCCACAAAAAATTCAGGCTCTCAAAAGATCAATTCACTATTCTTGACAAAAGCTTCAAAGAGCACAATACCATCAATCCCGTGAGTTTCCCATTTATGGCGTCCGTTTTTTAAGGTACACCATAAGTGACTTATGGCGTCACTTTTTTAACGGACATTATACCCAAACTTTACTACGTCGCTCACATAGGTGCTCTCTCGGAAAGGGACTTTAAAACGAATTAAAAATAGACGTTAAAAGCGCTTTTTATAGTAGTAAAACCAAAATATAAATAAGCCAAAGTACATTATTCCTCAAAAACACACACATATGATTACAACAAAAGGGGAGTGGAGTAACGACAGAATTTAGCAACAAAACGGTTGTAAAATAAATTGTCATAGATTGATTAGCGACGGATTCCATGCTAATTCGTTATTATTTTGTAGCTATATTGATGCGTAGACAATCTTGTGTTGTGGAGTCTCTACTATTTATCAATACACTCAATAGGAGTAAACAAAACTTTGTTCTGATTCAGATCATGCTCAACTTCAAAATCAATCTAAGCCAAATTTCCTCAAAGAGGTAATCCTCATTTTATAGAATCATGATTACAAAATGTAATCCCTTCATAATATATAATCTCAACCAAATGCCTAAATCAATTCATTGTATCAAGATTACATGTAATGTTGTCTCATATAATCTAACCAAACGGACAATAAAAGAAAAGGGAATTAATACGCTTGAGGTGCTTGTAGTTATTATAGAATGGGTTTTTGCGTGATATTTGGGATATAAAGTATATTCATTAACGTATCCCGAGGACATATCATAATACTAGAAAATAGGAATGAGTGAGTATGGGACTGCTTCTATTGGTGGACAGGTTTTGCGTTGTCCTTGGGTCATATGTATCATTTTTATTTTCGATGAGTAATGCGACACTATTTTAACCATGCATGGGAGGAAGGTTGAAGCTTCACTGATTTTTGTTATTTCCTAAGTTCAATGAATTGGTTGAGATAATAGTTTAACAGTTATTGAAAATAATATAGTTTAATTAAGGAAAAATCCCAATTAAGTCCTGCTAAAATATTTTAATATAAATTCAGGCCTACATTTTTAACAAATTCTTAATAATACCAAGTGGCCTAATTAGAAATTTTTAAATGTTGTTAAAAAACCAAAATGTCCTTCTGATGTGATTTTAAAAATATATATATTTCTTATATATTAAAATCAAATACACCTATACGTAGCCTGGTCAGATCAATTCCAGCGTCCCTCTCCTGAATATATTGGGCATGTTTGTTTGGGCGTTACGATTGCTTGTAAGTTGCTTTTTACGTAAATCGAGATACAACTCCTCTCACATACTTACTTCGTATACCGTAAACCACTATTAAAAAGCAACTTATAAGCAATCGAATCGTTAAAACAAACATGCCCATTGTCAGCAACGTTCTTCTCCCATCTTTTACACACACACACACTCACACACATGTTCATCCCTTTCATCCACACCCTCTCTTTCTTTTCTTCCTTTCTTAATTTTGTTCTTTTTCTCTCCCACATCCTCAATATCTTTCCCCTACTTCCTTTCTTGACCTTTTCATTGTTTTCCCTTGCCTATAAATTAATGACTCAATTGAGTCGAGGTAGCAGAATCTAAAAATAGAATAAACCCATTATCTGATATGATTCAACCTAAATTTTTCATTTCGCAACTGCTATTTTTGTGGTGAAGACAAGGCAATTTAACAAAAAGGTTATTTTCATCGCAACACGAACTTTATTGATGCCAAAAAAAAAAAAAATACAATGATAGCAGAAATTTCTTTTTCTGGGAAACGAAACTCCTGAAGCACAAATTTAGAACAGACTCAATTCTCATCCATTTATATTCTTTATCTGGGGGTTAAGTAGTTAACAACTTAACATTAATCTTTGAATTTTTAGGTATAGTTATATTATTTAAATAAATAAAAAATATACTTATTTTAAATCTTCTATGATGGGCATTCTAGTCTTTTAACAACATTCAAAAACTGTTAATTGGGGCTCTTGGCCTTAATAGGGATTTGATAAAAATGTAGGCCTGAATTTAGATTCAAATATTTCAGCAGGATTTAATTAGGATTCTCCATTAAATTAAAGTATATAAAAATATTCATATATAATTCCAAGAATAATCATATTTAAATAAAAAAATGCATTAATTTACATGTAAATAGAATATTAGTATATAGGGATAATTAATCTGCAGGTCCTTATAGTTTCAACTAATTTTTAATTAGGTCCTTATAGTTTTTTTTCTTTTTTTCAAGTCCTTATACTTTCACATATTTTTAATTAAGTCCTTATAGTTATTTTGTTTTTTATCTGGTCCTTATTATTTCAAAAAATTTTTAATTGGGTCCTTGAAGATTTTTTAAAATTTTAATTTATTACTTTAATTGAAATTTAAATAAATGAATAATATTAAAATATAATTTCTAAACAATAAATTTAAATTAATAATTATATAATTCAAAAAATAATTAATAGAGTTAATTAGTGATTATTAATTAATTAATTATAGTTCTATTTTATTTTTAGAGAAATTTATTATTAATATTCAAATTTTATTATTCCACATAATTTTTTAATTAAACATATATTTAAGAATAGTTAATTATATTAATTATTTTTTAAATTATGTAATTATTAATTTAAATTTATTATTCTTAAATTATATTTTAATATTATTCATTGATTTAACTTGCAATTAAATTAGTAAATTAGAATCTAAAAGAACCTGCAAGGACCCAATTAAAAACTGGTGAAACAATAAGGACCTGATAAAAAGGCAAAAAAAAATACAAGGACCTGATTAAAAACACATGAAAGTATAAGGACCTGATACAAAGGAAAAAAACTATAGGGACCTGATTAAAAATTGGTTGAAACTATAAGGACTTGCATATTAATTATCCCTAGTATATAAACCACATGTAATTCAATAAAAAAGTTAATAAAACACAAATATGATGAACTTTTTTTTTTTGTCTTTTTAAAACTCAAAACAATACCGTTTTAGATCAATAATCAAAGAAAACAAATATATAAAATTCAACCCAATAGGTAATTAGTTCACTGGTTTTCTGGTTTGACCACCAAACTGGGGTTAGATTTTCATAAGCCACTATTGATCTTCAAATAATTTGCTTTGCTAGAAAGGCAATCATACACTAGCTATAAACGTATCAATGAATCTGAAGAGGAATTATATACAGAAAGACAAAATAGGAGTAAATTAAATGAATAAGAAAGGATCATGGAAGCAAAGAAGCATGAAAGAGACATGTTTGAACTCTTAGACAAATATGGGCATTTAAATGAGAGGAAAAATGATAGAAAAAGAACTTGAAAATTATGAAATCCTGAATTAGATATTTTCCTTAAAATAAGTTGTTAAGTACTTATCAAGTATAGTTATTGCTTTATCAATTCTAAGCAACAAGCCTGATTTAAAATTTTCTAAAGAATCAATACTATTTTCAATAAATACCCGTTAGGCTCACACACACACACATGCATATATATAGTAAAAAACGAATTGCTAAATTCACTCAAGGATTAAATTTTGGGAAAATTGGAGAGAAGGACTTGGTGTAAATGATATTTATTGCGGAGGATCTTAAAAACTGTAATAATTTAGAAGGACCAAATAAAAATTACAAATTAAAGAAATACTAAATTACACCTTGATAAATCCCTTTTTTGTTATATATTTTTATATCTTATTTAGAGATTTTATTATAATTTTTGAGTTTAAATTGTCTTTATCATAATAAATTGATATTAAGAGTAAATACATTGAATTAAAACTACAAAAGGAAAAAAATTTTATAATAATTGTAATTAGTAATTACTCTTGATCGTTGATCGTTGAAAAGATTTGATTATGATTTAATTATTTTTAATTATAGGTGCTTGAAAAAATTGAATTAAATATGAAAATGACATATTGGAGCTCGAATGTCAGAAATGACACTATGGTACAACGAATTTTTAAACTGCCTATTTAGTCTACATCATAATTGCAGCGTTTCAGTTAAGGATATTAGGTTTGATTTTCACACAGCACCAGCAAGAAAAACCATAGGAAGCAACCGCCAACAGAACCTTCACTTCACGATCTTCCTGAACACTCCGTAGTTCTTCCTCATCGGCGACATCATTCACCTTTATCGTCGACGACAAGCTTCGCCTATCACTATAGTACCATCAATGTTAGCAACCTGGAATAGAGTTTCAGCAGCTGAGATTTGACAAAATCTGGAACAGAGAGAGATGGAAGGAGAACCAGATCGAGCACCCATTCACCTCACCTCGCTTCAATCATCCTTGCTGTTCATCCATGTTAAGCCTATGAAATTCATACCATTTCAACAAATTTGCCTATCATTTTTTAGAATTTTTAGTGAATTAGACATATTTGGAGATACAAATGATAGGAAAATGCGTTTGGACTAAAACTATGAATTTTTGGGTTTATAGTGAATATTTTGCTTTATTTCATCAACTTTAGTTTTTATAGATTCTCTCTCTGTTTTTTTTTAAAGGTTGTTGAAGCATGCCATTTGGGCTATATATATGAAAACATTCAAAGCTAAAATCAAGGCACAAGAGTTGGAAAGGAGATTAAGAAATCAAAGACGCCATGATAGGATAAGAAGAGATGAAGGAAGAAATAGAGTATATTTTGGGCCTCGGTCAACACCATTTCTGGCCTTGGCCAAATGTAATACAGGGAGTTGTTGGCCTTAGACCAAAGATACAGGTACAAAGCTCTTGGTTGTAGTTAGAGATGAGGTAGAGAGCTCTTGGCTGCAGCCAACGGAAGTCTTGGCTGCTACCATGACAAGCTATGTCGTGAGGGGCTATCAAATAAAAGCTAGATTAATATGCATTATAATGATGCAAGCCTAGGTCCGTTCTCTAATTGGGGCCTAATTATCTAAGTTCCTAATTTAATTAAGTGACAACTAAAACTTAACAAGGATGAAGATATATTACCTAACTATTTCTAAACTAAATGCTTGTCCTAAATTACTTTTTATGATATTTTTTGTTTATAAAAAGACTTGAATGGAATGAGTGGATAAATAATGAGATAATGATTAAATAGATATCCTCTCTTCAGCAAATGAGTTATGGCTTTCCTCACTTCAAATAATCTGGGAGTTAATTAGTTTAATTAAAATGTGCCTAAAAGACCCTTTGGACAAGCTTGAGTTAGGTGAATTAAATCACCCACACTGGACAAGATTTATTTCCTCTAATCAAAACCCAATTCAAGGCTCTAGCCAATTAAAGAAACCTAAAAATGCATTCAAACTCATGATCCAATAACCAAGCCACCTTGAATTATCACAATTTTTTTTTGGGGAATTTAAGTAACATTGTGTGAGATTTATTAATTAACTCGAGGTGTGGAGTAAATTAAATTCATTGCCTGAATTCTAGAAATATAATATTTAAAAAATGAATGAAATAATATAATTGAAAATTTACAGGAAAAATTCTAAAACAAGATAAATGGAGCTGAATTGTATTTTGTTTAAGGTATCAAATTATTTCTTATGAAGGAATAGGTAAAAAATTTAAAAGCAATAAATAATTACTAATATTGATTTGAGTTGAACAAAAACATTTTTTTTAATGAAAATTAGGATTTATCATTTGATTATTGGAATAAGGAGAAATTTACTCAAAATAGGATTTAAATTTTAAGGACTTAATTTCAATTCAAGATTTCCACAAACAATTAATTTCTCACTAAAAGATTTTAGTTATCTATATATTTTGGAAGATGATTTAAATTAGCAATATGAAACAAACAATTAATAAATGAAACTCCATGATTTAATTAAATATGAGAAAGTGAAAGCTAAAAATAAAATTAATTAAAAGAAAGAGGGATGAGCAATGCAAAATAATAACAATGATAATTATAAAAAAATGAGAGTGGCTAATGGCATGGCACCAAGGCCACATGAGGTTGGCGCTTGCGAAGGCCATATTAGCCTTGGCATTATAATTCTTTTTGTGATAGAGAACAATGACGTAGGAGCAGCTAGAGTTGGTGCATTAAGTTGGTCACGACGATTTGCTCAGCAGGCGCTTGGAGCTCTTGAGTATGATGGTCATGTTCAGGGTAATGGTTTTGCAATCACCCAAACATCATACATCGAACCCCAAAAGCCATCCAGAAAAAATGACTTTATGCAACTAAAGGAGGATATTAGTGGCTATAAGCATGAGGTAGAGACATTTAACGCTTAAATGCGTTTGATGCAAGAGCAAAATGTTTTATTGAAGGCTCAAATTGACGCTTTACTACAGTCTAGGCCAACACCAAGTCTAATGTAAGACAGCACAGGTGTGTGAGGGATAGTTGGCCCTTTACACCTAAAGTCCCCATTTCTTTCGTAATCAATTTCTTCTCTAGCTAACTTTTTGTTATGTTATAAATTAGTGTACCTTAATATATTAACTCTATTTTTTATAGGCCAAATTGACATGTAAGTTGCATGTCAATGAATCTTTCAAGCACATGTTGCATGCTATGGGCGTGGCCTACAATACCCACAATGATACAATGCATAATTCACCATTGCCTGTAAGTATACTCCGAGTAAGGGTTGACATATGCACAAATGAAGATACCCTCTTACCAATCCCTTCTCAGGAGGAAGCACCAATGGTGAAAGATGTTGTCGGTGGTTATATTGCATGGCCAATAGGTCTGATTGAGCCATTTCAAATGGTAGTTAATTTACAATTCCCTTTACTTTTTCTATGCACTTACATCTAAAACTGCATGATTTAATTTCATGATTTTTGTAGGTTGCTACTCATCCTAAAGATAAACGAATTAAAGGGTATGGGAAGAACTCAAAGTGTTCAACAACCCAACCGAAGTCCCAACCCTCAACCAACAACCGAAGCAATAGACAAATGGGCTCACATCGCAACAATCTGCATCAATGGCACCAAATTTGATCCACCAAGGAGGTCAGCCAATACCTTTCGATATCAACATCTATAATATAGATATAACTGATCATGTCGATGGTAGTGTTCTAAACGAAGTGTGTCAAACCTCTTATTTATTTCAACATTCATCAGAGTGTTTGCACGCAGTTCAGCGGACACACATAAATAGCATAAAAATACTGATAATAAGTACTTGATTACATTACAGATATTCCCCACAAGGCGTGTTCATAATAATTACTGTCAACACCCATTTTCATTTCGATAATCGAAGAGTAATAAAGACAAGATTCCGTAGGCATACAGAAAGTTACAATTATACTGATAAAATTATTCGTTTACAATCCCAACGTCGTTTGTCAACAAAATACCAAAAATACAGAAATACACCAGAAATTCTAACGTTTACAGGATTCCCCAAAATATCTTAAACATAAACTAATTATAATCACCATCCTTGACCTTGCCTCGAGACATGTGCCAATCATTTCTCGACATCTATGCCTTGCCTTTCCTCTTACTGGCACCCGCTGAGATGTTTATTTTAAAAATAGGGTGAGATTCCAAAGAATCCCCATAAAGACATACAATCGACATATAAAATGTGAAAATTAAATATACAATCCACCATATTAGGCAAAAATGAAAGTTCAATTCGATTTACATATAATTACCTCAGCCGAGTCATCAACTACAGCTAGCATTTTCAATATACCTTGTCTAGGCATCGAACCTCAACTAGGATTTTTCGATATACCTTCGTTGGGCACCGAACCACAACTAGGTACTGTGCCTTTAGCACGCAATCATATCACGAAATACAGTAACACATAGGGGTGGAAACAGGCCAGGCGGCCTGTCAGGGGCCTGTAGCTTGGCCTGTGATTGGCCTGTTCAAGCCTGGCCTGTCAGGCTAAAAGGCTAGACTAAGGCCAAAACAAAAGCCTGTTTTGCTTAATAGGCCAGGCTAAGGCCTATTGACAGGCCTGTTAGGCCTGTCAAGCCGACCTGAGCCTGTAAAAATATTTTTTTTAAAAAAATCAGATAAGGGTTAAAGGATCATTTCGCCTGAGCTTGTAAGTTTTAGCATGTTTTTAGCCTGTTAAGGAGGCCTGTTTTCAGCCTGTGGCCTGTTGGCCTGTTTTGTAGTGTGGCCTATAGGCCTATCGTTTGCTTAAAATTTTTTCAAAATTTAGGCCTCCTTAACAGGCTTCAGGTCAGGCCTGGCCTGTAACAGGCCAGGCCCAGGCCTAAAAATTAGCCTTCAACAGGCCACAGGCCAAGTTCAGGCTAGTTTGTGCCTTAACAGGCCAGGCCTGTTAAGGCAAAAGCCTGGCCTGGCCTGTTTCCACCCCTAGTAACACATACATACAATTATTCACATAGTGTATGAAGGATGGTAGTGCCTACCTCAAAGTCTTATCAATCCCTTTTTAATCTGCCTCGTAAAACATGTCGTTCCGGCTTCCGACTCAGTCCTAAAATATTAAATGTACAAGAAATAGGTCATAACCTATCCAAGTATCATTTTAGACTCTTCCATAGTGTTTCTTGCTATTTTATTAGTCTATGGTGAAAATTTACCAAAATGCCAGCGAGACCCTGACCCTGCCCCGCCGTACTCGGACCGATGGCGCATTTTTCCAAACTTTTGACCAGGGCTATCCTAACATATTTTTGCCCAAGGAATCCATTTCCATACTCAAAATCATCAAATTCAATGTCAAATTATGAAAATACGCTTGATAGCCCCGATTTAGGGTTTTAGGGGTGTTTTCGTAATTATGCTTTTTCGCCCTTTTCCGAAAAAGTGACCAACTGTAATCCCACTTATTTTTGCCTATTGAATCCAATAGAACCATCTATTTCATAAAAATCTAGCTCCTTCCCCCAAAACAATGCTTGCCGAAACTTTTGAAAGAAAATGGAAAAATGTCCTTTTGTGTTTTAGCTTCCAAAACTTGTAATTTTCCACTTCTAATCCTTTATCACACCATTTAAACACATCTTAACCATGATTCAAAGAAATTTGGGCTGCATAACCCCTTAGGTTTAGGGCTTTCCAAATTCACAAACTTGACAAAAATCACAAAAACCAACAAAAATCACCAACAACACTTCATACTAGTATAGATTTGAGTTTGGTGTAGCTACCTAATGAGCTTTTTGGGTCCTCTCACTCTAGGCGCCTCCTCCCTTTCTTCTTGAGCTAAGAATGTGTCTTCAAAATCATGGATTCATAAGGAAAAGGAGTTTAAAGAAGGTTTCTTAAGCAAAATGACAAGACAAAGCTGAAGAGATCATCTTCTTACCTCAAGTTTCTTCCTCCTTCTCTCTAGACTTCTTTGTTCTTCCAAGCTCTCTCTCTCTTTTCTTTTTATATGATTGGCCGAAATACATAAAGGGAAGAGGAAGATAACGTGTTTTAATGAAATCTCTCTTCTTTCCTCTTAGCCCTCGATTTTCCAAGATTAAATCTTGTGGTGATAC
Organism: Inga leiocalycina; assembly: GCA_963242795.1. Lineage (NCBI taxonomy): Eukaryota > Viridiplantae > Streptophyta > Magnoliopsida > Fabales > Fabaceae > Inga > Inga leiocalycina. The sequence goes on along the minus strand of OY725329.1, from coordinate 11,714,994 downwards.
TTGTCAAGAACCATACTTCCACCTATACCTCCTTCATAATTACTCCATTTGGCTTCCCTTAACATTAGACTAGTTTTTTTCTCCCTTAGTTAGCCTCAAAAAAACCGTCCCCCCTTAATGCTTCCTAACTAAGTTTCTTTTCTCTAACTAAATCCAATCTTACACTTAGCTAGGCACTCAATTAGTGAATTGAGTTTACTCCATCTCATTCCCATCCAAGGTTCTGAAACCCGGACCGGTCACTAAACCGGTCAGGGTACTGGGTCAAGGATTAATAAGTTAGATCGGAGTTAAACCATAGCTAGATCGGTGACGAAGGGAAGATTTTAGAATTATTTATATGAAAATTTGAATAAAATATTTAAAAAATTTAAAAAACCGGTCAAATCATGAAAAAATCGGTCAAACCGCGTGAAACCTGGTCGAAATAGGGCTAATAGCCAAACCGGACCGATTGGACCACCTGTTCGACGGTTTTGTGGTCGAACCGACTGGTCCGGTCCGAGCTTGAGAACGCTGTTTCCATCATGCACTCAACCATGCCCTCATGTGTGTACACTCAACCTTGTATACATGTAGTGTTTCATTATCATCATGAATATGTTCATGTAGCAATTAGACATATGCTCTTGGAAATTAATTATAAGTTAATCTCTTCTTTATATGATAATGACACTTAGCATAACATGATCTAAATAACTATATTCCCCTCCAATTTCCTTAATCTAGGCAAAAATATCAAGGAGAAAGGGAAATAGAATTTGTTCTAACATTTTCCATAATTCCCTTATTGAATTATGTCCAAGTTCTTCTAATTTCACAATTCTTGATTTATTCTTCCAAGAATATTCCAATTATACATTTTCCTTTATTTTCCTTGATTAATTGAAATTAACTTCAATTAATTGAAAAATAATTTATCTTGGGCTGAATTGGCAAAATTATGATTTTGCTATCACCTTTGTAATTTAATTCTTTTCTTGAATTAATTTGCCCATTACCTCATGAATATGGATATTTCAAAATTCATAAGATCCAAATTTTCCTGAATATTCACCATTTTAATTAATTTTTTGAATAATTACAATATATTCAGTGAATATAAAATTTGGGGTGTTACAGTTCTTCCCTACTTAATTAAATTTCGTCCCCAAAATTTGCTACACTTACTTATTCATGAATTCCGGGTATTGTTTCTTCTACTTTCTTTTATTTCCCATATAGCCTCTCTGGGCGATAACCCTTTCCAGACGACTTTGACAAACAAAATGCTCTTGTTCCTGATCTGCTTTTCCTGTCGATTAATGATTCGGTCAGGCATAACTTCGTAAGTCAAATCTTCGCGCATTTCCACATCTTCATACTCTATTATGTGTTCTTGATTAGGTTGATACTTCTTCATCTGAGAAACATGGAAAACATCATGTAGCCTGCTCAGATTCTGTGGCAAAGTAATACGGTACGCTACAGGTCCAATCTTCTCTAAGATCTCGAATGGACCAATATACCTTGGTTGCAGCTTCTTTACTTTCAATGCTCTGCCAATATCCGTAACAGGTGATACTTTCATGAACACATAGTCACCGACTTTAAATTGCAGAGGCTTTTGCCTCTTATCTGCATAGCTTTTCTATCGGCTCGAGCAGCTAGCAACCTCTACTTGATTAACTTTATCTGCTTAATTTTCTGATTAATAAGATCTGGCCCTAGTAATTTCCTCTCAGACAACTCAGTCCAGCATACTGGTGACTGACACTTCCTCCTATAAAGTGCCTCATACGGAGCCATCTGGATACTCGAATGGTAACTGTTGTTGTATGCAAACTCTGCCAATAGAAGGAATTTGTCCCAGCTATCTTTATAATCAAGCACACATGCCCTTAGCATAACCTCGAGGGTTTGAATCGTTTGTTCTGTCTACCCATCTGTTTGAGGATGATATACTGTGCTGAATCGGAGCTTGGTACCCAAAGCTTCATGTACCACCTTCCAAAACTTAGAAGCGAACTGTGGATCTCGATCAGAGATAATATACTTCGGAGTACCATATAATCTCACAATCTACTTAATGTAGATCTCCGCCAGTCTATCAAGAGAATAGTGAATACTAATTGGTAGGAAGTAAGTGTTAGATCTCATGTTTTGATGATAACAAAGAATGGTATGAAAAAGATTTAATTAAATAAGTTTGAAAAATAAGTAATAACAGGGAAGAGAATCACTTGAAGTAAGCATTGGAGTAATGAAGAAAGGCCAAGAGAAAAAGCTGAGAAACTTGATCAGAAGCAATTTTTCTTAGGCATTACTCGAGTATGTACTCGAGTAATGCGACAAAACTTGAAGTAACCAGAGGCACCTTCCAGTAATCTGCCAAAATTACTCGAGTAAGTACTCGAGTAATAGTGTAAATGTTTTCAAGTTGCTCTCGGCCTGCCAATGTTACTCGAGTAGTCACTCGAGTAACCAGGTAAATACTTGGAGTTGCTCTCGGCCTGCCAACATTACTCGAGTAGGTACTCGAGTAACCATGTAAAAGTTTTCAAGTTGCTCTCGGCCTGCCAATGATACTCGAGTATGTACTTGAGTTACTCTGTTTCAGAAAATGTGTTGCTCTCGGCATTTTGTACCCTGACAATGTTACTTGAGTAGCTACTCAAGTAACTCACTGAGGTAAGCAAAAACCTGAAGGTAGTACTCCAATAACTTGATCTAATTTTATCTCATTTTCCTCGAGTCATTACTCTAATATGTAAGTATTTAATGTTTTATTCTAAGTGGATTACTCGAGTATGTACTCGAGTATGCAATGTTATCTTTGAAGGAAAACCTCAAGTCATTACCCGAGTAAGTCATGCACAAAAAGTAAGTTTACTCAAGTATGTACTCGAGTAACAAGGTAATCAAACTTGAAGTGCTCTCGGCCTTGAAATCCTGCCAACATTACTGGAGTAAAGCATCGAGTAACCAAAAGTTTATTTGAAGGTTTACTCGAGTTGGTATCCGAGTAACCTATGAAGTTCAGAGTGTATTACTCGAGTAGGTACTCGAGTAAACAACTATTTCCAAAGGTTTGAAATTTAGTTTATTCCATGCACTATCCGAATAATCTTGTACTTGTGTGTTGACTTGAAATTAATCAAAGTTTTCCTGATGATACTCGAGTAAACTTCAAGGGATACTTGAGTAGCTACTCGAGTAAGCAAACCCAGAAATTCAGAAATCATTCCAACGTTCATTATTTTGCTTCCTATATGATTAATCTTTCATTGTATTAGTATTCTTAGCTTATTTACAGATGAACAATGAAGAAATCATATCAAGTAAGGAAAGTCAAATGAGAAGTTCTAATGCCACCTACTGCCAACGGATATTTTTCAAAAACTAGAAAAGTCAATAGTGACTGCGCACTTTCCAACGGACGAAAGGAAAATGTTCCAACGGTCTTCACCAACATATCTATATATATGGGAACATCTAAACAGAGAATACAACAACAAGAACACACACAAACGTATCATCAAGTTCATTACTCTATTTTATATTGTAATTGTATTTCTATGCTTCAGTGATTCTTATTCACTCTGTGAGAGAGATATTTTATTCAAACTCAATATTTGTTATTGAGATGACTTAAGGTTGTGGAACCTTGAGTTGGGATTGGATTATAACTTGTAAGGGGGAGCGAGTGTCCAGGTAAAGGAACTTGCTTGTACTGAGGTGCCAAGAACCCACTGAATCTTGGAAGTTATAGTGAAACTCGCAGAGAAGCTCTGAGGACTGGACGTAGGTCAAAGTGGTTGTGACCGAACCAGTATAACTCCCGTTGTACACTTCAGTGATATTTCTCCTTACTCCTTACTGTTTTAATTTCACTGTCAAATTTTATATTTGCAACGAAATTTTTTAGTATCACCCAATTCACCGCCCCTCTCAAGTGAAACGCTTGCTCTAACATTTGGTATCAGAGTGTAGGTCTTCTTGATAAGGTATAACAACCTAAGAAGGATCCAATGGCAAGCATGGGTGAAGGAATTCTTCCCGACGGAGCATCCATCACTAGACCTCCCAGTTTCAATGGAGAACACTTCTCTTTCTGGAAAGCTAAATTCAGAGTGTTTGTGATGGCTACCGAATATGGGCTATGGGATGTAATTGAGAGTGGAAACTATCAACCTACAAAGATTGTAGATTCTCAGAAAATTCCAAAGACGCCAGCTGAATATGATGAGAATGACAAGAAACTTATCACTCTCAACAGCAAGGCAATTCTGATGTTACAAAGTGCCTTGAGTCAAAGTGAATATTTCAGAATCTGCACACTTCCAACAGCAAAGGAAATGTGGGAAGCTCCGAAAATAGCTCATGAAGGAACTTCAGGAATAAAGGAGAATCGAATCAACACCTTGGTCACTGAATTTGATCTACTTCGATGAAATCAGGTGAATCAATATCTGAATTCGAACTTAGATATACTCATCTTGTTAACCAACTTGCAGCGCTTGGGAAGGTTTATGATCAGCATACTCAAGTACGAAAGATTTTGAATATTCTTTCTAAAGAGTGGGAGGCCAAAGTCACTGCGATAGAAAAAGCAAAAGGAGAATCAATGAGATCAGTTGCTTCTCTATTTGGAAGTCTTTCTGAATATGAAAGCAAACTAAAGTTCAAACAGGAACTATATGACATTGGTGACAAGAAAAAGAAAGGTCTAGCACTAAAAGCAAAAGAAGAGAATCAAGATGAGGATGAGGAGTTTGACAATGACGAAATGGGACTAATCATAAAACAATTCAGAAAGTTCTACAAGAAAGGTCAAGGATTCAAACACTTTCAGAAAGGAGGAAATAGCAGCAAAGATCATATCATTTGCTATGAAAGTGGAAAACCAGGACATATCAAGTCAGAATGTCCAGAACTGAACCAAAAGAGTAAGGAAAAGAGAAAAGGCAAATTCTTCAATAAAAAGAAGGCATTTGTATCTGCTATATGGGGTGATAGTTCCTCTGACGAAGAAAGTGATGAAGAATAAGTACCAAATATATGTCTTGTTGCTCAAGAAGAAACAGAAGAAGAGGTAAATGATTCTGAACCTACCTATGATGAATTACTGTTTGAATATAATGCTTTACATTCTGAATTCATCAAAGAAGTTAAAGATTTGGTTGTTTTCAAAAAGAAAAACAAAGCTCTTGAAATTGAGATTAAAGAACGTTCAGAAAAGGATTGTGAAAATTGTTCTTCTTTGAAAAAGAAAAACATTGATCTCACAAAAACTCTTGAAAAATTTACACAAGGAAGTGAGATGCTAAATGTTATTTTAAAAGCTCAACAATTTGTAAATGACCGATTTGGAATTGGATATGATCCAAAATCAGATAGAAGGAAAGGTAGAAAGAAAGCAGGAGGTAAGTCTTATTTGAATTATTTCTAGCATTCTGTGCATACATCAAATCCTTTTGCATTTTGTAACTACTGTAATAGAAAAGGACATTATACTTCTTCATGCATCCATAAGAAGAAATGGGTACATAAAGGCTCATATGTTCAGAAAATTATTTGTACTAACCCAAAAGGACCCAAAAAGATGTTGGTACCTAAGACTTAGTCATTTGATTGTAGGTATGTCTCAAAGCATCCAAAAAGAGCAAGTGGTACATAGATAGTGGATGCTCTAGACATATGACCGGAGATTTCTAAAGTTTTACCACATTGCAACCTAAGGAAGGAGGAAAGGTAAAATTTGGAGGAAATCAATTCGGAAGGATAGCAGGAATTGGTGAAATCAAAAATGACAAAGGAATACAAGTCAAAGATGTATATTATGTTGAAGGCTTGTGTCACAATTTGCTGAGCGTAAGTCAAAGTGCAGATAAAGACAACTGGGTAATATTTGATTCAGAAGAATGCTTAATTATCAACAAGAATGACTTACAGCTTGATAAGAAGAATATCAAGGCTAAGCTCAGAGCAAAAAGGGAAGGTAACTGCTATACTCTAGATATTAGTAGAAATGAATCTGAAAACTATTTTCTAAGTAATGATGATGAAAGTTAGCTATGGCATAAGAGATTGGCTCATGTCAATATGCATCAATTAGGCAAACTACTCAAAAAGGATTTAGTTCTTGGATTACCTAAAGTATCTTTCAAAAATGACTTAATTTGTGATGCATGTCAAAAGGGTAAACAAACTAAATCATCTTTCAAATTGAAAAACGAGATTTCAACAAATAGACCACTACAATTATTGCATATGGATTTAGTTGGCCCAGCAAGAGTAAAGAGTCTTGGTGGCAACTTATATTCGTTAGTCATTGTTGATGATTTCTCCAGATTTACATGGGTTATTTTTCTATCATCAAAAGATGAAACCTTTGAAGAATTTATTGTATTTGCCAAGAAAGTGCAAAATGAGAAAGGTATGATCATTGCAGGTATTAGGACCGATCATGGTGGAGAATTTGAAAATCAAGCTTTTGAAGAATATTGTGATACTAATGGCATTGATCACAATTTCTCTGCTCCAAGGATGCCTCAACAAAATGGAGTTGTGGAACGCAAGAATAGAGTGCTCACTGAAATGGCTAGAGCAATGTTGAATGAAAAGAATGTGTCTCAAGTGTTTTGGGCTGATGCTATGAGTACAGCATGCTTCATTTCAAATAGAGCATATATCAGAACAAAACTTGGAAAGACACCATACGAGTTGTACAAAGGAAGAAAGCCAAACATTGCTAATCTACACATCTTCGGTTGTAAGTGCTTCATTCATAATAATGGTAAAGATAACTTAAGAAAATTTGATTCTAGAACTGATGAAGGAATTTTTCTAGGATATTCTAACCGAAGTAAAGCATATAGAGTTTTCAATAATAGAACATGTGTTGTTGAAGAATCAATTCATATTGTATTTGATGAATTTGAATCCTCTGACAAAACCATTGATGAAGAACAGGAAGTTGTTTTAAATCAAGAAAATGGTTAATTTATTTCTAAGTCTCTTATTCCAGAAGTTGATGAAACTAAGGAAGAAGAGCAATCTCTAGGTCAACCTAAAGCCTGGAAATACAATAGAAGTTATCCCTTAGATCAAGTCATAGGAGATGTGAATTAAGGGATTAAAACTAGAAATAAAATTTTCAATGAAGTAAGTTTTTCTGCATTCATTTCTGAGATTGAACCTTCTAACATTGATGAAGCCCTGTCAGACAATGATTGGGTTATAGCAATGCAAGAAGAACTAAATCAATTTGAAAGAAATCAAGTTTGGGATTTGGTACCCCGACCCAAGGATCATCCGATCATTGGAACTAAATGGGTATTCAAGAACAAACTCGATGAATATGCAATTATTGTCAGAAACAAGGCAAGGTTGGTGGCCAAAGGCTATAATCAGGAAGAAGGGATTGATTATGAGGAAACATATGCTCCAGTGGCTAGATTGGAAGCTATACGTGTACTCTTAGCCTTTGCATGCATCAAAGGATTCAAACTCTATCAAATGGATGTAAAGAGTGCATTTCTAAATGGTTACATCATGGAAGAAGTGTATGTAGAACAACTTCCAGGTTTTGAGGATGTTACTAAACCTGACCATGTTTTCAAACTCAAAAAGGCTTTATATGGTTTAAAACAAGCTCCTAGAGCATGGTATGAAAGGCTCAGTAAGTTTCTTATTGATTAAGGTTTTGTACAGGGAAAAGTTGACACAACACTCTTTATAAAACGAAAACACAATGATATTTTAATTGTTCAAATATATGTTGATGACATTGTTTTCGTTGCTACTAATGAATCTCTGTGTAAGGAATTTTCTGAGATAATGTAGGGAGAATTTGAGATGTCAATTATGGGAGAATTAAATTTCTTTCTTAGTTTGCAAATCAAACAAAGAAAGAATGGAATCTTCATATCTCAAACAAAGTACTTAAAAGAGCTATTGAAGAAGTATGAAATGGATGAAGCAAATGGCACGGACACGCCTATGAGCTCAACAACGTTGCTTGATGCTGATGTCAAAGGGAAAGACTACAACATCACAAAATATAGAAGAATGATTGGATCATTACTCTATCTCACGGCAAGCAGACCAGACATCCAATTTAGTGTTGGCATATGTGCAAGATATCAATCGGCACCAAAGGAATCACATGCTGAAACGGTCAAACGAATCTTTAGATACCTTGCTGACATACCCAAATTGGGTCTGTGGTACCTCAAAGGAAGAAGTGAATACCTAGTTGTATATTCAGATTCTGATCATGGGGGATACAAAACAGATAAGAAGAGTACCAGCGGACAAGGACAATTTCTTGGAGGATCTCTTGTATCATGGTTTAGCAAGAAATAAAATACAGTGTTTCTTTCGTCAACGGAAGCCGAATATGTTGCAGTCTCAAGTTGTTGTGCACAAGTGATATGGTTAAAACAACAACTACAAGATCTTGGTATTTATCTCAAAGAAATACCAATCAATTATGACAATACCAGTACGATAAGCTTGGCAAAGAATCCAGTTCAACACTCTAGAACCAAGCATATCGATGTCAGACATCACTTCATCAGAGATCATGTTCAAAAGAAAGATGTAAAAGTGATATTCATTCCTACTCATCTTCAACTAGCTGATATTTTCACAAAACCCCTTGCAAAAGATCAATTTCTATACATTAGAAAAGAATTGGGAATGGTAAATCCCAATGAGTTGTAAGTTATTTAAGTTACTTATAATATTAGATGAAGTCATTTGATAATGTTTTGATGATTATTAATTTAAGCATCGGAGTGTATAGAAAATTGTTTTGCAGGAAGGTAGAAATTCTATTTTGAGAAACAAAAACAGAGGTTATCAGAGGACACATTTACTAGAGTACCAACTTGAAGTAATGACTGACAGTGAAGCATTACCCGAGGAACAACTTGAAGTAAAGAAGCACTTTACTCGAGTATGTACTCGAGTAATAGTCTTCAAAACTGGAAGTAATGGATCAAGTTACTTGGAATTTAAATCTAATGGTTCAGTTACAAAGAAATGAAGAGTCAGAAGTTGAAAAGACAGGTTACCCGAGACGAGCCTCGAGTAAACTTGAAGCTTACTCGAGTAAGGACTCGAGTAACTGCAAGTCCAGATTTCCAAATTGATGAAAAATGACTCAAATTCGCTCAAAATTGGTTGCAAATGATCGAGGGAACATACATGGATAATTACAATATTATTCATGCCAGGTACGCAATTTAAATGAATTATTTTAAAATTCTCTGTATGATCACTCGAGTAAGGACTCGAGTAAACATGAAGTTTACTCGAGTAAGGCCTTGAGTAATGTCGGGTTTTAGGTCTTTAACTGTCGCAAACTCGGTCATTTTCATAAAATCTCCTCTAGTAAATCACTATACTCTCTTACAAAAACTTCTCACAATCAATTCCTTGCTTCATTTCCATCAAAACCCAACAGATTTCATCATCAAAAACTTCCTATTTTGCTCAGATTCTTAGTGCCCTAACTCGCGTCTGTGACTCTGTTTCTCTGAGTTTTTCTAATTTTCTGTGTTTCAAAATGGTGATGACTTAAAACCTTACTCCCACAGATTCCTCTGAGTCCCAACAACATCCTGATCCTCTTTCTTCTCCTCCCACAAAGAGAAGAAAACTTACCCCGAGATCAAAAGCCAAAATCCAACTCCAATCTTAAGTTCAACCGAAACCAAAAGAGGTTGTGATCAAAGAGCCTATTGTTACAAGGGCTCAATCTAAGAAGAGCACCTCAATTGGGAGAGGAAAAAGTGCTAAGTCTCCCTCTCCTATACCATCTGATTCCTCTACTCCGTCCTTTACACCAAAGCCTTCTAAAAAGCCCAAGTATGACAAGAATGTGGCTAAGGCTATGGCAAGCATTCTTGACCAAATGGAGAAGGGGCAGCCTTCCAAGAAATCCAAATTGCCAGAAGAGGAGATCACCAACCCTCCAAAGGGGTTCAATGTCAACAAGTTGGTGGAATCTCCAAAGTATCTATCTCAGTTTTCCAGAAGGAAGGTGTGCAAGACACATTATGTGGACCTCAGGTTACTTCAGGACGTATTGAAGCATGACCTTAGCTCTTATTTAGATCCTTTTATGCCTTGGCTTTCAATTAGATTACCTTATTGCACAAAAGTGATCACACACTTTTACTGTAACCTTGAGATCTTAGATGAGCCAAACAGAACCTCAGCTGAGGAAGAGATGACCACCATAGTGAGAGGCCAAAAGATCCTCATATCACCCTCTAGGATAAACATGTGGTTAGGGATAGAGAACCCCCCAGATGATATTTACTCCCAACTTGAACCAAACCAAATATTTTCTGTCCTTAAACCCGGTGAGTTAGTTGGCCCTCTAAATTTCAAACCGAGTGATATGTGTGATCATCACAGGGTTCTATGGTACATCTACTCTAGATCCCTTATGAACAAGGCCGACAACTATACCCACTTCTCTGATAGGGACTTTAGGTGGTTTGCTTCACTTCTCCTAAAGGAACAGAAGGATTTGAAGGAATATATCTTTTCTGAGATGAAAAGATACAGAGTGGATGGGAAGGCTACCACACCAATGCCATATCCTCAGATTGTATCGCTTATTTTGAAGGAGAATAAGATATGGTATTTGGATAGCAAGGAGCCTATTGAGAGGATGACTCCGGTTGGGAGAAATCAGATTGGAAAGCTCAATATTGACATCCCTCTCAAAGGCCCTTTGGAGTCCGGGTCAAAGAAGAAGAAGAAGACTGAGGTTGAGACTAGCAAGTTAGACGACACTCAGTCATCGGCTCCAGCTGCCACCACATCATCATCCTCTTTTTTGAATGCCACACTCCAGCACTTCATGGAAAATATGCTTAGAGGATTCCATGTGGACATTGCCAACACAAATGTTGAACTGATAACCCACATGAATCACAAGATGACGGAGTTGGTAGAAAATATGGATAAGAGGCACGAGGAGCTGCTAGCTGAGCAACGTGCCCAGGGTGAGACACTGAGATTGATTCTGGCACGATTGGACTCATTGGGTCCCGGACCTTCTGCTGGTCCATCTTCTTCTGCACCTCCACCTCCAGAGAACCCTCCCTCTGATACTCCTCTCACTGAGGATGAACCCTCTATTCCTCCGGTCTCTAGTCCACCTAAGCTTCAAGCCAAAGACATCCTTTATTCAATGGATAACCCAGACACCAATGAGACCATACATATTGTCATTGATGATTCCCCTCCTAAACCTCAGCCTGAAACCGCTCCTAAACCTAATCCATCACCTACCCACACTGAGGAAATATCTCCCTCCTCCTCCTCTGAACATCATATTCCTGGGGTTGAGACCACTACTATGGTTGTCTTCCAACCTTCTTCTATTCCTCCCAGAGATGACATCCATATCCCTCTAGTGAATCTGCCTGAACTAGTCCTCTCTAGCTCATTTGACTCTTCCGGTTCAGATGACTCTGTGGTTCTTCCGGTAAATCCCATTTCCATGGTCAAGCCTTCTAGCCCTCTACTTGATTGATGAAGACAAAAAGGGGGAGAAGAACTTGAGAGTGATTTCGTGGAAGTGTCTGTGTGATTATGTTTATTTTAGGGGTATTTGGGTGTATATGGGTTTTAGGGAGTCTTTTATTTTAGGGGTATTTGGGTGTATATGGGTTTTAGGGAGTCTTTTATCTTTTGAACTTGTTAAGCTTTTATCTTGTTATCCTGTAATACAATTTTTAAGTTTAATGCAAGTTTATTTAAGTTATGATTTCATTTCAAGTCCATTCAAGTTTTAAATTATGTTATATTGTTGGACTAATGAAGTTGTTGTGTATGCAAGGTATATATTATGTTTAAAAACACTTTGAATCTAAACTTAATAAGTTTTTTCAAAATAATCTTTGAATACAAGAAGTATTTAATTGAGAATTCAATTTGAAAAATCCTGTTCAAAATCACCAAGTTTTGTCATCATCAAAAAGGGGGAGAATGTTAGATCTCATGTTTTGATGATAATAAAGAATGGTATCAAAAAGATTTAATTAAATAAGTTTGAAAAATAAGTAATAACAGGGAAGAGCATCACTTGAAGTAAGCATTGGAGTAATGAAGAAAGGCCAAGAGAAAAAGCTGAGAAACTTGATCAGAAGCAATTTTTCTTAGGCATTACTTGAGTATGTACTCGAGTAATGGGACAAAACTTGTAGTAACCAGAGGCACCTTCCAGTAATTTGCCAACGTTACTCGAGTAATAGTGTAAATGTTTTCAAGTTGCTCTCAGCCTGCCAATGTTACTCGAGTAGTCACTCGAGTAACCAGGAAAATACTTGGAGTTGCTCTCGGCCTGCCAACGTTACTCGAGTAGGTACTCGAGTAACCATGTAAAAGTTTCAAGTTGCTCTCGGCCTGCCAATGATACTCGAGTATGTACTCGAGTTACTCTGTTTTAGAAAATGTGTTGCTCTCGGCATTTTGTACCTTGCCAATGTTACTCAAGTAACTCACTGAGGTAAGCAAAAACCTGAAGGTAGTACTCCAATAACTTGATCTAATTTTATCTCATTTTCCTCGAGTCATTACTCTAGTATGTAAGTATTTAATGTTTTATTCTAAGTGGATTACTCGAGTATGTGCTCGAGTATTCAGTGTTATGTTTGAAGGAAAACCTCAAGTCATTACCCGAGTAAGTCATGCACAAAAAGTAAGTTTACTCAAGTATGTACTCGAGTAACAAGGTAATCAAACTTGAAGTGCTCTCGGCCTTGAAATCCTGCCAACATTACTGGAGTAAAGCATCGAGTAACCAAAAGTTTATTTGAAGGTTTACTCGAATTGGTATCCGAGTAACCTATGAAGTTCAGAGTGTATTACTCGAGTAGGTACCCGAGTAAACAACTATTTCCAAAGGTTTGAAATTTAGTTTATTCCATGCAGTATCCGAATAATCTTGTACTTGTGTGTTGACTTGAAATCAATCAAAGTTTTCCCGATGATACTCAAGTAAGTACTCGAGTAAACTTCAAGGGATACTTGAGTAGCTACTCGAGTAAGCAAACCCAGAAATTCAGAAATCATTCCAACGTTCATTATTTTGCTTCCTATATGATTAATCTTTCATTGTATTAGTATTCTTAGCTTATTTACAGATGAACAATGAAGAAATCATATCAAGTAAGGAAAGTCAAATGAGAAGTTCAAATGCCACCTACTGCCAACGGATATTTTTCAAAAACTAGAAAAGTCAATAGTGACTGCGCACTTTCCAACGGACGAAAGGAAAATGTTCCAACGGTCTTCACCAACATATCTATATATATGGGAACATCTAAACAGAGAATACAACAACAAGAACACACACAAACGTATCATCAAGTTCATTACTCTATTTTATATTGTAATTGTATTTCTATGCTTCAGTGATTCTTATTCACTCTGTGAGAGAGATATTTCATTCAAACTCAATATTTGTTATTGAGATGACTTAAGGTTGTGGAACCTTGAGTTGGGATTGGATTACAACTGTAAGGGGGAGCGAGTGTCCAGGGGAAGGAAATTGCTTGTACTGAGGTGCCAAGAACCCATTGAATCTTGGAAGTTATAGTGAAACTCGCAGAGAAGTTCTGAGGACTGGACGTAGGTCAAAGTGGTTGTGACCGAACCAGTATAACTCCTGGTATACACTTCGGTGATATTTCTCCTTACTCCTTATTGTTTTAATTTCACTATCAAATTTTATATTTGCAACGAAATTTTTTAGTATCACCCAATTCACCCCCCCTCTTGGGTGAAACGCTTGCTCTAATAGTAAGCTGTCTTTATGGATCTGTCAACTATCACCCATATAGCGTCATGGTTTCTAACCTTAGGCAAACATGTCACAAAATCCATAGTAATGCTTTCCTACTTCTATTCAGGAATCTCAGGGTTTGTCAAAAGCCCCAATGGTCGTTGATGGTCAACCTTTATTTTCTGACATGTCAAGCAACGAGCAATGAACTCAGTCACCTCTCTTTTCATCCCTGGCCAATAATATTGAGCCTTCATGTCATGGTACATCTTTGTAGCCCACATGTAGAGTGTGCTTACTCTTATATGCCTCCTCCAGGATTTTCCGTTTTAGTTCTAGTTACGGTGGAACATAAATCCTCTTCTTGTACCTGACTAATCTACTAGGTGACAAGTCAAAATCCTAAGTTTCACCCCTATCAATCATACCTCTGATAGATAGTGCTTCATCATCATATAGTTGGGCCTCTTCAATCGCCGCCCTCAAATGGTTGTACACTTGACTTACCCCACTGCCTAACAGAATTTGACTAGATATATTTAAGTCTTTGAAATCCTCTATTAGTTTCTGCTCATAGATCGCCATGGCTGCCACCTACATTGATTTACGGCATAATGCATCAGCGATGACATTAGCCTTACCGGGATGATACTTGATTTCTAAATTGTAGTCTTTCAACAACTCCATCCCTCTGCGCTATCTCATGTTGAGCTCTTTCTGATCATATAAGTACTTTAAGTTCTTGTGGTAACAGTACAACTCTACAATCTCACCATGGAGATAATGTCTCCAGATTTTTAAAGTAAATACAATTGTTGCTAACTCAAGATCGTGGGTGGGATAATTCGATTCATGAGGTTTCAATTGTCGAGATGCATAGGCCACCACTCAGCCATACTGCTTTAATACGCTCCCAATCCATGCCCATTGGCATCTATATAAACTACATACAAAAATGAAGGATCTGGGATCGTTAACACCGGTGCCGTAGTTAACCTCTACTTCAACTCTATAAAGCTCTTTTCATAATTTTCATCCCATGTAAAATGTTGAGGTTTTCGTGTCAATTTCGTCATCGGTAATGTGATTTTGGATAAATTCTATATAAACATTTGATAATAACCAACTAGCCCCAGAAAACTATGTACTTAAAACACCATTTCTGGTCTCTTCCAATTCAATACTGCTTCCACCTTAGTAGGATCAACAGAGACCCCTTGCTGTGAGACAACGTGACCCAAAAACATTAGCTCTGAAAGCTAGAATTCACACTTGCTTAGCTTGACATAGAGTTGTCTATCCCGTAATACGTTTAACACAGTTCTCAGATGTTGCTCGTGTTCAGCTCTACTCTGAGAATAAACCAATATATCATCTATAAAGACTACTACAAACTGGTCCAAGTATGGATGAAGATTTAATTCATTTAGTCCATAAACACAACAGGTGTTAGAACCGGCTGACACCCAAGAAGGGGGTGAATTGGGCGTAAGATAAAAATCTTAAGAACTTTGAAAAATCTTTTTACATCTTAGAGGAAGTAATAAATATGAAAGTAATGAATCATAAATCAACAGTTAATATATGCTGGAAATATAAGAGTTTAAAGAAGAGAGTATGTAAACTGTGATTTATCCTGGTTCGGTCCAATCTGCGATGGCCTACGTCTAGTCCCCGGGCTCCTCCTGAGCTTTTCAAATCCACTATCTTCTTGTTTAATCCAGGCACAAGAAAAGCCTTTACAACCCACAAGTTTAGCCGGGCACTTGCGAAGCCTTTTACAAATCTCTCACTAAGTTACTCCCCCTTACACACCGTAAGGTTACAACCGAGTTACTCTCCCTTACACACCCCGTAAGGATACAACTTTGATGATGAAAGATTACAATCAATCTTCTCTCTCAGAAGTGAATAGATGAATACTGAAGCACAATGCAAATAATCTCTCTCTTAAATATACATGATATAGAAAATGGATAAGAACAGAGAGTAGTTGGGTTGGAGTATATGATTCATGATCTTTGCATGTTTCTCATTGGTGTTGTTCTTTGTTGAATGTTCCCATATTTATAGATGAGTTGTGATAGCTATTGGAAGCATTTCAACCTGTCCGTTAGAGTGGCGTAGCTTCATTTGACTGTTCTTCGATTTTAAAAACTAGCCGTTGTGGTTGGTGAGCGCTCCACTTCCGTAAAGTCAACTTTTGTCTCTTCACATCATCTCTTCATTATATTCCTGGAGAAATGCATTAAACACTAATATGATGAAGTGTTAGAATGATTGGAAATAAGAAGAGTAAGTTATATAAAATTTCCATGATTTTCAGAATCTTCGGATACGTTGTTGGTCGCGTTACTCGAGTGGTTACTCGAGTAAGCCTCTCTTTTCTTCTGGTTACTCGAGTGATACCTTGAGTAATAGTTCAAATAACTTTGCAGATTACTCGAGTGCTCCCTCGAGTAATGTTGTCCAAATCTTGGCCGAGAGTAATTCCAACTTCATTACTCGAGTGATACCTCGAGTAATTCCTTTCAAAATCTGGCCGAGAGCATTTCCATCTTCATTACTCGAGTGATCCCTCGAGTAAGCTCTCAAATAAGTTTGTAGATTACTTGAGTGCTCCCTCGAGTAAAGCCTTTTCACATCTTATTACTCGAGTAGTCCCTCGAGTAAAGTCTGTCATTTCTTGGCCGAGAGCTACTGGATGATTTCTTCTCTGGCTACTCGAGTGATCCCTCGAGTAAGCTCTTAAATAACTTTGCAGATTACTCGAGTAGTCCCTCGAGTAATGTCATTTAAATTTTTGCCAACAGATGCTGATTCATGTGTCAACTTCAATAGATCATATCTCTCTCATCTAAACTCTTTTGAATGTGATCTGGGTGTCCATAGTTCGTGTTGGGAGTTTAGTTTCATATGCAACTGGTTTTAGATCAATCCAACGAGTGGTTAGAGAGATATGCCCAAAACACTGAACCTCTATCCTGACGCGCGAAAACAGAGTATCATTACTCGAGTGGTCACTCGAGTAATCTTCAAGTAACTTTGCAAATTACTCGAGTAGCCACTCGAGTAATCACCTCCAAAATGAGGTAATGCCATATTACTCGAGTGATTACTCAAGTAATCATCCCCGGAGGTACCATAACTTTCGTATACATCATTTTAGCTTCATATTGACCCATTCCAACTTTCGGTATCACTTCTAAGAGCTTGAATCTTGACATTCTCATTTGATCTTACAAGTTCTTCTTTCTTCAATCTCTTTCTTCTTGTTTTTCCTCTTGATGATCATTCTTCATCACCCAAATAGATATCTTCTTGAATTGATGATCATTCTTCATAGCCCAATTAGATGTCTTCTTGAATATTTCAATCTTCTTCAATCTTTGCTTGATATTCCCATTAGTTCTTGCAATGCCTTCTTTCTTCAATCCCTTGCCTCTTGATTTTCTTCTTGATGATCATTCTCTACATATGAGGCATTATAACATCAACCCACCATCGGGTTTATTACTAATCTACAAGATAAACAACATTAAATATAGTAGTTAGTCAATGTAGATAATAAGTATATCATACAAACTTTTTGCTCTTAATACTTGACATTTATATTTGACATCATCAAAACTATTCATATCTAACAACAGGTGCATTGGGCAGCCCAAATGGCATCACTAGGAACTCGTAATGCCTATATTTGGTTCTAAAATCAGTCTTTCCTACATCCTCTGCTTTTGCTTTTAACTGATGGTATCCTGATTGCAAATCAATCTTTGAGAATACACAGGAACCAGACAATTGATCGAGAAAATTGTCAATTTTAGGGAAAGGATACTTGTTCTTAATTGTCACCTTATTCAGCTATCAGTAATTGATACAGAGACGCAAGCTTCCGTCTTTCTTCTTTATGAAAAGCAATGGAGCACCCCAGGGTGATACGCTGGGTCGTATGAACCCTTGCTCAAGTGGTTCTTCGATCTACTTCTTTAACTCTGCCATTTCACTTGGAGCCATATGGTATGGGGTTTTGGAAATTGGACCTGCTCAAGGCCTCAAATCAATCGAGAACTCTACTTCCTTATCTGGAGGTAATCTACTGACATCCTCCATAAAAATATTAGAAAACTCACTCACTACAGGGATACTTTCCAAGGCTACTCCGGTCTCTGATTGCATAGAGCAAAATACCATATACCCCTAGCTAACAACCCTTCTTCAAATATCTCTCAAACTTAGCCGCGGAGAGAAGGTTAAGAGTGATTTCTATGTCAGCTTGCGATTGTGGATTCAAATATATAACACTCTTCTATTTACAATCCACCAACACGCCATTCACTATCAACCAGTCAATCCCCAAAATTACTTCCAATTATTGCAGTGGCAAACAAATCAAATTTACATTCGATTCGTGCCCCTCAACATTTACCACATAATTTAGACAAACGTCTGCCGTCATAATTCGTGTACCCATATGTGTAGATACAACTAAATCATATGGGGAACTGTGTATAGGTAAATGTAACCGTCTCACGTATTCATATGCAATGAATGAATGGCTTGCATCAGAATCATATATAACATGCACCAAACTGTCGTTCAGAGAAACCATACCTTAAATTAGTTCCAGAGACTTTCTGGCTTCTTCTTGTGTCAGTGTATAGACCCTGCCTGAAGCTCTGGGTCTTGTCTCCCCCGATTGCTACTTTTGTAGGCAGTCCTTGACATGTGTCCTGTATTTCCGTAGTTATAACAAAAAAGTGGTTTGTTGGGATCAGTTTTCAGTGGTAGTGGTGCACCATTTCAAGCCTTGCCAGGATGGAATGGTTTACGACAAAGCCAACACATTTGACTTCCTGAGAATCCACGACCTCCCGTCTGATTCGACCTCTTCTATTTCCTCCAGAAGGTCTACCTTGATCCTTCCTCTTTTGTGTTGAGCTACACTTCTAGAAACACCTCAATTCCCAGTCTGTGCCGCCAGGTTCAACATACGTTTTTCAATGTATCAGCATTCTTAGGCCACTTTGCTGAACTGGGTGAAATGTTGGGAAATCAACTTCTCTTTAAACTTGGGTCTTAATCCTTCAATCATCATGTCCACATCCCACTCTTCATTATTATTCAACTTGTGATATGACGAGTATCAAGACAATCGGATATATCAGGCCAAATAGTCGTTAAAGCTCTCCCGGTTTTGCTGTTTGATACAGAGGAATTATTTCTCCTTTTCTCTTCTGGCAGTCGAGGGAAAATACTTCTCGTTGAACTTCTCCTGGAAAAATTCCCATGTGATAAGAACATTCCTCCCCTTCAGGATAAGATTTATGCCCTTCCACCAGCGATCAGCATCACCTTCTAGCTTGTATATAGCTAACCAGGCTTTCATCTCGTTTGGGCATTACAACATATCGAATATCTTGTCCAAACGAGCTAACTAGTCTTCCACTTGTTGAGGATTGAACTTCCCCCTGAACATAAGTGGCTGTTGCTTGCTAAATCTACTCAGCCAGGTCTGATTATCTACCTCAGGCTCTGGTGGTAAATTATCTAGTAGAGGTTTCTTATATATTTCTTCATAATTTTCCCACATAAACTCATCCATACGATTCTCTAGATGATCCTGACTTTGTTGTATCCCTGAAGATCAACTCTTAGTTCATTCATTGTTTTTTGTTGTTGTTCCAATATATCCAGGATTTGCTGTTTGGACAAGGTCAGGCCTTGGTTCTTCCTCATTGTTACTATCTACCCCGTCCTCGGCCTCAGCCTCTACCACCTTCTTCGGGTTGTACCATTTCCATGATTTACTCTATATGAAATTTAAAGAAGAGTAAATTTTGATACAAGAGCAAGGGCATTTTTGCCATTTCTTAAAAAGTCAAGGTACAAATATTTCATACATAACACATAACAATGATTTACGGTAGTTATCGAGAAACAGAAATATCATACATCTTACATACTACTGTACATGACATACTGTCTTTTACATATCCAAAATATCAAATTCGTGCAACTTCCCAGGGATCACCCATCCTAGACTACCCCCGGTCGAACACGCTTAACTATCCTGGTACCCTCCCAAGACTCTGGCTAAATCTTTCTCTGTTTTTTGGTTCTTCCTGACTTCCCTTAACTCGTAATACGTACTGGTCAACTCTGGTAACCCAAAATATACCACGCAGGTCCCACGTCAACCAATCTACATATGATCCGATACAAGGGTGTTCACGTGATCCAAGAACTCCCAAAAGTTCCTATTCGGACCCTTTTCCATGATGAGGTTCTTTTGTCTGTTCTAGAGTGCTGTGTCTGGAAAGAAACCCATAGTAGTATATACCCAAACCTCGTTCATGAACCCTATTCCCAACACCGTCTAAAGCCTATACATCTCTCCCATGCCGATCAAGAATGTAAGATACTGGCTGCGGAGTATCATGCTCTAGTACTACTCGAATGTATCGACCCTGCAGGTAATGCCAACACTCAGAGATATACCCAAACCTCGTTCGTGAACCCTATTCCTAGCACTGTCTAAAGCCTATACATCTTTCCTACGCAGATCAAGAACGTAAGATACTGGCCGCAGAGTGTCATGCTCCAGTACCGCTTGAATGTATCAACCTTACAGGTAATGCCAACACTCGAGGATCGGCCGTAAGTTATACAGCATAGGTACAGGCTCTATTTAAGACTTACAGTCACTCACCTCATCCATCGGATTCTCCTCTGGATCGTAGTCAAAATAATCTCCTCTGGCGTATCTCCAGTCTCGCCAACCTCTATTAGTCCCGATGATGCTGGCCTCGGCTCCGGATCGTATACAGGCAGTCTCAGCACGCTCTTCTGTATTGTGTAGCGCATACACATACTGCCGTATCTGAAGCAATCGATATCGGTTCTTTATACAGAATATGTTGGTTCACCGTCGTCTCGTTGTCACTGCTAACCAAGATAGTATGCTCACTCTGACCATCCATGATGTCCTGTCACCATACAAACAAAACCATATCAGTGTACAATCCTGATAATGCCAGAAAAGCTTATTAGCTCTGATACTAAAAATGTCAACACCCGTTTCCATTTCGATAATCGAAGAGTAATAAAGACAAGATTCCTTAGGCATACAGAAAAGTACAATTATACTGATAAAAGTATTCATTTACAATTCCAACGTTCGTTTGTCAATAAAATACCGAAAATACATAAATACAGCAGAAATTCTAACATTTATAGGATTCCCCAAAATATCTTAAACATAAACTAATTATAATCACCAGCCTTGACCTTGCCTCGAGACACGTGCCAATCACTTCTCGGCATCTATGCCTTTGCCTTTCCTCTCACTAGCACCTGCTGAGATGTTTATTTTAAAAATAGGGTGAGATTCCGAAGAATCCCTGTAGAGACATACAATCGACATATAAAATGTGAAAATTAAATATGCAATCCACCACATTAGGCAAAAATAAAATTTCAATTCGATTCACATATAATTACCTTAGCTGAGTCATCGACTACAGCTAGCATTTTCGATATACCTTGGCTAGGCATCGAACCTTAGCTAGGATTTTCTGATATACCTTTGTTGGGCACCGAACCACAACTAGGTACTGTGCCTTTAGCACACAATCATATCACAAAATACAGTAACACATACATACAATTATTCACAGAGTGTATGAAGGATAGTAGTCCCTACCTTAAAGTCTTATCAATCCCTTTTTAATCTGTCTTGTAAAACATGTCGTTCCGGCTTCCGACTCGGTCCTAAAATATTAAATGTACAAGAAATAGGTCATAACCTATCCAAGTATCATTTTAAACTCTTCCATAGTGTTTCTTGTTATTATATTAGTCTATGATAAAAATTTACTAAAATGCCAGCGGGACCCTAACCCGGCCCCGCCGCACGCGCACCGATGGCTTTTTCCAAAATTTTGACTAGGGCTATCCTGATGTATTTTCGCCCAAGAAATCCATTTCCATGCTTAAAATCACCAAATTCAGTGTCAAATTACAAAAATACCCTTGACAGCCTCGATTTAGGGTTTTAGGGGCGTTTTCTTAATTACGCTTTTTCGCCCTTTTCGGAAAAAGTGACCAACTGTAACCCCAATTATTTTTGTCTATTGAATCCAATGGATCCATCTATTTCATAAAAATCTAGCTCCTTCTCCCAGAACTGTGCTGGCCGAAACTTTTGAAAGAAAATGGAAAAATGTCCTTTTGTGTTTTAGTTTCCAAAACTTGTAATTTTCCACTTCTAATCCTTTATTTAATCATTTAAACACATCTTAACCATGATTCAAAGAAATTTGGGCAGCATAACCCCTTAGGGTTAGGGATTTCCAAATTCACAAACTTGACAAAAATCACAAAAACCAACAACAATCACCAACAACACTTCATACTAGTATAGATTTGAGTTTTGTGTAGCTACCTCTTGAGCTTCTTTGGTCCTCTCACTCTAGGCGCCTCCTCCCTCTCTTCTTGAGCTAAGAATGTGTCTTCAAAATCATGGATTCATGATGAAAAGGAGTTTAAAGAAGGTTTCTTTAGCAAAATGACAGGAGAAAGCTTAAGAGATCATTTTCTTACCTCAAGTTTCTTCCTCCTTCTCTCTAGACTTCTTTGCTCTTCCAAGCTCTCTCTCTCTCTCTCTCTTCTTTTCATATGTTTGGCTGAAATACACAAAGGGAAGAGGAAGAGGACGTGTTTTAATGAAATCTCTCTTCTTTCCTCTTAGCCCTTGATTTTCCAAGATTAAATCTTGTGGTGATACTTGTCAAGAACCATACTTCCGCCCATACCTCCTTCATAATCACTCCATTTGACTTCCCTTAACATTGGACTAGTTTTTTTCTCCCTTGTTTAGCCTCACAAAAACGGTCCCCCCTTAATGCTTCCTAACTAAGTTTCTTTTCTCCAACTAAATCCAATCTTGCACTCAACTAGGCACTCAATTAGTGAATTGAGTTTACTCCATGTCATTCCCATCATGCACTCAACCATGCCTTCATGTAGTGTATACTCAACCTTGTATACATGTAGTGTAACATTATCATCATGACTATGTTCATGTAGCAATTAGACATGTGCTCTTGGAAATTAATTATAAGTTAATCTCCTCCTCATATGATTGTAACCCCCTTCGATAATCAGGCCGAGATTAGTGTTTAATCACATTTAATAATCGAATGAGAAATCCAGAACAATTAAAAACTTTTTAAAACACCTGTACAAATGGATCTCCATTCATTTCATTCATTAAAACGAATGGCCTGTTTGGTCTATTACATATACAATATCAGAGTAAGCACAATTCCTGACGTTCACCCGGGATAATAACACTAATCCAAAGGTTTATACAGGGCATCATTGCCCATCTCAGTATCCATACCGAGGATTACACAAAACTAAACCACTACAATTCTATTCAATATGTATACATTTATCCAAAATGATAACCAGTTCAATATAAAACCAAAATGTATAGCTAAGACTACTGCTGGCAGTCCTAATCGCCCTTATCCACTTGCTTGCTTTTCGATCCACTTACCCTGTCTAAAAATGTTATTTGGAAAGAATGAGATTCTAGAGAATCCCATTAGCAACAGTTTATTTATATGATGCATATATACAAAGCAAGTCACATATATCACAATGCAGCAATCAATATTTGAGACCGGGGTTTCGCCACGTTCCCTTCACTTTATTCGAGGTCGGGCTTCCGCCACGTCCCCTTTACTTTTACTATAATCGAGTCTGGGCTTTCGTCACGTCCTCTTCACTTTCACTGTATTCAATGACTAATGCAAACAAGTAATGCAATACACATGATATAGGATAAAGTGTCACTACCTTTGTCTTTCCTTCCTTGAGCAAGCACAGGCCTTCTATGCTCCGGGCAGATATCAAATCCTAAAGTCATAATTAAGGATGAAGCATTATTCTCTATTCCAATACTCAATTGACTCTTCAACACTTAGATTTGGTTATCAATAATGACCCTTAAGAAGCCACAAATGCCTCTAATAAAACCCCTAAAAGGTTGGGAAACAATAGGGTAAAGATCTCTTTTCAAAAACTTAAATTGCTGGAACACAGGGGTGGGCTGCGGCCAGCCCTTCCTTGGGCTGTGGCCCAAATATGGTCAGAAGGCTATGGGCTGCGGCCATCCACCCTTGGGCCGCGGCCCGAATCAGTCCAGAAGGTCTTGGGCCGCGGCCAGCCACTCATGGGCCGCGGCCAAGAAATTTCCTGACTCTTGGCTGAACTTCGAAAAATCATATCTAATTGTAGAAAAATAGAAACGGAGTGATTCCAAAGCCAAATGAAAGGTATTTAAGTCGTCTTTCAAGGAAAAATATGGCTCATAACTTTAAATCATCACAAAAATACAGAATCACCCAAAACCCAACACTAATCCAAAACAGAGTTCTGTTTTTGTACCAAACTTTGGAAAAGCATAACTCTTAGAATACTAAACAAAATGACACAAAATATATGTCCATTTTGAATCTTGGGATGTGAACTTTAAGACTGGAAAGTTTCACAATTTTCTGAAATCATTTTGTCACTCAAAACGTCCACAAAAATAAACTGCCCAGACAGAGTTCACATTGACAGCATTTTCCAACTTTTCTACCAAAGTGTCCAATGACTCCAAAATCATTAACCAAACATATTCCCATACAATTTTCCACAAGGAACACAATGGTAACCTCAAAATGACCAAATATACAATCTAACCATATGCCCTGTTTTGACCAATACACCAAAACGAACACAAAGTTCCCAAACTTTACTTTTAATGATTCAAACCAATCCATTTGTCCAAAAGACATCACAATATACCATTTCCATGATCACAACATGCCAAACTCACTAAGACCCTAATTTTCGAAAATAGGGCAGAAAATTCCAGAAAAATCAATCTCAACCAAGAACCACAATCTATATATCAAAAGGGAGTTAACACTCACCTCTTTCACTTTGCCAAAGAGATTTCTTGATTCTTCAACTTTCACAATCTCTTGAGGTCACAAACTAACACCAATGAACACATTACAACCATCAAAATGAAGCTCTTCATTCAAGGATCAATATTAGAGAAGGAAGTTTGAGCAATGGAGATCATTTTCCTTACCTTTTCTCAAACTTTTCTTCTTCTATTTTCTGCAACAATGGCGCCACCCAGGGAGAGAAGAGAGAGAACGAGAGAGAGAGAGATGGAGGAGGTGTGAAGAAAGTGAAGAAATGATGATTCTCTACCTTCCCCCTACCATTTCAGCGTGAAGAGAGGGGAGAGAGGAGAGAGGAATTGTTAAAAAATTGCCTTTGACTTTTCTCATATCTCTCCCCACATGTGAGCTTGCATGTGTCCACTCCTCATTGGCTCTCACACAATAAGCACCCATTAGCTTCTCTAATCTCTCCATTAGTCACTTTAATTACACTTCTCATTTTCTCTTAGTTAGTAATTAATTTCCCCATTAATTACCAACTTATGCCAATAATTCCATTCTTTAAATTTCCCAACAATTATGACATATTAAATAATATTGTCACCAATATACATTAATTTAACTTTAATCCACTTTAAATCACAATTACCTTCTCAACAATCCTCATTAGCCCTTAATCAAAATTTGGGGTGTTACAATGATAATGACACTTGGCATAACATGATCTAAATAACTATTTTCCCCTCTAATTTCCTTAATCTAGGCGAAAATATCAAGGAGAAAGTGAAATAAAATTTGTTCCAATATTTTCCATAATTCCCTTAATTGAATTATGCCCAAGTCCTTCTAATTTCACAATTTTTGATTTATTCTTCCAAAAATATTCCAATTATACATTTTCCTTTATTTCCTTGATTAATTGAAATTAACTTCAATTAATTGGAAAATAATTTATCTTGGGCTAAATTGGCAAAATTATGATTTTGATATCACCTTTGTAATTTAATTCCTTTCTTGAATTAATTTGCCCATTACCTCATGAATATAGATATTTCAAAATTCATAAGATCTAAATTTTCCTGAATATTCACCATTTTATTGAATTTTTTGAATAATTACAATATATACGGTGAATATAAAATTTGGGCTGTTACAATTACAGACCTTAAAATAATAAAAAGGCCTTCAGATAACCAACTTTTTTATTTGATCAGTACCAAAACCTTCAGTTGTAGGTAGTTACGCTTTTACCCCTTAGAGCTGCTGCCTGCTGCTAAAAACTTTATACATTTATGGAAAGGGTTAGATTTGAAAGAATCTCATTAGTAATAAGATATCAATCATATAAAATGCAATAAATAGATATGTAATGCACCACATAATGTAAATATAACAATAACACTGTAAAACGGAGTGTGCACACTATTCAGGGACAAATCCCCTGCTTGTCCTTGTGCATCAGCTGAGTTCCAGACCACAGCTAGGTAATGTGTCCTAGGCACTGTGTATCATAGATGGGTCCCATACCACAGCTAGATAATGTATGTTCATTATCCATATCACATAATATTGCAACATTCAACATATATGTCACCACATAGTGTAAGAAAGACAGAGTTACTACCTGGAATCGCCCTTCCTTGCCTGCCTTCCTATTCAATATTTTGTGTCTGACTCGGGCTACTGTTATATCCTAAAATCCCCAAATGTACAAAATTTGAGTTATTACTCATTCATGTACTATTCCAAACTTATTTTATTGGTTATCTTTACCCTTAGAGTTTAAGGTAATTACATTTTGCCATTACCTTTTTAATTTCTCACATTGACTAAAACTATTATAATTTTTATCAAACTTTGAAAATTCATAACTAATTCTATAAAAATCCAAATGGGTTGGTTCCAGGTTCTATAAAAATCTCTTTAAGTCCTATTTCAATTATCAAAGAGCACCAATTATAACCACACAATTCTAGAAAATTTGTCAAACCCAGTGTGCCACATATTTCATTTTATAATAAACATCAAATTTTGAAAAATCATATCTCTCAATTCACTAGTCCAATTGAGTCATATTACCTAACAAATTAAAGCCCATGATGTTTACTTTTATACTATAAATTTCCATAAAGGTTGGACAATGTTTAACTACTGAAAAACACGGCACAACAACTTTGCTCCAGAAAAACGAATCTGGCAGCAAGGTCACCCAACTTCCAAAACTTCCAGAATTATGTATAATAATCCAAAAATTATAACCATACCATAATCCCACACAATTTGTCCCAAGAAATCCATTGGAAACTTCAAAGTTGGCAAAATCCCAGCCCTTCTATCTATTTTGTTATGGCCGAAAATGGCCTTCACAAGGTAACAATCCACCAATTCCCAAATCATCCACCAAACTAGTTTCATATGCTTCTTAAACATCATATAACCACATGTGATTGATCAAAGCATCATGAAACCTCAAAACCCTATGTTAACCGAAATTAGGGCATCATTAAAGAATCCAAAATATTTAACCAAATCACAAGATGCTAAGCTCAAATCAAAGCTTAAGCTTACCTCTTTCACTTTCTATGGCTAGTTCTTTATTTCTCCAACTTTGGCTCAACTTGGCAGCAGCCAAACACCTCTCATTGAGAAACAAGAACCATAGAAATAAAGCTCTGGATGAGAGGAACAACATTTATGAAGACCTCAAGTACTATAGAGGTGATTTGGAAGGTGAAAATGAAGTAAGAACACCTTACCTTCTTCTTGTTCTTCACTTGTTCCCTTTCTCTTTCCTTTTCTTTTTCCTTGCTTTTCTCTTCTTATTTTTGAAACTTGGCCCATTTTTATGAATAAAAGAGAGAGAGAGAGAGAGAGAGAGAGAGAGAGAGAGAGTATTAGTTTTAATATCCATTCCCTTGCTTCTTGAATTCTTGGACGAAAATCATCCAAAGAACAAGAGAAAATCCAAGTGTCACAATGTTATGGTGTCTTGCAAAAATAGATTGGTTAAATCAACCATGGTTAGTCAAATGGTCTTCTTTCCTCCTTCCTTCTCACTTGACTGAATTCCTCTTGTTGTCTTACTTTTTGGGTCAACTTTTCTCAAGTTGCAATTGTTCACTTATTCTTCTTCTTTTCCTTCCTTTTACTTTTTGACTTATTCAGTGGATTTGGTATCACTTAAATTGCCTATCCTCTTTCTCTTTTCGTTGGGTCCTAGACGAAATTTAAGAGCCCAATTGAAGAGAAAATGTGTTGACCAAGTGTTCTTGCAAATTTTCTTTTCAAGCCTAACCACAATTATTGACTTTTCAAATGAAAAAAGTGAAGAAGTGAATTAATTAAATTCTCTTTCCTTCTTCCTCTTCTTCTATCTTGGCTAAAATTCTTATATTTGTTGGGCCTAAAAATTGTGTTCTTCCAATCTCTATGTTTTTGGGCTTCAATAATGGGCTTTTATGGAGACACAAATTAAATTTTGTCTTATTGTGGCCCACAATTCGTGTGGCCACTAATTATATTATTTGGCTAATTTAAGTGTGCCAATATTTACCATTTTATTCTCTTTAATACCACAAAGGTGTAAAGGAATTTTGGTGACTGAAATTTGGGCTGTTACAAAGTGCTTAGTCATAGATGGCTTGGTACGACGGCCATCAACATATAGATTATATACTTTATCATTATCGTCTATCACTATTATTATTATTCATCATTCAATTTTTTGGTCTTCATAATATTGTTTCTTTTCTATAAAGGCACTTGTAACATAATGCGTTATTGGGCACGGAAATGATGCATAAATTCGTATTTGTCAGCCCACACCTTCTGGCCAGCATAGGGGGAGACTAGATTTAGAAGCATAATCTAGCGATCTTAAAGACTGCTTCATATGGAGAGCAACCCCTAATAAGCTCGTTATTATGCCATACAATCCGAGGTAAGTAATTTGTGACAATATTTTAAGGTATGTTTTTTAATTCTTTCACTTTTACCATAAAATGATTGTCGAAGTAAAATTTTCAAAATATTTTAGGGAACATTGGATATTAATTGTTATCTATCTAGAGGAACCAGAAGGCCTCTGTATTTTCTATATGGATCCTGTAGCAGCTGGTTATCCAGAAAACCGTTCTAACATGCTGATTATCTTCAATAAGTAAGTGTATGGGTGTATGCGCAAATATTTGCATGTGATTATTGAATAACCAAAATTAATCAGTCACTACTTGTTTTTGTTAGTGTATTGACCACATATGGAAGCCAAGTTGGATTGACCTATTCTAAACTTAATGACCCAGTCAATAGCTATGTCTGGAGAAAGATTATGGTACTTATATATGAATTTATTCAATTTTTGTTAGTAAAAAATTTTTATGCAAAATTGATTTAACTATTTTATTGTATTGTTGCAGTGCCCATTCCAACCAAACAATAATGATTACGATTATTACATTATGAAATTCATGAAAGATGTAATTACTCATCATCCCAATTTTGTTCATAGGAAAGTAAGTTCCTTTACTTGCAATTCATGTTGTGTTTTAAATTTAATTGACAAGTGTCAAAGCTAATTGATTTTTAGTGATTTTATTTCTATGTGAAAGATTATTTATGTAGTATTATGAAGATCAATGCTTTGCTAAGTTGACTGACCAACAAGTGGATGAAATCATTGAGAAATAGTGTAAATATATGGTCAGACAATTATCTAATATTTAGGCATGGAGGTTGTTTCTTGACTATTCTTGTGTTGTTTATTCACTTAAAATTAGTTATACATTACAATTGTTGTAATTAAATACATTTAGTATTGATTTTATGAATTAGTTATTTGCTTCAAGTTATTTCATTTTGCTATGGATTGTATTATAAATTGTTGTGGATTTGGACTAAAAATATAGAGCGTTTCACTAGGAAGAGGGAACAATTACACACAATTATTTAAAAAAAGACTTCATATGATGCTACTTTAGAGAAGTTCCATAGGAAGTCACACCACTTCTAAAAAAACATAAACAAGCTATGATGCTTCCATAGATTCAAGAAGCGTCATAGCTTTCTTTTATAGTGCTTCCCAAGCGCGATAATATTCTTTAAAATAAACGTCACATATTGTGTTTTGTGTAGTAGTGGAATGAGCTAGGCTCAAATTGGATGTAGTTCCCCATCCACTTCAATACATGAAAGAATGTTCTAAAAAGGCCTAAGGATCTAGCGTGGGACGAAGCTGTGAAGTTAATTAATTGTATTTGATAATATTAAATATTATGTAATTAATTTTATTTAATTATTATTTATTAATTTTTTTATTTGAAAATAATTGTATTTAATTATTATTTATTCAATTGTATTCCGGGACAATAGAAAGAGGTATACGCTGATGAAGATGGGGGATGGCTAGAAGAACAGGA
The DNA here is from genome assembly GCA_963242795.1 of Inga leiocalycina. Lineage (NCBI taxonomy): Eukaryota > Viridiplantae > Streptophyta > Magnoliopsida > Fabales > Fabaceae > Inga > Inga leiocalycina. Next base: position 11,684,812 of record OY725329.1, on the reverse strand, counting down.
GAAATAATTTCTTCTATAACATGAATAAAGATGGGACGATACCTTTGTAGCAGCTAATCAAGAACATCCCAGATGGCGTTCCACCTAATGACTGGGCGAGCTTTATCCAATATAGGAGGAGCCCAGAGGGACAGGTAAATTTTTTATAATTATAAATTGAATAATTTTTTTTAATATCTTTTAATAATTATAACTTTTTAATATTTTTCATAATTTTATCCCTTTCTTGGATTGAGAGAAAATAAGGGAGGAAAGAAAATTAGAGCATAAAATGGGGGGGAGAAATGGGTTTCTCTTGCTTGGATAAGAGAGGAAAAGAAAAGGGGAAGAAAAGATGGAAAGAAATGGGACATGGGGCCCACTCCTTTGTCTCCCCAACTGTTTTCTCCATATGTGGAGAGATTTAGAGTGAGAAGCTCCATTTCCACTGCTGCCTTCTCTTTCTCTCTCTCTACCAAGGACTGGTGTGGGTGTTTTTCGTGTTTGGATGGGTTATGGGTGTTTTTTTCTTGATAATTTCTGTGCGTGACATTTAAGGTTATTTGAAACCTCCTTTTCGTTGCCCCTTTTTATTTTATAAGGTTAATTTAAGCTTTTTTAATAGGTCATTTCCTCTTTGTTTTTCAAAAACTTATTGTAGTAAATTCTCACTTACTAATAAATTCATATATTGGTTTAAAAGGTATTTAAATCATGTCCTAATATATATATATATATAGTATGTCTTAAAGTTCTAGTATCAGAGCCAGAAGGGGAAGTAGGGATGTATTAGATGTCTTGAAGTTCTGGAAAATTTATGAAGTTCTTATGAATATTTCTGGATAAGTATGCTCTGTGGTCACAACTTTGGTTGATCTTTCATATCAGAAACATGTTAATATAAAGCTAAGTCTCTGCTTAATATTATTATTATCTGATAGCATGCAAGTTAGTTGATCTTATGATAACATATGAACTTCGTCCGTCTTTTCTAGGGCTATGGAAGGAAGTCACGAAGGGTTAGGGCAGATAAGTTTAGACGTCTATTGTTCGAATATTCATATGATATTGGGGTTCAACGTTTAAGGTGTAGGATCGGTGAGCACAGTGGAAGAATTTTAAAAAAAAATCTCACCGATCCTAATCGAGGATCTATCAACGGCGTTTAAACCAAGTTGGAAGGATTCATACCTTTTTGATGATTCAGAGTTTTCACGATCTCTAGGAGCCAACAAGTCAGGTCCGCTCCCTCTACCGATATCCACACAAATGCTCTCCAACCGAGATTGCGTGCTAGCGCCTCTAATGTCTCAAAGGGTTTAACTTGCGGCTCTCAATTCTGATGTACCCTGAGTCTATCAGCTCTATCAAGTTTATAACCCATGAGGGTTATTTTCAAATTTCAAAATTAATCATTATTAATTTCGAAATTAATTAACAACTAATTATCTTGATGAGCTAATTAAATAAATTCAGTTTAAATTAAATCTGTCCAACAGTTTTAATTTAACCTATTTATTTAATCTAAATAAAGAGCCATTAGATTTAATTTATCTTCATAAATTAAATCTGAGATACTATATCTCTATCATGTTAGTTATTAAATTTAATATATCTTAATAAATTAAATTTAAAACCAACACAATATAATAATATTATATAATATATATATATATATAATATATTTTGAAAATATATATATCTATATAATATTATTAAATATAAAAATATAATATAATATAATATAATATAATATATATATATATATAAGATATATATTTCGAAAAAATATATATCTATATAATATTATTAATGAATTTTATATTACATATATATATATATAAATATAAAATTCATCCACCCTAAATCAAACATTATCTCGTGTTGGGCCATTCTTGTGTGCGACCCTGTAGGCCCATATGAAGTTGGCAGTGGGCCAATAACTACACTAACCCAAAAGTCGCAAGCGGCCTCTAGCAAGACATTACGACTACCCAATTCATATGAGGATCGTTATCACGATGCAACCTGTCATACAACCATGTCACGTCCCTTTTGTCACACGATATATCGGTCAAGGATAAGGCATGGAAAATGTCATCCTCTTGTTCCTGACCATTACTTTCTCGATTCCTGAGTAGCCTGATAATAGAGACAGAAACTCCTTTCATCATAGTATGGCCATACATTTCTCAAACTCACTCATCGAGGGGCCCAGTAATATCTCTCTACTAATGTGAGGGACAAATTCCATCTTGATCATTCATATTCCTCTACATGAAAAACCACCAAGCCCGATCATAGCCTTTATCATCACTCGGTCAAAAGTGACTTTTGACTAGTTCAAAGCTTAGCAACTCTCATGTAGGAATCCATGATGACCTCAGGTCTAAGGGCATTGTGACGTGGTTATACATGAGAAAAGCTTATGACTTGATCCATGTAGCTTTCTCATAGTGGGTCGGTCCAGCACCTTGTACTCTTACAAGTGCCTAAGACTTTGATTCGTATCTCTATATCTTATCAAAGTCATACTGGTCTTGTTTCATCTCTGCTCCCGCATAGATGACCGACCAGGGACATTTTAGGACAATCTTTATGAATTATCCAAGGATACAATTATCACAATTAACATGCAAATAATATGATAACAGAATGGAGAAAGTTCATTAAAATAATAATGTTTAAAGTACAATGATTGGCCCTTAGGGCACAATTTCCAACATAAGGCATTGGCTAAAGTGGTAATAATATTTACAGATTTTTATCTTTATAAGAACATACAAAGAAATATTTATAATAACTCCATAAGTAACTCAGAAACTTCATCATATCTAGCACAACTCTATGAACCTGAAGGTGAAGATATCATAAGAAAATTTTATTATGTTTTTCAGATCTTTTTCATTCCGCTCTAATTCTTCTCGCTCCTCTTGTTCTTCTACTCCTTCATCTTCCCAAAACTCTGGTGTTACAACCCACAAAAATTTAGGGAAAACCTCCCTCCAAAATAATATTTTTGAAAATGAAATTCATTTTGAAGATATTGACCAAAAATTTAGTGATTGAACTATTCCAATCATTAACCCAAATGATTTATACAAACCAGAGGATAAAAAATTCTTTAAAAACCATGATTACATAATCAAAACGGTTGAAGAAACAATTCCTCTAAAATCTGAACCAACTGACATGTGCCTCTTGTCAGAAAGTTCAATTTTAAAACACCAAAAGAAATATAAATTTATGCACATTGGATGTGTTCAAGTGGCCATAAAACCCTTGGTAAAAGCTGGTCTTGATGTCTCTACGTTAGTATGTGTTAGGCATGGTAGACAATAAATATTTTTTGAATCAATTTTTGGAATGGTTGAAGCTGGTCTAAATGATGGACCAATTTACTTCAATTGTTTCCCAAATTCGACAGCTTCATTGCATGATGATCCTATCCTTGAAACTTTGAAATTAAGTTTGAAACTGAATGGATTCAACTTGAAACCTGGTGTTTCACCTGTAGCTTTAATCTACAGGGTCCAGTATAAAGTCATGAATTCATGCACTTCAAACGTCAAAATGTTTAATCATAAAAAAAAAAACCTATCTATTCCTAACAGATGCGACTAGGGCAAATGTTACAATTCCAAAACCAGTTAGATGGGATGAAATCACTCTCCTTGATGATTGGGATATGGTTAAAATTGCTCCTCCCATTCCAAAACCTGCACCTGATTCTTATAGAATTAGGCAAAATGAAAATGGAGATGTTAGAATTACTTTTGATCAGAGATGATCATTTAGTATTTCTAGAACTGCATCAATTCAAGAAATCTTCAAGACTGCTCTAGATCAATCTTCTAGACATTCTTATAGTTCTTAAATAATGCAAGGCTTAAATGAGTCAGCCAGTGTTGTAAGACCTGTCTACCAAAACACTGAAGATGAACAAAGTGAAACCCAAACTTGCCAATCTCCAACATACTCTGACATGAATGTGATTGAGCAACAATTTGAATTAGATAAAGGACTCTTGCGAAAAGATTTCTACTTTAATGAAAATACTGAAAGATGAAAATGGTTTTTCCAAAAATATAAAACTGAAGGATTGCGAAAACCAATTCAAGAAAAGTTTTATAAAATGCTCGAAAGGTATAAACTTCATATTCCTTTCTTTCTTTGGCTTGAAACCTATGTGAAAGATATGAATATAAAGGATTATCCTTTCAAACCATTTAAAGGGGTTAACGCCTCTTGGATTTTGAAAAATAAAGACAGATATGAATCTGATCTTCCTCCAAAACAGTCTTACCAGGTCCCTGGTACAAAAATTGGTGAAGCAACTGTTATTGCCTCTCCTTTCAAAATAGAAGATCCTAGAATAGATGCAAGTACTGATGATATCAGAAATATCATTGAACAAAATAATTATACAAATTTGTATTTGCAAACTCTAGGAGAACATATTTTGAAAAATCCTGTTACTAGTAAAGCTAAAGAAATCTTATTTAGCTCCACTAGTACATAGCCAATTTTTAAACCTTATGCTATTCCTGCTACTAGTACTTATAGCATAAGGAAAGGAAATCTGGAAACAAGAATTAACAAAGAATTAAAAAATTTAATCAAAGATATTCCAGAAACTCCCTAAAAATCTGAAAAATTTGTTTCCTCAGTTTCAAAATTAGTGATTAACACTTTAAAAAACAATCAAACTAGTTCAAGTGAAGATTGTCCAAAAATTCATGAAATAAAACAAGAAGATTGGAAAAGACCAACAAAATTGTATTATCCGAGAGCCACTCCTCCTGATATTATGCTAGAAGAAAGAGATTCTGCTCTTCGACAATTTAATGCAAACAACATCTATATCTGGAACATAGATGGCCAATCTAAAACAAATATTTTGGAAATCTGCCAACAAATGACAATGGTTAGTAATGCCTATACAATATATAACAATTGTCAAGAGGAAGATGTTGTTCATATACTATCTGGCTTTACTGGGCAACTCAGAGGTTGGTGGGATTTTCATCTCACACAAGAACAAAAAAATATACTTTTACAAACCAAAAAGACCACTCAAGATGGTATTGTTATCACTGATAGTAGTGGTGAACCAATGTCTGATGCTGTTAACTGTCTCATAGTTAACATCATAGCACATTTCATTGGTGATCCATCACTATGGAGAGATAAATCGGCAGATCTTCTGTGAAACTTAAAATGCAAAACTCTATCCCAATTCAGATGGTATAGAGATAATTTTCTCTTAAAAGTTATGACCAGAGAAGATGGAAATCATCCAATCTGGAAAGAAAAATTCCTTGCTGGTCTTCCTAGATCTCTAGGAGATAAGATCAGAGAAAAATTAAGAAACCAAACCGATGATAGTCAAATCCATTACGAAAATTTAACATATGAACAATTAATTGCAATTGTTCAAAAAACTGCTTTAAAAATTTGTCAAGAAGATAAATTACAACATCAACTTGCCAAAGAAAAAGCATCAAATCGGAAGGATTTAGGAACCTTCTGTGAACAATTTGGTTTTCCTGCCTGTAAAAGTTCTAAAAACCTTAAGCACAGACATGAAGACAAAGAACACAAGGCTAAAAGATATTATAAAAAATATAAAAAACCTTGGAAGAAACCAAAAACAAACAAACCCAGAAATTTGAAAAATGAATTTAAATCAAAACCTCCTATGGATCTTTCTAAAGGAAAAATTGTTTGCTTTCGGTGTGGTAAAGAAGGCCACATGGCAAGATATTGTAGGCTTAATAAAAAAAATTAATGCCCTACAACTTGAAGAACCAGTTCTTCAACAATTAAACAATCTTTTGATTGAAGAAACCTCTTCCGAAGAAGACTATGAAGTATCATCTTCTGAAGAAGTTAATGAACTTCAACTAGATGATATTTCATCCTCATCTGAAGAAGATGATTTTCAAATAAATTGTCTTGACAATTTTGCTGAGAGACCAGGTAATCCTATTCTTGATGACCCAATCAAGGAATCGGTCTTAACTGGTTTCAAGATAGACAATTTACAAATAAATGTAATTGAAGAAGATTTGGTTTTTGAAATCATTAACTCTCTTCCAACCAATGAAGAAAAGATTAAGTTTTTCAACAAACTAGGAGAAAGCATGGCTTCTTCTTCAAAACCAAACCAAAAATATTTGCAAAAGAATTTGCAAACAAGATATGGTTTTTCTGAAATAATCAAAAGATTTCAGACCAATCCAAAACCTGTTTCAATTTCTGACCTTCAGAATGAAATAAATAATTTAAAAGAAGAGATAAGAAGCCTGAAAAATACTCAGGAATTCCATTCTCTTATTTTAAATCAAATTCAGGAAGAAAGTCTTGATAAAGGAAAGAAAGTTGAAGAAGCTAAAGATTCATCACAAAATGATGAAAAACCTTATGAGAATTTCTTAAATCTTATATCAAGAATTTCAATCCAGCAATGACATGTGCCAGTAAAAATTATTGTTGCTAATACATTCGTATTAGAAACAATAGCATTGTTTGACACTAGTGCAAACCTAAGCTGTATCAAAGAAGGTCTAATACCAACAAAATTTTTTGAGAAAACCACAGAAAATCTTTGTGGACCAAATAAGTCACCATTAGATGTTAGCTATAAACTCTCGAATGCGGTAGTTGAAAATAATGGTGTTAAAATCAAGGAACTTTTTATCCTAGCAAAGGTTTTAGGTCAAGATGTAATTCTTGGATCTCCTTTCATCAGCAGATTAAAACTCTTTTTAACACTTGATGAAGGAATTAAAACTAATGCTTTGGGCAAAAGGATTTTCTTTGAATTTGTTAGTCTACCTTATACAAAGTTTATCAATCAAATTGAGTATAAGGAAAATCAAATTAATTTTCTAAAAGAAGTTTCTTACAAAGCAATTGAAATTTAATTGGAGAAACCTTTTCTAAAACAGAAAATTCAAAACGTTTTGAAGAATATTCAATACACAATTTGTTCTGATTTTCCAAATGCTTTTCGGGAAAGAAAAAGACATATAATTGATTTACCTTGTGAAAAGGATTTCAATGAAAGAGCTATCCCAACGAAAGCTCGACCAATTCAAATGAACCAAAAACTCTTGGAACATTGCAAAAATGAAATAACGGATTTACTTGCCAAAGGGTTAATCCGTAAGAGCCAAAGTCCTTGGTCTTGTGCAGCTTTCTATGTTAATAAGAATGATGAACTTGAACGAGGAACTCTGAGACTTGTAATTAATTACAAGCCTCTCAATCAAGCTCTTCAATGGATTAGGTATCGAATACCTAACAAAAAAGATCTTTTAAATTGCCTTCATAAGGCCAAAATATTTTCAAACTTTGATATAAAATCTGGTTTTTTGCAAATCCAAATTTCAGAAAAGGATAGGTATAAGACTGCATTCACTATCCCATTTGGGCAGTATGAATGGAATGTTATGCCTTTTGGTTTGAAAAATGCACCTTCTAAATTCCAAAAGGTTATGAATGAGATTTTCAATCCTTTTACAAAATTCATCATTGTCTACATAGATGATGTTTTAGTGTTTTCAAAATCAATTGAACAACACTTTAAACATGTCAAAATATTTGTAGATGTTGCTAGGTTCAACGGCTTAGCAATTTCCAAAACCAAAATTAGTCTCTTTCAGACAAAAATTCGATTTATTGGTCATCATATATACCAAGGAACTATTGTTCCAATTGATCGTGCAATCCAGTTTGCCAATAAATTTCCAGACCAAATTCTGGACAAAACTCAACTTCAAAGATTTTTAGGTTGTTTGAATTACGTAAGTGATTTCATTCCTGACCTAAACAATATCATTAAGCCTCTTCATGAGTGTCTTAGCAAAACTCCTCCTCCATGGACTGATGATCACACTAATGTGGTTTTCAAAATTAAGTCTTTGGTCAAAAATCTTCCATGCTTGTATCTCCCAAATCCACAAGCATTCAAAATTGTTGAAACAGATGCCTCTGACATAGGTTATGGTGGCATTCTCAAACAAAAAATTGATGGTAAAGAGCATTGCATTGTATTTACTTCAAAACATTGGAATAGAGCTCAACAGAACTATTCCACAATCAAAAAAGAAATTTTAGCAATTGTTTTGTGCATAAACAAATTCCAAAGTGATTTGTTAAATCAAAAATTTTTAATCAGAGTTGATTGCAAAGCTGCAAAAGATGTTTTGCAAAAAGATGTTAAAAATCTAGCATCAAAACATATTTTTGCCCGTTGGCAAGCAATTTTAATTGTCTTTGATTTTGAAATTGAATTTATCAAAGGTACTTCAAATTCTCTCCCAGACTTTCTAACTAGAGAGTTCTTGCAGGGGAAATAAGGTGACCAAAAATGAGTGACAAAGAGAAGAAAATGAAAAATTGCAAAGCCCAAACTCAAATTGATCCTCAAAGGATCGTAAAAGAAGAAGAAAAGCAGCTCAAGGCTGTAATTGAATTATCAAAGAGGTCATTGACCCAAGGATCATCGATCCACCAAAAAGGATCCTCTTCGAGCACCAAAACTTCTGAACAATCCGTTCAAAAAACTTCTAGAACTATAATGGATCCTTCCCATTATAAGTTTCTAATTGAAATGCTTTTAGCCTTACAGGTTAACCAAAATTTGGCCAAATTACCAATCAAAAGATGGGCTGATATTACTAAGGAAAAAGATTCCAAAGCTCTTACCCCATTTAACATTGATCCTAAGGCTCTTGCCTTAGCTATCAAAAAATCTTCCCAAGAGGTCACTAGGGCTGGTTCATCCAAAGAAGTAGCCTTATACTCTCAACCAACACAAACCACATTTGTGTTAAAACCTGAAAAGGTCTTAAACCGTTTCCAAACAGAACCAGGATTTTGTGATAAAAATTCAATTGCTTTGGCAACAAAAATTTTTCCAAAAGGATTTTTCTTCAAACCAAAAACTTTGGAGAAAACACAAAAATTTTATGAGCTTATTCTTATAGATACCAAATCTACAGAAATAAGACATTTTCCAGATCGTGACCATCCTGAAGATAAAACTATCCATGGATATTCAACATTCAGAATATCTAAGTTTTTATTGCCTCAAGATTGGGGTCAGGATCTGAACAAAAGAAAAAGATTTTCAATCAAAGATGTGGATCCAATTGGTTTCAATTATTGGGACTACTTGGATGCATGGTGGTGTACCTTCTGGTACCAAAACCCAAATTTCAGTAATACTTGGCTTTTCTTATTCACGTATGACACAAAATACCAATTTTCATTGTGGTTTAATCAATGGTGGGATTATTTCGGTCCTATCCACAAAATTTTACCAACCACAATGAAAATTGGGTTCAACTATTTCAAGAGTTGGATTAATCTTAGTGAAGATCCCTTCCCAACAGATCTTCATTATTTTTCAAAATTTGGTTTAGCCTGGGTGTTCAAATGGAGCTTCAAATACGGAGCTTCCCAATACCAAAAATTATTTCCCACATTGCAAAGATCATCCTCAGTCAAATGGTGGGCAAAATTTGGAAAAATTAAAAATGTATTAGAAACAAATCTGAAGAAATGGTTCAGACAAAATCCAAAGTTCTTAATGGCAGGGGATCACGAATCAAGTGTGTTTCTTAACCAGAAGGCAAAAATCACAGCATGTTTGGCATCGGCAACAGACAAGGAAGCCCTTACCAAGCAGCTCCATGAAATTCTTGGGCTTCTCCAACCCAAGAACCAAAATCCAGTCCATCGGCCCAATCATCAAATGGGTCAGAAGCTGAAGATCCGGCCCAATACTTTGGCCACGAATTAGATGATGACATCATTAGCCTCAGTAAAGATTGATTCTGAAGCAAAACTATCGGCACAAGAGTCCAAGACTTGCTGACTCAAAAGATTCTCTGCTTTTGTAAAGTTATACCTTTGTCTTTACTTTAGCAGACAAATTGATGTAATGTTCTTTTACTTTATGTAAAAGCAAAAGTAAAAGTACTTTTATCTGAGTAACATGTTTTCTACTTTGGTTAAAGTAAGTTTACCCAAAAATGCATAGTAACTGATTTGAATGCCTATAAAATGGCGTCTCATTTCAGTTGTTAGGCACCCTGAGTTGTGTTGACGACTCAATTCTCTCTCTCCTCCTCCTCTAGGGTGATAACCCTTTGTATGTTTTCTTGCTTTCTTTGTAATTTTTTGTCTGCATCATTTTAATCATCCAATAATATATCAGTTTTTATAATCTTCATCTCTTTTCTTTAAATTTCTTGCATACATTCTGCATTTGCATATAATTTAATGACTCCGTGTTGGTCATTACTTCTCTTCCCTTTCTGTCTCTTCATTTTTCGATCCTTTTCGTGGGATAGTCTGGTGTGTGTGTGTGTGTGTGTGTGTGTTGTGAGAAATTAGTTTAAATTCCTTTATTTATTCTTGCTTAACCACATTATTTTTTCCTTAAAGTCATGACTTAAGATTAAATCCATAAAATTTAACCTCATTGAGTAAATTCTCCTTTCTAAATAATTTGATTTTAAATTATTTGCTTAAGTTAATATTAATATTATATTTCCATTGTAATATTTAATTTGAATGTAAACATGATACATTTTGGTATAAAGATAAGGGTATTGTAGTGATTTAGATATTTCCTCATTTTCTTTCCTTCCTATTTTCTCTAATTCATCCAAGCAAGAGAGATAATAACATTTTCTTTCCAATTTTCTCTTCTTTTCATTCTCTTCTCTTATTTTCCTTCCTCCCAATTTTTCTTCCCATCCAAGCAGAACGTTAATTTCATGGCTTTTATGTAGGTTCTTTCTCAATGAAATACGAGGAGCCAATAGTAGCAGAGGATCCATCACACAACAAGATCAAAGACATTTGCTATCGCTTACAACAAATCAGTAATTTTTTAAAATGTTAATTGATTTTATCTTTATATTATAAATGTATTGTCTTATTGTTTATAATACTAATTTAATGTTTTTATTGTTTTAGGAGAGGAAGGCTTGGCAAGAGAACTATCGGATGGACTACGGGGAGTTTTCACCATTTTATTGTTCCGTGCTAAAGACGCCTATGAAAAGGTGCGGTAACTACTACATAGTGGAAGATTGTGTTGGTTTTTAAGAAAATCCTACATACTATAAAGGTATAACTAGGGTTGATCATGAATCAGACCAGACCGGGTTTGGCCTTAACCCGAGGTCTGGTTTGGATAATACCTCAAGCTGAACAAGACAGCCTGAGGTCCGGTCTGGTCTAGCACCAGCCCGAACTCGGGCTGGACCAAACCAGGTCCAATGGACTGCTTGTCCAGGCACTCTAGGACCTATTTTGTGTGTGTTTTTTTTTTATTTTTGCCTTCTTTGAGAGGTAATATTTAAACCTATTAAGATCATAAGAATACATACAATCATATGAAACTCATCACAAAACATTAAAACCCAATCATAAATCTATGATACTCTCCAACAACATTCAAAAACAATAAAATTTAATACAATCCATAACAATCAATTGAACACATTCCTATATTGGAAGACTAAGATAGGTCAACACTTGAAATTTGCTCATTATCCATGCCTAAAAAAAATAAAACAAAGCTCCGTTACATATAAGATCAATTTTATCCCAGATTCAAGGAAAAGCAAGATAAACACAATGAAGAATGATGAGATCGAAAAACAGTTGGCATCAAACGCAATCTAGAATAGAATGCGATGGATGATTCTAATGAATAATGACAGGAGAATTGAAGCACCACAATGAATAGTGATGGACCACACAAGGAAAGCAATTATGTCCGATCGAGAGGTATGAAGGTAAAGAAAAACATGGAAGTAAGATAAACACGGATATAAAAAAAGCCATTGATGCGCAATCTGAAGCAAAGGAAGTGAAATACAAAGGGGATGTAGAGATCCACAAAATAAAGAGAGGATTAAGGAAGAAACCTTTGATTTAACAGCTCTTGATGCTCTGTTACCAACTCCGACAAGTACTCACTGCAAAAAAAACAAACAAACAAACAAACAAAGTAAAATCAATGTTTGCAATGAACTAGAACAAGACTGTGTCTTTCACTCCCTACTCGATTTTCATCAAACAGTGACAAGCAACCTACCTATCAATATCTGGGGTGCTTCTAATTTGAGAAGAAACCGCTCTACGTCATGAGAAGTTTGTATTATACAAACAAACCAAACTTTTGGAGAGGAAGAGAGGCACCTGGAAACTTACCTCATTGAAGCTGCGGTGACCGTTGAGGCGGTGATCAACTGAGACGTGACCGGTAAGAAGAGGAAAAGAGGCGCCTGGAAGAGCCGTCGAAGACGCAAGCGACGGAGACGGGATTTGGAGTGTTGTCAGAGGAGCAACAGAGTCACCTAGGGTTCCATTTGCCCCCTTTTGTGCTGAGTTCGAATGGTTAAGTGATTCACTTTGGTTCTGATTTTGAAGTTTTTAAGTGGCACTGTGGCAAACCATAGTGGGTGGCAGCTGAACCTGAGCATATGGCGTGACTGTGTGAGTGTTTGGGATCACTTTTTTGGTCCAATAAGCCCGTTTTGGGAACAAAAAGCCCAAATATAAATGCAACACATTTTGTTGATGTTTGGTTCAGCGTTTTTTAAAAAAAAAAAGCCCGAATCAAGCCCCGTTTTAATAAGCTCGAATGAGAAGCTTTTTCAAATGCGTTTTGCTGGTTAATTTATAACCGTTATTATGGGCATTTAATGCCCTACCACTGCATCTGAAAATTGTACGAAATTCATCAGTGTTTCCCCCGTCTTCACTTAACCGAGCGAACATCACCATTACTGGATCTGCAAAGCTCGTCCACCATTTTCGACTGGATCTCCAAAGCTCGTCCCTCTGAAGCCGTGGTGTTGGAGCAGTTGAAGCCGAGTCTAGTGGTTGCGGTGGTGTGGCTGGTCGTTCGAGTTCCGAGAATCTTCCGATTTCTAGTCTAAGCTGGACCGTTGGTGGAGGTGAGCTTTGATGGTGTCTTCCGGTGTTATTTCAGCCATTTTTTTCACACACGGTGGTGGATCTGTTGTTTCTTAGCATTTTCGGCCAGTGAAGAGTCTAGTGTTGCGAAGTTGTCCTCCGGTCGTCCGTCGGCGAGTCTGCTGTGCGCACTGCTGTCGGTCCTCACTCCATTTGCAAGGTAAGCTTCACAAGTTGCATTTTAGATGAGTTTTGAGCTTTGAGCTTTGAATCGTGCCTTTCGTTCGTTCGGAGTCTCTGTCTGGTTTTTTTTTTCGAGTCTGCTGTGTTATACGTGTTGCTCTGTTTTGCTTGTCAGTGAACTCTGTAACTTTTTCTTGTCTTTTTTGTTCTCGTGTTGCTCTGTTTTGGCGGCAAGGCAGAGAGGAGGAGGAGAGCGAGGATTAATGCACATCTTGACACGCTTAGGGGTGTAGTTCCTGGTGCTAAGAAGGTTTGTTTTATCTTAATCTCTTGTGTTTCTTATCATATATATATATATATATTTTCGCCATTTCTGTTCTCTTGACAGTTTTGACCATTGTGTAAAAACTCACAAAACAATACTCTTATCATTTATTCAAATTTATAGGAAGACATAGAACACTGCTGTATGTACAGGTCAGATTCCCAAAGTCCCTTGAGGAAATTTATTCCAACAAATCACATCACTGAATTTTGTTTTGTATTTACAAGTAAAAATCACAAGACTTCATTTATATGTATATATATTTTCCTTCAACATTATCCAAATAAAGAATCTTCAATGTTCTTTCATCACCCTGCAGCTATAGTATAATATAAGGCCCAATGTTAGACTTGATAGTGTGAAAATCTTGAACACAGGATAAAAAAGCTCTATTTAAGATCATGAAATGAATTAATTACCTTTATTTCATCATCTTTGGCTTGCAAACTACTGTCTTTAACTTCACAATACTTCCTCAGATTGATAACCTCTTTCTGAAGCTTGTCATATAGAAAACCTGAGACCACATCATTGCTTCCCAAAGCATTACTGGTCTTGCTTTTGGAATCTTCATCCGTATTGATGCTGGATTCAATTTGTGCTGCTTCTCTTTCATCATCAGTGAACCTATTTAAATTTACCTGTGTGTTCACCTGAACCATATTTTCTTTTTCTCCACTATTGGCTACTTTACTTCTCGATGCCCAGATACCTTTCTTCAACATATTTTCTGCTAAGTCACTACTAGCAACAATGTCTGTTGCTTTTTTATCATTTGGCTTGTGGAAGAAAGAGCTTCCTATGGTAGCTTCTCTTGGTTGTGATGTAGACCTCTTTCTTATTCCACCATTGTTTGTCAGGAAACCCAAGATGTTAGGCTTTTCTGTTTTTGGATACCCAGAAGTTGCATTGGAATTAGAGGGGTTACTATATGAGAAATTCTTTAAGCCCTCTTCGAGTGTTTTTAAACGTAGCTTTAGTTTATCCTGAAGACAAAACATTAATTTAGGTATAACTGAAAAGATGTGTTGAATGTTCATATAGAAGACTGTTAATTAAATACCTTAAGTTGTGCTTCTGCCTTGGCTGTTCTCTCTGATATTGCTAGCTTGTCTTTCAACCGTTGCATCTCTGCCTGCATACACAAACATAAATATTTGATGTTGGTGATCATTGCTTAATCTGAATTTATTATCTTAAAGGAGAGAAGCCTATTCATTTTTCTGTAACATTAATTAATACTGCTAACTTTCTGTTGACTAAACTCTGCTTTTATATAACTTGATCTTACAGTTATCAGAATCAATGCTATATGAATGATAAAAAGTTAAAAACTACTCCCTCGATTCCTTTTCACAAGACGAAATTACCTAACTGTCACAAGTCAAGAAAACAGTTAATATTAGTTTATGTTTGAAAATTTGTTCCACCTTTCCACTCATGCCCTTAATGAGTACTCCTCCAAATTTTTGTGCATGAGAAGGATGCTCATTTATTTATCAGGTGGGCCGAGTTTAGGAAATAAAATATTTAGTACTCTTAAAATTTTGTAAAATGTCATGGGTGCAGCAGTTTGGAAATGGGTAAGTAATTAACTAGTTTAGGGGAGCCAGTTAGGATATAAACATGCATTGTCTTTATGTTTAAGAAAAAGGGAAACGAGTATTTTGCAGAATTATGTAGTTATGTTGGCTAAAGTTGCATGATATTGATTCTTCTATATGTCATCAACATTTATGTAAAGTGAAACTTTTCCATAGAGAGATGAATGACAGAGCGTTATGGGATGATGCGTCCACTGAGATTTTTGTCTACGCCATGGTTGACCAAATCTTAAAAAAAGAACGACGAGGGTTGTCTTTTTCAAAAGATGGTTGGGAAGCTATTATTGCTACATTCAACGAGAAAACTGGGAAAGCGTATGACAAGAAACAGTTAAAAAATAAGTTTGATATGTTAAGGAAGGATTTAAGGACTTGGGATGCATTAATAAAAGAGACCGGTGTGGGCCGAGAGCCTGGAACAGGAAATGTTGTTGCTTCGGCCGAGTGGTGGCAGCGCAAATGTCAGGTTAGGAGAAATTCTCATAGTGATGTTGATTTTGGCGCAGCAGAAAGTGCCAATGTAGCTCAGGAAGATGATAATACTGTAGACGATGCGGCTTCCTCGTCCAATGTTGCTGCAACGTCTTCACAACCAGAATGAATCGCATTCGTGACATGATTACACAGCAACTTGTACAAAATTTATGATCCCAATTAGTTATGTAATAGTTTTTTGTGAAATTATGTAATTTCCTAAGTTATTTGGTTTTTTGAGCTCAACGTTACCTACGTTTGGACTTTGTACTACAATTCTGGCTATTGAAATTCTAGATTGGGAATTATTTGCTCTAGTGGCATAATAGAGTGAATTACAATGTGTTTATGCTGTTATAATTTCTGAAATTTCATTCCTAGTTTGGACTTCATTTTACGATTTACAAGTTTGCATTTTAGATATCTTACAGGCCTAGATGATATGTTACTGTTGGATATCGCATATATGATCTATCTAAAATTTGAAGAATATACAAATGCCCTTCAACTTTTTATTTTTAAAAACGCACTTATACAATCGCTAATCCAAACATGTTTTGACTTATGAAAAAGCACGTTTTCAATCGCTCATCCAAACATAAATCACGAATCAAAAATTCACTTTTCTTTTAAGTCATTTTTAATAAGTCAGAATCACAATAAGTCATTTTTTCTACCGCTATCCCAAACACACACTGTGTGTAGTGTGGTAGGAGGATTTAAAAAACAAAAACGCACAATTCGGGTCTGACTAGATCAGACCAAAGGGTCTGAGGTCTTGGTCCGAAGTCCAGTCCGACCCGATAAGACCAATCTAGTCTGGTCTGCCCAATGTTGCCTCAGACCAATTTTTTTTTCATCAGATTGGGTCGGGTTAGACCGGGTTACCTAAGCCATTAGATTTTTTGTTCATCCCTAGGTATAACCCTTCATGGACGAGTTATTCTGAAAAACCATTGATTATTTAAATTATGTTAGTTCATAAGGGTTCATGAATCTAATTTATAATTATGACTTTTAATTTAGGAGATGTTACTTTAAGAAGAACTACTTCAAGACATCACTTCATAGTCTCAAAATACCCTACACCATCACTTAATTTGTGACATACAGTACAACATCAGAAATCACATAACAAGATATCAAACGCATTGTCTTTGTCCTTAAGTGCATACAAAGATAATATCAAATTATCATTTTTTTTTTAAAATACATTGTTGTCTTGCTTGAGTATTGGGAGTGCAATCCATACTCAAGAATCTTCGTTTTATCTTATATGAAATTCACTCGTCAATCCAACTTACTCCCTATAAGATAAGTATAGATTGGGGCAAATTAAGTTTAAAGGAAAGTGTTACCCATACCTTAAAGACATTATGCGCGCTACTTTCTTCTTCTTATACTCCTTAGAGATCCAGCCCATCCAACAGAGCCCTCCCCACGACGCACACATGGATCAACACAAAAGACGTGATACCAGAAAGAGAGGAATCAGAGAAATGGAGATCGCGTTCTTCATAATTAATCTGTTCAGAACCTAGAAACAAAACCAAGCCAGTAACTAATTTTTTAGTTCGAGCCACTGTCCGTTCTTGGGCATCGTCAGTTCTCCCTCCACAATCGCCGCCTACTTCGCTGCCCTGAAGCTCTCTTTTTTATTATAAAAGAAAAAACTTTTTTGTTTGCCAAGATTATCTTAACAGTGTTTAACAGCTGCTTTTAGGCTAAGTGATGATATGTAAAATTAATACTGCTAACTTAATTTGATTAGCCAACTTGACAAACTTGATCTAAGTAACTTGATATATGCTTAGACCTTAATTTTTTTTATGAAAATCAAATTAAGCTTACATCAGCAACTCTGTAATATTTTATATTTTATATTTGATGAATCATTGCAGCTAACCGTAGTCAAGTGTAAGTAAGGAGAGGAAGTGGAAGCATTTAACAACCTTCAACGCTTCAACACGTCAACTTTTTGCATGTGTCACTTTTCCTTCTTATATATATTAATTCAGCTTCTTCCCCAAAACCCTAACTATAACCCTCCATCTCCAAAATAAAATGAGTCACGGTCAACCCCTCTGGCCTCAATCTCATGATGATGATGAACACCTCTCTCCTATTTCTAAGCTCCAACAACCCATCGCATACAGCCACGTTTTTAGAGCCTCCGAAGAGATTCAAGTCTTGGGGAAACCCACAAGGGCACTCCGGCCGATACCATGCAGTCCGCTGCCGTCATCAACGAGATGGCCGGCCATGTTGAACACCGTGACTTCACCGACATCGCCAAGAACCAAGGCATGTCGGTGACAGGAACCAAGGCCGGCGATCACCGTATCATCACAGAGGCAGTTGGCGGCCAGGTTTTGGGGCAACATGTGGAGCAGGATGCCCCCACCATGGCTTCTACTATTGGGTTTGCTGCCATAGATGGGGACCCCATCTCCATTAGTGAGGCGATCGAGGCGGTGGCGATTTCTGCCGGAGATAAACCAGTGGATCAGAGTGGTGCTGCCGCTATCACAGCGGCCGAGATTAGAGCTACAGGAAACAAGCGAGTAGTCCCCGGCGGTGTGGCTGATAGTGCTCAGAATGCAATCTCTATGAACACTCATGCCAGACACGGGGAAGATATGACTAAGCTCTCCGATGTTTTAATGGTAAAACAATTCTATTTAGTCCGTTTGGGGCAGAGGGCCTCGTATGCGCGCCCTCTGCTGCCCCCTTATTCTAGGATTTTTCTTAAATATATTTTTTATGGTTTTTAATCATTAGATTCTATATAAAATGAATGAAATTTTGATATCATATGGGTAAAAAATAACATGTTTTCAATTTTTTATGATTTTTAAAGATATTTCAAAAAAATGATGGTTTTTTTTGTTTCCTTTTTTTTCTATTTTAAGTATCATTTTTTTGAAATACCTTTAAAAAATTGAAAATATGTCCATTTTTTATCCATAAAATATCAAAATTTCACTCATTTTATCTAGAATCTATTGATCCAAAGAACCATAAAAATTATATTTGAGAAGACCCCTAAAATAAGGGGGAAGCAGAGGGCGCATCAGAGGGCGAGCATCTGATGCCCCCAAATCCGTTTGTTTGGGTATTATATCAGTGATTGTTTGATGAAAGATACTCCTAGGTATTTTTATAAAACCCTAAAATTTAAATTATTTTAGTCCTTTTTATAAGAATATGAGAAGAGTTGTAACATTTAATGAATTTTTTTTTCTATTTTTTCCCTCATTAATTAAATATATTACATTATTAATTAAAATATTGATAATACATATATTTATTTTATTTCTCTTTCTTACTTGTTCCACATAAATAAGGGCATACTTGAAAAAAAAATATTTATTTCATGACACTAATTGTTTATAATTAATTTTAACTATTTTCTTAAATCATATAATTTGATTATTGAACTCTTATAAATAGAAATTGAGGAAGTATATTTATATACACACAAGATTTATTAATGTTTCCCACGGCTTTTTAAATTTTTGTGTAGTTGATGCAATAGTTTTAAAAAATATATAGGATGCGACGGAGAAGCTGGCAGTAGACAAGGCGGTGACGGAGGAGGATGCGGAAGCTGTGTATGCGGCGGAGGTGCAGTTTCCGTGGCGCCGGGACTCACCAGAGATGCTAGCCACGCCAGGCGGAGTAGCGTCTTCCATGGCCGCCGCCGCTCAGCTGAATGAACAAAAATAGTAGTGAACAACTCTGTCAAGAGTTTAATTAGTGTTAGATTATGTTAAATGTGCTAATTAAGTCTTAATGAGTCTGTGAAAATATCAACTTCTGTAAGTGCAGAATCTGGTTGTGATGTATGTATATGTTTTGTTACTTTGGTGTTACGTATTAATATTAAACTAAACAGTGATGAATATATATGGAGTTATTAATCTCATTTCTTCGACCGTAGATATTTGATAAAGTTTTATTTATTTAGGGTGTGTTTGGATTGACGATTGGATAAATGACTTATTTTTACTTAGACTTATGGAATCTTAAAATTGGAAAAAAGTTAGATTGGGTAAAATGATAAATGTTTGGATTGACGATTGGATAAGTAACTTATGTAAAAATGAATGACATTTGGTTTGACTTTTGCATAAGTGACTTTTGTGTTATTTAAGAGAAAAAATTGTAAAAATTATAAAAAATGAAAAAATGAAGGGATAATTGTGAAAAAAGACCTCATTAACAACTTAATTGCCAAATGGGATTTAGGAAGATATCTACACACGGAGGGATTTTTCCACACTTTTCTCAAAAATTAACTTTGAAAATTTGGCAATGATACAATTTTAAATAAAATTATATCAAACTCTAATTTAAATTGGTACACTCCGAAAGTCTTTTCTATTGTGCACCTCAAGCTTAAATTTTATAAATTATATCAAACTCTAATTTAAATATTAAATCCTAACTCTTATTTTCATATAGCTCAAAATGTAACAAAATAAACCGATTAAAATCTTAATAATAACTCCAATAATCCAAATAAATTATTTAAACTAAATTTAATGGGTAAAAACACCATATAGAAACTAATTTATGACATGTTTATAAAAAGAATTAATTATAAAATCATAAAATAACTAAATAATAAATCTAAACGGATTAAAATTAATTATTAATTATTCTCTACATTTCTACAGTCATATATTGACAAAACTCAAAACTTGTCTAAACTCTTATCCCAATGTATTCTCTAACTATGAGAAGATTACTATCTAAAGAAAGAAAATAATTTAGAACATTTTTCATAAAAGAAGTTCTGTGATTAGAAGTGATTTTAAGTATTTTATTGATCCCCAAAGATATGAAAATACTCTTATCAATATTATTATATATATATACACACACACATATAAGCCAAATAAATACATAGGTAGTTGGCCAAAAAAAAAATGCATACGTAACAGTTAAATCGGTGGTTCCAAAAGCTCCAATAAGCTTCATTTGCTTGCTTATTGGAATCGAAGACTTTTGCTGATTTTGGCTAAAACGGAGATGCTGAATCAAACATTGGAAAATACAGGTGTTACTGTTTGAGACTGATTGGGCATTGTAGAAGCTCGATTGAGAGCCCAATCGATCCAAACAAACGCACTTATTTGCCCCAGTTTGCATGGCAGTATAACAAGGTAAACCTATCTCAGAATAGTGAAATTGGTAGTGGCGGCTTCAAGGAAAATGGCACCTCAGATTAGTTAGAAGATATTCCTCTAGTCCTATTTACATAGTAGAGAGATTTTTTTCATGTAAATACATAATTTTATCTTTAATTTATTATTATATTGACTTAGTTCACATGATGCATAATATATATTAAATAGCGATAAAATTGAAAAGATATTGAATTTTGTGATTGGATTAATGAAGTTTATGTTTTTTATTGGTCTTTGTAAAATATGTTGGAAGTGTGGTATAAATAAGATCAGGGGATAGGTGAAAGTATAACCTATTGCAAAAGCATGATTTAAGAATTTCAATCCCTTCCAATATATACATTTTTATAGGAACCTGTTAGAAAATTTACTTTAATCCTTTTCACAAGACCCATTTCAAATTGTTCAGTGCAATATTTTTTTTTTTACACAAATGCTTTTATTAATTACTAAAAAAAAGTCACTTGGTAATGTGTTTTGATGGCACCATTATGACCTTACTAATATACGGTTGAGGGTTTAATTCTTGTCACGGCTCGTATTAAGAACAAAGTAAAATACTCCAATCACCCCTCTATTTTATTTTAATTACACAGATCTCCTCTCTATTTTGTAAATCTATATATACCTTTTTTAAAATTAAAATGTAAGCTACACAAACATCTCTTATATTTTAAAATTCTATTTCCATCCACTCAAACCGTTACTTGATCGTTAAGTTTGACTTTTAGACATTTGTTTATCAAAATGCCCCTATTTAATATTAAAATTATTTAAGCGCACACACATATATGCGCCAAGAAAAAATTTATACCACCAAATTTTATTCTAATCAATTTTTAACTTTCTAATATGTCAAAAATTTATTAATTTTGATATTATAAAATTTATAATTTTAATTTTCACCATATTTATTGAAATCTATTTATTTTTAGTTTCTCAAATGACCAAAAATATATATATCAAACACATTTTTTCTATCAAATATAATAAACTATATAGGTTTGAGAGATTGTATAAGTCATTTAAATTCATAGTTTTATTTTTTCTACAAACATTTAAAAAAAATTTTGAAAGTTTGTGACATTTATAAGCTGTAAATTAAAATTTGGGATTTAATATAAAGGATAAATTCGTAAACAAATTTTATTTTTTATATAGATTTTAATTACAAAATATATTTTTAAAATATTCTTAACAAAATTAATGGTTTAAACTTAGATGTATATTTTTAAAATAGAAAAGAGGTTTGTGTAATTAAGACAAAATAGAAGAGAGATTAGAATATTTTACTCTCAAGAATAAAATTTTAAAAAGTTATCCAAAAAAGAAAAATAGAAACACATTTTTTGCCAACAAATACATTAATTAGAAGGAAACAGATTATTCAATACTTTTAAGTCAATGCTGAAAAAAGCATACAAATTATTGGCAACTTTAATATAATTGCCGAAATTAACTAAATTCCGCAATTCTTTTGAAGTGGCTAAAAGATTCTCATATATTGAAGCAATGAGAGTACAGTTAAGAGAGATACAAAAGCATGAGTCTATATACAAGTATATAACCCACTTACTCTTTATCAAGAAACAACCAAAAACTAAGTTAAAAAAAAAAAACTGAACAATCTATATATCATATAAACATTCTAAAACCTCACTATTTTTTTTTTTTATACAAAAATCACACTATTTACAAGTAATGAACTGTGAAGCTTATTTTTCAAAATAGGACATTATTCAATCCCCCTGGCAACCAGATCAATAATCAATAACTATAAATGCCACACTTCCATGTTACAAAGATTGGATTAAATCAAATGAAAGTACAAAATGTGTGCAAGATTAAACCATCTATGACTTTGAAAGCAGGCTAAAATGTAAAAAAAAAATAAAAACAAAAAGGACACTTCCATATTACAAACATTGGATTAAAAACAATCCGCTAAAAAATACTTCTGACCATGTCCTCAATATGATAAACCCAGTGAAAGTGAGGACACTGCAAGATATTGTCCTATAGAGCAAAAGAACCCAAACCCTGCCCCTGCAAGTATACAGGGCAATCTTGTGTACATGGATGAAGGGGTCAGCAGCTCTGCAAGAAGCTGACCATCTGAAAAATTTTCCAATACTGGGAAGGAGGATCTGTAATATCTTCAAGTTTATCTCACACTCTGCCTTGTCTTGATCATTCGCTTCAGCGAACCGAGCCAGGACTGGCATTCATCCCATTCGGTTGTAGTAAGCATTACCTGCAACACACCAGAGATAGCCACATTGTAAATTTGATTGGTGTCATCATCACCAGAGTAAATAGCTTAATCTTCCATTGGTTTACCTGAATTTGTAGGGCAGTACTGAAATCGCCTTTGTCTAATGCCTGACACAGCTGAAGGAGCTTGTCTGCGGCATTCTTAGAGATGTCCCCACTGTTCAATTTCACAAATAATCCTCCGATTTTCTTTGAGTTGTCTTCTATCTCCCGCTTTTTGGCTGGATTCGCACGTGCACCTCCAAGCGCTTCTGATGTCTCATTGAAAAGCCTTGTCAACGTTGTGACAATGGGCTTTTGGTGCACTGACCCAAAGTCAAAGCAAGGAAAACGTTAACCAAAGGGAAATTGCCAAAAGATATAGAAAGATGAATGCTTTTATAAACAAAACAAATATCAGTATCAGGCAATTCAAATTTAGGACTTCAGTTGCTTGAACGGACGAGAGAAAAAATTATATATAATAAATAGCCAGATCATTTGGAGTTATATAAAGAAATAGGTTGGCTAGAAGAGTCCATTAGGCAAGCGGCAAGCAGAAAAGGAAACAAACAAGTAGGCACAACAACTTCCCAAAAGGTTACGAGTCACACACAACTAAAAGGCCAGCACATGGCTTAGTCTCAACACAAAATGCATGCACTGTTATTTGCATACAGTAATTTGAACAAAGTTCAGACAATAAAGTACAGAATCAGCTCTTCTTCCTTCGAAATGTTGTACAGGTCATTCTCTAAGAAAACAATGAACAAAAGAAAAGCATTCGAACATTTCAATTATAACGGTTCTGGAACTATACAAAAAAGGATCCAGGAAAACCAATTAGAAGGGGGAAATGAATCATTAGAATATACAGCATCGTCCAGCCATTCTTAACTTAAAAATTATTGGCCATAAATTCTTTCTGACTTTTATTATGCTCAACACACATGTATGGAGGTGAGCACATTTGTGCAATTTATTCTCTCAAATCAGGGTGCTCCTTTAACTAACCAAAACAGTAGTTGACGCTGATGCATAACAAATCGAATGAGTAACTAGCGATTAGAGATACAAAAATGAACTCACAAATCTTTAGAATAAATGAAAATTTTCCAGCTGAGAAAAAAGTTTTACCAGGAACATTTGAAGTATCAGCTGTTTGCACAGTTGGAGGTGGAGCAGCTGGTGCCGGAGCTGGCTGTGCAGGAGCCACCTGAGGCGGACTCGGAGGCTGAATTGATCCAATGCCAGGTCTTTGTGCGACACCAGAACTGGAGACTGGGGTGAATCCCCTAGGATTTGGGGATGGCACCACAGCCTGTGGCAACTTCTGGCCATGAACCAAACCCATTTGGGATGCGGCAGGGGGTGTGGGTTGGTAAGGTGGATTGGTAGCTGCCTGAAATATGGAAAAGCAATGTGTTTAATCTACAAGTAGTCCAAAGATGACCGTTACAAAGAGATGAGAAATAAAAAAGGATCTACTGACAGAATACAAATGAGAACCCAATGTTGGCTGCTGATATTGCTCGACATTTCTTAGCGCTGGAGGAGTATGAGGAACAAAAGATCTCATAGGAGGTTGTGTAACAGGAGCAGCAGAGAAGTTTGGCTACAAATAAAAATTTAAGGACAACAATGAACTCCACGGATACAGAATATAGCACAGCAGATAAATATTAATTACATGCTTAGAATAAAATACGATCCATCAATATTTCTTATGAAGAAAATTTAAATGTAACTATTTGAAACAGCATAGAGGATCACATTTAATTTTCAGAATAAAACAATTATATCATTAAAAAATATCAACAGGAGGCTACAACTGCCCCTTTTTAATGGCGTGTAGTACACAATATACCTGAGGTGCTTGGTGAACCTGAGGTGCCTGTGATGGAACAAACAAATTAGGTTGTTGAGGTTGCTGAAATGGAGCAGAACCAGCATACCCTCTTCCATATGAAGGATCAAAAGGCTGTTGATAGCTTTCATCATATGGAATTCCAGAAGCACCATGCTGTACCTGTGGTGAAACTGATTCCTAACCAACAAACAGATATTAAAATGAAAAAATCTTCCAAATGCAGCAAAGACAATATGCTTTGCACAAAAAAATAAATAAATCCCACAGAACAAAGGAAAATAAATACCTGATAATAATTTCTACTGTAATTGGAATTATCAGCGCTGTAAAATGATCCACTCTGTGGCTGAGTATTTTCAAGCTCAGTAGTCTGGACTTCTTTCTCTGAAAATCATTATTAGGAAGTAAAAATAAGAAACACGGGTAGAGGTTCCCAGAAAACTTCAAAACCAAAAGCAAAACACAGAACACCTGAGAAAATGATGAAACCCAAATAACTCATATTATTCAAGAAAAGCAGAATTTCCTCCGCAAAACAGCTAGAAATATAGATTGACAGGCTAGGATTTCCTCCCCAAAATAATGACTCTATTCCTCCTCCAACAGAACCAGGTTCACATGAACTCGGAGTCATTTATCCTGACATCAGGAAAATTACTGTGTTTTGCATTGATTCAAACTTATACACGTGAACTAATATTCCACAAGGCTATTCCCACATAATTTGCTTTATTGAGGGAAATTGAAAGAAACAGATAAACTTAGGAGTGAAAACAAACCATGACACGTTATCTAAAATCTTATCCTATAACTACAGAGCAAGATACATCCCCCACTTGGGGGAGACAAACCACCGCCAGAGAAAAGGACATAAAAGGAAATATCTTTAAATGGAACAGCAATAATATCCATTTCTTATTACAGAAGAAATTGTTTTTCCCATGCGTCTATTAAGCTTTGTTCTTTGGAAGAATTTGCATATAGCTATCCTAGCAATTTTGTCCAGGACCTAAAAGTTTAGATATAACAAATTTTCTGTTGTTTTTTTTTTTGGGGGGGAGGAACCTGAAGATGCAACAAATTTTCACTCTTTTAATTCACTCACTTCGTAAACTGAAGTGCAAATGCTATTAGTCAAAGTATCCATCAAGCAACATTATCAGAGAAAGGTCAATTTCTCACCAGCACACCAATCAAAACGACAAAAGAAAAAATGCTTTTACCAGGTTGTGTAGAAAGAGAAATCCGATCTTTTAGGACTAGAAGTTCAGGTGACAGTTCAGCAGAACCCAAGAGCTTAATATACTCCATTGCAGTAGTCAACAGTCCTTGACTCGCTAAAATTTCAGCATATTTCTCAACAAGCTTGCAAAGAGATGCACTAAATTGCTTCTGCCCAGTTGCTAAGGCAAGAACAATAGTTTTTTCCATCAAATCCTAACAATATGAAATTTTATCAATTTTACATCAGCAATATCTATAACTGTCAGTAGTATATCAAACTTTGTCACATCAGGCACAACAATTTACCTGGAGAACATCAACATATGATTTTCCTTCATACTCAGTCTGCAGATTCTTTGACCAAATTTCAACTGTTTTATCGATATTGCCAGCACATATATAACAGAGAGTTGCAGCTAATGTATTTCCAGCTCCCATGAGTTTTGAAGCAAGTGTGTCACAAAGCATAGTCCATTCATCTCTCTGAGCAAACTGTTAATAGGTCAAAATAGAACAAACAAAAGTGTAAGTAACAGAAAATAACTCCATAACCAAACTTATGTTCTGCAAGGAGTTTCTTATTTATGCTACTGTGAAATTCCAGTTTGAGAATTTTAGTCGATAATGCACCAGAATGAGAGGGATCAAAAGTGACCTCATCTTGCATCAGGAAATTATGCTGTCCTCACGACATTTATTCTAATAACATAATAATTTTAAGCAAGAATAAATAGAGAATAACTTGGGATAAGAATAAAATATAATAAAAAACAGTAAACTGAAATGAAGAGACAGAGAAGGATCATTGAGAAAGCAGGGCCACAGACTTCAGAAGTGTATTCTGCATATCAGATCAGCAATTCCCTCTAAACACCAACAGGATGAGCACCAAAGTAAACCCCTTGAACACAACCCTCCCTGGAATTTGTAAGGGCAAAGAGGTGCCCTTGGTCATGCTGGCATTTCTCTCCAATCATATATGCCAAAAAGTTACATAAAACACATTTTCATAAAGTTGACTTTCTTTTTTATTGTCAAAATATTTAGATTAGCATTTGGTAACGGGCTATCCTAATGTTCAAAATACTGAGACCCATTTCAACAATGCATTTTCTGTAGAACTTTTATCAAATTAGAGAGCACAAAATATATGGAAAATTTGACATCTGAATGTCATTTAAGCTGATGAATATGCACATTCTTGATTTTTAATCTCATTCCAAAATACCTACTAGATTTACAGCCTGTCACTGCCATCCCAAACGTGGCTTTTTTTGAAAAAAAAGCACGGTGGATTGGCTTTTGGAGATATGAGGTGTTTGGGTTGACGTTTTGGCAATTAGGCTTACAACTGGGCTTTTTTTCCAAAAGAAGCTTTTGAGAAGAAGCTCAAAAGTTTAACTTTTCCAAAAAAAGCTACTTCTGTCACCACCAATCCAAACACAAATCACATTTACAATCTGACTTTTATAAAAGTCAGATTAAAAAAAAGAAACTTCTGTCATCACTAACCCAAACGGCCCCTTAAAGTTCTAGGGGCATTACAAGAATCACTTGACAAATGCCACCTTAAAGTGAATCAAGAGGGTCCCCTCCTAGGTATTAAAACAGACACAGTGCTCCAAGAAACCATTTAAGGTGGTTCAGACATGTACAAAGAAGACCGTGGGAGGCGCCAATGAGGAGGACAGATCAAACAAGGCTTGATGTTGTTGATGTTGTGCTCCGAGAAACCCAAACTACTGATCCCAAAACCTTCAACTCAAAAAGTCCTAACCTAAGAAGAAGCATTGGAGTTCCACCAAATGGGCTTATTAAAAGACTCTTCGTATGAGGGGAATGAGTAAGGAACTAGAAATTGGAATTACAAGAGAAGCCACTGGAAGAATTTGATTGTCCTATCAATATATGGGATTAAAGAACTCTAAAGTGAAGGAAAAAAGATCAGAAACTCATTATTTCCTTCATCATCCAGGCATCTAAAGAAATTATATCTCACAGCCCCTCTCAGAATCTGATAGGGGCACTGGTACCAGAATTTCAAGAAACCTGTGGCAAAAGATTACCCTTGAGAAGTAAATTTCAAGATTTTGCATGAGGCCTGTAGCACTCTGTTAGAACTTGGCATTCTGCCCATTAGGATCTACATCATACTCTAGATTACTAGATGCCATGGAGACGAGCCCCAGGGCCACATCCATTTGGCAGCCAGAATAATGGTTCAGGACACCAAACTACCATGACCTGAACTTTTTAGCCTACAGCAAACCTCCCAATTCTCAACTGATGAGATGATCCCTATTATTATCTGTCACGCATAAACAGAGGAGGTTCCTCATAATTTCACTATTCTAGAAACCTCGTCCACTTTCGTAATCCCAAATAGAAAGCTAATTGATGGAAATACTTGACAGAAACAACTAAACGAATAGTTCATAAGGAAATTATTTTCCTATTGCAATTGATATCCGCAAACACCACATGCAGACCACTTTAACACTAAACCTGAAGACAGAAATCATCATAACCCAGGACAATGTTCGCTGAAGCAAGTAATATCTTAAACAGTAAAAGCTTGAGGATTGAAGTAATATTACAGATACAGAAGTTTTTTGCAGACGAATGTATTCTGAACTCCAAGTTATAACAATAAGGAAAAAAATAAACTTACACTACAAAGAAGAGCAAGAGTCTCTTTCCAAAATTTTAGAGGCCTGGCGTTCACAAGGCTTAAGAGATCCTTGCTCACCATCGCAGAGACAATCTGAAAGTGAACAAAATTTATTGATAAAACAATTTTAAAAACTGGAAATTTGGCATACTAAATGATAGAGTGGGGTAGCAAGTAATTGATATAATGTATCATGTTTATCAGCTACCTTCAAGTATGGTGATCTGGATTTCTTAAGGTATTGGTCTCGTGTACTTTCCCATAGTGAAGCACTACCTACATGAGCAATAACTAGAGCATCAGCCCACTTATTTGCAGATATGCATTGTGTAACTGCCCCTTTGTAGTCCCCAACAACTAATGCACGCTGAACACTATCATCAAATGTAGGATCATAACTCTCCTCCACTTCCAACTCTTCTTCGGTTTTGTCCAAACCATTGGCATAATCCACTTTACCACCAGAAGTAGATAAAGGTGTCTCAGCTTTGGGACTAGGAAGATTGTTAAAGAAATCCTCCCCAGTATCTGGGAAAACAGTAGATTCATTAGAAGGCCCAAGCCCTACTTTATCAACAGCTGCCTCATCAAGTCCAATAGCACTGACTTCTTGTGCAAGATCATCTACAGATGTGCCTTTTTCTTCAACAGGTACAGTAAAACCAAGGTGTTCAAGCAGCTTCGTTCGTGCTGACCCATCATCTTCAAACATAACCTTTAAGAAGCCCCATGTTTCTCTTTCTTCATCAGATCTGTCACAACAATGAAAGGGATCAACAGATGCAAGTGTCCTACTGTCCTAGGCAGGATGCATCAAAACAAACATCATGATACATTGCTCTTCTTTAGGAGAACATACTCTGATTCCTGAGACTTTTTGTCACATAAAACCCTCAGCAAAAACCTTTCTCCATTATGTATTGCAGCTTCAAATTCAGAGGAACGACTCAATAGAGTATGTTCAGTAACCATATTATGCACATAAACCTGGAAAATAATACAATGTAAAACTAAAACGAAATTTTACAAGCTTGCAGAACAAAGATATGGGTATTACAGTAATAAAAGAATACCTCTGAAGACCCAGCAGGAGCATTTGTGGCAGATGACTTGGTATTAAATGATACAAGCTTGCCACCAAAACCAAAAGACACCCCAACTGGGCGTTTATACCATTTTGGAGCTCTTAGAGATACTGCCAAGAAAGGAAAATAATAAATCCCAAAACTAGAATATGAGACTGAAGTTTATTAAAAGAAGAGAAAGTAATGTCTGGTCCACCAACCCCTCCTCATCCCCACAAAAAAAGGTTTAAAAGAAATGTTGGACAGATTTTGGTTTGTGCTTGTAAAATAAAAATGACTAATTAAGAAGAATAATGGACAATAGATGCAGGTAAGTTCCATAGCAGCTAGAGAAGTATCACCTGCACCAAAATCATTTTGTCTAGCACCATAGCGACTGCAACCCTGCAAATAATTTCATATACCAAAATTAATAATATGGAGAATAAAGAGGCCTCCAGGAAGAATAACCACAAAGAATAGATCATATATGTCAGTCCCCTAACCAGAAATCAGAGCTCCATTAACTGCATGTACACATTAAGCATGTATAATATATTTTGGTCCCTTTAACTTCTCTAGTTTATTTTTGAAAATAAAATTTTATGATTATATTAAAAGTTGCACAAGCAAGGGGGAAAAGTTTCCAACCATATATGCATTATTAGACATGGCTTTGGCACAGACCAAAATAACTACTATCTACTACAGTTATAATCAATGATAATATTAACAGAGCGCATAAAAATGCAGATATCAATCATCTAAAGGACAGTCAAAATTCATCACTAATAATGACCATCAAAATCAAGGTATTTACCTCAACATTGTAGATGCCAATTTTTCCATCAAAGGAAGATGCTGAAATCACTCCAGGTATTTTAGGATACCAATGCACATCGAAATTCCAGTTGGTCCCAGCAGGCAATTCACATAAAATCTGTTCCCACAAAAACGTCACTATTCAGCAATATTTCCGTGCATAATAATTCAACCTAGAGGATAACTTTCAAACTCGCAGGTGAGAACAGAAGGTTAAGGACCACCTCTCCAGAAGTTGTGTCCCAGCATATGGTTCGATTATCTTTGGCACAGGTGAGCAGATAATAGCTATCATAGGGACACCATGACATGGCAATTACACCTAGGATTCAGGCAACAAATGAACATCATCTAGACTTTAAAAATGATGGCATATAATGCACGGCTTCACAATAAAAGCTAAATGCAAGTGGACATAGTGACAGAGGCAACCAAATGATGGCTATGGGATATCAAAAGTAGTTTAAAAAACCAAATAAAGACTATAATACGGGTGTCATTACCTCTACTGTGTCCCACAAACTCTTTAATTGGTGCCATTATATTCCTCATATCCCAAAGCTGCATCAAAATGTTCGTGAGCTCAACAAATACCAAAAACTAGATAAATACAATTTTTCTGTAAAGCCAATACCCTCACGGCAGGAGAACCATCCTCATCTGATGCAACAACTAGCTCAGTGGCAAAATCAGGATTCCACTGCAAAACTGAACATCGTCTTCTAGCTGAGTCTGCAAAGCTGTGATTTCAAAAACGATAAACCAGGTTATCATAAACTTTTTCAATATATAATACCAGACTTCTTTATAAACACAAGCAAAAGAAGACCAACCCAAGTAACGGAAAGCAAGTTACCTTATCACTGGCTTTTGCTTCCTTAGGTCCCAGACCACTGCAAATAAGTAAAAAGAAAATAGTATTCCAAGCAACAAAGTTTGAGAACAGAGCAAAGGAGCGTGACATAATTTCTTCCTCACCAGTAGTCCCATTGAATGAAGTTGATGCTAATATGTGTTGAACTTTGCTATTCCAAGATACGAATGAAATTTCACCCTGGGAAGCAGAGCCACTACCCTGCATAATGATAGTAAATGTTGAATTTAAAATACAGAGAAATTAACTAAATTAGTAAGACAAATAGTTGAAGAGCAGATTTATTAATCAAAAAAATTAACATCAAGCAAACACAGAGAGACACACGCACACTCAGAAGGAGGATATCTGACCCTGAGAGGTGGAAAATGGGATGGCTCTGAAGGATTGGCCAAATCCCATATGCAAATTTCGCCATCCTCAGCCCCAGATGCAAGAAGATTTGGAGAAATGGTATTAAACTCAAGACCACGAACCTAAAATATCAAAGCAAGTCATAGGATTTTATATGTCACAATCCAGAGAACAAAGAGCAATAACAAACTAAATGCTTGCTCATAACAGCAAAGGAAAACTTACTGGCCCTTTATGCCTCACAAGATGTTGAAGAAAAGCACTTTCTTTTGCCTTCGAACTGAGAAAATACATCAATTTAATAAAGAAATAAATTAATAAATTATTTGAAAGGACAAAGGAGCGATTTGTATGCGGACTCAGAATTAAGTGTGGACAGTGGAGCCATTGACAGAACACCCAAATACTCAGAAATACTGAATTTTTACCAATACTTCAAAACAACATCAAAGAAAAACTCGATTCCCTTACAGGCAATAGATGACTTTGTCTAATTACATGACAACACAATGCAATGATTCGAAAGGAAGTGTATCTTGAGTTAATGATTTGAAGGGAAATGTATCTTGAGTTATCGTTAATTAGTCAGGGGACCCTGAAAGGGATCGTCATCTCCAACATTCATCAACTGACTGACAACAGACAATCATCAACTTAATTGCTTCCAGTAAAACCACTAGTGTCCCCCAATTCTACTGCAGTCACATGTTGTATCAACAACCTATATCTCCTCTATAATTTTGCTCAACAGAGAGACTACCAAACCCACTCACCAAGTTGATGAACAATTCTTACAAACATTGCACAGCCCTTACCCTTCAAAACAAACATTGAAGTGAAAAAAACAAACAAACGAATCATCATTAACCGTATCGAATAGAGAAGGAATGTTAGAAAATAACAATGACAAGTTGATTTTAATTTATACTCAATCATGTTATCTAAGAAAACTTTCTCCCACTCAATTTCTTGGATTAATAAAAATAAATCATTCATCACCCTCCATCTAAAAGTTAGTAGAATTAGTATAAAAATCCCCGAAAACAATTCAGCACCCATCCATCATATATGTGGCAACGAAGTTCCCAGAGTTCCAAATTCACTCAGTTGAACCACATTCCCAGCAGGTCTCCATTCACACAGAACTCATATCGCCCCAGATACATTCATTCTCAAAGATCCAAGATAAACAACCCAAAAGAGCAAAACCCAATTACCGGATCAGAGTGAGAGGATTCCAGAGGCCAATATTGCCATCGACCAGCCCACCCGCAATGAGCCCAAGGGAGAAACCTTCGGAGGCAGAACTACTCTTTCCCCAAGACAGACGATTGAAACGCTCGGCGCTCGTGCACTCCGCGACCAAGGGCAGTTCCTGATCATCGGACTGGAAATCAAGGTTAAATATTTCCAGATTAGCGGAGGAGCTAAAGGACAAATCAACTGCCCCCGCCATGGTTCCGGCCGCCATGTACGGTGCGTCCGGGGCCAGGGCCACGGACGCCGATCGATTGACCCCTTTTATGCACGCCATTCGAATCGGGGAGGCAAATTATGCAAAATTAAATCCAAAATTGAAGTGTGTGTATAGAAAAAGAGAGTGGATCTAAGAGTTGAAGTTTGTAAGAACGAATTGGAATGGCGTCGATCCGATCTGAGAAAATGTGTGTAAGAGAGTGTGAAGAACTACTCTCTCTTCTGCGTGTGTTTCTCTATCTTGGTTCTTCGCTCGTATCTTTTGCCAGTCTCTCTGGTGTCAGCAATGGAGGAATTACTACTACCTATTTTGCGTCACGGAGGGTTCTGTTATTAGCGGGTTCGAGCTTATTTTTGTCGACGAGAATTGATGGCTTCTTTCTTTGGCAAGTATGTTCAAGACCATATGCGAACACTCCTACACACACAAGTTGTCCTTTGTCGTGACTAACCAGTTTCTTCTGTTAGACTTATCCTCGTTTGGATGGAAAGAAAAGTTGAGAGAGAAAAAAATAAGAGAAGAGAAAAATAGATAAAAAAAATATTATCATTCTTCTTACTAAGATGAGGGAGAAAAAATTGAGAGGAGAGAAAATAAAAAAATATTTAATGACTAAAATATTCTTATCTATATATTAAAATAATTATATTTAAATTTAAATTAAATATGACAATGACAAAATCATTTTGATATTAACATCATCAAATAATTTAAAATAATAAAGATATATTTTAATGAAACAAAATAAAATTTTATTTTTTAAGGTAAGAAATAAAAAGTGGATAAATTTTTAAAATTAAATATAATAAAATCAAATAAATAAATTATAAACTATCCTAGATTATTAATGATCGATGAAAATAATATAAAAATGAAAGTTTTGATGTGTAATATAAAAAGTTAAACATTTTTTTTAAAAAAAATTATTTTTACAGAAATTAATAAAGCAGATTTTTTAAATTTTATTTATTGATTTTTATAGGTATGCGTGATATGGTGTAGGTGAGAAGGATATTTTTTTTGGTTGAATCAGGTGCTTTTTTTTTTATTACAAGAATCAGGGTTTTAATAGAGCTATCACGGTGCAAGGCATTAAAATAAAACAAGAAGCACTATTGCGGTGGGTGTTTAGACAAAAAAAAAAAGGTAAAATCCAAGGGGCAATTTTTGGTATAAGCTTTCCTCTCCAAATCTCTCCAATTTTGGAGAGAAATTTTGGGAGGAAAAAAACCTGTAGGACCCACACCATTTTCTTCCTTACTTTTCCTCTTTCCCTCATTTTCTTTCACATCCAAGCAAGGAAAAACTCTCTCCCTCCCCCATTTTCTATCCCACTTTTCTTTCCTCCCCCATTGTCCCTCAATCCAAGCAGAGTATTAAATTTGAGGGGGTTCCAATTGGGCTTTTAGGGGGGTCCAAGTGGGCTTATAAATTTTTTGATTTTTTCTTATATTTGAGAGCAACTTTTTTCAGTGTGTGTTTGGATTAGTTTTTTTTAATAGCTTTTACGACTTACGAGGTAAGTGTGTGAGAGGAGTTTTGTCTCGGGTTTCGCAAACCATGGTTTGGAGGATTGCCAAACATACACTCAATTGAGCTTATCACATAAAAACAGCTTTTGCCCATAAGCTCAAAAAGCTAACTTATGCAATTGAGCTTTTGCCATAAGGGTGAATAATTAAAATATTTTTTCAGTTGTGTCCAATATGTTATTTAACTGATTGCAATTTTACCTTTAATGTACTTTTTCAGCTACAAAAATTAATTTAAAATATTTTTTGGTGCTTTTAACCTCTTAAAATATGTTTCCAACTGTACCTAGTGTGTTATCAGATTGATTGCAATTTTACCCTTAATACACTTTTTCAGCTCCAAAAATTACTTTAAAATATTTTTTTGATGTTTTTAACAGTTTAAAATATTTTTTCAGTTATACTCAGTCTTAGGAGACTGACTACAATTTTACCTTTAATGTATTTTTTTTAAGTAATAAAGAGCACCCAAAACTTAGAATACTGATTTATTGATTTCCACCCATTCTAAAAGATTTTTTTAATAACACCTAGTATTTTAAAGTAATTTTTAAATATTTACTTGATTTTTTAAATATTTTTCCACACACTCTCTCTTACTATTATCACAAAAGTCACTTGTGTTTAAGCCAATCCAAACAAGTTTTAATTTTACAAAAGTCATTTATACAACCGTCAATCCAAACATAAATCACAATACACAATCTGATTTTTATCAAAAATAATATTATAAAAATTCAAATTGAAACAAGTTGGTAATTACTGTTCCAAACACACACTTAATCCCTATTGATAAATTTAAGTTTTTAAACATATACACAATATAATTTTTTGAGTGACAGGTTTGATCAAAAAAAAAAGTTTGGACGACAGGCATATTGCTGAATTCGAGATCGAACCCCAAAGGCACATCTTGTAACAGAAAAGGCACACAATTAAAATAGTGGTGTTGAACAGTGGGTTGAGGTTGGCTAGGGACCAAGATTGGGCTTCCTAGTTAGAGTCCAAAACTAGGATATGACAGAGCCTTCAATGGTCAATAGCGAAACTGTGAAGATTCTGTGAAGGAAGACCATCCTCCTCCTCTGGGATTTGTCATATTTTGGCTTCTTGAAATTGTATTCCGTGTAGCACAAGGAAAAACGAATATGGGACAAATAACCTTATAATTTAATGGCATGAAAATTTTTCTATTAGCGAAACGTGGTAAGTTTGGTCCTGTTCTAAGGTATTTATTAGAGCCGAGAATTCGGGCCGAGTCCGTCGGGCCGGTCCGTTTAGGCTCGAACCCGTCAAGGGCCCGGCTTATGATTTAGAGGCTGAAAATAGAAACGGGCCTAAAAGGGCCGGCCCTGTAGGGCCGCAAGCCCTGTAAGGCCAGCCCTAAAACCTTGCGGGCCGGCCCTTTTAGGCCCGTTTAATATTTTTTAAAAATAAATTAATAAATATAATACCATTATATCAAATTATTAATATGAGAGACACCTAAGTTCCTAATAGAGTATTAATAACAGGCAAACACTTATTAATTGGTTTGATTTATTTTATTTTCTACAATATTTTATTCATTTAAATTTTAAAAAAAAGGCTAATTTGGACATTAGATGATTATTTTAACTAAAAATTTATGAGTTTTAAAAATAATGTATACCAATTTAAAGCAAAATAATAAATAAATTGTAAAAATTTAAAAAAAAATTGAATTAAAATGAGTTTAAGCCCGTTTAGGCCCGAGCCCGTAAAGGGCTAGCCCTGTAGGGCCGCGGGCTTCAAAAATATGATACTTTTTAGGAAACAGGCCGGCCCGTTTAGGCCCGAGCCCGTAAAGGGCCGGCCCGTTTTCCCAGCTCTAGTATTTATCTCAGTCCTAATTATAACATAAAATTGATTTTTTTAGAAAAATAAAAAAAGTTAATTAAATTATTTTTAGAGTATTTTTATTTTTATTTTTTTATCAAACTAATTAGTTTGATTAATAAATTAATATATGATCTAAGGATACATAACATGTGATATGATTAAGTTGTTAGATCTCATGTTTTGATGATAACAAAGGAATGGTTTGAAAAGGAAATGGTTAATAATCAAGCTTGAACTAAGTAATGACAGGAATAAGCTTTACTTGAAGCTAGCATGGAAGTATTGAAGATTAGCCAAGAGAAAATGCTGAGGAACTTGATCAGAAGTATAGTTTCTAAGTAATTACTCGAGGCGCTACTCGAGTAATGAGACAAAACTTGAGGTAACCAAGGAAAACTTCCAGTAACCTGCCACCATTACTCGAGGAGCTACTCAAGTAACCAGGTAAAAACTTGGAGTTGCTCTCGGCCTGCTAATGTTACTCGAGGAGCTACTCGAGTAACCCTGTGAAAACTTCCAGTTTTCCCCATGATACTCGAGGATCTACTCGAGTAAATTTGTTCTGAAAATATGTAACTCTCGGCACTTTGTACCACTGCCAATGTTACTCGAGGAGCTACCCGAGTAACATACTAAAGTAAGTGAAAACTTGAGGTTGGTACCCGATTAACCTGATCTCTCTTTGTTTCATCTTCCTCGAGTACCTACTCTAGTATACAAGTTTTTTCATGGTTTATTTTAAGTAGATTCCTCGAGTAAGTACCCCAGTATGCACAAATATTTTCAAGGTAAACTTCAAGTCATTACCAGAGTAAATCATGCTCAAAAGTCTTAGTTACTCGAGGAGCTATCCGAGTAATATATGTAAAAATGAATGCATTACTCGAGTCCCTACTCGAGTAATAAGGTAATTGCTCTCGGCCTTGAAATCCTGCCAACATTACTGGAGTAGAGCATCGAGTAATCAAAAGTTTTTTAAGGATTCCTCGAGGTGTTACCTCAGTAATCTATGAAGTTGCAAAAGCATTACTGGAGTAGCTACCCGAGTAAATAACTATTCCCAAAGGTTTGAAATTTAGTTTACTCCATACACTACCCGAATAATCTTGTTTTCTTCATTGACTTTCAAATAAACAAAGATTTCCCGATGATACTCGAGGAGCTACTCGAGTAAACTTCAAGGGTTACTCGAGGAGCTACTCGAGTAAGCTATTCCAGAAAGTTTGAAATCATTCCAAACGACCATTATTCTGTTTCCTATTTGATTAACTTTTCATTATATTAGTGTACTTAGCATTTCAACAGGTAAACAGTGAAGAGATCTTACCAAATAAGGAAAGTCAAAAGCGATGCTCAAATGTCACCGACCGTCATCTACCGTAACGTATGTTTTTCAAAAACTAGAAAAGTCGATAATGGCTGCGCACACTCCAACGGACATGAAGAAATATATTCCAGCAATCATTACCAACGTAACTATATATATGGGAACATCTGAACAGAGAAAGATACAAGAAAACACAAGAACACACATACGAACGTATCATTAAGTTCATTGCTCTGTTTTCACGTTCAAATTGTATTTCTATGCTTCAGTGATTATTATTTACTCTGTAAGAGAGATACTTCATTCAAACTCAATATTTGTTATTGAGATAACTTAAGGTTGTGGAACCTTGAGTTGGGATTGGATTACAACCTGTAAGGGGGAGCGAGTGTCCAGGTGTAAGGAACTTGCTTGTACTGAGGTGCCAAGAACCCACTGAATCTTGGAAGCTATAGTGAAACTCTCAGAGAAGCTCTGAGGACTGGACGTAGGTCAAAGTGATTGTAACCGAACCAGTATAACTCCCGGTGTACACTTCGGTGATATTTCTCCTTACTCATTACTGTTTTAATTCTTTTGTCAAAGTTTTATATTTTCGAAAGAAATTTCAGTATCACCCAATTCACCCCCCCTCTTGGGTGAAACGCTTGATCTAACATAAGTAACTTATTTAACTTCCTTAATTTCTTAAAAAAAAATCAACTTTATCTTATAATTAGAATCGGAAATAGTATATGGCATTAGCAAGAGACATGACTCTCATCACCGCTTCCCTACCTTTAAGCCACCTAAGGCCCTGTTTGGTACTAGGTACTAATTTTGATGGATTGAGATTGTGATTGGGATTGGAATAAGGACATGTATTGAGACTGGGGTTGAAGGTTTAAAATTACGTTTGATGTGCGGTAATATTTAGATGGAATACTTGAATTGATTTTATTTTATAATCCTTCATAAATTATGAAAAGACTAAATTATCCTTATTATTAAAATTGATAGTGGGCATTTTTGTCCAAAAAATATTATAAACGGAGATATTTTTATTTCTAATATTTGCAATCCCAAGTTGAACACGCAATATCAGGGGGAGGTGGTTTTACAGCAATCCCACTTTCGTGGTACTCATAATCTCAGGTTATCTCCAATTTCTCATATCAAACAATAAAACTTGTCTCAATCCCTGATCTAATCTCAATTCCTACACCTCAATACCGCATACCAAACAGGCCCTAACATTAAGGCCATAGTCTATATTAAAAGATTTCAATGACAATGACATTTTCAAAAGAAACACAGGAGATAAGATTTCAATGCTTTCATTTTGTTTACAATATATAAATAGAATTATAAGTTTTTAATTCAGAAGATCTAAAAAGAAAGTAAAATTAATTAAAAAATTAATATTTTTTATTGAATTCATTAAAATCTCACTTTTATTTATATATATTTTCCGTCAAACCACAAATACCATAACAACTAATAAAAATTAAATATTAAGTAAATATTGAGTACGTAATTTAAAAAGTAATAAGACATTATATGTTTTCAAAGGATAATAATTTCTCTATATTAATTATGTCAAAGTTTTTCCTTTCCATGATATCTTTTTTCCCGAAACTTCATGATATCATTAGCTTAAAAAATAATATATTAATTTATATTAAATTTAACATTTATTAATTATACACTAACTTATAAAATAATTTGACATTTTTCATATATTACAAAAATTCAAATATTAAAAAAGCATCATGACGTCATAAAATTAGTTTTGATAGAATAGATTGCCTCTGAAAAAAGATAGAAAAACTAAAATAAAATATATAAACCCTAATACCCAAACTTCTTCCCCGGTAGGATCACATGCCCAGCCGCAAACATCGTTCCCTTTCCCCCTCTCGTCTTCTCTCACTCTCTTCGGCTTCTTAATCTGTAGGCAAAATTTTTCATAGAAATCACTAAACCAAAACCCTAAGCGCATCAGGCAGAAGCATTAGAGGATGACGCAGAAGGCTACGCTTTTCAAAGGTCAAAAGAAGAAGAAATCAATTCCACCCAATCGTCATGGAAAAGTTCCTCAAACTCGCAAAGGTACTTCTTACCCTAACTTTCTACCTCCCCGTCTTATGTTTATGAGCTATTGTAATTTACTAATTTGTTACGGTTTTTGCAGGGAAGAAATTTGTGAAGCCATCCAAAGTCACAAAGGAGATGGATGTTGATCGGGTGAGTTTTTTTTTTTATAGTTTATTTTTTTCTCTTGTTGCTTCATGCTTTATTATCTCTGGAGTGTTTTGGATGTGAATTAGGTGCAATAAGTTTCAAATTCTTATTGCTCTTCTAGATAGTAGAATAGATTTTTACTGAGAAGCACTGGTGTTGATATCACTCTTCGATATTACAATGATTATTATGTTGTTGTGTTTTGAATTCGTATTAAACATGAAACGGTTCCATTATGCTTTGAATTTTCATTAGCGATTTCTGGGGTTCTTGCTTGAGGGATTAATCAACGAATTTAGACTACTTTAAAGGACTAAGTTCTGTTTTTGTTTTGTAAAAAAAAGAAGTGCTTTTCTTAGGAAATCCCTGTCCTTGCTCCGTTCTAGTAACGGTTATTCAGTATTGCTTTTAGTGAAATCTTACTTGGGACTAATGCATCGAGAGGCAAAATCTTACTTGGAACTTATCTTGTTTATTTACGGAATGACAGTTTAGATCTTATAAAATCAATTTAATGTTAGATAAGTTCCAGGAAATTTTGCACAAAGATGAGTTACAAATACTGATTCGTACATTTGCCAATATGAGATTGTCAATTCCAAATCAGGCATTCATTCAAGTCACACAAACACTTTT
Organism: Inga leiocalycina; assembly: GCA_963242795.1. NCBI lineage: Eukaryota > Viridiplantae > Streptophyta > Magnoliopsida > Fabales > Fabaceae > Inga > Inga leiocalycina. Next base: position 11,643,914 of record OY725329.1, on the reverse strand, counting down.
AGGAATTTACAACTGAATATCCCATATTTACAAGTCATGATCATCAATTATCCGAATGGATATATGCAACTCATGATGATCAAAACTTTTTAAGGGCCCAATTATTTAACTTTTTAATCCACTGCCATTTCCTCTTCTTTATTTACAAAGAATGGAAGGGCACTAAGGACTCTTCAGGGTACTATTTCTTATCTGATGATGCCTAGGAACTTGTAGAGAGCTTCATGTCTGTCTATTTTCTTGTTTATTCTCATTGTAGTGTAATCATCCAAATTGCTGATTTCTTTTTTCCATCTTTGAATTAACAGGAGCTAAGCAAATTCATTAACCACTGCAATGAAATTAAAGCTGCCACGGTTGCTCAGAAGGATGGGGGTCAACTGTGTATTCTTAAGTCTCCAGCAGAGCCCACAACTGGATCAAAGAAATAGTTAATTTATGGCAAAAGATGTTTGTGTTAACAGAATATTATTTATCTTGCGAGGTCCTATGTGAAATGGGAATTCAAGTTTGATTCTATGGCTTTTCCGCTATCTTGAGTGTATCGCATGTTTGTAATTATAGTGGGCAAAAAAGTTACTTTTATTCCAATTTTCTTCTACTACAAAAGTGCAACATGATTTATGTTTGGTTAGACTTCCATATAAAAAAGTCAGTTAGTTAGAAAGTCTCTAATTTATTTTGATGGTATATTGAAAAATTAGTTTTAAAATCTTCAAATATGAAGAAAAGTTAAAAGTCATAAGTGAAAAAAAGTTATTTCAACTTTAAAATGATTTGTGAACAAGGCCAGTAGTGTACCTTGCCAAATGTCTCTTGTTTTTCCCCTTATTCAACTATCTTTTTTTTGGGTCCCAACTAAAGCTCTATTGGATTGAGTGAGTTTTTGGAAATCACTAAAATTGTGGTTTTAGAAGTCTTTTTTTATAAGTCGAGATAAAACTATTCTCACATTTTTACCATATAAATCAAAAAAATTATTCTTCAAAGTTAATCCAAATGCATAGCAAGTTTTTCTTGTACTTTGTTTCTTTCTGCTCGGTCCAATGATGATAACAAGAAGAAAACATGTCAACCAAAACACTGAATGAAAAATATGCCTCAAGGTGCAACCAATCGAATGGTCCAATGATGATAACAAGAAAACATGTCAACCAAAACACTGAATGAAAAATATGCCTCAAGGTGAAACCAATCGAATGCAAGCAATGGAACTAAACACGCAATTAATGTGTTTCACATTTGTGACAAGCTTTTGTTAACGTTGGTAAACTATCTTCGGCCAAAAAAAATCTAAAAATTACTTAAAAGGTGTATAATTTGAGGCACTGTTGTACACCAGAATTTTGGGTCACCATACATTTATCGCTGGACTCTTTTACATGTTGTCAAAATGTGGCCCATTTGGGTTGTACCTTTGACCCATGTTTCTCTTTTGGGTTAAGAGAACAGGCTAAGGCGCAACTATGTTTCTCTTTTGGGTTAACTGAAAGCTATTTTAAATCTTCTTGGAAAGTAATTTAAACGACTTGAAACTGTGATTGTAAGGGAGAGTTTATTTGCTTTCTTTTTTTCTTCTTTTACATGCCTGCATTTTTAAAAACAAAAACTTAACCGGTAATCTTGTTCACATAAGCCATGGCTCAAAAATGATTTCCACGTGGCCATACATATAAAACATTGTTCATAACCCTATGTGATGCCATGACTTAACCAACTTATTCTGTCAAAGTGTCGACTTATTCATCATCCACATCACGCCTTTGTTCATATAATTTTACGATGTTGCATCCTGAAATTATCCGACCTAAAACACGTATTCAATTAGATCCATATATTTGGCCAAAATGGAGGATATGAATGTCAAAATCAAGAGCGCGTTTGTTAATCTTTCATTAATTAAAGTTAAAAAGAGAACTATGTATTAAACCTAAATAGAGGATATGAATGTCAAAATCACGAGTGCGTTTGTTAATATTTCATTAATTGAAGTTAAATGGCGATCCATGAATTAAGCCGAAATGGAGGATATGAATGCCTAAGTTACGAAGATATCTACTGTATTGAACTTTGCTTACTCTAAATTGTTTATATATTATACAATTTATGACGTTATGTTCTTAAAATGAACTTACATAATCCCAATCAGCCAATCGTGAGTGTTTGGGAACTTTTCAAACCTATGTTTTAAATCTAAGTTTGTACAACTCGAGATAAAACTCCTCTCACACACTCACCTCGTAAATCGTAAAAGCTATTCTAAAAAACTAATCCAAATACACACGTCTAGTACAACTTTGAATCAAACCAAAAAAAAAACAAGAAAGAAAAGGATGAAGAAAGAAGTTTAGAAATTTAAAAGAAATTGGGGCCAAAAAATTATTCAGGCCACAAAAGTTCTCCACATTAATGTCTTCTATATAATAGTAAGAAGTCTACCAACAAATTGTTAATTGCAAATTGTTAGTTGAGTTAGTAAGTGGCATCAACCTTTAAGAAGAAAAAAACAAGATCACATCCTAAAAAACCCACTTGACGATGGGAGAGGCAAAAACACTTCATGAAACCCTTCATCAAATCAAAAACAATAGCAAGAAGTTTAATCATTCGTTTTGTAAGGCACGCTCTAGAAACGATCATGAATTATTTTGTTTTTTTCATTCCATCCAAACAAGTCAAGAGAATAACAAGAACAGGGGAACGCACTGACACTATTTGACTGAAATATTGTCTGCTTTTACAGTATTATTTGAATCTATCATTCCAAATTGAATCTGAAACAAAGTTTTCTATGTACTTACAGACATGGTCGTGCAAACAGATAATTCAGATTCAGAATTTACAGCGAGTTTATGTGAGAGTCAAACAAACCATGAACATAACTACAAATCAAGCAACAGATTTTTGTGGTTGTGTGGTGATTCTAAAGCAATCAATTAACTCATTTCTCTGAGCCATTACGTTACCAAACAATTCATCCATCTCCTTGCTCAAATCGTCCATGAGCTTCTCCAACACATGAAGCTGTTTCTGCAATTCCATGGATGCATCAAGTTTCTCAGCATCTGAAGCAGCAAGAAGTTTGGCCACAGAACCATTTATCTCTTCGATCTCTTTCAACACAGGCATTTTTCTTATCAACATGAGTTCACTGATTCTGGAATCAAGCGTGAAAACTGAAGAATCATCAAAACCAGCCGCGATTTTTCTCATCTCCAAGTAGGGTTTCCAATCGCTGCATAAACCAGACAAGAAAATCCCACACATCCAGAACCCAACCCTCTTCAATTCATTCACAGCTTCATGAACAACCATTTCCTTACCTGAGAAATCCTTCGCCTCACGATCCTCCGCGCTCGAATCTCCACCGAAACTAAGGTTAAAACTACCAGGCGGAATCGATTTCAGATGCTTCATAGCCGAAGAAGGCGAATTCTCCAGCAGACTCAATCCATGAGACAGAGAGATCCGAGCCTGTCCGATATGAGAAAGACAAGAAGAAATGGAATTGAAAAGATCAAGCAAATTCGAGCTGTACCAGAGAAACAATTGTACCGATTCAGAGTCCCAAGAGCTCATGGGAAAATCGATATCCACCAGAAGCTTCGCGAAAGCCTTGTTGATTGAGGATGGTAAAAGCCCTAAGAACTTGTGGATCCATGAGAGGGAGAGGATTTCAGATTGGGGTAATTGGGAAATGGAATTGGAAGCTAACGATCGAAAAGCTTGAAGGGAGGATGAAACGTGGTGCGATTGATGATGGTGGTGGTGGTGGCGGTGATCATGATGATGAGTATGATCGTTGTGATTCTCCAGTTTCTTCGAAAATTTTTCAGCTGCCAAGAGTACCATTGACAATCAGCGAAAAGAGGCAATGATAATAAATAATGGCTGGGAACTTGGGATTGGGGTGCTTGAAAAGTAGAATTTCATAGTCACGGTTTTAAATTTTGAATATTTGGTTTCTAGCTGCCAGGCAGTAGGCGCACCCTGAATCTCAATTTTGGTACTTTTATAGCATGCCCTCCTTTTTTTAATTATTATTTATTCAATACTAAGCATAATATTAGTTGGCTACTTTTATTTTAGGAAAAAAAAAATGGCAACTTAACCGTTTTTTTTAGGGAAATTTTCAGAAAAATACATCTGAAATAGGAAAATCCCTAATCAGTGCTGCGAATTCCAAAATTACGGATCAGTCCACTGTCAGTACGAATGAACAATGCGGGGGCGTCAAAAGACGATTTTGCCCTTCAGTCCTCATTATCGCCACTTCAGAATAACAACACACTGCTCTTAATTAACAACTCTAGTTTCTTGATTAACAACTCCGTATTCTTGATTAACAACTCTAGTTTCATCTTTATACTTTCACAATAACAACACCAGTCTTGTTATTAACAGCTCTGGATTCTTAATTAACAACTCCGCTTTATTTTTCCACATATTCGCATATAAAAAATGTAGTGTTGTTAATGTAAAATATGGTGTTGTTAATAAAGAAAAAGGTGTTGTTATTGGCTCTGAAACTAAAATTATGAAGTTGTGAAACAAGAAATGGGAGTTGTTAATGTAGAATATGGAGTTGTTAATGTAGAATATGGTGTTGTTAATAACAAGACCAATGTTGTTATTGTGAAAGTAAAAAGATGAAACTGGAGTTGTTAATCAAGAATCTGGAGTTGTTAATTAAGAACCGCGTGTTGTTAATAATGAAAGAGGTGTTGTTATTAGCCCTGAAACTTAAATTACGAAGTTGTGAAACAAGAAATGAGAGTTGTTAATCAAGAATCCGGAGTTATTAATTAAGAGCAACGTGTTGTTATCCTGAAGTGGCGAGAATGAAGACTGAAGGGCAAAATCGTCTTTTGGCACCCCCGCACTGTTTATCCATACTGACAGCGTACTGATCCAGAATTTTGAAATTCGCAGTACTGATTAGGGATTTCCCTATTTTTGGATGTATTTTATTTGGAATTTTCCCTTTTTTTATAACCCTCGAGGCCACAACAGATATCCAGCGCGTTTTGCAAGATCCATCGTTAAGTATCAGTGTTTGTTTGGGATAGTTTATTTTTGGACATTAAGTGTTTATAAATCGTGATTCACGACATACGAGGTAAGTATGTGATATGAGTTTTATCTCGACTTACGTAATAAGTACTTATTAACCCTCAATAAGTAATACCAAACACAAAGTCAAACTAATTCAAGTCGAGATTTTGCAACTAAGGCACCTCTTGTAGGATGTGTTTGGTTTGAAGGGGAGGGGAGAGGAGGGTGGGAAGGGAATAGGAAGATGGGTAAGTTACCTTTTTGGGTTGAAGATATTTAAATTTTAGGCGGAAACTTAAAATTTAAAAGTAATGAAAGAGTAAATTTTGGACAGAAACCCAAAATTTAAAAAAACGATAGGGTAAATTTTAGATTTCTTTTATCCAAAATTATAATTTCCCTCCCCTCTCCTCCCCTCAAACCAAACACACCCGTCGGATTGTTTTGGAAATTCAAACTCAATTTAACCGCACGATAGTTTAGCTAATTCATCACTATACCATTGCAACTTACTGATATTTAACTTCACATAAAGTTTCATTTTACTCGCTCAATTTTATGAAGTGTCTTGTTAGTGATCTAACTGTGACATTATTAATTATTAAAATTTTAAATATGCATTAATATAACAGTCGGTTCTTATAATTCGCCTATATTTTAATTTTATTCTCTATAGTTTAAAGTCATAGACTTTCCTTATTAAAACTTTAGTCCTTATATATCAATAAAAATTGGAATCTCTTGTTCTTAAAGAACCAAAACATATAGATTGAAACTGTAACAACTAAAACTAAAATGAGTGCAAACTATTTTAACCAAACATTGTATTAATCTTTTAAATATTAGAAAAAATTCACAAATTCTAACCTATTAAGTTTATATTTTTAAAAAAATAACAAAGTTGATATAAAATATGTCATTTTGCTAAAATTAGTTGACTAAAAATATAGTTCTTTATTAAATTAAGCGATCATCCTAAATTTTTGGTATCAAAATAAATGACTAAAAGGACATTTTGACTATTATTTTATTGTTGATAAAAAAATACTTTTAATTTCTCTCAAACATTTGTAAAATTATAGGTTAAATTATATGTTTAATCTTTTATATTTACATCAAGTTTTATTTTAATCCCTTAAATTTATAAAATACATTAATCTTTCAATGTTATCACATTTAGTTTTAATTAATGAAAAATGATGACTTGTCAAATTTAAAAGATAATTGTAAAATTGAACGCTGACAAAACGTGTTTACATTTTAATCTTTTTTAATACAATATTGTTATATTAAAATTATTGTAAATTAAAATATGCTTGCAGTTAAAATACAAACATGCTTTATCAATGTTTAACTACACAATCTTCACTAAATTTTCATAAGTCAGCATATGCTAATTGAAGTACTAAAAATACACTTTATAAATTTAAAAGATTAAATTATCACTGAAAAAAAAATTAAGGGATCAAAATAAAATTTAATACCAATATAAAAAACCAAATGTATACTTTAAAGAGCAACATTTTAACCTTTATAATATACTTTTTTTTCTTTTATCATCCATATTACTCACAATCAATCTTACAAAACGCTGATATAATTTTTTATAATAGAATTATCTAATAGATTCTTAAATTCTTGCGAGTTACATTGAACTATATAATTGTTTTAAAATTTAAAAAAAATATTACTATGTTATTGGAATTTTCAATAAATAAAAATATTCCTTTAGTCATATTTTTACTTTTTAATATGCTACAAAATCATTTAAAATGAGTTGATTAAAGAGGCACCTGTAAATTTGTTTGAATTAGTTTCACAAAAACGCTTTTACATAAATCAAAATAAAATCTTTTCCACACACTAACCCGGCACATGTGTACAGCAGCAAGATCTTTCACGCAGGTTCCAGATTAGGACACGAGGACACACCAAAAACCGATCTGTCGTGGTCACAACTCACAAGCGCTTTACATTATCTATCTAATTAATTTAAAATTAAATGAACCGACATGCTAATGTGATGCATATCTTTTGTCGGCGTCAAATGTTGATACGTAACAAATTTCTCTCCCATTTGGTCATAACTATAAAATCAAATTGATTTTTTTAAAAAGATTAATGAATCTAATTAAATTATTTTAGAATTTTTATTTTTATTTTTTTTCCAAACTAATTAGTTTGACTAATAAACTGATATATAATATAATGATATATAACATATGATATAATTAAGTAACTTATTTAATTTTTTTTAAAAAAATTAGTTTTATCTTATATTTAAAATTAGACAGAGTAATTAATTAGAAGCTTCATCCTTGAACTTGTCACATCGTTCAGCAAATTGCGCACCAAGACTGCTTTTAACCAGGGTTGTGGGACCCGGACCGGACCGGCCGGTCCGGCCCGGAACCCGCCGGACCGGTCACTAGACCGGTCCGGTTCCCGGTCCGGTCCGGGTCCCAAATTAAAAAAAAAAAAAAAATTTTTTTTACTTTTTCCTTTAGAAAATCATACTATAAGTCTAAAATTTTCAATTACTCACCGGTTTGGTCCCGGTTTGGCTCCGGTTTAGCCCCGGTTTGACCCACTGACCCTTAACCCAGTACCCCGACCGGTTCAATACCCGGTTGGATTCACCGGTTAAAAGCGGTGAATCCACTTATAATACAGAGTATAAAATTCATGCTTATCATAATGACGTATGCACAGTTCGAATATAATTTTAATTTAATTAGACTTAAAATTTTTATCAAATGATTTTTAACCATTTTATTAAAAAATTGATAGTTAATATATTATTTTTATGTTAGTTTCTGTTCATATTAAAATAATAATATCTTAAAAATAAAGGTAAGAAAATTAATTTGAGCTATTCAAATAAAATATGGACAGTAGTTTTGAATTTTTGGTGCTCCTTAATTCGTTTGACCTTGAAACTTGTTACTGTAAAAGTTGTATCACGTAAAATCATGTTTGCAAATGTTGGGGAAAGCAAAAATGTTTAACATAGGGAAACATTACCACTAATTGTGCGCTTTAGATCCAACATTTTATTTTGCTCTTAAAAAAAATACAACATTGTATAAACTTAGATTTAAGAGTGGCCAATGCTCGAGAGGAAAAATTATTTTAACAGTATAAATGCCCTTTAATCTTGATTTATTTTTTAAGATGTAAAATTAATCATTTTAATTAAGGGTGTTCGGGATCGGGAAATCCCATTTCTGATCCCGATCTTGATCCCGAAAAGGCTTCGAGAACAAAATTGATTCCCGATCCCAAAAACGGGACGGGAAATTCCCGAGCTCGGGATCGGAAATTCCCGAATTCCCCTAGGGTAGCTGATGGCCCAAATTTTTTTTTAAAGTAAGATGGACCTTCAGCCCAAACTAAACACACCACACATAGGAAAGGGAAATCACACAAGAAAGTTTTACTACTAAAAACCTTTGAGAGTCATTGCTTATAAGAACTTAGAGAACCATTGGTTTACATTTACCATAACAGTGCATTCACAGTAAGTTGAATTGTTTGACAACCAAATATGTGGTTGCTCCAATTTGAGCATTTAATCCCAAAACTTCTAGAAGATTAACTTATCTATAACTCTAAAAACTGATGTTAAGAGAACTTCCAGTTTCGACAAAAAAAACAAAGGGAAGCATTGAAGCAAAAAGTCTACCACACATAAACCCAACACATGTGCAAATCTAAAATGTCCTCGTACATACATTCCCATCATCATATTCCATCCCCATCTACCACACATACTCCAACCCATATGCTTATATATTTCCACAAAAATGAGTAACAAAAATAAGGCACAATATCAACGGAAATACTACCAAGAGGAAATATTGAAAGGACCATGGTATTAAGCTAAACTTCTAATTCTCCAGGAATTGACACTATGAAAAAGCAACTTCTAATTCTAATAGTACTAGCCATGAGATATTACATCCTGCATAAATTTCTTGAAGTGAAAAGTGAAAACCACAACAAAATCACCGGAAGTCTAAATGTATCATGCAACAACACAAAAATCAGCAAGACAACAACAACTAAACATACTCAGTGATCCCAACATCTTATCACATTCATCCAAAATGAAATGTCTAACATTCTTTAAAGAAATGTCCTTATCCATGGTTAATGCTAATATTCTTCCAGGAGTGCCAAAACCAATATGAGGGCATTCATTTTTTAACAGATCCTTGTGAACTTTAATCTTGACACCACCATAGAAAACAACAACCTTGAGATCAGGCAAGTAGGTGCTGAGCCTCTTAAACTCATGACAAATCTACACCAAATCAACAACAAATTGCAACAACCATCTATTGAGAATAAATTAAGCTAAATGAAACAAGAAGAAAACTAACCATTAATTAGTTGTCTAGTGATTGCTCTTCATATGACATGCTTGAAGATGAAGATACTGATTCAGCTACAAGAAACAAAAATGAAAGAACCGAAAATTACTACTAATTAATAAATAATAAATGAAATGAAATAATTAGACCAAAAGACTAGATATTATTACCTTGTTCTACAGCAATAGTGTCATTGAAGTTATCAATTTGAAGTCCTTTTAGTTGATCACACAAAGCGAAAGTAGATAGAGACAACCAATTTTGCGCACAAATGAGGGCCTTAACTGTCTTTGATGAGAGTGAACTTCTATATTCTGAAATGACACGACCCCCCATACTAAATGCATATTCGGAAGAGATGATGGAGACAGGTATGGCTAGCACATCACGTGCAATCAATGAAAGGACTCTGAATTAACAACCATTTTCTTTCCACCATGCCAAAACATCAAACTCTTCATCTTTTAATGCAACCAACTCAAATTTAAGGTATTTATCCACTTCGCCATACTTATCTAGCTGATTATCAGCCTCATCTCCAACCATAAACTACCTCATTATAGGCATTCTTTTACGCAACTTAGATATGCGAGACTGAGTTGAAGAAGTACTACTAATAGTACTTTGAATTTCACTAGATGCCTGTGCCTGAGTTTGGCTTAGAGTATGAGATTGAGATGTATCTAGCCCAACTGCATAATGATCATACAAATGATACAAAACATTTATCACCATTTTGGTAATTGTCTCACACTCTATGGCCTCCTCAAAGATAGCCTCAAAAGCATACTGCAAATACTTGATTTTATACCAAGGGTCAAGCAAAATCCCTATCATCAGTAAAGGATTAATGTCACCTAGATTTCCCCAATACTTTTCATACTTGGACAACATATTTTCAAACATGTTGGACAACAAACTCATATGATTATTGGCTGCATCTTTAAGGATAACATAAACTTCAGCTATTTGTTGGAAGCATTCATTTAAAGCAACATGAAGTGACCCTGAAGATTGCAAAGTCATGTTATAGAACACTTTCAAAAACTCAAAAAATTCTATAGCTTTTTTAAAATCCACTTTCGAAGGAGGACCAATTATCTTTTTTTCCGCAAAGAACAGTTTGTAATCTTTATCATCGTTGATCATCATTTCAAAAACAATGCTGAATTTAATGGCACTTTCCAATATGAGGTAAATTGAATTCCACCTAGTTGGACAATCCATTGTTAGTGTGCTTTTTGAGTCAATTTTCATCTTCTCAACAAGCTCTTTGAACTTTTTAAGCCTTGAAGGAGAAGATCTTACATATTTGACGGTATTTCTAATGCCTTCAACACTACTGTGCAAATCCTTCACACCATCATAAACAATCAAATTCAAAATATGTGCACAACACCTCAAGTGTAAAAAGCTTCCATCACAGACTAAACCATTCCAATGCCTTAAAACTTCTTTCAATCTTGCCACTGCATTGTCATTTGAAGCAGCATTGTCAACTGTGATTGTATAAACATTATCAATGTTCCAAGCTAATAACATCTTTCCAAAGTTGCCGCAATTGTCTCACCCTTATGGTTTTCTATGACACAAAAATTCAAGATTCGCTTATGGTATGTCCAATCCTCATCAATCCAGTGAGCAGTCAAGCACATATAGTTGGCATTTTGACAAGAAGTCCAAGTATCTGTTGTGAATGAAACACGAACTTTTGTTCTTTTAAAATATCTCTTCAACTTGATTGATTCTTGCATATACAACTTTAAGCAATCCCTTGTTACTATCGTTCTAGAAGGAATTTGAAAACAAAGTTCAACTTGCATCATCATTTGCTTAAACCCCGCACCTTCCACTACTCGAAATGGAATTCCATCCATTATAACAAGGTTTGCAACTGACAATCTGCATTCTTGTTGATTGAACACGTGATGAGTCAGCTTTCTGCTACTTCCTTCTAGAGTGGATGCCAACAAAGATTATTTGGCCTTGTTCGGTCTGTTTGGATTTTTGAGATAGGTTTGTAGATGTTTCAACAATCCACTTGTCCCTTGGAGTACAGGGTCACATTTAAGTGGCTTGTTGCAACACTTGCACTTGGCTAGAAGTTCTCTATCTTTAAATTGGTTAATGGGTATATTCTCAAAAGCATCCCAAACTAAAGATTTTTGTTTCTTCCTTAGACCTTCAACTTCATCATCGTTTATATCACTTGTGACATTTCCCTCTTCAACTTTACGAGTAGCTTCACTACCTTGTGTAGAAGGATCTTTAGGTTCTGCCTGACTTACTTCAATATGTCCTTCAACAGCCATACCAACTCTAGTATTTTTCTGAATGGATATAGTTAAACAATTGAGATACATCAAGGTAGGTCTTTAATTAATTTTTGTATCACAACCACTTTGAAACATAACGTATTTCATATATAACAAAAAATAAACCTAATTAACCTAAACAAATTGGCCACATTAACCATATAATGATCAAGGTTCATACATAAAGCCTCCAAAATCCTATTTTTAGATATTTAATCCCAGGAAGTTAATCTTAAAACAGACATATATATAAGCCTATCAAGTGCAACTAAGCGCGTACTAAAACAAATTCTGATTCTATTTATACCAAAGCAACCATAAAATTGAGTTAATTTAGATCTATAATACAAACTGATTCAGACACAATCTAACAATAATACAGACAAAACAATATCTAAAACATGAAAACAAAGGAAAAATGACATCGCTGTAACACTAATCATTGTTTCCTAAACATTGTTTCCTTCATTTTATTGTTTCCTAAACATTGTATACTCATATTTGCATGTCCATGGTAACAGAGCAATTCAAACGAACATTTCCACTTACATATAAATTTTACAACTACAACTTGGAAGACCAAAGAACAAAAAGCCAATTCAGCCACTTACAGATCTTGAATATGTGATACTGTCACCGAGAGAGCCTGAGATGGTATATGAGATTGGGGATTTGGAGACCGAGATTAGGTGTCCTCAGGCAGCATCACCGTCGCCGGTGCAGAGAGAAGAGTCATCCATCGCACAGGGAGGGGATAAGAGATCGAGATTAGGCATCAGAGTCGCCATTGTCGACACCAAGATTGGGGATTTGGAGACTGAGAGAGGCTGGGAACTGCAAAACTGGGAAGGGAATTAGGGCTCAAAAGTCGCCGACGTTGATGCCGATGCTGAGAGAGCCTAAGAGCGAGAACTGCTGAACTGGGAGGAAGGGAATTAGGGCTCTACAAGGGTTTGGGTCAGGGTCGAGAACGGAGAGTGTGTGAGTCATGACTGTGTGTGTGAGACGAAGTGTCGAGTGAGTTAGAATGTTTTTTTTACCAGCAGTGAGTTAGAATGTTAGATAAGAGATAACTTAAAAAAAATTATATATTTCGGGATCGGGAAATATCATTCCCGATCCCAATCCCGATCCCGAATTGAAATTTCCTGATCCTGATTTTTTCCCGTCCCGAAACTTTCGGGACGGGATTTTCCCATCCTGATTTGATTGGGATCGGGACGGGAAGGTCGGGATGGGAAAAAATGCACACCCCTAATTTTAATGGGCTCTTAAGTGCTACTCGTCTCCTCCAGTTCTATAATTCAATTTCAACATATTTTACTAAAATTTAAAAAAAAAATTAAGTCTCCTTAACTCTACATTAAAATTTAACAATGTTTAACTTTACCCATATTTAATACTTATTTGGTCATATTTATAAGTCACTTTTCAACATATTTTATTGAAAACAAAACAAATATTAAAGCTCATTAGCTCTACCTTAAAATTTAACAACCTTCCAAACTTATCTCTATTTAGTATATACTATACCTCAAAAAAATAAAGTTTACCCAATTACTTCATCCGGTCCTTTTTATAAGAGTCTGATAACCAAATTACGTGGTTTAAGAAAGTTGTCAAAATTAGTTAAAAACAATAAGTATGTTTGAAATAAACTTTTTTTAGGTATGCCCTTATTTATGAGGGGCAAATGAAAGATAGAAAAAAGAGTAAATATATGTATCACCAACCTTTTAATTAATACAATATATATAATTAATATGGGGCAACAATGAAAAAAACTCATTAAATGTTTAAGCAACTTTTGTCAAGCTCTTATGAAAAGGACTAAGACAATTCAAATTTTGGGTTCTTATAAAAAGAATCAAAGGGAGTATAAATTAGGGGTAAATTTATATATTTACATGAAAAATTTAATAAGATAACTTATGAACAGGACCAAAAACATTTTTATCTACCTTATAAATTGGATCAAAGGAATAGACGATATCAAAAAGGATGGAATCAACTAGATGGTTCTTTGCACCTTCATCCCTTAGTATAAGAATAGTTATTGGTGTTTCCTTACTTTTTCGGTGGCGACAATGGCAGTGATGATACATGTGGCTCTCTCATTTTCAAGGAACAAAAAACCAGACTAGATAATAAACCGTTTACGGCACAGGTTCTAGGATTAATGGATCAACGGGATCTAACTGGTGGTCAGACTGACCATATTAAAATGTTATAATTTATTAGTGGCAATATATATATATATAAATATTTTTTTAAACTTCTATAGATAAAAATGAGGACATTTAGAAAAAAAATGCTTAAAATCTATTAGTATTAGTTATAATGCTTATACTTATACAATAATATCTCCTTTCCTATAATTATTATATCGTTTTAAATAATTTTTTCATTATCTTCTTCTTTTTTTTTTTAGATTTTTTCTTTCTTTACCTACTTTTCTCTTCATCTTGGTTTTAAACCTTTCATTTTCACCACAAAAATAGCACAAAATAATAGTTAAAAAACTAAAAAAAATGAAATCGGTCAAACCAGTTGAACCATCGGTTTTTTTGGTTTTAACCAGTCCAACTGGTTTCAGACTTTTTCACGGTCCAATAGGTGAACCATACCGGACCACTGACCAATTCCCTGTTCAACCAGTTGAATCGGCCGGTCCGGTCCGCTTTTTTGTTCTTTGCTCATTTTGTTTTAGGATTAGGGTTTGTGCAGGTGATATTATTTGATTTTAGGGTTGTGTTGTTTGGGCTTTGGTCCATTTTATTGTTTTGTTTATTGTTTAGAATTTTGTGCTACTATTTTACTTTATATTAATTGAAGCATATTGTTGGGGGAAAAAAATCAAATTGATCTAATAAAATTAATTAAAATGAAGAAGTATAAAGGGAGAAATATTTACCTACCTCAAGAGTGTCACATCATCTAAACTTTGTCTAATAAAAACACAACAATTCAGATAATTTTAATCCTAATTTTCTAATGACACATAAAATAATTCACATTTCATTTTGTTTTTAAGGAAAATAAACCTCTTAATTTGAAAAAACAAAAACTTAGCTAACTATAATTAAGAATTTTAATTTTCTTAAAAATAAAAAAGAATGTGAATTGTTTTAGATAAGTCATTATTCAACTATAATTAAAATAATATGAATCACATTTTTATTAGATAAAATTCAGATCACGATGTGGCACTTAATGGAATAGGCAAGTATTTCTTGTGTAAAAGAGGAAAAGATGGCAATAGGCAATAATGCAATTGGCAATGGGGACTCAAAAGAAGTGGGGCCACATTTATGAGTTGGAAAGGGGGTGGGGAAGCACATCCCATGCTTATCTTCGTTTGGATCATTCATGTTATTCTAGGATGGTGCATATTCAATTTAAATTTTTTTTATATTTTAAATACTCTCTTAAATCCTTAATATAGAACTTATTTAAAAAATTGATATTGAATCTAAATATAAGAATTATTTATAATATTGATTAATATTTTTCTAATTCATTTTTATTGATTCTCTCTAAATAATAATCAATAAGATGAAGGAAGGAAAGAATCAAGGAAGGTGATTATGGTGTTTTAAAAAATATTTATTATATTAACTAAGTTAATTAACTTCCTTTATATAATCAAATTAGGTAAATTAATTTTATATTAAGGGCCGGAGCAAGTAATTTTTTATTTTAATATATTCAAAATTAAAAATTTTGAAATTGAATTGTGGAATCGTTTTTTAAAAATTTTGAAATTTAATTATTTATATTCAAAGACGTTAGCTTTTACGACAAGGTCCCTTTTTTCTATTCCTTTCGACGCGGCTGGGTCCATCTTGAGTTTGCACGCTCCTCCTTCCACCGCAAGCTAACACCATGGCCTCACACGTCATGTTTCATTTGGTAGAATTCTCTTTTTTATTTTGGAATTACGGTGAGGTCGTAGCATGTGTTTGGGATAATAGTAAGAAAAATGATTTAATAGAAAAGTCAGTTTTTATAATATAATTTATGTTTGGATGAACGATTTATTTTTGGACAATAAGTGCTTATAAATTATGATTTACGGTATACGAGGTAAGTATGTGAGAGAAGTTTTATCTTGACTTACGTAATAAGTCATTTAATAGAAAAGCTGTAGTGATGAGCTTATTTAATAAGTAGTTTATTCTACTCGTGATGCAATTAAAATAAGCTGAACTAAACACTGCAAAAACGGAACACGTTTTTATTTAGGCTTATTGCCCAAAAACGAGCTTATTTCTGTCCAATAAGCTGAACCAAATATACCCCTAAAAAAAGACTTAATTTTTAAGAAATCTCAGTGCAACAATTAAAGAATATGCAATGATAAGTTTAAGTATAAGAAATGATAATCTTTTACTTTTGTCTTGAGAACTTTTAGTAATTCCACTTTCTTTTGAAAAGAAAAAAGAAAATAAAAACTAATAGATGTTGGTCCCAGTAGAATGATCTTTGATTACTTAAGTTTATGGGTCCCAAGTTTAAGTTCCTGTGAATGCCAAAAAAATATATTTGGAAGAGGTTTGACAATATTTAAATTTATCTCAATTAGACTGTCATATGAAAAAAACAAAATGTACTAACTGGGCTTTTAAACTTTAGCTTAGTAAAAATCAATCCTTATAATCTTAATCATTTAAAATATTAGTCTCCAAGTTTAAATGACTTTAATCCATATATAATTTCATTTTTAAGATGTATGGAAGGGCATTTTAGTGTATGTTTGGTATAACTTTTGAAAGCCCCAATGTATAGTTGGAGCTCAAAAAGTTAGGACATGTTTGTTTTAGCAATTCGATTGCTTATAAGTAGCTTTTCAATAGTGATTTACGATATACGAAGTAAGTATGTGAGATGAGTTGTGTCTTGATTTACGTAAAAAGCAACTTTTAAATAATCATAACGCCCAAACAAACATGTCCTTAGTTGGATGAATTTTGGGTAAGTGCGAGAATCAAATGAGCTTTTCAAAAGTATAAGCGAGAATTTGTAGTTGCTTTACAAAATAATGCATTATTTCATTATTTTACACTAGTGATGAGATTATATATGAAAATAAAATAACAATACCTAAAAGATATGAGTTGTTGTAAATATTGTGTGTGAGTGAGTCAAAAAAAAAAGTCTCATATTTTTCTTAAGACTAAGAATGTCTTAATACATAAAATGTGAGCTTGAGCCCTTTTGGATGAGAAGAGAAGTCTTTAAATTGATCATTAGAGATAACCGTTGAAACATTTATGAGTTTTAACTAGTTGGTTTCATTACATTATTAACCAATTTTAATTGTATTAAACTACCATTGAACAATATTTCATAACTGCCATTTTAATTGTCATAAAACATTTTTTAATGAACATTATGACTCCCCAACGGTCACATGTTATCTGCCTTTAAAAGACAATATTTGATGCATGGTTAGGAGATATCAAAGTTAGAGCACTAAGGTCAAGTGGTATCGAACTCTTTCATAGAGCTCTCATTTTCTCTCTTCTTATGAGTTGCATTTTTATCTTTCTGTTATTCTATCACCCTGCTTTATACAGGAAGGGTTCATGTTATTTTGTGGAGTGCTATTTCTTAATTTACTAGGGGGTTGCGAATATCTCCTAATGATAATGCCTCGGGTGTGACTCAAACTATATGTTTATTGTGTTTTTGCAGGTGCTGCCGCCAACAATTTGTATGGTGTGGTGTTGACGCCAACATGAGTGAGGGAGAAGTAGGAAGATGATACTTTTAGAATCTTTTTTCTCATTTTATTCTCAAAATCTCATCTCCACCCTTAGATCACAAAATGAATGGTTTATATAATATTTTCTAAAACTATTATTATAATATTTTTATAATTTAAATTTTTAAAATTTTATTTGTGTTATAATTATGAATTGTGTAGATAAGCTTTTAACAGTTTAAATTTATTTGTTTATGTTTAAAATAATAGTTTTATATAATATGAAATTTGAACCATTCTTTTTTTTTTAATCTAAGGGTAAAGATGAGATTCTGAAAAGAGAATGAGACAAAGGATTCTGAGAGAATCCAAACCTAAAGAAACAAGGTCTACTTTAGGTTTTGAAATTTTTTTAAAATGATGATATATAATACTTAAAATAACAAAAATTAAAAAAATAGTAACGTGCAGAATATTTTGTAAAGGAGCTACAAATTCTCGCTTATACTTTTGAACCAAATACTCATTTGCTTCTAGCATTTAACCAAAGTTATAACATAAAATAATAAATAAAAATAAAAATTATTTAAATTAAACTATATACACCAATAATCAATATATATAACATAAAATAATAAGATTAATAAAATTTAAAATTTAGTAAAATAATAAAATTTAAATTATTTAAATTAAACTATATAAACCAGTAATCAATATATCAATATATATAACATAAAATAATAAAATTAATAAATTATAAATTAAAACCAGTCATATCAACATTTTTGCAAATGAAGAAATTCACGATTTAGTTACATGAAATTTGAAACATTTAATTAATCTAACTTGAGTGGATCAAATTCATTTTTCTCATTTCTCAAATATCAAATATCATTTTCTTTGATTAAAATTTCAAATATTAATATTCTAGAAAAATACTTATGTTAAGTTTTCTAATTATATGTGAACATGTGTTCTATTTTTAAATTATTATTTAACTATAAAGCCACATGAAAAAATTAGGACACATGGTCACATGTAATTGGAGAGCTTGTCATAATGAATATAGGAAACTTGATGTTAATATGATCATTTACATTAAAATTATTCAAAAAAATAAATTAAATCAAATTATGTAAATTGTTTTTTTTTAGAAAAAGAAAGATGCTGGGAATGAAGAAGAACCTTCAAGAGACGACGACGTTCATTCAGCCAAACGGCTATGGTGTTGTTAAAACGACAATTAGTCAACAACACAACATGCGTGTACTTGCCGTCTTCATCAACTTGTGTTCACACTTCATACTCACGTACCCACAAATTTTGCATTATTATATGTCATAATTCATTTTATATATGAATATATAAATTCATTTTTTATAATTATAGAATAAACACAAATACCACAAATATATCTAGGTAAAAGATATAACACTGGCTTCAGTAGTTATTATTATTAATTTTTGCTTGAAAAACTACCATTGCTATACTTCTATAGATTTTATTTGGGGAATTCAAAAATTTCATGAAAGGAAAAATTTTAATTTTTGGTCTATGTATTTAGTTGTATTTTTTGATATATTTGTTTTTTTATTAATATAATGAATAAACAATATCTACTTCAGCACGTCATAATATATGCCCAAAACTTATTACGTATAAACATGCTCTTTTCTCGATCGTTCTTTCATTATGTGTCCTCAAGTGATGAAAGCGAGCAATTGAAATTTTTTTAGGAAAGCAGTTCTCATTTCTCATTTCCTTAAATGGTTTTCTTGATCGTTTATAAATAAATTACAAAAATAGAGAGGATGGAAATTTATATTCCATTTCTGAATTTTAGATATGTTTTTATTTTATACTTATAGGAAAATAGTTGATACTCCTACTTCTTATGTAGTTAGTAAAGGACACGTTGGTAATTTCCAGTTTGTGGTTAGTATGTTCCAGCTTGGAACCTGATGTACAGATGTATATATATATTGTAATGTACCGGATGTAAACTGATGAAGTATGGAATAAGAAGTTTAATTCTGGTTATTGAGTGGGTTTGTTAATTTCTTCATGGCATTAGAGCCCAAGGTCATTGCATTGTCTGATCCGTCGATCTTGATAACCTGCCCATCTTGGTTTCCCGGTTCATCTCTTCCCGATTAGAACATAACCACTCCCACCGTGATTCTCAAGACTTTTCTTGCTTTTCCGATTGTCTTTCTGGCTTTGACGTGCACCATGCTTTCCATCTTTGTCAAGTGTGCTTGTCGCCTCCACGATGGAGCTGCTGCTATTCCCTTGCGATGCATGTCTGATTCTGTTTTCAAGATCGGAAACTTCTGCTGATTGCCAAGCTCCCACTCTTTGTCACTGTTCTTCCACTGATCTTGACGGCTGATTTGGTTTTCGTCAGCACTGATTGGTAACACAGTGGTCTTGATTTACCAACAAGACAAGGTGCATTCCCGATCATGCCGGATATGCTTTCGATTCACCGATTCAAGATGATGACTGGTTCTTGAAATCCGATTCAAGATCATCGATTTACTTTCGATCCAGGATTATCGCCGGATATACTTCCAATTTTCTTTCATCCTATCTCTCATCTGGTTTGCTGCTAATTCAAGGTCAAGAGTACACGCGGCGACTGAGATCCTTGACTCTTCTTGCTTTGCGAATCAATACAACCGCGAGCCCTATGGATTTTGTCAAGATTTCCTCCCATGTAAGCTTCTTTCACCATTTGCAGAACTAAGTTTCGAATTGCTGTTCTGTTTTGATACGGTGGCTAATTCGTGCCTCCTAAATTTTAAGGCTCCTCTGCTTATTGATTTCCTCCCATTGTTGCTGTTCATCCCAGCGATATTCTTGGTGTTACTCAGGTCTCATAGGTTCTCGTCGGTTCCAAAAATTATGTTGTGCGGAGCAGGTTTGTGAAAATAGCCCTTCATACCAAAAATAAACTAGGATTTATGGATGGCACTTGTCGTCATGAGAATAAGAAATCCTTCTATCAAAATCAATGGGATTGATGTAATAGTGTAGTTCTATCTTGGCTGATCAATTCCATTGACAATGACATTGCTGGAGGCTTGGTCTTCTCACAGAATGCTTGCTCAGTATGGATTGATTTACGTGAAAGTTTTGATGTTATAGATGGTGCTAAGATCTTCTCTCTTTATCAGTCTATGACTTCTCTTACTCAAGGAATACTTACTGTTTCTGCCTACTACACCAAATTGAAGGAACTTTGGGATGAGCATGCCGCCTTAGTACCTATTCCTAATTGTCAATGCAGCTCTTCGAAAGACTATGCCAAAACTGTTAGTGCCCGTTTGGTTCACGGAATTGAAGGTAATGTCATGGAATGTAATGCAATGTAATGGAATGTAATGTAATGATGATTACATAATTTGTTTGGTTCGTCATTAAAGAAAGATGATATATATACATAACAATGTTTGGTTGGATTACATTGAAAATGAGAAATACATGGGAATAATATAGCAAGGGACAAAATTACCCCTGTCTACATATATAATAATGTACACATTGGGTCTATGATAATTTTTTAATTCTGTGCAATATACACATTGGGTTCATGGTAATTTTTTAATATTTAATGATGAAAATATTATTCAGTGTATAGGCTGGGTTCATGTTAATTTTTTTAATATTTAATGATAGAAATATTATTTAATGACATGTTTTAATATTTTATTAAAGGTGGAATATAATTTTTTAATTTTTAATGGGGAATATTTCTTAAGTTTCTATATTATTAATTACTTTTTAATATTTACTGGTGATAAATAAAATTATTTAATATTTAACAGTATTTATGGGTGGACACTTTGATCAATTTAAAAAATTATGATGGCAATAGTGTCATTTTCACTTGATTACAGGATGTCTGCATCCTCATTCATTAGTCATAGCAGTGTAATCCTGATTACATCAAATGATGTAATCACGATTACAAAATGTAATCCTATTTACATTACATAAGTGCAACCAAACGGTGTAATCACTCTATTACATCAGGATTACATGTAATCCTCTCTCATGTAATCGAACCAAACGGGCTATTAGAGAGCAGCAATTGTTTCAACTTCTTATGGGATTGAATGAGGGTTTCCATCAAGTGAGGAGTCAAATTTTATTAATGAATCCTTTACTTTCCTCCAATCAAGCTTGTTCCATGGTTGTCCAAGAAGAAACCCAACGTAATCTGTCCTATGGGTCTTAGGCAATCCCTCTAAAGGAGCAATCATGGTGTCTAATGCATCACGAGGAGGACGCAGTTGTAGTAGGGGACGAGCTTGAGGTCGTTCCCAAGCCGAGTGTAGCCATTGTGGAAGGAAAGGACACCTCAAGGAAACTTGCTACAAGCTGATTACTTTTCCACCGGGCTTTCAGAACTCAAATAAGACTAATAAAGATCGAGATGATCAAGTGAACCCTACTGTTAATGACTCAGCAGCTAGGGTGGGGGCTGAACAAGATGCTCCCATCTCCTAAGGTTCAATGTTCACACCTCAATAGTACAAACAGATCCTGGACATGCTTAGGAGGGATACTGAGCCAAACGAAGCTACTATAAGCATTCAAGAGGCCACTCCAGGTTTGTCTATTCCTCATATGTCTGATTGGATTTTAGACTCCGGTGCAAGTTGCCATATTGTTAGCAAATTATCATATTTAGATAAACATCAACCTTATTTAGGCGCACCTAAGTGGGTTAGAGTTCTTAGTGGAGAACGAATACGTATAACACATATTGGAGAAGTTAAAATCACTAATTCTATTCATTTAAAGAATGTTTTCCATGCCAAAGAATTTTGTTATAATTTAATCTCTATTGCTAAATTAGCCCTTGATAGTAAGTATATGGTTTCCTTTTTTCCTAATATGTGTGTGATACAGAACATACACAATGGGATAGTCAGAGGGACTAGTAGCCTAACTAGAGGATTATATGTTCTCAAATGGCACAACGAACATGTATTTGCCAACTTTACTAATAGAAATGTTGCTACTATTAGAGATGATTTTGTAAACAATAAGAGAGAATTTCTTTGGCATTATAGACTTGGGCATGCCCCTACAAATGTATTGAAGCATTTGAATCAATTGAAAATTAGTGATTGTACTCTCAATGATGATAAAAGTGAAATATGTGTTCAAGGAAAGAATACTTGTCTTCCATTTAATTCTAGCTCTTCTAAAACTCACTATTGCTTTCAATTATTGCATGCTGATGTATGGGGGCCTTATAGAGCTCCTACGCATGAAGGACATAGATATTTTCTTACATTAGTTGATGATCTTTCTCGTTGCACTTGGATATTTTTGATGCATTATAAATATGAGGTTCCCAAGTTCTTGAAAACCTTTATCACATATGTCACTAACCAATTCTCTACTATGATTAAGACCGTGCGAACTGATAATGGTATTGAATTTGTCAATCATGAAATAAGACAATTTCTAAATGATAGGGGGATTATTCATCAAACTTTTTGCCCTTTCACACCTCAACAAAATAGGGTTGTTGAACGAAAACATAGACATCTTTTAAATGTAGCTAGGAGTATCATGATTCAATCTAATTTGCCTGTTAAATTTTGGGGAGAAAGGATACGTACTGCAGCATATTTAATTAATAGAACTCCCTCTAAGATTTTGGGTTACCTTACACCTTATGAAATGCTTTATGATAAATTGTCATGCATAGATCATTTGAGAGCGTTTGGATGTCTAGCATTTGCTACTAACTTGGACTGTAGTGACAAGTTTCAGCCAAGAGCTGAACCTTGTGTTTTTCTTGGTTATCCTTCCACTCAAAAGGGATACATTTTATATAGCATTAAAGGTAAGACTTTGATTGTTACTTGACATGCTGTGTTTATAGAAAACAAATTCCCTTTTCTCAATTTTCATGTTGTTAATCAAGGGGGTGTTACCAGTATAAAGAGGATAGACCCCTTTCTTACTGATTTGGACATGCATCCTTTTGATACACGTGGTATTGAAACAGATGTTCAAAATGATGCATGCCAAGAGACAGTGAGAGAACCTCAACACGAGGTAAATAACCATGTCCTTAATGATTTTCTGCCTTCCCCTTTACAACCTGTTAATGATTGGCCTATTAGAAATAGGCAACCCCCTGCATGGACTAAGGATTTCAAATGCGATACTTGCCTTCTAGGAGCAATCACACACAATCTGAATTTGAGAATGATTTACAAAATAATGCAGCTTTGTTTAATTCTATTGCCCTTGTGCTGGAATGAGTTATCAGAAAGGAAGCTGTATAGGCCAGATCTTGTTGATCAAACCTCAGCACAGATTCATATTATTTGAAAGAGGTTGCTTGCAGCGCAAAGTCGACAGAAAAGCTATGTTGACAAGAGAAGACGGTCTCTAGAGTTTGAAGTTGGTACCATGTGTTCTTGAGGGTATCTCCGGTCACCGACATTAGGCGAGCAATTAAGCGTAAGAAGTTGAGCCCAAGATATATAGGTCCTTTTGAGATTCTTGCGAGAGTCGGGCATGTTGCCTATCGAGTAGCCCTACCCCCAAACTTGAGTAGGCTCCATGATGTGTTTCACGTTTCCCAACTGAAGAAGTACCAACCGGATCCCTCTCACATAATTGAGTATGAAGAAATCGAGCTATAAGACAACTTCACGTATGCGGTGGAGCCAGAGAAAATCATTGACCGAGAGGAATGACGGCTCAGGTACCGAAGTATTCCATATGTGAAGGTAATTTGGAAGGGAATGACTTAGAGAGAGGCAACTTGGGAAGCGGAAGAAGATATGTGAAGACGGTATCCAAAGTTTATGGCTCAAGTTGTGTAACAATTTTGTGGACAAAATTTAATTTCGGCAGAGAATTGTAATATCCTAAATTGTAATTAAGGGCTAATAACTTCAAAGTGATGCAATCAATGTTAATTAAGCACTTTTGAGGTATATGATGTGAATTGTGACGTAAAATGTGCTTGGTAATGGTTTAGTAAGCATTGTGATAATCAGGGGCAAAATGATAATTTACCGACCAATTGGTTAGTTACCAGAGAGGAAACTCATAGGTAACCAGAGATCAGTAATTAAGATTGTTGATTAAGATAATGGAAGTGTGTGTGCATGGTTCATGTGACTTCATAAAGGGAGGCATGAGATCATGACAAGTGGCACAATGAGGGCCCTTGGATGGGAGTCAAAGATTCAACTCCTTCTTTCTCTTCCCTCTCACTTCAAGTCGGTTTGTGCATGGGAAAAGGGAAGAAAATTAGATCATCATCCTCTCATCTCATTTCTCTCTCATCCTACCTCCATTTTCGTGGAAACTAGGCAAGAAAGAGAAAGACAAAGGTGAGTATTTGACCTTGAAAATGATCTCTTTGGCCTAAGTGCTATTCTCTAAAGTTGTTCATGGTGTTGAAAGCTTCCTTGCAATGGTTTCAGAATTTTGAGAAGAGGTGTTTTGGTATTTGAACAAATTTGAAAGTTGGAGAATCAAGGTTTTGATTATAGCAAAGTGAAGAGGTAAACATTTGATGCATTTTGGCATATTTGTGATAATTTCTGATTGAGTTTTGGGAAATTTTGGAATTTAGCCCTGATTTCTTGTGATTTTAAAAGATATGAATTGGTTAGTGTTTCGTGGTAGAATTGGTACCAAACTAAGACCTTGAACCATTAGAAGTGATTGGGAAATTGTGGGAGTGAAATTGGTTATTGGTGGTTTTGGGTTGCATTTTGGGTAAAAAACAGGGTATGTGTTGATTGGGAAGGAATTTTGGTTGTTTTGAGGTTACCAATTGGTTCCTTAGGGAATTTTAAATGAAAATGAGTTTTCGTATAAGTTCTGGAACCATTGGAGCTAGTTTTGGTAAATCTGGAAAATCATATCAGTTGCTGTGATCTGGCTTTTGATAAGCCTCACTAGAGTAAGGTAAGGTCTCACTCGAGTGTAGTATGAAATTTTCGGTGTTTTGGTTAAGTCCTCAGGCTGAGATCGCGAGTGAACTTCTTCATCTTCGAGTGACATACATTATCACTTGAGTGCATATGGTATCACTCGAGTGCATGTGCATGTATCACTATGGGTGTATGTCTCGGGTTGTCACTTCCTGTACCCTACTCGATGGGACTCAGGTAACTAGGTGTCATCACCCGAGTGCTCAGGTGATTGCTCGAGTGCACTGGCCATCTAGGAGGTGTTGGTGCTCTTGGGTACACACTTTCTATGTCTCACTCACTGGGACTCGAGTGCGATTGGGGGCAACACTCGAGTGAGACATTTTTCACTCGAGTGAGTCAGCCCAAAATTAGAGTTTTACTTCCTAAAAAGGTATCTTCGGGGTAGTTTCTCCCAACCTTTTAGGAATATGTTTAGGCTTATAATAGCCACCTAAAGAGTTTAAATGATAACTAACTTAAAGTATTATGAAATTAAGAACTTAGAAAAGAGATTGACGGGTTGTCCATGATTTGGTTTATAGGATTTGATGTTTGCCATATTTGTGAGCCTACTGTGTGAAGAAGTTAGGAAAGAACAAGGTAGTGACTCTTTCTCTTATGCTGTGTGTGAAGCATTGTATGTATGTTTGTCATGCATTGTGAATACTTTGAGATACATTGTGATGCTGTGAGTTCGCAACAAAAGGTGACGCTTAGTGATTCATTGTGATACATAGAGATCGCAGCGAAAGTTGACGCATAGAGTTTACAGCCATGAGTGCTGTCGTTTGTGGCGTGAGCCATGATACATTGTGATGTTGCTTAACATGATCATATATGCTATGTGTTTATGCATTGTGTAAGTGATTTGTTACTATTGGGATTCTCTTGAATCTCATTTTTTCCAATAACTAACATTTCAGACAGGGCAAGTGGCTTTAAAGAGAAGTGGGCAACCCGGAGTGATTAGGACCCCTCTGGGGTATATTTGATTTTGGGATGTTGGTTATCTACTTTTGAACTTGGGATTACTGTATATTTTGAGATGTAAATATTTGATTTTGGTTATATAATCCCCTAGTTGTGACTTATAAACCTTTAGTTTATATATGCATAGAACCCGGGAGTTGCTGGGGATTTAGTTATACATTCTGATATGTATGAATGCAAATTAACTATACAAGTAATTATATTCGAAATTTGAAATTGAGACTCGGATGGGGAAATTTTTTTGAAAGATTTTATGAAAATCCTACTGTAAGGTAGGAAGTTGAAATGAGTTAAATTATCCAACTGTCTCTAATCCATTTTAATTATGCGTTATCGAATCATAATTATGCTAATCAATGCAGGGGGTTACAACATGGATCAATACTTATAATTGAAGAAATTATAATATCAAAATCATATTTTTTTTCCTTTGATAGTCCGGAGACACATGGATTGCAACAAAAAAAAAAAATCCAAAGATAAATTAGAAATTAAAAAATGCCAGAGTTAAATATCAAATTATCCTTTTCCGTTAGAACCTTTAACTTCATAAAACTCCAGATATTGGGCCCATTGTTCCTTATCCATTTATAAATTATACCCTTGTTTTGTTCAAGAGCATAGGATTTCGGGTATATATAAAATCGAACGGACGCGATAAAATAACCGATGAAATTATATCACTTATGGAGCTTTATTTAAAAATTAAAATTCTTTTCAAAAATTATAAGAATAAGCTATTATTTTAATTACGATTTCTAAAACTGCTTTCCAAAGGGTTAAGTGAAGGTCAAGTTATATAAATTTAGGAAGTTCTAATCGTAATAACTTATTTATTTATTTATTTATACAAGATAATGACTTATTTCAATGTTTTTTTACGTTTATTGAAAGAAATTTTTATTTTTGATATTCTTAACTATCAAATAATTAAAATCTTATGGTTTTCACTTTAAAGAACAAAGTCTCCCCAAAACTCAAGCTTGTTATACAAATGGAAGAATGCAAGAATTAGCCTATACTTTGTCATCGAGCCAGTCAAGGGCTGGCCTGCACCAGCTTGCGGGCTTGTGCGACCCTCACTTTCATGGGTTGATAAATCACCAACCCTACCCCGTATGTGTGGGTTTGCAGACCAGCCTGCACAAATTTTGTTTACTTTTTAACAAAAGTGAGAATCAGAATGATGCAAATTGTTAACCAAAAAAAAAAAAGAAGTTCAAGGCCCATTCACACTATGTCATGTCCAAACCCAAGTGTCCAAGTCCAACAAGCCAAAGTTCAAAATCCAAAAGGTAAGTAGGGTAGGCAACCATGTTATATTTAAAAAAAAAAAATTGTGGGCCAGCCTACATCAGCCCATGGGTTGTGAGTTGGACCCATTTTACCGGCTCTACTCTGTCGGAGTAATTCCCCCTTGAACCTATCTAATTTGGGACCCGGCTTCGTTTCTATTCTCTCAAAGAAAAGGACTGTCCTTTTCTTTCTGTAGCTTGTCGGATTGAGATCTCAACGGTTCATATTTAATATATTATAAAAATATTATTATTATATTAATATATTAAAAATATTATTATAAAAATATATTAAATCTAGATCATTTAGATCTCAATCCGATAGCCTATAGAAAGAAAAGAATGATCCTTTTCTTTGAGGGAAAAGGACCAAAGCCGCTTCGTCTAATTTATCCAACATCGTTAAGTCAACAAGCACACTAGTTGATATATTATCAGTCCATACTTTCTACACCAATTAACCATATTCAGCAAACTTCGACTAAAAGTTTTCAAATCTAAAAGCTCTTTTTCCTTTTCAGTGGAATCCTTCCGTTTAACACCAAAGGAGCATTAATGTGAGGATTTAAGCTTCTTCTACCTGTTCTTTGGATCAGGTTTCTTCCAATTGCTCTTTTTCCATTGGTTTTTTCAGTATCCCTTGCGATACCCGAATCCGTTAGTGACTCTTTCTGATTGTCTTATGCTCCAATTATTGGTATCTCCGGGTCATCTTATTCTCCTTTTACTTGAATCCTGGTATTTACAAAATCTAAGTTTAAGTTTGCTACCTTACTCCCTACCTCTTTCAACGTTTTTCTTTTTTGTGTTATTGCGAGTTGCGTTAGACTTTTCGTTTTGTTGTCTTGTTAGTGATTTTGAATTGGGCTTTTTTATGCTATACTGCCTTTTCTGTAATGTAAAAAACCAATTCGTATGTATCATTTTACTTTCTTAAATAAATTGTCTTCATTTCAAGGGGGAAAAAAATTAAAGCTTAAAATTAGTTTGATTTTTTGCCAACTAAGATTAGTGTTGCTAAAAATATGAGTTTATTAGTCTTGATTATTTATATATCCATCAGACTTCTTTTATTTAATTACTTTAAAGTGAACTTTAATTCCATTTGAACATAAATGTTTAAAAATTATATAGAGATTTATGCAATAAGTATAGAAACGTTTGTGATTATACTAATTTTGGCATGTCTGAACAAGGAATCCTCCAACTCATTTTAGTCACACTAGCTGACAGTAACTAAGTTTCATTAGCCGTAAATGAACAATCTCATTACTTGTTGATATATTATCAGCCCATACTTTCACCACATTCATCAAATTTCAACTAATAGTTTTTCTAATGTGATGGGGAGAAATTGAATAGCTTGAAAAAAAAACAAAATGAATGCATTATTACTATCAAGTATAGATTCTCAAATATGACAGTATGAATAAGAAGTTCATCATGTTTTGCATTTATGAAATATTACATAATATTTGCAGAAGCAATAGCTAACCTAAATGAGAATTACCAAATCTCATATTCCAGCTGAAATGTTCTAATCAGCATAAATGAAAATGAGACATGCCCAAAGCATAAGAGAATAATCAGTTTCAAAAGAAAAGATAAAAGAGTAAATAGTCAAGATGATCATATTGAGAAGGAAGGTACTCCAGAAGAAGCCAAGATATAACTAATTGCAAAACTTCAAAAGAGGTTCAGGTACCTGAAAGCAATAAAGAGATCTCAATGAATTATGTCATAAAAAAATAGAACCGAAAAGATTAAGTTGTCGGCAACGGTCTTGATCATAATTTTTCATATATTACCATTCTACCAGCATATGAAAATAAAAATTATGCGTATGTTAGATGTTGTTATGTTTATAGCCTATACATATGTCTCATTAAATAGTAAAATTTATCTCAGAATTCTTGAAGGATATAAGATGCTAGGAGCATATACAAAAAAATAATTCTATATATAAGATGTTATGCAAGTTTGAAAATAATTCAAACTTATATAGTTGATTAGAAAATGAGTAATTTTACATTTCACTTGACTTGTAAGTCGAGTTATTGAATGCCTTGATAATCTCAAAATCACATATTTTTGCCATGGTTATTTTGTTTGCAAAATATATTGAATTTAAAAGATTGGAAGTACCATATATTTTATGAATACTCACATCATGCTAATATAGCATTTATTATGTTTTACCGGTAAAATTAAGTTCCTATAGGTACGCTATGGATACTATGAAACTAATATTTGATGTGGTGGTTCTATGAGACTATTACATGAGAACATTTTATTCAAAACAAGTTGAAAATGTTTTTGATTTTTAGAATAAGTTTTCTTTGTTATATCCACAGTACATAGGGCAGTGAGAAATATATTGATATTTTAACATATCCAGAATATATGTTAGAGGAATATATTTCAGTAGAACATTTGGTGACAAAGCATTATTCATAGTTTGATGGCTAAAAGATAGATATGCTCAAAAATATATTTGAAGTGATATTGTCATTAAGGAGAGTAAATACGATATCATTATCAGGGAAAGTAGATACCATGCTGTACTCTTTTTTTCTTAACTAAGGTTTTGTCCCACTGAGTTTGTCTGATAATGTTTTTAACGAGGCAGCTTCAATATGTATTATATATTCTTTTTTCCTTCATAGATTTTTGCTCCACTGAGTTTTTGCTAGTAAGGTTTTAATGAGATACAATATTTGTTTATAAACATCCCTGGGGGAGTGTTATAAATATTGTCATTTTAGGTGGATGTCCATAACCTTCCAAAAATGTCTTTTGAGATTCTTCAATTAAACCAATATAACCTATAAATGAATAGCCTCTTGGGAGTTTCTTATGATTAATAGACATAACTTCCCAATGTAACATATTTCAATATTATGTAGATTTATTCTCTTATGTAACTCTTGAAATATAATTTAAAGACTTTTAGCCTATAGATAATGGCGTTGTATCAAGTGATTGTAAGCATCCATATGAATAAGATATTGCTTCCTCTCTCTCTCTCTCTCTCTCTCTCTCTCCAATTCTCTCTTCATCTCTCTCATCTCAATATCTTATATTTTTCTTATTTTTCTAACACCATTCTTGTACCCCTATAGCTTTTATTTGGGGTATTAAAAAATTTTGTAAAAGGAAAATTAAACATTTTGGTCTATATATTCTGTTATATATATATATATATATATATTTATTTATTGTCTATTTATTAATGTAATGAATAAACAATATCTACTTCAGCACGTCATAGTGTATACCAAAAGCTTATTACGTGTAAACATGCTCTTTTCTCGATCGTTCTTTCATTATATGTGTCCGCAAGTGACGAAATTAAAGCGAGCAATCAAAATTTTTTCGGAACGCAATTCGAATTTCTAATTGTCTTAAAATGGTTTTCTTGATCATTTAGAAATTAAGAAAAATAGGGAGGACAGCAAATTAGAATCCATTTCTTGATTTTATATATGTTTTTTATTATAATTAGACTTGATTAAAACGAATCACATAATCTTTTCGCATATCTAAACTTAATTAATTCCTATATAAGTTCACTAAGTAGGTAATGCTTTTACTTACAATTCAAACTTCAAAGTCCAACAGTTCCGCCATCCTCACTCTCTCCCTCCCTCCTCCACTGCTCAGGAAAACTGAGATTCTGAAGAAGAATTTGTAGAGATGAATGGCAATTTCGTTACCTATCAGTTGAGAGATTCTGAAGAAGAGTTTAGAGAGATGAACAGAAATTTTATTACCTATCAACCGCAAAGAGATTTTGAGCAAGAGTTTAGAGAGATGAATGGTGACTTCGTTACCGATCAGCCGCAAAGAGATTCTAAAGAAGAGTTCACATAGATGAACGGTGATTTCGTTAACTATCAGCCGCAAACGTACAACCCTGGAGCCACCGTGGAGGTAGTCAAGAAACCCAGGGGCTGCCCTAAAGGCTCCAAGAACAAGCCTAAGGCCGCTCTTTCCCTAGTACCCCGCAACCACAGCAACGTGATGCACTACTATAAAATATAGATTTTACTATCCTAAATGACGTCCGTTTTTCAAAAAGGGAATTAAAAAATAAAGACGGTGGTATTTTTGTAATTCTGTGCGTTAATTTTGACATATTAGACATCTCAATTTCAAAAATGGATACCAAAGGCCCACTTTTGGCGTTCCAAATTTAAATTAGGGATGACAAAAGTGGACCTTTACGTTAGAATATTTTTATTTTTTTTCTTAAAACTAATTAGTTTAACTAATAAACTAATATATAATCTAAGGATATATAACATATGATATAATTAAGTGGTAACTTATTTAGCTTCTTTAATTTCTCTAGAAAAAAGTCAACTTCATCTTATATTTAGGATCGGAGAGAGTATACAAACATACTTCATAAAAAAAAGTTGCAAATCAAACCTGCAAATTAGCTTCGTGGATCGTTGTTGTGCAAATGTGCTTACTTAACTTACTGAACGAGCAGGTCTTCAAGTTCCATCGCACATGGATGTGCTATGATTTACATGGGCTTGAAAAGAAGAAAAGGAAACTCGTGATATGCTTGCATGTCAT
Source organism: Inga leiocalycina (assembly GCA_963242795.1). Lineage (NCBI taxonomy): Eukaryota > Viridiplantae > Streptophyta > Magnoliopsida > Fabales > Fabaceae > Inga > Inga leiocalycina. The sequence continues at coordinate 11,611,619 of OY725329.1, read as the reverse complement.
CTGCCATTTGACCTTATGTTTAGGGCTGTTCCACAGCTCTTTTTTTTTTTTTTTGAGATTATTGTGTTTTATTGATTAAAATTCTCATCCATCTAATGTAATATATCGGTAAGTACTCTATAGGATTTGAGTAAGTTATTTTATTGTGGGTAGTATGCGAAATTCAGTTGTTTTTGCTCCGAATGGAACAAATGGAGAATATATTGATAATATATTGATTACCTTGTGTGATTTAATTATATTCTTAGTTTTGTCTGACACATTGAATAATCCCCATCCTTGTGATTCAATAATATTTATTTCCCATTTATGATGAGGATGCGAAAAATAATTTGGTGTGTGATTAAAATCATTTGGTATTTGTGAAATCAGTTGATATTTCGGATTTAGTTAAAGATTCCAACACTTTATTCTCACTGTTCACAGGAGTTAGTGAGTGGGTTGGTCCTCAAAATGTAGTTCATGTGGTGATTGACAATGCAGCTAATTATGTAGCATTTGGCGGTTGATTAAAAAAAACTATTTATTGGTCACCTTGTGTAGCTCATTGTTTGAATCTTATTTTGAAAGACATTGCATCCATGTCTCATGTGTCAAACCTTACAAAGAACGCATCTAAAATCACTGTATTTACATATAATCATATGATCTTCTTGTCATGGTTAAGGAATAGATCAGGTTGGAAGGAAATTGTGTGTTCTGGTGCAACAAGATTCTCCACCACATTCATCACCCTTCATAACATATATTTGCACAAACATGCCTTTCAAGCTTTGGTTGTTAATCAGTGTAACCCCCTTCCAACCAAGGCCGAGATTAAGTTCGTAAAACGTGATTAAGTTGAATTAGAGACTATAATACGATTTAGGACTTAATAAAAGTAAATTTCCCAAAATCATGATTTTTAAAAACTTTTTTAAAACCTGATTAACAACGGTCTCATATTTACATTTCAATTACACAAATGGCCTGTACGGTACGATTTCATTCATAAATATCAGGGTACAATGCAAATTCCTGACACACTCCAGTTCTACTAATCAATGAAGGGTTTACAAGGCACAAATGCCCATAATCAGTTTCCCAATCTAGGGGATTACACAAATACTATCCAATATCCAAAATATACATGTAATTCCCAACAAAATATCCAATGATTTGTACATGATAACCAATTATCCAAATAAAACTCCTAGCCCGGAGCTCAATCCGCCCTTCATCACCTGCTTTTCTTTGGAACCGCCAGCCTTGTCTGAAATTTGTTTGGAAGAGTAAGATTCTAAGGAATTCCCGTAATGTCAAATCACTTATAGTATGCACAACCACAAAGCATGAAAGCAAATCATCACACAACACATAGCAACTACAATGGCAGTTACAGCGGCAAGGGTAGGTATGGTGTGCGTCACCCTTACGTTTGCTCATGCTGTATTGCACATTCACATGTTCATATCACATATATCATCATAGCTGGGATCCATATAAAATATTTCACATTACATTCAAGCCACACTAGCATATTCTCAAATAGGAATCCATGATTCCACAACGCAGCCTAGGCAATTACAACAGCAGGGGTAGGTACAATAACCATCACCCCTTACGACTGCTCATGATGAACTGCTCACCCTGTAATGCCCTATGGCCGATAAGACATTCACAAGATCACAATGGCCTCATGCCAAAGATTTTCACAACAAAATAATGATAAGTCATGCATACGAGCATCATACACAACAAGAGAGAAAAGTCACTACCTTGGTCATTTCGTGCGTGCTCTGGCATTGGTCTCTCCCGAATAGGGTAAATATCGAATCCTATAATTCATAATTATAGACGAAGGGTTATTCTCTATTCCAATACTTAAATGACTTCATATCACTTAAATTGGTTATCATTAATATCCTTTAGTAAGTTACAAATGCCTTTAACAAAAGTCCTAAACGGTTGGAAGAACTATCCCAAAGATCCCCTTTTAAAAGCACAAGTACTGGTTTTTCACTATTGCACTCGAGTGAAGAAGACCTCACTTTAATGATGATGGACTTGTACTCGAGTCCTTAAAGCAACACTCGAGTGATAGCCAAATGCCCACTTGAGTCCTACGAAGTGATCACCCAAGAGCAGAAAGGAATGACAGAAACCAAAATTGATCGCTGCACTCGAGCATAATCTCAAATCACTCGAGTGATAGCCTAATGCTCACCCGAGTTCCCCAAAGTGAGGTTCAAGAAGTGCTTACCTGAGAGCACAAGAACTTTCAAAAGGGAACATCACTCGAGCAGGGACCTGGCACTCGAGTGATGGCTTAATACTCACGAGTGTTAAGACACACTGTTGAAAATTGATCGCGAGTGACAACCCAAGACGCTAGCTCATAGTGTCAAATACACCTTCACTCGAGTGAGACAAGGTTCACTCGAGTGATAACCCATAATACTTGCAACTGAGATGAACACTCTTGCCTTTTGTACAGAAGTGTGATCAGAAACATATAAGGAAAAATGAGAATACAAAGCTGTACTCGAGTGACGCCCTGGAGCACTCGAATGAGGTTTATCAGAAGCCAAAAACGCAGCAGAGTTGACAGTACTTCCCAAATTTTACCCAAGTGATTCCAATGATCCCAAATTCTAAACCAAGGCTACTCCCACATAAAATTGCACCAGGAATATAATGGAACCATCAAAACCACCAAATTCCTATTCCATTATCATGCTTTGGTTTTAGGCAACATTCACACAAAATCCCAAAATTTTTCAAAGTCAACATTTCAATCTCAAACTAATTCTATCTATTCAAAACATATGCCAAAACACCTAGTCCATGACCATTGCATACCAAACTCTCCATGACCATAATTTTTGAAAATAGGCCATAAATCCTAGAAATTCAAAACTTAATCATATGACACAAAACATACATAGAAAGGTTTATTTCACTTACCCCAACAACTTTCTCAAAGAGGTTTCTTAATTCACCAATGCTCAGATTTCCTTAAGGGCACAAACCAACACAAATGGACAATCTATAACCATAGAAATGGAGCCCTCAATCCAAGGAACAAGATTCATGAAGTGAGTTTTTGCATTTGAGGTCATTTACTCACCTTAATCTCAAGCTTTTCTTCCTCTTGTTTCTTTAACAATGGCGTCAGAAATAAAGAGAGAAAAATGAGAGAGAAAAGTGTGAGGAAGGAGATGAAATGATGATACTCCTCCTCACCATGCCTTGCTTCAATGAAAATGAGGGAGGGAAGAGAGAGAAAATAATTAAACAAATGGGATTTAACTTTTCTCTATACTCTCTCATCCTATAAACTTGTCACATGTCCCCCTCTCATTGGTTCTCATAAAGTAACCAATTAGTTACTCTAACCACTCAATTAGTCATTTGGTTACACATCTCATTTTTTCTTAGTTAGTGATTAATTTCTTCATTAATCAGTAACTAATTAACAGACCATTTTCCATTCTTTCTAATTTCCCACTGATTTTGGCACATTCACCGAAATTGTCACAAAACATGTAATAATTCAATCTTTAAATTCACAAATTATTCTAAATAATTATCATTAGCCCTTAATCAAAATTTGGGGCATTACAATCAGCATTTTGTGTAGCACAAATTAGCAAGCACTAAATTTGGGAAAACTTTTAGTGCGGTCATTCTAAATAATCAGTTTTGGGAGGATTGCTTTGAAGTTGTGAGACTTGTGTCTCTGTTGATAAAATTGTTGAGGATTGTTGATTCAAATGAGAAACCTTCAATACCTTATGTCTATGAAGGCATGCAGAGAGCTAAAAATGTAATCAAGGACATGTTTCGAAGGAAGAATGAACTATACAAGCCTTACACGGATATTATTCAAAGTTGCTGGGATAAGCATTTAAAAAATGAACTACATGTAGCGGCATATATGTTGAATGTTGCATTTCTGTATAGTCCCGACTTTGTTCGAAAGCATCGACTGATGGATGCTATGGTCAGTTTGTTTGAGGCAAAATCACCTGACAATAATGATTATTATGTCTCAATGATATAGCAAATCAGTGTCAACCGTGAACGTAAAGAATAGCTTGACAAGGTTTCATGTGAAAAAAACAACCCAAATGTCTTTTATTTTATTTTGCATATGAGTGGTGGTTGTATTATGTGGGTTCAGTACTAGAATTGTAACAAATTGCTATACATGTTCTTAGTCAAACTTCTTTTTCTTCTGGCTGTGAAATAAATAGGAGCTTATTTGAGTGTATCCATACTAAAAGAAGAAACAGATTGGCATGATTTGGTTTTCACAAACTACAACTTGAAGTTAAAGTTTAGGTAATCTTAAAAGTCATGGCTTTTGAATAGTTGTTATATAGTTTTATTAAATATTGATCTTCTATCATGTTGGCATTATAGGAATCAATTAAAGAAGAAATATAATTATGATCCCATTGATTGTGGATCGATTGATAGATTAGACTTTTGGGTGCTTGAAGAAGATACAACTCTTGAATTTGAAAATGTAGAAGCGACAATTCTTCAATTTAAATAAATGATGAAGGATTATGGAGGTTTCTAACTATCTCTTCTCTTATCTAAAATTATATTCTTCCACAAATGAATATAACTATGTTTTTAGCATAGCTATTACTAATTTTATTTATTTGATATATATAGGTGATGACAATATTGCTGGGGCTCCATCTTTAAATGATGACTCCGTTGTTCCTAGTGCCTTTACTTTTCCTCCTACAGCTTCACCTCCTAATGTTTCAATGCCTAGAGAGCTTAATGATGCAGTTGATGCTTATTTTAATGATGATAATTATTAGTTTACTAGTTTAGTGATTGGATATGGAAATATTTTGTTAACATAAACATGTTTTGATATTTTATTATGATGAATATTCTATTCATTTTGGGATTACAGATTACAGCAGGTGTGTCATTGGGTGGTATATATATGATCCAGCGATGTCAATTCGTGAAGGAAATTGTAAAAAATATTTGATAACTATATGATTATCTTGATATTTTCAGTATTTTGTTAGTATTTGGAATTTGGATATATAGTATTCATAATTTGGATGGTGTTATGAGAAATTACATTATTTTTTTATTTTTTACTCCTCACTAGTCTGGCCTAGAGTTGACTCCAATCTAACCCACTTACACTTGACCCAATACCTGGACCAATTCAATGGCCAATCCAGGTTTAATAACCTTAGAATTTTTAGTTAAATGATGATATTTCAAAAATATGACGCATTATCATGCTTGATTGGAGAATTTGACATAATAAATATGAGGAACTTGACCTAAATGTTGTCTATATCTACATATTGTTCATGGTGTTGTTGAACCTAAATCACCTACTCTCTCTTGTACTTAATATAATGCATCAACTACCATTTCTCGTGCACAATGAATGGCAGTTAAGTTATTAAATTGGTCCAAAATTGATAAATGTTTCGAATTTTATCCCTACTTTAATGATGTGGATTTAAATGAATCATTTAAAAATGAGGGCATAATGAGAAAATAGTAATAAATGAGTTAGTTAGAGGCAGATAGAGTCTTATAATAAGAATCAATGTGAGTACATGAAAGAGTTAGGAGATAAGTTTCTAATGTTTTATGTTCAACCCCTACAAATATTTTACCCATTTACGAAATTCATAGTATTCTGATCATGTCTACAGAGGATTGGATAACTTTTTTTTTTTTTTTTTTTATAGAAACGAGACAACCTATATGAGAAAAGTAAAGATTCGAAGACATAGATCTTGCACTGCTATAATTTTTTCTTGCTCATATGATGAAATCCAAACCTATAAGTGAAATTATGATATTCTAATCCTCGTTTCATCACATGTAAACAAAATTTTACTTGATACACTCTCCTTGTTCATTCCACTTTCAGTGGCACCTAGCTTAGCTTCCATCTTTCTCCCATCATTCTCTATTTAAAATTGATGTTTTATTTATTTTTTGACCAGAAAAACTGATGTTTTATTGATTCCATATTCCATGGACTTCCTCATATAATTTTATATAATTGTTTTTAATCAAAGAAAAAAACAATTGCTAGTGTGTTATTAGTCCCACATCGCTTGGTTCTTTGCACTCTGGAGCATTTATAATGGGAAGAGAGGAGCCCCGGTTCATCTTTGTGGTTCTCATTAATTAATGGTTAATGATCTGCCCTCGAATTTAGAGTTCGAGTTCATCACACAAATATGGGCTCCTAAAGGTGGCATAATGGTAATCGCGTTGAAATGCCCGCTCTGAGTGATGAAAGGGTAGTGAAGATTCCACCGTTATCTTTTTAATCCTTAATTACTTATGAAAGGGTAGTGAAGATTCTATAAAAAGGATTTAGTTTACAATATAAATTACTTATGCTAAAAATGGTTAAAATTAGTTAAAAATAATAAGTTGATTATATAAAAAGGATTTGGTTTACAATATAAATTATTTTGAGAGTGATTAATACTTATTTGTCAATGTTTTCTTTGTTATTTATGTTTAAATATGACTCTATATTTTCCTCTCATTTAATATTTCATTTAATTAATGTGGCTAAAGTTTGAAATTTCTTTCAATTTAAGATAAATTTAATTAGTTAATCACTATTTTTTGGTCTGATAAACTAATGAAAGTGGCTTATATGTGGACCGGAGGGAGTACATCTTAAATAAACTTGGTTTTCTAAGTATGCCTTTATTTATGAGGGGTAAGTAAGAAGGAGAAAGAAAATAAATATAAGTATAACCAATCTTTTAATTAATACAATATATATAGTTAATGAGAGGTATAAATGAAAAAAAAAAATTAAATGTTCAAACAATTTTTGTTGGGCTCTTATGAAAAGAATCAAGACAATTCAAATTTTGGGCACTCTTATAAATCAAGGAACGAAAAACCAGACCGGGCAATGAACCGGTCACAGCACAGGTTCAAGGGTTAATGGGTCAACCGGGGTCTAACCGGTAGTTGAACCGGTCATATTAAAATATTATAATTTATTAGTGATAATATATATTAATATATTTTTAAACTTCTATAGATAAAAATAAAGATTTTTAGAAAAAAATGTTTAAAATCTATTACTATTAGTTATAATACCTATACTTATGCAAAGATATCTCATTTCTATAATTATTATATCTTTTTAAATAATTTTTTTCATTATTTTCTTCATTTTTTTAGATTTTTTCTTTCTTTATCTATTTTTCTCTTCATTTTAGTCTTCAACTTTCCATTTTGCCCTCAAAAAACACAAAATAAAAATTTGGAATTTTTTTTTTAAAAAGAAAGAAACCGGGTCAACCGGTTGAACCACCGGTTTTGACTGGTCCAACCGGTTCTGACCGGTTCAACCGTCTGACCGGTTTACTGATTAAACTGAACCAGACCAAGGACTGGTCCAACCGGTCCAACCGGCCGGTCCAGTCCGGTTTTTTATACTCTATTATAAATAGAACTTGAGGTAGTATTCATCAAATAATTATAAAATATTAAATTTTACTTGCTTGAACACAAAAGTACTCCCTCATGTCCTTAACTCCTTAATAAATGATATATTTAGAGATTTGATTTTAGTTTTAAATATAAGACATATTTGTCAATATTTTTCTAATTTACCCATATTGATACTCACTAAATAATAATCAAGAAGGAGAAAAGATGAAGAAAGATGACTAGGATATTTTAGAAAATAAATACCATATTAATTAACTTAATTAACTTTCTTAATTTAATTAAATTAAATAAATATATTTTATATTAAAGACCGGATAGACGATCATCTTATTATAAAACACAATCCCAAATGAAGTATTATTACGTTGGAAGCTGCATTTCTTTTAACTGGGAAAGACAATCCAATTCAGATATATGTTGTGGAACCAATTTCCAGACTAAGTAGGGAGAGCTATTTGACCGTCCATATTTAATTTTTTAAATTTGTAAGTTTTTTAATAAAATTATTTTAATAGGCATAAAGTTTAAAATAAAGATAATCTTTTAATTATTATTTTTTTAAAAAAATTAATTTTTATCTAAAAAACACATTTTAAAAAAAACTTTAATCTATACCGTACATATCAATCATGGACAATCCAGATTTGATTAGCTATTGTTTAGCAGTTTCGAGATTTTCTTGGGAAAAAAAAAATTGCAATATACAAGTACACGATATTAGCTGAGACATATGTTTGTTTGTTTTTTTTTTTGGTTACAAGAGACATATGTTTGTTGCTTATTTTGTTTTCGGCTAGAGGCATGCGTGTCTTGGAGAGGGCTAGGAGAAAAACTACACAAACATACCCCATAAAAAAAAAACGTTGCAAATCAAACCTGGAAATTAGCTTCGTGGATCGTTGTTGTGTAAATGGGCTTATTTACACGTTATGTGGGATTGTCCAGTCACTTCTGAATTATGGAATGAATTCTTACTGTCAGATTGGTGTGATTTATTTTTTGACATGTTGGATAGAAATGACTGGCTTACATAGTGTGTGGGGAGAAAAGACGTAATACAAGGATTCGAGTTTCATCTTTGGTTTACGGTACTATACCAGTATATCTGGTTGGCTTGTAATGGCCAATGCTTTAACAACAATACTTAGAGTAGACATGCCATTTTATCTCGTGCTCGTGTCTGTTTAACATAGGGTAATACAAGACTGTTTCGAAATTAGAGTGAAGAAAGGAATCATCCCTATTGGATGCCACGACTGCTTGGGTAGGTGAAGATTAATACTGATGGATTTAGGAGTGACAACTTAGAGACTTGCACTTGTCGAGGTGTTTTGTGAGATCACAATGGTGAGTTTTTTATGGGGTTTATGTACCACATTGGACAAGGAACGATAGTATCTGCGGAAGCTTGAGGTGTTTTGTGGGGACTTAAACTTTGCATGGGATAGAGGATATAGACAAATATTGATTGAGTTTGATTGTAGTGAAGTCATGGATCTAATTCAGGGCAAGGTGTCTCAGGAACACCCTGATTTTCACCTTATTGTGGAGGTTTGCACATTGATGGACCGAGTCTGGGAAGTGGAAATGTCACATTGCACTCAAGATGTTAACATAGTTGCAGAATCTATGGCAAAAGAAGCTTGGAAGATGGTGATTGATCTCCATATCACTGATTCGCCCTCTGATGCTATAACCACCAATGTTGTGAAAATTGAATCGGACCGAATGGTCGGACCAGTTGGACCGGTGCCCGGGAGGGCTTTCGGCTCGTTCAGCATGGTTCAATCGTTTCGCCATTTGAACCGTTTCAGGCCGCTTCAGACCGGCTGTTGGGCCGGAAACTGGGGTTGAACTAGGAACTAGAGTAGTTAAATCAGGAATCGTTTATTGGTATTATTGATATATTATTGTGTTATTTTTAATAATTTCAATGTATTAGAACTTGAGATTTAGGAAAGATGATACATATAAGCTTTTGTATGTGTTTATTTTTAAGTAATGTTAAAATTTCATATTTTGCTTTATATTTATATAATTTATATATACGTATAATATTATTTTTATTTACTTATTATGTTATCGGTCCGACCATGCGACCTATGACCTGATAACCTCTCCGGTTCGATGTCCGGTCCGGCTTTTAAAACATTGATTACCACCTTATTAATTACTGATGTAGATAGGTTGAGACTGCATGCTGACTCAGGAGGATAGCTTTTGATGTGTTTGTAGAATATCATTTACCATCCAAAAAGAAAGGGCTTATTTGACTTACCTAACGGGCAGGTCTTCAAGTTACATCCAATAAGGATGTTCTTAAGGCCCGTTGGTTCAAAGAAGAGGTAGGAATGGAAAGGAAAATGTAAAAAAAGGAAAGAAAAGGAGGGAAAAATATTTTGCCACTGACTTGTTTGGTTCGCACTGGAAAAGAAAATGGGTTGATAGGAAAATTTTTGTTTGGTTGGAAGAAAATGAGATAGGAAAATGGGCAAAAGACCATTTTTCCCTTATCATCATCATCAACCCCATCACCATCAGTCGACATCATCACTATTGTCAACTTCTCCCTCATCCGTCAAACCGTCACCCCTTTTGCATCATCACCATCGTCAACCTCTTCTTCCTCTTCTGCGTTGATGGATCTGCAGTAATGCTGGCGAAGAGCCCATCGTCCGCTTCTTCTTCCTCTTCCATCAACCTCTTCGCATCATCACCACCGTCGAAGAGGGATAAGTAGGTCTTCTTTTGATCCATTTTGTAAGCTTGCCGGAAAATGGGTTCCCACCATTTTTGGTGGGAACCGATTTTCCCATGAATAAGGGAAGATGCCCCGCCGTCGGAAAACATTTTCCAGAGAAAATGGGAACCAAATAGCCGCTGCCGAACGGAAAATAGCTATTTTTTGTTCCCTTCCCTCCATTTGCATCCAACCAAACAGGCCCTTAGAGTTCCATGGGCTTGTAAAGAAGTAAAGCACACTCGTTATATTCTTGCATGTCTTCTGCCATTTGACCTTATGTTTAGGGCTGTTCCACAACCTTTTTTTTTGTTGAGATTATTGTGTTTTATTCTGATAAAAATTCCCATCCATCTAATGTAATATATCGGTAAATACTTTTCACCCTATAGTAATTGAGTAAGTTATATTATTGTGTGTAGTATGTGAAATTCAGTTGTTTTTGTTCCGAACGGAACACATGGAATTTGAGGTTATGTCTGTTCCACAACTATTTATTTGAGATTATTGTGTGTTTTATTTTGATAAAAATGTCCATATATACATTTAATATAATATATTAGTAAATGCTTTTCACGCTATATTTGAGTGTAAGTTATTGTATTGGGTAGTATTTTGATAAAAATACCCATCTTTTATTTTAAATTTAGGACACCATTAATTTCTCTTGGCACATAGATATATCATGTTGATACATGCAAAGCACGCGAAAGCATATAATCTATTGTTTCTAGGGTAAAAACAATCAAATATAATATATAAACTCAATAAAAAGTAAGTGTTTTAGCAAGTGACGGTTGACTAACTAATATATATTTCCCTAATATATTAGGGATGCCAAAGGTACTTGGCGTCCCTAATAAGAGACACCAAGGGCGTCTCTGATAAATTAAATTTGGGACATCAAAAATAGTTTGAATGTAAATTAACCGTTTTTATTTGTCAGTTTCACACTCTCACGATCATCTTCCTCTTCTTGATTCAAATGAAAGACCCTTTCATCGCCGCCATCATAAAAAGAACCACTACTACCACGCCTTCACTACCACCACCACCACCACCGCCACCACCTCCCTCAGCACTGCCAATTCTCTCTCATTTAACTCTAATATGAGACTTCTTGCTTCTTCCTGCTTTTTTAACTTTTGCTTCTTCCTCCTCTCTCTCTTTTTCTCCCTCCAGATCTGTTCTGCTTGCTCATTATTTTTTATTATTTTATCTTCTAACTCGTATTGTTATGGCTTGCAGATCGATGTTATGAAACATTACTACAAAATATTTCTTTTACGACCCTAAAGGGCGTCTCTTTTTAAAAAAGGAACGTAAAAAATAAAGGCGGTGGCATTTTTGTAATTTTGAGTGAGATTTGAATAGTTTTAGACGTCCCCAATTCAAAAAGGGACGTCTAAAGTCACTTTAGACGTCCTCAATTTAATTGGGGACATCTAAAGTTATTTTTTTTTAAAATCACATTATCATTTGTTTATATTGTATGGATTATATATTTTATTGACAATATTTTTTAATATATATAATTAATATTTATTTGAAAAATATATAATAACAACTTGAAGTTAAAGTTTAGGTAATCTTAAAAGTCATGGCTTTTGAATAGTTGTTATATAGTTTTATTAAATATTGATCTTCTATCATGTTGGCATTATAGGAATCAATTGAAGAAGAAATATAATTATGATCCCATTGATTGTGAATCGATTGATAGATTAGACTTTTGGGTGCTTGAAGAAATCCAACTCCTAAATTTGAAAATTTAGAAGCGACAATTCTTCAATTTAAACAAATGACGAAAGATTATGTAGGTTTCTAACTATCTCTTCTCTTATCTAAGATTATATTCTTACACAAATGAATATAACCATGGTTTTAGCATAACTATTACTAATTTTATTTATTTGATATATAGGTGATGATGATATTGCTGGGGCTCCATCTTTAAATGATGATTCCATTGTTCCTAGTGCCTTTACTTTTCCTCCTACAGCTTCACCTCCTAATGTCTCAATGCTTAGAGAGTTGAATGATGCAGTTGATGCTTATTTTAATGATGATAATTATTAGTTTACTAGTTTAGTGATTGAATATGGGAATATTTTGTTATCATAAACATGTTTTGATATTTTATTATGATGAATATTTTGTTCATTTGGGATTACAAATTACAGCAGGTGTCATTGGGTGATATATATATATATATATATGATCGGGTGACGTCAATTTTTGAAGGAAATTGTAAAAAAAATTTGATAACTATATGATTATCTTGATATTTTCAGTATTTTGTTAGTATTTGGAATTTGGATATATAGTATTCATAATTTGGATGGTGTTATGAGAAATCACATTATTTTTTGATTTTTTACTCCTCACCGATCTGGCCTAGAGTTGACTCCGATTTGACCCAGTTACACTTGACCAAATACCTGGACCGGTTCAATGGCCAATCCAGGTTTAATAACCTTGGAATTTATAGTTAAATGATGATATTTCAAAAATATGACGCATTATCATGCTTGATCGGAGAATTTGACATAATAAATATAAGAAACTTGACCTAAATGTTGTCTATATCTACATATTGTTCATGCTGTTGTTGAACCTAAATCACCTACTCCCTCTTGTACTTATTATAATGCATCAACTGCCATTTCTCGTGCACAATGAATGACAGTTAAGTTATTAAATTGGTCCGAAATTGATAAATATTTCCAACTTTATCCCTACTTTAATGATGTGCATTTAAATGAATCAGTTAAAAATAAGGGCATAATGAAAAAATAGTAATAAATGAGTTAGTTAGAGGTAGACAGAGTTTTGTAATAAGAATCAATGTGAGTACATGAGAGAGTTAGGAGATAAGCTTCTAATGTTTTATGTTCAACCCCTACATATATTTTACCCAGTTACGAAATTCATGGTATTCTCATGTCTTCACAGGATTGGATAACTTTTTTTATAGAAACGAGACAGCCTAGATGAGAAAAGTAAAGATTCGAAGACATAGATCTTGTACTGCTATAATTTTTTCGTACTCATATGATGAAATCCAAACCTATAAGTGAAATTATGATCTTCTAATCATCGTTTCATCACATGTAAACAAAATTTTACTTGATACACTCTCCTTGTTCATTCCACTTTCAGTGGTACCTAGCTTAGCTTCCATCTTTCTCCCATCATTCTCTATTTAAAATTGATGTTTTATTTATTTTTTGACTAGAAAAACTGATGTTTTATTGATTCCATATTCCATGGACTTCCTCATATAATTTTATATAATTGTTTTTAATCAAAGAAAAAAAAAATTGCTAGTGTGTTATTAGTCCCACATCGCTTGGTTTTTTGTACCCTGGAGCATTTATAATGGGAAGAGAGAAACCCCGGTTCATCTTTGTGGATCTCATTAATCAATGGTTAATGATCTGCCCTTGAATTTAGAGTTTGAGTTCATCGGATAAATATGAGCTCCTAAAGGTGGCATAACGGTAATCACATGGAAATGCCCGCTCTGAGTGATGAAAGGGTAGTGAAGATTCCACCGTTGCCTTTTCAATCCTTAATCGTCTCTCATAGGGGACTTAGATACTAAAAATGGTTAAAATTAATTAACAATAATAAGTTGATTCTATAAAAAGGATTTGGTCTACAATATAAATCATTTTGAGAGTAATTAATATTTATTTATCAATTTTATCTCTATTATTTATGTTTAAATATGACTCTATATTTTTCTCTCTCATTTAATATTTCATTTAATTAATGTGGATAAAGTTTGAAATTTCTTTCAATTTAAGATAAATTTAATTAGTTAACCAGTATTTTTTGGTTCTAATAAACTAGTGAAAGTGGCTTATATTGTAGACCGGAGGGAGTACATCTTAAATAAACTTGGTTTTTTAAGTATGCCTTTATTTATGAGGGGCAGGTAAGAGGGAGAAGTAAAATAAATATAAATATAACCAACCTTTTAATTAATGTAATACATATAGTTAATGAGGGGTATAAATGAAAAAAATAATAATTAAATGTTCAAACAATTTTTGTCGGGCTCTTATGAAAAGAATTAAGACAATTCAAATTTTGGGAACTCTTATAAATAAAACATGAGGTAGTACTCGTCAAATAATCATAAAATATTAAATTTTACTTGCCTGAACACAAAAATACTCCCTCTTGTCCTTAATAAATGATATATTTAGGGAGTTGATTTTAGTTTTAAATATAAGATATATTTATCAATATTTTTCTAATTTACCCATATTGATACTCCCTAAATAATAATCAAGGAAGAGAAAGAATGAAGAAATTAAGGTAGATGATTAGGGTATTTTAAAAAATAAATACTATATTAATTAACTTAATTAACTCCCTTAATCTAATCAAATTAAATAAATTTATTTTATAGTCAAGACTGGATGGAGGATCATCTTATTATAAAACACAATCCCGAATGAAGTATTATTTCGTTGGAAGCTGCATTTCTTTTAACTGGTAAAGACAATCCAATTCAGATATATGTTGTGGAACCAATTTCCTGACTAAGTAGGGAGTTAATTCGATTTTGACCGTCGATATTTAATTTTTTTAATAAAATTATCTTAATAGGCAGAAATCTTAAAATAAAGATAATCTTTTAACTATTATTTTTTTTAAAAAATAATTTTTATCTAAAAATCACATTTTTTTAAAAAAAACTTTAATCTAGACCGTCCATATCAATTATGGACAATCCAGATTTGATTAGCTATTGTTTAGAAGTTTCGAGATTTTATTGGGAAAAAACAATTGCAATATATAAGTACACGATCTTAGCCGAGACATATGTTTGTTGATTATATTGTTTTCGGCTAGAGGCATCCGTGTCTTGGAGAGAGCCAGGAGAAAAACTACACAAACATACTCCATCAAAAAAAAAAAAAAAACGTTGCAAATCAAACCTGCAAATTAGCTTCGTGGATCGTTGTTGTGTAAATGGACTTATTTACACGTTTTACGGGATTGTTCAGTCACTTCTGAATTATGGAATGGATTCTTACTACCGGATTGGCGTGATCTATTTTTTGACATGTTGGATAGAAATGACTGGCTTATATGGTGTGCAAGGAGAAAAGACGTAATACAGGGATTTGAGTTTCATCTTTGGTTTACGGTATTATGGCGGTATATTTGGTTGGCTCGTAATGACCGATGCTTTAATAATAATACTTGGAGTAGACATGCCATTTTAGCTCGTGCTCGAGTCTGTTTAATATGGGGTAATACAAGACTGTTTCAAAATTAGAGTGAAGAAAGGAATCATCCCCATTGGATGTCACCACCGCTTGGGTGGGTGAAGATTAATACTGATGGATCCAGGAGTGACAACTTAGGGACTTGCACTTGTGGAGGTGTTTTGTGAGATCACAATGGTAAGTTTTTGATGGGGTTTATGTACCACATTGGGCAAGGAACAATAGTATCTGCGGAAGCTTGGGG
Organism: Inga leiocalycina; assembly: GCA_963242795.1. Classification (NCBI taxonomy): domain Eukaryota; kingdom Viridiplantae; phylum Streptophyta; class Magnoliopsida; order Fabales; family Fabaceae; genus Inga; species Inga leiocalycina. The sequence goes on along the minus strand of OY725329.1, from coordinate 11,595,910 downwards.
TGTTTTGTGGGGACTTAAACTTGCATGGGATAGAGGATACAGACAAATCCTGATTGAGTCTGATTGTAGTGAAGTCATGGATCTAATTTAGGGCAAGGTGTCTCAGTAACACCCTAATTTTCACCTTATTGTGGAGGTTTGCATGCTGATGGACCGAGACTAGGAAGTGGAAATGTCACATTGCACTCGAGATGTTAACACAATTGCAGACATTATAGCAAAAGAAGCTTGAAAGATAGCGATCGATCTCCATATCACCGATTCGCCCCCTGATGCTATTACCACCATATTAATTATTGATGTAAACAAGTTGAGATTGCATGCAGACTCAGAAGGATAGCTTCTGATGTGTTTGTAGAATATCATTTACTATATAAAAAAAAAGGGGCTTATTTAACTTACCTAACGTGCAGGTCTTCAAGTTTCATCGCATAAGGATGTGCTTAAGGCCTGTTGGTTCAAAGAAAAGGTAGGAATAGAAAGGAAAATATAAAAACAAAAAAAAAGAAAGGAAAGGAAGGAAAAATATTTTGCCACTGACTTGTTTGGTTTGCACTGGAAAAGAAAATGGGTTGATAGGAAAATTTTTGTTTGGTTGGAAGAAAATGAGATAGGAAAATGGGCAAAAGACCATTTTGCCCTTATTATTATTATTATTATTATTATTATTATTATTATTATTATTATAACATCATCATCATCATCAACAACAACAATCCCATCCCCATCAGTCAACATCATCACCATTGTCAACTTCTTCTTCTCCCTCATCCGTCAAACCGTCACCCCCTTCACATCATCACCACCGTCGACCGCTTCTTCCTCTTCCGCATTGACGGATCTGTAGCGACGCCAGCAAAGAGCCCAACCTCGGCTTCTTCTTCCTCCTCTGTCAACCTCTTCACATCATCACCACCGTTGAAGAGGGATAAGTTGGTCTTCTTCCATTTTGTAAGCTTGCTGGAAGTTCCCATCATTTTTTGTGGGAACCGATTTTCACATGAATAAGGGAAGATGCCCCGCCGCTGGAAAAAATTTTCCGGAGAAAATGGGAACCAAATAGCCACCGCCAGACAAAAAATAGTTATTTTCCTTTTCCATCCCTCCATTTGCATCGAACCAAATAGGCCTTTAGATTTCCATGGGCTTGAAAAGAAGAAAAGTACACTCGTGATATTCTTGCATGTCATTTGCCATTTGACCTTATGTTTAGGGCTGCTCCACAACCTTTGTTTAGGGCTGCTCCACAACCTTTTTATTTTATTTTTGAGATTATTGTGTTTTATTCTGATAAAAATTTCCATCCATCTAATGTAATATATTGGTAAATACTTTTCACCCTATAGTATTGAGTAAGTTATTTTATTGTGTGTAGTATGTAAAATTTAGTTGTTTTTGCTCCGAACGGAACACATGGAATTTGAGCTTATGTCTGTTCCAAAACTATTTATTTGAGATTATTGTGTGTTTTATTTTGATAAAAATGTCCATTTAATATAATATATTGGAAAATGCTTTTCACGCTATATTTGAGTGTAAGTTATTGTATTGGGTAGTATTTTGATAAAAATACCCATCTTTTATTTTAAATTTAGGACACCATTAATTTCTCTTGGCACATAGATATATCATGTTGATACGTGCAAAGCACGCGAAAGTATCTAATCTATTGTTTCTAGGGTAAAAACAATCAAATATAATATATAAACTCAATAAAAAGTAAGTGTTTTAGCAAGTGACAGTAAACTAAATAATATATATTTCCCTAATATATTAGGGATGCCAAAGGTACTTGGCGTCCATGATAAGAGACACTTGGTTGTCCCTAAATTAAATTTGGGATGTCAAAAATAGTTTGAATGTAAATTAACCGTCTTTATTTATCAGTTTCACACTCTCACGCTCATCTTCCTCTTCTTCTTGATTCAAATGGAAGACCCCTTTCATCGCAGCCATCATAAGAGGAACCACTACCATCACACCATCACTCCCACCACCACCTCGCTAAATGTAAACAATTCTCTCTTGTTTAACTCTAATCCGAGACTTCTTGCTTCTTCCTACTCTTTTAACTCTTGCTTCTTCCTCTTCTCTCTCTCTGTTTCCCCTCCCGATCTGTTTTTCTTGCTCACCCTTTTCTATTATTTTATCTTCTCTCTCTCTTTTTTGGGTTTCCCATCTATTTTGAGTGTGTTTGGGGAAAGCGTTTGGACCCCCAAATGCTCAATTAAATGGGATAAACTCAATTAGCAATTGAGAAAAAAAATGTGAGTGTTTGGATACCATTTTCATCAATTGAGCTTATCTCATTCAATTGAGCGTTTGCCATAAGCTCCACTTCCTAGCGTTTACTGATTTAGCGTTTGGGGAGGGTGTGAATGATTAAAATATTTTTTCAGTTGTATCCAGTGTGCTATGAAATTGATTGCAATTTTACTCTTAATATACTTGTTCAACTACAAAAATTAATTTAAATTATTTTTTGGTGCTTTTAACCCTTAAAATATTTTTTTAACTGTGCCCAGTGTGTTATCAGACTGATTGCAATTTTATCTTTAATGTACTTTTTCAGCTTCAAAAATTATTTTAAAATATTTTTTGGTTCTTTTAACCCTTTAAAATATTCTTTCACTCACTCCCTCTTATTATCACAAAAGCCTTTTGTGTTTAAGTCAATCCAAACAAGTTTTACTTTTACAAAAATCATTTATACAATCCCTGTTCCAAACATAAATCATATTACACAATCGGGCTTTTACCAAAAATAAGATTACCAAAAGCTAAATTGAGAAACTCTATTTTTTCAATCGTTGTTCCTAACACACACAAATTTATCTTCTAACTTGTATTGTTATGGCTTGCAGATCGATGTTATGAAACATGCATCTTGGCCTACGTTCCCATCGAGAAGACAATGTTCATCTCTCCCTATCGCTCCTCTCTATTCGCTATTATGAGAAAATGAATTTCAATAATAGAAGCATATGAGTTTTTTGCAACTGATTCCTCTTATTGTTATCATCTTCTGCCTGTGAGATTTTGACTTTGGAGTTATTATTGTGTAAATTTTGGATTTGGAGTTCAGATACTATATTTGTAATTTTATTGACTATAATTTATAATTTCTGGTTTTAAATAGTGTTTAGTCCAAATCTGTAATATAAAAGATTTTTTTTAAAAAAAAGAACCTTTAGACATCCCTTTTTTTAAAAAAGGAGCGCCTAAAGTCACTTACAACGTCCTTTTTTAATGGACGCCGTATCCTTACTTTACTACGTCTCTAGCATAGACGTCCCCCCTTATTTTATACTTTAAAAGGGCTAAAAAACGTATGTTAAAAACGTTATCTATGGTAGTGATGGCTCCTTACTTTCTCGAAGTCCCTTAAGGCAACAACATAGTCCAGGTCATTTCTCAGTTCAGCAATTGTAAGAACGTTGGCCTCTGCGTCCTCATGGCCTCTAGCACCGTCGTTAATGCCTCCCTCAGTCTCTCTCCTGCGCCTTGTGCTCCTAACATCTTTTGTGCCGGACATCATGCCATCCTCTCAATGTCAGCCGCATTCGGCCCTACCCAGTACCCCACTTCTAGTTACGCCCTCAAACCCCCCGCTGTTAGCCTCACCTCCTCAAACGGCAACGTCATTAAAGGGTTGGTGGTTGGCAGTTTGGTCTCGGAGGGCCCGGTCAATGTGATAGCAACTTCATTAAACAGCCCCCCCTATTATAGATTGTCATATGAAGATGAAGAGTGTGCGCGAAACACGGCTGCTGGAGTTGGAGAAACTGCGTACGCACCGTCTCATATGGGTTGTGATACCATCGTTCATAGGTTTTCAGCGCGAAGCACGGCCATCGGAGAAGCAGAAACGCCATACGCGGTGTCTCATCTGCCTGCAAGGATACCTACGTCTGCAACTGTACACAGCTACTCAGTATTTAACTGAGATTTGAATATATACGCCCATTTCTTTTACCAAAAACTTTGTATAGCACACAATTCAAAACTCGGATGAATTTTTGATGAATTGAAGTCATATATACTCTTGAAAATAATTCAAAATATTTCTCCTTTTTCTCTTTAACTTGTAACAAGTTACAACCAAAGGGATATACTCTTGAAGTCATATATACTCTTGAAAATAATTCAAAGTATTTTTATGCCTGTATTAACTAAAGTACTTTTGTCCCAATATGATAAAAAATATTAAAAAAAAAGCTAAAGTATACTTTTACTCATTTTAGTTTACTTGAGGTATACTTTTAGTACCTTAACTTTAAAAGCATATTGTTGGCTCTATAATTTTAAAACTATTAATGCTGCTAATAGAAAACGGTGATGCAACAAACTTAAATGTTGAATGTGTAATTAAATGCTATTAACCTTAAATTTAAAATATGTGTAAATTAAAAAATATCTAAAAACCAAAGAAGCTCCTATAATTTCAAACAACTTATTAAAACATTAAGTTTTACTATGATAGAAAAAAAAACCAATACAAAAGACTACCATAGTAAGAAACTTTCACTAAATACTTTGAAAAAGTCAACCATAGTAGAAAGACATATAACCATACAAATTAAAGTCTACCATAGTTATTATGACTAAAACTTCGTAATAAAGCAATCAAAACATCACCATGGAGAAAAGAATCGACCATGGTAGGAAAAAATTTAGCCACCTGATTGACACTATATAATCACAGTGACTGCAATTTACAAATGGGTTAGGGCATTTGAAGCCCTCAATATAATCATAATCTTTTTTTTTTGTCAAACTCAATATAATCATAATCACCACTTCCCATTATAACAAAGATATATCTGCATCTGAATGTTTAAATTCGTTTCATACACAAAAAAACATTTAGGCCTAGGCTTTAATAAAATAGCCATCACAATAAAACAAAATATTCAAAAAATGCAACATATACAAAATAGACCCTAAAATTCAGCAGTATACATCAGATTGCACTCATGTCACTAAATAAGGCATACAAGATTGATAAATCAAATCAATTCTTGGACGCCTTCACCTTGGTAGTACTATCTGAACTCTCACTTGAAAAATAATGAATAACCATGAGTGAGTCACACGGACCCAGTAATCACCATTCCAATTTAAGAAGTATGCAGGAAATGATTACATGATAGTTAAATGGACAAAATATACATTCATATAACATAAAGCATAAACAGCTTTCCAAAAACAATAATAGTTCAAGAAATAATTCAACATACATAAAACTCCCTTAACCGTCCTTATAACCGCTGACAGAACCCATGGGCTATAATACATAACAGGATTCATCTCTATGACAAGACTGCACCAAACTCCCATATAATGAAGTGTAGTGATAACTCCCTAATTTTAGATTATTTTAAGACATATTTTAAGGAAGTCATCTATGATAAATTAAAGGGATTTAATTAAGATTTTGATAAGATATCAACTTGGAGTATGATATAAGGGACTTTTGTATAAATATCAAATTTTAGATAAAATAGTGATAATTATAATAAAGAATAATAATTTAATATTCTGAAAAATAAAATAGAGCAAAACAAAAAATATATATTTTAGATTAGTATTATTATTATTATTAGCAGCAGCAACAGCAGCAGCTAATATCTATCTTTTTGTCTCGTTATCTTCTCTTTGATTTTATTTGTCCGAGATCGCAGCAGCACAGAACATTTTAAATGAGGCAATTGGGAATCTTATATAAAGGACCTAAGAGCCACACGTTTAGGCAGCCAGGAGGAGACGTGTTCGAATATAGAGAGTAAGTAGAGCATTAGTGCTAAGGGCTAGAGAGAGAAGATAGAGCGATTGGAGAGCTGGAGCTTGAAGATTTAAAGAGATTTAGAGCTTTAATCTTAGTTTTTTCATTGATTTTCTTTTCTCCTTCACCTGGCTTCTGTTATGAGCCGATTATTATCTCTGTTTTTTGTTTGATTTTGAACATGAGTAGCTAAACATTTTCGCTCTATGATTATTTGAATCCTTGTATGGATTGAGTAATTTGTTTCACTTCTTTTATTTGTGATTAAAGTTCTTACTATGTTGATTTTACTCTATTTTCAATACTTCTTGTTGATTGGCCACCAACAAGATTGACTAGTTTAGTCAACTAATGCTTGAGAGAACTAAATTGAATATAGAACTTGAGTTTAATCGTATGAGAACTTGAAATTTGAGAGTTGAATGGATAGTTTTGTTAATAAAATAGAAATACACTTATTAGTCTCTCATAGCCAAAAAAGGGACTTGATTTAGAAATTGGTTTAATTTATTTATTAAAATATTAATATATTAATTGAATTAAACACCTATTTAGAGACTTGAGAGGGCACTTATGATGTATAATAGTGTTTTGGGATAGCATAATTGACTTTATGCAGCAAATAAAAAAGAGAATCCTATTAAGTACTATTAAAATACAAGGGGAATAATAATCCCAGGCTCCTCCTATCCTGAATAAAAATCCTAACTTTAAAATTCTCAATTATACTTTTTCCTTAAACAAATTAAATCTTAAAACATTCTCACTCAACATAATTAAGAACTTAATTAAGATAATTAATTTATTTTTGTTATAGTCCTCATGGGAACGATCATTTTTATACATGGTGACAAAGTTATGTCTTTAATGAAAGGGAGCAATCAGAGGAAGAGAACTAAATAGGCTTACAAGTTCAATTATAATAATAAAGTAGTATATTTGTTCACCTAATAATATTAAATTATAATAATAAAGTAGTATATAAATATGTCCGCAACATAATATGAATTTTGAAGTTATTCATAACCTAATTGCACTTTGACAACATTATGTAAACATAGCTAAATATATATATTAACAAGTGCAAGGGATTGTAATGACAAATCTATGGGCGTCTATTGATAAGTCCATATGCCTATGTTGATTGGTGAGGTAGCTGACAGTGACAACTCTTTTGTTTGTCCAAATAATATCATGTGAGACATTGCTTAAATAATATGTCTACCTAATTAATATTAAATTATAACATCAAAGGTAGTATAAATATGTCCATACATAATATGAATATATATCAACAATTCCAGGGGAACGCATCGACAAGTCCAGGGGTATCTATTGACAAGTTTATGTCCATCCATTGACAACTGAATTTACATCAGAATACAAATTCTCATAAATGAAAGTTGGATACAATACCCTATTATATCTACCTTGTATATGCATTTGCATATGCAAATGCATATACAAGGTACTAACTACATATTCATGGAAAATCCAAAAAAATCATTGTGGTTGATAATTCATCCAATTATCAGATCAATCCTTCCACTTTGTGGAGTTCATTTCAGGTCTTCTTGTTGGCATCATTTGGGCGGCGCATGCCAACGAAGGTGAATCTTCCATGGTTCCCGGGCCCGGACCGGACCGGAAACCGCCGAACCGGTCACTAGACCGGTCCGGTTCACGGTCTGGTCAGAGTCCCAAATTAAAAAAAAAAATTTAACTTTTTCCTTTAGAATTTCATACTATAAGCTTAAAATTTTCAATTACTCACCGGTTTGGTCCCGGTTTAGCTCCGGTTTGGTCCCGGTTTGACCCACTGACCCTTAACCCAGTACCTCGACCGGTTCAATACCCGGTCCGGGTTTTAATACCTTGGAATCTTCATTACACATAGTGGTTGATAGTCCATCCCAACTTTCTGACGAGTTATCAAACCTAAACAAAAATGAAAAGTACAATATTTTAGTAATTAATCACAAGTTTGCAACACCTCATTGACAAGTTAACTTCCAAAAGGAAGTACAACTTATGCATATTATATTGCTTATACCTTGGATCATTCGTTAGTGCCCTTGTAGTATCATTTTTAGTTTCTCCTCCATATACAAGCCCACTTTCTCCATTGAATGTAATTAAATTTTCAATTCCTTCATCATCTAGTAGGTTCACAAATGTAGTTGTATCAAATGTCAATATGAACATAACAACTCTATTACTTTCTTTTCCCATAATCACTGATATCATTTTTTGAACTCTTTATAATTTGTGCCTTCCTTAATGGTTTTTTATCTCACTGTTCCCCCAACATATATTATATCCCTAGCCCCACTAATTACAAACCCTCTCCCCATATAAAGGAAACATAATATATTCTTCCTAAATGTGCTAGCCATCATCACTATCCACCTGCATGATACAGTTGATATTAACAAGTTTACCACAACAACTATTGTTGTCCCTGTTAACAACACATCTGACTTTGTACATCAGGAGTTCCAACCACACAACTTTCACCCCCATGTTAATTAATTCTCACTTTTAATGCATAAAAAGAGCAAAAAATACCCAAAAATATAGCAAACATTTGAAAGCCTCCTCAAACACAATTAAACCATAACTAAAATATTTAAATTTGATCTATAATTGTCATTAATAAGTTCATCACACATATTAATAACAATTATTGCTGTACCTATTAACAACCGATTTTTTCCTTCACATATCAGGTGTTGTAACCACAAAACTTTCACTCTCATCTTCATTCCTTTGCCCTTGTAATGTAGAAACAGAGCATACTATACCCGAAAACATAGTACAAAATCTAAACCCTACCCAAGCACATTGGAACCACAACCACATAATATACTTTGCATTTAATCAGACCTCTATTTAACCTCATTTATTCCTTGTGATTTTTGCTATTTTTCTTTACCAGCATTCTACTTCTCTCCTTTATCATGTTAAGTTCCTAGGAAGCTCCTCCTCCATTGCCGCCACCTCTTCCTCCACTGCCTCCTCCTGAAATTGAGGCTTTGATGTAGATGTTAGCAAGCCTTGACTGCAACACAATGCGTCTCGTGACATACGCTGACAAGCTAAAGAAGAAGTTGAACCACATACTTGATTACAATGATGTTGAATATGACTTGCAATCAGACCTTTCATCTCCCTTATCTAATGATGAGGATGAGGACAATATTAGTGGTAATGACTGAACATCATTATTGTTTTTTTAAAATATTAAAAATGACATTAACAAAAAAACAACTTAATAATTCACAATTATTAATTAAGAACCTTAAAATATTCTTGCCAACATACTTTATAGTACTAACTTAATAAACGTGAAGTTAATAATAAAGTTAACAAAAAATAACTTAATAATTCACCATTATTAATTAAAAACTATAAAGTATTCTTGTAAATACACTTAACGATTCTAACTTAATAAACTTTAATTAAAGCTTTCAAAATCTTTCTTCTTTCCCACGTTGACTCTGGGTGCCTTCTCGTTATCTGATGATTGTCAAGAGAAGGTACGCTTTCACTATGTCCTGTTCAACTTCCAACAAATGGAATTATGGTTTTTTCATATCTCGTCTAGATATCTATTTAAACTCCCCATTTTCATTTGTTTTCCTACATCTTCTTCATTGTCCTCTTCCTTGTTCCTTCAATCTCCAAGATGAAAGGCTGTGAGGAAGACTTGCCAGAAAACTCTCGGTGTCATCATCCATCTCTTCCTTCTCCTCTTCCTCAACCTCCACCTCTTGCTTCTCCTCCCCAACATCCTCCTCCTCCACCACTGCCTCCTCCTCCGCCTCTGTCACCTCGTCCTACGCCTCCAAATCCTATGATTCCTCATTGTAGTGTTGTGACATGCACAAGAGACTGACCATGCTATGAGAAGGCTTTCTGGATGCTTCTCTAGTATGAACAGGAAAACCAATTTCATACTTGATGAGTATGGGATTAGCCATGATCCTAACAATGATCTTGGCCACTCCTCTGATGATAGGTAGCGTGGTGATCTCATCAATTCATCATGCTACTCGCCACTATTCTTTTTTATTTGTTTTATCATTTTTCATTTTTAAATATTTTGTAAAAAAAAAAAGAACGTATCCAACAATTCTTATAGAAAAATTATCATGAAATAAAATCAACAACCGACATGAACACTTACAAATGATCTGTCTTTCCCAACTACTCTTATTTAAAGTACCTTATCACATATATCTCTAATTAAATTCACCAGTTTCAATTTTTTTTTGTAATATGGTGGTTGATATATGCAACAATGCAAGCATGAAAATTTTAAAAAATTGACAAATACATAACAGTTATTAAGGAAAACCCATCACTTATTATAATATCACTTCAAATTCCTAACAGTTATTAAAAACTAACCGTAACCATTTATAAAATATAATGATCTGTATATCTAAAGGACGCAATGGCTCAATAATCCATAAAACCCTCTCTATATAAATGTCCAAAAATTAAACTCCACTTCTCCACTCCCATTTCAACTTCTCATAGCTGACTATAAGCTTTTGTTCTTCTTGACCAAAATTATGGGCAAACGCAAGAGAACTTTTGCTTCATCATCTCATGACAAATTGGAAGATGAACATCCTCCACCAACAAGCCATGAAGGGCTCGTCCACATGACCTACAAGCTCCATCATATGGTCCAGGTTTACCTGTGAGAGCAAGGATGCATGGACTAGTGCTTGAAGGAACTTACTACTATCATTGCTCTTTGAACGAAAAGGTAGACAAGTTACTGGAGAAGGAAGAATTTGATAATGTATCATATTCTTAAAACATATGTATGTCTTTTTATTTTTTGTTTGTTTATATACTTTGTATTTTTGTTTTTTAATTTTGTTTGTAAAATGGTGGTTACATAATCAACCACCAAAATTAAAAAAAGTGAAATACATAACACTTATTAAGTAAAACCTATCACTTATTAGAATACCTTGTAAAAAAAGTGAAATAAATAATGGTTATTAACAAAAAAAAACCATGATAAATGTAAACAAATAAATAACAGTTCTTATGGACGATCTGTGATATAAAGTTTTAGGCATGGTAACCCAAAAAACCTTAACATTCATCTTCTATTTAAACATCTTAAACAGAATACACTTTACACTTTGTCTGTTTGAATGAAACCCACTAACATTGTAACCTTGCAACTCCTGTTGTCTTTTCTGGCCATCAAGAGTCATTTTCAGTTGAATCCCACCATAAAAAGCCTTGTCCAACGTTTTAGTGATAGTCATGCTAGTGAATACACTTGACCCTTGTCTCAGTGACTGCTGCATGAGTTGTTTTCGTTCATGAGCCATAGCTAGGTATAGTTAGGATTTTTCTCATCCATTTTGCATTATCCTTCCTGCATTCAGTTCTAACAGTTCCTCTCCTGTTTCTTGCAGTGTTCAACCCTGCCGATTGGGCTGCCTTTGTGAAGTCACGATGCTATAAAGCTTCTGGGGTGATGTTAAATTAGTTTTGTGAAGTTATGTTTTATTAGAAAACCCATTATTACTCTGATTGAAGGTTCCTCTTCTATTGCAAGAAGTTGTCAACCTTATTACTTTGATTAAATGTTCCTACATTGTTGATATTTTTCGAAGTCACTTCAGAAGATATGGATCCCTAAGCAAATGCCTCTCCTTTTTTGAAAATATCCATATCTCCGAAAGTTACTTTGAAAAAATCAATAGGGATGTGATGAAAAAGCTAGTTCAGTTGTACTGAGAGTCATAATGGACAAGCGAATACTTACGGTATTTGTGAAGTCATGATGAGTAAAGCATTTAAGGCAACAAATTAAATTGCTTTTGTGAATTTATGTTTTTTTTTGGAAAAACCTATTATTGCTCTAATCGAATGTTCCTCTACTATTGTTGTATTAAGCAGGTGGCACCAAGTTAAAAGCTCTGAAATTCAACATTGTGATAAGTCCTAGACTCTTCAATGTGAGAGTTTCTGAGCTACTTGACCTCGACTCTATCTAATAGAGTAGTACTTTCCATGTCGAGTAGTCATACAATGTGGGATGGATCAAGATTTTCTAAGCTTTGTAGCTTGAATCAATTGCATGTCTGACCTATATATCTCATAATGTAACCGTTCATTACCTATACCGTGTTTATCTTTAGTAATTAAGCTAGGAAAGCAATGGCGGGGTAAAAAAGCACAAATATCCATGTATAGGAAAGGCCGCAACAGGTAAGCAAACGCTTAAGCAACTCAAGGGTTTGATTACCCCTTGCTCTATTCAAGGATTTAGATACCCCGTATGGCCTTTCCAATACTAATATTTGTAGGTTTTTTTCCTCAGCCATTGCTTTTCAGGGTTAATTCCTATGAAGAGACACAATTATAGGTAAACCATTGCATTATCACTTATATAGGTCAACATTGCCATTGATTCTTCCCACAAAATCTGGAATGTCTTGATCCATCCCATATTGCATAGCTACTCAGTGTGGGAGGTACTGCTCTATTATATACAGTATAGTCCAACTAGCTTAAAAACTCTCACTTGAACAGTCTCACAACCATACATCACGGTTGTTATATAACAACCTCATGTATTATGAATGTTTACGGTTTTAATTTAGGAACCATTATTTATGTACTAATACATAACGGTTGTCTACATGAGGCTTTTATTTAGTTTTCTTAAATATCACAGTTCTTACATAAGAACTATTATGTATGTTACTAAATAAATAACGATTATCAAAATGAAACCATTAAGTATTATGCAAGCATTACCATATATTTTGACGGTTGTTCAAGTGCGCACGTTAATTATTATCACAACAATGCACATATCATGACCTCATTAAGCCTCAATACATAATGAGTATTATATTAGAACTATTATAATAGGTCAAGAATAAATAACAGTTTGGAATTGTAATTTATTTGCGTGGAGCATATATAGCACCCGCGTGTATGACGGTTCGAAACGGTGATGTGTGATAGGTAATAACCATCATTTGTTGTGATTTCTGTAGTAGTGATAGAAGAAGGAAAAAACCACAAAGATTTAATTAAAAATAAGCTAAAATTATATTCACTTGCATGTTAATTTTCCGTGTGTGCATATAGAAGATCTAATTCATAATTCAAATTGAGTCCTATCCATATTTTGTCTTTCGCGTTTTTATTTTCTATAAAAGTGTTTGTATATTCCTTAAGTACGACATTGTAGCATTATTACTTAAGGGCCTGTTTGGTTCAATGGGAGGGGATGGAATGGGAGGGGATGGAGGGGAGGGGATGGAAGGGAAGGATAGGAGGTTACCTTGTTTGGTTTGGTTGAAGGGGAAGGAAGGAGAAGGTTTTTTAATGATCTTTTGTTTGATTCAAGAGGGGATGGGAGGGGAGATAATATGTAATTTACCATTTTACCCTTATATATTAGTTTATATATTTTTACTTATATAAATTATTTAAATTAATTTACACCTTAATATAAATTATATAATTTTTGAAAACTTACTCTCACCTTAATATGTATACAACAACTGATATAATAATTTTTGTTTTAAACTACGTTTTCAATGAAGGGCTAATTTGACTTTAAAAAAAGATGACTCCAATAACAATGCTTTAGCAAAAAATGACTAGCAACAATGCAAATTATTTAGATCACCCTATAACGTGGTTCTCAAAATTCAATTGCTGATAAAATTTATTGAGCCGAATGTGCATCAGGATTTGTGAAGATGAAACTATCAACCATCAGGATTTCTTATATGTTACTGTGCAAAAAATGAGAACATAAAAATAAAGTCCAAATTTACGTTTTTGGCAGAAAGTAGAGGAAGGGAATTGAGGGCAAGAGACTAGGAGTAACAGCAGCGGAGAGGGCATGAGTTGCAACCATGGGCATTGATGGGATATGACAAATATTATGAGGGTAAATTAGTCTCAATATTTGGCTCCCCTCCTAAACCCCCCAATTTGGAGGGAATCAAAATAAGGGGAGGGGAGGGGAGAGAGAAGCAAATTTTTACTCCCCTCCCTTCCAAAATTTCAAACCAAATGAGGGGAGGGGCTCATTTTTCCTCCCCTCCCATCCCCTCCCCTCCAACCAAACAGGGCCTAAGTATTTTGGTTGGTTTGCAATTTCCAAGCCTGGAATATTTTTAGAGTCAACCAAATTGCAACGAGCAAGCTTCCGAAACGTGAAAATTTTAATTTTTATATAATGAAACGTTATTTTAGGTTGAGCTTTTATGATTTTATTCAATTTTAAATTTAATTTCTATGACTGAAAAATGTTGTAATTAATCCTATACAGATTTCAAAGTTCTATTTTGATCCCATTCATAATTCCTATGAATATTTATTAAATTTTATCTATATCTATATAATTAAATAAATATCACTATAAAATATAATATCTAAAATAAAACAAATTAAATTAAGAATTGACTAATTAAACATATATAATTAATTAGTCAATATATATCATTCACACTCAAATATACAGGTTACAGATATTTCTCTGCCAAAAAAATTATTTTACAAGCTAAAAAACATTGTATTTTAAATTTAATCTCATATATGAAAAAAACAAAATATTTTATATTGTATATACGAAAAATAGCTAGTTTTGAAATATAAATTATCAAAGAAAGTTCTTCAATTTTCTTGTTGATGTGAAAACTTCGATGTGGTTTGTAACAAATTTAGGTTTTTTCTGTGACTTATAAAATCTTATTAATTAATCAATGCAGATTATTTACTCAATTTAATTCACATATTAAATGAAAAATAAACAATAAATCTTAAGTTCCTGTTCCACTGCTTCAATATGGTTTGTTTTAAAACACCATTATAAGTTGTGCTTTTCCGCCCTATGGAAACTCGGGATAGAAGGATACAGATCAGTAATCGATATTTATGGGGAGAATCATACGAGTTGTAATTATATAAAAGGATTGAATACCGAAAATAAAAATTTAAAACACTAAATTGTCCGTAACAAAAACTCCAAAATTTCTGCCTGCTTTGAATTAAAACCAAAACCACCCCTACCATGTCCTATGTTTTTTAACCTTTCCCACCCAGATTCATATCCATATCACCTATATATCATTTAATTATTAATATTGATATTTATCCATCTATACTATTAAACTTGTTTACCTAATTTATGTTATCAATACTTCTAAATATATATATATATATATATATATAAAATAAATTATAAAAGAGTCTAAAATTTTACTAAAATTATATAATTTTTATTTTCAATCGACCTTTGGATATGAACCATATATTATTTAATTTAACGGTGGATATGAGATGATGAGAAGATAATGAGAAAGAGGACAATGAGAGTATCCTCTTTTTCTAAGGGAATGTTTAATTTAGTGAAATTTAAAAGTACATATTAGTTTTAAAACTATATTAGAGAAGGTTGGAGAAAATTTAGAAAGGTTGGTTAGAGGCAATTCAGTTTCGAAATTGATATTTTAGTTTTTATTTTTTTTTTCATTTCAAATAAATATTATTCTCTCTAAATATTTCTCTTTATTTTTTCTTATTATATTTATAGCTTCTTCGCGTTCACTTTACATTATAATAGCTAATATAAAAAGTTTACAAGTGTTTCAGAGGTGAATTTACAATATACATTTTAACCACTAGAGATAACAAAATAACAAGTGTCTATATTTCATGGGTAAATTTACAAGTGCATATATGCATAATTTCAAAATAACAAGTATACATATGAAAAATTACAAATATTAATTTACATTATATAGCTAATACAAAAATTTACAAGTCATCCATAGGTAAATTTATAAGTGCACACAAGTATTTTAATAACTAATAATAGCAAAATAACAAGCATATGAATATAAGGATCAATGCTTATAATTGAAGAAATTATAAGGACCAATAAAAAAAAGGAAAAACTACAAAGATTTAATTAAAAATGATGAGAAAAATTATATTCACTTGCATGTTAATATTTACCGAGGATCTAATTCATAATTCAAATTGAAACCCATTATAAAGATGTGTGTATATATTTTTAAGAGCGATATTAATTGTAGCATATAATTAGTTAGTATTTCAGTTAGTTTGCAATTTTCAAGCATTGAGTATTTTCAGGGTTAACAAAATTGCTATGAGCAAACATGTGAGAATTTTAATTTTTATATATTGAAAAGTTATTTTAGGTGAAGCCAATTTTATTCAATTTAAAGCCTTTATGATTTTATTCAATTTAAAAATTTAAAATACTAAATTGTCCATAGCAAAAACTCCTAGATTTCCGCCTGCTTTCCATCTTTTTAGGGGAAAAAAACTAAAACCAAAACTTCCCATCATCTCTGTGACCGTTACCTTTGTTTTTTTTTTAACCTTTTTTTCCACCATGATTCGTATTCATGTCACCATTATATCATTAATTATGAATATTAACATCCAAAAATTATTAGTATTAATATTTATTTATTTATATTATTAATATTTTTATAGTATTAATACTATCAATTAAACCCTCGGCCCTGAAACAAAAAATTAAACTCACACAGGAATAAGAAACCTTACTAAGATGTTAAAAACAATTATTCCAAAAAAGAAACCACATTATCATTTGTTTATATTGTATGTATTATATATTTTATTTATTATATTAAAAATTTTATTGTCAATATTTTTTAATATATATAATTAATATTTATTTGAAAAATATATAATAAGTTATAAAATAATCTCAAATTTCACTAAAATTATATAATTTTTATTTTTAATCCAACTTTGTGCATTATTTTTCATTATATTTACTCAAGTGGCAAAGTTTGAGGCAGATGTAGTTTAATTTAGTGAAATTTAAACATCATATTAATCTTCAACTTATATATATATATATATATATATATAGGGGATGTTGGAGAAAAAGTAAGAGTTTTGGTTAGAGTATTTTTATATTTACATTTTAGTATTTTGTCTTTTAAAATAATTACAATTTTTATGGTCTTTTTAAATAAATATCATAGATATTTCTCTCCCGTTTTCACTATTATACATAGCCTCTTCTATACATATATATATATATATATATATATATATATTATACATGTAGCTTCGTTGTCATTTACTTTTCTCACACTTTGTTTCTTAATTTAGGAGGTTTGGCAAGAGTTAATTCAGTATTTTTATATTTATATTTTAGTATTTCTAATTTTTAAATAATTACAATTTTTATGATCCTTTCTTGTAAATATCATTCTCTCGAAGTATTTTTCTCTAATTTTGAGTTTTTGACCATTATATACCGTCTCTTACTATATATATATATATATATATATATGTTATACAGCTTATTTAGTGAAATTTGAAAAATACGTAGTTTAAAACTAGGATAGGTAATGTGGAAGAAAATTCAGGAGGGTTGGTTAGGGTGAATTAGTATTTTAAAATTTATATTATACTAGTTGGTCTTTTGACGGGCCATTTCTAATTTTTAATAAATATTATTCTCTGTAAGTACTCATTTCTCTCTAATTTTCCCTATTATATATCGTCCCTTCTATATATATAGCTTCATTCTCATCCACCTTTCTCATGTTTTGTTTCTTAATTTGTTCCTTTCTCTAAAAAACAAATCAAGATAATCATATCATGGCTTTCTTCAAACAAAGTCATCACCATCGTTTTCTTCTTCTGTCTCTTTTCATTATTCTTTCAACAGTTTCTGATCTGGCCTTTGGTTTCCATGGAAACCAGCAAGCAAAAGCTCAAGACAAGTTTCGGAAGCTGAAGTACTTGAGAGGCCAAAATGGTAATAATAATAATAAGATTTCAACAATTGATAAAAGCCTTTTTGAAGCGGAAGAGATTGATATAGAAGCTCATGTATATGAGCAAGAAGGTTTGAAAGAGAAAGATAGGATTGAGAAGCTTCCAGGTCAGCCTCCGGCTAGGTTTGCTCAGTATGGAGGGTATGTGACTGTGAATGAAGAAGCAGGACGTGCCTTTTATTATTATTTCACTGAAGCTTTTGATGATCAGCAGAATTTGCCTCTCGTTCTTTGGCTTAATGGAGGTAATATATTATTGTATATGTGATAATACTAAACCCTACGCACTGTTTGATTCCTATTTATTCAATTAAATTATTTTCATTATTGTTTAATTTGTAAAATGTTTTAGTGATTGTGATTGTGGTCAGTTAATGCATCTTGTGAATTCCGTTTGTATATACTTTCTTGACTCTTAAAGTTTTCATTCCCATTTTTCTTGAACAGCCCTGGTTAAAACATTCTAAAATGGGTCTTTTAGGGTTTTTAATAGGGAAACTGGTAATAAGGTCATAATTAAAGAAAATAATATCATAAAAGTCCCAGCACTTATCAATGGTAGCTCCTCCACTTGTCATTGACAAGCTATAAGATTTTTCAGATATTATTTCCCTTGGGATCTTAATGTCATTTTCCCTTTTTAATATTATGATAGGTTTTGCACTTGCATGTGTGTGTAACAATTTGTTATGGCATTCTGAAATGGCTTCTAGGGCTTCTTGTTATCAAGTTTTGTAAAATTAAATCCTTTTTTTGTATGAATATTTTTGAGCGAAAACGAAACTTGAATTTAAAAATTAAATCAATAATTATAAAATCAGTTATCACTTTTTTTTTTTGCCAACAGCTATTATTTTATTTATAATTTATAAAAATACTCTAATATGCTTTCCTAAGTTTTCAATGTTTAAAAGCTAATTACAAGTTACAACCAAAAGGGTAACGCAACATTGAGAAATGTAAGTTATAAATTCAGGATTCAGGAAGTAGTGGGGAAATAACTTATTTCTTCGTTTCTTGAAATAATTTTTTCTTTTTTTTTTTTGCCATTGAAAAAATTTTGATGTTTGAGAATTTTAACTACCACATAAAGAAATATTCTTATTCTTTAAAAAAGAATATATTAATTTTTGCAATTATATGTCTCCAGTTTTCGAGGACATGTACTTACATGTTGCCAATCTGAAAATATATATATATATATATATATATATTATTTTGGTAAAGGATATATTTAACTTGATAACATCTTTGTATTCAAGTTATTAAATAATATTCCTTATAGAAATAACAGTGTTTATTTGGATATATTCATGTCATTTAACTCAAAATAAAGTTATTTTTTGAACTAACTACTTATACTTTGATGATTTTAGATCCCATAATTCTCTCGTGGAGGATTTCTAGCTTGGTGTGCGTGTTGTTATTATTGTTGCAAATATATAACAGAATATAAGTCAGAATTTTTTGACCTGAAAATATAAGTCATAGTTATACACTATTATCAGTTTATCACTTTTTTCCCAAATAATATTTTAAATGACGTAATTTTCCATTTTGTTCCATTGTTTTCTCATTGTTTCTTTCTTTGTTTTTTGGCCCTTGACCGCGTGATCCAAATGCAGAATAATGAAATAGCATTGGGAATCGTTTAACATGTTCCCGGGTTTTGGATAATACCAAGTGACTTGGCAAATCTCCTCCCGCGATTCGTAACGCGACAATTTTCGAGTTAGGTGCTTATCCTCCAGCACAATAAACTCGTAAAGGGCCCAAGCTCAATAAAATTTAAATCTCAAGGAGTTGATTGTCCAGGGAATGCTAACACGTGACACACCGCTGGACGCGTTATCGCGTGTTTTAATTGTTAATTAAGAGAGCTACTGAATTTTTGACAAAAGTGTGGTAATAATAAACATTGTTCGTGATTTTTTTTCCATGACACTATTATCTCTCTCCTTTTTTTGCCACCACATACATTTCTTTTATAGATTTTATATGCGTGTCAGTGATCTTATTAACATTTGTTATTGATATCTGTGAAATGCATTTATTAGACTATATAACTAGTTTTCATCCCAACGCTGTTTGATTCGTCTTGGGTGCAGGGAGAGAGTTTCATGTAAATTACTCGTATTTTTTTCAATACAAGTCCTTTTCCTCAGTCCTTTTCTCTATTTTGCGTGTTATCATGACTTGCCCTGTTGTGAACATTGATTCATATCAATGCACCGGCCTATATATGATCAATATCTCGTCTCTCTGCGCCCAACAAATATATTTCTTGTCTTAGCTTCTTCGGCTTAAAACCGAACGGGCATGTAGTATTCAATAAATAAATGCATTTCACAGATATCAATAACAAATGTTAATAAGATCACTGACACGCATATAAAATCTATAAAAGAAATGTATGTGGTGGAAAAAAAAGGAGAGAGATAATAGTGTCATGGAAAAAAAATCACGAACAATGTTTATTATTACCACACTTTTGTCAAAAATTCAGTAGCTCTCTTAATTAACAATTAAAACGCGCGATAACGCGTCCAGCGGTGTGTCACGTGTTAGCATTCCCTGGACAATCAACTCCTTGAGATTTAAATTTAATTGAGCTTGGGCCCTTTACGAGTTTATTGTGCTGGAGGATAAGCACCTAACTCGAAAATTGTCGCGTTACGAATCGCGGGAGGAGATTTGCCAAGTCACTTGGTATTATCCAAAACCCGGGAACATGTTAAACGATTCCCAATGCTATTTCATTATTCTGCATTTGGATCACGCGGTCAAGGGCCAAAAAACAAAGAAAGAAACAATGAGAAAAAAATGGAACAAAATGGAAAATTACGTCATTTAAAATATTATTTGGGTTAACAGTAATATATTATCAGTATTATTACTATTAGTGTTATTATATGATGTAGATCAGAGTTGTTCTCTCTCCTCCTAATATGTAATATATTATAATTAATTACACTAATAAGTTTAATTATGATAGATAGCTAGCAAAAAAGTTTCAGATAAATAAATTGTGGCTCTCTAGCTATAACCAGTAAACAATGGTGATAAATATACCTTAATTGACACTTGATATTATTTAATCTCATTAATCTTTATACACACATTCATGTTGATATTTATAGCTTTTAATCATTCGTATCAAATGAGAAAAGTTACATATTTTTTATTTTTTATTATCAGGGCCTGGATGTTCGTCCCTTGGCTATGGAGCCATGCAAGAGCTTGGACCCTTCAGAGTCAACAGTGATGGCAAAACCCTTTTCAAAAACAGATATTCATGGAACTATGGTACCTCTCTGATTTATTTCGTTAGCTTTCAATTTAGGTTTTTACTTCCAAAGGTGGCATCATATCTTAAAACAATTAGTTATGAAATTTTGCTTGCTTTAATTAGAGGAAAAAAGTGTGTGTTTGAATTTAACGTTGTCAGAAGTCCGTTTATTAAAACATATGGGTACCATAGTTCATTTTTGTAAAAAGAAAAAAAAAAAGATTGTCTAAACTAAAAGTTATTTGAATGAAAATAATTTTTATATTTATAATTACTAAAATATACTTGGGTTTAATGATATGAAATATTTTTTATTTGAAATTCGAAAAATTTACAAAAAAAAGAAAAGAAATATAATATAGCATTTATTGTGTCAAATAATATAAAATTTTATAATATTTTGATAAAAATTTCATGTATTAAATAAAGATTCGTCAATTCAGGGGCTTGGAGACTTTTGGCCTTTTGTTTAATAGGTTATCAATTCAAAAAATAAATAAATAAAAGAGCTTCGTTATTACTGATTTTTTTTTTGTTCTGATCTTAATGGTAATTAGTTTGTGTGGTTTTGAATTGTATGAAGTTGCAAATGTACTGTTCCTGGAGTCACCAGCAGGAGTGGGATTTTCATATTCAAACAAAACATCAGATTATAACAATAATGGAGACCAAAGCACAGCTTCAGAAAATTATATATTCTTGTTGAATTGGTTAGAAAGGTTTCCTGAATATAAGAACAGAGATTTCTACATTACTGGAGAAAGCTATGCAGGTCACTATGTGCCTCAACTTGCTCAAACTATTCTCTTACACAACATCAAAGCCAACAAGACCATCATCAACCTCAAAGGAATCTTGGTTTGTATTACTGCCCCTAGTCCTTAGTATAAAAGCTAGTTGACTTTTATATTTTAAGACATTAAGGAAGATAAATAAGTTGCTTAGTCATAGCATATGTTATACATTATTAGATTATATATCAATTTATAAATCATACAAATTAGTTTGGAAAAAATGATAAATATTAATACTTTAATATAACATATTTATTTTCTTAAATTTCTCTTAAAAAAGTTAATTAGCCTTTATATTAATGACCAAAGGTATTATATGTTTGTGTGTGTAAATACTAATCGACTCTCTTTCAAACATAAACCAATTAAGTTTGATTCTGATAATTTGGGATGGAATTTTCTATATTAAAGATAGAGACATGTAATGTGTAGGTCTCTTTTGCACTCTGTTCATTTCTCTTCTACGTGCTTTTACAATGGTAATACTTTTCGGGTCCTAAATGTAGGATATAGATGATTAATTTTTAAAGATTAAGAACATTAATTAAGTTATTTATTGTATAAAATGTGTGTTGTGTTCCCTGAAACACCCCCATTTAATTATCTGTATTGAAACCGGCCCCATTGATGAAAGTCCTCTTCAATAATCTGTGTAGTCAATAAAGGATAAGTTGGGAGAAAAATTATAAATTTGTGAGTCAGAGTGAATAAGGTTTTACACTTGGGAACAAAACAAACTTCTACGTTACCTCCAATATTTAGGACCAAAGGGAGCACTTTGTAATTTGTTTTCCAAAAGATAATGATTGTGGGCCAAAACTATGAGAAGATGTACAGATGGGAGATGTTAATTAATTAAGAAAGTACAATAGAGATTTGAACTTTAACTCCACACATACTCAGATGTTTTCTTGTTTCTTGTATCGAGTCTGAGATGAGGTATATTGTCCATGTGTTATGAAAAAAAGTGACTTGTGGAGATTTTATATTATATTGAGTGAACACATTGAATACTAATAAAACATTTAATTAAGTTGAAGATATTATGATCATGTGTTGCAGATAGGGAATGCAGCCATAAATGATGAGACAGACGACAAGGGAATGTGTGATTTCCTCGCAAGCCATGCAATAATGTCGGAATCGACATCTTTAAGGATCAAAAAGTTCTGTGATTTCTCTCCCAATGCCACAGATCAATCTCAACAGTGCAATCAAGCTTTGGAGGAACTAGACAGAGATTCTTACTATATTGATATCTACAACATCTATGCTCCTATCTGCCTCGACCCTAATCTCACTGCCACCCCCAAGCCTAGCTCTGTAAGAATTATATATATATATATATATATATATATATTCATTAATATAATTTATCCTGTCATGAGTCTTAAATCAGGAGAAAATCTCATACGTAAAGTATGATTTATAAGTTTAAGGAGTCACCCACTCAGTATAGGGCTAAGTGACAACATAAAAAAAGCTACTCCCTCTAATTCTTAATATAAGAAATATTTATTTAATTTGATTAGATTAGGGTAGTTAAGTTAGTTAATATGGAGATGTATTTTCTAAAAAAAACCTTAGTCATCTTTCTTAATTCTCTATCTTCCTTGATGAAGCATCAATAGGGATAAATTAGGAAAAGATTGACAAATATAAGAATTATGTCTTATATTTAAGACCAACATCAACTCTCCAAATATCTTATATTAAGGATCACAGGGAGTATTCTTCTTCTTCCACCATTTACATTTTTTTTTCATTTTCTCTAGATATATAGTCTAATATTCTCCTCCTAGTTCATATAATACTCCATCTAGTCCATATTTTAAATCATCTTTAAATACCTTTTTTTATCAGAATTAATGAGAGGTGGTTGAGTTATTAAAATAAAATACTACCACCTTATTTGGTTCTTAGTTCATTTAAACTAGTTGTCACATAATTAGGATTGACAGTTAAATCATTAAATATGTCTTACTTTTCTGTTCAATAAATGTTTTTGTTTAATTATTTGTTTTGGCAGGTTGTTATAGACGAATGTAATGAAATTTATATGATAGCATATTTGAATAGAGGTGACGTTCAAGAGGCACTTCATGCGAATGTGACAAAAGTGAACTACGAGTGGTCACCTTGCAGTGATGTGATTCAATACTGGCATGATAGAGCATCAACCACTCTTCCCCTCTTACGTCAAATAATGGACCATGGAATTAGGGTTTGGATTTTCAGGTACTTCATTAGTTAATTATATTATTTGTCGCAATATTCAAAACAGCCTCTTTGCTTGCGGAGGTAAGGTTGTATGCATCAGACTCTTCCTAAACCCCACTTGATGGGAGTCTTGTATATTGGGTTGCTATTTTTTCATTTGTCTCAATAATATTTTGTCATCCATGTGTTAACGTAAATTTTGAAGAGGTTAATTTGTGAGTAGTATATTATGTAATTATATATAAAAGTGTTGTAATTTATTTAATTTAAATGAAAAACAGTGGAGATACAGATGGAAGAGTGCCTGTTACTTCAACACAATACTCTCTAGACTCTATGAATATGCAAGTCAACACTACATGGCATCCTTGGTACTTAAATGGACAGGTACTTGTATAAATTTAAAATTCTAGAGGGATTTATTATATTAAGTTTTAAGGATTAAGGAAGTTATTTGTACAGGGTTATAAGTTCAAGAAAGTTCTATATATAAAACCAAATAACTCACTTGTACAAAGTTTTATTCATTATATATGTGCAAATGGCTTAAAGTTTTAAGAAGTTTATCAACATATCACTCAAAGTTTGACGTAGTCATAACCACCAAGCACTTAGATCAATTGGCTGTGGATTGTTCTCAATTAACTAGTGGTCTTGTGTTCAAGCCCTGGGCATGCAACCAAGATAATTATTTGAAAGTATAAAGGTTCCTCCCATTGTGGGTCTATATTTCGTGAATCAGACTAGTCGGTTGTTAGTAGCGCCGGATACCGATAGATTAATCCAAGTTTGAAGCAAGTCATATGTATTTTAAAAAATAAAATTTAAGGAGCATATACACATATTATTTAATTTAATGATTTAACGATTTTTTTGAAAAATGTATTATTATTGCAGGTTGCAGGGTACACACAAGTGTACAAGGGAGACTTAACATTTGCCACAGTGAGGGGTGCAGGGCATCAAGCGCCAAGCTACCAGGCAGCAAGATCACTTTCTTTGTTCAAACACTTCTTAGATGGCACTCCTCTTCCTGATTCCACTAGATATTAATTAATTACCTATTTTATAATATTAGTACTATTATTGTTATAATTTTTGCTTTAGCTTTATTAATTTCCTATGTAGCGGTATCCAATTATAGAACCTGCTAGTTTTTGTCTAAACTCTTTTGGTTATTATGTTTCTCTTTAATTACATAATGTAAGAACGAAGTGTATGATTTTCTGGGCTAATTAGTGTATGTTCTTTTGCAAATAATTATGTGATTTCTTACTTGAATTATGGGGTTGGGTTACAAAACCTATAGAACACATGCTTTATCAAGCATTAATGGGTCCAACATATACAGTAAAATAAAAGGGGGAAAATAGGTGAAAAACTCTTGTTTATAAATTTTATGGGTTAGAAGGACATAACAATGGTTGTGGTTATTTCTTCAAGTCAAACAAAGATGGCGGACTAAAGATAATTCATATTTAAAGGCTGGGCATTATTTTCCAATCTAAAGGTTTTCAAACTGCTATGTATGTGGTAGCTTCCATTCTTCTTTATCAAATCAGTTTATGGTACGTAGATTCCGTTAGCTACCCTATGAAGGTCTGGCATCAAGTTACATTTGTTCTCACAGAGTTTATCTTATCGTAGACATAATAGAGATGTGAATATGACGACAATCTATCCATGCATGGAGTGGTATCTTTGGCCCCCTGTCTGATAGTTTATTGTTGTCCATACGTTCATTCCTTAATCGTTGTTGTGTGAGTTATAGTGCTATTTCATGAACTGCATTGCTGCTCTCTAATCCACTTCTAGTTTATGTTGCCAGTAGCTCTTTTCAGTATCCTATGAGATAGCCATGTCTATTATAAAGATATATTTGTATGGCTTTTGTTCTTGCCTTTTACCAATGTTACAAGTTCCTAGGATGATTTTCTCCTATCTTGACATCATCTTCCAAACTCTCAATATCATGGCTCTATAGTTCCTGTGTTTCATCTTTTGTTTGAGTTTTTTGTTTTAGTTTTTATTGTTGTCGTGTATTGGTGTGGTGTGGTGTACCTCAATTAGTTCGGGTCTCGTGTTATGTTTTGGATCTTGATTATTTTCGTTTCCTGTTTACTTCTCTGTTTGGGTCAAGTTTTTATTGTAGCATAACTAGTTAGTAACTTCATATTCTATTTCTGACGGGAATCACAAAAAGATTAGAAGCTAGGATACCCGAAGATTTGAAAACTATCACACTTAAGATTAATGTTGAAAATTTGAAGACCATCAACTTAATGCTGAAGATTTAAATATCATCAAACTTAAGGTTGATTTATTGTCATTATCATCATGATAATTTATTTTAATTTTGATTTTGAATATTTTATCATTATAATTGCATTCTAGAACCTTCTGCTATTAAATTCTAGGGTTAGAATTAAGGCTATAAATAGCTCTGAACACGTCTCATTTTGAATACCTTTAAATGATTGAATAAGAATTTTCTTTGTTTCTCTCTCTGAGTTTCTCTCTCTGAGTTTCTCTCTTCACTCTAAATCTCTCTCTCTCTCTCTCTCTCTCCTCCCTTTTCCCGTTCCCGTTCTGCATCAATTTCCATTTGGTTTGCCATTTTCAACTTCCAAACATTGAATATTAAGTCAACGAAATTGAGATGATGAGCATTGAAAATTTAATTTTTTATATTGAAACATCCATTTGGGAAAAGCTTTATGATTAACATTAAATAAAGTTTTGAAAAATTGATTTTGATCTCTGTTTTTTTTTTCGCCCGCAAAGATAATTCCATTAATAAGAAAACCATAACAACATCAATCTTGAAATAAACATGCCTGAAAATAATACAAAGCCAACCTAATAGCTAGAAAATTAAACACCAAAAGCACAATTAGCCATGATCATCTACGATAACAGAAGCATCACTGTCCAAAAATCTAGATAAACTAGAAGGAGGTCTCCGCATCCAATCCACAAGGTACAACCTCTTCAACGAAGCTTTAGCAAACGACCTGGCAACTAAATTTGTTTTCCTGGA
Source organism: Inga leiocalycina (assembly GCA_963242795.1). Lineage (NCBI taxonomy): Eukaryota > Viridiplantae > Streptophyta > Magnoliopsida > Fabales > Fabaceae > Inga > Inga leiocalycina. The sequence continues at coordinate 11,568,924 of OY725329.1, read as the reverse complement.
AATCCACAGGATAGAGTGGTTTCAAATAAGATTCCTTTTAAAAAGGATATTCTCAATGATAATTTCACACCTCCAATCAGGAGAGGTGCTAAGTTTGTTATACAATTCACTAGAGAGAGGTTCTCAGACTCAAACAACATCCTCAAGTTGATTCTCTATGGCAGAGTGAAAACATCACTCAGCCATACATTCTGCCATAAATGGAGACTCTGCCGTACTTACTTTACTTTTACCATCCAAAACCCCTCCATTCATATCTCTTACAACAAATGCAGTAGCAGCAAGCCCAGTATCACTAGAAAAAGCTCCATCAAATTTATTTTCAGAAAGTTACCTTCAGGTGGGATCTATCTTGCATTCCTTGATGTATTCTGTTCACCAGCATTACCAGAATTCTGTTGCTTTTCGTCCTAGTCGTGTACCTCCCAGAACTCCTTAAGCAAAAATCCTACTTGATTAGAAACAAATACAGGATCAGGTCTGATATCCTGATAAATGAAATTGCATCTGCTTTTCCAAATTTGCCATAACATCATAGTAATGAGAGCCTTATGCATGCCATTCGGAAAGATTTATTTTAGATACCAACCAAGCTAACCGGCATCTTAAATCCACCTGTTCATCATCAGTAAATTTGAAAATGAAAACACTACCAAACCAAGCCATTTTCACCCAATCACACAATAAAAACAAATGGCTAACTGACTCACTTTTAGATTTACAAATTAAACACAGGTCAGTAACAACACATTATTTTACATAGATTCTCAATTGTAGGCAAAGTGCCCGAGAGGAGACGCCATATAAAAGATTTAACCTTATTAGGTACCTTTAACTTCCACACTGACGCCACAAAATCCTATTAGCTAAAGAAGAAGATTCATGGGCATCATTACCAGAGGTACCCAATAATTTCTGAGCAACTCTATAACCCTCCTTTATAGTATACCCACTTCTGAAATCCCCAGTCCAGACCCAAGAGTCATCTCTACTCGACACTGCAAATCTAACATTAAGAATAGTTCCACACTCCTCCTCGGTTAAATATGGTTGGGTCAAAGATAAGTCCCACCCCACATTCTTTTTAACTCGGACACCCTGAGTCTTGACATAGAAGGATAAGGACATTGTGGTCTTAATTTAAAACCTGGCAAATCTTTAATCCACGGGTCACCCCACACACTTGTCAAACTCCCATTTCCTATACTAGACATGATATTGCCTTCTAACACTCTTCTTCCCTCCACTATATTATGCCACAACCAAGAAGCTCTATTCCCCTTTTTTGCACTTAAGAATACCATTGGCAAAATATTTTCCTATAGACACCTTAACCCACAGTTGATGGAGTTCTTTCAAAATTCTCCAACCTAACTTTGCTAACAAAGCGAGATTAAAGGCTTCAAAATCTTTAAATCCCAACCCCCCGTAAAGCTTATCGTATTTCAACTTTTCCCTCGATACCTAATGGATTTTTCTTTTATTATCTGTTTCCTTCAAACAAAAACAAGAAATTAATTGGTCCAACTGAGATAAGGCTGCTTTTGGAAAAAGAAAACAAGACATGGGATAAACAGGAATAGAGTTGGCCACAGATTTAACAAGTACCTCTCTGCCAGCCTTCTATAAGAAATTCCTCTGCCATCCCAGGACACACTTCTTAACACGATCAATCTCAAAATTTACAGCTTGCATCTTGGATATACCCCAAGTGATAGGTAGACCAAAATAATTACCAGGAACATCTGTTGCAGGTATATGAAAAATATGGGCAATTTCTTCCTTCAGAGCAGGGGAGACATTAGAAGAAAAATATAGACAAGATTTATTCATGTTGACCACTTGCCGTGAAGCTTGACAACACAAATCAAGAAGTATTTCATATTTCTGCAATTATCAACACTAGTGTCACATGTGCAGAGGAATTGGGCTCTAACAGAAACAATGAAGTAAGCCCAAATAATGCATCAGAGCCCAGGATCGTGAGAAGAAGTGGGCGAGTGAGAAAACAATCATGGAAGCTACGAGAACTGTCAGAAGAATAGCATAAAAGGACAAAAGCCGTTAGGGAAAAGGGTGTGAATGATTTTGGGAAGATCTTTTTGCTGAGAGTCCTTTCTGCATTTTCTATCTTTCTGTGCCTCGTTTCTTTTCTCTTTGTAATCACCTTTCTGCATTTTCTGTGATAATACGAATGAATATGAGCAGAGCTATGCATGTTTCACAAGTAATATAAAATTCTCTCTATCTTCTCTGCAATTTTGCCCTGAGCTGTGACATTTGGTGCTTTCATTGATTCTTCAGCTTGTCTCGACATGGCTGACAATACCAGACTGAAGGAGCTTCAAGCAGAGGTCAAACGCAACAGTGAATTTACAATCACTGCTACAGATCGATTTGACTAAATTGATGGTCGCTTGGATGATCTCACTCGCATGCTCCAATCTCTCATGCAGACCATGGCAACTCCGTCTCACTCACATCATACTACCAAATCACCATCTTCAGGGGTTTCCGGCGGTTCACACATCATCCCATCATCTACTACATCTATTAAATTGGATTTTCCACGCTTTGATGGCACTGATGCTTTGAACTAGATATTTAAGGCCAATCAGTATTTCCGTTACTATGATATCTCTGAATCTCAGAAATTGGTTGTTGCATCGGTCCATTTTGACGGCGACATTCTTCCGTGGTTTCAGATGATGGAAAAAAATGGCCGACTACCACACTGGGTTGCCTTAGCACAGGCTGTTAAGTGACAGTTTGGCCCATCTCCTTTTGAGTGTGCACGGTCTCAACTTTTTAAACTCACGCAACATAATGTGGGTGGTAACTTGGATACTTACCATACGCAATTTGTGACTCTCGCCAATCGTACAGAGGACGTTCCCGAGGCAGCTTTACTTGACTGTTATATCGGTGGGCTGCTCCCTGATCTTCGGCGCAATGTACTGGTTCATAGACCAGCCACGGTCCATTCTTCCTTAGATCTTGCAGGATTGTTTACCTACTCTGGCTCTGGCACTGGTACGTCCTCAAACCAAGGAACTACACAGCAACCACTAAGTACGGGGGGATCTAAATGGACCTCGGTTCAGTCTACTCCACCTATTCCGTCCACATCGATATTTAATCCTACTGGTAAGGCAAATTTGCCTCCTCTTTTACCAACTCCCAAATCTTCACCGATTAAGCGAATGACGCCAGCCGAAATGCAAGTGCGTCGTGAAAAAGGTCTATGCTATACCTGTGATGCGAAGTTTTCGCCCACCCATCGTTGTCCCAACAAACAATTAATGATGCTCATCGGCGATGACAAGATTGAGCTTCCTCCAGACGATACTACTTCCACCGATGATGTTCATGCTTCTTTACATCATCTCTCTCTTCATGCTTTGCGAGGTACACATGGTCCTGCTATGATTCGTTTCTCAGGTACCATTCACGGTACTCAGATTTAGATGCTTTTAGATGGCGGCAGCTCGGATTCTTTTATTCATCCTCGGATAGTCACTCATTTAAAATTACATGTGGAGCCCACGACTCCCATTAAAGTTTTGGGCGGTACTGGTCAGATTCTCACCAGCATGGAACGCGTTTCTGATATTCCGGTGCAAGTGTCAGGCTATACGCTGGTTTTGACTTTTTTCCTTCTTCCAATAGCGGGTGTGGATTTGGTGCTGGGAGCCAACTGGTTGGAAACCTTAGGGGCTCATGTCGCTGACTATAGTACTGCAACCATCAAGTTTCTTAAGGAGAATTAGTTCATTACCCTCACAGGCGCTCGGGGCTCTTCATTGTCGCATGCCCAGTTCAATCATTTTACCCGTTTTCAACGGACTGATTCCATTGCTGAATTTTATGTCCTGCAACCAGTCCAAGACATACGTGCCTCTGTTTCAACTTCGTTGGTAATGCCCAAGGATCTCCTTAGTCTATTATCACGGTTTGACTCTGTTTTTGCTGTCCCACAGGGTCTTCCCCCACAGCGTTCACATTCCCATCGCATTGAGCTATTGCCCAATACAGGTCCGATCAAGGTTCATCCCTACCGATATCCCGCTGCCCAGAAAACAGAGATTGAACGAATCGTGGGCGAGTTATTATCAGATGGTTTGATCACGCCAAGTACGAGTCCATTTTCTGCTCCGGTCATTTTGGTTAAAAAGAAAGATGGTTCATGGCGTTTCTGTGTGGATTATCGAGCCTTGAATGCTGCCACGGTTAAAGACGTGTTTCCCATGCCCACGGTCGATGAATTATTCGATGAACTTTTTGGTTATGTTTTTTACTCGAAGCTTGATCTTCGATCTGGGTATCACCAAATCTTAATGCGTGAAGAAGATCGGGATAAAACCGCATTCCGGACTCACTCAGGATTATATGAATGGCTGGTAATGCCTTTCGGTTTAACGAATGCGCCGGACACCTTCCAATCTTTAATGAACACCATTTTTTGACCATTCTTGTGCCAATTCGTCCTCATTTTTTTGACGATATACTGGTTTATAGTGCCTCTTGGATGGAGCATTTGCGACATCTGGAACTGGTCCTTCAATGCTTGGTGGATCACCAATTATTTGCTAAGCAATCCAAATGCTCTTTCGGCCAACAGCAAGTTGATTATCTTGGCCATATTGTGTCTGCTGCAGGAGTGGCGATAGATTCGACCAAGATTCAAGCGGTTCAGGCATGGCCCAGACCCACTTCCGTTACACAGTTAAGAGGATTTTTGGGCTTGAGCGGTTATTATCGCCGCTTCATACGACAATATGCCCAATTGGCCAGTCCCCTCACCGATATTCTTTGCAAGGACAGTTTTCAATGGACTACAGCGGCCCAAGATGCTTTTGATACGTTGAAGCAGGCCTTAACCGAAGCTCCGGTCCTCACCTTACCAGATTTTTCTCAACCATTCATTCTAGAAACAGACGCATCTGGTATAGGCATAGGTGCTGTTCTCAGTCAACGACACCATCCCATCGCGTTTTTCTCAAAGAAATTATCACCAAGGATGCAGTCAAAATCAGTATATGCTAGAGAATTATATGCTATCACTGAAGCCGTTGCTAAATTCCGCCATTACCTTTTTGGTCATCCGTTTGTGATCCGCACTGATCATGCCAGTTTGAAACACATTCTTGTTCAAACCATTCAGACTCCGGAGCAAGAAGCTTGTCTTCCTAAATTATTCGGATATCATTTTTCGATCGAATATAAACCTGGGAAATCTAATCAAGCCGCCGACGCTTTGTCCCGGGTTAATCTTATGGCATTATCAACTCTTTCCAACTCTTTCATGGATCAGGTTTATTCAGAATTAAAATCCTCTGCTTATCTCACTGAGATGAAAACAAAAGTTCTGTCGCAGCCTACTGAGTGGTCCGATTATAGTATTCGTCAGAATTTTTTATATTGGCGCAATCGGTTAGTTATTCCCACGGATTCCCCCGATTTGATTGCTCATATTCTCCATGAATTTCACTCTTCAGTAATCGGTGGACATGCTGGTTTCCTTCGTACGTTCCATCGTTTGGCTACTCTGTTTTACTGGCCACAAATGCGCCACGATGTTCGACAATTCATTCAACTCTGTTCTGTTTGTCAAAAATTCAAGATATCTCACCTTCACCCTGCTAGTTTACTGCACCCACTATCTATTCCAGAGAGAATTTGGGAGGATATTTCGATGGACTTCATTCTCGGGTTGCCATTGATACGAGGTTTGTCGGTCATTATGGTCGTCGTCGATCGTTTATCCAAATATGCTCATTTTATAGCCGTTCCACATAATTTTTCTAGTAGATCGATTGCTGAGGTTTTTCTTCAACATGTGGTGCGCTTACATGGTCTTCCTCGCTCGATTGTATCAGACCGTGACAAGGTTTTCACTAGCTCTTTTTGGCGACATTTAATGAAGTTGCAGGGCACTTAACTGAATTTTAGTTCAGCTTATCATCCCCAATCCGATGGGCAATCCGAGGCTGTCAACAAGTGTTTGGAAATGTATTTAAGATGCTACGTCCATGAGTATCCTCGCCAATGGTTGCAATATCTCCCATGGGCAGAGTTTTGGTATAACTCGTCATATCATCACTCCACCGGTATGACGCCGTTTAAGATTGTCTACGGTCAGGACCCTCCTCCATTGTTGTCTCATTCCTCTACTGAAGATACCCCTTTTGACGTTCACCAACAATTGGTTCAGCGCGATGAAGTTTTACAGGTCTTAAAACTTAATGTACAGCGCGCGCAGTAACGCATGAAGCACTATGCTGACAAAAAACACACAGAGGTTGAATATCAGATCGGTGATTGGGTCCTTGTTAAATTGCAACCATATAAACAACATTCTGTCCAACTTTGAAAATACCAGAAGCTCTCTTTAATGTATTTTGGACCTTTTCAAATTACAGAGCGTGTTGGCCAGGTTGCTTATCATGTCCAGTTACCTAGCCACGCCAAGATCCATTCCGTATTTCATGTTTCGATGTTAAAAAGGTTCTATGGACCTACTACAGCGCCATCATATTTGCCGCTCCCACTGACAACTACGGTTGAAGGCCCTATCTGTCAACCAGTGGCAATTTTGGACACAAGGGACATCACACGTGATGGTCACACGGTTTCCCAATTGCTTATCCAATGGGATAGTACTCAGGAGGCTACGTGGGAAGATTTCCATTTTATCAAATTACATTACCCAAATTTCGACCTTGCGGACAAGGTCCAATCTAATGGCGGGGGTAATGTCACATGTGCAGAGGAATTGGGCTCTAACAGAAACAATGAAGTAAGCCCAAATAATGCATCAGAGCCCAGGATCGTGAGAAGAAGTGGGCGAGTGAGAAAACAATCATGGAAGCTACGAGAATTGTCAGAAGAATAGCATAAAAGGACAAAAGCCGTTAGGGAAAAGGGTGTGAATGATTTTGGGAAGATCTTTTTGCTGAGAGTCCTTTCTGCATTTTCTATCTTTCTGTGCCTCGTTTCTTTTCTCTTTGTAATCACCTTTCTGCATTTTCTGTGATAATACGAATGAATATGAGCAGAGCTATGCATGTTTCACAAGTAATATAAAATTCTCTATATCTTCTCTGCAATTTTGCTCTGAGCTGTGACAACTAGCTTTCAGAAAAAAAACATAATCATCTGCAAACAAAGAATGAGTAATATTTGGACAGCTTCTTGCCACTTTTATACCTTCAATCTTCCCTTGCACCTCCCAGTTTTCCTACATTTTAGATAAGACATTGCTAACAAGAATAAAACATTGCATACCATTGATATTGTAGCTCACGAAATGGCACGCAATTTACAATTGTTAGATATTTAACTATCTTTTTACGTATAAGGTTACCATTTCCCTGCCTAACAATATATTTTATGAGGTAAACCGGTAAAAAACAATGTATTCTAAATTTAATTCCATATAATATATAAAAAATAATATATTTTATAGGATTAAGAGGTAAAAATACCCATAAATTATTTTAAAAAATACATCCGATACCATAAACGTATTTGGGGCTAAGAAATACTCTTGAACTTTCTAAAAAGAAGCAAAAATACCACATCTGTTAAATACACCAAACGGATGTTACTTCTTTTTTTTATTATTGTAGGTACTACTAGTGTCAAGGTGGTAGCACAAAAATGCGTTGAGTATTCGCTCTCACCTTAGTCAAATCTCACTCCCTCTCACCCCGCCTCTCTCTCCTCTTTCTTCTCTCTCTCTCTCTCTCTCTCATGTCCCTCTCGCCCGCTTTGTCTAGCACGACCCTCTCCGCTGATGGAGACGATAAGTTGAGGCAGCTTTTCTTTCCTTCTTGTTCCTTCCTTCTGTGTTCATTCCTTGACTTTTAATGTATGATTTTTTTTTTTTAAAAAAAGGTTTTCCAAATAGAAAATGAACTGGAATGTGGTGTAAGTTCATCAAAGTATGGAACCCTCAAAGGGAAAGTGGAAGGATCGAGCTTGATGGAAGGGGCAGGAGGCACATGAGAGAGAGGGAGAGAGGAAGGGTGAGAAGGAGGGAGAGTTGACTGAGGGCCGAGGGGAGAGAACGCTCAAAGCATCTTAGAGCTGCCAAGTGGATATTAGTGGAACCCACAATAAAAAAATAATAGGGAGAATTACATTCAAGTCCCAAATAAGAGGAGAAATAAAGAAATGGTCCCTATAGATTGCAAAATGAAAAAATGGTCCCATGAAGTTGTCAATACAGGCTCCTTGAGTTGTTAATGAGTTGTCAATGAGTTGTCAATACCAAGGAACGAAAAACCGGACCGGTCAATGAACCGGTCGCGGAACAGGTTCAAGGGTTAATGGGTCAACCGGGGTCGGACCGGTGGTCGAACCGGTAGTCAAACCGGCCATATTAAAATATTACAATTTAATTGACAATAACAAAATAATCAACATTCATAACCTATAAGTCATCACTAACATAAAAATAGTTAAAATACATAATAAGTTCTTCAAAGCAAACCCATAACTAACATCAAAATATAGTTAAAACAGAACAACATACAACCACAACAACATACACCTACAACATTTAATTTTTTAAACAATTAAACTTCATCGTTCATCGGTGAAGAACAGAACCACAACCACAACAACATAAAACATACGCCCACCTGCATTGACCGATTTCTTTTTCTCTAATTTTCAACTAATTTTTAAAATCTTAACACTCAATAAGAACAGAACATCCGATCAAAAAAAAAAAAGAACAGAACAGAAATCACTGATCGACCAGAGTAAATTCGAAGAAGAAGAAAGTGTTTTCTTTCAATGCTTGCCTGCTGTCGACGCTGTGGAGGTGAAGAAGACGAGCAACCGAGTCAGAACATCGCGATCAATCACGGAGAGAATCCCTCGCCGCTCAATTGTTTCCGTTTTCGAATGCCTCGTCGTCGTCGCTCCCTCGCTCGTACTCGACGTCGTCGCTCCCTCGCTCGCACTCGACGTCGTCACTCCCTCGCTCCCTCGCTCGCACTCGATGCTGCTGCGGCCTGCGGTTCATCACTTCATCGATTTGATTTTCAGATTTGGGGATTTTTTCTGGGCGGGTCGGGGGTCGGGTCGGGTTTGGTAAAAAACCCGCTACAATTGGCCCAAAACGACGTTGTTTTGGGCCTTTAACAAACAAAAAAAATTAACCGGTCAACCCGCCAACCCGCCGGTTTTACCGGGTTTGGGCGGGTTTAACCGGTTCGACCCGGTTTTGACCGGGTCACTCCTTCTCCCTCACAAACGTTCGCCCGGACCGGACTGAGGACCGGTCGGCCGGTTTTCCGGTCCGACCGGCCGGTCCGGTCCGGTTTTTTTTCCCTTGGTCAATACAGGCTCATGGAGTTGTTAATTGGACCATTTTTTCATTTTGCAATCTACAGGGACCATTTCTTCATTTTTTCTCTTCCATGGGATCTAAATGTAATTCTCCCAAAATAATATCCTTTTAACATATTCAATAGGTGTGCCATTTTTACTTTTTTTTTTTTAAGTTCAATTGTATTTTGCATTAAAGGAAAAAGTTTGTAGTGTTAGATGAAATTTTTAAAAATGTTTATGGATATTTTTGTCTCCTAAACTTATTTTATATTATATATACGAAAAAAATCTAATATAATATAATTGATCAAAATTCAGGATTTCCACCTACTTATAAGATATTAAATAAATAACGCAATTATTTCAGAAATTTAAATTGAATTGAATTCAAATATTAAATAAAAATGAAACAACAAATGAATAAATCTTAACGGTACGTTCCACTTTTAGTTTAAAAGAACATTAAACTTTTTGTTCCATAAACGACTATTAAACTTAGCTATTATTATATAGGGAAAATTAGAAAGAAAAAGTTAGAATAGATGATATTTATGGGAGAAGGATCATAAAAGATGTAATTATTTAAGAATAAAATACTAAAATTAAAAATTAAAAAAATACTAATAAGTAATAAATTGCCTTCTTCTTTTTTTATGGTTTATGTAATGGACCATTTTTGGCCTTCGGTGCACCCACCTTCCAGGTATTCGGCGTTAACATGAAGGCCAACGCCGGATTTACCGACATGGGCCCCCGACAACCGATTAGTCCTGACGCCCCCAATCTGATAGGCCCGACAGGAATTCACCTCTTTGAGGTGCTCCAACCTTTAGGGGAGAGAGCTCCCAATAAAAATTCTTTATACCTTCCGTTTCCTGGGATCGAACCCAGGAATGGAGTAATAAATTGCCTTTAACAAACCCTCGTAGATTCTCTTACACTTTCAATTTTATTTTCAAAAACTAAAACTAAAGCCAAGCCCAGCCATAATCTCTATGCTCCTTTCTTTTTAACTCCTTTTTTTTCACGAACATTTATATTATCTATGTCACCCATGTATCATTTATCCATTTATATCGTTAATTTTTTACCTAATTGATATTATCGATACTAATATTAATTAAACTCTATTCCGATTGACATATTTTCTAAGGGGGCCATTTAATTTTGTATATAAAACATAATAGATTATGTGAATTTTTTTAAACGTTATTAACCTTACATTGATCCTTTTATTTTAAAAAATTACCTATTCTGTGAAATAAAAATAAATTATACAGACATTCTTTGAATTTTTTAAATTTCATAAATGTTTTCTATTTCCTAGATATATATAAAATTTCTTTAATATATATGGTAAATTATAAAAATATTGAATTTTACTAAAATTATATAATTTTAACTTTCCATCAAAGTTTGCGACAAATGTGTAATTTTGAGAAATTTAAAAGTACATATTAGTTTTAAAACTAGAATAAAGAAGTTTGAAAAAATTTAGGAGGGTTGGTTAGAGAATATTCAGTTTTTAAATTTATAAGTTAGTTTTTTGTTTGGGATAATTCTAATTAAATTGTTTCGAAATAGCAAAATCCAAATTCAAGCCTAAACTTTCAACAAATTCTTAATCAGGCCATGAGTCCTAATTAGAGATTTTAGAATGTTGTTGAAAGACCATAACGCCTTTATTTAGTTAAAAAAATGAAGATTTTTAATTTGTAAATTCTCTTATACTTTTAACCCTAAAAATCTACGCTTCTTTAAATCATTGGAATCCTTAGGATCTCAACTTTTAATCAACCTGCAATAACATTGAAAGGTAAGTTCTAAACATTTCTCTTTAACCCTAATAGTTGGAATCATTAGGATTTCAACTTTTAGTCTACCTCATCTTTCTTAGTTTCTTCAGCATCACCTTTAAAATTTGATGTTCTTCTTGATAGTGTTTTGGGACTTACTGTTAATCCAAATCATCGATTTATTGGAAGGGTCCATATGTATTGAATTCAATGAAAAGATTCATATGTATTGAATTTGATGAAAGATCAATTCAAAAGAATGCCAGCTCATTTATGAATTGGATATGGAAGGGTCCATATGTATTTAATTTCTAGAGTTAAGGTGCAAATTTAATAACAACTCTACTAAAAGAGCATCTGGCATAATAAAATTTTGACGGGTGCAAAATTACCTATAAACATTTGAAAAGGAGGCAAAATTAACAAAGTCGTCAAGTTTTGTATAACTCAAGGTACTGAAAACCGGACCGGTCATTGAACCGGTCAGGACACTGGGTCAAGGGTTAGTGGTTCAGACCAGGGTCAACCCGGGAGTCAGACCGGGCTCAATAAAATATATATATATATATATATATAATGGGGAAACAAGTATCCAGAGTTGTTCCAATGATTTTTTTATAACCAAAATGTTTTATGTAAGATTTTAAATGATGATGATATTGAAAAAGATGCAACCTCTTTAACTAAAGGAAATGCCTTATCATCTGGAAAAACATCAAAACGTGCAAGAGCATTTTCTAAGCAAGGTAATAGGCTTGAGGTGAAGTTCAACATGAACAACATGCATAATATGGAGAATATAAAGCAAGAACCAAACCTAATACTTTGAAAGCTCCTTACAAATCCAAAAACAAAACAAAGAGCATCCGCAATCCTATTTGTGAAACAAAAACCAAAATAAAGTCTAATAACAAAGTCTAGTAACATAGTCATCCATGGACACTAAAACTATTAATCAATGCCCTTGAAATTGTGTTGGACTGTATTCAATTCTAAATGATTAGGAGGCGAAGCTGCATGAGGATAACCAAAAACATCATTCAAAGATGGAGGCTCAGGAATATCCATGTCTGCATCACCTATATTTCAAGAATTAATATAAGTGGCAATGAATAAGTAATTATTTACTTATACAAGAATATAATCATAAATCATAATAGAAGATACAAACCTTCAGAACCCCCAGCGAAAGTTGATGTTTGTTCAATTTCTTCATTACTAGCAGCAGTAGCGGCACTTTCAAGATTTACTATATCTGCATCATCAAAATCAGGAGTTGTGTCTTCTTCAACCATCCAAAAGTCGACTTTGTCAATTGATTCAAAGTCAATTGGATCATAATCAATCTTCTTCTTGAATATACTCCTACAGGAACAGAGAATATCAAAGTAATCAAATATAATTTACAAAAAACATAAATTTAATCAAATTGATATTCAATTTGAACATCCATAATACAAAACTTGCCTATTCTTTAATCGTAGATTATAGTTCGTATAAACCAAATCATTGAGTCTTTCATGTTGCAATCTGTTTCTTCTTTTGGTATGAATACGCTCAAATAAACTCCAATTTCTCTCACACCCAGAAGATGAAGCAGTTTGGCTAAGGATACGCACAGCAGTCTTTTGCAATTCTGGAACCGAACCCCCATAAAATGTCCACCACTCACCTGCAATATTTAGTTGAGTGTTAATTACATGTTATAGTAATTATAAATACAACTGCAATTAAAATTAAATTTGTATACTTTGTTACTTACATGGGTCTAGTTTCTGGGCTGCTTTTTCACATGACATTTTATTAAATGAATCTTTACGATCGCGATAAACAACTAGTTGCTGCATCGTCGTCAGATAGTCATGACTTGGACCAGAGTAGGACTCAAACACATCAATCAGACCTTGCACTATGCTTCTGAACAAATGTAGGGCTATACAAGAATGCAGGGTTCAACAAATATGCGGATGCATGAAGGTGACCCTTCAAATGCTTATCCCATCGAGCCTGAATAATATCTGTGTATGGCTTATATTGTTCCTTACTTTTAGCAAACATCTCCTTGATTGCACCTTTGGCCCTTTGCATGCCTTCATAAATATAAGGCAAAGAAGGCTTTTCATCAGAGTCAACAATTCTCAATAATTTTATGAGAGGAGACACAATCTTCACAACTTGGAAGCAATCAATCCAAAACCGACTATCCAATATAATAACACTAAACAATTTCCCAGCTTCACTTCTTGCTAATTTGTCACTACAAAAAAAAAGGTAGTTTGTAGCGGTGGACTTGTAGCGGTTATATTAAACCGCTACAAATTATGACATTTGTAGCGGTTTTCACCTAAACTGCTACAAATTTGTAGCGGCAAGAATATTTGTAGCGGTTTCCTACAAAAAACCGCTACAAATTTGGCGCGAAATTCCCGCCAAAACTTGTAGCGGTTATTTTGTAGCGGTTAATGCACAATAACCGCTACAAAATACCAAAGGTCAGAATTTTGTAGCGGTTTTGGGCAAGAACCGCTACAGAATTTCAAGAGACTCCAAATTTGTAGCGGTTCTGGGCAATAACCGCTACAGAATTTCAAACATTGTGAATATTTGTAGCGGTTATTGTAGAACCGCTACAAATTTAATTATTTGTAGCGGTTATAGTAGCGGTTATTTTTAATAACCGCTACTAATATCTGCCTATTTAAACCCCTCACTTCCTCCATTTCTCATTTTGCTCATTTTGTTTCCTGAGGTTTCTCTGAGTAGTTTATTCGATATTTGAGCGTTCAGACGAGTCTATAGGAGTTTTTGGTCAGTATTCCACAGTATTTACACTTGAGGTACGTATATAACACGTATTTTTATTTATATTTGTATTTTTATTATATTTTTATATAATAATGGACTAATTTTTTTTTTAATTTGTACAGTTGATATGGCTTCAGGACGAGATAAGGGGAAGGCCCCTATACCCCCCAGACCGACTTTACGGGGTGGTAGCAGCCGGGCAGGAGGCAGAGGGAGGGGGCAGCGCGCAGGCAGGGCTACCGAGGCATCTCAGCCCATCCCCCCACAGGATCCGCAGACGATCCCACAGGCGACGACCGCAGCTGAGGTGCCTGAGGTGGAGGTGCCAGAGATTAGCGTTGAGGACTTCCTCAACGAGGAGGAGTTCGAGATCCCGATTAGTGGGTTCAGGGAGATGGAGCAGTTCCTCGATGAGGAAGAGGCTCGGGAGCAGAACAACCCACGAGGGTCGTCTTCGCGGTCCACTGGGTTTGAGGTGCAGATCGAAGGTAAATTATTTAATTTTTTAATTTTTTAACTTTTTAACTTTGAATTATAATTTATCTAACGTGCGGTCAACTGTGCAGATGAGCAGGGGAACGTGTCGACGAGGAGGCTGGATGTGGCCGGTCTGAACAGCATGGACCGGTCCCTGCGAGTTGTAGTGCCGTGGAACGAGGGCACTGACCAGCCGATCCACAATGGGGGTCACCTGCTCAACCGCTTCCTGAGCGATTTGGGATTGAATTGGATGCGGTTCCCCGTTCACTTCCCGACGTGGAGGCACATTCCGAGGGGGCCGAAGGATCAGGCTTGGGAGGAGGTGATTCAGGTAATTAAAACTATTCAATTAATATGTTTTTAATTAATTCTATTTAATTATCTTTTTTAAATTATGATTTTTAGTATTATTGATATTTAAATGTATTTTTTTCAGCTGCGGTTTGCCGTCCGGGCCAACCGGAAGAGGTACGCCCTCGTGAAGATGGGCGACGCCTGGAGGAACAGGAGGAACCGTCTCTTCCACAGTGTGGATGGGGACGGGACGATGCCTCTGGAGCAGCTGCAGGAGAGCGTACCGGACGGCGTGCCGCCGAACAACTGGGCGCGTTTCGTCCAGTTCAGGAGGAGCCCTGAGGCGCAGGTAATGTATTTATTAGATTTTTGATATATAATTTTGTAATTGTTAAATATTAAATTATAATATCAATTTATTTTGTATTTAATTTTAAATTATAATACATTTAAAATTTTTTTCCAGGAGCTTGCTCGGAGGAACGCCGCGATCCGGGCGCAGCAGACGATCCACCACACAACAGGATCGAAGACCTTTGCTGTGACCTACAGCGAGCTGGTAACTTTTCAAGTGCTTCACTTACTTTTAGCTGATTAATTCATAACACTAATTATTGTTTTGTAATTGTTTCAGGAGACGAAGGCACAGCAGGAGAACCGTCAGACGGACTATGCGGAGCTGTACGCCATCACACACAGACACCGTGACGGGACTGCGACCTCTCAGCAGGCATAGGCGCCAGACCCAGCATAATCTACGGCAGGAGCGCCGCCTCTGAGGCTGGCAGCTCTAGAGGGGTCAGACGTCGGAGGGACGAGTCGATTGACCAGCTGCGGTCAGTTTTGGAGCAGACGCAGCAGCAGATGGCGCAGCAGCAGCAGCAGATGCAGCAGATGCTGCAGGTGCACGCAGATACGATGTACGCTCAGCAGACGCAGTGGCGTGAGATCGCGAACACTATGCTCGAGGGAGCCTGGCGTCGGCTGTTCCCGGACGAGCAGCATCCAGCGGTCCCCCCTGTCCCTCACTACGTCGTCCCGAGTACTGCTCCTCCTCCTACTGCTCCTCCTCCTGCTGATGACGATGGTGCGGTTCAGTCTGCGCAGCGGCCCGATCCAGCGGCATCTGAGGGAGCCCCACCTGAGGGAGCACCAGAGGATCAGCCCCCAGCTCCTTAGTTTAGGACATTTTATTTTCTTTTAAACATTTGTAAATATTTATGAGATTTTATTTCAGAATTTTCTTATTGTGTTTTATATAATTATATTTATATTATTATATCGCATTGAAATAATTTATAAATGATTTAAATCTAAATTTAAAAAAAAAATTATATATATATTTGTAGCGGTTTTAGGTTAAAACCGCTACAAATGTATATATTTGTAGCGGTTATTAGTACAAAACTGCTACAAATATATAATAATTTAATAAATTAAATATATATATAATTTATTTTTTTAAATATATTTTAAAAAAAATAAATTATATATACATTTATAAATAATTTATAAATGTATATTTGTAGCGGTTTTGAAACGATAACCGCTACAAATTTACTTATATATTTGTAGCGGTTTCTCTTCAGAAACCGCTACAAATATATAAGTAAATTTGTAGCGGTTATACACTAATAACCGCTACAAACAGTCAAATCATTTGAATTTTCAAAATTGCCGCCTCTGTACACATTTGTAGCGGTTATCTTATGTATAACCGCTACAAATTAGAAAATTATTTTTATATTTAATGTCCAACGGCTTTAATATTAGTAGCGGTTTTATATAGATAACCGCTACTAATAGGTTGAACATTAGTAGCGGTTATAGATATAAAACCGCTACTAATACTCAACAAGTACATTTTGAATTTCCCACCAATTAACGGCTTGAATATTAGTAGCGGTTTTATATATGTAACCGCTACTAAATTATAAACGTTGGAATTTCTGTAGCGGTTTAATAACCGCTACAAAGTTATAAACGTTGGATTTTCAGAATATAAGGTTCTTGGCATTCGTCATTATCTTCTCACTCATCTTCTTCTCTATACTTTCTTCTCTCTCACTTGTAGCTATGGACAAATCATGGATAAGGTTGCCTCGCAATTCTCCTGAATATTTGTACGGATTAAACAGTTTCTTAGATTTCGCATTCACTCACGCCAGCTGTAACGGCAAGATCGTCTGTCCGTGTCGGAAATGCAAGTTCAAGAAGTGGCATCCTCGAAATGTTGTGAAGGAACATTTGCTTGTGAAGCCTTTCCCTGAGGACTATACGTTCTGGGCAGTTCATGGTGAGAAGGTCGGCATTAGATACGACGAGGCTCTTCCTCGAAGTTCTCAAGTAGGCGTTCAAGTAGATGAAGATGATCCTGTGAATGATGCTGTGCGTGATGCGTTTGGAGTTCAAGGCGACAACTTCAACGAAGAAGTGCACGGCTCTGAGCCGGCTTTTATGGGGAATGAAGTAGCTCGGGATTTTTTCAGCTTGATGGATGAGGCAGATCGTCCTTTATATCAAGGTTGTCACAAATATTCTAAATTATCTTTCTTGATCAAATTGTATCATATCAAGTGCTTGTGTGGGATCACGGATAAGGGGATGTCGATGTTGCTCGACTTATTACAAGATGCATTCCTCGACGCCGAGATTCCCACAACCTTCTACGAGGCCAAGAAGATCATCAACAGGTTGGGGTTGAATTATCAAAAGATTGATGCGTGCCCAAATGATTGTATGCTGTATTGGGGAGACGATTCCAGCAGGGAGACGTGCAAGAGATGTCACACATCGAGGTACAAGACAATTCGGAAGGGGAAAAAGCAGAAGAAGAAACCTGCAAAGATTCTCAGGTATTTTCCTTTGAAACCTCGTCTACAAAGATTATTTATGTCGTCTAAAACTGCTGAGCACATGAGGTGGCATGCCGTTGATAAAAACGAAGACGGTAAATTAAGACATCCACGGGATGCAGCTGCTTGGAAAACGTTTGACAACGACTTTCCAGATTTTGCGACTGACCCCAGAAATGTCCGGCTTGCGTTGCCGACCGACGGTTTCAATCCTTTCGGGAATCTTAGCATAAGTTACAGCATTTGGCCGGTAGTCTTAGTTCCCTACAACTTTCCCCCCTGGATGTGTATGAAACAAAGCTCTTTCATTATGTCTATGATCATTCCAGGCAAAAAGGCACCGGGCAATGACATCGATGTGTATCTCCAACCGCTTTTTGCGGAATTGCTTGACTTGTGGAATGTCGGCTTGGAGACGTACGACGCTCACAGCAAGACTTTGTTCAACATGCGTGCAGCCTTGATGTGGACGATCAGTGACTTTCCTGGCCTTGGCACATTATCTGGTTGGAACGTGCACACTGGGTCGGCATGTCCGGCTTGCAATTTCGACTCTGACGCATTGCGCCTTCCCCACAGCCGAAAGTGGTGCTTTATGGGGCATCGGAGGTTTCTCGATGGAACACATAAGTTCAGATTGCAACGGAATCGCTTCAATGGGAAACCAGAGAAAAGAGGACCACCTCAAACTTTGTCCGGTACAGATATCTTAGAGCAGCTTGAGCATGTTGACGTCGAGTTTGGAAAAAGCGACGGTTCAGCACAAACTCGCCAAAAGACGCGCAGGACTTCGGCGCCTCAGCAGTGGAAGAAGATAATTATCTTCTTCACGCTTCCGTATTGGAGATCTAATTTACTGCGCCACAGTCTTGATGTAATGCACATTGAAAAGAATGTTTGCGACAATGTGCTGTATACGCTGCTTAACGAACCCGGCAAGACAAAAGATCACCTTCAAGCTAGGAAAGATTTACACGACATGGGAGTTCGTGAAGACGCTTGGCCAGATGAGAATGACAGATTTACACCGGCAAAGTTTACCCTAACAAAACCGAACAAGGATGTGTTCCTCGCGACCTTGAAGAAATTAAAAGTTCCTGATGGGTATTCAAGCAACATTTCTCGATGTGTCGACTTGCAGGCTCGAAAGGTTGCTGGCCTGAAGAGTCACGACTCACATGTTCTTATGCAGCAGTTACTCCCTCTGGCTATAAAGAATACACTTCCTCCCGATGTTTCCATCGTTTTGGTGGAACTTTGTTCTTTCTTTCGGAAGTTGTGTTCTAAGGTATTGATCGTTGAGGAGCTCGATCAGCTGCAGTCGAAAATCATTCTTACGCTTTGTCACTTGGAGATGATCTTTCCTCCGTCCTTTTTTACTGTGATGGTTCACCTCACAGTCCACCTCGTTCATGAAACAAAGCTCGCTGGACCAGTACAATATCGTTGGATGTATCCGATTGAGAGGTACTCTTATTAAATATGTGCTTTCATTTATTGTCCGTATTTAATGTTTGCTCGTCGTCCTTTTCATCATTTTATATCAATTTTCTCTTCTGTACTTCGTAGGTTCCTTGGGAAATTAAAATCTTACGTGAGGAATAAGGCGTGGCCAGAAGGTTCTATAGCTGAAGGCTATATAGGGGATGAGGTGCTATATTTTTGCTCAAGGTACTTTGATGATCTTGAGACGGCTTTCAACCGCCCGCCTCGTGTTGACGATTGTCCTGAACCTGCGCCGACATCAGGAGAATTTATCCCTCGAGTTGGTAAACCAGTTGGAGCAACTGAGAACTTCAAACTAACGGCAACTGAGAAGTTCCAAGCACATAGACATGTCTTGATTAATTGCACTCAAGTTGAGCCTTTCATACGGTAAGAATTGTACACTCACAAGTATGTTATTCGATCTATATCTTTCGTAACATTTCTCACTTTCATTTCACTATCGCCTTTCCATTATTAATTGCAGGGAATTCAGAAGTCATGTCAAGCGTCAGCTCAGGATCCGTACACAGACATCCTCGGAAGTTGATAGGAGGGTCCACAGAGAATTCCCGGGCTGGTTTGCTCGCAGAATACTAAATGACCACAACCCACACTCACCGGATTTCAGAGCTCTTGCAATCGGCCCTCTTGATCATGCAAAACGGTTTACAGCATACAATGTCAATGGTTTTAAGTTTTGCACGGTTTCACGGGATCAGGGATTGCAAACACAGAATTCGGGTGTTTATGGCACATTTGGGACAAGGAGTTATGCGAGCAGCAGTGACGCCAACATGCAGTTCGGAGGCGTCCCTTACTATGGCAAGCTTCTTGATGTGGTCGAGCTTAATTATCAAGGCCGTTTCACCGTGACGCTGTTCAAGTGTTTGTGGGCAAATACCACGACTTCTCGGGGACTGACAACTGACGACCTAGGAATCACATCAGTCAATTTCTCACGCCCGATTCATACTGGTATTTCTCAACATGATGAGCCGTATATTCTAGCTTCAGAGGCACATCAGGTTTATTATGTCGAGGACGAGCGGCATAGGGATTGGCACATGGTCGTTCATTTAAAGCCAAGAGACCTTTACGACATGGGTGAAGGCGATAACATCGCCTACGAGAGTGAGCCATTTCAGCCAGCTAATTTTGAAAACTACTTCCCTGAAGGCGATGACAATTTACCTTTACTGCGGTGAGTTTTTTTAAGTCCACGTCATTTCAATTAATTTTTTTAAATTTAATAATACATCAATAACAATAATTTTTCTACAAAATTTCTGTAGGGATGGCGACGATGAGTGATCAAATTCAATTGTAAAGAATTTGTCTTTAAAAAAAATGCAAAAAATTTGTGTTAAAATAAAATGTAAAAAAAAATTAAAATAATATTTGTAGAATTCAAGTGTAAAAAATTTTTCTTTACAAAAAATGCAAAAAATTTGTGTTAAAATTAAATGTAAAAAAAATTTTAAAAAAAAAATTAATATAATATTTGTAGAATTCAAGTGTAAAAAATTTTTCTTTACAAAAAATGCAAAAAATTTGTGTTAAAATTAAATGTAAAAAAAAATTTAAAAAAAAAATTAATATAATCTTTGTAGCGGTTATTAAACCGCTACAAAGAAATAAATAACCGCTACTAAATAATAACCGCTATATTAACCGCTACAAATAATTAAACCGCTACAAAATATAAATAACCGCTACTAATTAGTAACCGCTACATTAACCGCTACAAATAATACGTGAATCCCTATAAATACCCTTATCACAACTCATTTCAAACACTCCCCAATTTCTTTTCACCTTACCCTTCTTTCATTTCCTCTCATTTACAATTTCTTTCATATGAGTAGAGGAGCTGAATAATACGATCAAATATGGTAACAACATTTTCAATTTCTTTTAGAATACTTCTTTCCTTTCTATAAAATTTATTCTAAACATTTTTTTTTTACATATATCTTAACTCTATCTCATTTTCATCTATTTTTCATATACAATTACATTATATTATAAAACATAATAATTCCTTATTACCTAACTATCGTTAATAATATTATTAATATAATTTTATACTAATCATATTCAATTACATTTTTTCTTTTTAATTTATTAATAAGTTAAACTATTAAATAATAAACTAATTGAAATAGATAAAATAATAACAAATTAAACTAATTAATAAAATATTTAAAAAAATGAAAAATATCAACGGAAGCTTTTAAAAAAAATTTTAAATATTTGTAGCGGTTATTAAACCGCTACTAAATAAGGCGCCTTTTTAAAGATATATTTAAATTTTTTGGCGGCAAATTTGAATTTCATAAAATTAGTAGCGGTTCTAAGAACCGCTACTAATTTCATGAAATTCAAATTTGGTAGCGGTTTCTTAACCGCTACAAATAAAAAAAGTCATTTTTAACAAATTTTCATTTTTGTATATTTGTAGCGGTTTTTTAACCGCTACAAAAAAAAATTCTTTTTTTAAGACTGTAAATAAAATTTTTTATATTTGTAGCGGTTATATAACCGCTACAAATATCTCTTGATTTTGTAGCGGTTATATAACCGCTACAAATATCTCTTGATTTTGTAGCGGTTACTATTAACCGCTACAAATTTTGTAGCGGTTATTTTTGATTGAGTAGCGGTTTTATATAACCGCTACAAAACCTCTTGCAACGTACGATTTAGTAGCGGTTTTTCTAACCGCTACTAACCTACTTTGTAGCGGTTAGAACCGCTACGAATACCTATTTTTAACCGCTACTAAATCACGTTTTTTTTGTAGTGTGTGCTCAACAAAATGTTTGTCAACAACCAAAGCCTGCAGTCATGCTTATGCATATAAATGCTATGCAAAGTAATGAAAGTAGTAGTAAATCTTGTTGCTCCTGGACGCACAATTTCTTTCCAACCCTCTCTTTTTCTTAGCCATGATAAGAAAACCATATGATTATAAGCAAATATGGTTATTTTAGATGCCTTTGTCGCAAGATCAGACACATGAGGCATGCTTGCAATATCTTTCAACACAAGATTTAAACAGTGGGCAGCACACGGTGACCAATAAATTGCTTTATAACTTTGCTTGATCAACTTGCCACATGCTACATAGTTGGATGCATTGTCAGTTACCACGTGAACAATATTTTTAGAACCAACCCACTCAATCACCTCACGAAATAACATGAATAAAGTTTTTGCATCATTGACTAAATCTGAAGCATCCACTGATTTTACAAACACCATGCCATGTGTTGAATAGACTAAGAAATTTATCAAAGTTCGGTTGCTAACATCAGTCCAACCATCTGCCATAAGTGTACAACCCCTTTAACTCCATTTAGCTCGATAACCCTCAATGAGTAGTTGGCACTCTTTTTTCCAATCTCTCAACAAGTTAACTCTAAAATCATAAGCATTAGGGCCTTTAAATCCAGGTCCAATCGATGCAACAGCATCAAGAGCTCTCTGAAACAAAGGGCAATCAAAAGCATTAAATGGAACACAATTAGCGATAGCCCATTCAGCAATAGCCATCTTGGCTTTGTGTTGAGCTTCTTTACTTGACAACACACTTTTTATGCTTGGTTGTGAACCAGGGGTTGTCCTAGGAGGAAAATAATTCTCAACACTCCCAGAAACTCTCCTCTTATTGGCACTACTCTCAGGGACTGTCGTAATTGGAGTTGGATCATTGTTGCTTTCTATATCTTCAATAATGTCCTCATGAACATTCTTACAGGTCTTTTTCTTTGCACCTTCTTTTAAAGATTCTTGCATCCTATTACATACATCAAAAGGAACCTTTTTGCAAGAAGCAACTTGACCAGTAATACCAGCAAGGTGTTGCTTCATCCTATTTATTCTGCCTTCTCTATAACTTGATGTACAAAAAAGACACGTATAGACGTTTACTTTCCCTTCTTTTTTAAGGGCAAAATATGCCCATGCTAGGTCAGTTTTTCCAGGTCCATGAACCGATGAGGGAAACTCAGCATTAGTTGTAGCATCAGTAGCATTAGTGGTTGCATTCTCAATAGGAGTGGAGGTCGGAATCTCAGCATTTGTATTATCCATAACCAGAATTCTTAGAACAGAGCATAAATAAATAGCTACAAGAAAATAATGAAGGCAAAGTAAATGAACTCAGAATATATCGCACACCAGAAACTTCATCATCAATCTAAACCAAGCTAATTAACAAGCACTCATTGAAAAGTTGCAGGTCACCCTCATTGAATTGTCTTCTGTGCAAAAGCTCAGTGATATATATATATATATATAAAATCCAACCAAGCTAATTAACAAGCACACTGCCAAAGCCAAAAGCATGCAATAATATATATATATATATATGAGAATGTGAGAACTGAGAGTCCCTCTCAAACGTCCCTACTTTGGTTTTATATATATATAATATAATGGTCTCAGAAAAAGTGAAAAACAAGTTGGGAGTGCAAAAACAAGAAATTAAAACCAGCTTAGGCATCATCTACACTCATATCTCTGCTTCCCAACCTGTCATTAACACATGCATTTCCCTTGCACACAGTGGTGTCATGCTATTGGCTTGTTTTGGCATTCTGGATTGGATCGAATGATCAAATCCAATGATTTTGTGGACTGCATTGAATCAATACTTCTGCTTTATTGAACAGGGATAAAAAAATCATAGAGAAAAGGGATAAAACAATCTCAGAATCTGCTCAGCGGATTCTTTAAGCCCACAAAATTTTTCTCAGCATTATTCTCAGCAAAAGCAAGCGAAAGATTGATCACAGAGTCACTTAAAGTTCCTTAAAGTGACTAAAGCATTATTCTCAGCAAAAGCAAGCGAAAAACATGAATATTTCCATTCAAACTCTGAATCGAAAATGAATATATATTATTTCCATTCAAACTATCCCAGTGATTGAAATCTAAAAGGCTAAAACTTAAAACCGAGCAGAGTTACACACCACACAATCAAAGACGCAATGAGAAATTGATCACAGAGTCACAAATGTAACATTTCAAGTAAAAGAGCAAACCTGAGCGACCGACGATGTGACGGCGTACAGAGTCATCAGAGAGGGAAGCACCCACGGCGACGGCGTCACGGCGAAAACAGAGACCCAGAGTGGTGCTGGCGTCACGGGAAAAACAGAGACCCAGAGTGGTGCCAGCGTCACGACAAACAAAGCATATCACCGGTAAAGGTTAAAGCTTTGAGCTTTCTGGTTGACCGCAAGAAGGAAGGGGAAAAGGAAGGTCGATTTGTAGATTATGGCCAATGCAAGGTTCTCGATTTCATCTTCAATGGCGAGTTGGCGACTGAAACGGAGAGTCAAGAGGGAGGGAGACAGAAGTTTCAAAATGAAAAAAAAAAACTCAGAGGGAGACTGTCTCTGTCAGAGATGAAGCGTTCGCGGGAAGGAACAAGGAAGAAAGATTCAAAATTTGAGGGAAATATATAAAAAAAACAAGAAGTAAAACGGCGTCGTTTTGAAGATGGAAAAAAAATTAAAAAAAAATAAAAACACAAATCGGGGCAACCGTGACCTGGCCGGGTCACCCCGGTTTTCACCGGGTTAACCCGGTTCGGCCGGTTCACCCTCC
Organism: Inga leiocalycina; assembly: GCA_963242795.1. NCBI lineage: Eukaryota > Viridiplantae > Streptophyta > Magnoliopsida > Fabales > Fabaceae > Inga > Inga leiocalycina. The sequence goes on along the minus strand of OY725329.1, from coordinate 11,544,245 downwards.
CCCGGTTTTCTAACCCCAAACCGGACCGGACCAGTCACCGGTTCACCGGTTTCCGGTCCGAACCGACCGGTCCGGTCCGGTTTTCAATACCATGGTATAACTACAGTTCCTTTATTCTTGTGGGGCCCACAAAGTCAGGGAAAATATCCTCTCCCTTATCCACTTCATCACTCTCACACCACCTCTCTCCCTCCCCCGTTTCTCCCTCTCACAGACCTTCTTCTACTACTTCAACAGCACAAATAGAGTAGTATTTTATGTAGTGGAGAAGCAAGCCAAGAGGCCCTTTCCACTTGAATATACCTTTCCGTCTCCTCCTATCATCTTTGCCTCTTTGGCTTTGATCTTGATTCATAGATAACTGTGCTTGTGTTTGTTGTTTGTTTGGCTATTTATCTTATAATGAGGAGCTACAAAATATGCATGTGCTTCGATCGGCAGTTCAAGGAGGAGGAGGCAGTGCCGTGTGAGGGAGCTATTTAACACATACGCCAAAGGTCAGGCCCACATGACACTGAGTAGCTCCACCGCTTCCTTGTGGAGGTTCAGGGTGAGAGTGGCGGTAATATCGACACGCAGCAAATTGTAGAGCAAGTGCTGCAAAAGCGGTACCACATTACTAAATTTGTGAGGCACTCTCTCACCCTTGATGACTTCCACAACTATCTCTTTTCTTCCGAGCTCAATCCCTCAATCAGAAGAGAAACAAGAGCGAGAGAGTTGATAAAGAAAAAAAACGGAAGCTATTGGAGCAGCAGAAGGTCTATGCCATCGAGAGCATAAAGAAAGAGAGGGAGAGGTGGCTTGCGAGTGATGAGATGGACAAGAGAGAGAATATTTTGGTTGACTTTGCAGGTCCCATAAGAATAAAGTAACGGCAGTTACGCAACACTTAACGGCTTTGTTAATTTTGTCCCCTTTTCAAATGTTTATAGGTAATTTTACACCTATCAAAATTTTATTGTGCCAGATACTCTTTTTAGTAAAACATTGTTGTTAAATTTGCACCTTAACTCTAATTATTATCCAAGAAACTGAACTCTTCACTCATTGAGATCAATTTGAAGCATTAGGAAATTCATTTTAAATGGAAACAAGCTCCATATGTATTGGCTACTACAAAGTAGCAAGATTAAGGCCTTTAATTGATCACTAATATTAGTTTTCAAAATTAGTATTTACCTAAGAGATCTCTGGATAGGGAGAGGAGAGTTGAGGAGCGACTGAGACGGAGATTTTACTAAAAAAAATGAGACCCAAAAAAATAGCAAAAAGACATATTAGTCAAATTAACAAATTCAAAAATCCCTAATTAGGTCTACTAGGCTTATCAGGAAATTGTTCAAAGTACATGCCTAATTTAGAATTTAGATATTTTAAATGGATTTAAATGAGATTTTTCCTTTTTGTTTTTTGTTCTTTCTAATAAATATTATTCTCTCTAGGTATTTTTCTCTCTTTTTCCTATTATGTGTGTATATATATTTTCGTTCTCATTCACTTTACATTATAATAGCTGATAAAAAAATTTACAAGTGTTTCATGAGCAAATTTACAAGTGTATATGCACATTATAACAATTAGCTACAACAAATTAAAATAACAAGTGTTTATATTTTATAGGTAAATTTACCAATGCACATGTGCATTTTAGCAACTAATAATATCAAAATAATAGGTATCCATATGAAAACTTAGAGCTCATTTGGTTCAACCAAATTGCATGCCTACAATGGTAAATAGATTGCATTACTAAGAGAAGAGTGTTTGGTTGCTCTTTATCATGATAATAGGAATTTGCCATAGTAATGATGATGACCAAAAAATTGATAATCCCCATTCATACTTCCCACTATGAATACTCATTACCACCCCATTGTATGGTTTAAAAGGTCAAATTTACCATTTAGTCTCAATTGTCTTTATTTCACTTGTCCCAATTCACCCACCATGCCATGCTACAGTCGTCGCTACCACTACCTCCTCCTCCTCTGCTATCGCCGCCGCCGCCGCCACTACCTCGTCCTCCTCTATTGTCACTACCACTGCTGCCGCTGCCGCTACCCTCTCCTCCACTGTTATCGCTGTCACTACCTCCTCCTCCACTGTTGTCGCTTTCACCACCTGCCATTACCACTATCGTGGCCATACCACCATTGTCGCCATCTCTACCACTACAACCATCGCCATTGAACGATCCTCGGTGAGGTAGTGTGACAGTTACGATGAGGCAATGTAATGGCTCTTAACTATTTTTTGTACAAAAATTATGTTAAGGCTAAAATAGACTTTGTGTGATATTTTAACTTTAAATAATTATTAAAAAAAAATAACTCATTACACCTTGGTTAAAAATCAAACCAAACACTAGCCTTGTAATTAATATTGCATTGCATTACCATCACATAGCATTGCACTGCACTTCAAGGTGCAATAGGATTGAACCAACAGGCCCTTACAAATTTTAATTTACATTATAATAGCTAATGCAAAAATTTACAATGGATCCGTAGATAAATTTACCAGTGATCCATAACATAAGCAGAAGAGAAGCCAGCTAGTTTTATCTAGAGGTGGTCTGAGTGTTGATTCTGATTGAAAGATTTGAATTTGTGGTGAAGTTATTTATGAAGGAGGTTTAGAACAGACAATCTCCTTAACTTAAAGATTAAGAGCATTACATAGAGAGGTAGGTCAAACTTTTTAATGATGGTGTTATTATATGTTTTGTTATTATTAAATTGTATGTATAAGTGGATGAAGTGATGAAGAAACAGTAGCTAAATCTATCCTGAAAAATTTCAACTGCAAAAAAAAACTCTAAACCATCAAATACTCATCATGATATACCAAACAAACGAAGAGCCGTTAATCTACTAGTCTAAAAATTATGATCCACCTATCAAATTAAATCCCTACATCTCTACTTTAATTCTATCAAATTTTATAATATTTGGACTAGGTTTGACTAATGAAATAATGCACAATCAGACTGCCTCCAGTGAAATAAATCAAACAGCACCTCCCTTTAACTTCATAAATTTCCAGATTTGCATACAATTATCCAAAAATCATGAACACATGTATTCCTACACAATTTTTCGTTCTAAATACAATGGGAACATCAAATCAACCAAATTCTAGTCCAAACCCTTTGTGAACAGTGCTTGGACGAAATCGATAAAATTTAGGGAAAATGTAATTTTCACTTTCCATGCAATTAAACATCTTCCTTACACTTCTAATCACATGATTAACCACTTAAACACCTTTTAAACATGATTAATCAAGATTTGGGTAGCATCTCCCCTTAGGGTTTCATCATCCAAATTTCACAAAACCAAGTAAAACCAAGCCAAATTCCACAACAACATCTTCTAACACAAGAGATCAAGTTTATGAGATTACTCTTGATTTCACCACTTTCTCTCTCTAGGATGTCATTGTTCACTCTCTCTTCCCTTAAGATTTTGCTTGCTAAACATGATTTCCAAGGTGAAGAAGAGGTTATGAGAGGTTTTACACAAGCTAAAAGGCAAGAACACTTGAAATCACAAGCACTTAGCTTGGATTTTACCTTCTTGAGCTCTCTTTGTGCTATGTTCTTCAAGCTCACTTCCTCTCTATATCTCTCTTGTGTTGGATGAAAGTGAGGGCTATTGAAAGAGATATAAAGCTTTTACAAAATATCTCCATACACCTCCTCCACTTAATATATTTTAAATGCTAATTTCCCATGTGCCCCTTGCTTTATGACTACATCTTTTGCTTTCCTCTTTGTCCAACTTTTATCAAATCATCATCTTTTCCTTAGCCATTTTACTTGGCCAAAAATGAATGTTGGGAGGGAGTAATAATATGTCTTCAAGTATCACTTTTATCCTCCTCCACATAAGTTTCATTAGAATTGCAATATTTGACTTTTCAAACTTTGGCCTTTTGTTTGACTTAGTTCCTCCAACTTGGCACTTGGAGTTTAATCATCAATTCCCTTTGCTTCATGCCATAAAGTGACACAAATGGAGCTTAAGAATGAACCAAATAGCTTCATCAATTTCCTCTTGAAATTACCATGTACTTAGCCCTTACATTTATTTCAATTTTCGCACTTGCTAAAGAATTGGGCAGAATTTTCATCAAACTTTGAAAATTCATAACTATTTGTACAAATATCCAATTGGTATGGTTCCAAAGGCTATGTGACCCATATTAAATCTATTTTTAGGAACAAATATAGCCTTTAGCCAACTAGAAGCTTATAATTCCCAGAATTGCTATTTTTGGACACTGTCATAGAAACTTGCCAGTTTCATTGGGCTAACTTCAAAAATACATAACTTTTTGTGTACAGCTTCAAATGACCTATATAACCTACCAAATTAAATCTTCATAAGTATACTTCATTCTAGAAAATATTACAGTCATTAGACATCATTTGCCTATTTAAAAAGGTCACACAACAAGACTGCTACACAGGGAAACCCACTGGCAGCAAATTCAAATGTTTATAATTTGTGTTCTAAACATATTCATGTTGTGTGTGACCACTAATCACCTTGTTTGGACATTTCATATGCTCTTTACTTCATCTTTTTATTCCTTTTAATATAAGAAATTTTGGTGACTAAAATTCGAGATGTTACAAGGGAGGTGGTAGCTTTTCAATTGTTTCAATCTTAGCTCAGTCCACTTCAATGGCTCAATTAGATACCTTGTAACCTAGAACGATTTCTTCTTTCACCATGAAATGACATTTCTCTCAATTTAGAACCAAATTTGTCTCTACACAACGTTGCAAGACTTTTGTCAGGTTTGAAAGACAATGATCAAATGATTCTCCGAAAAATGAGAAATCATCCATGAACACCTCAATGAACCTTTCCACCATATCTGGAACGATCGCCATCATACTCCTTTGAAATGTTGCTGGCACATTACACAAACCAAATGGCATCTTTCTAAAGGCAAAGGTACCATATGGACATGTAAAAGCTGTTTTTTCTTGATCCTCTGGTGCAACTAAAATTTGATTATATCATGTGTACCCATCCAGAAAACAATAATATGCTTTCCTAGCTAGTCTGTCCAGTATCTGGTCTATAAATGGCAGAGGGAAGTGATCTTTTCTAGCAGCTTTATTGAAATTTTTGTAGTTTATGCATACTCTCCATCCAGTCACCGTTCTTTATAGAATCAATTCATTTTTCTCGTTAGGCACCACTATCATTCCACCTTTCTTTGGCACAACTTGAACTGGACTTACTCATTAACTATCAGAGATTGGGTAAATTATACTAGCATCTAGCCACTTGATTACCTCTTTTCTCACCACCTCCTTTATATTCGGATTGAGTCTTTTCTAATGCTCGACTAATGGCTTGTAGTTGTCTTCCATCAAGATCTTATGCATACAAATTGAAGGACCAATCCCTCTTATATTAGTTATTGACCATCCAAATGTTGTTTTAATACTCCCTTAAAACTCTTAATAACTTTTCTTCTTCATCGAGAGTAAGAGCTGCAGAGATGATTAATGGTAATGTTGAATTTCCTCCTAGATAAGCATACTTCAAGTGGGGTAGTAGTGCTTTTAACTCCAGTACTAGTGGTTTCTCTATGATGGTACCGACTTACTTGGCCTTTCTCCCAAACCTTTAAATGGTTTTTTGATAAAAAAATAGGTGATTTGCTTCAAGGTATCTAATTTGCTCCAACACTTCAAGATTAATAGATTTTGATACATCTACCATTCTTATTACTAATGGTTGATCCATGCAAATTTCGTTCACCATGTCTTTTGTGCAGCTGGCCAATATATCTACTCTATAACAGGTGTCACCTTCATCTGGAAAAGACAAAACCTTAAAGATGTTGAATGATACTTGATTATCTTGAACTCGTAAGGTTAACTTTCCAAGTTTCATGTTTATTAACGTTCTCCTAGTTTCTAGGAATGGCCTCCCAAGAATGATAGGAATTTAATTTCTTAGTCTTCTTCCATGTCAAGTATTATAAAATCACCTGGAAATATGAGTTTGTCCACCTTCTCCAGAACATCTTCTAAGACACCCCTCGAATGTTTTATTAATCGGTCAACTAGAAGTAATGAAATTGTGGTCGGCTTCTCCTCTCCAAGACCAAGTTTCTTGTAGACAGATAAACGCATGAGATTTACACTTGCTCTTAAGTCACAAAGTGTTCTTTCAAAGTGACATTGACCTATAGTGCAAGGTATGCAAAAGCTTCCTGGATCTTTTAACTTTGGTGAAAATTTCTTTTGTAGGATAGCACTACACTCCTCAGTAAGTGCAACTGTCTCAAATTCATCAAAGTTATGCTTATTTAAGAAAATATCCTTCATGAATTTTGCATAACTTGGCATTTGGGCAAGAGCGTCTGTAAAAGGAATGTTGATATGTAACTTTTTGAAAACCTCTAGAAACTTGCCAAACTACTTGTCTAGCTTTGCCATCACAAGTCTCTAAGGAGGATTATCTGGAAAGCTTATTCTTCCAGGTAGCATATCATGTCCTTTAGGTTTCTATGCTTCCTCCTTATGTTCTTCTCCGCTTTCTTTCTTTTCTCTGTCATTTTTCTTTTTAATTACAGGATCTTTCAATTCTTTCCCACTTCTTAGTGCAACAGCCTTCACATGTTCTCTTGGGTTTCTTTCAATGTCACTTGGTAGAGCTCTTGTTTGTTTGAAATTCAGCATATTTGCAATATGGCCCATTTAGATCTCTAAGTTCTTTATTGATGCTTCTTGTCTTTTGAGTGTTGCATCAGTCCTAGCCATGAATTGAGATGTATTCATGGTTAGTTGAGCTAGTACATCTTTCCCATTCACTTTTGGACATCATGGATTTGGTTGTTCAAGGGCTTATTGCTGGTAGCTCTCTTGCGGCTTGAACACATTTTGATTATTCCTCCAACCAAAGTTTGGATGATTCCACCCTGGATTGTAAGTGTTTGAGAATGGGTCATTTCTATGATTTTTGATGTAATGAGCTTGCTTCAACATGAGTGGGTGTCCTTTTTGACATTGCTTGCTCACATGAGGTCCTCCACATTGATCACATGCTTTAGTGGGAGTACTTATCACATTTGCTTGGTTTGTCAATGAGCTCACTTGCTTGGATATAGATGCAACTTGAGAAGACAAAGTTGTAAGGATATCCAACTCGTGCACTCCAAGTGCTTTCTTTAAACTGTTATATTCAAAAGGCCATTGATATGCATTGGTTGTCATCTCCTCAAGTAAATTGTAGGCATCATCTAGACTTTTTTCCATTAAAGATCCTCTAGCTACAGCATCTACAAGAGTTCTGGAGGTATGCTTCATCCCATTAAAGAAAGTTTACAGTTGCCACTAATCTGGTAACCCATGATAAGGGCATCTTCTCAGCAACTCCTTGTATCTTTCCCAAACTTTCTAGTTCATGCCAAGTAAATAAGGTAATTTAGCTCCTCAATTTAGCAGTTTTTTCTGAAGGAAAGTATTTTGCCAAAAATTTATGCGCCAAGACATCCCATGTAGTTATGCTTCCTACTGGTAGTGAGTGTAACCAACTCTTAGCCTTATCCCTGAGTGAGAAAGGAAAAAGTCTAAGTTTAATGACATCATCAGTAACACCATTATGCTTGAATGTGTCACAGATTTCTAGGAAGTGGCTATATGTGCATTAGGATCTTCTGTTGGCAAACCACCGAACTGATTTGCTTGCACCAGCTAGATAATTGCAAGCTTGATTTCATAGTTATTAGCTACTACTGGTGATTTTCTAATTCCAAAATTTGTCCCCATGATTGTTTGTGTTGCTTAGTCACGGAGTGTTTTAGTATCTGTTGTTTTTCCCTCCTCATTTTCCATCAGATTGCTTAGGATTGAAGTAGACTGCCTTCAAACTCTTCGATTTCTTCTACAAGTTCTTTCAATTTCAGAATCAAAAGGTTGTAGTTTAGTCTTCTTTGATATGGTCATACATTAAGCAAAAGCCTGAAAAGAAACACAAGATACCAAAAAAAGAAAAAAAACAAATATAATATAAAGACTAAATTATTATTAAAATTACTTGGCATTGATATTAATGACTACAATCCCTGGCAACGGCACCAAAAACTTGTTATGAGTGTAAATGATTTATTAAAAGGTGCAAGTGTACACTATCTTAAACAAGTAATACAGAAGTAAGTAAATTATCATTCTCACGAGGATTGATCACTAAGTACCAAAATGGATCATTTTAATGTCGATCAATTAGTTGGTGTTTGAGAATACATAACAAAAAAATGATTAAATATGAATGCAAATAATTTGAAAACAACTATGAGAAAAATCCTAGGGATAAGATTTCACTTAACGAATTTTGAATTGAATCACCTTCTATTCTAGTCTAATTTATTCCACATGATTGATAGCCGAGTTTCATAATTTAATTACTAGCCTCTTCTAAGGTCACGCAATTCTATAATTAATTGCTAATTCAATATATTCCTATATGAATTCAAGCAATTAATCATGCATTAAGATTTATGAAACTCATTAAGACTACACAACTCATATGAATATATTCCTATTTCATATGCAAGTTATGGTTTTAATTATAGGATCTACACACATGCATCACCTTCTGGTCTTAACATATATATTAAAATCGTTCAAAAGATGGTCAATCAATTGAAAGCATTAAGAGTAATAATTAAAACTCGATCATGAAGGAAAAATTAAAACTAGATTTAACAAATTAAGATTTAATTCGTCATTAGTAAGCTACATCATCACTGTAGGAAAATAAAAATTTAGCTCATGATAAAATTAAAAACAAAACCAAAATAAATTGAAAACTTCATGAACATTGCATAAAACTTTATTATTAAATTCTAAAACATAAAGATACAACCACAAGATTCATGAAAATGGAGAAATCTAGATGTCCTTATAGGAGGTAAAACTTTCCATGTAGGTGACAACCTATACCATCCATAAAGGAGGACTACCTATACTGTCCATAAAAGAGGTCTACCTAAGCCTTCCAAGATGGAGGCATGCAAAAAGTAATACAATGAATGAAATTAATTCTACGATTGTGTCAATCTCCTTTAGAAACAGCGCCTCACTTTCTAACTCTAGCTTGTCATTCTTTTGTCAGAGAAGGATACTCTCCCCATTTTCTCCAAGAGTATGCATATTTATAGGCTCCAATACAGAATCGAAGGGTTTGAATATCATCTATGAATAGGACAGCAGCCCTCCTTTATTCAATATTGGTTGCCTCCTTCTTCGACAAATTATGCTCTCTCCATGTCCCACCTTCATCTTTTACAAAGTTTCATGCCTCACCCTTTTTTCAATCCTGTGGATCTCCTTTCTTCTCTTTGTTATTTTTTTTCAAATGGTGGGGTATAAAGGTATCTTCTTCTTTTGACCTTTTAGATTAGTAACTTCAAGTTGATTTTCTCTACTAATCCACCGTACCTAATAAAAACAAACAAAGAAACACTAATATAAACTACTAATAATAACAACAACATAGGCTCTTATATATATATATATATATATATTATTATATTATATTATATTATTATAAACGATGTTGTATGTGTCTATCAAAAGAAAAGTAAGGAAATACTTATCAATTACAACCAAATTCATTACATTAAGTTCAAATATCATCTACAAAATCATAATATAAGGGAAAATAAATATGTAAATATATTACTTATCAGGTGTGCAGTATATGTGCCAATAGCACTACCACAATGCACCAAAATGGATCCTTAAAGAAGGATGGAAATATATGTTGGGTATGAATCTCCTTCTATCATTAAATATTTAGGATCATCTATAGGAGATTTATTTACAGCACGATTTGCCAATTGTCATTTTGATGAATCACTTTTCCTAACATTAAGGGGACAAATAAGCAGTTGGGTAAAGAGATTAGCTGGAATGAATTGCCATTGGCTCATTTTGATCCTTGTACGAAACAATGTGAACTAGAAGTTCAAAAGATAATTTATTTATAGAATTTAGCTAATCAAATGCTAAAAGCATTTACTGACCCAAAGAAAGTGACAAAGTCATATGTCACATCTACTAATGCTCCTATTAAAATTCATGTCCCTAAAGGACAACTTATTATGAATGAATTTAAAGCACGCCTGAAGTATGACAAGCCCATTGATCCTAAAAATAAAAATCCTCAAAAGGGAAAATAAGCTAAGAATATAGATGGTCAAGTCAAGAATAATCAAGAAAAGTTAGTAGCTTCAGAAGAGCCATCTCCTGAAGAGTTATTATCTCCAGTAGAGATATCTCTAGAAGAGAATGTTGTAGTCCCAAAAGAGACCCTAGTACCTGACATGTGTGAAAATAATGAGATCTCAATAAATTATGTTATGAGTGGAATCCGATGCGATCGAAATGAAGTTAACGTTAACGACATCTTTGCTTATCATATAGCATATGATGTAATGAATGATAATGAGGATCATGAGCCAAAATCCATTCATGAGTGCTAACAAAGAAAAGATTGGCCTCTATGAAAAGATGTCATTAATGCAGAATTAAAATTATTGGCAAAACGAAAAGTATTTGAACCTGTAGTCCTTACACCTAAAGATGTAAAGCTAGTTGGATACAAATGGGTCTGTGTATGAAACAGAAATGAAAAAGGTGAAATCATAAGATATAAGGCATGTCTTGTAGTGCAAGACTTTACACAAAGACCTGGCATCGATTTTGAAGAAATGTATTCACCAATAGTGGATGCGACTACTTTTCGTTATTTGATTAGCCTAGCAGTAAATGAAGGACTTGATTTGCACCTAATGGATGTCGTGACTGCCTATTTGTATGGCTTACTTGACAATGATATTTATATGAAGGTCCCTAAAAGGCTTAAGATGCCAAAAGCATCCAATTCAAGTTCTCGAGAACAATACTCAATTAAGTTAAATAAGTCCTTGTATGGCTTAAAGCAATTAGGGTGCATGTGGTATAATTGTCTTACTGAATATATATTGAAAGAATGGTACAAAAATGATTTAATATGCCCATGCAACTTTATGAAAAGATCTGGAAGTGAGTTTGCTATAATTGCTATTTGTGTTAATGATATCAACATCATTAAAACTCCTGAAGAGCTTCAAAAGGAAATTAATTATTTGAAGAAAGAATTTGAAATAAAGGACTTGGGCAGAAGAAAATAATATTTTGGATTACAAATCAAGTACCTCAAGAGTGGGATCTTGGTATATCAAGAAGCTTACACAAAAAAGTTCCTAGAATGGTTTTATATGGATAAATTACATCCATTATGTACCTTGATGATTGTAAGGTCTTTGTAGCCGAATAAAGACCCATTCTAACCTCTAGTAATTAGCGAAGAAGGTGATAAAGAACTAATTGGTCTATAAGTACTAATATTAGTGCTATTAGAGCACTAATGTATCTTATTAACATGCATGTTTAGATATATCATTTACTGTTAATTTATTAGCAAGATATAGTTCATCACCAACACGAAGGCATTGGAATAGAGTAAAATACATTCTTCGTTACCTCAGAGGCATTATGGATATGGGGTTATACTATTTAAATGTATCCAAGTAGAAACTGATTGGTTATGCAGATGCTAGATTTTTGTTTAATCTATATGATGGTAAATCACATATAGGCTATCTGTTTAGATGTGGAGGCACAACTATTTCATGGAGATATATAAAACAAACTATATTAGCCACATCATCTAATAATGCAGAGATTCTAGCAATACATGAAGCAAGTTGAGAATGTATATGGTTGAGGTCAGTAATACATCATATATGAACAACTTATTGTTTATCTTCAGGCAAAATGGTCCCAACAGTTATATATGAGGATAATGCTACGTGTATTGCCAAACTTAAAGAAGGCTATATCAAGGGCGATAGAATGAAGTATATTTCACCAAAATTCTTCACTTGTGACCTTCAAAAGGATGGTGAAATAGATATCCAGCAAATACATTCAAGTAACAATCTAGCAGATTTATTCACCAAATCCCTTCTAGGTATAATTTTTGAAAAGCTTGTCCATGACATCGGTCTTCGAAAACTCAAAGATCTTAACTGATGTTGTCAAGAGGGGGAGTCAATACACACTGTACTCTTTTTTCCTTATCTAAGTTTTATCCCACTAGGTTTTCCTAGAAAGGATTTTAAAGAGGTAGCCCTGGAAAGTGTATTAATGAATTGTGTACTCTTTTCTTTAGCTAGGTTTTTGTCTCATTGGGTTTTTTCTAGTTAAAGTTTTTAATGAGGCATATTCATAATGGACATCCAAGGGAAAGTGTTACAAATATATACTAATTATGTGGATTTCCATTGACTATTGACCTTTCACATTCTAGACACCATTCATGAATATTAATTGGGAAACTAAAAGGCAATTCAATTATCATTCATATGCATTTATTTATCATTTGTTGTAACTTAGTGGTGACCTTTGGTGGTGAACCTTGGAGGCCTATAAATAGAGGTCTTGTGCAAGCATTATAATCACACATAAGTGAATGAAAATTACTCTTCTCTTTCTCTCTTGAATTTCTCTCTTCTTTTATCTCTTGCTTTCTTATCCTAGATATCTTTCATTTTCATAACAAGATTAAATATTTCAATTTATAAGGGTTTAGATATAATAGATTAAGTGTTTCAATTTATAGGGGTTTAGCTTTTTTTAGATTTAGATATTAAAAATGGATAAGGAAGATATAATGATATAACCATAGGTGACCACATATCTTAAAAAGTGTAATATCCCGAATTTTGGGCCTAGGACTTTAAGAATAAGCCTATATCAGGCAGAATACTAAGCTCATTTTGGGAAGAGTCCCAAGCATGTCGAAAGATAGAAAGACTTGAGGGCACTATGTGATCCAGCCCTACCAAATAGAGGGCCTAGTACACATAAGTAATAGGATCAAAGTGTCAGTGCAGATGTGCACAAAACAGATATACGATGCCATCGGGTTAGTAGAACACGCCACCCAGCTATGTCATGAGATAAGGGATGTATTAGTCGAGTGAAATAGGTCAGTGCAGGTGTGCACATGGCATTTTCAGGACAGATATGTGTACCTTGCATTTTTTAAGTAGACACCGGTATGTGGCGCCATGTGGGACCTATATACATATACTTTGACCTGGCATTATTTGGTAGGCCTCGATATACATGTCACATTCCTGAGCAAAACCCGAGTAGAGTCCCGAGTGAGCACCGATAAAGTAACTTTATTAAGTAGCTTTAATAAACTAAGTCATGATGAGTCAACTTTTGTGTTAGATAAATAAGAAGATGACACTTGGCATCAAAGTACACATCATCATGACAAATACTATTCACACTCTTTGGTTGGCAAAATTGGAAGGTGACACTTGTCCCTTCATTATGAGGTGTCCTTCTTTCCTTTTTGGTTGGCATTCCAAGACGATGACACATGGCACTGAAGTCAAGAGAATTCATCAGTCTGATCCCCCGATTAACTTTTCCAAGCATCGTACCCCAGAGTTGAGTTGGTAATACGGGCCCAACCCCTTGGGCCTACATGTTGGGATAAGGTTAGGGTTGGGAAAATCCCAACCTCCAAAATGCAAGCCACATAGGCCCCCACAACATAGCCCGCAGGTTGATACAAGCCAGCCCGCGGGTTGGCGGGTAGGCCTGTAAATTTATTTTTTTTACATATAATAATTTTCAAAACTTATAAGTTTTCCACTCCTATCTTAGTACCTCCCAATCCAAAGAAAAAAAATCTTAGCCTCTTCCCTTCTTCTTTAAACAAGATTTTTATATCTTAGTTGCTTGAGGATAAGTTTATGTTTTGTTTATAAACTTTCACAAATTTGATAACTTTATCTCTTAAATTGTAGATTACATTTTTAAATTTTTATAAGAGGAATAATTGATGCTAGGAAGGTAAATTTAATGACTCATATATATATATATGTCTTGTATTTTCATTCTTCTTTAAAAAATAGGATTTTTTTTCCAAAACACAAATACGACCTCACAGGCTGGCCCACAACTCGCATACTGCAGGTTAGGGCTGGCATTTTGTCAGCCCGCAGAAGTACGGGCCACACAAGCCTGCACCTCGTGGCCTGCTGGTTAATGCTAGCCAGCCCGCAACCCTCGGGTTGGCCTGCATTCCCAGCTCTACTCGAGAGTATGGGAAATTCATCAGTCTTCCTTTCCCTTAACCAGAAGAAGGTGCCACCTAGGAGAGAGAAAAAGGAGAGCAATATCTTTTTGAACACATGGCAATCTTGCACTCTAACCTTGTGACACTTGGCAAGATCAAATCTCAACCCTCCCCTCCCCTTTGAGTGACATTTCGGCTAGCCATGAAAGGAAAGAGAAAAGAGAGAAAAAAATCACACAAAATAGAAAGAAGGGAGAAGGAGGAGGAATAGTAACATTTCCTAAATACCGGAGCCGATTCCGATCCTGAAACGCAGTTATCGTTCGGTAAGGCCTTCAAGAAACTTCTTTTACTCACTGTAAGCTTCAATTCTATGGTCTTAGATTTCTCATCTGATGTGTTTTGTGTCAGTTAGTCAGCCGGAGTACTGTCGAAATCAAAAACCAGTTATAGAATCGGATAGAGGTACGTATAAGCTATGATTTAAACCGATTGGTTTGTTGTTTGGATGAATTTTCATGAGGGTGGAGTACTGTTCATTTTTCATCCAGGGTTTATTTTTGAGGTTTGATTATATGTTTATAGTTAAATGGTGATTTATGATGATTTTAGAAGTTATGTTCAAGTGCTGTCAAATTTTTTTTTTTGGAGGCAGTAAGTTTGTGATGAGTTTTTGAATGATCAAATCTTGTCCAATGGCTATGAAAATTTCCAGATTTGAAGTAGACATTATATGCTTTAATTTGATATATAGCATCTATCATTTGGGTTTGTAGATTGTGAGATATGAATTTTTGAAGTTAGGCATTGAATCTGGAATGTTTTCGGGACCAGTTGTGTTATTCGATGATTCTAGGAAATTTAACCCTGTAATTGGTGGTGGTTAATATTTTTTATTAAAGTAGACTTAATGAGGGCCACATAGGACTTTGAACCACTGCAATTGGAGTTTTTTAGATTTAATTATGATATTTCAAAGTTAAGTAAAAAAAGCTGGCAGATTGGGTGGACGCACAAAATTATGGCATTTAAGGTAATTTGAGCCAAGTATGGGTCCAAATAATAGAGTCAAGTCCAATAGGCTAAAGTAGCCCATTAGCCACTCAATTTTCATGGCTCTAATAATGTGGCTATATATCTAGGGCCACGAGGCGACAAAGAAGAAGCAACTTCAATGGTTGGAAGAAAAGGTACCAAAAAGGGGACTCGAAAACAAAAGGTAGTGAACTTACTGACTTGCATGTATGTGATGTTTATGCTGTGTATTGATTTGCTATATTGCTTTACTTAATTATGTGAAGCATGTATGAATGAATGAAGCTCTGTTTCTATTTTGTTGTGGCCATAAGTATGTTGCATGAAACTTTGAGATGTAGAATATCATTATGTGAACATTAGCCTACATAAGGCAAGCATATCATACACTAGTATTCATCTTGCATACATTGTCTGTAATGTTTGCTATTAAGATTCCCCCGAATCCCACCCTCCCCTACCAACCATATAGGCAGCTGAGCACAGAAGATGAGTATAGAACGCTATTCCAAGAAAGAAGTTGCAATGAAGAAGAAAAGAATTATTCACGCACTAGTCCGCTATGTAAATTAATATATTTGTAATGGATAACTGTATAACCTGCATGACAAATGATTTAATTATCCAAGCGCGATAATTGAATTAGAAGTGGGTAATCACACAGTACAAACCCATTAGTTAAGAAACCTTCAGCATATAAAATGAGCAAAGAATCACTCTGATTAAGATAATAAATAGAATTAAGGAAAGATAAGTCACAGTGAGTAGGGAACCATGGTGAATAATCTTCGAAAAGTTTTAAGTTATTCAAAAAATCCCCTTTAAGTGCATGTTCGAATCCTGTATTGGAGTTGGGATTTGAAATTGTTTGCCAAGAAATATCAGTTAGTGGTTCATATTCATTACGAAAGACTCATCAGAACGATAATGTAACTAGGGTGTTACAAAAAGTTATCAATATATAAAGTTAAAATGTGTCGAACCTAACAACATCCCTCTTATTATATTCTAAGTAATAGATATATAACAGAATGAGCCACTATTAAACATTATTATCACTTTTTTATCAACAGTATTATTAATATTAGTATTATTCTCGCCACTCCTAAATAATATGTGATAGATTATTATTATTAATTACTCTAATAAGTTTAATTATAATTAATAGCTAGCAAAAAATATGATAAATAAATTGTCACTCTCTATAGCCAGTAAAAACTGGTGAAAAATACACCTTAAAGTAATTGCATATTTTCATGTTGATATACATTTTAATCATTCATTTCCAATGATAAGAGTTACACTTTTTTTAATTTTTTTTATTAGGGCCTGGATGTTCATCTCTTTGTTATGGATCCATGCAAGAACTTGGACCCTTCAGAGTCAACTAGGGGATTCTCCCCGTACGTTGCATGGACCGTGGTTCACTGCTTGATAATATATTGAGAATAGGAATGCGGAGTTTTTTCATCGGCAGACGGTATGAACCTTTTTCACCTTAAATGTCCCACCTTTTTTTAAATCTGAATGTCAACTGTATATTAACTGGAGGCCTCTTTCTTACTGCAATGCAATATGTTTTCCACAGCTTGGAACTCCTCCTCTTACATTCCCATCATCTTCACTCCTCTTCTCTTTTTATAAACATTAGATCCACATTTAAATGGTCCAAATTTGGTTTCATACAATTTTTTTTTTATTTTCTTTATTGTAGTATTGAAGTATATATACCAGAATTTAGTAATTTGTGCTTAATTAATTATTTTTCTCTTTTTAATTTAACATTTCACAAATAACTTTATAAAAGATCAAATTTGAACCATTTAATTTTCAGTGTCATTATTGGCATTGTCCATGATTTGTTGCTGGAATATGTTTAAACGCCTGGATCTTGTTTAAGCTTGTTTTGTTAGTCTGGTTATTATTATCTGAAAGTATTTGAAGATAGATTACGAGATTGCTGTATGTGTTTTTTAATTATTTTGGGAATTTTGTTCTCCTTCTCTATGTATATGTATGTTTGTCTAAACCTATCAAGCATTGTTTTATATCTTTTATTTAATGTTTTCGTACGTCCACTGAATGAAAGGCTAATAGAAGCAAGTTTAGTTTGATAATATGCTCTTGTGAATTCAAATAATAAAGGCGCAAGTCCCACCCCTTTTTTGTTTTCCCCCCTTCATCCTCAATCCAATCCTATATTTTTCCATTAGTGATGATACATATTGAGATCTATAGTTGTGCATGCAATTTCTGGCGAGTCCGGTTGTACTGTGGTCAAAATTGTACAAGTCTTCGTTTGAATCTTCATGTTGCTTGAAGTGTTGATGTGGTGATGTGGATTTGATCAGGTCGACAATTCATCAATCAGCAACTCATCAACATCCTTCCCTGGAATGTAATGGTACTTACTCTCTTGATGAAGGCATGGATCAAGTGTAATCTTTGTGACATTAGAGTAGTTGTGCACGTGTACTGATCCTGTTACAAAGTCAACAAAGCTTGTTATTAGTTGATGTGCTATGGTGCCCTTTTTGATGCGGTGCTTGTATTTTTGTGTTTTGTTGTGGAGCTCACTACTAGAAAAAATGGTTTTAACATCTGAAAACATAGGGATGTCTATCTGAGGATCGTGTAAAAAAACATCAATAACGTCCGTAAAATAGGGGACGTCAAAAAGGCGGACTTTAGACGTCCCCAATGAGGACTGGGGACGTCTAAAGTGTCACTTTAGATGTCCCCTGTTTGAAGTGGGGACGTCTAAATGGAACTTTAAACGTCCCCAGTACAAAATGGGGACGTCTTAAGTGTCGCCCCCACCTCTACCATGTCCCTTTAAATTTTTAAGGACGTTGAAAGTTTTTTTTAAATGGCCTTGTTATATATATTTCACTGTCTGAAAAATGTAAATTACAGAAATAGGATGGAAACAACAGAATAAAACAACAGCAGTTCAGCAGAATGGAAACAATAACTTGAAACACAGTGATCAACCCAAGGCTCTACTACACATGCAATAACTTTAAGGACTAGCAAACTAATTAACTAACAAACCACACAAACTACACAACAATCTATATCCAAGTCTGTTATTGCACTAAAAAGACTATATCCAAGTCCCCAGTTTGTACAATAACCAAGACTAAATCCAATCTATATCAATAACAACAACGCTAATTATATGTACAATATATAGAACTACCACAAACTACTAAAGACTTTACTCTGGTATACATTGAAGAAGATGTCCAGCCAAAAAGTCTCTGATCATATTTATGTCTTCATATGAGTAGGCATCTTCATTGTCAAAAATCTGTAAATTAGAAAATAAACTTAGATGAAATAATGAATCAAGTGAATGAATTGCCATTGAATTACAACACCAAGAATATTATCCGCTGAGAATGAAGAAGCAATTACTTGTTCAAAATCTATCGTAATGCCACTCTGAATGATGTTAAACATATAAAGTAAGACATAGTATCCACATTCCCAGCCGCCAGGTTGTTGAGGGTACTATAAATCAAAAGCAAATGGTTAAAATCAATAAAGGCATATCTAAAATGACGGTCAATCTAAAGAACTTGATTTGAAACTACGTACCTAACAACCATCTCGGGTGTTTGCCACCTTTACAATCGCGTGGCTTGCCAAGCGCTCGATATGTCGTGCATGCCCTATCATTAAAATGAAAATCAACAGAAATTAAAATAATTCATTTAAGTCAAGAATCAAGAAGCATTGAAATACAAAAACATAACTTATGTGTTGAAGATGCTTATAGTTTCTTTGTCTGGTCTTTTACTCAAGGAATCAAACCAGTAAACTACGTAGGACCGAGGGCAGAGAATACACAAACTCCAGTAGTAACTATAACAACATATACAGGGCCATTTTCCTGCTTCCTACTCGTTCTTTTAGAACATAAAAAAATATATTGTTAGCAGGATATCAACACTTCTCAAGTAAAAGTGAGGTAGTTTTATACCATTGGAGGTGTTGCTGCTAAGCCAATAAGATGTATAGGCTAGAGGATGAAAGATCCTCTCGTCTGAGCTATTGTGGCATCCTCGTCATTAGGAATAGGGATGGATGTACCTTCTTCCCCCTCTCGAACACACGTCACAGTCACCCTACGTAAATACTGTGGAATTTGCTGATGATGGTGGGTGGTAGCTTATGTGTGAACGAGAGCATCTGCAACTACACGCAGCACTGGGGCATCCAAAGAGAAGACGGCAGGTTCTCCCAGGCTGGAGTGGGAGAAGGGTCGCCAAGTGATTCCTCCACCGAGTTGTAACTTCCTTTGGTGCTGTGGAAGGCTGGGGATGAATGGGTTCTACGCTCGGTAGTTGCCATATGTGATTCAAACATCTTCATCATTTCAGCTCGTATCTCAGGCATCAACTCAAGACGTAGCTCAGGCAACAGCTCTTGTCGGAGCTTGTCGCGAAGGTTGGCCTCGAGCTCCTGTGAGACTTCCTGGCAAATCTTGGCCACAAGCTCCCTACTGGGTTTAGCTTGTGACGAATAAGGATGTGAGGCTCCCTACTTCCTCACCATGCCATATCCACCTTGTGTATCGAAGATTTATTCCATCACAAAGTAGGATATCCCTTATAACATCGACATCCCATCTTCTCTCATTTAAACAATTGACATAAGGACAAAAATACATCCCATTTCTGGCTGGAGCCTTCCTTCTAGCATATTCAATAAACTCTTCAACCCCATTCTCATATTCTTCACTTGTTCTCAAAGCATTCATCCAACTATAATCCATTTTATTACCACCTACGTCATTCCCATTTACACTCAAGTTAAAAATAATTGTCAACACTAGGATGGCCATTTACTATTTTGTTTTTCAAAATTTTGGCAACATTTCCCCTTAAAAGTGAGACATCCTAAAATCAAAGAACAAACTATCTCAGCTTAATTTAAATGAAACAAAAAACTTTAGCTTCTAGCACCAAGCACAAACAGAATACACTTATCTTTTAGCAACCAAATTAAATCAGATATGTACCATGAGTGAGATATGTGACATCGAAAAGTTCTTCCCAAGTTCAATTAGCGAATGGCAAATCTCAACAGTAATATTATATTTTTCTTCCACACAACAATTTTTTATTCAGAAGTGTTCCAAGATTGATCACAGCAATGAAGTTCCAAAAATCCAAAATCATAATGGAATAGGTTTATGACAACAAAGTGGAACTCAAACAATTAATTCACACTCCAGGAGTCAATGATAGCAAGCAAATTCTAGCACTAAATTACAACAAGTAATGTTTAGCTCCAAATACCATCAATAGCACATTCTAAATTCTTTAGCCATTCTACACCTTGCAAGCCATTCACAGTCATACTTTAATTTATTCATTTAATCACCAATTAAAATCAATATTTTGCAATTGAGGACAACAAAGTTAGCATGAATATGTCTGCTCGAATAACTAAATTTCAAAAATTTCCACTCCAATCCACAGCCACAAGTTTAGGGGAGTTGGAACAAACATATATGAATAACTGAACAAAATTGTGACATCTTAATGAAGTCCACTTCCAATGAAAGATTCCACTTCTATCAATGTAGAAGTTTAGAATATCAAATGGTCAAGCAAGAGAACTTGAACTCAACCAAAACAAAAGGGAAATACATTCATTACTCCAAAATAGTAGGA
The DNA here is from genome assembly GCA_963242795.1 of Inga leiocalycina. Taxonomy (NCBI): domain Eukaryota; kingdom Viridiplantae; phylum Streptophyta; class Magnoliopsida; order Fabales; family Fabaceae; genus Inga; species Inga leiocalycina. The sequence continues at coordinate 11,523,340 of OY725329.1, read as the reverse complement.
CAGAATCCATAACTAGATAACTCCCATCAATTATAGATGTTTCAAGTAACATCATCAAAAAAGAAAACCCAAAACAATAACTGGGCAACCCCATCATGTTATGGATGCAGAAGATAGGTAAACCAAAAAAAAATTGCAAACAGAGAGGGAGATAAACCAAACGCATTTTGCTAAGCATTAACAAGTTCAGTGGGTAAATGCTAACCTGTAGCTGAAACTTTAGAGGGAGATAAACCACGGTGGTAAGAGGGAGGCCGACGGTGGAGAGAATGGGAGAAAACTCTGCAAACCCAGAGCACAGACGGTGGTAAGATGGGGATGGAAGTGAAGTATAGCTTTGGAGAAAGAAGAAAAACAAGAAGGGGAGAGGAGAGCACGAAGATGAGGACGGAAGTGCTTTAGAGAAAGAAGAAAACAAAGAAGGGGAGAGGAGACCGAAATAGGGACGGAGTGAAGTTGGGAGGAGTGATATGATGTAGCAGGGGAGGAGCTAGACTTAGCTTGTCTGACATGATCACATCAAGCTTATACGTCCCCAGCTGTGCTGGGGACGTCTAAACTTACTTTAGACGTCCCCATAACATCTGGGGACATCTAAATACTACCTTTAGACGTCCCCAGAATAGCTGGGGATGTCTAAATCCTACCTTTAGACGTCCTTACCTGTCCTGGGGAAGTCTAAAGCTTCCATTACATGTCCCCAGAACATCTGGGTACGTCTAAAGAGATCTTTAGGCGTCCCCAACTGTTCCGGGGACGTCTAAAGGTTTTCATTTTCTTTATTTATTTTTTTTTTTGCTTGCGTGTTGACTAGTTGTAGAGAAAGTCCTGTATTTCTTGCTTGGTTTTCAAAGGGTGTTTCGGGCATAGTCAAAAGTTGAGGGCCTCATTTTCAATGAGGCCATCACAGAGCCACATCGACTAGTAAATGAAGTACTCTCCCTCTCTAACCATATCAGCCAAGCAAAGGAAACTCTAGCTTCCTTAAACATTCACTGAAAGGCACACGAGTCATAATATTTTACCTGTTAAAAGTCTTGACTTAGTTTTCTGTAACGTTCTCAACTACTAATTAATGTACATATTGTTTTATCAATATAATTTGCCATTCCCATTCAAACAAAAAGTTGAGAGCCTCATATCTCTCTCTCTCACACACACACCCGCCTACTTACTGGAAATTAAAGTTCCCTATTTTAATTCTTTGCCTTTGCGCAAGTTGTTCTGACAGGAAGTCACATGCACTGGTCATGTCAACCAGAGCATGTGAACGTTTAGGCATCCTCAACCAAGTTGGGGACACCTAAACCAACTTTTTTAAAAATAATAATAATAATTTTACACGTCCCCACTGATATTGGGGACGCCTTATGTAGGTTTAGGCGTCCCCAGTTTGACTTGGGATGCCTAAACATGGCTTTAGGTGTGGGGATGCCTAAAGCTTCCTTCTGGCGCGAAAATTAAATTTTTTAGAGCGAAATTTAAAGTCTTAGTGTTTTTGGCATCCCTTTTTAAAAAAGGGATGTCCTTTAGGGTAGTAATATATATATTCTGTAGTAGTGGCTCCCCCATTATCTTTTGATCAGGCAAAACTGAATGAGCATTATCGGTACACTTCTTTGGGGTACAATGTATTTACTGTATGTATCACCAGCCACCTCATTCTTAAGTATGCACTTTGCCTGATTCTCCCTACCAATTCATGTGTCGCTAATATCATGTGTATATTTTTGTTTATCTCAAGACATATATGGTATATGCTATATGTGAGCCTCACCTGAAATCCAACAATGTGATTTGCATCCTTGACTTGTAGTTCTTTGACTTTGCATTGGCACAGAGTTTGTACCATCCGGGGGTTCAAACCAACCCTACAATATCTGTGGATACATTCAAAGCATTTTTACCGTTATAACTGTTAGTTATAGATATATAATTTGGGTAATATCTTGGGGTTCACAAAATGTCCATGATTAGGGGTGGAAACAGGCCAGGCGGCCTGTCAAGGGCCAGTAGCCTGGCCTGTGATTGGCCTATTCAGGCCTGGCCTGTCAGGCTAAAAGGCCAGGCCAAGGCCAAAACAAAAGCCTGTTTTGGTTAATAGGCCAGGCTAAGGCCTATTGTCAGGCCTGTCAGGCCGGCCTGAGCCGGTAAAAATATTTTTTTAAAAAAATCAAATAAGGGTTAAAGGATAATTTCGCCTGAGCCTGTAAGTTTTAGCCTGTTTTTGGCATGTTTTCGGCCTGTGGCCTGTTGGCCTGTTTTGCAGTGTGGCCTGTAGGCCTATCGGTTTGCTTAAAAAATTTTAAAAATGCAGGCCTCCTTAACAGGCTTTAGGCCATGGCAGGCCTGTGAACAGGCCAGGCCCAGGCCTAAAAATTGGCCTTCAACAGGCCACAGGCCAGGCTTAGGCCAGTTTGTGCCTTAACAGGCTAGGCCTGTTAAGGCAAAAGCCTGGCCTGGCCTAGCCTGTTTCCACCCCTATCCGTGACCTCTTAAGTACGGCAGGCCCGTTTTCTCCTTGACAATTCTGTATAATGGCAAACTTACATATGCATTAACTGAGGTGTTGTCTCCTACATACAACAGTATGTCTGATCTTTTTGGAATACGACAACATATAGGTGGTCGTAAACTTGTAGGGGCATCGTGCTTTGAATGACTATGAAGTTTGTGAAGAAGTAACACCTCTTTTCATTTTTGATCATTTTGAACCTGTTGAACTCCATAAGGTCGACCACTACGGTGTGAATTTTGCTCAATTGCAAACATAGCAGATTGGCTAAATGTTTAGGCATGAGCATGACTTTTGGTGGGAAAACATTATATAGTATTCAACTCTCGAATTCTTGTGACTATGTTGAGTAACCATACATCGTTATCTATTAGGATGAAGTGCAAAGCGCTGGTTGCATTTATCACGGTTCTCTACGTGTCCAGAGTAAAGTGGAGGACGCCGACAGCAATTTTTTTGTTATGGTTATCACTGTTGAGCGTAGCCAAAGGTGTTTTAGTTGCTATTGCGCCCTATCTTGAGCATTGAGGCTATGGTGTTATCACTATAAATGACTTTTAATTAAGTACTAATATGCACTGGAATCATTGTCTAATTAATTATTTTAATCCTTTAACAATTATGGAATGTAAACTTATTTGTGTATTTATTTCGACCCTAGGAAAAAACTCTATGTATTTCATATTGATTGTTAATAGAGCAATCATTTATTTTAATTTAATAGATTGACATGGATTATTTGTATAGCCTTGGTTCCGTCGGCCTCTTTTTTATCTCAGCTGCATTACATCAATTGTTTGTGGTTTGGCCAAGAAGTAATTAACAACAGTTACTGCTATTTTGTAATAGTATCATTTATTAACAATTATCAATTTATTATTAGTCATTGTAATCTTGATATTGGCCAAGTATGTGCAGCTTTGTCCTCTACTGTAAGATATCATGCTGTTTTTTCCCATTTATCCCATATTGCTATTTTTCTAAGAAAAAAAAACTGATAAATAACATTTGTACTTGGAAAACCCTAAAATGTCTTATGAAATAAGGAAATGATAGAAAGGTGATGCAATAGGAATATGAGATTTTAAAGTTTGGGTGTTTTTACCAAAATGCCTCTCATTTATATTATAGCCTAAATTCATCTCTCTTCTCCCCAAACCTGACATAGCCTCCCTCGCAGGCATCCACCTCCATCACGCACCTCCACTACTCACTGCCTCTCCCTCCAACATCCCTTCTATCTCATCTTCTCCCTTCCTCAAACTTGGTCTGCTTCATATAGATCAGTCAATCTACCACCGCAATAAAAGCAGAACTTGCAGTGGGTTTAGGGGATGATCAATGGAGCTACCACAACAGAAGTTAGATTCTTGGAAAAATGTTGTATTGTGAAACTGGATCCTCTGCGAGTGCAGAGTCACTTTAAATTTGTCAGTGTTGTCTAGAACCTCGAAGTTTTGAAAGTGATAAACCTCACCCTCTTGGAGCTCCTTCATGTAGGTCTCCCTCAACCGGATTTGAGTGATAAAGCCTTCAATTGTGATTCCCTACATATTTTCCATAAAATTAGTTAAACGATATCGTATAAGTTAGTGCTTATTCATTAGGACTTCATGATTGTCAAACTTGCTCATATACCATAATCATGTCCACCATCCAAGCATCATATAGTGAAGTACTTTTTCATTCAACCAGCTTCCTAAGAACACGTGCATCATGTCTTTACTATTGTCGATTTGGCAGATAAAGTCTTGCTGAATGCATGCCATACTTGGAGATTAGAATAGTTATTTAGTGTGGATACCAAATGTGGTAGGCTATGTGTGTCGATTCATTCTTTTATACCCAATCCATAACTCTAATCCTAGTCCAAAATGTTATATATTCTCCTAATAATAGATGGAGTGTGAAAGGTTTTTTGGACATTGGATGTTTTTTTTATTGAATTGGTGTATAAATGGAATTGGGTTCCTTTCGGATGTCCTGATATTCCTAGAGATTCATTAAAAATTCAAATTAGTCCAAAATCATTTTTCGTATCTATTAATAAAAAAACAAACTATATAAAAATTGTATGAGTCCCGTCGTTTTAGCCCTATCTCTGTTAAGGGTCTTCAATATTTGGATGGAAAATTTAAATCATGACAAAATCCCTAATATTAATCATGTTTCCTATATAGTAGGTGGTTCCAAATTTTTAAATTGAATGGATGGAAAATTAAAAGCGTAACAAAATCCCTAATATTATTCACGTTGCCTATATAATATGCCGCTTCATTTTTAAAAATTTCATACTCCCGTTTTTTAAACAGTGGCCTTCGCAAACATTATTTTGAAGCATGTCCGATCCGTTATATGTTTTAATTTATAAAACCGATTATTTATAAATTGAAGCTGGTCCGTTTTTAAGGGCGGCGTTTTAATTATGGGAGTGCAATAATGAAAAAGTCCGAAATTATTATTCAGAAATTCAGAATATTCCAAATTATTGTTCTATATGTAATATTCTCTCTGGTCCTTAATATAAGACATATTTACCTAATTTGATCAGATTAAAGAAGTTAGTTCAGTTAGTTAATATAACATATATTTTTTAAACACCTCAATCATCTACCTTAATTCCTCCCTCATATCCTTAATACTCTCTCTGATCCATAATATAAAGCACTTTACCTATATTACGAGAAACAAGAAATGATAGTTAAATTATTTAATGTCTAAAAATGCAACTTTTTTTCATGGTTCATGAACCCAAACCGGACCGGCAAGTTTAGACCGGAACCCAAAAAACTGGCTAGTTGGCCGGTCCGTTTCAATCAGCTGTTTGGTACTGTTCTGACCCGGTGTGACCCGGGGTTGACCTGGTCAACCCGGCCGAGTCACGGGTTGCGCCTGTTTTTAAAAAAAACTTTACTTTTTTATGCTCCAAACTACGTCGTTTTGGCTTTTTTTTTTTTTAGAAAAATTATTTTCCTAAAATTTTTTAATTTTCAATGAACTTTAAAAGGATTGTGGAATATATTTGGCATTGGTTGGAGAAAAATTCTTATGTACTTAATAATATTTTTGTGAGTATTTGGTTCAAGAGGTTATATTGGATTATTGATTGGAAAAAAAAAATCGTATGTAATTTTTTAAATGATATGGATGAATATTTAAATTATATATATTTTTTAAATAACCCCGGTCTAACCCCAAGATTGACTCCGGTTTGAACTACTAACCCTTGACCCAATACCTTGGGTGGTTCAATGTCCGGTCTAGTTTTTAGTACCTTGCTTTTTTCCACTATCACCTTTCATGAGAAATGTGTTTAATTGCATTGGGAGTGTTATTTTAGAGAGGGGGATATAATGAGTGGGGAAAAGTTGGAAAGTGAGTATTAATTACAAGGGCAAAACATAAAAAGAGCATTAATTAAATAGGAGATGACTTATACTCTGAACCATGCCTTTCTTGTAGAAGTGCCCTACATTGTGGACCGGAGGAAGTATAGAACATATTTACCTAATTTGATTAGATTAAGAAATTTAGTTAAGTTAATTAATGTGACATATATTTCTTAAATACCTTAATCATCTTCCTTAATTCCTCCCTTATATCTCCTCATTGATTATTGTTGAGGGAGCAGGGGTAAATTAGAAAAAAAAATGATAAATATAAAAAATTTGTGTTATATTTAGGACCAATATCAACTCCTCAAATATATCTTATATTAAGGGTACGAGGGAGTATTAAAATCCTGTTATTAATAACTTTCATTAAGCCCATTTTATATGCTGCCGCCTTTTGTGGGAAGTCCGTTAATAAAGCAGATGATGGGATTGTGTTTTATGTTAATCATGCGCTCGTTAAAAGTGGGTTTCTAGCGGCCAGATTATGGGGTTTTAATGGCTGACCATTCAGCCATTTCAGAAATTGTTATTACAACTTTGGCATTCAGTTAGCTAACACCGTTAATCATGATTAAGCAGTCAAATGAGACCAGTTGACGGAATTGGCTGAAGGCATCCGTTACTACAAGCTTTTTAAAGATATATTAGATAGTGACGGCAAAACCCTCTTCAAAAACAGATATTAATGGAACTATGGTACCTCTTTAATTTATTTTTAAATTTTTGTTGTTATTTGTTTTATTTATTTATTTCCAAAGGTGGCATCATATTTAATATTTTAAAACTCTTAGTAATGAAGTTTTGTTTTCTTTACTTAGAGGAAAAAAGTATGTGTGTTCTAATTTATCGTTGTTAAAAGTCCATTTATAATGTCAAAATTAAAAGTCCATTTATTAAAAATCATTTTGATAAAGGTTGATAATTTTAATGAAATTGTTGGCACAAAAATTATTTTTTAAGAAAAATTACGGAAATTTGCCGTAAAATACCTCATTAGCATAATATTTGCTGAAAGGGACCTAAGGTACAAAGGTGCTAAATTGTCATTATTTTCGTTAAGAGTAAAAGACATAAATACCCTTAATGAGAAAAGGGACCACAGATGACAGAATAGAACCAGTGAATTGATAAAAGAATAGAGCACGCAACTGACATGGAATTAGTGAAGCCTTCTTCTCCTTGCCTATGCAAAGCAAAACATCCTTCCTTCTAGCCATCGTTCACCATGGATGCTGCCGGAGGTTCGATGTATCAGGAAAGGCTAGGGAGGTGAGTTGTGTGAAGGCCTTATTCATAGTTCATTATTTGGTAGAGCTGATTATTTACATTTTCCCTCCAAATCTAGGTTTTTTTATTGTTGTTTTACTTAGTAAGGAAGTAGTAAATAAATAAAATTGTGGCTTCATTAGGTTTTTTTATTTTCTCCAAATTGTGGTTAAATATTATTGTATTTGTAAATGTTAAAGTTTGATGTTGTCAACCTATTAATTCTCAACGTCTTTTGATCATTTATGCTTTCACCTGTTACCATGGTCCATTTATGTAGGATGTAAGTAATGCTTCCAACACCATTGATGAAATTCTGCATGTTGAGTAGATAATTTGCACACAGGGTCACATCTTGCACACAGGGAAGAAAGTTGAACACATGGATCGGAAGATATCTTGCACACGGGGAAGAGCTTTTGCACATAAGAAAGAGTTTTCGCACATGAGGAATACATCTTGAACTTCGGGAAGATCATTCGCATATGGTTATGTGGCACTTATGAAGACTTAAAATGAACCCAAATGAAAGACATGTTGAACCCATGGGAGATGTTTTCGCACATGGTTATATGGTACTTATGAACACTAAATAAACCCCAAGTGGAAGACATTTTTCAACCACGGAAGACGTTTTGCACATAGTGATAGATTGTTGCACACGGGGAAGAATCTTGCACATAGGGAAGAGTTTTTGCGCATAGGAAAGAGTTTTTGCATGTAGGGAAAGAGTGTTTGCAAGAAAATAAAGAAATAGTCACTGACAAGAAAATGACTCTTGAAAACTTTATAAATAGTAGTTCATTGCGTAAATGCTACTATTTACAAACCATAAGCACTGGTACCTACACAATTCACTCCACTATTATTTTGTATATGGAAGAAAGAAGAAACCATCAAAACAAACAAGAGGTACAGATCCCCACCTTAGGGGCGATATTTTATTAAAAATAACAAGGACCAAAAAGCACAAGCCACACATAACATAACGAAAGAACACAATAAGTAAATCCATGCCATCTCTGTTGTGTGATTTCCTTGAAAACCTTGGCAGCAGAGCATCTTAAGGATGCCAAATGATTACAACAAAGGGAAATTAAATAAGACGTGCTTCAATTCAACCCTCCTAGACATCGAAATGGAAATGCCATTAGAAACTTGTCTCAACTCCACAATGTTCCACCTTCTTATAGTGAGTTCCTTCGTAAACATCGTAATACTTTCAAAAATTAAAATAGTCATTTAATGAATACTCAAGCATGCCAAACCTCATATGTTGGGTGTTCTTGACCACCTTCTATCCGTGCTACTACATGGAGAGGCTGCCATCGCACCCAACACCTCCTCGACGCCGCAAAGACCAATACACCTCCCCGCCACTATACAAACCTAGAGACCTCGCCTTGCTGCCACCGCAAAGACCAAGCCTGCACCGCCGCCACCAAGACCCACATTCCACACCCGCCACCAACTCCCACACCCTCGTCTGCTTCTCTCGACTTCATCCGCTTCTCTCCATTGAGTCCACCCTTCATTCTTCAACTTCGCGTGCCTTCAGAATCAAAATTTCAAACCTTCTTTCCCTTCTTTCTTCATTAATCCAATAAGGGTATTTAAGTCTTTTACTATTAAGAAAATAATGACAGTTCAGGTCCTTTGTACCTTAGGTCCCTTTCAGCAAATATTATGTTAATGAGGTATTTTATAGCAATTTTCCAAAAAAAAATTATGCTTGGATACAATTTTGGAAAAAAAAAATCAGATTAGGTAAACTAAAAGTTATTGGAATGAAAAGAATTTGTAGATTTATAATTACTAAAAAACATATATGGGTTAAATGATATGTAACGTTTGTTATATGAAATTCCATATATTAACAAAAAACAGAAATAACATTAAATTTAATTCTTTATTACTGATATATATCATGCTTCACTTGTGAAGTTGCAAATGTACTGTTCTTGGAGTCACCCTCAGGAGTGGGATTTTCATATTCAAACCGAACCTCAGATAATTAATGACGATAATGGAGACAGAGAACAGCTTCAGATAATTATATCTTCTTGTTGAATTGGTTAGAAAGGTTTTCTGAATATAAGAACAGAGATTTTTACATCGCAGGAGAAAGCTATGCTGGTCACTATATTCCTCAACTTGCTCAAACTATTCTCCTACACAACATCAAAGCCAACAAGACCATCATCAACCTGAAAGGAATCTTGGTATGTATTTTAAATTTTGGTGTAGTTGTAAGATCAATCCAATGATTGGATTTAAAATATATATATATATATATATATATATAAAGTAAAACAATTATATTTGGCTTCTCTAGTTACAAATTTGCAGTGTAGAAGGAGAATTGAGAAATGATTCGATAAATTGGGATGATCTCATACTTAAAAAAGAGGTTTGTAATAATGTCTAGCATTGAGAAATTATATGTAATTTTCTTTATTACATCCCTACTTTCCTTTCACAGATAATAATGCTTTGTTATTTTGGCCGCTAAATTACGTGAAATTCCCTCAACTTAGAGCTATATATCGTTCAAATATCCTTCTTAACCTTTAAAACTTAAAAATAAACCCCCCCCCCCCAAACTTGTTAAGTTTTTGTGAAAAATCCCAAATTATCAATTTTATATCTCCTCAAATTTTATTTTTGTAGGCATATAAGCCTCTAAAAGTTTGGTTTAATTTATATGTAGATAAATCCCCTAAGCGTATGTAAATGGGGGAAACTGATACAAAGGTTCCAAATAAGAAAAATGATGTCAGAAAAGTCCCATAACTTATCAATGATAAGTAAAAGAGTAGTCATTAACAAGTGTAAGAGCTACCATTAACAAGTTGTAAGACTTTTCTGATATTATTTTCCTTAATTGGAACCCTAGTGTCATTTTCCCAATAAATTATTCATAAATATAAAATTTTATAGACGTTTATGGTAAAATTTCAAAGGTTAGGTAGATTATTTTAAGATTACACAGAGTTAAAGAGATTTTTGTATAATTTAGCCATTTTTCCCCAAAAAAATTTTTGAAAACATGAAGATGGGATGTTAAAAAAATGCAACATAGATTTTGAACTTTAACTGTACATGCATACACATGTTTTCTTGTATGCTATTATTATACAGAGTCGGAGATGAGCTGTATTATTCATGAATTATGAATAACGTGGCTTCTCTTATAGAGATTTTATATGACTTCTTCTGGTTTCTAATATAAGACATATTTACTTAATTTGATTAGATTAAAGAAGTTTTTTTTTTTCCTGATTTGATCAAGGACCCCCCTCCCGGACTTAAAGACAAAGGGTTCTTACCACTCCCAGCAAATACGCTTCCCGGAATTCGAACTTGTACTCTTCTTCTTACGGGGGTGAGGCCCCTTACCACCTCAACCAACAGCTTGCTGGTAGATTAAGGAAGCTAGTTAATATAACATGTATTTTCTAAAACACACTAGTCATCTTCTTTAATTCCCTCATGTCTTCTCCTCCTTGATTATTGTTGAAGAAGTATTAATAGGGATAAATTAGGAAAAAATTGATAAATATGAATGTCATCTTATATTTAGTATCAAGCTTAATTTTCCAAATATGTTTTATATTAAGCACCGGAGCGAAGAGAGTATATATTAAGTGAATGTATTGAATATTGAATAAACAAAATGAGAATATATAGGACCTTATTGAAGTTGAAGATATGATCATGGTCATGTGTTGCAGGTAGGGAATCCATGGATAATGACGAGACAGACACCAAGGGAATGTACGAATTGATTTCTTCGGTGGCCATACGATATCGTCAGAATCAACTGCTTTGATGATCGACAAGTTCTGTGACTTCTCTCCAAATGCCACAAATCAACCTCAAGTAGCGCTATGATGCTTCGGAGCAATCTGACTTAGCTTCTGCCCATATTGATATCTACAACATCTATGCTCCTCTCTGCAACAACCCTAATCTCACTGCCACCCCCAAACCTACATCTGTAAGAATTACTCTTCTAATTCTTAATATAGGACATATTTACCCAATTTGATTAAATTAAAGAAGTTGGTTGAGTTAGTTAATTTGATATGTATTTTCTAAAACACCTTAATAGTCATCTTTCTTAATTCTCTCTCTCTCTTGTCCATGATTATTGTTAAGAGAGCGTCAATAGAGGTAAATTAGGAAATGATTTACTAATATAAAAAATAAGTCATATATTTAAGATCAAGATTAACTCTCTAAATATGTCATATATTAAGAATCGGGAGAGTAATATATATTCATTCTGTTATGAGTTTTAAATTGGGAGAAGCCTCACAAGTAATGCATGATTTATATAAGTTTGAGGAGTTTTTCCACTTGATAAGGGGCTTGTCTTTTGGGATGAGTTTTTACTTGGGAGGCCAATCTTCATAGAGAGGGCTACTCACAGAGGATTCTGATAAGGGAAATATCATTTGTAAGTTCAATTGGATTCTTCTACCCACCGATGATAATAGTAAGCAAGTTTTTTTGGGATGGATTTTTTTTTTTTTTAGACTTGTGATCACGGCACATTAAACCTGAAACTATTTGTTCTTTTTTAATCTTTTTTTTTTTGGCAGATTGTGTTGGATGAATGCAATGAAAATAAAGTGATAGCATATATGAATAGAGGTGTAGTTCAAGAGGCACTTCATCCGAATGTGACAAAATTGATTTACGAGTGGGAACCTTGCAGTTGGGCATCTCTCGCGTGGATTGATAGCCCATCAACCACTGTTCCCCTCTTTCGTCAAATCATAGACCATCGAATTAGGGTTTGGATTTTCAGGTACTTTCATTAATTCATTAATTCATTAATTATAGTATTTGTCTCATCAATATTGTTTCATCCATGTATTAATGTAAATTTTGAAGAGGTTAATTTGTGAGTTGCATGTATATATGTACTAATGTAATATTATAAAAGTGTTGTAATTTATTTAATTTGAATGAAAAACAGTGGAGACACAGATGGAAGAGTGCCTGTTACTTCAAGACTATATTCTCTGAACACTATGAATATGAAAGAAAACACTCAATGGCATCCAAGTTACTTCAATGGACAGGTCCGTACATCTGAAACAACTTATTTACAAGACCTTTTTTCATAATTTTAAATACACAACCTTTTACAAAATATAATATTTCAATTTTTATATATATATACACACACCCTTTACTTCTAGTGAAAATTGTGGTGAGAGTTTTTTTAAAAATTAATTAAGAATACTTTTTTTAAAAAAATGCTAAATTATACAAAACACCTTTGAATTTCATGATATATATAAATAACTTCTTTAACTTTCTGAAACTCTATTGTAAACCTCCTAGAACTTTTACATTTGTAACAATTTTCATGATTAAAAATAAAATAACTTTTACCCAATCTAATAAAATATTTATAACTCAAGTATTAAAAATAACCTTTCCTATAAAAAAAAATATGGTGAGACGTACCAGGTTCAGGGTTTATGGCTGTCCCTCCCAACATAAGTGACTCCTTAGGGACTCAAACTTGAGACCTAGAGGAATCTAGTGGGGCCTTATACTGTTAGACTAACTCTAGGTTGGTAATTAAGGATAATTTAAAGAGAACAAATTGTACAAAACCACCTAATAAAGCCTAGAGCTCAGGATGCAAGCCAACTCGCACCAAGCTAAAACTCGCCTCAAAACGAGCTAATATTTTGCCAACCTGAACCTTAAGGATTGAAAAAATTGCATCCAAACAGGCTGCCAATCTCTCTCTCTCTCTCATGGGTTGAGCCTGTTGCTTTTCACTAGAATTTATGTCATCTTATATAAGTAATCTCCCTAGTCTTTGAAGCTTTACAACAATACAATAAAAAATCTTATTCTATCAATAACCAAATCCTTAAATATGTTGTTAAACTTTGAAGTTTTACAACAATAAGCCTCCAAAACTCTTACATATATACAAATAACTCACGTGCATAGTTTTATTCATTATTTAAGAAGTTTATCTACGTATAATCAAATTTAAGGAGCATAAAATTGAGAATGATTTTAGCTAAATTATGTTAAGCCATTTGTTGGCAGATATATAATAAACCTTTAACGCGGGACTTGAAATCTCAGTAGCCATCGGAAGAGCGGATTATATATACCAAATATACTAATACTTCAACAATGAAACAAGTATATATCTTCTTTTTTAACATATACACATATTATCATATGATTTAATTATTTTTTTTTGGAAAAATGTATTATTATTGCAGGTTGCTGAATACACAAGTGTACAAGGGAGATTTAACATATATATGCCCTAGTGAGGGGAGCAGGGCATCAAGTGCCAAGCCACCACGCAGCAAGATCACTTTCTTTGTTCAAACACTTCTTAGATGTCACTCCACTTCTTGATTCCACTATATATTAATTAATTACCTATTTAATATTATTAGTACAATTATTATATTATTTTATATTATTACTTTAGCTTTACAAAAGCTAGACTAATCAGGCCAGGCAGATTGCAGGGAAGAGATCTCGAGTGGGGAAAGGCCATAAAGAAACAGAGTAATGTTCTCCCTTTTTTAGCTTATAATACTTCATCCACTTCATATTATAAGCCACTTCCAACTCGATCATTAAAATTAATGAGAGATTGTTGACTTATTAAATTTGTCTAAAAATAAAATATTTTTCTTACGTTGCCCATAGATCAATTGAAAGTGTAGAAAAACATTACATTAGACTTTAAGTCTTATCCTATATAATGCTCCCCTTGTCCATTTTATGGGACATTTTTAATTAATTTGCACATACCAACAAAAAACAGTCAAAAGTATCAATTTGGAAAACAAAAACAAAAACAAAATGATCAGACAATGTTTTTTTAAATAAAATAAAATAAAATGTGAATTATTTCCAAAAAAAGAAGAAGAAGACAAGTTTTGTGATTTCTCTTCCCCTCAATGCCACATATCAACCTCAAGAGTGCAGTGAAGCTTTGGAGTTATCTAATAAAGATTCAAACAATATTGATATCTACAACATCTATGCTCCTCTTTGCAACAACCCTAATCTCATTACCACCCCTAACCCTACCTCGGTAAGAATTATATATGTGTGTCTTAATTAATATATATAATTCTTTCTATTATGAATCTTAAATGGGTAGACAACCTCACAAGTAAAGTATGTGTCAAATATATGGATTAGTGGAGAATTACATGAAGAGCAAAATTTAAGAGTACAAAATTGAGTGACTTTAACTAATTAATAATCTTAAGCCACTTGTTGCTATGTTATACGAATACTTGTCTAGACAGATAACTCTTCCACGTGGGACTTCGCATCGCAACAACTATCAGAAGAGAGTGGATTATATATACCAAATATACTAATTAATTCTAATACTTCAAAAATTAAACAATGAGTATAATATTTCAAGGGTAAAGGTGCAGAAATGTCTATGAGCTTTTATCCAAAGTGCAAAGGTACCAATAATATTTCAAGGAAAAAATTAAAATTAAAATTTTCAATTACAAAATTAACCCTAATCAAACATGCACCCTACATTTTTTTCTAACCTGTCTTATAAAATTGGATTATATCTCCATCTATATTTTGACTAAAAACATCTATATGCAACTCAATATTTTTATAATATCTTGAAAAGTTATCTGCCCCTAGAATAAAAAAATAATTAGAAATCAACTTCTTTCTAGGTTTTTACCTTTTAAAAAGAATTTAAAAATCACAACAACAACAAAAACTCTTATGATATATTTCTTTTAAAAAAATATGTGATTTTTCATGGAAAAAAGGTTAAACAAATGGGATACACCCTAAAAAGAATATTAAAAAAAATGAAAAATACTAAAATCTGAAAATCCTTAAACTATAAGTTCCTAGATTCGGCCAATTTCACGGGAATTCTTATATAAAAGCCAATCCAATTTAAGGATGCATTTGTCTAATGGATTCACTTAAAGCCAATTGGAGCAAAGAAAGATATGTGGGAAGTAGGGATGGAAATAGGCCAGGCCCCTAACAGGGGCCTACGGCCTAGCCTACATAAAGCCTAGTCTAGCCTATTTAGTAAATAGGCCAGGCTCAGGCTCAGGCATATTGCTAGGCCTATTTAGATAAACAGGCCAGGCCTATTTTTATAAGGCCTAGCCTACAAGCCTATAGGCCTGGCCTATTTAATTTTTTTAAAAAAATTATACTATTATTTATATAAGTATATATAAAATCATCTAAATAATTTTATAAATTTACCAACTTAATCTTAATTCTAAGTTTCATATTTCATTGTCATTATACTCAACCCTTGTTTTTGCATAAATCATTCACCTCTACATCTCTTCTCTTCAATCGCTCGAGATGGCAATACTAACTCACTTTCTCTCCCCTAATTTGTGCCCTCCACTAAAGCATAAAAATTGTTATGCGTTTATTTTTGTGTCAAATGAAATATTATAATCTTAACAAGGGGAGTTTGTCCCAATTTACGTGCAAAGAGTAAAATAGGTAAAAGTCTAGTTTTACATGTTATTTGTTATGCTTAGTCAATTTTAAAAAATATATCTCATTAGTCAACAAACGATTAGTTTTTCTTATTCCTATTTGCTCGGACAAGTGTTGTCACTAGACATTATTTTCATTTCCTTACTAAGCCTTAATATTACGATAAGAATAGATGTTCGGCTTTTAAGACATAATGTAGGATTGTATATAAGCATAAAGGGTTAGATATGAATTTGGCGGCATAGGCTTTAAAGGCTATTTAAATTCCTACATTTTAAGTAGGCTTTTAAACAGGCTTTCAGGCCTTGTCAGGCCTTCTGAAGGCCCAGGCTCAGGCCTAAAAAATAGTCTACATACAGGCTCAGGCCCAGGCTCAGGCTTTGAATCTTTGTTACAGGCCCAGGCCTATTTAGGCAAAGCCTAGCCTAGCCTAGCCTAGCCTATTTCCACCCCTAGTGGGAAGAGACAAGGGATGATCAATGGATAACTAATTGTCAAAACGTCAAATAATGGGATGAGGTTAGAGATAATTTAGGGGAACATTAAATGATAACAAACCATCAAGATATTAAATAATCGCGATAAGGTTAGAGATAATTTAGGAAATTTGGTCAAGGTTAATTTAAAGTTTATATTTTAATTTTTAGTCCTAGAAAATAATTGCAATTTTTAAGATCTCATTACTAAATATTTTTTTTCCTATGATTTGTTTAAAAGACCATTAAATTTAACAATTATTACATGGGGAAATTAGAAAAAAGAACCAAGAATAAATTATATTCATGGGAGAGAATCATTATTATTTAGAAGGATTAAATACCAAATTAATAATTTAAAAAGAGAAAAAATTCCCCATACCAAACCCTCCTTGATTTCCTGCTCCCTTCAACTTTCTTTTAACAAAAAATTAAAACTAAAACCAAACCACCCATCTTCCCTATTGTCCCCTCCGTTATTTTTTAAACTTTTTTGCACTCAGACTAATATTCATATCACCAATATATTATTTAATTATTAGTAGTGATATTTACCGATCTATATCATTAAATTTTTTACCTAATTGATATTATCAATAATAATATCAACTAAATCCTCTTAGCCAAAACAATTCACTAAATTATATCAAATTTCCCTAAAATTTTACTACTTGCGCACATATCTAAGGAAAAATAATACGCAAACGTTACAAAGTACTTTGATTGAAAATAAATATTATATAATTTCATTAAAATTTGAGATTCTTTCGTAATTTATTATATCTATATATGTATATATATTGATTGGATATTCTTTTTTATATGAAATTAAATTTCCTCCCTTAGAAAATATCTGTGAATAAGGAAAACATATTGTCCATAGAAGTTTCAACAGAATTGTCTTCAATATGAAGATATTTGTGCCTAGCAAAAAATATATATATAATCTATAATAATTAAAATATAAACAAATGATTTTTCTTTTTCTCTTTTTTATGGGAAAACTACCTTTGTAACAACTTAATGAGGTTTCTTTTTTTTTTTTAATTAGTCTCCTTTGACCTCCCTCTCATTAGATTAAAGTTCAAATGGTTGAGATTTATTCTGTAAAATAATTATTATAATACTAAATAATAATTAAATTCATGCTTTAAAATTTGATGGGAATAGTTTACCATGATAGATTTTTATTACATTTAATGTTATAATAATATTTTTTTCATGGTTATAGGAAATATTGCTCTCCATGGGAGAAAATTTAGGACGTTTAGTTATAGGAAATTCAGTATTTTTAAATTTACTGATTTTCCCTTCTTTTTTTCGCTTTCACCAACTTTCCCTATTATATGTCGGGCTTCTCTATATATACAGCTTCATACCCTTTTCCCACCCATTCCCTTTTCTCACCCTTTGTTTCTTCATTTCTTTCCTTGTTTGAGAATCGAAACAATCCTATCATAATGTTCTTCCAACGAAGCCATCACCATCTTCTTCTTCTTCTTCTGTCTCTTGTCATTATTCTTTCATCAGTTCCTGATCTGGCCTCTGGTTTCCATGGAAACCAGCAAGCACAAGCTCAAGACAGGTTTCTGAAGCTGAAGTACTTAAGAACCCGAAATGCTAATGATGATAAGATTTCAACAATCGATAAAAGCCTCTTTGAAGCAGAAGAGATTGATATTGAAGCTCATGTTTATGATCAAGAAGGGTTGAAAGAGAAAGATAGGATCGAGAAGCTTCCAGGTCAGCCTCCGGCTAGGTTTTCTCACTATGGAGGTTATGTGACTATAAGTAAAAAAGAAGGACGTGCCTTTTATTATTATTTCACTGAAGCTGTTGGTAACAAGCAGAATTTGCCTCTCGTTCTTTGGCTTAATGGAGGTAATTATATATTATTTATATATGTGATATACTAAACCCTAAACTTTTTATTCATATTTATTTAATTGTATTCTGTTTATTATTGTTTGATTTAATTTTTTTTTTATTTGTCAAATTTTTTAGTGTTTGTGCTTGAGTTTTCATTAAGTGTCTCATCATGTTCCTGATTTTGTTATGGTTTGTTTACCTCCTATCTTGTAATTAGTCGTTTTAAAACATTTTGAAATGGGTTTTTTCAGGGTTTTAATATTATGATAGGTTACACACACACACATAAACAGTTTGTTTCTATTCTCGTGGCTTCTTGTTATCAAATGAATTTTGAAAATTTATCTGTGTTTTAGTATGAACATTTTTTAGAAAGAATGGATATCAATTTAAAAATTGTGATTAATCTTATAACATTTAAAAATTTGCTATAATCTTTAGATCCCATAAATCAGGATTTCTTGGCGTTCATGTTGTTATTATTGTTGCAAATACATAACAGGAGTTGAAAATAAAAATCTATCACTTTTTATCAACAGTATTTTTTTGCCAACTTTTATGAACAGTTTATTAATATTATTATTATCATTATATGTGCATCAGAGTTGTGCTCAACACTCCTAATATATTATAAATAATTACTCTAGTAATTTTAATAATGATAAATAGCCAGCAAAAAATTATGATAAATAAATTGTGACTCTCTATTACCTGTAAATAATGGGAATATATAAATATACCTTAAATCAATTACACATACTCATGTTGATATACATTTTAAACATTCATATTATGATCAGAGTTGCACTTTTTTATTTTTTATTTTATTAGGGCCTGGATGTTCATCTCTTGCCTACGGAGCCATGCAAGAACTTGGACCCTTCAGAGTCAACAGTGATGGCAAAACCCTTTTCAAAAACAGATATTCATGGAACCATTGTACCTCTCTAATTTAATTTTAAATTTATGTTGTTAGTTTTTAATTTAGATATTTATTTCCAAAGGTGGCATCATATATGTTTAATATTTTAAAACACTTAGTTATGGAATTTTCCTTTTTTTTTAATTAGAGGAAAAAAGTATGTGTTGAAATTTTTAGCAAAAAAATTATTGTAATAAATTTATGTTTGAATACAATTTTGAAAAAAAATCAGATTGGGTAAACTTAAAGTTATTAGAATGAAAAGAATTTTTGGATTTATATTTACTAAAACAATATATGAGTTTGATGATATGAATTATATGTTATATGAAATTCGATACATTGACATAAACAGAGATAACATAAAATTTAATGTGTTAAATAATATAAAATTTTGTTTGACAGGTTATCAATTCAAAAACTAAATAAATAAATACTTCTGTTATTACTGATATATATCATGCTTCACTTTTGAAATATGTTTATATTGTTTTTGTTTTGGTGTTGTAATTAATTAGTTTGTGTGGTTTTGAATGGTACGAAGTTGCGAATGTACTGTTCCTGGAGTCACCCTCAGGAGTGGGATTTTCATATTCAAACATAACCGCAGACGATGAATATGGAGACACAGGAACAGCTTCAAATAATTATATATTCTTGTTGAATTGGTTAGAAAGGTTTCCTGAATATAAGAACAGAGATTTCTATCTTGCTGGAGAAAGCTATGCTGGTCACTATATTCCTCAACTTGCTCAAACTATTCTCCAACACAACATTAAAGCCAACAAGACCTTCATCAACCTCAAAGGAATCTTGGTATGTATTTTACATATATATATATATATATATATAATAGGGAAAAATCCATATGTAAGTACCAATACTTTTACTCAATTTTAATTTGGTAACTATGTGTTTCTTTCTTTTAATTAAATCATTAATTTTTCTCTGTCAACATAATTGGTTCCTATAACTTTGCTCTATTAGCTTCATCGGTATTTACAGGGCAAAATTAAAGCATTTAATTAATCATGAGGGAAAGAAAAACACATAGGTGTCAAATTAAAAATTGAAGAAAACTATAGTTTATTGCAAATGAGTTTCCCCATTATAATAAATAATATATACTCATCATCTCTTTCAAATTTAGGTTTTAGTGGTAAAATCAGTCCAATGAATCGGATTATGGCTAGAGTAAAGGAGAAGTAAATTAAAATTAAAAATATATACAAAGTAAAACAATTATGTTTGGCTTCTCTAGCTAGTTGCATATATATTTGTACTTTAGAGAGAATTAAGAAATAATTTTGGCTTGATTATGATAAATTGTGATGGCCTTATAAAAGAGGCTTGTAATGTCTAGCATTGAAAATTAGGTGTGATTCCCTTTATATCCCTACTAGCTAGCAACATCCTTTCACAAATAGTAATATGCTTTTATTTTTATTTTATTTTTTTGGGCTAATCCCAAATTATCAATTTTATACCTCCTCAAATTTTCTTTTTGTATGCATATAATTAACCTTCTTAAACTTTGATTTATATGTAGATAAATCCCCTCAAGTTTAAGCCATTTGCGGAAAAATAATATACAAAACTAATCATATGTAAGTAATTAGGTGCATAAATATAAAAGTTTAGGGAAGTTTATTGTAAAGTTTCAAAGGTTAGGGAGATTATTTATCAATGACATAAAGTTCGGGAGGTTTTTTTTTATACAAATTAACTAATTTTGTTCCAAAAAAGTTATGAGAAGATGAAGAAGGGATATGATACTAAGTGCAACATAGATTTTGAACTCTAACTACACACGTTTTCTTGCATTATTCATGATTTATGAATGTATTGATTTCCCTTATAGAGATTTTATATATAGTACTACCTCGTAGGTCCTTAATATAAGACATGCTAAGGAGTTGATCTTGATCCTAAATATAAAACATAATTTTTATATTTATCAATCTTTTCCTAATTTATCTCTATTGATGTTCCCTCAACAATAATCAAGGAGATGGGGGAATAAAGGAATAAAGGAAGATAACTAGGTTATTTTAGAAAATACATTCCATATTAATTAACTTAACTAACTTCTTTAATTTAATCAAATTAGGTAAATATATTTTATAATAAGAATTGGAGAGAGTATTATATATATATATATATACATATATATATATTGAGTGAATGTATTGAATATTGAATAAACAAAATGAGAATAGGGAATTATGGAAGTTGAAGATATAATAATATTGATCATGTGTTGCAGGTTGGGAACCCAGCGATAAATGATGAGACAGACAACAAGGGAATGTACGATTTCCTAGGAAACCATGCGATATCATCGGAATTAACAGCTTCAAAGATCGACAAGTTCTGTGACTTCTCTCCAAATGTCACATATCAAAGTGACGAGTGCAATGAAGCTGTGGAGGAATCTGAGATGAATTTTGATGTTATTGATATCTACAACATCTATGCTCCTCTATGCAACAACCATAATCTCACTGCCACCCCCAAACCTACCTCTGTAAGAATTATATATATCTATACATATATTCATTGTTGTGAGCCTTATTAAATCAGAAGAAGCCTCACAAGTAAAGTATGATAATAAGTTCAAGGAATTTTCCCAATGAAATGTGGTTTTATAAGTTGAATGGATTCCTCCGTGCACTAATAATAAACTAACCTTTTGGGATAGATTCTCTCTTTGGATATAATGGAACATTCAAATTGCAGTGAAATCTCATGAAACCTGGGTGATATTAATTCTTAGCGCAAAAATACAATTTTGCCCTCTTTTACAACCAGGACTACTTGGCTCTTCTTATTTGTTTTTTAATTTTAAATGAAAGTGTAAAATAATATTTTTCACATTTAGAAAAAGTTACCCAAATCCCATAGGACTTCACTGCAATTTGATGATTTCAATCAAGGGACCTTATTGTGATTATTCCTCTTACATATGTTCCATTTTCCCTAATTTTTTTGTTTAATAACTGTTTTTGTTTTTTTTTTTTGGCAGATTGTTATAGACGAGTGTAATGAAAATTATGTGACAGCATATCTGAATAGAGGTGATGTTCAAGAGGCACTTCATGCGAATGTGACAAAAATGAACTACGCGTGGTCAGCTTGCAGTTTTATAGCTTTGCTTTGGATGGATAGCCCATATACCACTCTTCCCCTCTTTCGTCAAATCATGGACCAAGGAATTAGGGTTTGGATTTTCAGGTACTTTCATTAATTCATTAATTATATTATTTGTAACAATAATATTGTGTCATACCTATATAATTTGTGAGTTGTACTTGTATATATATATGTTATATCATAGAAGTGTTGTAATTTAATTTTAATGAAAAACAGTGGAGACGTAGATGGAAGAGTCCCCATTACTTCAACACTATCCTCTCTCAACACCATGAATATGAAAGTCAACACTCCATGGCATCCTTGGTACTTAAATGGACAGGTACTTATATATGAAAAAACTTATTCCATACTCATTATATTCTATTCTATTTATAAGTCACTTTTTCATAATTTTAAATACTCTGATAGCATCTAGAACCAAGTGAGTGTCTGGGAAGATCTCAAACCTAGGTTTGCACAACCCAAGACAAAACTCCTCTCACACACTTACCTCGTAAATCGTAAAAGCTATTATCAAAAACTAATCTAAACACACGCTTAAGTCTCCACTCTCCGTCTATTGTGTTATAGATACTTATTGCAACTTCCTGCTTATTCTTCATCATCTCTAACTAGCATCACATGGCAGGAAATTCTCTCTTTGTTATATGATTTTAAATTCCTTGGTGTTCAGACTATTTCCTATAAATGCTTTAGTCTTTCTTTTTCTTCTTCAGTAGGATCTCTTACTATATATAATAATATATGTAAAACATTTCTTAATATCATTTTGTCTTGTATGGAAAAAATAATTTTAAGTACAAACCTTTTACGAAATTTAATATTTGTTTTTTTAAAACCTAATTAATGTTATTTTTTTTAAAAAAACTAAATTTATAGACTATTAATTATTTTTCTTGAAAAATGTATTATTATTGCAGGTTGCTGGGTACACACAAGTGTATAAGGGAGATTTAACATATGCCACAGTGAGGGGCGCAGGGCATCAAGTGCCAAGCTACGAGGCAGCAAGATCACTTTCTTTGTTCAAACACTTCTTAGATGGCACTCCTCTTCCTGATACCACTAGATATTAATTAATTACCTATTTTATATTATTAGTGCTGTTATTGTTAATTTTTGCTTTAGCTTTGTTAATTTCCTATGCAGGGGTCTTTAATTATATAATGTAATAAGTGCATGATTTTTTTGCAAATAATAATGAAACTTTTTTAGTGTATCCATTTCATCTTTTTTATTATGTTTTAATTTAAATTAGGAAAAAATTATGGTTTTTTAGGTATGGAATATAAGGAAGCTAATTGGCACAACATAAAAAGCCCTCTTCTTCTTCTGGCGGTATTTTAAAAAAAAAAAAAAAAGCCTTCTTCATCTTCTTTTATAGGATATCTAAAGTCTTGCTGGTTTAGTAAAGGAATACATGAGAAATCCCACCTCCAACTTCGGCCCACAAGCGTCTTGGAGCAGACAGGGAACTCAATGCCTAAACATAAAGGAAGAAATTGATTAAAATAATATATTTTAATTAAATTTTTAATTTAAAATAAAATAATGCAAATTAAGTAAATGCCAGGTAGGATTAAATTTGGATGAGGTGTTGTGTTTTCAGTATTTAACAAAGTCATCGTTTAAATTTGATGAGTCAGCATTTTTTGTTAATTGTAACTAACTGTTTTAAGATTAAATAACTAAAATTACACTTTATAAACATAAAGGATTAAAATAAAACCTGATATAAACATAAAAGACCAAACATATAAGAAAAAAATAATAAAACACCAAACGTATACTTTGGCCCACTATCCTTATTAAATATGAGCATACATGTAAAAAAATTTAAATTAAATTAATGCTCATCACAGCTATCAAAACATTTTATTAAAAGGACCGAAAACGACCTTTAGAAGACATCTTATTAAATGGATCAGAGGGAGTAAATTGTAATTGAGGTAATATTTGGCAAAAAAAAAAAAAAGTTTATGACAAAAGTGTATTTTTAGCCCTTTAAGATTTCATTTGGGTCACTTCATTTTATAAATTATCTTTTTAGTCATTTAATCTTAATATCATTAATACAAAATGCTGGCACATTAAAATTTTAAACCTTACAAAACATTCTCAAATACTAACATATTAAGTTTTAATTTTTCAAAATAGCAACGATTCTTACGGGAAAAAACATCATTTGAAATTGATAGTGTTAGGGTTAGAGAACTAAAAAGATATTTTTAAAAATCAAGGAACCATATTGGAACCTTGTGTAGAGTTAAAAGACCAAAGGTGCACGAGTTAGCCAAAGTTTATTAATGATCCAACGAGTCGCTTATACTATAGGTCAAAAAAATTTCTAGAAGAAGCTCTATATTTACTTTATTTAATTAAATTAAAAAAGTTAGTTAAGTTAATCAATATGATAAGTTTTTTTAAAACACTCTAATCATTTTTTTTAATTCTTCTAATCT
The DNA here is from genome assembly GCA_963242795.1 of Inga leiocalycina. Classification (NCBI taxonomy): domain Eukaryota; kingdom Viridiplantae; phylum Streptophyta; class Magnoliopsida; order Fabales; family Fabaceae; genus Inga; species Inga leiocalycina. The sequence goes on along the minus strand of OY725329.1, from coordinate 11,498,753 downwards.
CTCTCTTACTTAATTATTATTGAGGAAGGATCATCAAAGGTAAATTAGGAAAAGAGCAATAAATATAGGAAATAGATCTTACATTTAAAATCAAGATTAACTCCATAATTAGGTCTTACATTAACGATAGGAGGGAGCAATTCATTACAATATATTAACATTTGGAAATACTGCACATATTTACCAAATAATAAAAACATCAATATATCCATAAAAAAAATATAGAGAATTGTACTGAGATTTGAATTCCGGCCTAAAATTTGTATAACCATTTCTCCAGCCAAAATTAAGAACATTTACTTAGACAATCTAACGGCTAGAAAATTAAAGGGTCTGCATGTTGGCTACACCATATCATAATACGGTGAATGGATTAAGATGACAATTTTGCTAGTGTTGGGTTATAAATAGTCCAATCTACTGTATTAAGTGTATATTTAGGAACACTTATTTTTTAAATATAAGTGCTTATTATGCAAGCCGAGATAAAACTCCTCTCACATATTTACCTCGTATGCTATGAATCACGATTTATAAGCATTTATTGCCCAAAAATAAATTATTACAAACGAGCACTTAGTCAAGACCTCAAGTCCAATATGAGTGAGGCTCTATTGTAAATTAATAAAATATATGGGTCATATAAGGTAGTTTCACCTTTTGGTTTAGAAACCAACCAGGAACTAGATCGATATTGGAAAAGAGTAATGCCTACGAAATGATTTGCGCTGCTTTTATTGATCATGTGACTCTTATAAAGATATGTTTCTCTTTAACATGATACGATTTTTTTTTTATTTTAAAAAATATCACAGTGATTTCAGAAGAAATTTTCAATTATTTTTTTATGATATATTTGTGTGGTGTAAAAATATAAGTGGGCCATCAGTGAAAGTAGATCTGAAGAAGGGAAAGCAAAAGCAGACAAGAATCAAATGAGATCACATTTTATGATATGAATTCAATTTAAATGGGACCAATCTTATTATTAATCAACACATGTGATGATTTATATTTAATATTATTGCTTTCTCTATGAGATAACCAATCACAATTATTAATCAACACATGTAAAGATATGCTTCTATTTCACATTATAAGATTTTTTTTTTCTTTAAAAAAAATACCAGTCATTTCAGGAGAAATTTTCAATTATTTTTTTATGATATATTTGTGCGGTGTAAATACACATGTAGACCATCAGTGAAAGTAGATGTGAAGAAGGGAAAGCAAAAGCCAACAAGAATCAAATGACATCACATTTTATGATATGAATTTAATTTAAATGGGACCAATCTTATTGTTAATCAAGACATGTGATGATTTAAAATTTTAAATTTAATATTTTTGCTTTCTCTGTGAGATAACCAATCAAGATTAGACGTGTGTCCACCTCTTTCCCTAAAAATCTTGGACGATGGAGCGGTTAATACTACTCCTCTTGGCTGTTCAAAAACAAAAAATTACTACTCCTCTTGTTTTATATGAGGTTTTTTTGGGTTGATATAACTTTTGGTCCCTGAAGTTTGATTCAATTTTGGTTTTGATCTCTTAAGTTTGAAATCGGTGGTTTAGGTTTCTGAAGTTTCACCCAATTTTGGTTTTAGTCCCTCAAGTTTGAAATTAGTGGTTTTGATCCCTGAAGTTTCACCCGATTTTTGTTTTAATCCCTTAAGTTTGAAAATGACTTAGCGACCCATTTTTTAAACCCGGCCCGACTCGGAAAAAGATTAAGTCTTTTTTAAACTTAAGAGACCAAAACCAAAATCGAGTGAAACTTCAGGGATCAAAACCACTGATTTCAAACTTGAGGGATCAAAACCAAAATTGGGTGAAATTTCAGGGACTAAAACCACTGATTTCAAACTTGAGGGACCAAAACCAAAATTGGATCAAATTTCAGAGATCAAAAGTTATATTAACCCTTTTTTTGGTCCACTTATTTTATATGAGGTGAGTGGTTGTTTTAGTCCTAAATGGATCTTTTTGATATATTTTATCTTTTAAATATATAATTTTTCTCCTAAATTATCTATATTAATGCATAAATTAAAAGGAGAAGTGCTCATATTTAGTGTCATAATATTTCAAATCAGATGTTTTTCAATAGAAGGATCCCTGTGATCGTCTAAAAAAAATTTAACATAATTAATTTTATTAATCCATATAAATTAGTTATGAAGCTCATACACTTAGGATGAGAGGAAGCATTTTCTGAAGCCTGATTTTCTATAACATGGCAAAGGAAAAATAAAAACAAGCTAGGCTTGGGGATCGATGATATTATTTACTTGTTCCAAAGTCATCGTTGTTCCCAAGCCCAGCTTTATAATATGCAATTTATTTGAAATTGATCGAAAGATTGATGATCCGTGCATCACATGCTATAATTTTTTAATACTAATATTGTTAAATTAAATTGGGAGAATTGTAAAAAGAGATCTCAGTGGCAACTTAATTGTTAAATAAGATCTGGGAAGATATCTACACACAGAAGAATATTTTGTGCATACATGGGAAGATTTTTACACAGATATATGGGAAAGAATTTTACACATAGGGAAAATTATCTACACATCAAAGAAGATATTTTGCACACGTGGAAGATAATCTGTACGTGAAAATCCCATTGGACAACTAAATTGCCAATGAAGGATTTTTTCACAATTTTCCCAATTAAATTTAAGTCATATTTTTTTTACCTAAAGTATTGTTAGATATAATTGAAAATATTTCTCATAAATAATTGTTTTATTTTTTATGCGCAAGGTATTATATAATTCAATTCAAGTTTCATCAAATTCTAAATGATAGAAGCTATCTTAACATGATTCTTTTCATCATTTACAAGACTTAACCTCTCTTACTTATAATTATAATACAATATATCAGCGACATAACTTTTAGTTTGTTAAGAAAAAAACTTTTCTTTGTTACAAAACTTTTGATACTTGATAGTTATAATACTTTTTATTCTTAACATAAAACCTAATTAACTAAATTTGATTGATGAACGAAGTTAGTAAAATTAATTAATATAATATGTTTTCTGTAAAAATACCTTAATTCCTCTTCTCTCCCCTATATTTAAGGACCTAAGTAGTCATATTTATGTCTCTAATCTTCAAACATTTTGATACTAGCAACTCCTTATCTTAATGTTTTGATACTAGCAACTCCTTCCTGTCTTAAATATGTGTTGCAGAAGAAATTTTTGATCTAAAGTACAAGTTAATTGAAGACTTGAATTCATCTTCAAGTCTAATGTAGTTGTCCACACTCTTAAATAGTACTCCCTCTGGTCCTAATTATAGGATAAAGTTGACTTTTTTGGAGAAATTAAGGAAGCCAATTAAATTACTTTAGAGTATTTATATTTATATTTTTTTCTTCAAACTAATTAATTTGACTAATAAACTAATATATAATCTAAAGATATTAAAAATATAAACACTATAAAGTAATTTAATTGGCTTCCTTAATTTCTCTAAAAAAATCAACTTTATCTTATAATTAGGACCGGAGGGAGTATAAGCATAGTTGGAAAAAAAAGTTCCATTTTTAGGCAAAATTAATGTGTTAATAAGTTATAAAGGTGACTTATAATATATTTGGAAATAAAAACACCTATAATATAGAAGAATGGAGTAACTCCTATTCAAATTCAAACTCAAAGCTCAAAGAAATCTAGGGTTTTATACCGTTAGACCAACTATGAGTTGGTAATATGTTAGTTTAGAATAGCGATTGAATCCTTTAAAAATAACTTTTTAATTGTAATTTGCGGTATACAAAATAAGTATATGAAAGAAATTTTATCTCGATTTATGTAAATAAAGCACTCTTAAGATCACAAACGTGATCCCAAACAAACAAAATATATGTTTATATATATATATATATATATATATATAATAGTATATTGATGGCAAAAAATATTAAAATAATCTGTAATAATAGACAGATAATACAGATAAATAAATATAAAATTAAGGGATGATGGCTAATTAGTATGACAAACCATGGCCCACCCCTGAAAGTTTCATGTTCGATGAGTGAAGTGAAGACACATGTTAGTTCTTTAAAGTTAGTAAATTACTTCAAAATAAAAAAAAAAAAAAAAAAGGTAAACATAAAAAACCGAATAATAATGGAGTTCTTCCTTTCTGGCTTCCGATCTTCTCAATTCTCATGTGGGTCCTCGTTATATATATTCGAGCGTTCTCGAATTCAGCTCTGGAGAAGAATAACAAAGTTCTTTGCTATCTGTAAAGAAGAGGAGAAGAGAGCGATCTGACAATGGCTAAGAAGGATGAATTTGTAAATGCAAATAATGGAGTGAATAGCTTTGCTTTCGTCAACGAGCAAGTATCTCGCGCCGACTTCCCTCCCAACTTTGTCTTCGGCGTTTCAACTTCATCTTACCAGGTTTTCCTTTTTTCTTTTTTCGCCCTCAGTTTTCTTTTTCTACATTGAACTCTCTTGTTGAATCTGCTGAAATGTATTTTGAGAATGTATATGTATGCATGCCTTGGTGGGCATTCCAGTCATTTTTCTGCGCAATTGCTTTCATGTCCTTCTAATTTTGATCTGGGTATTTACTGTTTTGTGTTCTGTGTGGACAGTTTATGGGCCAAAAAAAGTCCATCCGAGTAACATTTTATGGCTTTTGAATTATAGTTGTAGTTGATTGAGATATTTTTTTATATGTTAAAATATTATGTAAATATCAATTTGATCTATACCCATTCGTTTAGTTTCTCTGCGCAAGTTATCCAGATCATGTGAAACGAAAGGTTTAATAGGAATGAAAAATTTTGATTTTGCCAAATATGGGTCTGGAGATGGAGATGATCGTATCCTACCTTCCCATGATGATCAATATTCCATAAATGCAACAATTTAGTGGTTTTCATTTTATCAGAATGATATTCTATGATGTTGCTCCTTCTCTTGTTTAATTCATATATAATTAAACGGATCCTAGTAGGGAGTTGTTTCATGATACATACGTTTTTTTGGGTGAAATTTTTCATGATAAATTTATGACAAGGACAACACTGATTAGTTCTCTGTTTTGAGCATAGATAGGTAATATATTTATAATATAAGTAATACCAACATTTTTCAATCAGGCATTTAATTCCTTGTTTCTTATTTCCAGGTAGAAGGTGCTTGCAAGGAGGGTGGTAGAGGTCCAAGTATATGGGATGCCTTTACACACACCGAAGGTATAAAATAAACTTGTTCCATGAAGGATTGTCCATTAATTTACTTGAATGGTGCAAATAGTTGTCTCATTTATTCATCATACTTGGTTTCCATTTCTTGTTTTGTTAGGCAAAATTGTTGACCATAGCAATGGAGATGTAGCAGTTGATCATTATCATCGGTATATGGTCAGCAATATCATTCTTTTATTACGTTTTACATTTATTTGTCTTTTTGGAGTTGATGTGAACTAGTACTTACTGCATTAGTTATGCATTTTGCCCGGGGACTTCTGCTGCTATGCATACCTCTGTCATTTATGTTTTCCCTTCATTTGAAGTGGCTTCTATTGCACTGGGGAAATTTATACAATTATACTATTTTGAAAGTAAATTTTTCCCATTTCAGCTGTTTGAAGCCAAATATCTTCTACTGAATGTCATTTTACTCCGATTATGTTGTAATTTATTGCATGAGAGTATGTATCTGAAATTTTATCTTGATATATATATATATTTATAATATTATTAACTATGCTGACCGTTCTGCATGTGATTGTGTTAACAGGAAGATATTGATCTTATAGCCAAGTTGGGTTTTGGTGCTTACAGATTTTCAATATCTTGGTCCCGTATCTTCCCTGGTATGTTCTGCTTCTGATGAGAATTTCAATAGATAAGTTAAACAATTTAAAAGAATTTCATGACAATGACAGCCTAAAGGTTTTGTGAGTTTCTTCATTGTTAAGAGGATGGAATCCTCTATCCCCTTCTGTTAAGCTCATTATCCTGGGAGTTTGTACATTGTTTGGTAAGGCAGGACTGTCTGCTGACATTATTATTTTTGCTCATGCTTGATTTTGTGAATTTACTTTTGTGATTTATGGCTTTATCCATAAAATAACTTGGATGCCTGAGATGAAAACCACTAAAACTAAAAAGCATGCACTCACCAATTGAAGCCCAGTTATATGTGTAATTGATAACTTATGCATGTAAATGAAAGACATCTGAAGGAAAATTTTAAATTATCATATCCGTAAGAATCATAAATCTTCTGGTATATGAAATACAAGAAAAATGTACTAGCAATTTTTTAATTTTTAAAATGATTCTTTTTCATGTTGATAAACCTATAAAGTATGAGAATAACCAAATTTTGAATTGAATGTGTTCGCTAAAAGACCAGCTATTGTTCCCTGCTTCTTCCACCTGATTTATATTTTCTGTGCGTTTGACAGCTCTTAATTCGTTTATATAGTCTGTTGAGTATGGGGATAATTATTCTTTTTAGTTTTTTTCTTCATGTAGATGGTTTAGGAAGCAAAGTCAACGATGAAGGGGTTGCTTTTTATAATAGGCTCATTGATGCTCTTCTACAGAGGGGTACAAACTGTTTTACCTTCACACTTTTTTTAAGTCACAGCTACAATATATATTAAGAACTGTTTACCAGCAGGTATTCAGCCCTATGTAACTTTGTACCATTGGGATCTTCCGCTGCATCTTCATGAGTCAATGGGAGGATGGTTAAATAAAAAAATCATGTACGTGATATGTAGCTGATTTAATTTTCTCTTCCATGCAATTCGCTTCTTTCCTAATTATATGTTCTGTTTTGCAAGACATGCAGAGGTAGTTAGAACTAATACTTGTGTTGCCACTTTTTTACTCCTATGCTTCATGTGATGGATTTCTGCCCTGCTGCTGCATTGTTTTTTCTAAAGCTGCATTTAGATGAGGCGGCACCTCTAACTGAATGCAGGAATGCAAGACAATGGCACTTCGAGGGCTAATTATAATCTTACACACATATATTTGGTGATTATTTTAAAAGTGAAAATTAAACTTGGATTTGTCAGAGAAGTCAAAGAAGAAAATGTATTTAATCAAAGACACTGACATTATGTAGGATTTGTCATCTTTTCTTCATTTTCTATGAAGTTTCAATTTCAGCAGTTTTGTTTCAACCTTTTTTTTAATAAAGAACAATATTGCTTGAAACATATAACTATCTGCTAATTGCACTATTTCAGCTTTAGGATTGATGCGTTGTTATATGTTAATGTCATATGCCCTTTGTTTGTGGTGTCTGATCAATTGCAGAATGGGCCTGTAGAGAAATTATGGAAAGTCTCAGTTTAATTATGTTAAATTGCATAGTCAATTCCTTAAGATGGCTTCGTGAGGATTGCCTATGGAGCATTATTTATGTGGAAAAACCAGGGTTTTTGTGTTTCTCTATTTTGTCTTATTTTCATCAAAGAGTGCAACAGAATATATGGGGTTGACTACAGGATAAGAAGAATAGCTTAAACAGTAAACAAAATAAATGGAAATAAAACAGAAGCTTTTAATGGAAACAATGAACACAGAATTAGCATAATGATGAAACTAGCTCCAAGGGAGTAAATGTTCATCTTTGCACATGGTCAACTCCTCAAACTTTGTTCTTGATAAGGGCTTAGTTCAGGTATCAGCAACTGTAAACCAGAAGAGACATAACTCACCTCAAAAAGACACGAGCCAATTGTTTCTTTGATGAAATGTCTATCAATCTCTACATATTCTTTCCAATAATGATGGATAGGATTCTTCACAACCAAAATCGTTTCCAAGTTGTCACGAAACACCTCATTGACAAGTCAGCACTGAAACTCAATTTCTTTATGGTGTGTCGAAACTCCAAATCCATATTTCTTCACATGTTCTGCTAAATCTTGGAATTCTGCCTCTTTAACAGTTCTGTCAACCAGATATTTTTTCTCCAAGAAACCTAGTTCCCCTTTACAGGAGTGCTATAATTATTAATGGATCTTATCTCAACCACTGAATCAGCCCAAACTGCATTGAAGTACACTTATGCGCCTCTGTCATTTTATTTTCAGAAAAACAATCACTTACTTGGGGACATCTTGACATATCTCAAGATTCTATTTACTTCATCAATATGATTCTCATCTGATTAATTCACAAGCTGCATGATTTTCTGAATTTAGTATTTCATTTCCTCTTTTATCATTTATTGCAGTATTTATAGAGAACAAGAGCTAATTAGTCATCTTTTCTATATCAAGTCATCTTTGGAGTCAGTAATTGATATTCAATCAATTAATGATGTGTTTCCTATGCCTGGCTGATAGGACTCCATGACTCCAACGTACTTCCAGTAGAAGGAAAGAAACGGATAGGGTATGGGAAATTAGGAAGTTATTTGTGTTATACTAACTTCTTGTGTATGTGCTGTCTGTATTTTATTTGCAGTTGAGTCAGTTTTATTGTCTCATGTTGTGGTGTCATTTATTATTGTAATTAGTGTCCATCAGTCAGTCATTTATGTGTTTAGCATGTGTTTGTCTGTTACAAGGCTATAAAAGTACAGATGAATGTAGGCAGGTGGAAAACAATGAACATTCATGGAGATTCTCCCTTGGCCTTGGAAAATCTGAGTTAGATTCTGACTCATGTTTACAAATATTTTTCTACCCTCTTATATCCATATATTCTATCTTCCTTGGTTTTGTATTATTAATGTGCTTTGTTCTGACTCTTTGATCTTCCAAAGATTCTTCTTCCCCCTCTTTCCTAATATTTCTTCTTCTAATCCTCTAATCCCTCTGTTCCTATCACTGGTACACACCAGAGAATATTTTGCAATCTATGCAGACACTTGTTTTGCAAGTTTTGGTGATAGAGTGAAGAACTGGATCACTATCAACGAGCCCATTCAAACCGCTGTCAATGGGTATGATATTGGGATATTTGCTCCTGGAAGATGTGAAAATTCATCAATAGAACCATATTTAGCGGCACATCATCAAATCTTGGCTCATGCAGCAGCTGCATCTGTTTACCGAAGCAAGTACCAGGTGCAGTGTTGTACCTGTTGATAGACCAAAATTTTTTCTTAAATAATTCCATCGTGTGTGTATCATAGTCTTTCATTGTCTGTTACTGTTACTATAATGTTAAATTATGCATGAAATAGTTTGTAAGAGCTATGGCACAAATTTATTGTCAGACCATCCAGATAATGGTACATGCCTTGGCTTTTAAGCCGCTAAAGGTGATCCTCATCTGTACAATTATAACTTAGTATGGGAAGGAAGCGCTAATGTATAGCCTTGACACTCGAGTGCTAATTATATCTGTTTGGTAAACATCATTAGCTCTTTTAATGGATGTATCTACAATTGCCTGAGATCTGATTTGCTGGTAACCACCAGCCAATCAGCTTGGTTTCTTAACCTAGCTCTTTTAAATGATGTTAATTTTTTACTGTTGTCCGCTCATAGTTTTCTTAACCTAGCTTGGTTTGGTCACAGTTCATCATTTTGTTATCTTGGCTATATTATGATGTTTGAAGGAGAAAGTTTATATATTAAAGTCATTTATTTGATTGAGATTCATTTTTCCATTTCTCATATTATACATCTTCTGTTAGTTTGATTATCAAATATGAATTAAGTTGTTCTATTTTTCTTTACAATGAATGATGGAAAGGAAAATTAAAATATTGTTAATACAGCATTTTCTTGTCTTATTTTGTTGTCCTGATTTCCAGGAAAAGCAAGGGGGACAAGTGGGCATGGTGGTAGACTGTGAATGGGCGGAAGCTTATTCTGATAAGATTGAAGATAAAGCTGCTGCTGCAAGGCGCCTGGATTTTCAGATTGGATGGTAATTTCCCTTGTATCACTTCTTGCTATAACTTAGATAAGAAATTAATAATTTCTTATCAAAACAAAAACGTGGCTTCATGTGTGTACTCACACTCATAGTGCTTCAGTAATTTTCAATTCTTTTGATGGGGAATCTTGTGTTGATGGAGAGACCCGTATGTCGCATCCACTGGAAATTGATATCATGCTGATGTCACAATAATAAGAAACCCTATTTAATTAATTTTCAGGGTTTGACTGAGAATTTCTCTCTTATATGCTTGCTAGTGCTGCGAAAATTATTTGTCACAATTTATATAATATTATATTGCAAATATGAAATGGTACCCAGTTTTCTTTGACCTTTAATGAGAAATGGAAAGTGGAACAAATTAGACAAAAACTAGTTAGTATGAAAACTTTTTATGGGTCTACTGATTGAAGCCAGATCTTACTTTGTGGATATGCTAGAATGTGGACATTCTTTTGGGTAATTTTATTTTTGTCCGGGAAATCCAGGTTTTTGGATCCCCTATGTTTTGGAGACTATCCTGATGTTATGCGTGAACGACTTGGTGATCAACTGCCAACATTCTCAGAGGAGGATAAGAAATTGCTTGCAAATTCCTTGGACTTCCTTGGCGTGAATCACTACACATCAAGGTTAATTTCCCATGTGACAGAAAGCTCTGAAAGTGGTCACTTCTATAGATCACAAGCGACGGAGAGAATTGGTAATACTGGCAGTGTTACACCATTTTCAAGATATCAAGTAATTGAATTGTCATTCTAATTAAGTTTTCTGTTCATCCTCAGTGGAGTGGGAAGGTGGTGAGCTCATTGGCGAGAAGGTATAAACCATTTCTTTCTTTTTTTTTTTTTTGCCAACATAAACCATTTCTTTCTATCCCTGCAATTGTGCTGCTAGACGCGAAAACGGACAGAAGAATGGTATGGAATAAAAGTAGAAAAATAAAATACTCTGTTATAAAGGGATAGTAAGTATCTCACTAATCTCTCTAAAACAGCCTAGGAGGATCTCCAAACTTAAAATAAACTCTCTGAATATTCGATGTTTTATTGAATAGGCCAAAGGCCAATTTATAGGAATACAGAGAGAGATAAAAATCTAATTCAAAATTCAAACTAGGAAATCTAAATAATATAAAAAATACTAAAATAATATCTAAAATCCTATTCAAACTAGGAAATCCAAATAATATCTGAAATACTAAAATAATATCTAAATTCTAGGTACTAAATCCTACTTGTGGATATTCCACTTATTTATTAAATAATAAAAAGATAACAACTAGAATAATCAAATTCTAATAATTAAACCCCAATTCCTTCTTATACGTTTATTTGTCTTGGAGTAAATCAAGCCATAACGATTTGGGGTCCTATCATTTCTCCCCCCTTGAAAAGTCGACTTGTCCTCAAGTCGAAAAGAAGGAAACTGGACTGCCACAAGATCGTCCTCCCATGTAGCCTCCTCCGAGGCGCGTTGGGTCCATTCAATGAGTAATTCTAGCTTGTTGTCAGGGGTCCAGCGATGTTGCACGACCTTAAAGCAACTCCATATCTGCAGAAATTGGGATTGATGGAGGAGGGGTGGCGGCGTCCTGCCCATGTGCAGGGTGGAGCAGGGAAACATGGAATACAGGATGTATTTTGGCAGTCGAAGGGAGGTCTAGTTCATATGCAACCTTGCCAATCCGCTGAAGTACCTTAAAAGGACCAAAGAACCGTGGTGATAATTTCTCAAACCTGAAACGAGACAAAGATTGTTGGCGGTGTGGTTTTAGTTTAAGCCAAACCACGTCCCCAGGAGCAAATTCAAGATCCCTTCTGTGTTGATCAGCATGCAACTTCATGCGGTGTTGAGCCTTGAGTAAGTTGCCCTTCAAAACTCATAACATTGCGTCACGGGTTTCGAGTTGTTCCTCTAATTCAGCCACTCGAGTCTCACCCCGTACGTAAGGAAGAAGTGACGGGGGGTCCTGACCATAGACCAATTTGAACGGAGTATTGTTGGCAGTGACATGATACCCTGTATTAAAGGAGAATTCTGCCCAACAGAGGAACTTACTCCATTGTTGTGGTTGCGCATGCGCAAAACAACGCAAGTAAGTTTCGAGACATCGGTTGACCACCTCTGTTTGTCTGTCGGATTGAGGGTGATAAGTTGTGCTCATGTTTAAGCGAGTTTGGCTTAGACGGAACAACTCTTGCCAGAATTGACTGAGGAAGAGAGGATCCCTATCCGAAATGATAGACCTCAGCAAGCCATGTAAACGAACTATTTCTCGGCAGAAAGCAGGCGACGGATTTGGCGGAATAGGGATGGGAAAGAGCCATAAAGTGGCTATACTTACTGAGGCGATCGACCACCGCCAATATGACGTCAAACCCTTGCGATTTCGGAAGGCTGGTGATGAAATCAAGAGATATGTCCTCCCAAATCCGCTCAAGGATGGGAAGAGGCTGCAGAAGGCCGGCCGGCACCAAGGTGAGATAATTATTTTGTTGACAAGTAGGGCAGCATTGGATGTACTGCTTGACGTCATGTTTCATTCCTTTCCAATATAATTGATCACTTAATCGGCGCAAGGTTTTAAGGTAACCACCATGGCCCCCAGTTGGAGTAGAGTGCGCTTCCGCCAATAATTTTTCACGGAGATGAACCTGATTGGGAATCACTAGTCGCAATTTGTAGAATAAGCGTCCATTTGAGAAATGGAAGTGGGAATGATGATCTAGGTGCATCTGCAATTCTGTTATCTTACCTCGTGTTTCAAGATCATCTAACAGGGCCTGAGGCAGGTGATCAAGTTCACGGGACATGGGAATAGCCATTTGGAAAAAATCCGCATGAAGGGGGCGACAAGAGAGGGAGTCGGCTGCTGCATTTTCCCTGCCCGGTTTGTAGTGAATGGTAAAATCAAAAGGAAGAAGTTTTACCATGAGTTTTTGTTGGGATGTGGTCACAATCTTCTGATCCAATAAGTGCTTCAAACTGTGATGATCTGTTTGCACATAAAAATGGTACCCCAGGAGATAGTGACGCCATTTTTGAAGAGAAAGTACCAACGCAAGCAATTCACGGTCGTAAGCGGATTTATAGCGGTTGGAAAATGAGAAACCTTTGCTGAAGTAGGCTATGGGATGACCATGTTGCATTAATACTGCCCCAATCCCATCCATGGAGGCGTCACATTCAACCGTAAAGGGTTGCTGAAAATCTGATAGTCGAAGAACGGGGGTGGTGGTGAGCGCAATTTTGAGTGCCTCAGAGGCAGACTGAGCTTGTGCAGACCATTGGAATGCATCTTTCTTGGTTAAATCAGTTAATGGATGAATGATGATCCCGTAGTTTTTGACGAACCTCCTGTAATATCCGGTGAGGCCTAGAAACCCACATAATTCCTTTACTGAGCGGGGTGTAGGCCAATGAGCAATGGCCATAATCTTTTCATGAATGACCTCAACTCCACCACTAGTGACAATATGCCCCAAGTAATCAATCCTAGTTTGTCCTAGAAGACATTTTTTAGCATTGGCATAAAAAGATTGGTGGAGCAAAAGCTGAAAGATAACCCTGAGATGCTCGAGATGGTCCTGTGCTGTGGCACTATGTACCAGTATATCATCGAAAATTACGAGCACAAACGTCCGTAAGAATGGCCGGAACAAATTATTCATGATAGCTTGGAAGGTGGCAGGGGCATTAGTGAGGCTAAAAGGCATGACAATGAACTCAGTGCCCCGAGTGTGTTCTAAATGCAATTTTATGAACATCCGAAGGCAAAACACGAATTTGATGATACCTAGAACGCAAGTCAATCTTAGAGAAGTATTTAGCACCATGCAATTCATCTAACAACTCATCAATGTTGGGAATGAGATACTTATCTGGGACCGTGATTTTGTTGAGGCGACGGTAATCCACACATAAACGCCAAGTGCCATCTTTCTTACTAACCAATACCGGGCCCTCAAAAGGGCTGGAACTAGGACGGATGAAGCCTCTGTCTAATAAAGTTTGTACCTGAGATTCAATTTCATCTTTTTGAAAGTGAGGATAACGGTAAGGCCTCAAGTTTGGTGAAGATGCTTCAGGCAGCAGGGAAATTGTGTGATAATGCCCACGGGGTGGGGGCAAGGTAGTAGGTTCTTCAAATACAGCAGAAAAGTCATGAAAAATTTGATTGACATTGAGAGCTGAACGCTGTGCTGTTTTGGTTTGGTGGAACTCAAGGCTTTGAAAAGAGAGTTGAGGCGTAGTCATTGGGGGTTCGCCTTGTAGTTTATATTTCTTTCCTTCGACCCAGAATATCATGAACATGTCGTTCCAATTTGCTTGAACTGTGTTTAAAGATGCTAGCCATTTAATTCCCAATACTAAATCAAATCCTGCTAATGAAAAGGGGTAGAAGTCCTGTTTAATGATTAAACTTGGTAAATGGACCTCTAAATCTTTGCACATCTGATTACAACGAATAATGCTACCATCCCCAATTTGAACGCCAAAGGGAGCTACTGCACTTATGGATATACCGAGTTCCCTTATCAAAGTAGTTGAAATAAAATTGTGGGTAGACCCACTATCAACTAACAAAAATACCTGTCGAGAATGTAGTGAACCCTTCAACTTCATGGTAGATGCTGATGGTGTGCCCAGAATGGCATTGAAAGCAACCTCTGGTTCTGCCGCCTCCTCTTGATCAGTAATAGGGTCGAGTGGCTCGGAAATTGGATTCCCATCATCGTCAACCTCCATTAAGGAAAATGAGGCACTACATCGATGACCCGAACGGAAAGGTTCAGCACACCTGTAACATAATCCTTTATCACGCCGTCGCTGTCATTTTGCATCCATTGGGGACACACGGCCAGAATGGGGAGGTACTGATGAAGAAGAAGAACTCAATGTAGGGTACTTACCGGAGTTCTTAGTGAGTTGTGGTTTGTGGTCCCGCGGAGAGAAGGAATCACGCACTGAGTATGCTGGTTGGCCACAGTATTGAGATGAAGAAGCATTGGCTTTTGACCCATGGGAGAAGGAAGATTGCTTCTCGAATTCAAGGGCCAAACTCGTAGCCCTGTACACGCTTCTGGGCTTGTGAAGTCGGACGTCCGTGCGCAACTCTTCCTTGAGTCCATTCATGAAAACACCGAGAAGGTAGTGCTCCAGCCAATTAGATATAAGCGCGACACGCCGTGCCCATTCCTTCCGATATTCTTGCACAGAACCAGTCTGCCGGATTCCACATAAATTCTCGTCAGGATTAAGATATTCCGGCGGACCATAGTGCTCCTGAAAAGCCTTAACCAGATCATCCCATAATAGCACCGTGCGCTGTGAATTGAGCAAGGAAAAGAGATCTAAGGCATCTCCTTCCAGATACATGGCTGCAACATCTACCTTGTCATCCTCCGGTGTATTGTAATACCGAAAAAACTTCTCGGCCTTCAGGACCCAGCCTCTCGGATCACCTCCATCGAATTTGGGGAAGTCGATTTTGGTGTATGGAGTCTTGTAAGTGCGTCTAGAGAAATCGGAATCATCATCGCTGTCCTCTGTGCGATGACGTGATCGACCCCTGTTTCTGTTCGGATGAGCCGTCTTCATCTCCAACACATGTATCTTGTCTCGCAACTCGTCTATGGCATCGAGTCGGGCAGTAATGGCAGCCAGCGGGTCGGACGAGGATGTGGAAGGGGTAGTCGATTGTGTCTGTGCAGCGTGCAAAGAGCGGGTCTCAACCATCATGGATCGGAAAAAGGCTCTGATGCCAATTTGCTAGATGCAAAAACGGACAGAAGAATGATATGGAATAAAAGTAGAAAAATAAAATACTCTGTTATAAAGGGATAGTAAGTATCTCACTAATATCTCTAAAACAGCCTAGGAGGATCTCCAAACTTAAAATAAACTCTCTGAATATTCAATGCTTTATTGAATAGGCCAAAGGCCAATTTATAGGAATACAGAGAGAGATAAAAATCTAATTTAAAATTCAAACTAAGAAATCTAAATAATATCAAAAATACTAAAATAATATATAAAATCCTATTCAAACTAGGAAATCCAAATAATATCTGAAATACTAAAATAATATCTAAATTCTGGGTACTAAATCCTATTTGTGGATATTCCACTTATTTATTAAATAATAAAAAGATAACAACTAGAATAATCAAATTCTAATAATTAAACCCTAATTCCTTCTTATACGTTTATTTGTCTTGGAGTAAATCAACCCATAACGATTTGGGGTCCTATCATGTGCACATCTACGCATGCGCAAATAAGCAAGTGTTACATACTTTGAAAGCAAGTGTTTCCTTTTAATTGGCAGGCCGCATCAGAGTGGCTCTATGTTGTTCCTTGGGGTATGCGGAAGACTCTCAATTACATGGCCCAGAAGTACAATCTCCCGATGTATGTCACTGAGAGCGGTATGTTATGCTTCTCTACTTGAGTGTATTTGCATGTGTCAAGGGCTACTTACTTTTTTTGATAAAAAAGTTTACACATTAGAAAGCAGAATTATAAGAAGGAAATCTAGAAGCAAACTAAATTGCCAAGGGGCCATCCTATTTTGTTTAAGTATCTTAATATGGGAATACTTAACAAGCTTGATGAACAAAGGAAAAGACTATGACTGTGGCACAAGCTGTTGATGTAGGATGAAAGTAAGAGCATCCCGAATTGTAGATAGTTGTAACTGTAGAGGGCCCATCCTAACAGCAGGAGAAAAACACACCATTGATGGAAGCAGAAATTGATGTAACTGTAGAGGGCCCATCTAACATATAAAGGGGAAGCAGAAACCAATTGGGAAAGATGCATGTGTAGGGCTACTTACTTATTCGACTTTTACTTGGAGGTGACATTATAGAAAACGAAGCATGACTTGAGGGGTAATTTTGATGTTGATATCTCTATCTCTGTCCCTATCTCTCTATGAATGTCGACACCTTAATGGTATCTGGAGTGCCTTTTAAATAGTAACTGGAGGCAGTATTTGATCCTTAACATGCTCGTAACAGATATCTTCTGTTGGGAACATATTGTAAATTGATTATTAGATCAATTAATTAATTCTAACAATTAAGTTGTAACTGGATAATTTAATGATCCATTTGCAAGTTCTCTAATATTATATTGAAAGTTTAGGAGTCTAATGTGGGGGTTATGTTAATCTTGGCCTTTCTAACCTCATGAGCGAGCTTTTGGGATATGATTCCTTCAAAGGTTCTTATCAGTCACATATTTAGGCTTCGTTTATCAGTTTGTGCTACAAAATGCATTTTTAAGTGGTCCTCTTTTCTCTGACATTGGGGTTTTCCTTTTGATAGGTATGGATGATGAAAATGATGATAAGGTGCCACTGAATGAAATGTTAGATGATAAACTGAGAGTACGCTATTTCAGGGAATATCTTGCTTCAGCTGCTTCAGCTATCAAGTAAGTTTTGAAGCCTGGAACCAAGAACTTCTATTTTGCAAAGTGTTGCATTTTCATCTTTTAGGTAACAATGGCATAGGTTTTGAGGGTAACAATTCTTGTACAGGATTTTAGGATCGTCTTGTGAAATAAGCAAGACTTTCTTACTGCATTTTTTCTTGTGAATAATAGTGGCTAAAATCTTTTTCACTTCAAAAGGATTGAGTTTGAAAGATTATATTGAAGCAGAGGGAAAATAAGAGCCTGTGAAATATTGTTGTTCCTTCAAACTCAATATGATATTAGAGCGAGCGAGCGTGTTAAAGGCATAAAGTGTTAACATAGAATATAATATTCATATCAATCCTAAAATATAATAAATATTAAATAATAAGCATCAAACCTAATAGTAAATAACTAATTAATATTTAAATGCTAAACTTGCTTCTCTCAATAAAAGGCAAATTGTAAACCTAAATCAAAGGATCACATCCTAAAGTTTTGTTTATTCATTTGAATAATGTGCAGGGATGGAGTAGATGTGAGGGGATACTTTGCATGGTCATTAGTGGACAACTTTGAGTGGGCCCAAGGCTATACTAAACGTTTTGGATTGGTGTATGTGGATTACAAAAATGGGCTCACAAGGCACCCCAAATCTTCTGCTTATTGGTTTTCAAAGTTCCTCAGAGCTAATGAAAGCAAGCAGGGCAAAGAAGAGTAACAGTTCAGCAATATTATTGTTCTCATCTGCATTTAGCAATGGTGTTCTCTATAGGCTGTTGTGGGATTTCAATAGTTATTCCTAGGGCATCTGATGGGGCAAGAATCTGCTTATTAGGTTTTTATAGTTTCTTAAAGCTTATGAATAGAAACAATAAAGTCTGCTAGTATTGTTATCATCCTGCATTTAGCAGTTATGTTGTATGCAGGCCTTTATGGGACTGGACTGGACATTGGAGTACTTTCTATGGCATCATGTGAAGTATTTTAATATAAGTTATGGTTTCTAGTGATTTGCCTTTTATTTTAATTTGATGTTAAAGAATGTTGGATGGAGACTGTTGAATGTGTTTTTCTTTTCTTTTATATGGTTAAAGTTTAGATGAGTTGGGTCTAAATGCTCATTAGAGTAGAACATACCTTAATGCTCAAAAAATGTATATAAAGGTACTTACAAATCGTCTATTGACAAAATCCTCACATCATTAGCAAGATTTAAATTTATGACTTTATGGATTAAAAATCAAGTGTTTACTAAACGGACCAATCTTTGTTAGTATATTGAATGTGTTCTTGAGCATTCCAAATATAATAATCACTTTGTGAAATTAATTAATCAAAGGGTGAAAAGAAACAAAATATTCCCTTGTTGGACAAGGTTTTTCAATAAGGGGAAGGAATGGATTTTTTTAAGCGTTCACTTTTTATTTGACTTTTGGGTTGAAGAGTTATTTTGCCTCAGAAATTTTTCTAGGGCAAAACTAAAAGAATCAAATCTGGAGCAATTTCGTTCGACTGAATGGAGCCCCAAATTGATGTTTGACATGCAAGATAAGAGACACGATGGATTCCACGTTAGATTGGAGAAATTGCAAACACAGTTTTTTTTTTTGTTTTTTCAATGTTCTCTATGATTGTGACTGTCAGGTGAGAAATATTGATGGGTTCCATTTAAATCCCATCAAATCCATATAAGAGGCATTTACACGAGTAAGAGGAGGGTTGTGCGATGAAGGAGAGGAAAAGCCCAGGGGGACTCGGCGTTAGCATATTCGACAAATGAAAGTAGGAGGAGGGTCGCTATTCTGATATGTTGGGGTGGCGAGGTGCAATGTGATGATTCGGCGAATCTAAAAGAAACTCTAAAGAATATATAAAACAATTTCTTGTCATCAAATCTCAAAGAAACTCTAAAAATAAAAAATTCCATACTTGTTTATGGACGACGAATCTTTGCTCTCTCGTTGAATCTCTCGTCGTACACGCTTTAGAAATCGGATCTGGTTTTCATCCTTTTCTTGGAGGAAAAGGATGGTCCTTTTCTCAATCTGGACTGTTAAGATCTTAATCTAACGATCCAGATTGAGAAAATGATCATCATTTTCCTCCAAGACAAGGATGGAATTAGAAATCACATGCACCCCTTTTCATCTTGCCCTAGCTCAACATCTTTTGTCTCAAACCACTTTTCAAGATTCCTTCGATTTCGTCGCTTTCGTTCTTCAATTTTGTTTGCTTTCAATTCATATCAATCCAATTTTTGCCATATCATCCGTCCTTGCCACATATTTAAAGATTGTTTCAATTCCAATTACAACAATCCTTGAGAGTAGTGCCAACAAGAAGAGAGTTTCTGGGAGTGTTGAGAATTATTTTGCTCCTAGGACAACTCCTGGTTCACAACCAAGCATCAAAAGTGTATTGTCAAGTAAAGAAGCTCAATACAATGCCAAGATGGCTATCACTGAATGAGCTATCGCTGATTGTGTTCCATTTAATACTTTTGATTGCTCTTTGTTTCAGAGAGCTCTTGTTGTTGTTGCATCAACTATGCCTGGATTTAAAGGCCATAATGCTTATGATTTTAGAGTTAACTTGTTGAGAGATTGGAAAAAAGATTGCCAACTCCTCATTGAGAGTCATCGATCTAAATAAAGCGAAAGGGATTGTACACTTATGGCCCAGGTTCAGGAACTTGAACAAGCCCAGAAATAGGCGAACTAGCCGGTAGACAGGTCCGGGTTCCTAATTTTTTTTTAAAAAAATAAATTTTCTTTAGAATTTCATATTAATAAGCCTAAAATCTTCAATTTTTCACCGGTTTGGCCTTGGTTTAGCTCTGGTTTGGCCCTGATCTAATCCACTGACCCTTAACCCAGTATCCCGAACGATTCAGTACCCGGTCCGAGTTAATGAATGTGGCTTATGGCAGATGGTTGGACTGATGTTAGCAACCAAACTTTGATAAATTTCTTAGTTTATTCAACATATGGCATGGTGTTTGTGAAATCCGTGGATGCTTCAGATTGCAAAAACTTTATTCTCATTATTTCGTGATGTGATTGAGTCAGTTGGATCTAAGAATATTGTTCACATGGTGACTAACAATGCATCCAACTTTGTAGCATGTGGCAAGTTGATCAAGCAAAGTTATAAAACAATTTATTGGTCATCGTGTGCTGTCTACTATTTAAATCTTATGTTGAAAGATTTTGCAAGCATGCCTCATCGATCTAATCTTGCGACCAAGGCACCTAAGATAACCATATTTGCTTATAATCATATGGTTTTCTTGTTATGGCTAAGAAAAAGAGAGGATTGGAAAGAAATTGTGTGTTCAGGAACAACAAGGTTTGCTACTACTTTCATTACTATGCATATCATTTATACAAGCATGACTTGCAGGCTTTGGTTGTTGACAAACATTTTGTGGAGCACAAATTAGCAAGAAGTGAAGCTGGGAAATTGTTTGGTGCGTTATTTTTGGATTGATTGCTTCCAAGTTGTGAAGATCATGTCTCCTCTCATAAAACTATTGAGAATTGTTGACTCTGATGAAAAGCCTTCATTGCCTTATATTTATGAAGGCATGCAAAGGGCTAAAGGTGCAATCAAGGAGATGTTTAATAAGAGTAAGGAACAATATAAGCCGTACATAAATATTATTCAGGCTCGATGGGATAAGCATTTGAAGGGTTACCATCATGCATCCACATATTTGTTGAACCCTACTTTCTTGTATAGTCCTACATTTGTTCACAAGCATATGGTAGTACAAGGTCTAATTGATGTGTCTGCATGCTACTCTGGTCCAAGTCATGACTATCTTATGACGATGCAGCAAGTAGTTGTTTATCGTGATCGTAAAGATTCATTTAATAAAATGTTATGTGAAAAAACAGCCCAAAAACTAGAACCATGTAAGTAACAAAGTATGTAAATTTAATTTTAATTGCACTTGTAATTACTATAACATGTAATTAACACTCATAACTAAATATTGTGAGTGAGTAATGGACATTCTATGGGGGGTTCGATTCCAGAATTGCAAAAGATTGCCGTGCGCATCCTTAGCCAAACTGCTTCATCTTCTGGGTGTGAGAGAAATTGGAGTTTATTTGAGCGTATATACACCAAAAGAAGAAACAGATTGCTACATGAAAGATTAAATTATTTGGTTTATATGAACTATAATCTACGATTAAAGAATAGGTAGGTTTTGAGTTATGTATGTTTAAATTGAATATCAATTTGATTAAGTTTAGGCTTTTTGCAAATTATATTTGATTACTTTGATATTCTCTGTTATTGCAGGAGTATATTCAAGACGAAGAAAACTGATTATGATCCAATTGACTTTGAATCAATTGACAAATTTGACTTTTGGGTGGTTGAAGAAGATACAACTGCTAACTTTGATGATACAGATATAGCAAATCTTGAAAGTGTTGCTGCTGTTGCTGCTATTAATGAAGAAATTGAACAAACATCAACTTTTGCTGGGGGTTCTGAAGGTTTGTTTCTCCTATTATGATTTATAATTATATTCTTGTGTAAGTAAATACTTATTGATTACCACTTATATTAGTTCTTGTCATATAGGTGATTAAGACATGGATATTCCTGAGCCTTCATCTTTGAATAATGATCATGTTGCTAGTGTTTGTGGTTTTCCTCATGCAGTTTCGCCTCCTAATCCTTTATATTTGAATACAGTTCAACACAATTTCGAGGGCATCGATTAATAGTTTTAGTGCCCATGGATTTGAATGACTGTTACTAGTCTTTGTTTTGATTTTTGTTTTACAAATAGGATTGGGGGTGCTCTTTGTTTTTTTTTTTTTGGATTTACAAGGAGTTTTGAAAGGATTATGGAATACTTTTACTGTTTTGTATTTGTTGGAGAAAAATCCTTATGTATTTAATGATATATCGATATTTTTGTAAGTATTAGGTTAGGAGCTTATATTAGACTATTGGTTGAAAAAAAAAATTTTATATGGTTTTTTGAATAGTATGCATAAACATTTAAATTATATATATATATATATATTTTAATTGACCCTGGTCTGACTTCCAGGTTGACCCTAGTCTGAACCACTAACCCTTGACTCAGTGCCTCAATTGATTTAGTGTCCGGTCCATTTTTCAATGCCTTGCTTTTTAGTGATTACATCCAAGAATAAAATCTCCACAATAATAAATAAAAAAAAGAGTAAAATTATAATTTCATATGAAAAATTTTAGGGAACATCACATTAAGGTCCCAGTTAAAAAAATAATATCAGAATAGTCCCACAGTTCGTTAATGATAAATGAAAGAATAACTATTAACAAGTGAAAGAGTTATCATTAATAAGTTATGAGATTTTTTTAATATTTTTTTTCTTCATGAGAACTTTGATACCATTTTCTCAAAATTTTAATAACGGGACTTATAAAAATATAAAATCATTCTTTAGAGGAGAGGAGTAAATAATTAATTTATGGGGGAATTTCATAGGGCCCGTTTGGTTCGATCACATTACACCCTGCGGTGCAGTGCAATGCAATGCAATGGTAATACAATGCGATATTAATTACAAGGGTAGTGTTTGGTTTGATTTTTAAGCAATGTGCAATGAGTTAATATTTTAACAATTATTTAAAATTAATATATTACACAAAGTCTATTTTACCCCTTAATATAATCTTTGTAGAAAAAATAGTTACAAGACGGCGACGGCGGGGATGGAGGAGTAGGAGGTAGTGGTGGTGGCAATGATAGGGGTGGCGGTGGGCAGCGGGGTGGAGGAGGAGGTGGTGGCGGTGGGCGGTGGGCCGAGGGTGGCAGCAGTGGAGGTGGTGGCGGCGGCGGCGGCAGCGGGGGGTGGAGGAGGAGGTGGTGGCGGTAGGCGAGGGTGGCGGCGGAGGAGGAGGTGGTGGCAGTGGCGGTGGGCTGTGGGGGTGGAGGAGGTGGTGGTGGGCAATAGGTGGTGGGGGTGGAGGAGGTGGTGGTGGGTGATGGGCGATGGGTCGGTGGGGGCGGTGAGTTAGTGGGGGTGGCGAGGTATGGGTAGCGGCGGAGGAGGAGGAGGTGGTGGCGGCGGCGGCGGCAATGGGCGGTGGGGGGTGGAGGAGGAGGTGGTGGCGGTAGGCGAGGGTGGCGGCGGAGGAGGAGGTGGTGGTAGTGGGCGGTGGGGTTGGAGGAGGTGGTGGTGGGCAATGGGCGGTGGGGGTGGAGGCGGTGGGTCGGTGGGGGTGGCGGGGTGCGAGTGGCGGCTGCAATGGGCGGTGGTGGGTGGAGGAGGAGGTGGTGGCGGTAGGCGAGGGTGGCGGCTGAGGAGGAGGTGGTGGTGGTGGGCGGTGGGGGTGGAGGAGGTGGTGGTGGGCGATAGGCGGTGGGTCGGTGGGGGCGGAAGGGGTGAGGGTGGCGGTGGAGGAGGAGGAGGTGGTGGTGGCAATGGGTGGTGGGGGTGGAGGAGGTGGTGGTAGGCGGTGGGGGCAGCGGGGGTGAGGGTGGCGGTGGGAAGAGGAGGTGGTAGTGGCGGCGGCGATGGAGAAGGAGGTGGTGGCGGTGGCGGTGGCGGTGGGCGGCGGGGGGTGGAGAAGCACACTGTTTTAGAGAATAAATATCATTGTTGACATATTTTTGGTTGGTGAGGGTAAATCTTGTCTTTTTATTAAATTAGTAGGGTCAAAATTGAGATTTCATCAATGATTACAAGCCTGCAATGAGTTTTCATAGGGGTCCCCCTATGAATGTTGATTACCAAAAAATATGCAATCTATTTTGCAATTGTAATCTACATTACCATTAATAAGCTCAACCAAACAAGCCACCAATGGTAATGTAATCAAGATTACCATCGCATGTGTGCAATGTAATCTAACCAAACGGGCCCATAAGCTTCATAGCGCACAGAAGCCGCGAGGAGGGAAGCAGAGATCTTCTCAACAGTGTCCAGGCAGTGACGCAGTCCATCCCTTCTGCAAGTTCACAACATGTTCTTCTATTTGTACCACCACGTCCACCTCCACCTCCACCTCCACCTCCTCTAATACTGCTACTTCAGCAACAAGTTCCAATGTCTGAATTCCAAAGCCATTTCATTTCAATATAGATATATATACAAAAGAGAATGCATCTGTTCTTTAACAATGTACGGGTTAAATCTATGAATAATGCCAAAAATTTACAGGATATCAAGGAGGAAGACGAAGCAGAGCTCACAGAAGTCTTGTTAATGCTCTTTCCAACGCTCTTCGAGCCAGAGCTTTCTCTTCAACTTATTATCTACCTGTAAGTGTGAGCAGATAACTAAATTGATAAGTTATTTATTATAAGTAAATACTGATTGAAAGAAGTAAATTAAACATATGAGGATGATTAATCAACGCCATTTTCCTTTTTTTGTTGGATCGATGTCCA
Source organism: Inga leiocalycina (assembly GCA_963242795.1). Lineage (NCBI taxonomy): Eukaryota > Viridiplantae > Streptophyta > Magnoliopsida > Fabales > Fabaceae > Inga > Inga leiocalycina. The sequence goes on along the minus strand of OY725329.1, from coordinate 11,474,012 downwards.
TTTTTCAAGGTTTTCTCAGAAGCCATTGCCCTGCTCCCTCAAGCTTCCATCTTGCCCTACATTTTCGCAGCTAGTATTGAATATGTTTTGTAAGCGTTCAAGAAAAGAAGCTGAAGGACGAATCTAATAACAAGTTCTTTGGTATCTGTAAAGAAGAGGAGAAGAGAGCAATTTGGCAATGACTAAGAGTGTGTTTGGTGAAGCGTTTCTGTGGCCCAATCGCATGATTGGAGGCCCAATTATGCGATTGAGAGGTGATGGCATTAAAGTGAGTGTTTGTTGTAAGGTGATTGGCAATTAGACTTTTGCCTTATTCGTACGATTGGCATTAAACTGACAGGGGGAGCCCAATTGCATGATTAGAGGCTCAATTGTACAATTGAGAGGTGATGACATTAAAGTGAGTGTTTGTTGTAAAGTGATTGGCAATTGGACTTTTGCCTTGTTCGTACGATTGGCATTAAACTGACAGGGGGAGCCCAATCACATGATTAGAGGACCAATTGTGCTAGTGTTGTTAGGAAGGTTTTTGACGTGGTTTTGTGGAGGGTATTGTGGGCTCTTCTCCAACAGTCGTTGGGAATATTTTTCTTGTTTTCATTTTGGATCCTTGAGAAGGCATTTGATTGTTGTTTTGAATTCATTTATGGAAGAAGGCATTTTGTTTTCATTTTATGTGGTTTTGTGTGTCTTTGTTATGTGTTCAATTTTCCCTATAGAAATATGGATAGCAAAGCTGTTTGGGATGACGAGACAACTGAGATTTTTATCAACGCTTGCTTTAACCAAATATTCAAAAATGAACAATGTGGGATGACATTTTCAAAGCCAAGGTGGCAAAATATTGTGTTTATATTTAATGAAAAGATTGGGAAAGAATATAACAAATTCTAGTAGACGGTCTTTCTCCCAAATGAATCATATTCATAACTCAATTAGAAACCAAATTGTATGGGACATATGATCCAATTAATTATGTAATATTATTTCATCAAATTGTATATTTTTTAATTGTCAAATTTTCCAACTTTACCTTTTATAAATTTTGTTATAATTTCAAATTTAATCTCTTCCTTAACATTATCACAAAGGCCACTTATACTTAAGTCAATCTAAATAAGTTTTGCTTTTGTAAAAGTCATTTATACAACCGTCAATCCAAACATAAATTATATTACACAATTTGATTTTTATCCAAAAATAAGATTGGAAAAAGCCACTTTTGCAATCGCTACTCCAAACACACACTAAAAAGGATGAATCCGTGAATGAAAATAATGGAGTCACCATGCAAGTCTCTCTTAGTGACTTCCCTCCCAACTTTGTCTCCGGCGTTGCAACTTCATCTTACCAGGTTTGTGATCACTGATCAGATGCACATCAACCACTTCATCTGTGAAAACAAGTGTGCAATTTTGATGCTGTTCTTTTCTGTTTTCTACATTGAACTTTCGTGTTGTTTCATGGGAGTTTCTTTTTTTTCATGATCACACAGATAAGTGTTCTGTTTTGAGCACTAGATAATTAATATCTATAATATAAGTGATACCAAATTTTTCCCTTAGGCATTTAAATTGTTTCTTATTTCTAGGTAGAAGGTGCTTGCAAGGAGGGTGGTAGAGGCGCAAGTATATGGGATGCCTTTTCACACACTGAAGGTAAACGAACTTATTCCATGAAAATTGTCTATTAATTTACTTGAATGGCGCAAATTGTTGTCTCATTTATTTATCATACTTGGTTTCCATTTCTCGTTTTCTTAAGGAAAAATTGCTGACCAAGGCAATGGAGATGTAGCAGTTGATCATTATCATCGGTATAAGGTCAGCAGTATCATTCTTCTATATATCTTTTCCATTTATTTTTCTTTTGCTTGTTATTGGTTTTGTTTTTTAACTCTGCTATCCTTTCTGCATGTGACTATGTTAACAGGAAGACATTGATGTTATAGCCAAGTTGGGTTTTGATGCTTACAGATTTTCAATATCTTGGCCTCGTATCTTCCCTGGTATGTTCTGCTTCTGATCAGAATTTTAATGAGGCAGTTTTCTGCAGGGTTAGTTGTTAAACAATTTAAAAGAGTTTCATGACAATAACAGCCTAAGGTTTTGTGAGTCCATCATTGTTAATAGGTTAAGTTCATTATCCTGGTAGTTAGTGAAATGCTTGGCAGGACAGGACTGTCAGCTGAAAACTTATAAAAGAAAATTTATGTATGTCTTTGAAAACTTATGCAAGTAAATAAAAGACATGAAGGAAAATTTAAAATGATCATATCCCAAAGAATAATCAAATCTCCTGGTATACAAAAAGAAAAATATACTAGCATGTCTTCTATCTAAAATAATTCTTTTTAAATTTCATAAACCTATCAAGTATGAGAATACCCAAATTTAAGTTTTGTGCGTGTGTGTGTTTGCTAGTAGGATCAGCTATTGTTCCCTGCTTCTTCCACCTAATTCACATTTTTCTCTGCATATTTAATTTGTTTTTATAGTCTGATGAATATGGAGATACTTATTCATTTTAATTTTGTTTCCCTCATGTAGATGGTTTAGGAACCAAAGTCAATGATGAAGGGGTCTCTTTTTATAATAGCCTCATCGATGCTCTTCTTCAGAGGGGTACAAAACTGTTTTACCTTCACACTTTTTTGTAGTCACAGCTACAATATATATTACGGTCTCTTTACCAGCAGGTATTCAGCCTTTTGTAACTTTGTACCATTGGGATCTTCCGCTGTATCTCCATGAATCAATGGGAGGATGGTTAGATAAAAAAATCATGTACGTGATATGTAGCTGATTTAATTTTTTCTGCCATGCAATTTGCTCTTTTCCTAATTATATGTTCTGCTTTGCAAGACATGAAGAGGTATTTACAACTAGTACTTTTGATGTCACTTTTATTCCTGTGCTTCATGTGATGGATTTCATGCTGCATAGGATTTTTTCGAAGACTATTATTATGTGCTGTCTGTATTTTATTTGCAGTTGAGTCAGTTTTATTGTCTCATGTTAAGGTGCCATTTATTATTGTAATCAGTGTCCATGTGTCAGTTATCTATGGTAGTGAATGCTATATGGTAGTGAATGTTAGGCTTTAAGGGGACAATATAAACATAAAGTGGGGGTAACCGAGATGAGGATGCTGAGATGGATGTGGCCATACAAGAAAGAATAATATTCGTAATGATCATATATGCGAACGAGTTGGAGTGATATCTATTGAGGAGAAAATGGTAGAAAATCATTTGAAGTAGTTTGGACACGTCCAAAGAAGGCCATTGGGTGTGCCAATGAGAGGAGTCAATCAAGCAGTAGGAAGTCCTCTAAAAGGGGTAAGGGAATACCGAAGCGAATATTTAATGAGATTATAGAATGGGATCTTTTGATTAATAATCTATCCATATAGCTCAATAGCGTTGTACGATTCATATAGCTAACCCCACCTAGTGGGATAAGGCTTTGTTGGTGTTGTTGTTATTGTTGTTGTGAGTTATTTATGTGTTGAGCAAGTGTTTGTCTATTACAAGGCTATAAAATTACAGATGAATGTAGTCAGAGGGAAGATAATGAATGTTCAGTTATTTTATAGGGGTTCTTCCTTGACTTTGGAAAATCTACGAGTTTGATTCAGACTCTAATCTTCCAAAGATTATTTTTTCTCTTCTATTCAGACATTTCCCCCCTCAATCCTCTAATCCCTCCGTTCCTATCGCTGGCATACACCAGAGAATATTTTGCAATCTATGCAGACACTTGTTTTGCAAGTTTTGGTGATAGAGTGAAGAAGTGGATCACTATCAATGAGCCCCAACAAATTTCTATAAATGGGTATGATATTGGGGTACATGCTCCAGGAAGATGTGAAAATTCATCAATAGAACCATATTTAGCTACACATCATCAAATGTTGGCTCATGCAGCAGCTGTATCTGTATACCGAAGCAAGTACCAGGTACAGTGTTGTACTTTATTGGTGCACCAAAATGTTTTCTAAAATAGTTCAACTGTGTGTATTCTTTCATTGTCCATTACTGTTGTTATAATAAATTATGCCTGAAATAGTTTGTAAGAGTTGTGGCACAAATATCTTGCCAGACCATCCAGATACTGGTAAATGTCTTGGCTTTTAAACCACTAAAGTTTATCCTCATCTGTGCAATTATAACTCAGTATGGGAAGGAAATGCCAATGTAGTACTCTTTGGGACCTTATAGTGTTTCCCCCCATTTTCTTTACTTATTTTGTTGTCTTGATTTGCAGGAAAAGCAAGGAGGACAAGTGGGCTTTGTGGTAGACTGTGAATGGGCAGAAGCTTATTCTGATAAGATTGAAGATGAAGCTGCTGCTGCAAGGCGCCTGGATTTTCACCTTGGATGGTAGGCTCCATATGTGTACTCACACACATTATGCTTCACTAATTTTAGTTCTTTTCACGGGAAATCTCATGTTGATGGGAAAACCCATATCCACTAGAAATTGATCTCATGCTGATGTCATACTAAAAAGAAACCCAATTTAGTGAATTTCATGGGTTTGGCTGAGAATTTCTCTCTTCTATAATCTCTAGGGCTACAGAAATTATTTGTCATATTTTATATAATATTATATATAATTGCAAATATGAAATGATACCCAGTTTTCTTTGATCTTAATGAGAAATGGGATGTGAAGGAAAAAAATGAAAGTTATTTATGGGTCTATTGATTGAAGCCAGATGTTACTTTACTGGATATGCAAGAATGTGGACAGGTTTTTGGTTAATTTTAGGGGATTACGGTTAGGTACCAAGGAAAATCAATGATTACTAATAGGTCCCTTGAAATCATCAAATATCCAACAAGTCCCAAGGGACCTGTGGGTAATATCTTGGTATATTCCAATTGTGAAAAGATGATAGAACTTAGGAACTAACAGAAACGTAAGAACAATTCTAAAGCCAGCATTTCTAACTCTGGCCAAGACAAGATTCAAAATAATACTTCTTCATAATCATAACAAGTCTTACAACATCTTTAAGTAGTCTTGTAATATAATAACTGCTAAGATAGGATAAGAATAACTGATATAAACTGCTAACTTGTTAACATAACCATAATAAACTACCTTGCAACAAAGTAAAAGACTAAAGTGCCGTACTTAACCCACACGTTTCCTTCTAGTATAAACCTGTAAAGGCCACTGTATCCTATCATTACCCCCCTTGGAAAGTCGCCTTGTCCTCAAGGTGAAAGAAGGGAAATTGCTGAGCAATCAGATCATAAGGTTCCCAACTATTACCTTCCAGGGGATGGCCCTTCCATTTAACAAGAAGTTCAATGTCAGCGTCGGCAGATGAATCTTTGGGAGCAATAATTCTAGATGACACAATTTGTTCAGGTTCCAATTGACACTCCCAATCTTCTGCAATCGGTAATGGAGGTAAAAGCTCGGAATCCGAACTATGAGCTTTCTTGAGGAGTGAAACATGGAAAACAGGATGAACTCTAGCCTCACTTGGAAGCTGCAATTGATAAGCAACGGAGCCAATTCGCCTCAACACGGGATAAGGATAGCAAAACTGGGGAGAAAGCTTTTCAAAACGGCGTTTAGCCAAAGAACGCTACCTGTAGGGTTGAATTTTAAGGAAAACCAAATCTCCTGGCTGAAAGTCAACTTCCTGACGATGAGAATCTACATAAAATTTCATTCGTTCTTGAGCCATAGCAAGGTTCTCACGAATAGTGGACAATACCGCATCTCTTTCAGCAAAGTAATCTTCTAGTTCAAATAACTTGGTAGCTCCTTTGTGGACGGGAAGGAGAGAAGGAAACTCTCGATCATAAACAATTTGAAATGGTGTAGAACCAGAAGAAGAGTGAAAACCTGAATTATAGGATAATTCTACCCAATGAGGAAGGTACTCTAATGCTTAGGGTGGTCTTGAGAAAAACACCGAAGCTAAGTCTCTAAACAACGGTTAATGACTTCGGTTTGCCCATCAGTTTGTGGATGATAGGCTGTACTCATTCTCAACTTAGTACCACTGAGTTTGAAAAGCTCTTGCCAAAAAGCACTAAGGAAAATAGTGTCCCTATCTGAAATGATAGACAAGGGAAATCCATGTAACCTGACAATTTCTTTACAAAAAAGAGCAGCAACGGTCTTGGCTGTGAAGTAATGAGGCAGACCCAAGAAATGAGCATATTTACTCAAACGATCAACCTTCACTAGAATAGCTTCACAATTATTGGACTTAGGCAAGCCAATAATGAAATCGATGGAAATGTCATTCCAAATTTGTTGTGGGACATCTGATAAGTAAAATATTCACATATTTATTTTCCCTTATATGATGATTTTATGGACGATATTTGAGTTTAATATAATAAATTTTGGTGTGATTGATAAATAAATAATGTTTTTGGAATAAATAGTATTTTAAAAAAATAAATAAATAAATAAATAATGAAAAGTACTGTAGCAACAGGATACAGTAGCAGATGGTTACACTATAGCGGACGGAAGTTACACTATAACAGATGGAAGTCACTGTAGCGACGAAAGCACTATAGAACCGTTAGACACTGTAGCATCCACCGAACACTGTAGCTGTTGCCGACAGTTACTGTAGCAACCGCCAGATCACTGTAGCACATGTTTTTTCCCCTATAAATAGAGTTCAAGGCCAGGCTCAAAAGGGGGAGGAGAGGAAGAGAAGCAAAGGTTTCCTTCTCCGACAGGGAGAGGTCCTTCTCTGACCGGGAGAGATCTTTCTCTAATATTTCTGAGTTCATGTTATTAATTTTTAGATTTAATTTCATGTATTGCATGCCTCTATCTTGGAAGGCTTATGATTGTATTACATTTTGCATGCCGCCTACATTGAAGGTTTTACCTCCTAAATGGACGGCTAGATTTCTTCATTTTTCATGCATCTTTTAGTTGTATATTTATGTTTGAGAATTTAATATTCAAGTTTATGCAGTATTTCTGAGGTTTTCATTCAAGCTTTATACAATGTTAGCTTATTTTTGTTTTGTTTTTAATTTTATCATGAGCTAAATTTCCATCTTCCTAGGGTGATGACGTAGCTTACTAATGACAGATTGAATCTTAACTTATTAAATCCAGTTTGAATTTCTCCTTCATGATTGAGTTTTAATTATTATTCTTAATGCTTTTGATTGACTGGCCATCTTTTGAATGATTTCAATATGCATGTTGAGACCGGAAGGAAATACATGTGTGTAGACCCTATAATTAAAACCACAACTTACATATGAAATAGGAATATATTTATATGAGTTGTGTAGTCTTACTGAGTTCCATAAATCTTAATGCATAATTAATTGCTTAAATTCATATAGGAATATATTGGATTAGCAATTGATTATAGAATTGCTTGACCTTGGAAGAGGCTAGTAATTAAATTAGAGAAACTCGACTATCAATCATGTGGAATAAATCGGGCTAGAATAGATAAGTGATTCAATCCGGAATTTGTTAAGTGAAATATAATCCCTAGGACTTTTTCTCATATTTGCTTTCTTATCATCTGCACTCATATTTAATTGTTTTTATTTTATTTTGTACTCTCAATCACCAACTAATTAGTTGACTAAATAAAATTAAAATTACCTATTTTGGTACTTAGTGTTCAATCCTCGTGGGAACGATACTCTACTTACTTCTATATTACTTGATTATGATAGTGTACACTTGCACTATTTAATTGATCATCCACACACGTATCAACATCTAATGGTTGCAAAAGGCCTGCTGGAGCTTGAGGGAGATATTTATTCCTCTGACATACGAGGCATGATTGGAAAAAGTACTTAACTTCATCCTTCATGTGGCGCCAATAAAAATGCTGCTACAACCTTTTAAGGGTCTTTAACACACCTCCATGGCCACCTATTGGAGAAGAATATGCCTAAGCCGCAAGCAACTTGCTAATGTCAAAATTGGCTGAAATGACAAACATGTCCTTGTAGTATAAGATATCTGAAGAAAATGTAAAATGGGGAACAGATGTGGGGTCACCTTGAAGTGAAGATATAATTGAAGAAGTGTAGGTGTCCTGAAGCAATAGGTGAGGAAGCTGATCAAGGGAAATGGCTTGTGGGATAGCCAAGATGAACAAGTCAGCCGAGTGAGGATAGCGGGAGAGGGCATCAACACCTTGATTAGAACAACCAGCGTGATATTTGATTGTAAAATCAAAAGGGAGCAATTTCATCATTAGCCTTTGCTGTTTAGGGGTTGTAACACACTAACCTAACAAATATTTCAGACTATTATGGTGTAACCCCCTCCATAATTATATCCAAAACACGTGATTAAAAATGAAATAGAGACCAATAATAATCAAAATTCATTTACATTCTCATCCTTAAGATAGGATTTTCACAAATACATTTATCAAACACTTTAACCTGGTCTCACATTCATATTTTGAATACAATTACTTTGTGAAGATAAATCACATTTATATAAATATCAGAGTGCACAATAATAATACCGGTAAACCCGGATTCATACCTTTACTAAAGATTCATAGGGCAATACGCCCTTTACAATTCCTCAACGGGGATTACACAAATCCATCTCCAATACATAACCAAATAACCTAATAAACATCCAAGCACATATACATCCAATATCCAATTATACATTCTAATCTATCATCCGAACATATACAATTATCCCAGCATATAACAATAACCAACTACCAAATCCAAATGCCCATAAGGGATTCTCGCCGCCCCTAGTCGCTTGCTCCTTCCTCGAGCTACTTGTCCTGTCTAAAATGTTGGTAGGGGAGGGTGAGATTCTAGAAAATCCCAGTAGGAAACAGATACCAATATGCATGCAAGATAAGTGTTTAATGCATGACATGCTTGCATCACAATAACTTGTGCTCATATAATGATATATCTGCATGCTCAATGTTTCAACAACATACTCATGGCCATAGCATAAATAGAAACAGAGCTTCAATCATTCATATATGTTTCATATAATCAAGCAAAGAAATAACATGCATCAATACACAAACACAAATATCAATACATGCAGGAGAGGTAAGTTCCCTATACTTTTTCTTTCCACATATGCTCCAGCATTGGCTACTCACGATCCGAGCGGATATCAAACCATGATTAGGGCGAATACCCAACCCTATAACCAAATCAAGGATATAGAATCATTCTCTTTTCCAAATTCTCATTTTCATAACACTTAAAGTTGGTTACTATTCATGACCTTTAGGTGGCTATAATAAGGTCAATGAAAGCCTAAAGGATTGGGAAGTACTAGGTTAGAAATCACCTTTAAAAATCCCAAAATGCTGAAAATGGGGGTTGGCTGCAGCCAAGAATCCTCTAGCTACAGCCAGAACATACACAAAAGGTTTTTGGCTGCAGCCAAGAATTTCTGGCTGTGGCCAAAACGCACACAGAAACTTTTGTGCTGCAGCCAAGACTTTTCTGCTGCAGCCAAGGCAACTTCAGAAATTCATAACTAATTATAAAAAAATCGAAATGAGGTGATCCCAAAGCCCATTGAAATATATTTTAGTCCTCTTCATAGGAAAATATGAACCATTACTGGAAATCACCATACAAATCCCAGAATTACACAAAACGCGTCACTACCCCAAAACAGAGTTTTGTTTCAATCCCAAACTTTGGACAACCATAACTCACAGAATACTAAACGAAATGACACAAAATATATGTCCATTTTGAATCTTGGGATGTGAAATTTAAGACTGAAAAGTTTCACAATTTTCTAAAATCATTTGGTCATTCAAAATGTCCACACAAATAAACTGCCTAGAACAGAGTTCCAAGGGACAGATTTTCCAATTTTCTACCAAAGTGTGCAATGACTCCAAAATCATTAACCAAACCTATTCCCATACAATTTTTCACAAGGAACACAATGGTAACCTCAAAATGACCAAAATCACAACCCATTTACATGCCCTGTTTTGACCAAAGCACAAAACCAGCACAAAAGTTGCCAAACTTCACATTTAAGCTTCAATGCAATTCTATCAATTCAAAACACTAAACAAGGCACCATTTCCATAACAACAACATACCATACTCCCCAAGACCCTAAATCACGAAAATTAGGGCTAAAATTCTAGAAATTCTAGGCCTAACCAATGGCCACAAGATTTATATGAAATTGAAGTTTTCACTTACCTCAACAACTTTCCCAAAGGCACTTCATGATTCTCCAACTTGTACATTTTCGTGATTCCTTAAATCACCACCAATGGAGAAACTACAACCATCAAATTGAAGCTCTTACTCCAAGGAACAACTTTATAGAAGGAAGTTTTGGCATTAGAGGTCATTTATTCACCTTAAATGCAAGCTTTCATTTTCTCTTTCTTGGCCAACAATGGCTGCACAAGAGAGAGAACGTGAGAGAGAGAGAAGGAAGAGAAGTGAAGATGTTGATGATACTCCCTCCATTTCAGCTGAACAAAGAGAGAAAAAGAGAGAGAGAGAAACTATTAAAATATTATATTAGACTTTTCTCACTCTCATGCTTCATCTCTTCTTACCACATGTCACAAGGTCATTGGCTCACACATAATAAATCACCAATTAGCCAATTTAATCCCTCCATTAGCCAATTAATTTCCCATCTCATACCCCTTTAATTAGTAATTAATCTCTTCCATTAATCACTAATTTAGAGCCATTCTTTTAATTTTCCTAACAATTATGGCATATTAATTAAAATTGTCATACAACACATAATTAATCCACTTTAACTCCATGACTATCCTCAATACTATCATTAGCCCTTAATTGAAAATATGGGACGTTACATATGGTCTATATAAACCTCAAATTTATGCCCCAAGAGATAGTGACACCATTTGTTAAGAGTAGAAACCAAAGCAAGCAACTCTCGATCATAGACAGACCTGTGGCGTTTAGAGAAAGATAGTCCTTTGTTGTAAAATGCAATAGGATGTCCAGCCTGCTATAAGATGGCCCCAATACCAGTGGATGAAGCATCACATTCAATGATGAAGGGTTTCAAAAAATCAGGAAGCTGCAGAACAGGAACATAAATGAGGGCTTCTTTTAAGTGAAGAAAAGCTGACACAGATAAATTAGTCCAACAAAATGCATCATGCCTTGTCATATCAGCGAGTGGCTTGGCTATTAGACCATAATTTTTGACAAATCGACGATAATAGCCTATGAGACCAAGAAAACCCCGCAACTCTGTAACATTTTGAGTGAGAGGCCAATCAGTTACAATAATAATTTTATCTGGATTGACTGCTACACCTTTGGCTGAAATGATATGACCAAGAAAAGAGACCTCCAGTTGTAAGAAATCATATTTCTTAGGGTTGGCATAAAAGTGTTGATGCTGCATGAGCGAAAGAACTGTCTGAAGATGATAAAATGGTCCTCAAAAGTGCTACTATAAATCAAGATATCATCAAAAAAGACCAGAATGAATTTTTGAAGAAAAGGTTGAAACAAGTCATTCATGGTAGCTTGGAAAGTTGCAAGAGCATTGGTAAGGCCAAAAGGCATGACTACAAATTCATAATGCCTAGAATGAGTTTGGAATACAGTTTTGTGTACATCTTCAGGTTGAACCCGAATTTGATGATAACCAGATCGGAGGTCAATCTTTGAAAAGTAATTGGCCCCATACAATTCATCAATCAATTCATCAATATTAGGAATAAGGTATTTGTCTGGGATAGTAATGCAATTAAGCTTCCTAAAATCCACACATAACCTCCAAGTTGAATCCTTTTTTGGAACTAGTAAAACAAGACTAGCAAAAGGACTTACACTGGGACGAATGAAGTCTTTATGCAACAATTTTGTCACTTGGCACTCAATCTCATCCTTTTAGGAATGAGGATAACAGTAAGGATGTATATTAAGAGGAATGGCATCTGGATACAAAGGGATAGCATGTGAATGACGTCGAAAAGGAGGGAGAGAGTGAGGCTCCTCAAACTCTTCCGGATATGATTGCAATAGATCCTCCAGCAACTCAAATTGTGCAATAAGAATGTCACTGCAATCAGAAATAGATAAATTGGGGTCTGATTCTTGAGGAAACACATTTGTATACCATAGAGTAGGATTAGAATCAGGTTGTGGAGTCCCCTAAAGTTTATACCGATGGCCATCAACCCAAAAGATCATGAACATCTGCTGCCAATTTGCCTCTACGGTGTTCAAAGATGACAACCACTTAATCCCAAACACCATGTCAACGCTGCCTAATTTAAAAGGGAAGAAATCATCTGTGATTGTTAAGCTCTGTATTTTGACGGCAAGTTGTCTACAAATAGAGGCATAAGAGACCATTAAACCGTCACCAACTTGCACACCAAAAGGAGGAAGTTTTTCGGCCGTGATACCCAATTCTATTACCATTGTGTGCGAAACGAAATTATGTATGGACCCACTGTCAATTAGGATCAACACTGGTTTCGTTTGAAGCATACCTTTAAGCTTCATGGTGGTAGCCGAACTTGTCCCTAGAAAAGCATGAAGAGAAGTCTCAGCCAAATTGTCACCAGCAGTGTCTTCGTCGGCCATGCAATCCTCTTCAGGATCTTCAGTTAATTTCAGAAGTTTGAAGGAGGAGGAATTGCAACAATGACCTAGAGAAAATCTCTCCCTACACCGATAACACAGACCTTTGATTCTTCTCAACTGCCGTTCAGTTTCCGTCAAGACCGGTCTTTGTGCTGATGAAGAGGAATTTGTGGCTCTCGTAGTCAAAATCGGCTTATTGACATGGGAAACTGCTGAATTGGTGGAGTTAGTAATTCCCCAATTATGACATAGCACCTGCGTTTTGTTATTTTGCCAACTTGAATTATTTTCGGAATTCCTGGGCTGCAAAACCTTCAGATTCGAAATAAGTGGTTGGTATTTTGCTTCAAATTCAAGGGCGAGATTTGCAACTTTATACACGATTCTCAGTTTTTAAATCTTTACATCAGATTTTAGTTCTTCTTTTAAACCATTGATGAAAACCCCTAAGAGACAATGCTCCGGCCATCCTTGGACTCAAGATAATCGGCGCACGAACTCCTTTCTGTACTCCTCAACTGAACTGGTCTATTTGATATCGCTCAAAAAGACATATGGATTATGAAACTCCGCTAGTCCCAATTGGTCTTGAAATATTTGAATCAGTTCCTCCCAGTACTAAATTGTCCGGCTTAAGGAGACCCAGGTAAATACATCAAGTGCTTCTCCTTCTAAATTCATCGTAGCCACTTCTATTTTCAAATCTTCAGGATTTGATAATACCTAAAATACTTCTCTGCTTTCATAATCCAGCCTTCGGGTCTCCACCTTCAAATTTGGGAAATTCAACTTTGGAATGAGGATGTTTGTTTGGCTTCTTATGCCACCAAGGAGTTTCAATATTTGAATCATAAACTCTTCATAAGCCTTATGAGTTTCTGTTTCATCTCTTTGGCGGGTTGTTTCTTCTTCTTCAACTCTTTCATATCGACATCAAGGTCTTGTAATTTGGTCACAATAAAAGTTAATTGATGTGACCAATTTTCTGGGAATGAGGGATTTTCAGTTTCAAGGAGTTTTGAAGATTCTGCCTACTAATTAGGTACTACAAAATCAGTAGATTGAGTTTTCTTTCTATTATTTCCCATAACAACACAATGGCCCATAAATTATGGCTCTGATACCAAAATGATAGAACTTAGGAACTAACAGAAACGTAAGAACAATTCTAGAGCCAGTATCTATAACTCTAGCCAAGACAAGATTCAAAATAATACTTCTTCATAATCATAACAAGTCTTACAACATCTTTAAGTAGTCTTGTAATATAATAACTGCTAAGATAGGATAAGGATAACTGATATAAACTGCTAACTTGCTAACATAACCATAATAAACTACCTTGCAACAAAGTAAAAGACTAAACTGCCCCTACTTAACCCACACGTTTCCTTCTAGTATAAACTTGTAAAGGCCGTGGTATCCTATCAAAAGATGTCCTTGCCCCTTGAAATCATTACATGTCAAATTGCCTTATTTGTGTGACTTTTATAGGGACAAGAGTCTTTTCATAATTGAAATATATGACCCACAGGTCCCTTGGGACTTTTTGTATATTTGATGATTTCAAGAGGCCTACCAGTATTAATTTGTCTTCTTTGGGACTAGAGCGTAATTTCCTCTAATTTTTTTATTTGTGTCTTCAAAATCCAACCCTGACTTTAAATTTTGCCTATTGTGTATATATTTCATCCAGGTTTTTGGATCCCCTATGTTCTGGAGACTTATCCTAAAGTTATACATGAAAGACTTGGAGATTGACTTCCAACATTCTTGGAGGAGGACAAGAAGTTTCTTGCAAATTCCTTGGGCTTCATTGGTCTGAATCACTACACATCAAGGTTAATTTCTCATGCAAAGGAAAACTCAGAAGGTGGTCACTTCTATAGATCACAAGAGATGAAGAGAATTGGTAATACGTGCAGTGTCACACCATTTTCAAAGATATCCATTAATTGAATTGTCTTTCTAATTAAGTTTTCTGTTTTTCCTCAGTGGAGTGGGAAGGCGGTGAGGCCATCGGTGAGAGGGTATAAACCTTCTTTCTATCCCTGCAATGTTGCACATCTACTCATGCACAAATAAACAAGTGTTACATATCCTTTGAAATAATTGGCAGGCTGCATCAGAATGGCTTTATGTTGTTCCTTGGAGTATCCAAAAGGCTCTGAATTACTTGGCTCAAAAGTAAAATATCCCCATATATGTCACTGAGAATGGTATATGAAACTCCCTCCAATGCTTGATATAGAACATATTTGAAGAGTTGATTTTGGTCATAAATATAAGACATATTTTTTATATTTATCAATATTTTCTTAATTTACCCCTATTAATGCTCCATCAACAATAACCAAGGAGGAGAAATGAGAGAATTAAGGAAGATGACTAATGTGTTTTAGAAAATACATGTCATATTAACTAACTTCCTTACTCTAATCAAATTTGGTAACTATGTCTTATATTAAGAACTTGAGGGAGTACTTCTCTTTTTCCATGTATGTTTGCTTGGAGGTGAGATTAATGATTATAGAGAAATAAACATGAGTTGAAAGGTAGTTTTGATGTTGATATCTCTATCTCTATCTCTATCTCTATCTCTATCTCTATCTCTATCTCTATATCTCTATGAATGTTGACTCCCTATGTTATTTGGAGTGCCTTTTAAATAAGGGTTGAGGTGTAAGTTTGTCCTAAAAGTGTTGCCCTGCAAGATTTTTTTGGTTCAAGGTTGTCCTAGAAATGTTAAAATTGAGTAATGTTGCCCCTTATCGTTAAAAATATTAACAGTTAACGTCAAACTTGTAACAGACATCGTTAGTTTATTAATGGGGTGGGGCAACACTACAATGTTGAACCCAAAAAAACTTTTGAAGCAACATTACTCATAAGCGAAAACTTCCCATACAAATCTACACCTCAACCCTTTTAAATAATAACTGGAGGCAGTACAAATTTACACTGCGACGTTGAACCCAAAACAACTTCTGAAGCAACATTACTCCTAAGGGTGTGTTTGGTTTGAGGGGAGGGGAGGGTCATCATTCTCTCATTTGGTTTGAATTTTTGAGTGGGAGAGAAGCCAAAATTTTGGCTCTCATTCCCTTCCCTCCCTTTATTTTTAGCTCTCATTATAAAAGATCCCCGCCTCTCTAACATACCAAATAAGGTAACATATCCCCCCTCCCCTCAAACCAAACACACCTTAAGTGAAAACTTTCCGTATAAATTTACACCTTAGCCCTTTTAAATAATAATTGGAGGTGATATATGATCCCTCGACATTGTCTTGAATCCTTAACATACTCCTAAGAGATTTCTTCTGTTTGAAACATATTATAAATTGATTATTAGACCAATTGATTAATTGTAATGACTAAGTTGTAATTGGATGATTTAAGTGGTTCATATCAGTCACACATTTAGGCCTTGTTGATCAGTTTGTGCTACAAAATGTTCTTAAGCGGTTCTCATTTCTCTGACCTTTGGATTTTGATAGGTATGGATGATGAAAATGATGATAAGGTGCCACTTAATGAAATGTTAGATGATAAACTGAGAGTACGCTATGTCAACGAATATCTTGCCACGGTTGCTTCCGCAATCAAGTGAGTTTGCCCACTCTTTCTTTATGTTTCTAGTTTCTTTTTCAATCAATGAACTTTCCATTTGTTACTTGTACATACAATCATATGCCTTGGAAGTAATAAAAGTGATTATTTTGATCTCCATATCTTCTGCCCAACAAGAACAACAACAACATACATCATCCTACTAGTGGGAGCGCTATTGTGCTCAATCAACAGCCAAATTTTTGGATATATTATAATCAAAAACGCCCATTGGGTATACTTGAAAACCAAACAACCCATCTTCAACGAAAAAAATAAGCTGCACACTAGTGGTGTATTACAATGAAAATTTTTATCTCATGTATATACTCATATACAGAAAAGTCTGTTCATACTTCATATGAATGGAGATTCATGTGTCAAAAACGAAGTTTTGAAGCCTGGAACCAAGAACTTCTATTTTGCAAAGTGTTGCATTTTCATTTTTAAGTTAAGTAGCACCATGCACTCTAAACTATTTTTCCAATAGGACATAGTATCATAAACTAATTTTTTGTACATTGAGCACTCTAAAGTATTTTTTTAGCAGCACTCAATATACTAAGGGTGTGTTTGTTTTGGTGATTGGATAAGTAACTTATTTTTACTTAAACTTATAGAATCTTAACATTGGAAATAAGTTAGATTGGGTAAAATGATGAGTGTTTGGATTAGCGATTGGATAAGTAACTTAAAGTAACTTATGTAAAAGTAAATGATGTTTGGTTTGACTTTTGCATAAGTGACTTTTGTATTAATTAAGAGAAAAAAATTGAAAAAATTATGAAAAATGAAAAAATGAAGGGATAATTGTGAAAAAAGTCCTCATTGGCAACTTAATTGCCAATGGGACATGGGAAGATATCTACACATAGAAGGATTTTTTCACTATTTTCTCAAAAATTAACTTTGAAAATTTGGTAATGGTACAATTATAATAAAATTATATCAAACTCTAATTTAAATTGGTACACTCTAAAAGTTTTTTCTACTGTGCACCTCAAGCTTAAATCTTATAAATTATATCAAACTCTAATTTAAATATTAAATCCTAACTCATATTTTCACATAGCTCAAAATCTAACAAAATAAACATATTAAAATCTCAATAATACCTCCAATAATCCAAATAAATTATTTAAACTAAATTTAATGGGTAAAAACACTATATAGAAACTAATTTATGACATGTTTATAAAAAAATTGATTATAAAATCATAAAACAACTAAATAATAAATCTAAACTGATTAAAATTAATTATTAATTATTCTCTACATTTCTACAGTTATATATTAACAAAACTCAAAACTTGCCTAAACTCTTATCCCAAAGTATTCTCTAATTAGAAGAAGATTGCTATCTAAAGAAAGAGAAAATTATTTAGAACATTTTTCATAAAAGAAGTTTTGTGATTAGAAGTGATTTTGAGTACCTTATTGATCCCTAAAAATATGAAAATACTCATATCAATATTTTTTTATATAAACACAGGCACATAAGCTCCAATAAACTTCATTTTGAGGCCTATGAATTTTTCCAACTTATGACTTTTTTTCACCTTAAATCTAATCGCTGAAACAAATATCCCATTTTGATCAAAACACTGTTCAAGTCCAATTGGCCACTGTTCAAGTAAGATTTTCCTGCTAAATCGCCGAAACAAATACACGCTAGATTTATTTTTAGTATATCTATAACCCTTAAATATTTTTCTAATAGCACTCAGTATCTTAAGTTTAGGATGCTCATTGTTACTTAAAAAACTTTCTTACTACATTTCTTCTTATGAATAGTAAGTGGATAATTTTTTTTTTTTAACTACAAAAGCAAATTGTGAGCCTAAACCAGAGGATCACATCACAAAGCTTTGTTTATTCATTTGAATAATGAGCAGGGATGGAGCGGATGTGAGGGGATACTTTGCATGGTCATTAGTGGACAACTTTGAGTGGGCTGAAGGCTATACTAAACGCTTTGGATTGTTGTGTGTGGATTACAAAAATGGGCTCACAAGGCACCCCAAATCTTCTGCTTACTGGTTTTCAAAGTTCCTCAGAGCCAATGAAAGAAAACAGGGCAAAGAAGAGTAGTAACAGTTCAACAATATTTTTGTTCTCATCCGCATTTAGCAATGCTGTTCTCTATGGACTATTGTGGGATGTCTGGATTATTTTTTCTATGGCATTTGATGGGTTAAAAAAAGGAAAAATCACTCACAAGTCCCAAACAACAAAGATATTAATAGAAAAGTCCTAGAGAAAAGTCAAATATTAGAAAAGTCCCTAGAGACTTTTCTGTGATTATTTCCCAAAGTAAAATGACAAAGATGCCCCTATTCTAATTGTAACCCTCCTTTGTTCAAAATCACAATTGTGCTTCAGAAGCATTTGAAAGTCTTGCCCTTGCTTCTCGCCTTCCGACACTTCCGCTCCGCTCCTAGTCGCCGTGCGTCACTGCTCCGCTCCGATTCGCCGTCCGTCATACAACTTAATATTTTAATGTTATATGATTTGCTATTCGGTTGTGACAGTACAATGATAAAGTTGCAAAATTAGGTACCAGCAGTTGTTTAAAATCATGATGTGTTGTAGTTATAAGGGAGACATTAATTTTGCAGATTATTGCTGGTTGGACAGTCACCTTATGAAAATAACTCATGATGTTCTGAAAACATACATTAGAACTTGTGAAAACTGAAGTCAGCTGTTGTAAAAAATTGCCAGTAGGAGTTGTAATCAAATAGGCACAGTAATGAGTTAAAATCATGGTTAGCTTTTGTGAAAGTGGAAAGGTGTGCAATTTATAAACTCACGGGAGAATTACAATTCACTTGTAAATGTGACTAATGTACTTGATAAAATAGGCATAACAAGTTGTTAATAACTTGATACAATATGACCAAGTCAGCTGTTCTGACAGCCCCAATGGGAAATACTGATGCAATTGTGAGATCTTGTGTTGCGCGTAAATGTAGTTTCATCCAACCAAGAGACGAAGTTAAAAAAATGACTCAATATATTGTTAACATATTCTTACGAAGTTGTAAATGGATGCTTGACGGGTTGTAAACAAAGCACTTCACTTCTTAAAGTAAGAAAACCTTGTTTCTATCCAATATGACGTAGAAATTGTTAAAGAGACTCAACGTGTTGTAAATGAACGCTTGACATGTTGTAAATAAAGCGCTTCACTTACTTGACGTGAGCAAACCTTGTTTCTGTCCAATGTGAGATAAAAGTTGTTTGAAAGACTCAACGTATTGTAAATGGACGCTTGATGGGTTGTAAACAAAGCACTTTGCTTACTTAACGTGAGAAAACCTTGCTTTTGTCTAATGTGAGGTAGAAGTTGTTAAAAAGACTCAACGTGTTGTAGATGGACGCTTGACAGGTTGTAAACAAAGCACTTCGCTTACTTAACATGAGAAAACCTTGTTTCTCTCCAATATGAGGTAGAAGTTATTAAACAGACTCAACGTGTTGTAAATGGACATTTGACGAATTGTAAACAAAGCACTCCGCTTACTTAATGCGCGAAAACCTTGTTTCTGTCCAATATAAGGTAGAAGTTGTTAAAAAGACTCAACGTGTTGTAAATAGACACTTGACGGGTTGTAAACAAAGCACTTCGCTTACTTAATGTGAGACACCTTGTTTTTCATTTACAAAATTCAATTGTGACAGAAGTCATTTTACAAAGTTAGTCAAAACAAGACCTTATAGATACATGATGTAGTTCCAATTTTTATGAAACCCATCTGTCAGCAGCAGTGGCCATTGTTTTATGTCTTCCTCTCTCACTTCATGAAGTTTTAAGGAACTACGCATCAAGAAATCCATATTACCTAGCCTAGCAAGATGACTCATTAAATATATAAACTTTTCTTGGTTGGTTTTCGGTGGTGATGCATTGCACACTTTTATGATTACCTACCAGCCATAGCCTCTCATAGGAGTTTCCCATTTCATATCCATTTCACTTTCATTATTTCAACTTCCCCACACTGAGCACACCAATTTAATCTGTCACTGTTCTTATATTTTACTGCTAAGTCCCAACCATCTATAAATAAATGCGTAATGTTCATTGCTTCTTGCACACACAAAACCAAAAATCCTTTCCAGTGAAGGTGGTGGTCGACAAAACACCACATTTAAACTGCTTCAGCTCTATTGGCTAGTTGCCGCAGTTCACAACTTTGGTTTCACACCTCACCCATCTAAGACTCTTAAGGGTCTGTTTGGTGTGAGGGATTTGGAGGGGAGGGAAAATTTTTATGAGTTGAATTTTAAAAGATTGAAGAAGTGGGGTAATAAAATTTTAATAAAGAGAATATATAAGATAAAAGAGTAAGAAAAATTAATTAAAAATTTTTAACCCCACTTCTTTAATTTTTTTAAATTCAACTCAAAAAAATTTTCCCTTCGCCCACTTTCCCTCCTCTCCCCTCACACCAAACAAGCCCAATCCTTCCTTCTTC
Source organism: Inga leiocalycina (assembly GCA_963242795.1). Taxonomy (NCBI): domain Eukaryota; kingdom Viridiplantae; phylum Streptophyta; class Magnoliopsida; order Fabales; family Fabaceae; genus Inga; species Inga leiocalycina. The sequence continues at coordinate 11,453,322 of OY725329.1, read as the reverse complement.
AACTTCACACAACATATAAACCCAAACACACCCCTACCAAAAAACTTATTAGCCAAGAAGGGCAGTTCAAATTTCTTGAGATCTCAAGCTTCTTCTTCTCCTTCAGCATGGCTTCGACTGCTCTTCAATGGCTAAGCCTTGTAGGCATCATTTGGCTCCAAGCCATCAACGGAACAAACACTAATTTCCCTGCTTACTCATCTCAACTGAAGCAGCTCCTTTCAATTTCACAAGTTCAGCTCAACAACCTTGCTTTTGCCTCTGATGCAGGCAAACTCCTTGGCTGGTTCTCTGGCATGGCTTCTGTTCACCTTCCTCTCTGGCTTGTTCTTGTGATCGGTTCAAGTCTTGGGTTGGTTGGTTATGGAGTTCGATATCTCTTCATCACAAACCAAATCTCTTCTCTGTCCTACTAGCATGTCTTCTTACTAACTGTTCTTGCTGGAAATAGCATTTGTTGGATTAACACTGTCTGTTACGTCTCACTATCAGGAACTTCCCATCTGATCACCAAGTCGCTGTGGGGTTAACAACTAGTTATCAAGGGTTAAGTGCAAAGATCTATACTAATATTGTCCAAGTTCTTTCTCCCCACAAAAAAGCTAGATACTTTCTTTTCTTGAACTCTGTCTTACCTCTCTTAGTGAGCCTCATGCCAACTCCTGTAACTAGAGAAATTGAAGTTACAAGGCCTAAAAGAATGCGTGTTGGATTTGTTGTGATGTTTGTTATTACAATTTCCACTGGTGTATATGCTGTTCTAAGCAGCTTGCAATTTTTGTCTCGCAAGTTATCTCCTTTGAGTAGTCTGATTGGTATTCTAGTGTCCCTTCTCCTCCCTCTATTGCTTCCAGTCTCAGAGAAGATCAACGAATTGGTGAGATCATGGCAAGCTAATCGAGAAAGACTGAGAATTTATCATTTTACTGTGGAGGAAAATAACAGTCCTAGTGAAGAGAGAACAGTGAGTACAGAGCCAAAAGAAGGGGAGGAAGAAGAAGATAGCAACAGAGAGATCCAAGTTCAAGAAGTTGCTGTCAGAGAAGAAATTGGAGTGAAGTTAATGCTGAGAAGAATAGATTTCTGGTTATATTTTTTAATATATTTCTTCGGTGCAACACTTGGTTTAGTCTTTATGAACAACCTGGGACAAATTGCAGAGTCCAGAGGCTACTCCAACACTTCATCTCTGGTATCATTGTCTTCATCCTTTTTGTTCTTTGGCCGTCTCATGCCATCTCTCGTGGACTACTTCTGCAGGTAAAAATTACCCTTAGAAAAAGAAAACATTTCACTTTGTATTTTTATGAGACAATATCACAAACATTTAAGAAACATCTTCTACCTTGAGCCCTTCTGAAATAAATTAATTCCCAACATACAGGAATTATATTATATGTAGTTTTACTTTGAGAAATTATTCAGAATCGTACAGTGTACAGTTAACTTATGTACTATGAGTTAGCTGAAAGCCTGAAACCCATTAGACTGTTTAGAATGAATCTTTGCAATACAAGTTATGATCTAAAGTTATTAGTGTCAAGTTAAAAATCTCATAAACCGCATTTCTGCGCCAAAAATCTCAATTGGAGGAAAAATAATTTATTTGGATTATTGGAGGTATTATTGGGGTTTTAATCGGTTTATTTTGTTAGATTTTGAGCTATGTGAAAATATGAGTTATGATTTAATATTTAAATTAGAGTTTGATATAATTTTATTTAAAATTGTATCATTGCCAAATTTTCAAAGTTAATTTTTGAGAACATTGTGAAAAAATCCCTCCGTGTGTAGATATCTTCCCAGGTCTCATTGGCAATTAAGTTGCTAATGAGGACTTTTTTCACAATTATCCCTTCATTTTTTTCATTTTTCATAATTTTTTCAATTTTTTTCTCTTAATTAATATAAAAGTTACTTATGCAAAAGTCAAACCAAACATCCTAACTTTTACATAAGTTACTTTAAGTTACTTATCCAATCGCTAATCCAAACACTCATTATTTTACCAATCTAACTTTTTTTCAATCTTAAAATTCCATAAGTTTAAGTAAAAATAAGTTACTTATCTCATCGCCAAAACAAACACACCCTTTATTTTTTTTAATGTAACTATTGATTTCTTTCATGTAAAAATTAAAGGCGGAAGTTTTGAAGGATCCACCCAAAAGATGAGTGACAGGTGATGCATTAATGAGGCAGGATGGTCTATCATGATAATCATAGTGTCCTCATTTAATACTTCTATTTTCTCCAATTTTTTGTCATAGTTTATTTGGATGTATACAAATTATTGATTTGACCTTTTTTTTGCCAGAATATTGATCTGACCTTCTTTTGTTTTGAGTATTGACTAAATTAAATATCAACAACACAAAGAGAGCTATTATAGCTAGAAGAGGCATGGCATGAATGATGACACTAAAATCATTAATTAAAATAAATATATTGAACAAAATAATAACAACTAATTAAATAAATAAAGAAGCAAGGGCATACCTTTACAGGGTAATGACGGAGAAGAGGAAGTTCGGCAGTATCACCAGTTTGAAGATAAAGATACCGATTAAAGAGACATGTTTTGACACTGCATCATTGAACAAATATTAATTTAATCAAAATATTATTAATTAATGAGGGGCCTATGTTTCATGTACCGATTCCTAAAATTTAAAAGAGTTATAAAAATAAATAAAGAAAATAGGCCACTAACGATACAAAGATATATACCCAAAAAAGGCACTTAATAATGTACAAACGTGGAGTTGTCCACAATTTATGAGCATCTCCATATATAATTTCATAGTGTTCTAATTCTAACTTCTAATTACATCGTTTTTTTTTCCTTCACTCATTTTCTACGTAGTCTTTTCTTTTCATTTTTTAAATTTCTAAGTTAAACTGATATACCAATGTTAAAAAATGGTCACAGTTCTATTTTCTTTCTTTTTAATTGAAAAATAAACTTCAATACAAAAGGTCCAAATGTGTAGATTAGATTTGGACGACTACCTATAGATACTAAAGAACAAATTAAAGCTGGTAGATAGGTTAATAAATTCTAATTAAAATTTGCACATATATATAATTATCATGAATAAGACTTGAAGCTTATCCTCAACCTAAAATTATGAAATTAGACTTATTGGAGGACGAAGTCACATTCACTTGCAGATAAGAATTGGAAGAAGGACAATCCTCCAAGAATCTTCTGTTAAGTAATCTAAATTCAGATATTCCAGTGAAGTTTCGGTGATACGCCGTCGTATCACGGATCAGAGGATGTATACTTGAAGACGATGAAGAAGAAGAAGAAGAGAAACAAAGGAGGAAGGAAATAAGTAGGACTATGAAAGAAGAAAAAGACATATCTGATATCTGATATATTGAAACCGAAACCTCTTTGTGATTTTTGAAAAGTCATTGAAAAGCCCATGTTTAAAAAATTTACTAGCTAGAATGACTTGAATTCAAGTACGAGTACTTCTGTGTGTTTGGATTAACTTTTTTTAATAGCTTTTACGACTTACGAGGTAAGTGTGTGAGAGGAGTTTTGTCTCGGATTGCGCAAACCATGGTTTGAAAGCTTACCAAACACACATATATATATGAAATCTTACAGAGTATTGATATCTTCTATGTATAAACATATATAAGGTATTTCTTAAATCTAAAATTTTTAAATAGGAACTTTTTATCATTTTAAAAAAAAAAAAAGAACTGGGTACTATATATAGAACTATGATATCCATTTCCTAACATTGGCCCGAATAGAATGTGAGGTTGACCGGCGATGCAATTCACAAGTGGACTTCACCAATCAGTTTTCTTAAGCTTAACAAGTTCACTCATACATTGACTTGTATTTATGTGTTTTAAGAAGGGCCGAATCAGGAGCTCGCAGACACACAAACAACACAAATTACATAGGATATAGATAGAATATAGAATATATAAACTCAAAGTTTTATATTCCCCTTTTTAACATTGGACATTGGTGCATTATGTTGTTTTTGGCGCAGAAATGCGGTTTATGAGATTTTTAACTTGACACTAATAACTTTAGATCATAACTTGTATTGCAAAGATTCATTCTAAACAGTCTAATGGGTTTCAGGCTTTCAGCTAACTCATAGTACATAAGTTAACTGTACACTGTACGATTCTGAATAATTTCTCAAAGTAAAACTACATATAATATACTTCCTGTATGTTGGGAATTAATTTATTTCAGAAGGGCTCAAGGTAGAAGATGTTTCTTAAATGTTTGTGATATTGTCTCATAAAAATACAAAGTGAAATGTTTTCTTTTTCTAAGGGTAATTTTTACCTGCAGAAGTAGTCCACGAGAGATGGCATGAGACGGCCAAAGAACACAAAGGATGAAGACAATGATACCAGAGATGAAGTGTTGGAGTAGCCTCTGGACTCTGCAATTTGTCCCAGGTTGTTCATAAAGACTAAACCAAGTGTTGCACCGAAGAAATATATTAAAAAATATAACCAGAAATCTATTCTTCTCAGCATTAACTTCACTCCAATTTCTTCTCTGACAGCAACTTCTTGAACTTGGATCTCTCTGTTGCTATCTTCTTCTTCCTCCCCTTCTTTTGGCTCTGTACTCACTGTTCTCTCTTCACTAGGACTGTTATTTTCCTCCACAGTAAAATGATAAATTCTCAGTCTTTCTCGATTAGCTTGCCATGTTCTCACCAATTCGTTGATCTTCTCTGAGACTGGAAGCAATAGAGGGAGGAGAAGGGACACTAGAATACCAATCAGACTACTCAAAGGAGATAACTTGCGAGACAAAAATTGCAAGCTGCTTAGAACAGCATATACACTAGTGGAAATTGTAATAACAAACATCACAACAAATCCAACACGTATTCTTTTAGGCCTTGTAACTTCAATTTCTCTAGTTACAGGAGTTGGCATGAGGCTCACTAAGAGAGGTAAGACAGAGTTCAAGAAAAGAAAGTATCTTGCTTTTTCGTGGGGAGAAAGAGCTTGGACAATATTAGTATAGATCTTTGCACTTAACCCTTGATAACTAGTTGTTAACCCCACAGCGACTTGGTGATCAGATGGGAAGTTCCTGATTGTGATGACGTAACAGACAGTGTTAATCCAACAAATGCTATTTCCAGCAAGAACAGTTTGTAAGAAGACATGCTAGTAGGACAGAAGAGATTTGGTTTGTGATGAAGAGATATTGAACTCCATAACCAACCAACCCAAGACTTGAACAGATCACAAGAACAAGCCAGAGAGGAAGGTGAACAGAAGCCATGCCAGAGAACCAGCCAAGGAGTTTGCCTGCATCAGAGGCAAAAGCAAGGTTGTTGAGCTGAACTTGTGAAATTGAAAGGAGCTGCTTCAGTTGAGATGAGTAAGCAGGGAAATTAGTGTTTGTTCCGTTGATGGCTTGGAGCCAAATGATGCCTACAAGGCTTAGCCATTGAAGAGCAGTCGAAGCCATGGTGAAGGAGAAGAAGAAGCTTGAGATCTCAAGAAATTTGAACTGCGCTTCTTGGCTAATAAGTTTTTTGGTAGGGGTGTGTTTGGGTTTATATGTTGTGTGAAGTTGAAGAAGGAAGGATTAAGGGCTTGTTTGGTCTGAGGGGAGAGGACGGAAAGTGGGCGGAGGGAAAATTTTTTTGAGTTGAATTTAAAAAAATTAGAGAAGTGGGGTTAAAAATTTTTGATAAATTTTTCTTACTCTTTTATCTTATATATTCTCTTTATTAAAATTTTATTACCCCACTTCTTTAATCTTTTAAAATTCAACTCATAAAAATTTTTCCTCCCCTCCCTTCCCCTCCAAATCCTTCACACCAAACAGACCCTAAGATCATGTTTGGTATGATGGAATTAGGGGTGATGGAAATGGAATTGAGGATCAATTCCATCATGATGCTTGTTTGATATGATGGAATTGGAAAATTTTCCAATTCCATATGGAAGCCAAATAGGCTCAATTCCACCCAATCAATTCCATCAAAATACCTAAGATTTATAATTCCATGTGATCATTTCAATCTATTACCCTCCACTACCTTCAAAAAAAATAAAAAATAAAAAATTGAAGGACATTTTGGTATTTTTATATAAAAATTAGATCTCATTTCTATGACATACCAAACATACTTTTAGTCCCCATTTCCATTTCCATATTCATCAAAATCAATTCCAACGTACCAAACGGTTAAGCGTGTTAGATGGGTGAGGTGTGAAACCAAAGTTGTGAATTGAGCCAGCTAGCCAATAGAAATGATAGCGTCTCTGACTGGCTGAAGCAGTTTAAATGTGGTGTTTTGTCGACCACCACCTTCACTGGAAAGGATTTTTGGTTTTGTGTGTGCAAGAAGCAATGAGCATTACGCATTTATTTATAGATGGTTGGGACTTAGCAGTAAAATATAAGAACAGTGACAGATTAAATTGGTGTGTTCAGTGTGGGGAAGTTGAAATAATGAAAGTGAAATGGATATGAAATGGGAAACTCCTATGAGAGGCTATGGCTGGTAGGTAATCATAAAAGTGTGCAATGCATCACCACCGAAAAACAACCAAGAAAAGTTTATATATTTAATGAGTCATCTTGCTAGGCTAGGTAATATGGATTTCTTGATGCGTAGTTCCTTAAAACTTCATGAAGTGAGAGAGGAAGACATAAAACAATGGCCACTGCTGCTGACAGATGGGTCTCATAAAAATTGGAACTACATCATGTATCTATAAGGTCTTGTTTTGATTAACTTTGTCAAAAATGACTTCTGTCACAATTAAATTTTGTAAATGAAAAACAAGGTGTCTCACACTAAGTAAGCGAAGTGTTTTGTTTACAACCCGTCAAGTGTCCATTTACAACACGTTAAGTCTTTTTAATAACTTCTACCTTACATTGGACAGAAACAAGGTTTTCGCGCGTTAAGTAAGCGGAGTGCTTTGTTTACAATTCGTCAAGTGTCCATTTACAACACGTTGAGTCTGTCTCATATTGGAGAGAAACAAGATTTTCTCACGTTAAGTAAGCGAAGTGTTTTGTTTACAACCCGTCAAGCGTCCATTTACAACACGTTGAGTCTTTTTAACAACTTCTACCTCACATTGGACAGAAGCAAGGTTTTCTCACATTAAGTGAGCGAAGTGCTTTGTTTGCAACCCGTCAAGCATCCATTTACAATACGTTGAGTCTTTTAAACAACTTCTATCTCACATTGGACAGAAACAAGGTTTGCTCACGTCAAGTAAGAGAAGCACTTTATTTACAATATGTCATGCGTTCATTTACAACACGTTGAGTCTTTTTAACAACTTCTACGTCACATTGAATGGAAACAAGGTTTTCTTACTTTAAGTAAGTGAAGTGCTTTATTTACAACCCGTCAAGCATCCATTTACAACTTATTAAGCATATGTTAACAATATGTTGAGTCATTTTTACAACTTCATCTCTTGGTTGGATGAAACTACATTTGTGCGCAACACAAGATCTCACAATTGCATCAGTATTTCCCATTGGGGCTGTCAGAACAGCTGACTTGGTCATAATGTATCAAGTTATTAACAAGTTATTAACAACTTGTTATGCCTATTTTATCAAGTACATTAGTCACATTTGCAAGTGAATTGTAATTCTCCCATGAGTTTATAAATTGTACACCTTTCCACTTTCACAAAAGCTAACCATGATTTTAACTCATTACTGTGCCTATTTGATTACAACTCCTGCTGACAATTTTTTACAACAGCTGACTTCTGTTTTCACAAGTTCTAATATATATTTTCACAACATCATGAGTTATTTTCACAAGGTGACTGTCCAACCAGCAATAATATGCAAAATTAATGTCTCCCCTATAACTACAACGCATCATGATTTTAAACAACTGCTGGTACCTAATTTTGCAACTTCATCACTGTATTGTCACAACCGAATAGCAAATCATATAACATTAAAATATTAAGTTGTATGACGGACGACGAATCGGAGCGGAGCAGCGACGCACAACGATTAGGAGAGGAGCAGCAGCGACGCACGGCAACTGGGAGCGGAGCAGCAGCGACACATGGTGACTGGGAGCAGAGCGGAAGTGTCGGAAGTCGAGAAGCAAGGGCAAGACTTTCAAATGCTTCTGAAGCACAATTGTGATTTTAAACAAAGGAGGGTTACAATTAGAATAGGGGCATCTTTGTCATTTTACTTTGGGAAATATCACAGAAAAGTTCATAGGGACTTTTCTGATATTTGACTTTTCTGTTAATATCTTTGTTGTTTGGGACTCGTGAGTGATTTTCCCTTAAAAAAATCTGCTTAGTAGGTTTTTGGAGTTTATTAAAGCTCATGACTACAAAGTAAAGAATAAAGTTTACTAGTGTTGTTGTTATCTGCGTTTAGCATTTTAGTTCTATGTGGACTTTTTATGGGATTGGATTTGGATGTCCTACACGTGTGAATTATTTTAATATAAGTTATATGAGTGTATTTGAGTAAGCTCCAAATCATAATTTTAAAAACTCTTTTTCATAAATCGAGATAAAACTTCTCTCACATAGCTTCTAATGATTTGCCATTATATGTTCAATTTAATTGAATATGTTTTTGGGCATTCCAAGCGTAATAAAATCATTTTGTGAAATTATTTAATCAAATATTCAGTATTAAATTTATGTGTAAGAATGACAGAGGGTGGAAAGTACAATGGCTTCATTCCTTCCAGGCACCCGACTTCATTAATGAGTAAGGCTTTTGTTGTTGTAATGATGGAAGGTGGAAACGAAATGAATGGTCAATTTCCTTAGCTTTTTGGACTTGTAGGTTCTTCAGCAAGGGAGAAGAATTAATTCTTTTAGCGTTGACTGTGTATTTAAATTTTTATATTTTTAAGTTCTAATTAACAAGTTTCATTAATTTGATGACTTTTTAATTTGAAAAAAGAAATTACCATCAACTGTCTTCGTTTTGCTTTTTCACTCAGATGACTAAATCAAATCATTCCATTAATTATATAAAGGGAGAATTCCTAAAAAAGAACCTGAAAATTGGGAAATGACAGATCATTCATTTCATAAGAAAAAAGTTGAGAATTTCTTATCACATTTTGACATTTTCTAATTAACTTTTGGTAAAAAAAAAACACTCATCTGTCATTTTCCAATTTTCAGATTCCTCTTCAGGAATTCTCCCTTGTATCAAAACGATACATTTTCTTTTTTTAACAATTTGGTCCTGATTATTAGGAATATTTAGCTTCAATTTCTGATAACAATTCAGCCTACTAGTTTGTTTACAAAAATAACAGACTCAGAGTGACTTGAGTCAAAAGACAGCAATATGATAAGTCTTTTTATTAAATTAGATTTAGGCTAAAAAATTTAAAATAATTTTAAAAAACAAAAAAAAGTGGGCTCAATTTTCAGAAGAATTATTTGAAATAATATCTACCTGTCATGTTTTATTTAAAATGAAATATAGATTACCCTACATATGGACTTTACTGATGCGATGATAATTATTTATTTATTTAAATCATTAGGAAAAATGTAGTTGTGATCGATTTGGTCACTGTTTATCATTATATAAAAGCACAAATCCCTAATTGTACACTTATTTAAAGACAGAAAAAAAATTATATGTGAGAGTCAATGTAATAAAAGCACACCATTCGCAAATCCCTAATTGTACGCTTATACTAATTTGGAATTTGTTGAATTGGATGGATAAATTTGGTATTTGAACATTTCAACTGGATCTAAATGAAATTTTCTCATGATTTTTTTTCTAGAAATAATTACTCATTAAATATTTTTCTAATAGTTAAAATTATATATAACTAAATCAAACCATTATATTGATTATATAATAACAATAAATAACGACTAATTCAAGTTAATATATGCCCGAAACTCTTCTTGTTTAAAATTTAAATGAGAGGTGGGGGCTTGATTGCCTCCCTATAAAGTAAATATGGTTGAAAATGGTTTAACTTTACCCTTCATAAGGGCCCGTTTGGATTAAAGATGAGGTAGGAATGGAATGGAAAGGAAAGGAATGGAGCGAAAAATATTTTGCCTCTGACATGTTTGGTTCGCACTAGAAAAGAAAATGGATTGATAAGAAAATTTTTGTTTGGTTGGAAGAAAATAAGGTAGGAAAATGAGGTAAAAGACCATTTTGCCCCTAAAAGGAAAATATTAATTATCCTCCACGAGAGTCACTTGCCCAAATCATTGTTGCTCACCCCTATAAATAACAATCGAAAAAGGTGCCCCTGGTGTGAGGGAAGACTAACGAGGGCCATTGAAAAGTGAAATTCGGCTAGGAGATGGTGAAGGAGGGAGCTGCGACCAGTGGTTTCCGGGAAGCGAATGGGCGTCAACCTTGCGTGCGATTCATTTGTTTGTTGTAATTCGAAGAATGAACTTGATCAAACTGGTGTTGTATGGGGACACGAAAGTAGATGCGTGGGATGGATTTCAGCCTCATTCGGACATTGTGAATCTGGTTGTGGTTGTTCAGTATGTGTTGGTGAAGAGGGAAGGAGGTCCTTTTTCTCTTGGGCAACAACGGTTGTGCAACAAGAGTCTTCTGGCACCCCAGGATGAGGGAAGTTAGAGGCTTGCAGGCTTTGTCGTTACGTAGGTTGATGGGGTGGATTGCTATGTAATAGTTCCTTCATTTGTACAAGCTTGTGGGGAACCCACAAAATACATGTTCATGTATGTGTTTCATACTTGCGCCATAACTATAACATAACCATTACGTGCCTATCGGATGGATGGGGTTAAATCAACTTCATCTCAAGTTATTTGTGCTTCTGGAACCATATGCACACTCTGGGTGCGTCATGGTTGTTGCATTTTAAAATTTACCCACTCACACATGATGTGCCCAACACATGTATGTGGCCCAACCCCCATTCCAAAATTGTCCGATTAACCGCAATGTAGTCATAACTTGCATATGGTTGTGGACAACATAACCATATCTTCAAAAGCGTAATGTAATTATGTTAGGCTAACATTCTTCTACATGGTTCCAATAGTGAAGGGGAAAGCCATGTTAACCACGGCATGCCCATAGGCGTCATATACTCATCACCTTTTAATTCATTTGGCGTTAACCACGATATGCCCGTAGGCTGTAAAAAGTTTTAGTAGTTGAAATAGTGCTATGTTTGCCCCTGTTTTGTATCTCCAAAACATAGCATATTTTTAATCAAGCGTCTTCACCACAAACATGTGCATCCCTTAAAGGGGATTTAACTTAGATATGTAACTATGCATTACATAATCAAATTCTTAAAATAATGGTGAAAGGAATTTTCCATGGTATAATTTAACTCATGGTTACAGGACAATTATCTGACATCACTCTCAACCGTTGCACACCAACCAATTGCATCAGGTCAAGACAGCTTCTACTGTGTGGAGTATCACATATTTAACGACGTTTAAGACATGGATACTTCATGGTCAAGCTGTGGTCGACCATCACACAAGCACCCTCAGGTAAATGGCCTCTTTGCTTAGCTCAACACAACTAGGGATCATAAGTGCATCAAATTAAACAAAAAAACCAACACACAAGCGACGTCGACGGAGAAGAAAGAATCCACCTATGGTTCGTCGGGATTTAATGGAAAGCCGCGTGGTCGCCAGAAAAAGGCCGGTTGTCACCGGAATAGTTCGCTCACTACCTTTGTTCTTCATTTCCCTCCCTTTTCCCCAGCTCTGCCATTACTAACTCACCTCCAAAAGGCCTCACCTTTATAGAACATCACCATCACATCAAGGGCATTTAGGTCCTTTGTCCATTTTCTAAAGCGCCAGAAAATAGGTTCCCACCATTTTTTGTGGTAACCCATTTTCACTTATCTGATTGAAAATCGGGGGAGGGGGAATCATTTCCAACAGAATATTTGAATCAAACGCCCACCGCTAGTTTGAAAATCCCAATTTTCCTATTCCGTCACCCCTTTTACACTTATCCAAATGGGCCCTACCTCTTTGCAATTTTAGTTTAAAAAATTTTTAGAAAAAAAACCTTTAAAATACTAAAATCTCATATCAGTTTTGTTTCCTATAATAAATTATGTATTGACAACACTTTAGTAGTAATTCACAATTTATTTTAGTAGGAAATCATTTATTTGAGGTTTTCAAATTTGGAAGATTTTTTTTTTTTTTGGGAATTTGATTGTTGATGGATTTTTCTGATATAAAATTATTCAAAGCATTCTGATTCCCTTCTAATTTGAGGGATGGTAATATAATGTTCTTCTTTCATGGGCTTATTCATTTAACAAAGGAAATATTATCGTTCATTTTATAAATTGATCAAATTTTTGTTGGGGGAAAGACAAAAAAATACCATCAAAATTGGTAAAAAAATAAATAAATATGTTGAATTTCAATAATTCTAAAAGGACTAATTTGAAGTTTTAAAATGTTGCAAAATTTGAGAAATTACCTAACCAACTTCAGTTTTTTTCAAATACAAAATCCTCAACCCCCTTGCCGGCCGCCGGAGCTCCGACACTGGGGACCGGCGACGGCGATGGACACCAGAGCTCTGGTGACCTTGCTAGCGACCAGTCGTCAGAGCTTCAGTAAAGATTACTAACAACTCAAATATCTATATTAATAACTTTAGCATCGCTATTAACAATCTATATTAACAACTTTAGTCTGAGAAATTCAAAAAAAAAGATAATAGTCGTCGGAGCTCCAATGAAGGTTATTAACAACTCAAGTATCTATATTAACAACTTTAATATCGTTATTAATAACTCAAGTATATATATTAACAAAATTTAGTTGGAGAAATTCAAAAACAGATATTAGCCATCGGAACTCCAATGAAGGTTAATAGGAAATATTCAACAACTACCACGTTTACAACTTTAGTATCGCTATTAACAACTTAAGTATCTGTATTAACAACTTTAGCCTAAGAAATTCAAAAACAAAAAATATTAGCCATCAGAGCTCCGATGAAAGTTATTAGAAAATATTCAATAAATACCCTATTTACAACTTTAGTATCTCGATTGACAACTTAAGCATTTGTATTAACAACTTTAGCCTAAGAAATTCCAAAAAGTGTGTGTGTGTGTGTGTGTTATAGCCGTCGGAGCTCCAGTGAAAGTTATTAGGAAATATTCAACAAATATCCCGTTTACAACTTTAGTATCGTTATTAACAACTCAAGTATCAATATTGACGATTTTTATGTGAGAAATTAAAAAACAAATATATAAAGCTAACGTTTACAACTTTAGCATCGCTATTAACAATTTAAGTATATTGACAACTCTTCTTTGAGAAATTTAAAAAATTATATTCCTTCACTAGAGCTCCGGTTGCTATTTATTTTCTTTTCTTTTCTTTTCTTTTTTTTGAATTTCTCAGGCTAAAGTTGTTAATACAGATACTTAAATTGTTAATAGTGATACTAAAGTTGTAAACGGGGTATTTGTTGAACTTTTCTTAAAACCCTTCACCGGAGCTCTGGCGACTAATATCTTTTTTTGAATTTTTCATATTAAAGTTGTTAATATAGATACTTGAGTTTTTAATAGCAATTCTAAAGTTATTATTATAAATACTTGAGTCGTTAATAATATTTGCTGGAGCTTTGGCGGTTGGTCGCCAACAAGGTCACCGAAGCTCCGGTGACGGCTACCATACTTATTGGTCTTTAAAAAAACTAAGGGTAGTCAAGTAATTTCTCAAATTTTGTACTCCCTCCGGTTCTATTTATAAGTAACTTTATCTCTCATAGGGCTAGTCACTTTTATAAGCAACTTTCACTTTTTGTCTGAAAATGTAAGCTTCTTTTTCCTATTTTACCCTTATTAAATATCAATTCTCTCTCATATCTCATACTCATTATCTCTCATACTTTTTATCTTTTCTCTCTCCTATACTCTTTTCATAAATAGGGGCATATAGGGAAAAACATGACATTTTTTACACACTTATTATTTTTAACTACCAATTTGTTTTGGGCAATCAAGAAGAAAGTTGCTTATAAATAGGACCGGAGGGAGTAACATTTCAAAATTTTAAATCAGTTCATTTCAAATTATTGAAATTCAACATATTTATTAGTCTTTTACCAATTTTGATGGTATTTTTCTATCTTTTTCCTATTTTTATTTTGATCCCTATAACTTCAAATAGTTGATTTTAGTCCGTATAGTTTCATAAAGACATAATATGAATTTAGATACAGTAATCAAAACCAAAACTCGTTAAAAATTTAAGAACAAGCCATTAAACTGAGACCAAATTCTTACAAAACTATAGAGACCAAAACTAATTATTTGAAACTATAAGGATTAAAACCAAAATATGATCAAACTGTAAAGACCAACAATAGTATTAACCAAAAAATAAAATAAAATACTAATTTAGACTATTCTTTTTTGTGGTAATAAAAAAAATTATCATTAACGATTTACAAAATTTTGAAATAATTAAATTCTAGATTATCTAATGAGAAGCTTCAATTTTTAACATGAAGATATTTATTTTTTAAAAAAAATTAATATTGAAAAGGTTAAAGCATACGCATAGTTATCTGAATTTACATCAAATTCCCATTTAATATTTTAAATTTATAAAGCCTATTTTTAGTTCCTTAATTTTAATAGAAAATGCTGACTCAATGAATTTAGATTGTAACTCCACAATTAAATGCGGATTAAGCATGTTTAAATTTTAATTCTTTAATATAATTATTTTATAAAATTAAAATACATATAATAATATAATTTTTATATTATAAAAATATGATATAAAATAAACTATGAAAATTTAAAATAAAATAAAATATTTTATAACATAAATATTCTACAAATTATATTATTATGAGTCATGAACAATCACTCTTTTGTTAAACTCTACTATTTAATGTACAAGAGTTATACTAATTTAAGAATATGATATGATATTCCAGAAAAAGAGTGTATAAGAAAGCCAAAATAATGCTGTGCAAAAAAAAAAACAAAGGAAGCCAAAATAATGCTAGGAAAAAAAGAAAAAAAAGAAAGAAAGCCAAAATAATGCAACTCCAACCAGAATTAGAGATGCATTTTTGGTACTTACGTAGACATTATTATATTGGATATATAAAAATAATCATATAGGGGCGTAAATTAAAGATGGTGCCAACTGCCAAGTGATGACCAACATGAGTACGCAACAGTTGGACGGTTCCCCAAGGAAGCTTTTAAGTTGACTTTTGAATTTTGATGACTATGGAGAACTCAGTTTTGGATAAAAGTATAAAACTCTTTGACAATTCTTTGTAGGACCCTCATTTTTTTTTAAGGGAAAAAAGTCATGGTAGGATATTATAAATTATGAATATGGATATTGAAACCTCTTTGAATGTTAAAATTATTCTAGCCACCTCTATATTTTATATAACTACAAGACTGAAAACTTTACTAACAATAATTTCTATAGAGCTTAAATATGTATACTTCTGGAAAAGTCAAAATTTCAGCGATTGAATTATATCATATCAAGTCATAGTTGAGAGACTAAATTATAAGTGGGTAAATTTTAAAGGGCTAAAATAATGTCATAATTAGGGCTTGTTTGGTATGAGGGGAGAGGAGGGAAAGTGGGCGGAGGGAAAATTTTTTTGAGTTGAATTTAAAAAAATTAGAGAAGTGGGGTTAAAAATTTTTAATTAATTTTTCTTACTTTTTTATCTTATATATTCTCTTTATTAAAATTTTATTATCCCACTTCTTTAATCTTTTAAAATTCAACTCATAAAAATTTTCCCTCTCCTCCCTTCCCCTCCAAATCCATCACACCAAACAGACCCTTAGGGATGAAAATAAGCTAAGCCAGTATTAAGGGTCAACATAACCTATTTAGTGAATATGTTAAACTCATGCTCAAGCTCATTATCAAGCCTATTTAGGTAAACATGCTAGATTTGTTTTCATAAAACCTAACCTAAAGGCCCCACTTATTTAGCTTTTTTTTTTTAAAAAAAATTGTACTATTATATATAACCATATATAATATAATCTAAATCAATTTTTATAAGGCCTAGTCTTCACCTTAGATTTCATATTCCATTGTCGTCCACAAACTCAACCTTTTTATTCATCAATTGAACACACTTACATCTTTTCTTCGATAGCTTAAGATTGCAATGTTAACTCATCCCTTTTCCCCTAATTTGTGTCGTATACTGAAACATAATAATTGCTATAAGTTTGTTTTAGTGATGCCCCCAATGATATATTATTATCTCAATAGAAAGAGTTTGTCTCAATTTCTACAAGAAAAGTAAAAAAAGGGGGGCGGGTTAAGTCTAGTTTAAGTGAACTGGTCGGGGTACCGGATCAAGGGTCAATGGATCAAACCGGAGTTAAACCAGGACCAAACCGGTGAGAAATAGAATATTTTAGACTTATAGTATGAAATTCTAAAGGAAGAATTTTTAAAAAAAGATTTAAAAAAAATTGACTCGGACCGGGTCACCAAACGGGAACGATTTAGTGCCCGGGTAGCTGGTTTCCGGTCCGGGTCATATAACCTAGAATTTAACATGCCACTACTTATAATGCTTGGTTGATTTTAGAAAATATATCTTCTTAGATTGATTTTCCTCATTTCTACTTGTCCAGACAATTGTTGCCACTAGGTGTTCTTTTTCTTACTAAACTCTTATATTGCATGGGAGAATAAATCCTAAACATTTAAAACACAATGTAAGTTTTTTAAATAAGTTTGAAAGGTTATAAATGAACTTGGATACATAAACTTTAGGGAAAATGACTCAAAAAGAACTTGGAATATGTTAAAAGACAAAAAGGTGTTCGAAGATTTGGAAATTCCTCAGAGGCGCTAGCACTTATCAGGGTTTTACAATTTCAGGGGCAAATTACTATTTTACCCTTACCTATATTTTTATTAAAATAATAAAAATACCTCCACCGGCCGCCACCGACTCCGCCGGCCGGCCACCGTCGGTGGCGGCCCGCGGGCGCCCAGCCACCCCGCCTCGGCAGCAGGCGGGCGCCGCCGACAGGGCCCCGGCCAGGGAATATTCCGTCAGCTTTGGGAAAAAATTTCCAAAGTTTGGTGGGGGTGGGGGATCGAACCCCCCACCAAAGGTGCATGACCCACTGGGCTAAGCTTACCCTTTAGTATTTATAGTGCAGAAAAAATATATATAGTAAACTTTTATTTTTAACTAAACCAACTAACAAGTTCCAATAAGAAATTGGTAGATTGATAAAAGAAATTAACAACTTCATATAAGAATTTCACAATTTTCGTATTTTAACAACTTTATAAAAGAATTTCACTAGTTTAGATAAGGAATTCCCAATTTGTTAATTCGTCATATGAACTTGGGAATTCCTTATCTAAACTAGTGAATGGTTTGAGAGAGTAGGTGGGTTTTTTGCTTAAAAAACGAAAATTGTGAAATTCTTATATGAAGTTGTTAATTTCTTTTATCAATCTGCCAATTTCTTATCGGAACTTGTTAGTTGGTTTAGTTAAAAATAAAAGTTTACTATATATATTTTTTCTGCACTATAAATACTAAAGGGCAAGCTTAACCCAGTGGTTTTGGTGCATGACCCCAGGTGAGGGGTTCAATCCCCACCCCCACCAAACTTTGGGAATTTTTTCCCAAAGCTTGGGGGAATAATTCCCTGGCCGGCAGCGCCCGCCTGCCGCCGAGGCTGGCCGGCGGAGGTATTTTTATTATTTTAATAAAAATATAGGTAAGGGTAAAATAGTAATTTACCCCTGAAATTGTAAAACCTTGATAAGTGCTAGCATCTCTGAGGGATTTCCAAATCTTCTAACACCTTTTTGTCTTTTAGCATATTCCAAGTTCTTTTTGAGTCATTTTCCCTAAACTTTAAGTATATTTAAAGGCTTATATTTTAAATAAGTCTTTAAAAAGGCTTCAGGCCTTATCAGATCTTTTAAAAGCTTAGGTCTAAATCTAAAAAAAAAAAGTCTATATACAATCTCAAGCTTTTGATTTCTATTACAAGCCCATGCTTATTTAGCTAAAACTTAGCTCTACCTAACATATTTCCACCCTAGTCATGATTAATGAAATTTACAATTCAAAATTAAAGAATTACATATAGTTTTTTTTTCCTCCACATCCTCCTCAAAAGAATTCTCATTTTCTCCATTCACTATTAACACTATACACATACAAAAATAAAAAATCAATGGTTCAACTTAATTATTGACCATGAATCTGTACAGTGAAGAAGAAACTTGAGGGAGCAGATTGTGAACTAAACTAAACCCTAAGGCGTCTTGATGATAATCGAGGCGTAGGCACAGTGATATCACGGTTTGATTTGATCAAAGAGAGACGATCTTTGATTGTTTTATCAAACAATCTATTCTCTGGGTTCTCTGCATAGCACACGTAGTAACAGCTTACACATGCATGAGGCACTGCCATCGAGATCCTCGTCTGCAATTTCATCAACATGTCAGGATTATTATTAACACATTTGAAGAGAAATCAGCTAAGATGAAGATGAATTAATTAACAATTGTTTATCTAGTGAAAGGAACTCTATGTTCTCTTAAATAAGGTTCGGGGTTTAAATTTCTGTTTTGGTTCCTGGAGTTGTTGCAGTCAACTTTGGTTAAGATCCTGAAAGATGGTGTGTTGCTTATGTGGCAATAACATGTCATTAATGTGGCATTGATTTTTGGTAATAGTAAGGACTTCCACCAAAATTGGCCACAATTCTGGGGATTCATTCCATATAAAGAAAAAATTACAGGAACTTTAACCCAAGTTAACCATAATTTCAAGAACTAAAAAGTAAAAACTATGTTCCTGGCTAATTACTTGATGGATCGAATTAACCGTAGTTGAATTATTGGCAAAGAACTCAATATTCTTTAAACAAGGTTTTGAGTTTAAGTTTTGGTTTTGATTCATAGAGCTGTAGTCAACTTTCGTCGAGGTCCCTATAATCTTGTTATTAAGGAAACCATCCTTAGAGACAACGTACGCTCTAATATGGTAATGACATGTCATTGATGTGGCAATGATATTTGATAAGAATAAGGATGTTGATCAAAGTTGACCACAACTCCAGGGATTGATTCCATAATGAAAAAATTACTAGGACTTTTAACCCCATTTAACCATAATTTCAAGGACTAAAACTATGTTCCTAGCAAGTTAGTAGACAAAGAACCAGATATGAATGACTTCATTATCAAGGAGGTTGAACAAGGGATTGAAGAATGTACTGACCAGAAGGTATCCAATGAAGAAGGTGAGAAGGGAAAGAGTGGCTGTGAAACTTTGGTGTACTATATGAGTCCAAGCAGCCACAACAATGACACAGATAGATCCACTGCAAACCCCTGTTAGGAAGCAGATTGAGCTTGTTATATCAGAGTCCACTAGTTCTTCCATGTCTTGCTTCTCAAATAGTGCCCATGTGTCCTGAGATGCCATCACAAAACCTTTCCCATATGCAGCTATCTGTAAAAATTTTTTAAAATTAGTAACTAATTAAAGATACGTCGTACAATCTATGTAGCCGACTCACCTAGTAGGATAAAGGTTTTGTTGTTGTTGTAGTAACTGATTAAAGAATAATGAGAGGGAAGAGCACATCATATAGAAGTGCTTTCAGACGGTGCTTTTTTTCTTCTAGTGAACTCAGAACAACAGAATCTGACAAGCCAATATAGGGACCAGAGAATAAAATTTTCAAAGAATATATCATCAACTAAGAAAAGGGATAAAAGCAGATCCATGTTTGATCCTTTTTCCATGTTTGGTACCATCTTAACCACTATCTATAAGCAGGCAATTAGAAATATCATAGCATGGTTATCTTTATCTTTTGATTTTATACCTGTACATAGGCCCAGCCATTGCCATTTCTGAAGATGGACTGCATGACATTGAGACAGCAATGAGCACAACAGAACAAGAACTCGTCCTCCCCCTCGAGAAGGTTCAGAATCCGAGCGACAATTCGCAGGGCTTCGATCGTCGGAACAAATAGAGACCCAAGACAAGCGCTACCGAGATTGCGGGTTAAAGCTCTCAGGAAGCAAAAGTGAGTGCTAGATTGCATTCCTCTTAGGTAATACAGTGCAATGACTCTACTCACAGTGATATTAACCACATTCCTCAATACCTCAGTAATCCAAGCCAAGCTCAAGACCAATGCCATGATGATCAAAGGAGGGAAATAGAAGTTCAAGGATCCAATCACAGCCAGGACCCATACAGACATCCACAAGAATCCAGCACCAAGCATATAATAAGTGGGATGGTTCAAATCAGTGAATTTTGAAGCAGGTTCAAGTGATAAACTCAGAATCTTACTGCAAAACTTAACTCTCCTATTAACCCAACAAGTATATAAGCCATTGCCTACTGACAAAGCAACCAAGCAAACCCCAACACCATCAGTTGGAGGCTGTTGGAAACAAATAAGGAGAATTCCAGCAGATAGAGACATGACAAAAGAGCACCATAATATGAAATGAATCATGAATGTAGGCCATTGTCTAATTGCTTTTTGCCATACAAATGCAAGAGTGATGCTTATGACAATTGCAGCTTCCACTTGGGGTAGAAAGTGCTTTAAATGCTTTTTCACTTTCCTTTCCATGGAATCTGATCCTTGGATAAGAGCCTGAATCCCCTTAAACACAAGAAAGCAAACCAAGGCAATAGCTAATAACAAGTGGAGAAGAAAAAGGAAAAGGGATATTCTGTTTGTATATCTTCTTGAATTCAAAGTCACCGGTCGCTGCTGAAAAGAGAAGAAAACACCATTAGAACTTAAGATCAATCAGTTTGTGAATATAGCAGACAATACATAACAGTTTACCAGAAAAATTTACCTTAGCTTCAGCTTCAAGAATTTCAGAACGCAAAGAAGTACATACATCATGACTTGAACACAAACTATGGAAAGATTTAACCCATAGAAAGAACATTTGAGATTTCAGGTAGGCTTTAACGCAAACAAGCTATGTACACTAAACTGATGAAGCAGGACTTACTTCTTGTGGTGTTGGAAACGGAACAGAACGAGGTTGAGGGCGTTGAGACTGAGCAGGAGAAGGATTCAAAGCCCTATTATTGGGTCCATTAATCACAATCCTCAATGGATTAGTGGGATTCAACCTCTGAAACTTCGATAGCAGAATTTCTTCTCGATGATCATTACGATTCTCACTTCTAGCTCCGTTACTATTCATCTGAATTACTTTCTCTTCCAAATCCACTGGTTTCTCCTCCTCCTTCTCCTTCGCAGTTTCCTCTCTGACTTGAGCTCCAGTTTCATTCTCTCTCTCAACTACCTATCGCAAAAAAATAAAAAATAAAAATCTCCATAACTTCACACAAACGGCAATCTCAATCACGAAATAAGCCCGAATGTTTACAGAAATAAATTTAAACAAGGAGAATCTGGAAGCTTACAGGTTCTGCAGCACCCATTTAGCCGTTGCCGTTGAAGTGTTGTTTGAAAGAAGACGATGGTGGTGGTGGAGTCGTAGTTTGTGACGTTTTTTTCGGGTCTAGAAATGGGTGTGATATTATGTGATCGATGACACAATAACAACCTTTTCTTGTTTCACTTGGCCTTTGCAATTCAATTAATCATGCTTCCCAAAGAAATATTTTGGACCCACGTTATACGATACCCAAAAAAAATCAATCCAATAGCGAGTGCAGTTCACGTACCAATGGGTGCGAAATAAATGAAGCTCGAGTCAGAGACTCGTAGCACGTGGTTAAAATTTGGAGTTTGCGCTCGAGCGAGGTGGGTAGTAAACTTGTATTTAGCCTCCTTTTTGATAAATTAATTTTGGTCAATTCTCAAAATTTTTTGAAATTTTACTATCTTATGATTAAAATAAAATTAATTTTTTTTGTGAAAAGATAATAATATCTTTAATTTATTTATTTTGCAAATTATTTTATTTATCTTATAAATACTTATATTTATCTTATGAATTTTCATATTTATCTTATAAATTGCCAAAATGTTTTTAACTCCCTAGGTTCTTTGGAATCTCTTTATTTTTTTTTTAAATGTCCATATTTATCTTATAAATTCCTATATTTGTTTTATAAATAGCCAAAATGTATTTAATTCTTAGATTTTTTTTTCGAATCCCTTTATTTATCTTGTAAATCTCTTTATTTATCTTATAAATATCATTATTTATATTGTAAATGCTCTTTTGAAAAAAAATAAAAGAATGGCATCATTATCTTTTCACTTGCAAAATTAATTTCAATTTGACTATGGAGTGGAGTGAAGTTTCAAAAAGTTTTACTGGTTGAATGAAATTAATTTGTTATACAAGAGGCTGACTGAAATTAATTTGTTATAGAAGAGGTTAATTGAAATTTTCCCTAAATTTATTCACCAATCACAAAAAAAAGAACAAAAGAAAAATTACATTCATATATAAGTAGGTATTTGTATGCCTGTATTCATGAAAAACTCAAAAAAGTGAAAAGTAATACGTGTGTGTGTGTGAGATTTCGGAAGGGAAAAAAAAATCTCAAATTTATATTCATCTTTTGAAAAAAAAAATTGCATATTTTGTAGTTTAATTTCACAAAAAATTTGATTTTAGTTCTTTAACTTGTGCAAAGTATTTTTTCAACTCTTTAAATGTTGACAAAATATTTTCAAAAGCTAATGAATCAACTTTAATTTTTTTAAAAAATAATGATTGTTATAAAATAAAATCATCATTTGAGACAAATATTAGGTTTGAGGATTGAAAAAGATATTTTATAAAATTAAGGGATGTAATTAGATTGCTTAAATATGAACTTTTACTTGTTTTTATTGTTGACGCATGATTGAAACAGGGGGCAAAAAAGTTGTTTGTGGTTAATACTTAGAGCCCATTTGGTTCACATAATTGTGTCTCCGGAGTTTAGAAAGAAGCTAGCGCGAAAATGGTCGACGTCATTGTTCGTTAGACTCCTTGGCAGGATGATGCGTGAGGATCAATTGGGTCGCAAACTGCAACAACTGTGGGGACGTAGAGGCTAGGTTGAAACTATTGAGATAGGATCCGGGTATTTTCTGGTTCGTATGAGTAATAAGGAGGACTATGATTTTGCATTAACAGGAGGCCCTTGGTTATATATGAATCACTACCTAGCAGTGCAACCATGGAAGTCAGAGTTTGATCATGACTCTAGTGAGGTTTCCAAAATCGCAGCGTGGGTGAGAATTCCTAAATTCCCAGTTGATTTCTATGATAAGGGAATTTTATATGTCGTGGGTAACCAAATTGGAAGGGTTCTAAAAGTGGATACAAACACCCTTCGGAAAACCAAAGGTCATTTTGCCCGTATATGTGTTGAGGTCGATTTGAGTGCACCTTTACTTCTGTCATTGATGATTAATGGGAAAGAAAAGAAGATTGTTTATAAGGGTTTGCATTTGATTTGCTTCTCACGTGGACGGTACGGCCACGACACGGCGCATTGCCCTAATAATCAAGCGATAAGCACGTTAAAGTCACCATGCATGTCGAACCCGTCAGCTTCCATAGATACAACACAAGAGCCTACATGCTCTGAAACCGCTTCCAGGATGTATGGGGAGTGGATGGTCTCACCGAGTCTTAGAAGTGGACAATGGATCTCAAACACAGGGAATGGTAATCATGGGCGTGAGTCTAGGAGTGATTTACGTTCTCGAAATACGGGAGGAGGATCACGTTTTGAGGCTCTTAATGTTGAAGATATGGGAATTAATGATGGAGGTTATAATGATAGTGCAAATCAAGGCAAGATTCGTGTCAGTTCAAAGTCAGGAGAAAGATCGCGTGAATCAAAAGGGAACTCTAGTCATCTAATTGAAATAAGTAAAGGGAGTAAGGGGAATAAGGGATCGGATAATCTGAATGTAGGAAAAAAAGAGAGAATTTGTGTGAGAATCCGAATAGTGTTGGCCAATTGAAGACGTTGAATAAAACTCGTGCGACACAGACAGCAAAGAAGAAAGGGATTAAGGAGGGAGCTTCCCATGGATATTTGAGCATGGGCTCGAAAATGCAGCAAACAAGAACTCAAGTGGACTCTCATTTGTTTAACTCTCACATGTTAACTCATAAAGCCGAATCGTCTTATAATTCAAGTGGGGAGGCTGAGTTAAGAATTAAAAAAAATATTATTCAAATAGACCCTAATTCCACTACTATCCACCTAGAAGCCACTGATCCTCTTGACCCAGGTGCAGAACAAGGGGTGAATTTTGCAAGTCCAATTAATCCACTTGGGACTGTTGATGATGTGGTGATGAATAGTGTTGTCGAGGTGCAGGAGGGACATATGTCTCAATAATGACTGATTTGGTTGTGCTCTTCTTCATATTTATCAATTTTTTATGATTATTATGACTTGGAATACTCGGGGTGCCGGTGGTGCCTCTTTTACCAAATTACTTAGTGATGTTGTTGTCAGACATGGGGTTAATTTCTTTGCTTTGTTAGAGCCCAGACAACAGGGGATGAAAGCTAAGCTCATTGCAAGGAAATTGGGATTGAAGAATATACACATTGTAGAAGCTCGGGGATTTGGTGGAGGTATATGGTTATTATGGGATTCTACGTTTCATTTTTCTGTGACTTGTTGTGGTGATCAATTTGTTCATGGAATGGTTAACAAAGGCACAAGTGTAGAATGGTCTCTTACTGTGGTCTATGGGAATCCAAATATGGTTATTAGACGACAACTTTGGCCCACTCTTGAGGGTATTCAACAATCGATTGCTGGAGGCTGGGTGGTGATTGGAGATTTCAATGTTGTTTCTTGTCCTGAAGAACGCTGGAGTAAGAAACATAGAGAGAATACAGGTATTGATAGGTCCTTCCGTAATTGGTTATTAGGTAGTGAGTTACTTGATATTGGTTTTAGTGGACCTCGATTTACATGGGGCAATTTGATTACCCAAAGCAGAATTGATAGGGCCTTGGTGAATAATTGTTGGTTTACAGAGAATCCTAATACAACTGTGACACACCTGCCAAATTATAAGTCCGATCATTGTCCGGTGCTTCTGGATACTGAATCTCATGTTCTTACTGCAAAGAATCGAAGGCCTTTTAGATTCTTTGCCCTCTGGGTTATGCATGAAGATTTCAAGAAGTTTGTGCAGCGTCACTGGGGGTTGGGGGACAACTGGTGTAGATCCATAGATTAGTTCACGGAGGATTTGAGGCTATGGAATAAGGAGGTTTTCAGTAACATCTTCTATATAAAAGAAAGTTTATGTCGATGATTAGATGGGATTAATGCAAAGATAGCTTTGGTTGGTATCTCCGAGTCTCTTGAAAAGTTACGAGGGGAGCTATGGGGCGAGCTGGAGAAACTCTTGACATGGGAAGAAGTCATGTGGCTACAATACTCTCGTGTTAACTGGTATGTGGATGGGGATCGAAACACCAAATATTTTCATTCGGTGGCTAACAGCAGGTGAAGAAGGAATAAAATTGAGGCTTTAAAGCTTGACACTGGGGAGTGGACATATGATGCGACTGAAATTATGAAAATGGGAAGTCAATTTTTTGAAAATTTATATACGGAGACCCAGATATATAGTAGATCTTTGGTTTTTGGATGCACTTATCCTGTTATTGATAACGTTAATATGCGTACTCTGGGGAGATCGATTGAAGATCACGAGATTAGATGAGCTTTGTTTGATATGGGGCCTCTAAAAGCACCAGGACCAGATGGTTTCAACCTGTTATTTTATCAAAGCCAATGGGAAACGGTGGGACCGTCAGTGATTGATTTAGTTAAAAAAGTCTTTAATGATCCTATATGGATACGACAAATAAATGCCACTCAAATTGTACTCATACCAAATGTGGAACATCCTGAGACGATTAAAGATTTCCGTCCCATAAGTCTTTGCAATGTTGTATACAAAATAGTTACAAAAGTTATATCAAATAGACTCAAGGCGGTCATGCCTTTAGTGATAGCCCCGAACAAGTGCAATTTTGTGAAAGGACGCCAGAGCTTGGACAATATTATCCTAGTTCAGGAGATCATTCACTCTATGAAGTCCTTAAAGAGAAAAAAGGGTTTTATGGCGATTAAGATCAATTTGGAGAAAGCTTATGACCGGGTCTGATGGAGTTTTATTTCTGAATGCTTAAAAGAGCTCAAGATTTCTGACTATCTTCTTAGAGTATTCAAGCTTGTATCTCAACATCTTAAATGCAACTGATTTGGAACAGAAAAGCTACTAATATGTTTTGCCCTTCCCATGGAGTTCGACAGGGTGACCCAATATCGCCGTATCTTTTTGTTATCATGATGGAAAGGTTGGGGCATCTCATCCAAATAACAGTAGATGAGGGTGACTGGAAATCTTTTAGGCTCTCCAAAAGAGGTACTCTTGTCTCTTATATTTTTTTTACTGATGATCTCATTTTGTTTGCAGAAGCAGATCTTGATCACACAGGGGTTGTGAAGGCCATCTTGGATTACTTCTGCGACATTTCGGGCCAGAAAGTGAATGCTGGAAAGTCAAGAATTTACTTCTCAAGAAATGTGAATCACATCAGGTGTAAAGAAATCAGTGAGTTTTTGAATTTTACTCTGACGTCGAATTTGGGGAAATACCTGGGAATGCCTATATTACATGAACGGAGCTCAAAGGCAACGTATAATTTCCTCCTGAATAATATGGATGCTCGTCTGGCGAATTGGAAGTCCACCATGCTATTGATGGCGACCAGGCATACTCTAGTGTCCTCTGTAATGTCGGCTATGCCATCTTATGCTATGCAAACAGTGCCTGTACCTTTGGGAACGTGTGATGAAATTGACAAACGATGTCGTAACTTCCTCTGAGGTAGTAGCTCAGTTAGTAGAAAACCACATCTAGTCTCCTGGGATTTGGTGTGTGCACGTAAAGAAAATGGAGGGCTTGGTCTCAGGAAGGCTCGTTACCAGAACCAAGCTTTCATGATGAATCTTGGATGGAATATGATTAATAAACAAGACTCGCTCTAGGTCAAGTTTTTGTGTGAAAAGTATAAAGTAGGTAATGATATTATTCCTAAAATTGAAAAGCGTTGGTCGGAGTCAAGTACATGGAGGGGTATTCGTAACAATTGGGAAAAGGTCAATGATAGTATAACATGGAGAGTAGCAAATAGAGAGAATATTTCTTTCTGGAACGATGTGTGGGTACCATATTTGGATAGGCTTTAGAGTTTAGTAACCCAAGCATTGCCTAGAGATGTTACTGAATGGAGAGTAGTTGACTGCATCACTCCCTTCGGACAATGGGATATGAGCAAGTTTGATCACCTACTCCCAGGACATGTATGTATCGCTATCAGACGGGTTAATTCCGTCAGCTAAATGAGGAGGATTTTCCAGTATGGAGATGGTCTTCTGATGGAAATTTCTTCCTTAGCTCTGCTTACAAATATATTGTGGGTAACCCACAGACTCACACTAAATACCGATAGAAATGTGTTTGGAAAATGAAGGTCCTTCAAAGGTACCATACTTTCTTGTGGCTGTGTTTTCATAGTCGTTTAATGACGAACATGGAACGGTTCCATCGTGGTAGTCATCCTACGGGTACTTGTGAAGTATGTCATAATGCACGTGAGTCAATACTCCACGTTCTACAGGATTGCCTGCCCATTTCTGAATTTTGGAATAGTTTCTTATCGCCGGGTTTGCGGGATCTATTTTTTGGCATCTTGGATAGAAATGACTGGCTTGCATGGTGTATGGAGAGAAAGGATGTTGTACAAGGTTTTGAGTTTCGTCTTTGGTTTACCGTCTTATGCCAATATATCTGGTTGGCTCGAAATGACCGATGTTTTAACAATAACTCTTGGAGTAGAAATGCCATTTTAGCTCGTGCTCGTGCATGCTTAGCATGGGATAATACAAGCCTGTGTAGAAACCATAATGAGAAAAAGAGTTGTACACAATGGAAACCACCTCCACCGGGGTAGGTGAAGATTAATACTGATGGATCCAGGAGTGACAACTTAGGGATGTGCACTTGTGGTGGTGTGCTGCGAGATCACAATGGTGAGTTTTTGCTGGGGTACATGTATCGAATTGGCCAAGGGACGGTGGTCTCTGCTGAAGCTTGGGGGTATTGTGGGGTCTTAAAATTGCCTGGGACAGAGGATACAGACAAATCCTAATTGAGAGTGATTGTAGTGAAGTCATGGAACTTATTCAAGTAACGGTGTCTCAAGAACACCCAGATTTTCAACTTATCATAGAGATTCGCACGTTGATGGCTTGTGATCGGGAAGTCGGAATGTTACATTGTAATCAAGATGTTAACACAATTGTAGACGCCATGACAAAGGAAGCTTGGAAGATGGCGTTGGATCTCCATATCACTGAATCGCCTCTAGTAGTTATTAAGAGCTTATTACTTATTGATCAAAATAGGTCGAGATCGCATGTTGACTTAGGAGGATAGCTTCTGAGGTGTTTGTAGTTTTCCTTGTACTATAAAAAAAAGAGCCCATTTGGTTCAGTTGTATTACATACCTGTAATAATAATCATGATTGTATTACTAAGATAAGAGCATTTGGTTGCTCTTTAGCATGATAATAGGGTTTACCATGGTAATAATGATTACCAAAAAATTGGTAATCCTTGTTCATACCTCCCAAATGAATACTCATTATCATCTAATTGTATGGTTAGAAAAGTCCAATTTACATTTTAGTTTCATTTGTCTTTTTTTACATGTCTCATTTCATTTGTCACATCATGCCACAACTGCTAACGCCGTCGCCGCCGCCTCCACCATTGTGCCCGCTGCCACCACCTCCTCTACTACCATCGTCACCACCCCACATCATCACCATCACCTCCAACATTGTGGCTACCACCACTACCTCCTCCGCCTCCACCACAGCCGTCGTCGTCCCCACCATCACTGCCTCCATCATTACTGTCATCGCTACCACTGCCTCATTTTCCTCCTCTGTTGCTTCCACTACCTTCTCCTCCACCATCGCCGCCACCCCTCGCCACTGCCACTACCTCCTCTTCCACCGCTGCCTCCGCCAACTCCACCATTACCAATGTCGCCATCACTTCCTCCTCAACCACCTCCATTGTCGCTACTATTACCTCCTCCTCCTCTACCGCCATCGTCGCCACCCTCACTACCGCCACCTCCACCTTCACTATTGCCTCCGCTGTCACCATTACCTCCTCCTCCACCCCTCGTTGCCACCGCCACCTCCTCTTCCACCATTCTAACTGTTAACTCCTGCCGTTGCCATCGCCACATCATTGTTACTGCCACCTCCACCACCACAATCATTGACATCAGATGATCCTCAGCGATATAGTGTGGCGGTTATTGTGAGTGTTTGGATGGGCATTCCTATGGCGTTTAATATGCTTTTTACGTAAATTGAGACAAAACTTCTCTCACATACTTACCTCGTATACTGTAAATCAAGATTGAAAAACTGCTTTTAAGCATTCCAATCATTATTCCATACACACACATTATGTGGTAACGCAATAGCTCTTAACTATTTTTTTTTCACAAAGATTATATTAAGGGTAAAGTAGATTTTGTGTGATATATTAATTTTAAATAATTATTAAAAAAAATAACTTATTACACCTTGCTTAAAAATCAAATCAAACACTAGCCCTGTAATTAATATTGCATCGCATTGCACTATGCTACAGGATATAATGGGATCGAACCAAATGGGCTCTTAATTGACACTAAGAGGGAAAGTGATCGACGTACGATAGAGCTATATATAAAACGAAATTAAACACATAATAAAAACTAAATAGAAACCATAAAATAAGATTAACCAATAACAAATTTGATTAATAAATATGACCTCTGAGCATTACTTCACTTAGTTCTTAACATAATATTCGATTGACTAATTTGGAGAGATTGGGGAAGTTGAATAAATTATAACATATCCTATATGATCTCTTTGAAATGCTTATGTGTATCATTATATTATTTATCATTTTATAAGTCTGAAAATTTATTTTTAAAAAAATGATAAATATAAATGCTTTAAAATAATTTAGTTTTTTTAATATCCCCAAATTAGTCAACTTATCTTACATTAAGATAGGAGGTAATATAACTTATTATCAATTTTATTTAAATCCTTTAAGAATTAGAAAAAGTGAGATAATATGATTTGAAATGGGTTTTTTCAACCTAAATTTGAAATGACTTGGGATTTATGATATTGAACTTGTTGATTTGTCTTTTCCCTGTTTTAAATGTATTTTTTTGGATTTTCTCAAAAATTTATTAATAATAGA
Organism: Inga leiocalycina; assembly: GCA_963242795.1. Taxonomy (NCBI): domain Eukaryota; kingdom Viridiplantae; phylum Streptophyta; class Magnoliopsida; order Fabales; family Fabaceae; genus Inga; species Inga leiocalycina. The sequence goes on along the minus strand of OY725329.1, from coordinate 11,422,945 downwards.
AAATAATTGACAGAGTGGAAATAGTCACGCTTGCATATCATGATGTCATCACAGGCTCCAACCAGTCCGGTGCCTACTAGAATTTAATTATTTAAAGTATGACATACTACTGATAATCATATATTAATGTTGATGATAATTAATTAATATATTATATTTAGATGACGACAACAAAATTTAGCCAATAGTTGGTAGAATAGAACCAAAAAGTTTCGATGTCATTGTTTCTGCACATGAATGGATTATCTACAATCAAAACGTCTATAAAATATATTTAAATCAAGAAAAATAACAAAGAAAAAAAAACATTTCTAGCTATTTTATATATGGTCACTGCACTATTTAGAGAATATATCATGACCCTTTTTTATGAAAAATTAATCATACGGTTACTGTAGCTTTATTTGATACTTATCCTCTCCAATCTAATTTGTTTAACTCAATTTCTCAAATTTCATGTATAATTTTATAAATTGGTCCTTAGAGGTTCAAAGGGTATATATTTAGTCTTTTACAAACTACGTTCTAACTAAATTACAAAACATATAGAGAAATAAATGACTACAGACAAATAAATTAAATGACTAAAAGTTTATGAATAGAGTTATAACAAGTTGAATTTTATGTACTAAATTATAATTAATCACAATCCTTGTTCTGAAAAAAAAAAGAGACTTGCTACCACAAAATTCACAGATTAATGGGGAAAACATGATTCAAATTTCAATATATGGAATTAGTTCCTCCAAAAAAACAAATAGGCTACTGAAATATGAAAAGAAAAAAGGGTTAAGAAATAAAAATATCCATATATTTTTCTCAAAAGTGCATTTGGCATCATATACTTTTTTTTAAGAGCTAAAATACTTATGAACTTATGAACATGCGTCAAAAATGCCACTTCCGTTAGCTCATGTTAAGTTATAATTACCTTTTTGTTAGTAGGCCCCATATTATTATTTTTAAATGATTATTTAAAAACACTCCATAAGGGTAGGGGAGGGAGGGAAGGAAGAAGGGTTAAATTACCTTTTTGAATCGAAAGTATTTAAATTTTGAGAATGAGAAGATAAATTTTAAGCGAGAATCTAAAATTTTAAAAAATAAGAGAATAAATTTTTTATTTTAGTTAAATAAAATTATAATTTATCCCAACCCTCCTCAAACAAAACACCCCCCTCAACCCCTCAACCCCTCCTCAAAGTCAAACACCCTCCCTCCTTTTAAAATAATCATTTAAAAATATAGCATGGGGCCTACCAACATAAAGGGTGCTTGCATGAGCAGTGGCATTTTTACCATTTTTTGAAAGTCATGGGCATTTTTGTCCCAAAGAAAGAAAACAGTGACATGACTTTGGTGTCAAAAGCTTGAATCAATGTAATAAACCAAAAGGGGTGCCATTAGGGTATTTCAATGCCAGCGCATTATGGCGCAGATGGCAGGGTTTGAGGCCTAAGTGCCTCACTATCCAGGTTCGATCCTGGCCAGCACCCTGTGGGTGCCTAATTCAACAAAAAAAAAGGGTATTTCAATAGATCGTTCAAATCTAGCTTATGTTAGCCTTTCGTTCGCTTACAAAACTGAGGAGAAGGGCGAGACTGTCTGAAAAAAGAGGAATAAGCAAGTTATTGAATCAGCTTTTAGGACAACTAGGCTTCTTTGCGCAATTGAATCAATAGTTAACCCACGTACACTGTTGAAAAAAGCATATGAATATTTTTACCTCTTAACAAAAAAAAAAGAAAAAATATCTTGTCAATTTATAAACACCATCAAACTATTATGTTAGCAAATAGTTTGTAATATTTTAATTTAGTAATTAAACATAATTAGAAATTAGGCAGGTTTGATCAAATAATAAAATTATAAATAGAAGAAAAAAAAGTATATGACGTTAATGCTACTAATAATAATAATACAAATTTTCATTTTATAATTAAAATCAAAATTCTATCTCCCCCAATTCCTACTTATTTAAGGCCCCTCACATTTATGATGGAGTTAATTTTTCTTATGATGTGTCTTTTTTAGGATTTAAACTTGATACCTGTAGGAATGTAGCGATGCCTCACATTGTTAGACCAACTATGTGTTGGTTGCAATATTCCTATTTTATTATTAATACAATTAAACTCAATATTCAGAGAAATCTAACGAGGTCTCACACTGTTAAACCAACTATGTGTGCGTTTGGAATGGCTTATTTTTGTCCAAAACGTGCTTATAATTCGTGATTCACAGTATACGAGGCAAGTATGTGAGAGGAGTTTTTTCTCGGCTTGCGTAATAAGTACGTTTTTCTTGTACAAAACGCTGAAACAAACGAAGGCTATGTGTTGGTTGTAATATTCCCATTTTATTATTCATTTCATTTTGTCTTATTATTATGAAAAAAAAGAAACTAGTTTTTTTTTTTCCTTATACGTGGGGCCTCAAAGGCCCAATAAGCAAAACAAAAAAGGAAACTTACAACGAGCAGAAGGCACAACACCTTAAAAAAAAAACAGAAAAAACCAGTGCCTCTCCAGTTTCACATTGATTGCTAGTTGTCTGACCTAAACTCCAATCTCCACTGTCGAACCCCTTGACGAGATCGCGATTTCAACACAAGCCCACTGACTCACAACACGCAGATCAACCGGTGAGAAAAGGAAGAGGCAGAGGACTAACACCACAACACGCAGATCTGGCAGAGAGGCTGAGAACGAAGACGCGTGAGGTAATAAGAGCAACTTGCCACCGCTTCATCGTCACCGTGCGGGAGAATCTGCGTTGAGGTAAGTCCTTCTTTGCTTCTATTTCACTTGAGTTCTGTTTTGCTCTTCATCCATTCTTCGCCTATTTCGCACTTACAAACTGTGAACTTACATCATTAACGATAACGAGAGACGTTACACTGTTTTTTTGTGCCGGAGAAACAAATAGTCAGCAAAATACACGAATTATTTCCTGCTATGTTCGTAGTCTTCCGTCCATTATGTTTCTTGAGGAATTCTCTCAAGAGAGCCTTATATCGTTCAAGCCCCTATAATAATGTTCATGGCGGCCGAGTCAAAATCAACATTAATGTAATTACCACACTATTTATATATAATTAGCGATAAAAAATTATTTAAATTCTATTAGTTAACTGCATAGTTTGAGTTTCATAGGTTCTGTCGCATAAGGGCATTTATAAGACCAAAAAAATTCCATGACTTAGATCATTTACAACAACACTTAAATCATTTGCAATAGACAGAAAAGACTTTACAACAACAATTGAGCCATTTACAAGACATATAAGGGCATGTACACGACACATAAGGGAATTTACAATATCCTTTAAGGGAATTTACAACATAAGTTGGAAGTCTCCATATACAAGCAACATAAAGGAATTTACAACACACATAAGGAATTTTTCACGACACAAAGGAACTTGCATGTAAAAGAGTGTGAACTAATGATTTATCATAAATGTACTAGTTTCCAAGGATAAAGTCACTATCATATGATATGCAAGTTGAAATCATTTCGAAAGCAAATATTTAGAGGTGTTATAGAGGCACTAGTAATGATGGAAGATCTTAAACAACAACAATAATGACAATAACCAGTGACTATGTTTTTTGAGTTACATCAAATGCAGAGTAATGAAATTCCTATAAAGCATTGTAAGAAAGGCAGTAAAATCCACGTCAGACTTTATATGGATGAAAAGCATGTTGTTACAATGGTTTCTGGCTAGAAGAACATTATGAGCCTTAAAAGGCAATTATGCCTCTCTTAGCCAATTATGATCATGCTATTACTGATCACAACTTGTATACTACCATTGATGGTTCTTTTGAGATCACAGGCCTGAAGCAACGTTATGTTATGGCAAGACATAAAAAGTTTTTTATGTCATGCTTAACACCTTTAATCTTAAAGGATCATCAATGTCATCGCACAAGTTTTGACTAGTTATAGTAGGATTATAATTGGTTAAGAGAGGCAGAGCTGCTTGGCAACATTAAGCCTCACAATTATTTTATGGTCAAAAACTGTTATAGCAATAGACTTTTCGTCCATATAAACATTGTTGTGGATTTTTCCGCTCTTCTTACAATGCTTTATGAGAATTTTTTTACTCTGCTTCTACGTCACTCAAAAAGTTTGGTCACAAGTTGTGGTCGTTGCTTGAGATCTTCCGGCGTTACTAGTGGCTCCATAACACCTCTAAATATCTGCATTAGAAATGATTTCAATTTGCATATCATATGATAGTGACTTTGGCCTTGGAGACTACAAATTCATTGATGATCATCATTACCTCATGTTCTTTTCCTTTCATATCAAATTTCTATTAACATTATCTTGCTCTTGTCATCAACATAAGGTTGGCGATGTTAGCATCACAGCCATCCACCACATTTTCATTCAATCCATTAGTAGCTTTCCTTTCTTGATTCTGGAAACCATTTTCTTGTGATAGACTCAGTCATCCCATTCATTTCAACAAAGCCTCTTGTCCAATAGGTGGAGGCCACTCTAGCACTCCCTTCCCAAGCTTGACTTCAACAATGTAAGCTTTCATTGTCTTGATTCTTACTTTAGTTTGTAGAGGCAGCCCTCCACATAGTTCATTTGAATTATGTTCAAATGTTTGTTCTCAGGTGTAAGCATTTCTCTGTGTTACTTGTGAAGGTTGACATTTGGGTTAACGTATTGGTCAGTTACAAATTAACATACCTAGAGCTACATTTTTCAAGGTTATTATGTTGCCCTCTAGCATTTTCATCTGCAACACCATTAGTGTTTTAAAGCTGAGGAAGTTTAGTGAGTAATCTTTCTACGGTTAACTTGCCTTCATTTGAAGAATTGTGTTCCATTTCCTAATCCTAAGTTTGTGGCAATGTTTCTTTCTAATTGTCTTCATTTTGAAGAATTGGTGCTAAATTGTTTGGATGTACCTTACGAGGGTTCAACTCACGATATTGCAAGATTTGAGCATGTATTGTTTGCAAATGTTCCAGCATTTGTATTCCCAATGAAAGTTTACTCTAATTTCTTAGCTTGCATGACGCATGAACGCCCTACGATGAGCGAGTTTATGCTGCTTCATCCAAGTTTGTTTTCAATTTGTCTTGTTCATTCCTCATGGAGGGTGACATATGGTATCCTTATGATGATATTCCAACATTTCACAATGCTAAAAACTTGTAGCACTAACACTAATGCTTTGTCTATTTGTCCCATATTCTTGAAATTATAAATAAAACTTAAGATGGGTGGATTATGTTAAAAGTCAGCGATATCTGCACCTACTGGCACACAATATTTGACACACACACACCCTCCTTCAATCACTCCTTCAATCACTCACCTATCCTATGACTTTCGTGTATTCAGTTTCCTATATATACTTTGTAATCTTTCTATCAAATATACAATGAGAATGAGATCCTAGAGTCTCATAGATTATACTTGAGTTAATTGGAGCTTAGTGTTAAATATGTTTTAAATATGAAAGATTAGCAAGTGTATTACTGTTGTGATTAGTGATAAAGTTGCACATTTGGAGCTACATTTGAAGCTGAGTTGCCTGCTACTGCTTTGGCTGCTAATCACATGAAAGTGTTAAAGTTGAGCGATCACTCTAAGCAGTGACACTCGCGTGCAGAAGTTCAAAAGGGCTCTATGTGGGGACCACTAATGTCACTACTAGAACTGATCACTCAACTTTAAAACCTTAAAACCATCAATACTGCTAGCTTTTTTTCTTTTTTTTTTGTTTAAAAAAAACATTGAAAATGAAACATAAAAGATTGGGGCATTCCTAGAATTGAACTTGGGGCAACAAGGAAAATGAAAAAAAAGTGCGAGAATATGTAGATATTTATATATTTTAAAGTTATAAATTTTAAATTATAATATATATATATATATTGGTTGACAAAATATTGGACATTTTCTATTTAATCTTGTTAGTTTTTAGTGAAAAACACCATTGTTCGACTTGATTTGTTGTCTCTAATACCTGAACCATAACTCTGGATTCAATTAGCAGTACCCATCAGGCCAAAAGTAATATGTGGTTGGATTAGCGGTGATGAACAAATTTCAAAGAAAATTGAGTTTTTAAATTATAAATTATAAAATTGATTTAGTTTTTTGAATTATGATTTATGAAATTGATGATCATGAGCTCTTTTAAATAGGTTATGGTCCAACCAAGGCGTTAACTCAAAAATAGATTTTAAATACCAATCCCCATCACTTCTCGTCGCTCAAGTGACTCTAACCCTCTCATCTCGTCTCTCCCAGGTCGCAGCTCACTCTGGCTATCGAGTCTCGATTCTGTCTTGAGGTCTAAGGAGACTTTGATCTCCTTAGCCTATCTGTCTTGTCTCCCCTCTGGTCTCTCACTCACTGCAGGACAGGTACGTCTCCTTCCGCAAGTGACTTTGATTCTAGGAATCCCATTCTGATCATGGTTAATATAAAAAGAAAATCAGACTGATTGTTATTGTTTATCCATGGTTGTTATTGTTTATCCCATCTCCTTCGAAGTCAGAAGTATTGATCAACTTTGAACCATGTATAATGAAAGGAATTTTTTTTTTCCCTGGCTGGATTGATTGATTGCTTGTTCTTGTTGAATGGAATTTTTCTTCGCTGTATAAATTATAAAAATAAAAGATGGCTTCAAGTGAGGAGAATAAAAGTAAGAATGTTGACAATGCTACCGAAATGGATGTTGATAATGGGCAAACCATCTGAACAATGGCTAATGCCTACTCCTTTCAAAATGATATGTAACTATTAACTAATTTACATTTCCAATAAATTAGTTAATGACCTTTCATGTGACACACAGTTTTCTTGTGCACCCTTGTTTAATAGGATGTCTGAATTGGAAAAAAAAAACTTATTAATTACACTCCCAATTAAGAATATTTCTGAAAAGATTTTATTTTTTACATATAAAATACCTTATATTTGTCAATATTCCATTTTAAAATAATGTTATAATTTTGAAGGGAGGAGGGGAGTTTATGCTGTTGCATTGATACGTCAGAGCTGTGGAAAGAGTTTCATGTTAGATGAGGCAAGCATGTCAGTTCTCCAACCGAAGCCTCAAGATCTTAGTTTTCCTTCCATCATGGACTCCTCCGATGTTCTCTATTGCAATAAACAATCACACATTGCATTTCCCCTTCCCATCACTGCAAATCCCCAACCTTCTCTCTCCTACTTGTTCTTAGACTCTGTAACTTACACCAAATTAATTCGATCATCCGTTAAAACCATATCTACGATACATGGAAAACTTGCTCATGCACACATGATCAAGACTTCCTTCCAACCCTGTTTATTCTTACTCAACAATCTTCTATACATGTATAGCAAGTGCGGTGAATTATGTAATGCTCAAAACCTGTTTGACAAAATGTCCAAACGCAATATCATTTCATACAACTCTTTAATTTCTGGGTATTCCCAAAGGGGTATGCATGATAAGGTCATGCGTGCTTTCTGTCAGGCTAGAATGGATGGTCTTAAACTTGACAAGTTTACCTACGCGGGCGCTCTTGGGGTTTGCGGTCACATTGGGGATGTACGATTTGGTAAGTTAATTCACAGTTTGGTTATTGTGGCTGGATTGAGTGATCAAGTTGTTTTAGTTAATTCTCTTATTGATATGTACTCAAAATGCTGCCAGATTGAGCAGGCGAGATTGTTGTTTGAGACTTCCACAGTCCTGGATGAAGTTTCTTGGAATTCAATGATAGCTGGTTATGTTCGATCAGGTGTTAACAAGGAGGTTTTTGAACTCCTTGTGAAAATGCACCGAACTGGGTTGATGTTGAGTAGCTATACTTTAGGAAGTGTACTTAAGGCATGCTGCAGCAAGAATTTGAAACGATTTGGTGAGATGCTTCATGGATACATAGTCAAGATTGGTTTAGACATAGACGTTGTTGTAGGGACTGCATTGCTCGATATGTATGCGAAGACTGAAAACTTACTCAGTGCTATTCAAATTTTCAAGTTTACACCCAACCCTAATCTTATTACGTATAATGCTATGATTGCTGGCTTCCTGCAAGCAGGGACTAAATTTTCTGAATACGCACGAGAAGCACTTCATCTTTTCTCTAAGATGAAAAGGCAAGGAATGATGCCCTCCAAATTTACATTCTCAAGCATACTTAAAGCTTGTATCGGTGATAAAACTTTTGAGGTTGGAAAGCAAATTCATGCTCAAATCTGTAAAAACAATCTTCAGTCTGATGAGTTCATTGGCAGCGCTCTGGTAGATTTGTACTCATTTTCTGGTTCAATTGAAGACGGGCTAAGGTGTTTCAACTCAACTCCTAAGTTGGATGTCGTCTCATGGACATCAATGATTGCAGGTTCTGCTCAAAATGGACGGTTTGAAAATGCCCTGTCTTTGTTCCATCAACTCTTGGCATCTGGAATTAAACCAGATGAATTTATCATATCTAGTGTGATGGGTGCTTGTGCAGATATGGCCACAGCAAGATCTGGTGGGCAGATTCAGAGTTATGCATTAAAATCTGGGATTGCCAATTTTACCATTGTTCGAAATTCACAGATTTGCATGTATGCAAAGTCTGGAGACATCGATTCGGCGAAGCAGACCTTTCAAGAGACAGCGAATCCAGATGTGGTATCCTGGTCTGTGATGATATGTAGCACCGGACAACATGGATGTGCCAGAGAAGCTTTACAACTTTTTGAGTTGATGATTGCGTCTGGAATCAAACCCAATCAAATCACATATCTTGGGGTTTTGACTGCTTGTAGCCATGGAGGTCTAGTTGAAGAAGGACTACAATTCGTTGAAATCATGAAGAAAGATTTTGGCGTAGCAGCTAATGTAAAGCACAATGCTTGCATTGTTGACCTATTAGGTCGTGCTGGGAGGTTAGAAGATGCCCAAAATTTTATCTTTGATTCAGGCTTTGAAAATGATCCAGTATTATGGCGTGCCTTGTTAAGTGCTTGTAGAGTTCATAAGGACACTGTCATGGCGAAACATGTTGCGGATAGAGTGATAGAGCTCGAACCTCGAGCAGCTGCATCTTATGTGCTCCTTTACAATATCTACAATGAAGCTGGGAAGGAGAAGCCTGCTTTAGAAGTTAGGAAGCTCATGCAAAATAGAGGGATTAGAAAGGAACCTGGTATAAGTTGGATTGAAGTAGGAAGCAAGGTTCATTCTTTTGTGGTGGGGGATCACTCTCACCCAATGAATCAATTAATTCACTCACGGTTGGAAGAAATGTTGGGGAAAATAAAGAGAAGTGTCTCTGATTCTGAGAAGCTTCCTTTGAGTATCTCAAAAGTTGAACTCAGTGGCAAAACGGGCATGACGAACCATCACAGCGAGAAGTTAGCGGTAACTTTCGGAATACTCTTTCTACCAAAATCAGCGCCAGTGAGGGTGATGAAGAATTTGAGAGTATGCAGTGATTGTCACGCAATAATGAAGCTCATATCTAAAGTGGAAAAGAGAGAAATAATTCTTAGAGATGCTATTCGTTTTCATCACTTCAGAGAAGGTTCTTGTTCTTGTAAAGATTACTGGTAGTAGAAGAAACATCAGTTCCAGGAATTAGGAAACAGAGCATTTGTATCCAGAGGATTAATTAGACAGGGAGGACTATTAGAGAGATTCAGATTACTTTGATTATATAATTCTTTTCTGAAGTGGTTTATTAAACACACACTGTCACACACACACACACACACACACACACACGCCATAATGCAAGAGTGTGAAAAAGGAAATCTTTGTTAGACATGTTTGAAACGTTTGAAGTTTTGGATGAACTCATGAAAGGATCTGAAATGAAAGAGTGACAAAAGCATAAGAATTGTACAGCAGAAAAAGTTTGCTCTTGTTTCATTGCCTCGTTTGCATTTCAAGTGGTAAGCACAAGGTTCAATTACTCCTTGTGCGTGTGTGGTTTTACTTATATATGAATGTTTACTTTAATCTCTGTAATTTAGATCTTCCAATGTATTTGTTAGTTTTGTAACGTGGCTGACTAATCCGCAGATTTGTCTGGCGAAGTTTCTAGTTTCTATTTAAATATTATCACAGTCCTTGTTCTGTAAAAAAAGAAAAGAAAAGAAAAAGAAGACTTGCTACCGCAAAATTCACAGATTAATGGGGGAAAACATGATTCAAATTTCAATATATAAAATTAGTTCCTGCAAAAAAACAAATAGGCTGCTGAAATATGAATGAAATGAAAAAAAATAAAAGAAAAAGTATTTTGTCAATTTATAAAACACCATCAAACTATTATGTTAGTAAATAGCTTATAATATTATAATTTAATAATTAAACATAATTGGAAATCAGGCGGGTTGGTCAAAAAATAAAATTATAATTAAAGAAAAAACGTATATGATGTCAATCATACTAATAATAATCAAAATTCTTCTTTCCCCAAATTCCTCCTTATTTAAGGCCTCTTACACTTATGATGGGGTTAATTTTTCTTTTGACGTGTCTCCTCTAAAACTTAAACTCAATATCAAAAAGGATGTAGCGGGGTTTCACACCATTAGACCAATTATGTGTTGGTTGTAATATTTCTATTTTATTATTAATATCATTTTGCCTTATTATTATTATTATTAGGAGAAAAAACTAGCTTTTTTGTAAGTGGGGCCTCACTGGCCCAAGAAGAAAAACATAAAAGGAAACTTACAAAAAGCATAGAAAGCACAAAACCAAAAAAGGAAGAAGAAAAAACCAGTGTCTGTTCACATTGATGGCTCGTTGTATGACCTAAATTCCACTCTCCACTGTCGAACCCCTCGACGAGATCGCGATTTCAGCACAAGCACACCGACTCAACACGCAGATCGGCCGGTGAGAAAAGGAAGAGGCAGAGGACTAACACCACAACACGCAGATCTGCCAGAGAGACTGAGAACGAAGACGCGTGACGTAATAAGAGCAACGTGCCACCGCTTCATCGTCACCGTGCCGGAGAATCTGCGGTGAGGTAAGCCCTTCTTTGCTTCTATTTCATTTGAGTTCTGTTTCGCTCTTCGTCCATTCTGCGCCTATTTCGCACTTACAAACTGTGAACTTACAACATTAACGATAGACGTTATACACGAATTATTTCCTGCTATGTTCGTAGTCTTCCGTCCATTATGTTTCCGGAGGAAGTCTCTCAAAAGAGCCTCATATCGTTCAAGCCCCTATAATAATGTTCATGGCAGACGAGTCAAAATCAACATTAATGTAATCACCAAACTATTATATATAATTAGCGATAAAAAATTATATAAATTCTATTAGTTAACTGCATAGTTTAGTTTTATAGGTTCTGTCACAATGTGAGAACATTAAAATTAAGTACGAATCAACCAAACCCCAGGAACAATATAAACAAACATACAACAGGAAAGAATTAAATATGTGGCTTTACTTTAATTTTTAAATGAAAGAACGAGCCATATAGATGTTCAACACGTGGGAATCCACAACAGCACTTGGGTTCATTTACAAGTATAATAAGGGAATTTAGAAGACTCAAGGGAACTACAGGAATTTACAACAATACTTAACGCCTTTACAAGGCACTCATGGAAATTTACAACAACACTCCCGATAACCCTTATGAGACATGAGACACGAGACACGAGACACGAGACACGAGACACGAGACACGAGGGCATTAGAAGACTCAAAAAAATTCCAAGACTTAAAGTTCATTTACAACAACACTTAAATCATTTGCAATAGACATGAAAGACTATACAACAACAATTGGCTCATTTACAAGACGTATAAGGGCATCCACACGGCACGTAAGGGAATTTACAATGTCCTTTAAGGGAATTTACAACATAAGGTGGAAGTCTCCATTTACAAGCAACATACAGGAATTTACATGTAAAAGTATGTGAACTAATGATTTATCATAAATGTACTAATTTTGATAAAGTCATTATCATATGATATGCAAGTTGAAATCATTTCCAAAACAAATATTTAGAGGTGTTATAGAGTCACTAGTAACGCTGGAAGATCTTAAACAACGACAATAACCTGTGACTATGTTTTTTGAGTTACATCAGAAGTAGAGTAATGAAATTCCCATAAAGCATTCTAATAAAGGCAGTAAAATCCACGTCAGACTTTATAAGGATGAAAAGTATGTTGCTACGACGGCTTTTGGCTAAAAGAACATTATGAGCCTTAAAAGGCAGTTATGTCTCTCTTAGCCAATTATGATCATGCTATTACTAATCAAAACTTGTGTACTAACATTGATGGTTCTTTTGAGATAAAAGGCGTGAAGCAAAGTTATGTTATGAGTTTTTTATGTCATGTTTAGCGCCTTTAATCTTAAAAGGATCATTAAGGTCATCGCAAAAGTTTTGACTAGTTATAGTAGGTCTAGAATTGGTTAAGAGAGGTAGAGTTGCTTGGCAGCATTAAGCCTCACGATATTTTTATGGTAAAAAACTGTTGTAGCAACAGACTTTTCGTCCATATAAACACCATCGTGGATTTTTCCACTCTTCGTACAATGCTTTATGAGAATTTGTTTACTCTGCTTCTGCTTCTACCTTGCTCAAAAAGTTTGGTCACAAGTTGTGGTTCTTGCTTGAGATCTTCTGGCGGTACTAGTGGCTCCATAACACCTTTAAATATCTGCATTGGAAATGATTTCAACTTGCACATCATATGATTGTGACTTTAGCCTTGAAAACTACAAATACATTGATGATCATCATTACTTCATGTTCTTTTCCTTTCATATCAAATTTTTATTAGCGTTATCTTGCTCTTGTCATCAACCTAAGGTTGGTGATGTTAACATCACAGCCATCCACCACATTTTCATTCAATCCATTAGTTGCTTTTCTTTCTTGATTCAGGAAACCATTTTCTTTTGATAGATTTAGTCATCCCATTCATTTCCACAAAACCTCTTGTCCAATAGGTGGAGACCACTCGAGCACTTCTAGCACTCCCTTCCCAAGCTTGACTTTGACAATATAAGCTTTCATTGTCTTGAATTCTTACTTTAGTTTGTAGAGGCAGCCCTCCACTTAGTTCATTTGAATTATGTTCAAATGTTTGTTCTCAAGTCTAAGCGTTTCTCTGTGTTACTTGTTAAGGACATTTGGGTTAACGTATTGGTCAGTTACAAATTATCATATCTAGAGCTGCATTTTTAAAGGTTATTATGTTGCCCTCTAGCATTTTCATCTACAACACCATTGGTGTTTTAAAGCTGGGGAGGTTTAGTGTGAGTAATCTTTCTATGGTTAATTTGCCTTCATTTGAAGAATTGTGTTCCATTTTCTAATCCTAAATTTGTGGCAATGTTTCTTTCTAATTGTCTTCATTTTGAAGAATTGGTGCTTAATCTTTTGAATATACCTTACGAGGATTCAACGACATTGCAAGATTTGAACATGTATTGTTTGCTAATGTTCCAGCATTTGTATTCCCAATGAAAGTCTACTCTAATGTTTAATTTCTTAGCTTACATGATGTATGAACGCCCTGCTATGAGTGAGTTTATGCTGCTTCATACAAGTTTGTTTTCAATTTGTCTTGTTCATTCCTCGTGGAGTATGATATATGTTATGCTTATGATGATATTCCAACATTTCACAATGCTAAAAATTTGTAGCAGTGACACTATTGCTTAGGGGTGTTCATGAAGCCCGGGTGACTGGTGCGCTCACCCAAGCCCGGAAAAAAATGGCCCGACCTGGCCTAACAATAAGCTGCCCAAAAACAATTGGGCTGAGCATTTTTTCGGGTAGGGTATGCCGCCCTACCCATTTGGCCCTGGTCGGTAAGTATTTTTTTATATAATAATTTATATTATAATATATTTTATTAGGCGGACCCTTTAGTGAGTATGTGTGACTGTGAGTGAGTCCTTTGCTGGTCCATTACGCATATGCACGGCATCAAGTCATTCCCTTAACCCTTTGTCCCTTTCTCATTCTCAGTTCTGTTTCTCTATTTGCCTTAGTCGCGCTGTGAGTCCTTGACCACGAAAAAGCTCGGCAGCTCGACACTGAGAGGTTTCAGCTGCTGCCGCTGCTCACTTTGGGCTCTGGTGCTCCTCGTCATCTCTCAATCTCTTCACAGCTCCTTATCTCTGTTCGCCTTATTCACTGACCAAAGATCGACCAGAAGCTCATCTCCGGAGGTTATGATTTTCTCTTTTTTTTTCATAACTTGATTCTGATTTTCTTTTTTTCCTGAGCTTGGTTCTGTTTTTCTTTCTTTGTGTGTGTATATCTGGAGATTTTCTTGCATCTTCCCTTTTTTCTTCAGCGTGAGTAGGAAGCTGTACTTTTTTCCGGAGCTTGGTTCTGTTTTTTTTCTTTGTGTGTGTATATCTGGAGATTTTCTTGCATCTTCCCTTTTTTCTTTAGCGTGAGTAGGAAGCTGTACTCACAACTCAGTCTCAGACCAACATGTGACGAACTTTGAAAACCAGTTTCTTCATGAATCTCATCATCTGTACAACAAATTGAGAAACCATACTGCATTTTGAGTAGTTTCGTCACCGGTCAAATGCCTGTCGGTCATGCAGGTAGTAGCAGCCAGGTACTATCTGTTTTAGCAAGAATCTAAAAATATGGCATCAAGTTCTAAGTTCAAACTGAACCAGACACACCTCCCTTCCTCTCAAAAGACCAAAGTTTGAAATGTAGTTTGTTTTACCTTGACCCCCAGATATAAATGCAGAATCGAAGATGTCAGCCATAACCCTTTTCACATCATCTATTTTCCAGTTCTTATCGGTAGCCTCATAATGTCTCTGTAATTTGATATGCTTCTCTATAATAGATCCTCAATTAATTTGTGCACCATATCTGTAACATCCTGAAAAAATTGTACATATATAATTGATACATACATACATATATATAATTATTAAATTAAAAGGGTTATTGTAGGTAGTACAAAATAACTAATTATGTGTGTATGAAGATAAATATATCTATAGGATATCCTTGTGTTAATTATTAGATGAAGTCAGTAAAGACGTCATAGTACAATCAACAAAAAGGCAACAAATGATGTCATAGATTAGCTTAGAAAATAAGTAGGAAGACATTAATTTCGGATGACTTGGGAAAAGGGAAAAGAATGGGATAGGAATGTAATAAATGAAAAGGATAAGGATAAAAACTAAGAAGTGAGTTAGTAATGCCTATATATATATATATATATATATATATATATGAGATTCTATTTTGATTTTTGAACAAAAAGAGAAAAAAAAGAAAGAGAAACTCAGGGAAAAATAGAAGAAAACTCTTACTTAATTTTCAGCAATTTTCTTTTATAATAGAGAAGGTCTCATAATTCTCAATAAAATAACTACTTTAGGATCATGTTTCTCTGATATCAAATTGTAAAACCCAAAAACATATTAATTATTTATTAGGTAATTATTGGCAACACATTTTTTTTAAATTTATTTCCTTTATTTGGAAGAAACAAATTCTAGGGGTCACCTTAATATCTAGTGGTTCTTGCTTTTATCCCTTGTATCATAACCCACCTCCTTATTTCCTTTTAATTTGTTTAAAACCCCTATATATATATCACTTATATTTCTATTTGACACTTCCCTCTCCCCCGGTTTTTTCTTCTTCAATATTTATGGGAATAATAGCTAGTTACATGGGGTGTTTTCATGTGGCCTACTTTGAATACAACCCTTGCTTTATCTAATCTCTTCATATTTTCTCCCTCTCTTCTGCCAAGTTCTTGGTTCTTGAGTTTATATATATATATATATATATATATCTTCCTTTCTTCCCTATGCTCTTATTTACTTATTCGGTGGCCGTGCAACTCATAATAAAACAACTAACTAAATAAGTGTGCGTTTGGAATGGCTTATTTTTGTCCAAAACGTGCTTATAATTCGTGATTCACGGTATACGAGGTAAGTATGTGAGAGGAGTTTTTTCTCGACTTGCGTAATAAGTGCGTTTTTACTGTGCAAAAAGCTTAAACAAACATGCACTAAATCATATAGAAGATAAAACTAAATATTATACTAGACTGAAATTGGAAATCATGCCGATATGAAGATGAGCCAGAGCAGCAGACAAGAAGCCTCTCTAGTTTCCTTTAGGCATATGTTTTTTAGACATATTATAGAAAATGATGATGTATTCGAGAACTATGTATTAATAAAATATTTTTTTACGGCATGTTTTCTGTCAGTATCTTTATTTTTATTTTTTTTAAATTAGAAACCGAATATATCTTTCAATTTATTGAGGGAATAATAATGATATTAAGCAATCATTTATTTATAAATTAAATAAAATTGAGGGTTTGCATTTTTTTTATCAGAGAAACATAATCCTAAAGTACTTATTTTGTTGAGAATTATAAGGTTTTCTCTATTATAGAAGGAAACTGCTGAAAATTAAGAGTTTTCTCCTATTCTTCCCTATGATTTTTTGTTTCTTTCTTTCTTCTTTTTGTTTGAAAATCAAAACAAAATCTCATATATATATATATATATATATAATAGGCATTATTGACTCACTTCTTAGTTTTCATTCTTATCTTTTTCATTTATTGCATTCCTATCCCATTCTTTTCCTTTTTCCCAAGTCATCCGAAACTAATGTTTTCCTACTTGTTTTCCAAACTAATCTATGACATCATTTGTGGTCTTTTTGCTAATTGTACTATGACGTCTTTACTGACTTCACCTAATAATTAACATAAGGATATCCTATAGATATGTATGTATGTATTTTTTCAAGATGTTGCAATATCTGCTTCCTTGTCTTGGCAGATTTCGAAGGATATTCCTCTAATAAAAATAATCTAACCTATCTGATGAAGAGATTTTTTGTCCTTTATGTTGTACTCTCTTCCACCATTTTTTTTTAAGTTGATAACTACTCCCGGGTGCAATTTTTTTTAACTTGAGACCTTATTCAGCTGTACAAAAGCATTGAATTTTCTTCTGGTTGCCAATCTTTTGTCATTTATTATTCTTGTTTTTATATATGGATTTTCTTCTGTACAAGTTTATGTCGTTTATCATTCTTGTTTCCAAAACCTTTGCTATTGACTATGGAAATTTTTATCCTAAAGTTATAGCCTTAAGTGGAGCACCTAAAGAAGTAATTAAACTTGCGTTTAATTATGGATATCTTTCTTTAGCCTATTTTGAAAACTGTACCCAGGCTGAAGAATTACCCGAGCCAATCTATTTAGCCATAAAAGACTTGGATAAAATTGGACCATCCAAGCTTAAGTTTGTAATCGTTCTTCCAGAACATGGTTTTACAGGACCCTATGTTTGTCAAATAGGAACTGTTAATCATGGAAGTCAGATTAATTTAAAAATCAAGAAAAGTCAACCAGATGTAAGAGCTGATTTTGGTGAAGATTATGTTAATCTGAGACGAGCAGTAGGATATATTTCATATCTTCTAGATATTGAAGAAATGTTAGAAGATGGTGGAGCATGGACTTACCATGTGACAGAATCTGCAGTAGTATATTGCAGAAAGAAGAATCCAATGAAACCAGGCGTTATCAGTCAGCTCAATGCATTCAAAAGAAAGATAAGGTTGAATCAAATCAATGCAAGCGACAAAGTAAAAGAGAATCTTTGTACGGTAATGCGTAGAAAGGAAGAAAAGCAGCACAGTTGTCTACTTTGCCAACCACAGTCGGCAAGAGAGACAAAAGAAAAGAAAAAGCAGGAGACAAATGTGTCGGCCACATAAATGCTTTTTATCCGATAGAGAAAAAAGACAAGCAAAAAGCTGTCGGCCACAAAGACTAAAGACACCACCCGTGAATTATCTTAACTAGGGTTGTGTAAAAGGAACTATAGTTGAGTTATAAAACCATGGTTACCTATTAGTCGAAGTTCTATATAAAACGAAGGAGGTTTTTTCCACAAAGCACACAATTAGCACTTCACTCGCTAATGTACTTTGTTTTCCCTCCAGCCATGTATATTCTCTCAGAGTAAATAAAATTCAAGGAATTCCTATTCCTTGTTCTATAATTATGCTTCCTACCAAATATTTCGAGAGGAGAGAGAGGATGAGTTGAGGCAATTATCCGGATAACCGGACGATGAGAATTCCAAATAAGTAGTATTCTAATTTCTCGAAGGTCTGCCAGCGTTGTGGTAAGCCCGTGAAGGCAAGGGAAAAGAATTAGCCGATCCACGGGCTTACCACAACGCTGGCAGACCTTCGAGAAATTAGAATACTACTTATTTGGAATTCTCATCGTCCGTTTATCCGGGTAATTGCCTCAACTCATCCTCTCTCTCCTCTCAAAATATTAGGTAGGAAGCATAATTATAGAACAAGGAATAGGAATTCCTTGAATTTTATTTACTCTAAGAGAATATACATAGCTGGAGGGAAAACAAAGTACATTAGCGAGTGAAGTGCTAATTGTGTACTTTGTGGAAAAAACCTCCTTCGGTTTATATAGAACTTCGACTAATAGGTAACCATGGTTTTATAACTCAACCATAGTTCCTTTTACACAACCCTAGTTAAGATAATTCACGGGTGGTGTCTTTAGTCTTTGTGGCTGACAGCTTTTTGTTTGTCTTTTTTCTCTATCGGATAAAAAGCATTTATGTGGCCGACACATTTGTCTCCTGCTTTTTCTTTTCTTTTGTCTCTCTTGCCGACGGTGGTTGGCAAAGTAGACAGCTGTGCTGCTTTTCTTCCTTTCTACTCATTACCGTACAAAGATTCTCTTTTACTTTGTCGCTTGCGTTGATTTGATTCAACCTTATCTTTCTTTTGAATGCATTGAGCTGGTTGATAATGCCTGCCTTCATTGGATTCTTCTTTCTGCAATATACTATTGCAGATTCTGTCACATGGTAGGTCTATGCTCCCCCATCTTCTAACATTTCTTCAATATCTAGAAGATATGGAATATATCCTGCTGCTCGTCTCAGATTAACATAATCTTCACCAAAATCAGCTCTTCCATCTGGTTGGCTTTTCTTGATTTTTAAATTAATCTGACTTTCATGATTAACAGTTCCTATTTGACAAACATAGGGTCCTGTAAAACCATGTTCTGGAGGAACGATTGCAAACTTAAGCTTGGATGGTCCAATTTCATCTAAGTCTTTTATGGCTAGAAGATATGGAATATATCCTGCTGCTCGTCTCAGATTAACATAATCTTCACCAAAATCATCTCTTCCATCTGGTTGGCTTTTCTTGATTTTTAAATTAATCTGACTTTCATGATTAACAGTTCCTATTTGACAAACATAGGGGTCCTGTAAAACCATGTTCTGGAGGAACGATTGCAAACTTAAGTTTGGATGGTCCAATTTTATCTAAGTCTTTTATGGCTAGATAGATTGGCTCGGGTAATTCTTCAGCCTGGGTACAATTTTCAAAATAGGCTAAAGAAAGATATCCATAATTAAACACAAGTTTAATTACTTCTTTAGGTGCTCCACTCAAGGCTATAACTTTAGGATAAAAATTTTCATAGTTAATAGCAAAGCTTTTGGATGACTCTTGATTATTCCCTGAATAAATTAGGGTAACTACTCGGTTATATTCCAAAAGGAACTGGTCTTTGGTCTTTTTATTCTTAGGTAACTCTGGAAACTGATTCGGGTGAGGGTGTAACTGTTTGGTTTTTTCAACAAACGAAAACCCTAACTGAATAGTCTTCTTTGGAACCTGGACAAAATTCTGACCAAGTAGTTCTTGGGTTAACTTTTCCAATTCAGGATTAGTTTCTTTAACTTCACAAACTCTAGTCTTAACTATAGTCTCAGTTTTGGATCCTGAATCGTTGAGTTTTAAGGCCTTTTGCCTTTGTTCTTTGGATAATTCATTGGGTCTCACTAAAAAAACTTCCTCCTTATCCTCTTTCTTGGAATCACTAGAATCTTTACTCTTTTTAGATTCTTCACCCGATTCTTTTATTTTTGCAGAAACCATTGTCTATGACTTTTTCGCTTCCAGTATTCTACCTGAAAGACTTTTCTCGCTTAAACCAGAAGAATTGGCTAAGACTTTCTCGGATTCTTCGCTCAAAGGATTGGAATTCCTTATAAACTATTTTAAATTAGTTCTGAGTCGAAGTAATATACTTCTTTGAAGTATAACTTGTAACAACCCCTCTTAATTATCATATAATTAATTTCCAAACCAAGTAAAACATTAAATATCACATAATACAACATATTATGGGGTTCTGTCCATAGCACAAACCTCAGTATGCAGCGTAGTATTCAACATATGCAACGTAAAACCAAATAGGCCCTTAAGTTTGGCAATATACATTATGCTTATGTAATCAAACGAAACATACGATTGATATCCAATCAAGTCTCGTTTGCCTTCCCCTTGGTAACACCACCTGAACTCTCGCCTGAAAAATTAAAATATTGATAGGGTGAGTCACACGGACTCAGTAACCACAATTCTACTTTAACAATTATGCAGGGATTGATTATAATATAATTAAGCGGGCAAATATATTTATATAATATATAGTTCGATCTTCCCAAAACATTATTATTTCAAGAAAACCATTCAATATGCATAAAACTCCTTCAACCATCCTTATAACCTCCTTAACCGCTGACAAAACCCATGAGCTATAATATATAATAGGATTAGTCTCTTTGACAAGACTGCACCAAGCTCTCCAATAATGAGGTGTAACCCGGCCAAAGGCAACAGAACTCATATCGGATCATGAGTTCCCTTTCTGTCAAAAATGGAAAGGTGTCACCTACCCTTGAGCTAACCCTTAACCCGGCCAAAGGAAAGGGTGATACCAAGGGTCCTGAATGCCAAAGCCATCCACTGTGCAGACGGTGGTGGCTATACCACGTGGTATAAAAGAATCAAACCTCCTCAATCACAACATCACATCCAATATCTCAACATCTCAACATTACAATCTTCAATATCAATAATTATTCATATATTTCATATTTAATGCTATGCATCATCAATCATGCAAATAAATCATTCATGCCCACTTAACTAAAAATTTCTAAAAACATGATTAATACTATCATTGTAAATTTCTCATATATAAATTACTATAACATATTTATAGTAGTTAAAAATACCAACATACGCATATAATTATTTCAACAAGCATACATGATAAATTGGAAAGTGGTTACCTCAAGTTCTTGACACCTAAACTTGAGAATTTAACTCCAACAAGCCAAATTCAAATTCACTCTACAATAAATATATATATTTACATGTTAATATAATTTATAATAACTGTTAACTATTACAAAATAGCAAATAATAATCCCCATAAATAACTCAATTTTCTTAAAAATAACAACAATTTATCTATTCCTCAAATTCCTTTTAAATCAAAATTTCTTAACTCTATTTCACAATAAAATATTTAATAACCATAATTCTCTAACTATAATATCAAATCATAATTTATAATTTCACATAACTCAATCTGCAAAATTAAACCGATTAAAATTTCAATAATACTTCCAATAACTCAAATAAATTGTTTAATCCAAATTTAATCGGTAAAAAATGTTTCTAAAGCATAATTTATTATTTATTTAAGAAGAAATTAATTATAAAATCATAAAACAATCAAATGGTAAATCTAAACCGATTAAAATCAGCTATTATTTATTCTCTACATATCTATAACCATCTTTTGTAAAAACTCAATTCTCCCAAAATCCTAACCCTAAATTTCTCGTTAATCAATATAATATTACTATCAATATGAAGATCAAAATACATAGAATAACTTTTATGAAGGAAGTTTGTTAAGAAACCGTGATTTTAAGTACAAAAATTATCTTTTAAATTCAGAACCTTACCTGTTGAACTGCGTTCGCTCCGCTGATCACTTCTCGTGAAATGAATGAAAACGGTGAAGCAAAGGTATTAATAATACCTTCCGTGCCTTTTTTTTTCCATAGCGGGTCCCACATGTTTTGTTTTGTGTTTTTTCCTCAAGCGGGTCCCACATGTTTTTTTAGAAAAGCCGCCGGCAGTTTTTTTTTTGTTCTTTTTAATAATATTACAAAAAGGCTACAGAACTCATATCAGATCATGGATTTCCTTTCCTTCGAAAATGGAAAGGTGTCACCTACCCTTGAGCTGACCCTTAAACCGACCAAAGGAAAGGGTGATACCAAGGGTCCTGAATGCCAAAGCCGTCCACTGTGTTACCTTTCGATGTAAATATATCAACACCTGCTGGATCTTCTGTAAAAACTTCTAATGCATGTATGAATCTTGCATTGGAGTTTGAGAGTCGTAAGACAAAAATTGATCTTATTTGTTTACCCCTTAAGGGACTTGATGTAATTGTGGGCATGGATTGGCTTACAGCCAATGGTGCTATACTCGAGTGTAGAGCAAAAACTATTTCTTTACCTGTGTATTCTGCGTCCAGAGAGGTATCTAGTGGCTCTCTATTGTTATCAGTTGTTCAAGTTGAAAGTTGTATCAAACAGGAATGTCAAGCCTATATGGTTTTCTTCTCTATTCAAGCTGAGATAGAGGAAGGGATTGATAAAATTGAAATAGTGAAAGAGTTTCCTGAGGTTTTTCCAAAGGAAATGTCAGGATTACCCCCTGAGCGAGAAGTAGAATTTTCGATTGATGTGGTACCTGGTACAGAGCCTATCTCAAAAGCCCCTTTTCAAATGGCTCCAGCAGAATTAGCAGAATTGAAGAAGCAACTGGAAGAACTACTTGAGAAGGGATTTATCAGACCAAGTGTATCACCATGGGGATCACCTGTTCTATTCGTAAAAAAGAAGGATAGGACCTTGCGGTTGTGTATTGATTACCGTCAACTAAACAAAATCACTATCAAGAACAAATATCCTCTTCTAAGGATTGATGACTTGCTAGATCAACTTGTAGGGTCAACGATATTCTCCAAAATTGATTTAAGGTCAGGATATCATCAGTTAAGAGTTAAAGCAGAGGATGTCTCTAAGACGGCCTTTCGTACACGATACGGTCATTATGAGTTTCTAGTAATGCCGTTTGGGTTAACTAATGCTCCAGCAGTATTCATGGGCTACATGAACAGGATATTCAGACCACACTTAGATAAGTTTGTGGTGGTTTTCATAGATGATATTCTCATCTACTCTCGAAATGAAGAGGAACACCGAGAGCATCTTAGAACAATGTTGCAAGTGTTGAGAGAGCACAGGCTTTATGCAAAATTGAACAAATGCGAATTTTGGCTTAAAGAGGTAAAGTTCCTTGGCCATGTAATTTTAGCTGAAGGGGTTGCAGTGGACCCTACCAAAGTTGATGCAGTTCTTCAGTGGGAACAACCAAAGTTTGTGACTGAAATTAGAAGTTTCTTGGGATTAGCTGGATACTACAGAAGGTTTATACAAGGTTTTTCTCAGTTAGCAATACCACTAAGTAAGTTAACCAGGAAGGATCAACCTTTTATTTGGAAAAGTAAGTGCGAAACCGCTTTTCAAGAGTTGAAGAGGAAGTTGACCTCTGCACCAGTGTTAGTTATTCCTAATCCTGTGCTTTATCCTATACTTTGTATACTGATGCTTCGTTAAAGGGTTTGGGATGCTTATTGATGCAAGAAGGAAAAGTTGTTGCTTATGCTTCCAGACAATTGAGGCCACATAAAGAGAATTATCCGACCCATGACTTAGAATTGGCAGCAGATGTATTTGCACTGAAGATCTGGAGGCACTATCTCTATGGTTCACGATTTGAAATTTTTATTGATAGTAAGAGTTTAAAGTATCTTGTAGATCAGAAGGAGCTTAACAATAGACAGAGGAGGTGGATGGAATTTCTGAAAGATTATAATTTCGAACTGAAGTATCATCCTAGTAAAGCCAACGTTGTTGCAGACGCTTTAAGCAGAAAAGCTATTCATGTATT
This sequence comes from Inga leiocalycina, assembly GCA_963242795.1. Lineage (NCBI taxonomy): Eukaryota > Viridiplantae > Streptophyta > Magnoliopsida > Fabales > Fabaceae > Inga > Inga leiocalycina. The sequence goes on along the minus strand of OY725329.1, from coordinate 11,398,996 downwards.
TCACTTGAGTCTTTATGAGAACCACTGGTTAGAAAGGTTGAAGGACATAAACATGCTAGTCAGTAAAGTTATGATGCAATCTGTACAAATTGAGAATGAATTTTGGAAGGAGATAAAGATGGCTCCTTTCGAGGCATTATATGGAAGAAAATGTAGATCGCCTCTCTGTTGGACTGAATTGAGCGAGAGAACCGTGATTGGATCAGATTTTTGGATGAAACTACTAAGAAAATTGAGATGATTCGCCAAAAGTTGTTGACCGCTCAGAGCAGACAAAAGAGCTATGCGGATAGGCGGCGTAGACCTTTAGAGTTTGAAGTGGGTGACCACGTGTTCCTTAAGGTTACACCAGTGACTGGTATTGGCAGATCCATTAAAGCCAAAAAGTTAACTCCTCGTTTCATTGGACCCTACGAGATATTGGAGCGAATTGGATTAGTTGCCTATCGAATCGCCTTGCCGCCACATTTGTCAAATGTGCATAACGTGTTCCACGTGTCACAGCTTAAGAAATATCATCCGGATCCTTCCCATGTGATTGAGCTTGAAGAAGTCGAGTTGAGGGAAAATTTGACTTATGAGACCGGACCAGAAAGGATTTTAGATGTAAAAGATAAGCAATTACGGAACAGAACAATCCGTCTCCTAAAAGTTTTCTGGAAGGGTATGTCATCTGGTGATGCTACTTAGGAAACTGAAGAGCGAATGCGATGTGATTTCCCTAATTTGTTTGTTTAGGTACGCTTGTATTTTGTATAGGAATCTTGTATTGTGAATTGTTTTTTATTGGTTGTTGTGAATTTTGGGGACAAAATTCTATTTAGGTGGGTAGAGTTGTAATATTATTAAAAAAAAATAAAAAAAAACTGTCGGCTGTTTTTTTTTAAAAACATGTGGGATCCGCTTGAGGAAAAAATAAAAAAAATAAAAAACAAAACATGTGGGATTCGCTGTGGAAAAAAAAGGCACGGAAGGTATTATTAATACCTTTGCTTCACCGTTTTCATTCATTTCACAAGAAGCGATCAGCGGAGCGAACGCAGGTCAACAGGTAAGGTTCTGAATTTAGCAGATAATTTTGGTACTTAAAATCACGTTTTCTTAACAAACTTCCTTCATAAAAGTTGTTCTATGTATTTTGATCTTCATATTGATAGTAATATTATATTGATTAATGAGAAATTTGGGGTTAGGATTTTGGGAGAATTTTGAGTTTTTACAAAAGATGGTTATAGATATGTAGAGAATAAATAATAGCTGATTTTAATCGGTTTAGATTTACCATTTGATTGTTTTATGATTTTATAATTAATTTCTTCTTAAATAAATAATAAATTATGCTTTAGAAACATTTTTTACCGATTAAATTTGGATTAAACAATTTATTTGAGTTATTAGAAGTATTATTGAAATTTTAATCGGTTTAATTTTACAGATTTTGAGTTATGTGAAATTATAAATTATGATTTGATATTATAGTTAGAGAATTATGGTTATTAAACATTTTATTGTGAAATAGAGTTAAGAAATTTTGATTTAAAAGGAATTTGAGGAATAGATAAATTGTTGTTATTTTTAAGAAAATTGAGTTATTTATGGGGATTATTATTTGCTATTTTGTAATAGTTAACAGTTATTATAAATTATATTAACATGTAAATATATATATTTATTGTAGAATGAATTTGAATTTGGCTTGTTGGAGTTAAATTCTCAAGTTTAGGTGTCAAGAACTTGAGGTAACCACTTTCCAATTTATCATGTATGCTTGTTAAAATGATTATATGCGTATGTTGGTATTTTTAACTGCTATAAATATGTTATAGTAATTTATATATGAGAAATTTACAATGATAGTATTAATCATGTTTTTAGAAATTTTTAGTTAAGTGGGCATGAATGATTTATTTGCATGATTGATGATGCATAGCATTAAATATGAAATATATGAATAATTATTGATATTGAAGATTGTAATGTTGAGATGTTGGATGTGGTGTTGTGATTGAGGAGGTTTGATTCTTTTATACCACGTGGTATAGCCACCACCGTGTGCACAGTGGATGGCTTTGGCATTCAGGACCCTTGGTATCACCCTTTCCTTTGGCCGGGTTAAGGGTCAGCTCAATGGTAGGTGACACCTTTCCATTTTTTATGGAAAGGGAACCCATGATCCGATATGAGTTCTGTTGCCTTTGGCCGGGTTACACCTCATTATTGGAGAGCTTGGTGCAGTTTTGTCAAAGAGACTAATCCTATTATACATCATAGCTCATGGGTTTTGTCAGCGGTTAAGGAGGTTATAAGGATGGTTGAAGGAGTTTTATGCATATTGAATGGTTTTCTTGAAATAATAATGTTTTGGGAAGATCGAACTATATATTATATAAATATATTTGCCTGCTTAATTATATTATAATCAATCCCTGCATATTTGTTAAAGTGGAATTGTGGTTACTGAGTCCGTGTGACTCACCCTATCAATATTTTAATTTTTCAGGCGAGAGTTCAAGTGGTGTTACCAAGGGGAAGGCAAACGAGACTTGATTGGATATCAATCGTATGTTTCGTTTGGTTACATAAGCATAATGTATATTGCCAAACTTAAGGGCCTATTTGGTTTTACGTTGCATATGTTGAATACTACGCTGCATACTGGGGTTTGTGCTATGGGCAGAACCCCATAATATGTTGTATTATGTGATATTTAATGTTTTACTTGGTTTGGAAATTAATTATATGATAATTAATAGGGGTTGTTACATAACTTGGCTATGAAGCTTCATTAACTCCTCATACTTTATACTTTGGAGATCTAGAAGAGATTCCATCTTGACTTCTTCGTCTTGGATATTTTGAATTTGATCCATAAGACTAATCATGGATTTGGCTTCCATATCGGCTAAGAAAATCTGCAAAAACATTATGTATTCCTTTAATGGTTATAATTTTAAAAGAATACATACTAAACCATGCAGATAATTTTGCTCTTCTCTGGGTAGCAATCGAATCTAGACATTTATTATTTATAAATGCCTTTACTTGGGTATTGTCGGTTTCAACAACAAATTCTTTGCTGACAATTCAGATTTCAAACTTCTTTATACCATATTTAACAACAAGAAGTTCTTTCTCATTTATATCATAATTTATCTCTGCTCCTTTGAATGTACCTGAAGCATAAGATAAATCGGATTTATGGGTTCTTCCCACTTTCGCAGTACTGCTTCCCAATAATGGTTAGAAGCATCTGTTTGTAAAAATAAATCATCCTCATCTTTTGGTAAAGGTAGGGGTTTGACTTCATTTTTTACATATTCTTTTATCTTTTTAATTTCTTGAATTTCTTCTTCTCCCCATATAAAGGGTTTATTCTTTCTAAGCATCTTTTGTAATTTTCCCCGAACTAAAGCTCCATAAGGAATAAAGTTCATGGCATAATTGAGATGACCTAAGAAAGACATAAATTGTTTCTTATCTTTCAATTCATCCGGAAATGTTAAAATCGTCCGAATGATATTTGGTTGTAATTCTACAACACCTCTTGGTTTTATATTTAAACCCAAATATTCTATTTGAGTTTTTCTATTTCTGCTTTTTTCTTTGATAATACTAATCCATTTTTAAAAGCAAGGCCAGCAAAAACAAATAAATGTTTCCTGGGCTCATCCTTGCTTTTAGAAAAGATTAGAATATCATCTATATAGACCAAAATAAATGATCTATATGGATTAAAAATCCGATCCATTCTTTCTTGAAAAATTGTTGGACTAGTCTTTAATTCCATTGGCAGAACATTCCATTCATAATGTCCATTTGGTACACTAAAAGCAGTGCACTCTCTTGAACTTTCTTCTAATTCTATTTGATAAAAACCAGACTTACAATCAAATTTAGAAAATATTTCTGAGTCTTTGATTTTATCAAAAAGAACATCTTTTCTTGGAAGTGGATATGTATTAGATTTTACAACCTTATTTGCTTATAATCTATTACAAATCTTGGTTCTCCTCTTTTCTGTTCAGAATAATTTCTTACTAAAAATCCTGGACAATTCCATGGACTTTTAGAGGCTCGTATTAAATTTAGATTTAATAATTTTTCCATCACTTTAGGAAAATCTTCTAAATCTAATTTTGAGTATCTTCTTGGTTTTTCATAAACTGGTTTATCAGTTTTTACTTCTATCTTTGCAACATAATTTTTTCTACTTGCAAATGCTCTTGGATTTTCATCAAAACATTGTTCTAACAATCTTCTAGTTTCTTTTGAAATTTGAAATTCTTCTTCTACTTCTACTAATTCAGTCATTCTTGTTATTCTTATGTTATTCACATGTTCATTATATGCATTTCTTCTGGTTGCCAATCTTTATTGTTCAGCCCATGAACACCCCTATTCCAAAGAACATAAGGCAGTCAAAATCGTCATAGGTTTTGGGCCTATAAACTTCCGAAGGGCTAAACTTGGGCCTAATAAAATGGGACAATTATCTGTGTAACTATGCATCGATTGACTAATTTCTTCATTCATTCTTATCTCCTCACCTCCAACTGCTACCCCGTTTCCAAACCTTGACATAACATAGAGAGACTTGCAAACGCTCACTTCTCCGTCCCTCTCTGTAATTTCACGCTCGTTTGATGTCATTGAAATTCACTTTCATCCAACTCTAGCAGTTAAAGTTCATTATTCAGTTGTAAAATGAAAAACCGAAAATCAGAGGAAGCTTCCAGTTCTGAAACCCTGGGAGAACATCTCCAGGCCGATGTTGAGACTCTTCAACACGAGGCCTCCCCAACAATTTGTGATGAAGCAGAGGTTGCTGTAAGTTCCCAAATAAAGAAGAGGAAGAACAAAGTTTTGGAGGTTGAGGGTAACTCTAGGATTCCACAGGAGGAAAAGGAGATTAATGCTACGATGGAAACCAATTCACATTCCAGTGGTGAGAAAACGGATGCCAAAAAAAAAAAACAATGAAGAAATGGTTGTTGAAGGAGACAGAGAATGCCGATAAGCGTGGCGTTTGTTATTTGAGTCGCATTCCACCTCATATGGACCCCCTAAAGCTTCGGCGTATTCTCTCACAATATGGTGATATTCAAAGGATTTATCTTGCTCCTGAAGGTGACCTCTTGTTCATCATTGATGCTTAGTTTCATCTCTTTTAACTCTTTGCCAGAATGTGGATTGTTACTGACTACAGATTCTACTGAATTTGTCAACAGGAGATTCTGCTTCTCGAGCACCTTCAAATTCGTCGCGTAGATCTCGAGACCAAGTATTTTCGGAAGGGTATTCTCTTGATATTTAATTGACTGTTAAAATTCGATTACTCTACTAGCATATCGTCACTTGCTTTGCCTGCAATTATGCAGATGGGTTGAATTCACCGACAAAACAGTTGCTAATATGTTAAATGGTGAACAAATAGGTATGTATTCTTACCAACTCTAAACCAAATATTGGTTTGTTAGTAAAACTTAACATGCAGAGGCAATGATGTGCTATGTGATATAGTTGTTACTAGTAATGCCCGGATTGTCCATAATGTGGTCCGTACTGATGCTGTGATAACTGTCCGTACTGTTTATTCAGGTGGAAAGAAGAGGTCAGCATTCTACTATGACCTTTGGAATATTAAATACTCGAGTAAATTCAAATGGGATGATCTGACTGAAGAACTTGGTAGGGTTTTTATTATCTGTATAATCTTTTTATGTAGTAGAGCTAAAGCAGCTAAGCTTACAGGAGGGTCCTGATTTTTTCTAACGGCCTTCAAGAAAGCTGTTCGGGAGCAAAATCTAGCTGTAGAACTTTCTGCTGCCAAAAGAGAGAGGGATTTCTATCTTTCTAAGGTTGATCAGTCACGTGCTTTGAGTTCTATAAAGGAACGACTAAAGAAGGTATGTTAAATTTGGTGGCTATCATCTTATATGTCTTTCTCCCTTTAATTATATGTACAGAGGCACAAATCTAATAATGAGAAAGGGTAAATTGGGTAAATTAATTAAGTTCAAATTATTTTGGCGTATGGAGCACCTAATAGAATAAAACTCTGGCTTTCAAATTTGCTGCAAATTCTTGGATAGTTGGCTTTGCCATCTTTAATCCCCCCTTTTTGGTTCTTTCATGATCGCTCGTGTAATGTAAAAGCTTGTGAAAATTATGCTATAAACTCTACAGTTGTAGAGAAAGACCAATTTTTAATTGTGATTGGAGTTGTTTTGCCATCAGAATAGAAGCTGTCGTATTTGTTGATGGTAACATGTTTTTACTCTGCATCTGCCTTTTCATACCGACTTCTATAACTTCATTATTGGTAAATTTGTAATCAGAAACTTTGCTCAGGCCTTCAGGGATGCTTTGTTTCTGTAGTTTTAGCACAAATGTTATATTTTGGAGAATCATCAAGTGACACAATTTTGTTCTGCTTTCACAGAAGCAGAAACTTGAACAAGATTCAGGAAAAATTGCCAAAGTGATTCGCCATTTCCCTCAAAAAAAACCATTATCTGCTAATGCTGATGGGAATAAACCCAAACTCTCTGATGATTTATTGGATGCGGTAAGTCAGTTTGGTTATTGGTTATAGCTCTTGGTTTTGTCTTGTGCTTTTGCATAAGTGCTATAGCATCATGCATGGTATCGTGCGTTGTAAAATTGAACCTTTTCCGCCATGCTTCTTGCAGGTATTTGGTGGTTTGTTATGCATGTCTTTGTATCAGTATCAGCGGCCAATTTTGTTAAATTCTAGCAGTGTACATCACTTCCCTGGTTGGTTGGTTGGTTGATTGTGTCAAACTTGTTTAGTATGTATAAGAAGATCTTACTTCATTGATATATAAATGCTTAGGATTACAATGCTTATATAGGAAAAACAGAGGGACAGAAATCAATGGTAGGTGAGTGTAGGTGAGTGTAGACAGAGGTGTAGAGAGTGTCAACAATGGCATACAATTAGGTGCTGATATTTCTGACTTCTTACACTCCCCCTCAAGCTGGAGAGTATATGTCAATCATACCTAGCTTGCACAGAAACTTTTCAAACGTAGTTCTGCTTAGTGGTTTTGTCAGCACGTCTGCAATTTGGTCTTCAGATCTGATGTAAGACAAATTCATAATGCCTGCTTCAATTTTCTCTTTAACAAAGTGTCTGTCTATCTCAACATGTTTTGTTCTATCATGATAGACTAGATTCTTGACCATTTCAATGCTGGCTTTGTTGTCACACCAAATTTGCATTGGCCCCTCATATGGAATTCCCAACTCCTTCAGTAATCTAATGATCCAAAGTCCTTCACGTACTCCATGATTAACAGCTCTTAGTTCGGCTTCTGCACTACTTGGTAATACCACAGTTTGTTTCTTGCTTCTCCATGTAACAAGATTTCCCCACACGTATGTGCAATATCCTGAGACTGATCTTCTAGTTTCTCTATCCCTTGCATGATCTGCATCAGTGTATATTACGATATTTCTGGTAGTGCATTTCTTAAAGAAGATTCCTTTTCCAGGATTAAGCTTTAAATAGCTTAGGATTCTGTATACAGCTGCCATGTGTTCTTCTTGTGGTTGGTGCATGAATTGACTTGCTATTCCAACTGCATAGCTAATGTCTGGACGTGTATGGGTCAAGTATATGAGTTTGTCAACGAGTCTTCTGTACTGTTCTGCGTTGACTGAGACACCTTTTGGTTTAATTTCTAGGTGACAACCTTCTTCCATCGGTGTTCCTTCGGGTTGTGCCCCTAACATTCCAGTTTCATGCAATAGATCTAGGGTATACTTCCGCTGGGATACATTGATACCCTTTTTAGTTCTTGCTACTTCCATGCCTAGGAAATACCTCATTTGTCCAAGGTCTTTCACCTGGAACTCAGTTGACAAATCCTGTTTTAAATGAGCAATAGATACTTCATCGTTTCCCGTAATGACCATGTCATCAACATAGACGATCAAGATGGTGACTCTGCTATTGACACGTTTGACGAACAATGTGTCATCTGCTTGTCCCTGAGTATACCCCAATCTTTTCATTGTTTTGGTAAATCTACCAAACCATGCCCGAGGAGATTGCTTAAGTCCGTACAATGACTTGTTGAGTTTACATACAGAGTTGTTAGGAGCCAAAATTCCGTCTGGAATCTCCATGTAAACTTCTTCTTCCAAGTTTCCATTTAGAAAGGCATTCTTTACATCTAGTTGATGCAGTGACCAATCCAAGTTGGCTGCGATTGATAGGAGTATTTGAACAGTATTAAGCTTAGCAACTGGAGCAAAGGTCTCTTGGTAATCAATTCCATATGTCTGAGTGTATCCTTTTGCCACCAGTCTTGCCTTGTATTTGTTGATACTACCATCAGGATTGAATTTTGGGTTGAAGATCCACCTGCATCCTACTGGTCTCTTTCCCTTGGGAAGAGTTGTAATCTCCCATGTTTTATTTTCCTTAAGTGCCCTTAACTCTTCTTCTGTAGCTCGTTTCCAATTTGGATCAGCTATAGCTTGTTGAAATGTTTTTGGAATTTTAATCTGCGCACTGTTTACAACAAAGGTTTGCATTTTCATAGACAGGTTACCATATGAGACAAAACGTTGAATTGGATGCTGAGTACAAGATCTTACCCCTTTTCTCAATGCAATAGGCCAACCAAATTCTTCTGGATTTAATCCCGAATTAGAGTCATGGTCATTCCTTTGAATGGGAGAGATAGTTCTACCATTGTTTGGTTCATCTTGATTTTGTAGTCTGGACTCTTCATTTTGTTGCAGTTCAGTATCTATCCCTGAATTGATTTCAACATTTGTTTCCAGTTCATTAGGCATGAGTTCAGGTTGAGGTGGAAGATGTTCTGATTCCTGATCAAGTTGGGTAGGAGTAAGTTGGCTTGTGGAAGGGACAGATTCAATGATGGGCACAAGATGAGGTTGAGGTGGTGATGATTCAGGTTTATTCAAGATTAGCCATTCAATTTCAGTGTACTCCCCCTGAATGGGTAATTTAGGGTAATATGCTTCATCTTCCGAGAAGACTGTATCTTTGGAGATAATAAGTTTCTTGGAAGCTGGACAGTAGCATTTATACCCTTTTTGAGTAGGAGAGTAACCAAGAAAGAGACATTTGTCAGCACGAGTACCAAGTTTGTTTCCATCATTGTTATGGACATAGACAACACAACCAAATACTTTAGGAGGTAATGAAGTGAGGATTGAGCAACTGGGAAAATTTTCTAACAATTTTTGGATAGGTGTGTCATATTTGAGGACTTTGGAAGGCAAACGATTAATGAGATAAGCCGCAGTGAGTACGGCATCACCCCAAAAAATGTTGGGAACATTTCGTTCCATTAGTAAGGTTCGGGTTACTTCCAACAAGTGACGGTTCTTTCGCTCAGCTACTCCATTTTGTTGAGGAGTGTAAGGGCAGGAGGTTTGGTGATGAATTCCTTGTTGTTCAAGAAATTGGCTAAAACTGTTACTCATATATTCCTTGGCATTGTCACTTCGTAGTACCTTAATAGACACATTAAATTGGGTGCGCACAAAGGTATAGAAGTTTTGAAAGATTTTGGCTACTTCATATTTGTCTTTCATTAAATAAACCCATGTGGTTCTAGTGTGATCATCTATGAAAGTAACAAACCATCTAGCATTAGTGAGAGTTTTTATTCGTGAAGGACCCCAAATGTCACTATGGATTAATGTGAATGGCGAGGAAGGTTTGTAGGGTTGTTTGGGATAAGAGGATCTGGTTTGTTTTGCAATTTGACAAGTTTCACAATGAAAAGGAACAGAATTTTTATTGAATAAATCTGGAAACAAATGCTTCATATAATCAACACTAGGGTGACCTGAACGACAATGCCATAAGTTTACATCATGATTTTGTGAATTAGAGCTAACCAGTGCTCTTCTTGCCTTCCTTGCATCTTCTGATCTCAAGTTTGACTCTTCAAGGTAGAACAGTCCATCCCATTCTCTAGAAATTCCAATCCTCCTCCTCGATTTTAAATCCTGAAAAATACAAACATCATTATCAAACATGACTCGGCACAGTCGACCCTTAGTTAACTTACTCACAGATATCAGATTGACAGTGAGTGTGGGCACAAACAAGACATTATGAAGTTTCAGGGAATTAGAGAGAATAACTGTGCCAATTCCTTCAACTGAAGTGTATATCCCATTAGCAACTTTGACTCTAAGATTCTCATGAATCAGTTTAAGAGTTGAAAACAATGTGCGATTACCAGTCATGTGATCAGTTGCTCCTGAATCAATAATCCAAGCATTCTCACTAGCTCGTACAGTATTTAGAGCTATAATAGTGGTACCTGTTTGTGCAAGGTTGATGCCTGGCGTAGAATTAGACTTATTTTGTCTGTCTATCATCCTGCGGAATATTTGCAGTTCCTCTTTAGTCAGAGAATGATTATCCTCAGCTTCTGACTCAGTAGTAGAGATATGACTTTATCTGTTACTTCCTGGTTTTCCATGAAGCTTCCAGCATTCTTCTTTTGTGTGGCCCTTCTTCCTGCAGTAACTACACCATTTGTTTCTTCGTTCATCTTGTGGTCGTTTTGCCGCCGCAGTTGTCCTTTCAATTGAGCTCGGACTATCTTGGTTTGCTGCCAGGGCTGACCTTTCAATTGGGCCTAAGTTACCTTGATTCAAGAGCTTTCTGCTTTCTTCGAACTGCACATGGTTGACAACATCAAAGAGATGTGGTAAAGGCTTTAGGCCCATTATTCTGCCACGTATCTCCTCAAATGAGTCATTAAGTCCAAGGAGAAAATCATAGACTCGTCCTTCTTCAACTATTTTCTTATATAACTGAGCATCTTCCACATTTTTCCATGGATGTACTTCAAACAGGTCCTGTTGTTGCCAGAGTTTGATCAATGCGTTATAGTAATCAGTGACAGTCAGAGTACCTTGTCTCAAATCGCGAAGTTGGCGCTTCAAATGGATCAAGGCTGCTGTATTGTCAAGAGAGGAATAGGTTCTTCTGGCTGCATCCCAAATTTCTTTTGCAGTAGTTGCGAGGAGATATCCTTCGCTGATGTCATCAGTCATAGAGTTGCACAACCAACTCATAACTTGATTGTTCTCAGCAAACCATGTATCAAAATGAGTGTCATCAGGGGCAGGCTGGGATGCTCCTCCATTGATATACTTCTCTTTTCGCTTGCCACGAAGATACCTTAGCACGGTTTGAGACCATTGGAGGTAGTTTCGCCCATTGAACCTGTGGTTGATAGCCATAATCTGACTATCGGAGAGTTCTGGAGCCATCACCGTTTTGCTAGTAGTGGAGGAGTGAGAAGAAGATGAGTCTTGGGTCTCAGAATTTGTGCCTGTCATGAGTGCAATTGGTGTTGTTCCCGTTATGGATGAATTTTCAAGAAAAGAACCAAAACGAGGAGGAAATTTAGGAGAATCCATGAGGAAATGGTGGGTGTAGAAACTGTAGTTTGGTTTCTGGAAAAAAGGAGATCGGAAAGCACTCCGGACGGTGGCGCGTACTGTTCACGCGCCGGTGAACAGTGGCGGAGCGTACTGTTCACGCGCCTGTGAACAGTGGCGGCGCGTACTGTTCACGCGCCGGTCAGATCGACGCCGCGCTCTGGGGTTGCTCCGATCGGCGCTGTTCGAACCTCTCTGAGGTGGTGGTGTGTTCAAACGCGCCGGAAAAACGGAGATCGGAGCACATTGTCTCCTCCCCTGTTTTCCGATCTGCAGCGCCTCTCTCTCGCGTCTCACTCTTTCTGGTCGCCGGACTCTTGCGTCTCAGCTCTGATACCATATAAGAAGATCTTACTTCATTGATATATAAATGCTTAGGATTACAATGCTTATATAGGAAAAACAGAGGGACAGAAATCAATGGTAGGTGAGTGTAGGTGAGTGTAGACAGAGGTGTAGAGTGTCAACAATGGCATACAATTAGGTGCTGATATTTCTGACTTCTTACAGTATGTATTTTCATGATTCTGCCGTGATTGGTCTTACACAATTTTCTTCTCGTCCAGCTCAGATTTTGTAGGAAAAATCAAATTAGAAACCTTGTGAATGATGTACCAGATTGCATTGCCTAATTGATCAAGATTATGTTTGCTTTGGTGGTTTATGTGGAATTTGTTGAAACGATCCAATTATGATTTGCGAAGGAATAACAAAGGATGATTAAACACTGTATGGTTTAATAACAGAAAATCATACATTTAATTTTCAAAAATCTTATTTAATTAACAGCATTATAATGAAATACACAGGAAGTGGTGTCATGATTATCATACATTTAATTTTCAAAAATCATATTTAATTCTTCTGGTGATCTTAGGCGTGAGCGTGATGCCTTTTCTGGTCCTATTATAAATAATTGAGATAATGCTAAGGTCTTCACCAAATTCTTGAAGATCTTTTATGAAATAACATTGAAATTTTCAAGTTCCCTTTCTGTAACATCAAATGAATGTTTCCACTAGATTGCTCGTGTTCAGAAAATGTTGAGAAAGAATGTTATGAATAATGCTAACAAATTCTTGGGAGAGATGAGCACTAGCATGCAGGTGAAGTATGACGAGTATTGGGGTCAAGCAGATAATATGAATCCATTGTTATTTGTGGCTGTAATTTTAGATCCTCGCTATAAGCTAGCTTATGTGTATCATATGTTTGATGTCCTTTACACTAACCCTGATGTATGCTTGATTATGAAGGAAAGGGTTAAAGATTGTTTGTATCTGTTGTTTAATGAGTGCTCTATAGGGTTTCTGTTGAATCAGGAATTGCCTCAACAAGTGCAGATTCATTTCCTTCTTTTGATGATAATGAAGATGATGAAGAGGATCCTGGTCATAAGTGGTTAGAATCTATGAAACAAAAAACCTCAACAGATCCTCAAATTGAGTTAGATAGATATATTGCAATTGACTTAAGAGATGAAGTCCCTTCAACAACTGAGTTTGACATACGATTATGGTGGAAAGCTAATTCTGAAAAATACAAAATTCTTTCCCACATGGCACGAGATGTATTAGCTATGTCAGTTTCCACAGTGGCTTCTGAGTTTGCCTTTAGTACAGGAGGATGTGTGGTTGATCATTATAGGAGCTCTCTGTCTCCTAAAATGACAGAAGCACTGATTTGTAGCCAAAATTGGCTACAATCTGGGCAATCTCTCTCTGAATTTGTTGAAAAGCTTCGTGACTTTGATAATTTTGATGAGACAGAAAATGTCCTTCAGCTTGCAAGTAAGCTTTTATTTTCAAGTTCATAAATTCATATATACGTACACCTGAACACAAAGATATTACTTTATAATTTGTAATGTAATTGTTTTATTTTATTTATTTTTCCCTAGATACTGCACTTGGAGAAGAGAGAATGTAATGGGTATGGTTGGCTAATGGTGATTGAAGGATAATTTGCCAGGTTCTCTAACCCGGATCGGACCGGCCGAACCGGCCAAGAAACCGGCGACCCGGTCCGAGTCAACTTTTTTATTTTTTTTTAAATTTTATTTTTTTAAAAAAATTTTCCTTTAGAATTTCATACTATAAGCCTAAAATATTCTATTTCTCACCGGTTTGGTCCCGGTTTAGCTCCGGTTTGACTCCGGTCTAACCTACTGACCCTTGACCCAGTACCCCGACCGGTTCACTGACCAGTCCGAGTTTAATTACCTTGATAATTTTACAAGAATGAGTTGCAAAGTAAGTAGTTTGCAACCTTTAAAAATTTACTTGTAAATGTAAATTTCCTTGTACATTATTACACGCTTTCTTCTTTACTTGCTTGTAGGTAATTCCAGTTGCTTGCTTGTAGGTAATTCCAGTTGCTTCATCCTTTTGTTAATTTTAGGGAATTGATGCAGCCACTTGCACAACTACAAGGCTTTAATTACAATTTTTTGATGCCTTGTTTTTAATGGATTGTGGATGTTATTCAATTATTCCAGTATGTGTATTTGACTATTTGTTAAGGCATATGGTAGTCGTTACTCTTTTTGACTTAAAGACTTAAGTTGTAGACTTATTTTGGAATGTTCCATGTGTAGAATTATGGATGTGCCTCCCTTTGATGTAGAATGGGAGCTGTTAGCTTTGAAATTGGTAGAAATTTGGCTTTTACTTTGATTGTTATGGAAATTCGTTTTCTCTCAGGGTTGCTAACTTGCTATATCTTGGATACCCCTTTCTTGGTACATCTTTAAGCACAATAAGCGCAAGTATAGGTCAAGTTTTTCAAGCACAAAAGCTCAATTATGAATTAGTTTGTGCTCTCTTGAACAATGGCTTCAAAGTTGGGTTAATAAATGTTGGGCAGGGCGAAGCCCGCCGTGCCCAACCCAAAAATGTTTGGGCTTCTACCAGGCAAGGCAAGTTTTGCAACCCGATAATCCTTTGGGTCAGGGCTTCACCCAGCCCTGCCCATGAACAGCCCTACAATAATGCTTTGTCTATTTGTCCCAAATTCTTGAAATAATAAATAGAACTTGAGTGGATTATACTTAAGTTAATTGGAGCCTAGTGTTAAATATATTTTAAATATGAAAGATTAGCAGGTGGATTAATATTGTGATTAGTAATGAAGTTGAACATTTGGAGCTACATTTGAAGCTGAGTTGCCTGTTACTACTTTCGTTGTTAATAACATGAAAGTTTCAAAGTTGAGTGATCACTGTTACTACTTTCGTTGTTAATAACATGAAAGTTTCAAAGTTGAGTGATCACTGCTAGTACTGCTGCTTAGAGTGATCACTCAACTTTAAAACCTTAAAACAATCAACATTGCCAGCTTTTTTTTGTGAAAAAGAATGAAAATGAAACATAAAAGATTGGGGCATTCCTAGAATTGAACTTGGGGCAATAAGGCAAATGGGAAAAAAAAAAGCTAGAATATGTAGGTATTTATATATTTTAAAGTTATAAATTCTAAATTATAATATATATATATATATATATATATATTGGTTGACAAAATATTGGACATTTTCTGTTTAATCTTATTAGTTTTTAGTGAAAAACACCATTGTTCGACATGATTTGTTGTCTCTAATACCTGAACCATGACTCTGGATTCAATTGGCAATACCCATCAGGCCATAAGTAACAAGTGGTTGGATTAGCGGTGAGAGGAACAAATTTTGAAGAAAATTGATTTTTTAAAATTATATATTATAAAATTGATTTATTTTTTTGAATTATGATTTATGAAATTGATTTATTACAATTGATTATCATAAGCTCTTTTACATAGGTTATGGTCAAACCAAGGCGTTAACTCAAAAATAGATTTTAGCATATAATTAATTGTAAATTCAATCCATGCTGATATTTAATTCAATGTGAGAGCATGACACACTCATAAAAGAAGATTGTTCTTTCTATTTAAAATTGTCAGCATAAACACTACCGTCTCGATTTCTCCTGTATTTTTTATTAAGTAGGAGTACTTTACATAAATTGAGGAAGTTAATTAGAATTATTTATTTCCCATAAAATTTTAAAATTGCGTTCAATAAAAATAATTAGTTAGAGAAGTCTGATTATTTAGTTATGAAGTTTTATAATTTGTTAGAATATTAAATAAAAAAATTAACATTTTAAGCAAAATATGTTATTTTATGAAACATGTAAGAGGCCTTTTAATTTTTGTCTGGGACAATTGTGAAATCAAGTTGATTAGCGATGGATTCGAAAACTTTGGTTTATATATGGAAATTTATTTAAAAAATCATATGGCTATTTATTATTTACTTCATAAATTAATGATTCTGCTAATTAGATCTGTGGATAAATATTTTCTTTATGGAACAATAATGCTGGCATATAGATAAGTCCCAAGTCAAACTCATCCGACTGAAATTATCAAGGCCATCAATAATTTGGAATTTTGTAAAACCTTGAATTGAAAGTATCAAAGCCACTAAAAGTTCAAAAGATATTTATGGACCACAGGAAATTAACAATAATCGAAGGATATTTTAGTGATGGAGAGATTGTAGCCTCAAATATTGAGGGGTGAAGGCCCACCTCAAAACGACATTTCGTTATGGTCTCCAAGTCACAAGCCAAAATGAGAGGAAAATTACGTTTAATGACTCGATTTTTTTTTTTTAAAGAAATATGTTGAATACCTTTAGAATTAGAATTAGAAATAGAATTATTTATTTATTTAAGAACAAAATCACGATACACATTCAGGAACTTGTTATAGCGTTTTGAAATAGGTACAACAAGATATTAGATAAATCATAATTTAGGATAAACTTTCTAATTTTAGTAATTTTAAAAAATTAAAAACTATGGAAGTTAATTATGATTTTATCTAATAATTAAATTAAACTATTAATAATTCTTGGGTAAAGGTACACTCAGTACTCTAAATTATTTTTGAAGGTGCAACAACACCCTAAACTATTTAGTGAGGCAATTTTTAACGGGAGAATTGCTAAAAAATACCTTTGGGGTAAATTAATTGCTGATGGCTATCAAGCGTGCAAGCGATCTTCCGTTTTGTGCAAACCATCTTCTGTGCGTGCAAAAATCTTCCATATAAATGTGTAAAACAATATTTCGTTGTATGCAAAATATTTTTTGTTATGTGCAACAGATCTTCCATGGTAGCATTCAGTAATTAATTTCTTAAAAAAGTATTTATCAGCAATTCTCCCATTTTTGCCATAATGTATTAAAATTATTTCAGGGGTAAAATCCAAGAGAGGAAACGGTTTGGTGATTTTGATGATCTTAACGGAGACCAAAAAAATCGTAAAGAAACACAGATGGTTGAAAGGAAAAGGAGCATCGTTTGGAGGAGAGGTTGCAGTGAAAAAGTTGGGTGTTTAGAGAGAGAAGGGAAGTGAAACCAAGTTTTGAAGAATAAGAGGAGAAAGAGGAGAATGAGGTGTGGGTTTTTGCCCATATGCGTTGACGGATGTTTTGGGACAGTTAGTCAAAAGGTAAAATTGAACCAATTTTAATTAAAGTAATTGAATTCAGACCAGTCACTGAATCAGTCAGGGTATTGGGTCAAAAGTCAATGGGTCAGACCAGAATCTATTCGGAGTTAACCCGGGGCTAAATCGGTGAGAAATTGAAGATTTTAGAATTATTAATATAAAATTCTAAAAAATAAAAATAAAAAAATCGATTTAAAAAACAAAACCGGTTCACTGTCCGATCTACCAGCAGGTTTCCGGTTTCAATCTAAGAACATGGATTTTAACACTTTAAGGCCAAAATTGCACCACTAAATAATTTAGGATGCTTAGCACAACCTTACCCATAATTCATTAGAGAAATTATTGCAAAAACCCCCTTTGCACAATTTATTATTGTAATGTATCAGAAATTTGTGTAAGGATTCAAGTGCAAATAGTACAACTTATTTTCAACCATGAACAAGACGGGAAAAAAAAAACATTTGCACATGGATGAAGATATGTTGCACACATCTAAAGAAAAGTTGCACTCATTCAAGAAGTTCTTAGGTACTTTTGGGTAATAAATTTTGTAATAGAAAATTTTCAACAATTTTCCTGAATTTTTAAAGCAATTATTGTTATATCCAATGACAACAAAGCTCCTTTTTATAAGTCTTTTTTTAAATTTGAAATTGCGAATTTAAATTTTGACATTACGTATTACTCACTTGTTATAAAATTTTTTTAGTAATTAGCAAAGTTCCTGAACCTGGATCGGACCGGCCGGTCCGGTCCTGTCTGAGTTCACATTTTAAAAAAAAAATTTTTTTAATTTTCCTTTAGAATTTCATACTATAAATCTAAAATTTTCAATTTCTTACCGGTTTAGTTCCGGTTTGACCCCGGTCTGATCCACTGACCCTTAACCCAATATCCCGATCAATTCAATACCCAATCCAAATTTTAATACCTTGATAATTAGAATTACACAATAATTCTCTTTCAAAGACAAGAGCTCTAGTGAGGAGTGGTTCGTATGCATTGTGAGGTAGGAGTCAATTTGGTCCCAACGCGTGTCACTGACGTGTAATGTTTTCCTTACTGTCCATTGGTCCCCATTCCATTTAATTTTATTGATCACAAGATTGATATGAATGTCAGTTTCATTCAATTTGATATTTGGATTTGGATTTGTTCCCTAGCCCCAAAAATTTAAAAGATATTTGGATTGGATTTGAATACAATTTTTGTGGATTTTGCAAGGTACGTATAAATTTTTCATGCAATTTTTTTGACGCTAAAAAAATATTTACAAGCAATTTTTCATGAATATTTCAAGGACATTTTGTGAGTAGAAGTTTAGGATGCTCCAAATGTGTTTGATAATAAGAATATGGCAAAGAGCCACGAAGCTTAAATATGTTAAAATATAGTCTTATATAAATAGTAGTTTATTAATAAAATTGTCTAAAAATTATTTAGTTTGCGTTATTTTCTTCCGACAAATATGGTAAATGCATAAAATTGTCTCTAATAAATATAAAAAGGAATATTTTTAAAATTAATTAATTAATACTACTTTACAAACTCTTAAATAGTGATCTTTATGAGGATTGGGTGACTCAGCACGAAATCGTAGAATCTCATATTGAGGGGCTGCTATCTCTTGCTCCTCTGGTAGAGGGGAGGGAGTATTTTTTTTCGTCTTAATTATACATTAAATGTTTTTACATGAATATATAATATATAATTTCACCATTCATATCGGGGTAAAGTTGGAATAAGATTTTTCTTTGTTAATGTAAAATATATTGAAAGTGTTCTATAAATAGGAAGACAGAGGAATATATTGTATCTTTACAGAGGTTTGGAACTGGTAAAAAACCTGATGGAAGGCATTTAATGTCAGATAGGCTAGAAGGCTCCAACTTTTTTTTTTGCCAAGTACAAGGCTACAACTAATATGATATGATTTGATATATATTAAATATAAGGTTAATTTATACTTTTTGTACTTTTAAGTTTTGGGTTAATATAATTTTTGGTTCCTGAAATTTGATCAAATTTTGGTTTTGGTCCCTTAAGTTTGAAATTGGAGGTTTTGGTTCCTGAAGTTTCACTCAATTTTGGTTTTGGTCCCTCAAGTTTGAAATAGGTGGTTTTAGTCCTTGAAATTTCACCCAGTTTTGGTTTTTGGTCCCTCAAGTTTGAAAAGGACTTGGTTTTTTTGGGGTCGGGTCGGGTTTCAAAAACGGGTGACCAAGTCCTTTTCAAACTTGAGGGACCAAAACCAAAATTGGGTGAAACTTCATTGACCAAAACCACCGATTTCAAACTTGAGGGACTAAAACCAAAATTGGGTGAAACTTTAGGGACTTAAACCATCGATTTCAAACTTTAGGGATCAAAACCAAAATTGGATCAAACTTCAGGGACCAAAAATTATATTAACCCTTAAGTTTTATATAAGGTATATTTTTTATCCTATATTAGTTAAAGAATAAAAAATATACCTCATTGAGACATCAAAGACTAAAAATATGCTTTAACCTAAATATAATATATTTTAAAATTTTTTAATACAAATAGAATAGATACGCATGTATAATTATGTATATATTTAACAAATTAACACACAAAAATAAAAACAGTTTTTTTTTGGTAAAAAAATTAAGAGAAAACTCATTTGCATGTATCTATATTTTTTTAATTTTTAATTTGGTATCTATGCATTTTTTTTCCTAATTAAATGTTTTAATTTTACTCTATTAACACCATTATCTCCTGTACAAAGACTAACAGTGCTGGTAGAGTAAAGTTACAGAATTTAGTAATACGGTTAATAGAGTAACGTTAATGATTTAATTAAGAGAAAAAACACATAAATACCAAACTAAAATTATGTGGAAGTACAGATACTTGTTGTTTTCCAAAAATAAAAACTAAAAGGAGTTTTAAATAAAAATTTTGAAAATAATATAAAAAATATGCATAAGAGGAAACCTATTTTTTACCAGGGAATTAGTTGCCTTTTGCATTTTCAGAGTTATGCATAAATTATTTACTCCATTAAATAGGTCTTTATGTAATTTTAATTATCTTCTTCTTTTTTTCTGCCGCAGATGTAATTTTAATTATCTTCTTCTTTTTTACTCCATTAAATAGGTCTTTATGTAATTTTAATTATCTTTTTTTTTTTCTGCCGCAGATGTAATTTTAATTATCTGGGGCAATTGTTTGTTAACCTTTTATTTTTCCAAAATTTAATCAGAAAAAAATGAACGACACTGGACCATAGAAACTAGGGACCGCTTCTTATCTCTCTTTGTATATATCGATTGCCAGCCAAAGCCTCGCTTCCAGAATCTCGTCCTCCACAATCGCCATGGCCACTTGCGCCACACATTCATCTCTCATGCTCACTCCTCACACTTCCTCTGTACATCCACAAGACCTCACTCCTTCGCTTTCCTCCTTCATTCCTAAACCCTTGTCTAGAAATTTCTCTCTCTTCCCGTTGCGTTTAAAGACTAGAGCGAGAATCTCTGGCAAATGGATCGACGTAAAATTGCAGAAGGAAGTTAATTCTAGGGCTTCCCATGTCGTTGTCGCTTCTTTGGCGACGGAGGTGGATCTGAGGGATGATAGGTCCGCCACGAATACTATCACTAAATCCAAGTCTAAGAAAGGCAAGGCTGCATTGCCTCTCATAACGGACAGGGTATGCGTAAATTTTGGTTTTGTTGATTTTTTTTTTTTTTTTTATGAATAATGGGGTTTTGCAATGAACTTGATTATTGGATTTTGCTTTGTATAGGTTCCTTTCAGAACTTAATGCGTCTTTATAAACTAAAAGCATGCCTGATGCTTTTCCCCCTTTATCTTTCAATATTTGTTCATTTCGTGTTGCTTTCTTCTTTAATAGTTGGAACCGAATTTTGCCGATTCATATTTATCCTCTTTTTTGGCAAATTATAATTATTGTTTCGTAATTGGCTGTAAAACTTGCTATCATGGAATTGTGATGCATATGCAAAGCATCGCCTTCACACTTTCAGAAAGCCATAAATTGCAGTTTAGTGTTCAGGGGAATGAGTAGTTTGTAGGTCCTGGGTTTAACCCCAGTGCTGTCAATTGTCATTTGCCAAAGGAAAAGTGGTACGGGGTCATGCAGTGCCTTCTTTATAAATCTTACTTTCAATTTCATTGTTATTCACCCTGATTTTTGGTTTAATCTTATAGAAAGTCATAAGTTTGGGCTTTACTTATGTTTTATTCTCAATGAATCGTGGGGGTTCAAATATTTTCGTGTTCTGTTTTCCCCTATTAATTAAGCTCTAAGATTTATCTGCTGCCGTCTTATGCAATGGTGATTTTACATAGCTTGTCAACTAGTAGGAGAAATACACACTTGTATAATATTTTGTTGTTCTTATATTTATCTCATGGTCCATGCAAAAATTTATGTTGATTTTTATTTTTCAAAACTTACATCTTTCCATGAGTTTCTGCTGATTGCCAAAATGATCTAAATGTCGTTTGTGTTCTCTTTTAAGTTCAGGTGGTTGTTTTTTCATTGAATTTTACGTATTGCTATGTGTTTTCCCTTAAAGGCTAAATGTTTTTCTGTTGCCTCACCAGATGAGATGTAAGAGGTTATTAGAGATTGAAAGACTGAGGGAGAATATAAAGGAGTATGACTTGAAGACAGCAATATCTTTACTAAAACAAACCGAAAATACAAGATTTGTAGGAACAGTGCAAGCCCATTTTCGTCTCAACCTTGACCCCAAACATTATGATCAACAATTACGGACAACAGTGAGTTTTCTGCTCTTTGCTTAATTTTGGTATTTTAATTGTAAACTTCTTATAAATATAACAGTAACACATCAATTTTTCCTCTTTCATCCAATCCTAACAGGTAAATTTACCCAAGGGAACTGGAAAGCCCGTCAAAGTGGCTGTTCTTACTCAAGGTACTCATGCTACACAATGGTCATTCTTTCTTCTGATTAATCCCAGTTTCCAATATCAAGCAAAAACATAACTTTTTTTTTTTACAAAAAGCATATAAAAAATAACTCTATCCATTATGTAAGCCTTTGATGTGAGTGATGTTTTTTGACCTATAAGTGGTGGACATTTTGTCATCTTATATACTGTCTTTCCAAAAGAAATATATATATATATATATATAAATGAGCATGTATAGGAGCTTCTGTGTCATGGCGTGCTTATAGTTCACACTATTCTGGATATTAGGGAATTCACAAAGACATTAAGCAGATAAAAGTAACTGAATTACTCATCTATATTTTCATCTTGTAGCCATACTTGCGAATAATTAGAAGTTTTACGAGTGCTAGGGATAGGCCCATTTTCATAGAATCGTATGATGTTTTTTTTTTAATACCAAGATACCTCGTTGACTAATGGCTGCTTCTGGCGTGATGCAACTACCCTTTGAACTTAAGTATACATCTGCTATAAGTTGGTGGGTCACCTGCTGATCCTAATCCATTCCTCTTAATTGTTATCTTAATTGTTATTTTGTTAATTTTTTGTAGTTTGAGCGTCACATGATAATTGGATGGTTTCTCTGTCATTTGGGGCCTTTCTGGGATTAGTGTGTGTTTGCAATTTTCTTTTTTCCCACAGAGAACAGTTAGGATATGTCTTTAGTCGAAACTGAAGAGGGTTAACTTGCTTAGTTTTATAAACCCCTGGTGTCAGTTATTGTACTTTTGAATTTATGATATTCATAAGCTGAGGAAATTAGCTATCATTTAGATCTAGGCTCTGTTTCATATTTCTTAACCATTAGCTCATTGAATATTTCTATTTACTTGTGGGTGATTACTTCCTGAATGGGCATTTTTCTTTTCTGACATCTTCCAGTGTGCATCACAATAATAACTTGAGGTAACATAAGCTGCTTAAATAACTGTAGTCCACTTACCTTACTCAAGAAAAATAAAGGTCAATTTGCCTATTTAGATAATGTAGACTGTAATGGGTGGTCATGTTCTACCCTTTATTATGAACAATATGTTCTACCCATTTTCATTTTTTTATTTGCATACTGTGAAATTTTGGAATAAGTAAATGAGTGAGATAATGAAAATTACTAAAAACATTATTCAGGAATTAAAATAAATATTCATGACCTACTGTTCAGGATTCATGATTATTTCCTGTTAAAATGAACATATAATAGATTTTAATGCTTCTAAAGATATCTCAAAATAAATATTGTTAGAGTATTGATTTGGAAAAAATGATCTAGATGCTACCCTTCTATCATACTCCCTCCAATCCTTAATATAAGACATATTTACTTAATTTGATTAAATCAAGGAAGTTGGTTAAGTTAATTAATATGGTATGTATTTTATAAAACATTCTAGTCATCTTCCTTAATTCCCTTCTCCCCTCTCCTCCTTGATTATGGTTGAGAAAGCATTAGTAGAGGTAAATTAGGAAAACATTGACAAATATAAAAACCATGTCTTATATTTAAGACCAAAACCAACTCCCAAAATATATTTTATATTAAGGACCGGAGGAGTATATGGTATTATGGTATAATGGGTTGTGTGAGCATCAATTCTAATGATTTGTTATTGAGGCCAGGTTTCCTGTTTTAGCTATCCGATAAAAAATGAAAAGGGAAGAGATTAATTAGATGACGAATCATTGTATACTCCTAGTATATCCAACCAGTATTATTGCTTCTCATAATTCACAGTTTATTATCCTAGGGGAACAGTTCGATGAAGCAAAAAGTGCAGGAGCAGATTTGGTGGGTGGAGAGGACCTGATAGAACAGATAAAAGGAGGATTTATGGAATTCGATAAATTGATTGCTTCTCTTGATATGATGCCTAAGGTGTTGCCTTTTCTCACCAATGCTAGACTTTCTCTTTCATTTTTCCAAAAAGAATTTTTCCTGTTTATTATCATATACTTCAAAGAAACCTTAAATACCTCAAATTTCAAAAAAGTAGTATGAATGGTTGGTTGCTGGCTAAATTATTTACAATATGGTCTCCCAATGTGAGCTGAAATCCACCTGTTCAGAAGTTAAGAATTCTTCTTGTGGTTGTTAATGTAGAAACTGCCAGGTTCATTATTCTCCTCCTTTTCTTTAGCGAGTTAAATATTATAAATCACTTGATATGAGATGCAACCCAATTAAATCACATGATATGAGATATGAGATGCTTCTCTGCTGCTCATTATATTGTAATAAACCTAGTATGAGGTTAAAGTTAATTTTGTTATGTGGTGTAAGCCATTTAAACACATACATAATAAATCTCTCCCCTGATTGAATTTCTGGTAATTCTGTAGACATTATTTAGTGGTGGATTTGTTTTTGGCAAAATCTTTTAATTTTCAATGATCCCTATACCAGGTTGCTAGTCTTGGTGAAATCCTGGAGCCAAGGGGCCTGATGCCTGATCCAATAGCTGGTACTGTAACAGCCAATATTCCTCAGGTAGACTATCCATTTTTCTATGGTTTACAATCACTTTCTAGAGGAAACTCATTTTCTATTTGAAACTGGAAGCGCTATGCGGTTGCTTTTCAGTTTCTCCCTGATCCCCTTCCCCAAAAATAATGATTACACAATTAGTCAAACTCATACTTGCCAAATCAAATCCCCCCCCGTTTTTGCCCTTTTAGTGGGAGAGGAATGTGGATCCTGTCCGTATAAGGTGGAAAAATTACTCATTTTGAACTATTTCTTGCTGTCCAAATCATTGGCAAGTCTCTATTTTTTTATTAAAAATAAATAAAGTATTCTTGGCAGATGGGAGCAGTGCAATTTCAAATTAATTAAAGGCTAGAATTTGTTGAAGATGATTGTCATTTTTCCACTTAAAATTGACAGTATCCTCGGGCATGGGAGAGAAACTTTTGCGGGCTGAGAATTTTGTGCTTGTGACAGCAGCAACTCCTTCCTTTTCAAAAGCATTTACTAAATCAGAGTGCCTTGAATTCCTTCTTTTTCAGGCCATAGCAGAATTCAAGCAAGAAAAGGTCGAGTACAGAGCAGATAAAACTGGAATTGTACACTTGTCTATTGGGAAAACCGACTTTTCCAAGGAGGACCTTCTCATAAACTTAATTGCCGCAATAGTATGTTCTAACCAGAATCACTCGTGTTTATGCATTTTACTCACTAAAGGGGATTTGAACATGATTGGTTGTCATAACTTTTTTACAGAAATCAGTAGAAGCAAACAAACCAGCTGGTGTTAGAGGTGTGTACTGGAGAAGTGCACACATATCAGCAATGGGACCTTCTATCAGGTTAAACATCAGAGAGATGCTGAATGGATTACAAGCTTCCATCTAATAAGATCTGAAGTGTAGTACAGTACACATCTGTAAATGCTTTGTTTTAATAAGTGCTCTGGGTTAGGGCCTCTGTTAGATCTTGCACCAAATATCTGATCAGTCCAAAGATGGTATGAAAAGTGACACAGCCCTGGGATATGATGAACATGAAGATCCTTTGGTGGCTATATCTAACTGTTGAAATCTGGCCCCAAAAGTATGCACGCGGCATTGTCTTTGGCCCCAGAGGTGGATAATCTTGTATTTACTTCAACGCTAATTTATTGAATTTTTTTTTGGTTATGCCATTATTAAGTTCTTAATCTTTAAATATATATATATATATATATATATAGGTTTTGACCATTTTATTCAGCTTCTTTGTTCTTTGCACTCGTTACAATTGGTGTGGGTAATTAAACTCTTGTATCCTTTTTTTACCATTTGGTTTCCAGTGTTGTTACCAGGCTTTCAGAATGATTTTTCTTTTTTCTAGTAAGGATTGAAATCAAGAGCTTGCTTAAGGGAGAATCAAGTCTTTTCCTTAGTGGCAATGGACCATTTTGTGATTGCTAAATTTCGGGAAATATGCATTATTGAAGACTGGTTTATATATTTGGAATAAATGCCAGGGCTTAAACTGCGAATAAAAATGAAATTAGATCAGATCAGCAGTAAAAATATCTCTAATATCTCTATATCTTATTGGTGGATCATTATGAATCCTAATAGTATCTAATTTGTCAACTGTTCATGATATGCTTGAGAAATTCGATCATATCAGCAGTCGAAAAAATCAATAACTGCTTTCTCAGAACTCAATAGTAAGGTTCATCAAACTTGAACATAATCTTAGGTTTTAAAAGTTATACATAATTTTTATAGCATTTAACTTAATTGTTTTAGATTAAAATTTTTTCATGACATCCAAAAATGTGACTAGTGAAGGTCGTGCTATTTGTCCGAAACTAGTTTTTGCACTCACTGCAGATGGTGGAATTTTTATCACCCTAATACAATTTCAATAGTCCATGTATAAATTTTTAACTGATGGTTTTGAGTAAAAGATTATTTCTGAGATTATCTTTATTTAAATACTATACATAATAAAATATTTTTTTAAAAAAAATAAAAGTAAACAACAATTAAATTAAATTTGGACAATTCAGAATTGGAACCAAAACATTAGTGTATAATTATAAATAATGTAACTTACAATAAATTTTATAAAGGCATAGGAAGACTAAAGAGAATGTTCAGTGAGATTATTAACAAGGTTTCGGAACCCGGACCGGGCCGGCCTAGGAACCGGTGCCTAAACCGGACATTACCAGTTCACTTTTTTAAAAAAATAATAATAATTTTTTAATATTTTTCCTTAGAATTTTATATTGCTTAAAATATTTAATTTCTCACTGATTTAGTTCCGGTTTAGCTCCGATTTGATCTCGGTCTGACCTACTGACCTTTAACCCAGTACCCCGACCGATTCAATACCTAGTCCGAGTTTTAATAACTTGATTATTAATCGGGATTTTAGTTAATAACTTATTTAAGGATGTAGTTGTATAATTCACGTAACCAACTCCACATAATAGAATAATGCTTTATTGAATTACAGACTTTATATGTTTTACATTCATATGAAATAGAAATTAATTGTGGCAAGAGTAAAGCCCTTGCAGAATTCACCATAAACTTGAAATATTCCCCCAGAAACATGTTGCCACTTAGATAACATTTGAAATTCAATATTTACAGAGTAGTTGTGCTTTGGAATTTGATCAAAAGACGTATGGAGGCCTCTTGAACAAGCAAAATTACATACCAAAATTTAAACATTTTCAATGGATCAATGGGGCAAAAGCATGGTCGTTTCAATACAAAAGATTAAAATATTAAACACAAGGCATCACCATTGACCAAGAGAAATAAATAAATACACTTATGGCTTCTCTCAGCGTTGATTCTCTACCATCAACCCTGCAATTTTACCCCATCGATCACCTTCACCCCAAACTGAAGAACAGATAGAAAATCACGCGTCAAAAATATAACAAGGCAAAAAGATAATAATAATTTCATACGTATAAATATTTTTCAGTTAATCCACCTCTAACACGTCCACATATTAATACAAAAATTTAACAGCATTGGACTACTATAAGCATGTCTGGTTTTTGATAGGTAAGAAGTAAGAATTAGGAAGAAGAGAGAAAAGAGAGGAAAGAATCGAGAACAGAGAGAAAGAAGAATGTTTCTATTATTATTCACTAATCATCATCATCATAAGCAACTCTCAACAATAGCCTAACCCTTCCTTATATAGGCCTAGTAATAACTGATAGGATAGGATTACACTAACTAACAATTCATATAACCCACGTGGCTCATAGGACCAGTAAAGGCCACTTATAATATCCTACATGCGGCCTCATCGACTTAATGGTGTGCCAATCACTAAATCCCAAATTAAATCCCTTAAATCCCTAATTACTAATATTTACAATCTACATATCAATACTCCCCCCTTAAGAACCCTTGTCCTCAAGGGTCAGCGATTGGAAAAGCAGGGAACTGCTGCTGTAACTGATAAAGCAGCACCCAAGAAGCTTCCTCTTCAGGCAGCTGCTTCCATTGGACAAGAACTTCAGTCACAATTCGTCCCTTCCTCCTGCCAATTCGTTTCTGCAGAATCCTCTCTGGTTCCTTACAAACAGGAGGTTCTGGCCAATTAAGTGGTGGATGGCGCTGCTTTACAGATGGATTAGGACACAATTTAAGCAGAGAAATGTGAAAAGTGTCATGAATTCGAGATTCCACGGGCAACTCCAATTTATAAGTGACAGGTCCCACACGTTGCTTAATTCTATAAGGACCAAAAAACCGAGGAGCTAATTTCTGATTGCTTCTAGAGGCTGCCGAAATCTGTCTATAGGGTTGAAGCTATAGGAAAACCCACTGACCTTCCTGAAATTCACGATCAGTTCTATGAGAATCCGCCCTTTGCTTCATCATGTTAACAGCCCGTGCTAGATGATGCTTAGCCACTAAAAGAGTTGCCTCTTGCTCAACAAATGACCTATCCACAGCATCAACTATAGCCGATCGAGGCAAATAAGGAACATACACACGGTTTTTGCCCATACAAAAGTTCATGAGGAGTAACCTTAGTAGCTGAATGAAAAGTGGTATTATACCACCACTCAGCCAAAAAGGCAACCAACGAAACCATTCATTTGGCAGCTCCCAACACATACAACGCAAATAGGTCTCTAAACACCAGTTTAAGACCTCCGATTGGCCATCCGTTTGGGGAAGATAGGAGGAAGTAAGTTTCTGATCAATCTTCAGCACTTTAAGAAATTCTTGCCAAAAGTTACTGATAAAGATAGGATCCCGATCTGATATTATTTCTACTGGCCCCCATGTAACCGATAGATGCTGTCCAGAAATTGCAGAGCTAAAGTAGATGCTGAAAACGGGTGTGCAAGGGCGATGAAGTGACCATACTTACTGAGCCTATCAACTATCACCCAAATAGTATTTCTCCCATTAGATTTGGGTAGACCCTCAATAAAGTCCATGGTGATACTCTCCCAAACCTTACTTGGAATCGGTAGTGGTTGAAGTAGCCCCGGATATGTCACTGTCTCATATTTACAGCAAGCACACACATCACACTGTCTAATGAATTCCTTCACTTCCTCAAACAGATGCTTCCACCAAAATAGGGATCTTACACGCTGATATGTAGCATGTATTCCTGAATGACCTCCCTGGGAAGAGGCGTGTAGCTATTCCAAAATCTTATGACACACCCTAGGTTCATTACCCACCACCAAATGACTTCCCCTTCTCAGCAAGGTCCCATCCCACTGAAATTTACTGTCTGCACCAGAACCAGAACCCTGCTGAAGATTGACAATAAGAGCAGCTATCTCAGAATCAACCTCCCAACTACCCTTTATATCCTCCAATAAATCGCCTGAACAAGTGGATAATGTAATCTGAAAAAACTGTAATTTTGGCATTCTGAAGAAGGCATCAGCAACATTGTTATTGGAACCCTTTTTATAATGGATTTCATAATCATAACCCATAAGTTTAGAGATCCAATACATCTGAAATGAAGTTCAGTTTTTGATCCAGCAAGTATTTCAGACTTTGTTGATCAGTTCGTATCACAAATCGCCTTCCTTCCAAGTACTGATGCCAATGTTCAACAGCTTGAACAACGGCTAATAATTCTTTCTCATAAATGGATAACCCATGATGACACGGAGCCAAACCCTTACTAAAAAATGCAAAAGGCTGACCACTCTGCATCAGGACAGCCCCAATACCCAAGGAACATGCATCTGTCTCCACCACAAAAGGCTTGGAAAAATCAGGAAGTGCAAGTACTGGCGCTGAACTCAGGGCATCTTTTAATTTCTGAAAAGTGTTAGTAGCATCTGTTGACCATTTGAACTGATCCTTCTGTAGTAAATTGGTCAACGGCTTGGCCAACACCCCATATCCTCTAATGAACTTCCTATAATAACTTGCCAACCCAACAAAAGAACGTAATTGCTTGACCGTGGTTGGTTCAGGTCAATCCTGTACTGCCTTAATTTTCTGCAGATCAGTGGAGACAACCCCAGCAAGTATAATGTGTCCTAAATATTCAACTTTAGTAGCAGCAAAGGTGCACTTGCTTTCTTTGACAAAGAATTGGTGTTTCCTCAAAAGCTCCAAAACTATTCTTAAGTGTTCTAAATGCAAACACATGCTGGAACTATAAACAAGAATATCATCGAAAAAGACAAGGACAAACCGGCGCAAGTGGTCTCGAAAGATGCTATTCATGGCACCTTGAAATGTGGCAGGAGCGTTGGTGAGTCCGAATGGCATAACCAACCATTCGTAATGTCCCGAGTGAGTCCTAAATGCTGTCTTGTAGGAGTCACAAGGTTCCATTCTTATTTGATGGTAGCCTGCTCGTAGATCCAACTTTGTAAACCAACGAGCTTCCCTAAGTTCATCCAATAATTCTTCCACCAGTGGAATTGGATATTTATTCTTAATCGTTCGTTTATTAAGTTCCCTATAGTCAATACACATACGCCAAGAGCCATCTTTTTTCTTGACTAAGACTATGGGAGAAGCAAAAGGGGAGGAGCTTTCTTGTATTACCCCTATCTCCAATAAACCCTTCACTTGCCTTTCGATTTCATCTTTCTGTATAGCAGGGTATCGGTAGGGCCGCAGGTTAACAGGGTCTACACCTTT
Source organism: Inga leiocalycina (assembly GCA_963242795.1). Classification (NCBI taxonomy): domain Eukaryota; kingdom Viridiplantae; phylum Streptophyta; class Magnoliopsida; order Fabales; family Fabaceae; genus Inga; species Inga leiocalycina. Next base: position 11,368,437 of record OY725329.1, on the reverse strand, counting down.
TAGTAAAATCACTGGGTGGTTATGGCCCTCACGGAGTGGTGGTAAGGACTGTGGTTCAGCAAAAACATCCATAAACTACCGTAACAATTGATTAATACCCCCTGTTGTATCTGGAGGTTTACCTTCGAGGACACACGACTGTGATTCTGAATCTGCAACAGAATGCAAGAGAAAAAGTTGACTACCATCTGACACATGACTATCAAGTCGTTTCACCAACTTACAGTCTGATACAGGAGTGGACCGCAGAGTACACATAGACCCCTTATACCAAAATGTCATGGAGAGATCATCGTAATTCCAGGAGGCATGGTGTACTATTTCTTGCAGCCAATGAAGCCCAAGAACGATATCATACGTTTTTATTTCCATCACTCGCAAGTCAAAAGCAAAGTCTTGGCCCTGCATCTTCCATTTGAAATCTTTCCAAATGCCAAAAAGTTTCAATCGTGAACCACCTGCGACTTCCACCTCCCCACACGATTTAGCATTCTCTTTCCATTCAAGTTTCCTAGCGAGATTATAATCCAAATACCCGTGAGAAGCACCGTTATCAACCAATATCTGTACTGGCTTCCGTCCCACAAACCCCTGAATTCGCATAGATATGATGCCAATGCTCCCCTGAATGGCATGAAGGGATATCTGCAGACATTCGTCCCCATCTGGAAGGGGTTCAACCTACGGTTGTACGTCCCCGTCGCATGACGCATCATCATCTCGCTCACATTCCTGATCAAGTTCGATTAGTTGAACCTGCATCCGTTGACATTGAGGGCAAGTGTGACCACGCGAAAACGGTTTATGGCAATAGAAGCATAAGTTTCTTACACGCAAATCATCCAAATCATCTTGGCTGAAGGCCTTTGATCCTCGTGAATTCGAGAACCCTGTGCGTGATATTGAGGCCGTGGAAGAAGCAACACTAGAATTATTGTCAAATTTAGCCGAATACAAGCTCGGTTTAACCGAAGTCACCGTTTTAGTGTCGGCAATATGGGACCCATTGGAAAAGGATGGAGTCTTGGAATTCCGCCACCTGGAGAAAGACCCTGACACGTCACTGTTGTTGCGTTTTGACACTGGTTTAAAAACAGAGTCCTCCTGTAGATTATATTCATAAATTTTCGCTATACTTCTGGCCTCCAACAAGGACCGAAGTCATTGCAATCGAACTTGTCTCACACAGTCACCCCGAAGGCCTTCAATGTAGGCTTGGGTAGCATGGTTTTCCTGTAATCGTAGTTTACAACGGAGCGTATCAAACTCATCGTTGTAGTCCTCAAGCGACCCCGTCTAGTATAGGCGTTTGAAGTCACCCATCGGTGAGTCATATGGTGAGCCGAAGCGAACCTGAAGAGCGTGTTTATATTCAATCCAAGAAATCGCTCTACCCTGTTCTTCTTCCATGTACACTCGGTGCTAGACATAACCTTTCTCATCAAGATTGATGCTGGCGAGTCGCACCTTCCAAGCGTCCGGTGTCCCGTCAAGATCGAAATATCGCTCACAATTGTAAATCCATCCCTCAATATCAGTACGTAGAAATCTTGGAAAGTCCATTTTTGTTAATCTTGTTGGTGGTGTATATTCGCCCGTACGATGGTGCCCAGCTCGATCATTCTGGCGTAGTCCCGTTGTTTCGTGCGGACCTGTGCCAGGGGTTAAAGAAGTGATCCGGTTAGTGAGAGCTTGAACCGCCGCAGGCAACCCAAAAAGGTGGTGCAAGGTCTCTTCGATGGCTTGGAAGCGAGCTTCGGCAGAATCAGCCATGTCGGTGACAGACGCCTGGGAGCGGGTGGTAACCATTCAAGAAAAGAGAATTGAGAAGCAGGGGAACAATAGGCCGAGGAACTCAACGCTCTGATACCACTGATAGGTAAGAAGTAAGAATTAGGAAGAAGAGAGAAAAGAGAGGAAAGAATCGAGAACAGAGAGAAAGAAGAATGTTTCTATATTATTCACTAATCATCATCATCATAAGCAACTCTCAACAATATCCTAACCCTTCCTTATATAGGCCTAGTAATAACTGATAGGATAGGATTACACTAACTAACAATTCATATAACCCACGTGGCTCATAGGACTAGTAAGGGCCACTTATAATATCCTACATGCGGCCTCATCGGCTTAATGGTGTGCCAATCACTAAATCCCAAATTAAATCCCTTAAATCCCTAATTACTAATATTTACAATCTACATATCAGTTTCAAGTGAAAAACCACTACAACCAAACACGTGCTGAGTAGTATTCCCTCTCATCTTTAATATAAAATCTATAATTGAACTACAAAATAAATCTTATATTAAGGACTGAAGAGAGTATCTCACTTAAAATGTATATTGAGCATTTCTTTACACACAAACAGTTCTTATGCAACTAACTTTCAAAAGACACTTTGCTAGTTTCATACAAAATTTTATGGAGAATGACAACAAAGAACCCCATCAAATGGTTAATATCATAAATAACATTTTAAAATCTTTAGGGTTGAAATTTAGGAAAACAAGTACTTAAGTTGGGAATGTAAATTAGGATGTGGTCCTGATTTGACATTAATGTTTTCATGAGGTCCTTAGTAGCCATTCTCCCAAATTCATATCTCACATTAAGTTCCTTTTAGCCTTGTTAACTAAATATACCACTTGGCTTTTTTTTTTTCCTTATAACAATTTCAATTGTGATACAAAGGATGGAAATTTAATATACCTTGGTAGTTACTATCCTACACAATAATTTATACCATCTAGCCAGGGGTAAATTTACCTTTTGAGACTTTCTCAATCCAAGGCCCATTCATTACATTTAATATACTGCACACTTCACTGTATTCCAGATCTGGTAACAACTTTGGGGTAAGCAAGAAACATCTGCATCACATTTATGGCACTTCATTATTAATAGCCCAGTAAAGCTGTGGAGTAGAAAAGCATTCCACCAAGAAAATTATACATAAGCACATAATTTTCTACATATGGTGACCCAGCAAAAAATTATTAATAGCCCTTTTTACTGCATGCACTCTATAGCCTCAGAAACACAACAAACAAGAATGATGAATGATCTTGCTTTATAATAATAGCCATACGAAAATGATGCAGGGAAGGAACTGATGAAAAGTGTAAATGCTTACTGTGGTGTATTTGGCTGGCTGGCAGCTCTCACTAGTTGCTGGAACATTTTTCTTTCATTTATTGGGTCCATGCCTTAAAAAACAAAAACAAAAGAAAGAAAATGGTTCTCAGCAAACGTCTCTTTCTTGCAGTAAAAGGTAAATCTATAAAGCAATCACTTCAAACAGTAAATACCTTGATTAATTTCGTCAACCACTCTGAATGGGCAGTTGGTAAGATCTTGAAGAGAAACAAGATACAGAATAGTAGAAACTGATCGCTCCTGAAAATTAAAACATGTCTCAAGGTACATTAAGAGAGAATATGTTAAAGAAAGTGTCAATGTAATTAAAATGAATCATTCTGTTATACCCCTCCAGACTGATGGTGGGCACTCAGAACTTGAAGCTGTCCTGTTGGTCTGATGATATCATCAAAACAAATATAGGGTGTAAGAGACGTCGGCATTAATGGAATAGGGAAATAGGCAACTTTGACCGCATAAACAAAGACAAAGCAATGCATAGTTCGAGCAAAATCCTGCAGTAAATGGATATTACTCCAAAAATAGTGTGTGAACTGTGACCAAAAGATTACATTTGGATCTTACTGTAAAATCTCAGAGGATAAGACCAAAATCAATTTCCCTAGAATTAATTTCTATATGCTAAGCTTACATCTTGGAAGGAAAAAGAAAGCATTCCTGCAGAACTAATGCAAACTGTGGAGTGAATTACAAGTTTTCCATATGCATCCATCATAAAAGAAATTAGTCTTTGACCAGACCTTAAAACGGATATATAGGAGAAACCTAATAATTGTTCACCATAGTTCTAAAAAAAACAGATGTTAGACCATATGAATGCATATATACTACAAAAATTAATAAGGTCTCAGCACAGCAGTCACCTGAACTTCACTTTTATGAGTATCCCAAACTGATCGAAGTTCACGTCACGCTCATCTGGGAAGGGAGAGAACCATTGAAGGAAAACTGAACCAAGAAAACTAGCAAGATCTCTTCAGGTTGGCTAAGTACATACCTAGTGAAACTTCTCCTGCAACAGCCATCTCTTGGAAATTACGACAGAAAGTTTCGTTTATCTGGGCCACAAGGTTCCTCAATGTTGGAAGCCATGTCCCCTGCAAATAACTAAAATGTTGGAGCTTCTATCATGACAATTATATCTTGTCAACACAACCAGGCACACAGACATAAAAAGATACTAGATGAGTGAATCTCCAATTCTATCATTACTTGGGCTTCCACATGGGTGATTTGCGATCCTTTTTGTTTTAGTTTTTATGTTTGTATAAAGTATCATCAGTACTAAAAAAACCATCATAATATTAAAATAACGATGCAAACGGCATCAGCAGCAGTATTATGATTTAACTTTCGGAGTTCACCTTTTATGATGATAAATCATTGTTAAAGCTCCCAAAGGGGGGGAAAAAGTTAAGAATCAGGGTCTGTTTCCTATAAAGATGGCATAAATTAATACATGAAAGGCAGAAGTTAGGTTGGCAGAGAATAAGATATCCACCAAAACTAACAAAAGTGAGCCCAAGGTTACAAATATGTACCAAAGTAAGCCAATTTATTGCATGTGCTACCTTAAAAAGACCATGATTGATCATCAATCAAAGGAATGGTCAGGAAATCATAGTCTACTGGAATACATCCGCAAAATCATCGCCAAGGGAATGAAACTAATGTGAAACCTCCAAATGCAAATTCATGAAATCTGAGTTACTCACCTTAAGGGCATCTACTTCAGTTAGACACCCACTTACTTCCTTCTTATCTTCTTCAAGTTTTGTGGCTAAAGATCCTATCTGCTTGGTGATTACAAATACAGACAATCATTTAAAAATGAGGAGAAAACAGAAGCAAATGGATACAAGAAATGACAGAAATGATACCTGACGATCACGATTCTCATATTGTTCTAATACATTATGATTGACAAAAAGTATAGAATTAGCTTGAGAAGTGGTATCTTGGATAGCAGCTTCCAAATCCTCAATAGTAGTGGGCATCTAAATAAATTACATCAGAGAAATATTATTATGCTTCAATAAGAGAGGACACATGTGACTTTCCCTTAGTCACAAGCATAATTAAACATTTAAATTGTCAATGGGCCTTCACTTAATAGTAGGGCTGTTATGCTGGCATGCCTATTTAGCATACACCAACTACACAATGCTACAAAAAACTCTCTAAACAAACCTCAAGAAATTCCTTCTCAAGATCTGGAGTGATGGGAGCAATTGATTCAGCACGTCTCAGACATTCTGAAAGCTGCTGTCGGCAATTCTCAGTCTCCTTCTTGCCTGAAGTAACAAAAAGGTGATTGCAAGTCCCACGTGGTTTAAAACTGATGTTAAAACAATTAATCTGAAATTTAGGAAAATTTAAAAGGTAAGGAAAAATCAGTTATTCACAGGTTTCAAATTGTAATGATGCTTGTAAACCAAGCTTCTCATGCTGCTTCAAACCGGCCTCCAACTCCCTAATCTAAGACAATTGAAAAGGCAAAGGCGTTAGATAAGAGAAACTTTCTGATATTACACTAATATTAGGGCACCAAATATCCATAATTTGATATATCAAAATGTGATGGCCCCAAGACTTAACATTTTGATGATAAAAATTTTTAAACTTGGGGAATTATTTTCATTTGTTTCCTTCTATTTTAGGGAAACAATACTTTTATTGATCACCAATATACAATATCCATAATTCTGCTCAGCAGTGATGTTAGCATTAGAAGGGAAGAGAATAAAAACAAGAAGTTACTAATTCACTGGACACCTATTACAACCATCAAACCCCTATTTATAACCCTAATAAGCATATTTCCTAAACTACCCCTTTCCTTACTACTATTCCTGTTAGGAAACAATGTAGTAGGAAACAATGTAAATATCCCACTTAATTAGGGATTGTTAGTATCCCACATAATTAGGGGATTATGATCTCAATCATCATAATGAGTGATAATGAGCCATTAATGATGAGGCTCCTACTTTGTATATAAATACCTAGTGATTACATGAATAATATACAACTTCTTCAGTGAATATTTGGTTTACATGGTATCAGAGCCTGAGTGCTCCTTGTTGTTCGTTTCTGGTCTTTCGTTTCCGGCGTCGGTCAGTCAAAGTGCTCTGTCAGTACTGTTCATCGTGCAAGAGGCTTCGGTGGCCGAGGGAATCTGAGGACACGCGCCCCACCACTGGCTCCGCCCGTCCCCCGATCGGCCCGTCCCCGGAGCGCCGTCGTCATCGGACCTGCGCTTGGCCGTCACGCGCCACCCCTCACTCTCGCCGGAACTCCACGCGCCGGCGCGTGAGCGTGACCTCCGGCGAGTTTTCCGACCCCGTTTGCTGTGCTGACGTCGACTCCCTGCCGCCGGCCTCCCTGTGGTGGTTTCGTGTTGTGGGTCTCTCCGATTGGGATCTTTGTGGTTGATTTCGGCATTTGGTCTCGTTTTTTTGCTGTTGGGTTGCGTTTTTGCTTCTGTTCTGGTATGCTTCTGCCCTAACTGTCCTCTTAGCTGTCTTTGGTTTTCGTTTGTCCCTCTGTTGGATGCTTCTGCCCTAGGAGGAATACATTGGCTTTCGTTTGTCCCTCTGTTGAAAGGATTTCTGCTCTATTTACCTCTATTAGCTTAGAAGCATATTTGGTTTTCCTTTGTGTGGCTTGGATTCACTCTTTTGGGGCTGTTTGGTGGTTGTGGTGGTGAACCCATTTTAGTTGATTGCTTCTTTGGTGTGTGTACTTGGTTGGGGCTCTCTATTTTTGGTGTGGTACTCTCTATTTGCATTAATGGCTGATTCCAAGGCTAGTGTTACTACTGAAATTGTCCCTGTGACCAACAAAATCACTGAGCACAAATTGACCTGGACAAACTATCTGGATTGGAGCAAGACTGTACGCATGTACTTGCTTAGTATTGAGAAAGAGGGCCATTTGACTGATACGCCTCCTACAGATGACCCTAAAATGGCTTGGGCACGAGCTGATGCCCTTTTGTTCCTACAAATCCAGAATTCCATTGATAGCGAAATCCTTCCCTCGGTTAGTCACTGTAATACTGTTAAGGAACTAATGAGCTGCTTGGAATTTCTGTACTCTGGAAAAGGCAATATTACTCGCATTCATGATGTCTGTAAGAGATTCTGCCGTGCTGACCAGCAGGGCCGTTCTTTGAAGATTTTTTATGTGGAATTTAAGAAAATGTATGAAGAGTTGAAGATGTTAATGCCACCTACTACTGACCTTAAAGTTCAGGTTGATAATATGGAGAAACTGGCGATTATCAGCTTCCTTACTGCCCTTGATCCAGCTTATGAGACAGTTCGTTCCCAAGTTCTGTCTAGTTCTGACCTTCCTTCGCTTCAGGATGTGTACTCTCGTGTGCTACGTGCCGATAGTCTCTTACACTCGACTCCTACTCCTAATGCTAGTGCGTTAGCTGGCCGTGGTCTCACTGATAACCGTCATCAGAGTTTCGTGCCATCTGGTAGTACACCATCTTCGACCTCTGCTGATTCACGACACCAAGGTCCCCCTCACTCAGGGAACAATACCCCGACCCCTGGTCCTATTGTGTGCTTCTATTGTCAAGAACCAGGTCATACCAAACGATACTGTCGTAAGTTGCAAAACAAGCTGCAACGCACTGGAGCTGCCCATATGGCCCAATCCTCAGATCAGTCGGCCACTATTCCCTCCACTTCGAGTGCACTTGCTACAGGTAACAATGACTCATGCCTTGCTACCTCTTCCTCGAAGTGGATCATCGATTCCGGTGCTACTGACCACATGACAGGTAACCATCATTTGTTCTCTACGTATGCACCCTATGCCAACCCCTCATCCATCACTATTGCCAATGGTTCTGCTTCTCGTGTCCTTGGATCTGGCACTGTTACACCTACATCCTCTGTTTCTTTATCATCTGTCCTTAATGTCCCTGACCTTGCCTTTAATCTTCTGTCTCCTAGCAAGCTTACTCGTCAATTGAACTGTTTTATCTCACTGTTTCCTGATCATTGTGTGATTCAGGATCTTACGACGAAGCGGATTATTGGTAGGGGATATGAATCCGGCGGTCATTACTTTCTTGACGATCGGGTGCCGCGTTCAGTTGCTTGCTCTAGTGGTTCCTCTCCGTTTGACGTTCATTGTCGTTTAGGTCATGTGTCATTGTCTTCCTTGAAGAGGTTATATCCTCAGTTTCATCTTTTGTCATCTTTAGAGTGAGTCGTGTCAGTTTGCCAAACACCACCATGTTCACCTGGCACCTCGCGTCAATAAACGGGCTGCGTCCGCCTTTGACTTAGTTCATTCTGATGTTTGGGGTCCTTGTCCTGTCGTGTCCATGTCTGGTTTTAGGTACTTTGTTACTTTCGTTGATGATTTCTCTCGAACCACCTGGCTTTATTTAATGAAAAGTCGTTCTGAATTATTTTCTCATTTTTGCAATTTTTGTGCCGAGATCAAAACTCAGTTTGGTGTCTCTGTGAAAACCTTACGCAGTGATAATGCTAAAGAATATTTCTCTACCCAATTTCACGACTATATGCTTACACATGGCATGCTTCATCAGTCCTCTTGTTCAGATACACCAGCTCAGAATGGTGTAGCTGAAAGAAAGAATCGACACTTATTAGAAGTTGCCCGCGCCCTCATGTTTCAAATGCATGTTCCTAAATCCTTTTGGGCTGATGCTGTGTCCACCGCCTGCTTCCTTATTAATCGTATGCCATCTCCTGTTCTCAGTGGTGACGTTCCATACACAACTTTGCTTCCTTCCAAACCCTTGTTTCCTCTTGATCCCAAAATCTTTGGTTGTGTCTGTTTTGTCCGAGATATTCGTCCCTGTGTCACTAAACTTGATCCTAAATCTCTCAAGTGTGTCTTCCTTGGCTATTCTAGGGTTCAGAAGGGTTATCGGTGTTATTCTACTGATCTTCGGCGCTATCTTGTGTCTACCGATGTTACTTTCCATGAGTCCACTTCGTTCTTCCCTGTCCCTGCTCTATCTCCATCTCCTACCCCTAACCCCGTCCTTGATGACCTCTTAGTGTATGAGGTTCATTCCCCACCAGTGCAAGCGTCTATGTCGGCCCCTGCTCCACCGCCGATCCACCAAGTTTATCAGAGACGTCCTAAGGAAAGTAATGCCGCTGCTCGTATTTCTGACCTACCAATGCCCGCCTCGGCGCCTGATCCGCACTTAGTCCCTTCATCTTCTCCTAGTTCTGACCCTATACCAGTGCCTGATACTCTAGATCCTACTGCCCCTTCTGCTGACCTGCCCATTGCCCTCCGCAAAGGTAAACGCACGTGTACGTACCCGATTTCCTCGTTTGTTTCCTATAATCACCTGACACCAGCATCATGTTCCTTCATAGCATCCTTAGACTCTCTTACTATTCCCACCAATCTTTCCCAAGCCTTGGCCCATCCCGGTTGGTGTGCTGCGATGGAAGAAGAAATGATGGCCCTTGATAAGGTTGGTATCTGGACTCTTGTTGATTTACCTCCTGGAAAGAAGGCTATTGGGTGTAAGTGGGTGTTTGCCGTTAAGACGAACGCTGATGGCACCTTGGAACGATTGAAAGCTCGATTGGTTGCTAAGGGTTATGCTCAAACGTATGGTGTTGACTACTCCGAAACTTTCTCCCCTGTGGCCAAGTTGTCCTCTGTTCGTCTGTTTATCTCTATGGCAGCTACCCATGGATGGGATCTTCATCAACTGGATGTTAAGAATGCTTTTTTGAATGGTGATCTTCTTGAGGAAGTCTACATGGAGCAACCGCCTGGCTTTGTTGCTCAGGGGGAGCATGGCAAGGTATGCCACCTTCAGAAGTCTTTATATGGTTTGAAACAGAGCCCTCGTGCTTGGTTTGACAGATTCAGTTCTGTGGTTAAGAAATTTGGTCTGAACCAAAGTAAATGTGATCATTCTGTGTTTTATCAACAAACGGAGGTTGGCATGATTCTCTTAGTGGTCTATGTTGATGACATTGTTATTACAGGGAGTGATACGTCAGGGATCTCATCACTCAAGGCCTTTCTTGATTCTCATTTCCAAACAAAGGATTTGGGTCCGTTAAAGTACTTTCTTGGGATCGAAGTTATGAGAAGCAAGAAAGGCATTCTCCTAACCCAGCGGAAGTATGTCCTTGATCTACTGAAAGAAACTGGGAAACTCGAGGCAACACCCAGTAGCTGCCCCATGATTCATAATCCTTTTTTGGACATTGATGATAGTATGCCGTTTGATGAACTACCCGAGGATGTGAGAAAAAAGATTGATCCTGAGAAGATTAAACCGTTTGCCTACCCTGAACGATACCGAAGGCTGATTGGAAAATTAAACTATCTCACAGTAACTCGCCCTGATGTAACCTTTCCTGTCAGTAAACTTAGCCAATTCATGGTAGCACCGACCGTTGCTCAGTGGGAAGCTTTGGAACATGTCCTGCATTATTTGAAGGGGTCCCCTGGTCGTGGTATACTCTATACAAATCATGGTCACACAAAGATTGAGTGTTTCTGTGATGCAGATCATGCGGGGTCAAAAACGACTAGGAGGTCTACTACAGGATATTGCGTTCTTGTTGGTGGAAACTTGGTATCTTGGAGGAGCAAGAAGCAGGATGTAGTGGCCAAGTCTAGTGCAGAGGCCGAGTATCGAGCCATGTCTCAGTCCGTACAGGAGATTGTGTGGATTCACCAGTTAATGAAGGAGGTTGGTCTTACCACATCATTGCTTGCAAAGTTGTGGTGTGATAATAAAGCTGCCTTACACATAGCCTCCAACTCCGTGTTCCATGAACGTACGAAACACATTGAGATTGATTGTCACTTTGTACGTGATAAGATCAAAGAGAACTTCATCTCTACAGGACATGTATCGTCTAGTGATCAGTTAGGTGATTTTTTGACTAAGGCCTTGGATGGCACACGAGTTGACTATCTTTGTAACAAGTTGGGCTTGATTAACATCTATGCTCCAACTTGAGGGGGAGTGTTAGGAAACAATGTAGTAGGAAACAATGTAAATATCCCACTTAATTAGGGATTGTTAGTATCCCACATAATTAGGGGATTATGATCTCAATCATCATAATGAGTGATAATGAGCCATTAATGATGAGGCTCCTACTTTGTATATAAATACCTAGTGATTACATGAATAATATACAACTTCTTCAGTGAATATTTGGTTTACAACTATTCCCACGTATCAATGTACTCCCCCAACAAAAAGATCCTTGCCCTCAAGGATCAGTACAAAAACGCAAAATAAAACATACTGAAAATAAGAATCTTTTTTTTCCCCTTCATTTTCCTATTTCCCAAAACTTGCTGCAGATATCCTCCACTCCAAAAGGCCAATATGATACTTAACAGAGGCCCGTAAAATACCCATAGCACAAACTTCATAAGATGTACGACCCACAAGCTACCAAAAAATATTTTGGGCCCTTATATCCAAGAAAAACCCAAACAACGTCCAGCACAAGGGTCCTGATGCTCAGCCCATTGCTAATGGGGTTCTCTTTTCCGCCACGTGAAACAACCGCAGTGTACATGAAAGGCATTACAATAAACCTGGACCACGTTCTCAGATTTGCTGCAAAAAAAGATTCCAAAAGTAGCAGAGACCAAAAACCCATGGCTCCTCCACGTGAAACACAAACAGCTGGCGAAGATTCACTAAATCGCAACAGGAATCCGAACTCTTGCCAGGCCCCACCCGACCCTGGAATTTCAACAGCACAACCTGACCCAATAACCAAACTCCCCCAACCTGAATCATCTCTGGATCGCCCTTTGCCTCCATCAATGGATACTTTTTTCCCAGCGACTATGTCGGAGCTTCTCCGATCGATGGACAATGAGAACTTCAACCCAAAAGTGAAAGCGTCATCGTTTTTGTTTGGCCGTTCACGGCAAAACTGCAATTCAAACCATTCCAATGAATGCGGTGAAATGTTAAGATTGCATGCAATAGTGAAATTGATTGTTTCTCTCGCCCTCATTTCACTACTCACCAGATTGTACTGTTTTCCCAGATAATGGGTATCAGTAACGCTATGACATTGAAGATTCACGCGGAGGGAATTGAGGTGGAGGGGCCTTGTAACAAGGTTGTGAACACCAAGATGAGGCAAGATCGTTGTCGCAGCAGCAATCATAGATGACAGAGCAAGAGAAGGGGACGTAGACAACATCGCAAAATTTGGAGTCAAGGTAGCTATTGTGTTCAATGGCAGTAACTTGGGTCCAAGTGATTCAGAGGATCGGCCAAACGGAGAACCCAAAAATGAAGACCTAGATGCCTCAAAATCACCAGTCCGAGCAACTAACGGCATTGCATTCAGCGGAGAAAAATTTAGGTTAGAGAGGATACCTTGAGGAGGTCGAAAATGCAGCAACTGGTTTGGAAGGAGGAGACATCGACGACAAAAATATAAAAAACCATAGCAAGGAAATTCATCGTTACCAAATCCTAGTTTTGACTGCTCTTCGATCCTTTCACATTTTTCTCCTTCATTTGCTTTGGCTTCATCGAATCGGACCTTGCCAGTCACCTTTGCAGCAAAATCTTCATTTTCAGAGGATTTGATTTCATCAACATCGTTTTCAGAGGATTTGTTCTTGTTTGAATCAACATCAGCCACGTTCAAAAAAGTGACCTCCTCTGTCTCAGCAACAGCAACGATGAGAGTTAAAATCTCACCAAATTCGTCCTTGATTCTTTCATGTTTCTCTTCGGCTATTACGTTTTCGTAGGAATCAGTTTCTTGTTCAGACAGATTGTTTCTACCTTCATCTTCATCTTTCTCATTCGATTCTTGTTGCTTCCATTGCTCCTGAAGATAAGCATAGTTAATGGCAGAGGAAAGGGTGGTTGGACCAAAAGACCATAGAGTATCTCGAATCTTTGATTGAAGGCCATAGATGAAGAATTTAATGGTAGTTGACTCGGCGTAAGGTATGAGCGCTTCAAATTGTTGTACATACTCCTTCACTGTCGACACCTGATTCAGCTGATAGAGCTCCTTAAGGGTTTTCATGGCAATGAGAGTATGGTGGAACAAATTTCCAGCAACCTCCGGCGACAGCGATGGCAGCGAGAGGGCTGGCTCTGATACCTTTGTTAGCATTAGAAGGGAAGAAGAGAATAAAAACAAGAAATTACTGATTCACTGGACACCTATTGCAACCATCAAACCCCTATTTATAACCCTAATAAGCATATTTCCTAAACTACCCCTTTCCTTACTACTATTCCCACGTATCAAGTGAAGATGGGTTGCAAACAAGTCCTCGTCACCAGCAAGTATCCCGCCACCAATAGTATAGCATTTGGCAATAGTGACAACATCTTAGATTCAACATCGATGGCAACTAGGTTCAACAGCAACAAGTTCAATGGCATATCTAATTATGTGATGATTTTTTTCCAAATTTTTTACTTAATATTTATGTCATTTAATTAATTTTTTCCCTCTTCTATCTTCAGACATTTTTTATTTTTCATCCATACCGAATATACATTCAAATTAGAAAATCTGATCCCATAGAAGGTTGGTTTCAATTTCCATTCTCTTTCCCATTTTCATTATTACTGAAAAGGGCATAAGAGTTATGCCAACTGCCAACATATTAGATGATGCGACTGAGGAGATAAGTAGGAAGAATGGCAAAGAGAGGGGAAGAGCGTTGAAAATTATGAGTTGTGGACAGCCATAGATAATTAATTGATAAAGTTCTTTGATTCATGATTCATGAAACACAATCTTATGAGTGGTGATTGTCATAATGTGCATTTTTATGTCTAAGCTTGTTTTTAATATAATTTTACTTTTACAAGTTGAAGTTTGCAAGCCTTCAAATAGTGTGAATGAGTGATAGCTAGTAAGAGGAAGATATCTTGCTGCCTGTCTTCAAAAAGCACCATAAACAACCCAGGCTTTTGTCTGAAATCTGTCCTGAAGAATAGCTTTAAAAGCACAAATAAACAGCTTAAGTAATTAATTACCTTAGCATCAAAGTCAAGAGTAGCCATATGTTTTTCAGCATAACTCCGTCTATAACCAATTGCCCCAAGAAGTAGGTTCTGTCATAATCAAATGGGAGAATAAGAAAGCAAATATTTTCAAAATGTTCAAAGAAAATCATTCAGAACAAGATTACTCAATTCTAATTGCAATAACTCAGTTTAAACCTGCACAAATGATAACAAGAAAGGAACAAAAAAACCTTGTCCTATATCACCTTAATTTTAATTGCATTGCGGAAACGCTGAATAGTACAATTTCTTGCTTCACCAGTCAGCTTAGCAATAACTAAATCCACGTCACCCTCCTCCGCCAATGATTCTAATTTCCTTTTCCTCAGTTCTAGGATCAGAACAGAAGATTCAACCTATTAGATACATAAAAAATCTAAACAAACCAAACAATCAAGAATTTGATTCTCACTGACCTCATTTCTTCATAATTAAATTAAAAATTCACTAGAAACTAAGTGTGTGGTTTTTGTTGTACAATAAGAGCCCAAAAGGTTTTTACATGTAGAGCGTGCTAATGATATTAATAAAACCAAACATGGATCTTACAAAATCTCACTTTTGAGATAATGTGTTCCTTGACAAGACAGACACAGAAAGCAAATATGACGCTCTCCTATATTGCAGCATGCCAGATTTAGTCACTTACCAATAGTGCGCATGATATCCCGGCGCTTTTCCTTCTCTTTAAGCACAGTAGTGTTTATTTCATCCTGGAAAGATATTTGAGATCAGTGTGTGTCTACACACAGATTTTGCTTAACATCAAACATATTCAGTTTCACAAGCACTCAAAAGAAGGAAACCAGTAAAGAATGAATTTTCTCCTGCCTACCCGCTGTCTCCGAAGATTAGCTGCTTCATTGCTTAGGCATCTCTCCTCATCTTGTAACCTTCTAGACGTTGCTTCCAAAGTTTCTATAGATTCTTCAAGGTCCATTCTGTGAGACCTCAGCTTCTCTATTTCTCTAGCGTCTATATCTGAAAATAACAGAAATCAGGATGGGTAAGAGCCAAGAAACTAGAAACTTAAACAACTCTGCAAAATCAATATATTGATTTGAAAGGTGACATAAGTGACCTACTGTATGAAAGAAGTCTTGAGCGTTGTACTTGTTCAACAACTCCTGATACATGATTCCCATATCTAGATTTAGACCAACGATAGTGATTATCTGGAGTCCAAAAGTCAAAAACGCCCAATTTTTGGACCCTATCTGCATTCTGATCAGTTTCTCTGGTTCCAATATACTGAAGAGCAAATAAAAAGGCAATTGTATAAATTGTAGGGTCTGATTCCATAAACCCATACAAATATCCTAGGTTAATGCTTGTAAGCAATAACGAAAAATAAATACGTACTGAATGATCCAGACCAAACTGTCCAATCAAAACCTGCTTAACAGCTGTAGGAGCATCAAAAACTTCATCAAGACGGGAGTAGATACCAAGAGTACGCATCTGTTGAAGTAACAAACTATCAGGGGAAAAAACGATAGAACAATTCTTTTGATGGAGACAAAAGAAAAGGGCTCCAGAAAACATACATCTTCAGAAATTTGAAAGGGCTCTCTCTGACTACAATCACCACCAGTATAATTTAATACTGGAACATCAAAGGAGTTCAGATTTTTTACCAAAAGGTCCCGATCCTCAGAATTTTGGGTAATGAAAGACTAGATCAAACAGAATCGAAACAACTAAAATGGATTAGAAACTGCAAAAAACTTCCGCTAGAGGCTTTAAGATTCCCATTAGAACGAGTAGATGTAAAAGGTCAGTTCTGAGGTTTATACTGCAAGATTGTACTTAGAAATTGGTCATTAAACAAGTCATTTCACTGAACTGATGCCTAGTAATGGCAACTCTGAATTCATTTCAAAGGTGCAAGACATTTGATTTCAGCAACATTGGGATGATTAAAGTTAAAAACCATAGTTAATAGCTATAACTAGGATAGAGGGGGGCAGTAACAGTGAGAATTGGGATGTCACTCCTTTTGCCAGAAAATGTTCTCTCACAATCTCATCAAATTAAATAAAAATTAGACATCTATCTCTATTACTAGGTAAGTTTGATTCTTCGCATTCCCACAATTATCTTCTCCTCGAGAAATTAAGGTGGTCAACCAGTTACTGAAGATGAGGAATACTTCATAAGCCCAAGACACGTTATTAAAACCATGAGAAGAAATGAAAAGTATTAAAATTATCTTCAGATGACATAGTACAAAACAGCATTCTAATAAGAAATAAAGGATACCTTCCAGATGTAATAAGGAACATGACCCTCCAGGAAGGCAGCATGAGTCTGCTTCGAGACATTAACCTGAATTTGCAATCAACAATGTAACAAAGACTTCTAAAGGGCCATTCATTACTATGACCATATGACTGATTATACGCACCTCCAGCAATACAGGACCATAAACTTCCTTATTGAATAAATGGCTATTATCTTGCACCCATTTATAAGCTTCCACTACCCTCTCTGCCCCTGACTCTCGTAACGCATGCAAACACTTGGTATTTTTACTATCCATCTCCCTCAACCTGAAAATTTACATTAAATAGAGTAACCATACATGTGTTTACAACAGTAGGAAAGCAATTCAACTTTAATCTGGATTCTACCTGTCCCTACACTGTACCAATGATGACTTTTTCTGATTTAAATATTTGTCTGTTTCTGACTTCTCTAGCCTCTTTTGAGATGCAGAATTTTGCAAGTTCAAAATTTCTTCTTTTAGTCTTTCCTAAACACAAAAGTAGATGGATATAGGGTTATAAACACAAAATAACAGGGATTCATGGCTTATTTGATACTAATATCTATTTTTATGTTCTTAGAACAATTCTGTAAGGTAATTTTAAGAACGAGTTTTAAGGAAAAAAAAGAGGTTAAAAAAACTGTTTGAAACATTATCTTGAAAAACATATCTAAAATGGTGAAATGAAGGGTAAGGTAAAGAACAGTTTGCTTTATTAACATGGTTGTCATTAATGAAATACAATGTCATCCACTTCTCTAATTTTGTAGAACAAAAATTCACAAAACATCCAAAAAAAAATGTTTTGATTTTTTTCGTTTTTCAGAACACAACTGAAAAAATATTTTCAAAAATATTTTTTTCTCAAAACAAAAAACCATTTTGAAAACAGGAAACCAAACAAGTCCTTAGCTTCAAGTATTTATCAGTAGGAAAAGTGGGTAGTGGTGCATTTATTGTAATCAGACCTAAGCTAGTAGGACTTCAATGGAGAAAATAAAAGGAGATATTAAAATTAATCCTGGAGAAAATAAGTTTGAACAATTAAATGAAACAGTATAACAAAAGCAAACTAGAAAAATGTATCATAAATAGCTATCCCATCTATCACCACTAAGCTGTATCATAACAATTTCTTTAAGCGCAATTCAAAATTTTGTGCAGAAGAAAAAAATTATTAAAAAAGAACGAAAATGAGGATAATAGGACATTTTCCTATGGTATAGCAGCAACACCATAATCATGTAACAAAAGGGGAAATTAAATATATATATATATATAAGACTATACACAATGCAAAGCTGTCATATCCATTTGCAAATATGTAAGCTCCACTGAGTCAATTGACAAGAGGAAATGGCTTCTCAGAAGTTGAGCTCCATGAATTTAACTGGAGTTTACCTTTTTGAGTATTTTCATCTTTTATTGCAAAACATAAAAATCCATATTTCTTTCCGGAAAGGCAAACTTTAGGAAATTTATAGATCCTCAACTTCAAAGCATCCATACTCTAGTAGCGCCAAATATTATCATTGACCACAAGGCACACAGAGACAAAGAAATCTCAGAAATTACAAGCATTCTACTCCAACGTAATGTACAAAGTTACAACTGTGATGTTTGAAGGGGGCACTGACAAATTAGAAAAAAATATATTGAAGAAGCCAACTATTGAGAATAATATAACTGTCAACTAAAAACGCAACTCACAATCTCTTCCTTTGGAGGTTCATAATGAGGCAGATTCTCCAGTTCATGTTCAGCAGCAGCAAGTTCCTCCTTGGCCTTTAAAAGTCGATGCCGACGAGTTTCTTCCTGCCCCCTCAAATCTTCCATTTCGTTGTATTTTCCTTGTAATTCCACACCCTATCATTAGCAAATAGTCATTATAACCACCATAAGAATTGAGCTTCAACTAACAGCAGACAAGACAAACCCATAAGTGGAATAGATGGGTAAAGATTAATTTTTTTAAAATCCTTGTCACCAAATAATGAGTTCTCCAGCAAACGCAGTAAAAACAAAGATGCTAATAGTGGAAATAAACAAGGGTAAGCTAGGCCGGGCTTTGGCTAAATAGGCCTAACCTATCTCTACAAATTGGCCTCACTCTAGGCTTGAGCATGGCCTTTTGGTTAAACAGGTCATGTCAAGCCAAAGGCCATGATAGGCTTGCTAGCCTATTTTCAATAATTTCATACAATTCATTTAAATGATATTATCATATAGGTAATATATATTATATTTATAAGGGAGGAAATGATATAGCTAAATACTCCAACATAAAATGAAGTTCTAGAATAAATTAATACAATTAGTTGATATTATATTTTTATTTATATATAAATATACCACTTAATATTATTTGTATATATAAATATACATTTATTCAAATATATAAACTATAATTCAGAAATATAAATAGGTAGGCTTTAAGTAAATAAATCTACCCTTTTTAGTAAACAGACAAGGTCAGGTCCCTGAAAGGTCTATTAGCCTATTTCTACTCTTAAAAGATGCTGAGTACTAGTCTAACTAAAAGCTGTTGTACAATTCCCAATTGAAAAAGAAAAACTACCAGATGGTTTTCTTTCTCCAGAAGTTCCATTCGCTTCTTGGCATTGCCATTTATAAGGTTGGCAACTTTTTTACATTCTGCATCCATTGCTGCCTTGTCCTTTTTCTGTTTCCTGCAGTCAATTAACGAATAGATTGTACAGCCATAAAAAGGGGTTGTCGGGCATGCACTAACATGCGTGTTAAGGTGGTCATCAAACTCAGCTTTATATTCCACATTAACAATATCATTAGAATAGGATAGTTAGATATCAGTTTCTCTCAATCTAAAGATCTAATTCCATTAAGTCCCAGGAATAATCTCACTACAATGACATACCAGTAGAACAAACAAAAATTTTGCTGTATAATACCAAAAAAAACATTCAAATACTATCTCAAGAACAACAAAGCCTTTATCCCACTAGGTGGGGTCGGCTACATAGATCGCACGACGCCATTGTGCTCTGTCGAAAACCATATCTTTAGGTATATTATTAATCAAAAGGTCTCTCTCTATGACCTCATTGAGCGTTCCCTTCAGTCTTCCGCAACATCGTTTTACAGGACTCCATTCTGGCTTGATCAACCCTCCTCACCATTGCATTCAATGGCCTTTGTTGAACATGTCCAAACCACCTCAAACGACTTTCTACCATTTTTCATTCAATAGAGGCCACTCCAACTCGTTCACGTATATGATTATTACGAATCTTATCTTTTCTTGTATGACCACATATCCATCTCAACATCCTCATCTCAGCCACCCCCATTTTATGTTAATGGTGTCCCTTTAAAGCCCAACACTTACTACCATATAGCATTGCTGGTCTTATAGTAGTGCGGTAGAACTTCCCTTTTACCTCATTAGGTACTTTCTGATCACAACTAATTCTAATGACTTTTCTCCATTTATACCATTCAGCTTGAATTCTGTGATTGACATCTCCATCAATTTCACTACCTTGTTGTATAATTGATCTCAAATACCTAAATTTTGTCCCTTGCAGAATGACTTGCCCCCCCAATTTAACTTCCACTTCGCTTCGACCTTGTCTCTTATCATACTTGCAATGCATATCATTCAAATACTATCTCAATTACATATAATCTAAGTTGAAAGAAAAATATTTTAATCTTTTTACACAAACTACTCAGAATCTAGCACCATGATTTAGGACCTTGCATTTGCCTACAGAACTGAGAGCAACTTTTGGTTCATCTATTTTCAGGATTCTAGGAGTAGAAAAGAGGTCTAGGAGAAACGTGCAGGGTTTGTTATTATGCTGTACCTTTGGGAGGGCCATAACGCATTCATCATGTGATTTTCACACAAGATATCATACATGAAAATGCGTTCGTGTACCCTACATTGTTGGTGAACATTAGGTGTGTACTTTGAGATTGGAATAGTTCGTTTATCAAATTTTGGAGGTTTTGAATGGAGTGAAGAGGATAAAAATTTATGTCAGGATGCAAGTTATGCCATTTTTTGGTGTATTTAAGCAGATCAGAATGCAAATTATACCATTGCATTAGAGCTATTATAGCACATGATTGTTCTATGGATTCTTTTGTTGCTGTACCACAGCTTTAATTAAGAGCATCTCAATTAGATTTGTAGTAGGATCCAAGAACCCCAAGTTGGCTAGTGTTCATGGTATGATGAATCAAAAAGTGGTTATGATCATAACGAGTGGCGTGCCAAGGTGATAGAAAATGTCTCGTATGAATCCATGGAAGTTCATCAAGAGTGTGATATGTCTTATTATTGTGAGCTTAATGATAAATCACACTCTCATATTCATATTGAAGGATTACAATAGTTTATATAGGCTAGAAAACAGAATCATCATCGCTGGACAACAATATGCAATAATGAACATTCAAATAAACAATATTTCCTAAAGTAAAGGTGTACTCAGCGATATGATGATAAGCACATGGGATGTAGTGCTGAAATAATGGAATGTGATTATGGGCAGATTTCCAACACTCCCCCTCAAGCTGGAGAGTATATATCAAACATTCCCAGCTTGCATCGAAATTTTTCAAATTTAGATCTGCCCAGTGGTTTGGTCATTACATCTGCAATTTGTTCTTCAGACCGTATATAGGACAATTTCATAATGCCTGCTTCAACTTTCTCTTTAATAAAGTGCCTGTCTACCACAACATGTTTTGTTCGATCATGATAAACAGGGTTTTTCGTCATCTCAATGCTAGATTTGTTGTCGCACCAAACTTGCATTGGACCCTCATACGGAGTTCCCAATTCCTTTAGTAACCAGATAACCCAGAGTCCCTCACATGTTCCGTCATTCACAGCTCTCAATTCTGCTTCTGTACTGCTCTTTGACACAACAGTTTGCCTCTTGCTTCTCCATGTCACTAGATTTCCCCACACATATGTACAGTATCCTCCTGTTGACCTTCTGGTTTCTCTATCTTTTGCATGGTCTGCATCAGTGTAGATCTCTAAGTTTCTGGCCGTGCACTTCTTGAAGAAGATTCCTCTTCCTGGATTGAATTTCAGATAACTCAAGATTCTGTAGACAGCTGTCATGTGTTCTTCTTGTGGTTGATGCATGAATTGACTTACTATTCCGACAGCATAGCTGATATCTGGGCGTGTGTGGGTCAGGTATATCAGCTTCCCTAAAAGTCATCGATACTGTTCAGAGTCAACTGGGACACCATTTTCTTTGATTTCTAGACGACAACCTTCTTCCATCGGTGTTCCCTCGGGTTGTGCCCCTAACATTCCCGTCTCATGCAACAGATCTAGGGTATACTTCCGCTGGGATACGTTGATGCCCTTCTTTGTTCTTGCTACTTCCATACCCAAGAAGTATCACATTTGGTCGAGATCTTTAACCTGGAATTCAGTGGACAAATCCCTTTTTAGCTGGGCAATAGAACTTTCGTCATTTCCAGTAATGACTAAATCATCCACGTAGATGATCAAGATAGTGATTCTTTCCTCATCATGCTTGATAAACAATGTGTCGTCTGCTTGCCCCTGACTGTACCCAAGTTTCTTTATTGCGTTGTTGAAGCGGTCAAACCATACCCTTGGAGATTGTTTCAGTCCATACACTGCCTTGTTAAGTTTGCAGACTGACCCGTTTGCAGCTAGGACTCCGTCTGGAACTTCCATATAGACCTCTTCGTCCAAGTCACCATTCAGAAAAGCGTTCTTGACGTCTAACTGATGTAGTGACCAATCTAAGTTAGCAGCTATTGACAACAGTATTTGGATTGTGTTGAATTTGGCTACTGGGGCAAAGGTCTCCTCGTAATCTATTCCATAGGTTTGTGTATACCCTTTCGCAACTAGTCTTGCTTTGTACTTGTTGATGCTGCCATCAGGATTGAACTTCAGGGTAAAGATCCACTTACACCCGACAGATTTCTTTCCAGGAGGACAAGGAATGATTTCCCATGTTTTACTTTCCTCAAGTGCTTTTAACTCTTCTTCCGCAGCCTGTTTCCACTTTGGGTCAGCCATAGCTTGCTGGAAGGTGTTAGGGATTTCAATCTGTGCGCTGTTGACAACAAAACTCTGCATCTTGACAGATAGGTTACCATATGAAACAAACCGTTGAATTGGATGCTGAGTACAAGATCTTACCCCTTTTCTTAGTGCAATAGACCAGCCCATCTCTTCAGGATCTACTCTCAAGTCAGATTCATGGTTGTTCCTTAGAGTGGGATTGACGCTTCTCTCAGCCTCCTGAGATTGTTGCCTAGCATCTCCCTCTGATCCATCTTCTGCATCCATCCTAGTCATGATCTCAACCTGTGTTTCCGCATAATTAGGATTGGTGTTAGGAGGTGTAGAAGGTAAGGGCTCAGGATTTTCCGGCAGGGTATCATTGGCTTCAAGAAAATAAGGTGAGGTATCAAGGATTTCTGGGGTAATAGGTAGGGCGTCAGTGGCTTTGGAAGTTGATTCATGTGAAATTAGCCATTCAATATTTGAGTACTCCCCCTGAATGGGTAATTTGGGGTAGTAAGCGTCCTCCTCGTAGAACACAGTGTCTTTTGAGACATACAACTTCTTGGAAGTTGGACAACAACACTTGTACCCTTTTTGGGTGGAGGAGTAGCCAAGGAAGATGCATTTCCGGGACCGGGCATCAAACTTACTTCCATCAGAGGCATGGACAAAGACAACACACCCGAACACTTTTGGAGGTAAGGAATTGATGAGAGGGCAATTGGGAAAGGTGCTAAGAAGGGTTTGGATAGGGGTGGCATAGTTGAGGATTTTGGATGGCATTTGGTTGATGAAATAGGCCGCAGTTAGAACTGCATCTCCCCAGAAGGTCGTAGGTACATTTCTTTCCATCAACAGTGTTCGGGTGACCTCCAACAAATGACGATTCTTTTGTTCGGCAACCCCATTTTGCTAAGGGGTGTAAGGACAGGAGGTTTGATGGTGAATTCCTTGCTGATCAAGGAATTCCTTAAAGGTATGACTGAGGTATTCTCGACCATTATCACTGCGAAGCACTTTGATAGATGATTGGAATTGGGTCTGGACAAATTTGTGAAAGTTTTGGAAAATTTGAGCTACCTCGGACTTTTCTTTCAACAAGTAAACCCATGTGAGTCTGGTGTGATCATCAATGAACGTGACGAACCATTTTTCATTTTTCTTGGTGGTTGTTCTGGCTGGGCCCCAAATGTCACTATGGATGAGCTGGAAAGGAGCAGTGGGTTGGTAGGGTTGTTTTAGATAGGAGGATCGGGTTTGTTTAGCCAATTGACACGTTTCACAGTGAAAAGGAACAGCATCTTTATTGAATAAACTCGGAAACACATATCTCATATAATCAAAACTAGGATGTCCTGAACGACAATGCCATAAGAGTACATTTTTGTCCTGAGAACTTGAGCTGACTAGGGCATGTTGTGCATTCCATTTTGCTTTATTCGCCATCTTCGATCTCTCCAGGTAGAAAAGTCCATCCCACTCTTTAGAAGTCCCAATCGTCTTCCCCGAGTGTAAATCCTGAAATAGACACATATCACCATCAAATATCACTCAGCATATATGTCCTTTCGTTAACTTGCTCACAGAAATTAAGTTACAAGCAAGCGCTGGGACAAATAGAACATGATGCATGCGGAGTGAATTGGATAGTGTAATGGTGCCAATTCCTTCAACTTCAGTAAATACCCCATTAGCAACTTTGAGACGAAGGGACTCCGGACAAAGTTTAAGAGTTGTAAATAAAGTTCGATTACTCGTCATATGATCAGTGGCTCCTGAATCAACTATCCATGCATCATCGTTGGTCCGTATATTATTGAGGGCTATGATAGAATTACCTGATTGGGCAAGATTAACTCTCGGTAAAGAGTTAGACTTATTCTGTTTTTCAAGTATCCGACGTAGCATCTGCAGCTCGTCTGGACCTAGTGAAGTAGTATCCTCAGTCTTCTGTTCAGTGGAGGTGAGATGACCCTGTGGTTTGCTAGTGGATGGTTTGCCGTGCAGTTTCCAACATTCCTACTTGAAGTGACCCTTCTTCTTGCAATAATTGCACCATTTGGTTTTCCGTTCCTCCTGTGGTCCTCGTACTGTAAGTGCTGAACTCTCAATAAGACTTGGGCTGCTGCGATTCAAGAGTTTTCGACTTTCTTCAAACTGTACATGATTAACGACATCAAAGAGGTGTGGCAGAGGTTTTATTCCCATTATTCTGCCTCGTATGTCCTCAAACGAATCATTGAGTCCGAGTAGAAAATCATAAACTCTCCCTTCTTCTACAATCTTCTTATATAACTGAGCATCTTCCAGATTTTTCCAAGCGTGCACTTCAAACAAGTCCTGTTGTTGCCAGAGTTTGATCAATGCATTATAGTAATCAGTAACTGTCAGGGTACCTTGTCTTAAATCTCTAAGTTGACGCTTCAGATGAATCAAGGCAGCAGTGTTATCAAGAGAGGAATAAGTTCTTCTGGCTGCATCCCAAATCTCTTTTGCAGTGTTTGCCAGGAGGTAGCCTTCACTGATGTCAGCATTCATAGAGTTACATAGCCACGTCATAACTTGGTTATTTTCAGCAAACCAAGTTTCAAAGGTTGGGTCATCCGGAGCTGGTTGTGGTGCAGCCCCATTGATATATTTCTCCTTTCGCTTTCCACGGATATACCTTAACACACTTTGGGACCATTGGAGGTAATTCTTTCCATTAAACCTATGGTTGATGACCATACTCTGAGGTTCTGGAAATTCTGATCCCATAAGGGTGTTGTTGATGGTGGAAGAAGAAGAAGAAGAAGTGGTAGAATTGGTACCGGACATGAGTGCAATAGGATGAAGACCGTTTTTAGATGAGTTTCTAGGAACAGAACCGAAAAGGGGAGGGAATTCGGACGGGTTCATGGTTCTGGAAAAATTCTCGCCGGAAAGCTGCTCGACGGCGGCGCGTGGGGTTCACGCGCCGTCACTGTGGTGGCGCATGAGGTTCACGCGCCGCTCCAATCGCCGTCGCCTCTCTGAGATCCGCCGTTCGGCGCCGTGCGGTGCTGCCTGTGGTGGCGGTGTAACTCCACGCGCCCTCAGACTTCCAGATCTGAGAATCCGATCTGGTGCTTCTCTCTCCCACTCTCCGCTGTGTTTCTCTCACTGTCGCTGCTCAGCCTCACTCTCACTCTCAGTTTCGCATTGCTCTGATACCATATTGTGAGCTTAATGATAAATCACACTCTCATATTCATATTGAAGGATTACAATAGTTTATATAGGCTAGAAAACAGAATCATCATCGCTGGACAACAATATGCAATAATGAACATTCAAATAAACAATATTTCCTAAAGTAAAGGTGTACTCAGCGATATGATGATAAGCACATGGGATGTAGTGCTGAAATAATGGAATGTGATTATGGGCAGATTTCCAACACTTATAAACCTCATGTCTATGAAAATAAGGTGATGGCTCTAAAATAGGGTATAGGGACGACAAATAGATGGGAAATATCCCTTTCCTGAAAGCGTTCCCTACTTGCAATGGCTTTTGGAATGCTAGAGAAAGCAATGACGTTTGGTCCTTGTTTTTCAAAAATTCTGTTCAGTTCTCCTCCAGTTAAGGTGGGATGTGGGAGAACTCTTGATTCTTTTGGTGGTTTTTCCTCGCAAATCCCACTTTCAATTCCTACACTATCATATTTGGTAAGGGAAAAATTTCTTCTTGAGAAGCCAGTATGGGACTCGAGAGATCTTCCACAAGTAGAATCTTTTATTCGGATTACAATTTACAAGAGCAACATAAATGACATATTTCAAGATATCAAACCCTAGAAAACACTTTCTCCTCACCTGTGTATCAAAGAAATCAAATCTGACTTCCCCCTCACTGGTGTAAGGGTTCTAAACCAAAAACTTAACCAGTAAATGCCAATAGACGATGGCATAGAATCATTTTTCATAACAGCAGTCTAGTAAGAAGAGAAGATACGATCTTTGAACAAAAATGCATTTAACATCTTGACATATACTCCATGATACAGTCCATACCCATATCATACCTATCCCTCTACTTGTCTCCCTCCCTTTCCCCTCTTCAGCTAAAAACCTGTGAGTAATTCCTCTGAACAACAATCTCTCCCTTTTCTATATCATTCTCCTTCTTAGTGTGAAAAGTCTCAAACCTCTCTTGAGAAAGGACTCCATCACCTTCTAACATGATATCAGGCATACTTTTCAAGGAAAGAACAAGAACTTCATTTTTAAACAGCTAGATGCGTTCTCATTTTTGCAACCATGCAACTAGGAACTAACATTTTGTTGGATTCAACATCAATACCCCATCATACCTATACGAAGATATTGAACACGCTCATTCGGCAACCAGTCTTAATAGAGGAAATAAAATTTAGATATTTAAGAATAAATATAATTGGTAAGGAAGTTTGCCTTACTCGATGGGTTCTTTCAGATCATTTAACATCTTTGCAGCTTCCTCCATCTTCCTTTTAGCGTCATTTTCACGTTCTTTAGCTTCCAAGTATTCAACCTTCTTCATATCATATCTAAGCCACGGCACTTTCTTTTTCATGGACTCAGCCTCCATAAAGAAAATAAAGGCATCAGATTTTCTAACCAATTATAAAAATAATAGAATGCAGGGGGGAAATACCAGAAAACCAAGATAAAACCTTTTTAAGTAGTTCATCCCTTTGACGGACACGTTCAACATCCTTCTCAAGTTCAGCATTAAGGTCTTTTAGCTGTTTCAAAGTTTCTTCATTTTTCTTGACTGTCTGAAATGAAATAGGGTTAAGAGCTCTTAAGTTTCCATGCAACATTTAGTTTCAGGCATCTGACAGCATTCCATATCGAAGAGTATACTTACCAGCTCAATTTGCTTCAATGCACGGCTTTTATCAACAAGAGTACGGTGAAGGATTGGAAGTTGGGGATCACCGGTAGCCTTTTCAGTCTCTTCCAGAAGTTGCACGGGAGTTAATTTAGCAAATTCACAGACCCTGTCCTGGGGTAAAAACTATAAAATACAATGATAGCAAACACGGCAGAAAAAATCAGTCAAACAAAGAAGCCAATATTAAAATCAATTAGCAGAATATTTGAAGCAACAAACTAATGGTGCCAAATAAAGTAACACCTCCCCCACCAAAAAAAAAAGCAAAAAATTGTGAGATTTGATGCATTTCAGATAAATTAGTTCAAGAGCACGTAAGCTTAAAGATAAAATAATTTCATCATTTTGGTCTAGTTTTGATTATGGGGCTGATTGTTTCAGTTCATAACCTCACTGGATCAATGTAGAACCACTAACTTTTTTGTTTGAAAAATATAAAATTTATATTTTCAATCCTAAGTTTAATTTAGGAAATTTCACATCACATCATAGCTGCATATGGGTTGAGTAATAGTGGTGATGTGAAACAGCAATGGGAAGAGGGGGAGAGAAGAGAAAGGAGGGAGAAATGAGACAAATAGGTACATGGAGATGTAAGGTAATACTCAAATTATTCATTCAATCGGCTACAATGTGATACAATGAGAAACCCAAGGGTTATTTATGAAGCCCTAATGAAAAGATAAAATTATAATACAAATCTAAAGTTATCTATAAGATGATCCTACTCCTAAAACATAATCTAGATAATCTTGTAGAAAAACCTGGATATCTTATCTTTATTTGAAATATTCCTAAGATAAGCTAACTTATTTGAGATAAAGATAATGATGAAACAAAAACAATCATAACTAAATACTAAACAATTCAAGAACTAAATCCTAAAATTTTTCTTTTGTTAGAGGTCTTCAGATTTACATCCCCCCGCAGGGCTTGAAGGAACTCTCATCTAGAGAGATAGAGAGCTGTCATGACTCAAGCAACATGGGAAATGGTTCCCAAAACAAAAATTATATGCACAAAGACTCGAGATGGCAGAATGCTCCTTCACTCCTACACTACCATCTACAAAAAAGCAAGAACATAAACAAACCAACTATCAAATGCAACATTACTAGCCAACGATCCCAATTTGAACAGCAAGTCATCCCACTAAAATGAGCAATGCAACATATTTCGACACCATCAAAGAAAGGAAGAAAATTGTATTTTAAAATTAAAAATGCATCAATAAAATGCCTTGATTGCTGGTCTTTATACATACTTGAGTCAAATTATTAACTTGGATGTTAAACCGTTGAATGACTTCCATCACATCCTTTTTGGGCACTACTCTTCCTGAAAGTAACACATCAATAAAGCAAATAAATATTTCGCCACAATGTTTAAGTTCCTTGCAAGTATTTATCAGCACAACTTTTACCAGAAGATGCATTCTTCATATGTTTTGCTTATATGATAAGCCAACATTGAGCATAGAAAAATAATATAAAGGGGAAATCTAAATTGTTTTCTTAAGCAGAATTTATTTAAAAAGTACATATTGACACCGCTTAAATACATTGGCAGTTAGCAGTTACCAATTATGTAACCCCTTTCTTGGTTTTTCAAAACTAGTATTTGAAGCTACCACTTTCTCAAACTCAAGATCCATAGCCAACCAATTTTGACCTTTCATCCAAGTTAACCTCAATCAAGAGGATTAGCTACTCATGTCAACAGAATTATAGTATTCAATGAAATTAGCAACATACATAAAAAAATAAAATAGAAAAATGAAACCTACCATTGAACAACCATTCAGACTTGTTACTCGTATTTATTTTCCGAATAACAGTGATATCCTCATCTTTACCATCCCCTCTTAGTGTAATCTTAATGCAAGCTGATTCTTCTCCCCGCTTCACATATGATCCAATACTTGTTGCACGTCCTAGCAGCTGCAAAAAAACAAAGTCTCAATCTTAAGGTGCTGTGAGAATACAATATTGAGATTTGAATTTATTTGCCAGCCTGTATGAACCAACCTGAGGCTCACCCCCAAGGCCAAGTGCAATGGCGCACACAAGAGAACTCTTCCCAGAACCATTGGGTCCAATAACAAGATTCAGACGAGGACCAGGTTTACATTTTAAGTAGTCAAAGGTCATAAATTTAAGAAGCTCAATCTCGATAATGCTTCCAGGCATAAAATCATCTTCTCCCCTGAAAGAAAGAATAAAATTGTCCACTCAGTAATCATCTTATAGACCTTTAATCATATCCATTTAGAAGCAAGGTATTCAATGATTGTAATTATCAAACAAAAAATCTTAATTTAATTGATCATATTTCACAAGTAAATGCGTGCAGTAACACCATGAAAGATAGAACATAGCTCTGTTAAAAAAAAAAAATACTAAACGATGACAACGCTGGTGAATTCAAACCTCGCCCTTGAGTACCATAAGGTGGGTAAACCATTTATTCGAGAAACCAAGGAATGACGTCGACAGAAGAATTGGGTTTGCCAAAAAAAATACGACAACAGCAGTAATAACTAGTGGCAAGTTAACATTTCCAACTAAAAACAACAGGGAAATTCAAGTTTACAACTTTAATGGTTCTAGCTCTCTTTTTCACGCACATCTTCGCCAATCAGCCAGAAAACTGAAGAACAATATCAGTGGCACAACCCTAACGCCGAAAAGGGTCGACGAGTGAGCAAGGAAAAAGGTGAATAGTGAGCCAGGGAATGAAGAAGACCCATCAGGTTTAATGTCGACAAACCTGGCAATTTTGGGGCGCTTACGACGGGGTTCAGCCATTGCGAAAAGGGAACTGGTTGTCTCTTCACTCTTTGCGACTATGAAGCTTCAATTTTCGCTTTTCTCAGAAAACTTCACGCATTCATGAATCAGTGAACCGAAGCCATGGCTAGGGTTCACTCTGGACTGGAGAAAGCAAGGGATGCGCTAAGCGTGAATGGAGAATTGGCGCCAAATTGGAATGAATTCGGACCTTGCGTCAGTTGGGAAGGAAGAGGTCGGATCCCCTGCGCTGTCGGATCTCCAGCTGATTGGCTGAATAAAAGAGTAATTCCATATTAAATATTTTTTTTGCTCAAAACTTCCATATCATTAAATATTAGCCAAAACCCAAAAACATCCTTTAATAGAAAGATACCTATACTTGAAAAAAAAAAAATTGGAAATATGGGTATTTTTGTCCCAGAAGTTTTCATCAAGGGGTAATTTTGTCCGAAAGTGTCAAAAATGGAGCAATTTTGCCCTGGTCGTTATCCCAATTAATTTTTACTATTAGTAGACCAAATATACTGAGCTGACAGTTTACATGTCATCCACACCATTTTTTGTTAAAATACATGTCACCCTTGTTCTGATTAGCTTTTGGAGAATAGCTTTTACAGCTTACGAGGCAAGTATGTGAGAGGAGTTTTATCTCGATTTGCGGAAAAGTGCTTCTAAAACCGCGGTTTTGGGGTAAAAGAACACACACTTAACTTTAAAAAATGAAGTTGATGAACTTTAGGCGCAAATTTGAACATAACAAAAATAACGTGAATAAATAATAGTCAAAGCAAAATTGCTTTATTTTTTATAATTCCAAGGTAAAATGACCCCTTAACCCTTAAATATTAATATATCCAATATAAAATACTATTACCCTGCTAAATATAGCATCTTGTATGTAGTGTAATTTACACTATAAATTAGGACTTCTAGGAATATTTAGTAAGAATGAAAGTAGTATAAATATTCCAATTTCCAATCTTCTATTGGATCTTTATACAATTAAAAATATTTTATAAAATTTTGTGCAATATTTTTAATTTTTTAATACTTATTTAAATATTTCACATAATTCATTCTATACAACTTCTTTACCTTGGGTATTGGATTATATTTTGAATGAGTAATTGTTTAGATTAGTATTGACAAAAATGACTTTTGTTTTCACTTATATTCAAACTAAAATCTAAGTAAAAGTGAATTAATATGTTTTGATGTGCACTTTTGGATAGGCTTTTATATAAAAAAAATCATTATGACAAATTGAAACTTGTTTAAATAATATAATTGACAAGCATATTTAAAACTAAATTAATTGAAAAGGACATAAGTCAATAAATATTTATATATATATATGTATATAATTTAATAATTTTAAGAGAACTACTAGAATTAAAATTAAAATCATAAAAATAAAAAGGAGTTAATATATTATTGAAAATATTTATAAATACTAAAAACACACTTAAATAATTAATTATACTCAATGAACACAAAAATAAATAAATAAATTTTGATAGAAAAATTAAATAAAATTTAACAAATTATTTCACTAAAAATATATAAAATAATTAATAAAAATATATAAAATAAAGATAAATATATACAATGTGAACTTCTAAAACTCAGAAAAGTCTGTTAACACTTGTAAAGGACAAAGAGGTCATATGGTAAGAACCAGGGTTGTTAAACCCGGACCGGACCGGCGAACCAGCCGGTAAACCGGTCCGGTTCCCGATCCTGTCCGGGTTGGTATTTTAAAAAAAAAATTTAATTTGTCCTTTAGAATTTCATACTATAAGTCTAAAATTTTCAATTTCTCATCGATTTGGTCCCAGTTTGACCCACTGACCCTTAACCCAATACCCCAACCGGTTCAATGCCCGGTCCGAGTTTTAATACCTTGGTAGGAACCTAGAATTTTGAAGTTTGTGTGTTTTAACCAAAATGCCCTCCTCTTTCTTCTTTCTATTTCTCACTTCCTTCTCTCTTCTCTTTCTATTTTCTTCCACACCGGCACCCACCTCCAACACTCTCTGCCTCTATGTCAAACCTCATTGAAGAAGATGATGAATGGTGCTTCCTCCGCCTCCCACTGTAAATCATTAGACCTGGGGAAGAAGATGCAAAATAGAGTCGAGATAGGCTTCCCCAGGCCAAGCCTTCAATCACTTTCCCGCCTCTCTGGTTCTTGCTCGCCTCTGCTTCAAACAACCAAAGTTGACGACAATGAACAGTGGTTCAACCGTGAAGCTGCCTCTCTTCTTTCTTTCTCACACCTCCTCTAGTTCTATGATTTTCCCTTGAGAAACGATGAAGACGATGAACTCATGAAAAAGATGATGAACAATGGTGTTTAGCGGCTGATCATGCTCTACTCTTCTCAATAATGGTTATGTGAGAATCCGACCCACGCCAAAGTTAGTAATTTTGACTCCGTGCACTGACAGATCCTTCGTGAAGTCCAAATCCTTGTCATCATACAAGGCCGTTCTCAACGTCTTTTCTTTCTCTCATTCCCTTTTTGTCTTCTCTCTTTAGCTCTTCTCTTTCCACCACCATGCTTGAGCTCGATTGCTATGTACTTCACTATTTGTTTTGCGAACCTCTTTGGTTTGGTTTGCTCTCATGCTGGAGTTCATTTAATGTTGAGTGTGGAAAGAAAGAAGGTTGAAGAAAAGTTTTGAGTTGTGACCAACTGAATAATGAGATTAACTAAAAGAGTAATGGTTTTTGACAAAATCAGTAAATACTGACAATGTGTAAAAGGATTGAGTAATGGGCTTTTTGGTCTTTTCTCCCAAACATGAAAAACTCATATTCCCACCCCCATCACCTTTTTGTCTTTTGCATGTGTTAATAAACTTTTTTGGGTTTTAGAAGTTGAAATGGTATTTATCTGTCTTTTTCCCTAAAATATTTAATGTGAGTAAGAAAATAAAAAAATGGAACAACAAATGAAATAAATAAAAATCAATGACACTCTGTTTATCATCGCTAGCAAAATCTACATCACACTGATGGAACATAGGCATATAATGACCAAAAATGAAGAATAAGAACATAAATGTAAAAACATATAAAAAAAATGGAGGAAGAGCTGCACAACAAGACTTAAAAGCAACAAAAAGTTGAATCAATTTTAGAGTCATTTGGGAGGCAAAAGTGACTTCTCGAAAACGTTGTCCCAAACATCAATGAAATGCTTAAAGTAATTTTTTAAGTGCCTATTTGGATTAGCGGTGGCAAAAATGGCTTTTTTGCGATCTGACTTTTGCAAAAGTAACATAGGACAAAAGTTATATTATAAATGTGATTTGTGTTTGGATTGACGGTGGCAGAAATTACTTTTTTTCTAATCTTAAACCTGTTTGGATTATTATTTGAAAAGCCAATTTAGATGGAAAACGAGTGAAAAGGGCATGAATCTTATTTAATACTACACACACACATATTATATTAATATGTATGTGATAATTGAAGTGAAAAATTATAATTAAAATTTGTTAAAATAAAAAAATTTCAAATATTATTGAAAATAAAGGAAAATACACTAAAGTACTTAATTAAAAATGGATAAAATTGTATTTAACTTAGAATGCATACATAAAGTGGATCATTATTGGTTCACATATCCCTAACAAGTTAGTCTCTGATTCTGTCACAAACATTACTCATATTACAACATTAGCGATAAAAGTCTAAGTGGAATAATACATTTCTACATCCAAATATGTATACATGCATGTGTGTGTATTTGCTTGATTTATGTATTTATATATTTGAGGATAAAAAATGTTCAATAAGTAAACTTTTTTATGGTACTTATTATAGTACATATTTATAGATGAGTATTTGTAAGAATGTAATTAATTTGATGATGACAAAAAAGATATCATTCCTTAAATGGCAAAATGTAAATTCTCCTCTGTTTCCCTTCGTCTCTTTCCTTATCCATCGTCATCATCTATCATGGAATTGGAAATCCCACTTGCTCCTTCCTTCTCTCCCTCAATCCTCTGATTCCTCGAGCATTTCGAGTATGCTCCTCTCTCTTTCTTTTATCCTCTAACGTCTTCTTCTTCTTCTGCATCTTTCTCTCTCTAACTCATTTTCCTTCTCTGTTTTGTCTCTGTTAGCTGCACACATTACAGAAGGAGGTGTAAAGATCATAGCACCCTGTTGCAATGAAATTTTTGACTGTCGCCATTGCCATAATAAAGCTAAGGTATCCTTTCTATGTTATTTCCTCTCTTGGATTCTTCTCATTTCTTTTACCAGCAATTTTTTTATGAGCTCCAAACAGCGATAAGAGAGGCAAAAAGCAGCTACGCTGGGCTTCTTGAATAAGCCACAATTGGACAAAAAAGCATAGTGGGTTCAGACGCTTTTCCAAACACCAAAAATTTGCCCACTATGCTTTTGGGAAAGTGGCCGCACGTTTGGACCCTTGTGCCACTTTCCCAAACAGGTTATAAGCCTGGAACACCCAATGTTTCATCATTTGGGTTTTATAATTCAAAGCATGCATGACATGACAACTCCCTCTATTCTTTAAAACAAATGTGTTTATTATCATCGTGTTAGTACATACAAATGACATGGCTGCAAAATATTCATTGTTAGAGAATAATAACTTTCATAATTATATATTAGAATTGTTAATATATATAGTGGTCCAATGTGTATACTTGTACAGCATATAAGATGCTCTCTATAATATTGTTTGGAATATCCCTTTAAGATTATATTCCCAAGTGCTATAAATAATAAAGAAACGGCTATAGCACAATAGTCTTTTGGCCTATTCAATACAAAACCTTTCTCGGTATCAGTGCACTACAATGTCCTCATCACTGTCTGCTTCTTTTCCTGCTTCCTCTGGGTCCTCTGCCTCATCTGCTTTATCATCCTCTGTGACTATCAAGACCTATGGTCTTTTTAACTCCTCTAGCCAAAAAATAACAATTAAGCTCGACTAAAGCAATTCCTTAGTATGGGAGTCTATCATTCTCCCTCTTATTGAAGGCAATCGCCTTCAATCTCACATTGACAAAACTAGTGTCATTCCCGCTCGTTATGTTCCTGATGAAGCAGAAACTAGTTTGATTGCTAACGCTAAGTATGAAGATTGGGTCACCGTCGACCGAATGCTAGTTGTTGGTGCAAAACACCATATGTATCGGAGTTGCACTTTTGCATTGCCAGACAGCTCATGCTCTTTGGGTAAGTGCTCGAGAACTCACCAGTGCCTCCAACAAAGCTCAAGTTATGGTGTTCAAATAGGAGCTCCACCATACTAGGAAAAACAATATGAAGATGGAGGATTACTTAGTTAAAATAAAAGCGTCTTCGATCAGCTTGCTCTCTATTTCTACTGAGGATCTTATTTTGCACACTCTTAATGGTCTTGATGCAGACTACAATGCTATAGTCGTGAAGCTTGTTGATCAGCCTAATCTATCTTGGACCGAAGCTCAGGCAACCTTGATCTCTTTTAAAAGTCGTCTCTAGCAACTTAATCATTTCTCTTCTTTATTGATCTAGCCTTCGATCAATACTGCACAATGCGATTCCTATGATCCCTACTTATCTGAGTTCTCTCATCGATCTAGAGACTCTTTTAAAGGCAATTGGCGTGGTGGCCTAAATTCTAGGGATCAACACTCTCATGGTTGCAGAGGTGGTTATGGTGGAAATAACTTCTATGGTGATCAAAATTCTGGAGGTAAACTATTTTGTCATTTATGTGATAGAACAAAGCATAATGTTGCTCATTGTTACTATCATTTTGAAAGAAATTTTAAACCACCGTTTGACTACAGAAACTATAATGCTCAAGCATCCTATGCTAACTCTCACACGGTGAATGATCCCTCTTGGTACATGGATGGTGGTGCTAACTACCATGTAACATCTAGCATTGAGTAGCTTGATCAAGTTACCTCAGTAGGTAAGTCTTTTCTTTCTACTTTTACAGGGGAAAAGGCTGAGATATATGATATAGGCTCAAAATATTTATCTAATTCTCGAATTTAGCTTAATAATATTCTTTTAGTACCTTCGCAACTAAGAATCTGCTTAGCATCGATAGGCTTGTTAAAGATAACTTGGTTGAAATTCAATTTACTAATAGTAAGTGTCTTGTGAGGGACAAGGTGACTAGACAAACACTGATGGAAGGGAAGTCAAGGCAAGGGATGTTTCCAATAGAAAGTAGTCAAGAATAATCTTCAGTACAAGGAAGTCAAACTTATGCGGCCTCTGCATCTTTTGTCTCTTCTAGGGAAGACACTTTTCTTAAATGGAATTACAAATTAGGACACCCCAATAATCGTGTTCCCAAACAAGTGTTGGCTAATTGTAATGAAAAAATTTAGTTTAATGAGAATTTCATTTGTGAAGTTTGTCAATCAGGGAAATCTAAACTTTTACCTTTTCAATCTTGTACATCCATGCAACTACTTCTTTAGAACATATTCACACTGATGAATAGGGGACCTCTCCAATTCAATCTACTGGTGATCATTGATATTATGTGCATTTTATAGATGATTTCAACATGTTTACCTGGCTATTTCCCTTGAAAAATAAAAGTGAAGTGAAACATGATTTTACTGTATTTAAGAAACAGGTTGAAAATCAATTTACAGCTAAGATAAAGATGATTCAATATGACAATGGTGCTAAATACAAACCTCTTATTTCACTTGTTGAATTCGAAGAAATAAGTATGTGACTTACATGTCCTTATACTTCCTTTCAAAATGGAAGGGCAAAAAGGAAACATAGACATGTGGGACTAACTCTCTTGGCTCAAGCTCGGATGCCTTTAACATATTGGATTGAAGCTTTTCAAAATATAGTTTATCTTATAAATAGGCTTCATACTCATGTATTAAAAGCCCCTTAGCTATGTTTTGTTTATTTAAAATAGAACCAAATTACAAGGAGCTCTAACCTTTTGGATGTGCTTGTTATCCTTGTCTAAAGCCCTACAATAAGCATAAATTTCAA
The DNA here is from genome assembly GCA_963242795.1 of Inga leiocalycina. Classification (NCBI taxonomy): domain Eukaryota; kingdom Viridiplantae; phylum Streptophyta; class Magnoliopsida; order Fabales; family Fabaceae; genus Inga; species Inga leiocalycina. Next base: position 11,331,175 of record OY725329.1, on the reverse strand, counting down.
TTTCACAGTTAAAAATGTGTATACTTAGGGCTAGCTCCTCAACACAGGGGATATTAATGTTTGAGTTCTATTGAAAGAATCTATATCTCTCGACATGTAGTGTTTGATTACTCTACTTTTCCCTTGTATCAAGATTCTTAAATTAGAGACCTGTAACCTCAGGAGATCATGAGTATTCTATTCCTATTTTTATTTAGAATTATTCTATAATTAAGGAGACCTCTAGAGATAATCAAAATATATCACCAGAACATATAGAAGCTGGTTCTCCAAATGAAACTGCATCTGTAAGCTCAAGTATGGGCTCTAGAGAGTCCTCTAATTCAAGCCCAATCTTACCACATGATCAATCTCCTGACGGTATCGAGCCCAATACAAATGAACAAGTTGAATCCAGCTCAAGTGAGCCCAACAATTCTCCTTCAAACCAACATCAAATGATCACAGGATTAAAGGTGGGTATTTTTAAACACAAATATCCCTTTGTTGTCCTCTTAAAGTCAGAAGACCAAGTGACACTTAAAATCATTGCTGAGCCAAAAAATGTTTATGAAGCCCTTGCTTCCACATACTAGAAGAATGCAATGAAAGAAGAGTTTGCTGCTCTTGTGCGCAATCGAACTTGGACATTGGTGTGGCCACAACAAGTTCATACACTAGTCGACTGTAAGTAGGTGTTCAAAAATAAATTTAGAGTCAATGGGTCAATTCTAAAACCAAAGGCTCACTTGGTGGCTAAGGGATTCCAACAATCACCTGGGATTGATTATGGGGAAACTTCTAGTCAAGTAATCAAAACCGACTACGATCCGAATGGTTCTTTCAGTTGCTACTACTTGTCATTGGGAGGTAAGACAATTTGATGTTAATAATGCTTTTTTAAATGGTTATTTGCAAGAGAATGTGTTCATGGAACAACATGAAGGTTTTCAAGATCATCATTGACCAAATCATGTGTGCAAATTGGTCAAAGCTATCTATGGATTAAAGCAACCTCCTCGTGCTTGGTTTGATTGATTTAGATTAACTCTATTAGATGGGGTTTTCAAAATGCAAGGAGTGATATCTCCTTATTCTACTTACGAACTCAAAATTTGGCGGTCTTCATTCTCATCTATGTAGATGACATATTGGTGACAGGAAATAGCTCGGTGCATACAAGCAAGTTCATAGAAAAATTAAATACTCCATTTTCTCTCAAAGATCTTGGTCCTGTTTATTACTTCCATGGGTAAGAAATATACCGAGGTTCATCTGGTTTCTACTTAAATTAGGGAAAGTACATTTTAGATTTATTAAGGAAATTCAATATGATGGATTGTCCACCCGTACCGACCCCAATGGTTGCTGATGATTTCTCTGCAATTGAAGGAGCACCAATGAAAGATGCCATATTGTACCATCGAGCTATGGGATCCCTTTAGTATTTAATAACAACAAGACCAGATATCTCCTACTCAGTGAATAAGCTCAGTCAGTTTCTATCTTGTCCTACTAAGGTTCATTGTCAAGGAGTGAAAAGGATTTTAAGATATCTCAAGGGCACCTCTAACTATGGTCAGTATATCCAACCATTTAACAATCTTTGTTTGACTACATTCACTGATGTAGATCAGGCAGCAGATACGGATGGTACACGATCAATGGCTAGCTCTTGTGTTTATCTTGGCAACACTCTTATTTCTTGGGCTTCGAGAAAACAAAAGGTGGCTTCCAAATCTAGTCCAAATATCATTCATTAGCCAATGGAGCTGCAGAAATGAAGTAGTTTTATTCGTTACCATTAGAACTTGGACTAAGAATTAGACAACCTTGTGTCATTTGGTGTGACAACATAAGTGCAAAAGCACTTTGCATCAAATCATGTTCAACATGCTAGAAGCAAACACATTGAGATAGATGTGCATTTTGTTCTAGATATGGTTCTATCTAGTTTTATTGACGTTAGATTTGTTCCCTCCTCACATCAAGTAGCAGATTGGTTCACTAAAGCCTTGACTCATGCAAAGTTTTCACATTTCAGAGCCAAACTCAGGTTGTCCATAACACCCTCTCGTTTGAGGGGGAATGTTAGAGAATAATAACTTTCATAATTATGTATTAGAATTGTTAATATATATATATATATATAGTGGTCCAATATGTATACGTGTACAACATATAAGATGCTCTCTGTGATATTGTTTGGAATATCCCTTTAAGGTTATATTCCTAAGTGCTATAAATAATAAAGAAAGGGCTACAACACAGTAGTCTTTTTGACCTATTCAATACAAAACCTTTCTTTCATTCATAGATTGAATCTGTCGTTTGCCTTCAAAGATTTCATATGGAGAATGCAATGAGCAACCCTTGTCCGCACCCAATGGTAGCTAGAAAGTCATTCTTCAATTCTTAAAATTACCCCATTATTGTAACTCACAGACAAGGAGTCAAGAGTGTCATTTCAGATTACACATAAAACTAGATTTAGATCATCAATTTATAGGTTATTTAGATTTAGATGAGCACAAAAGCCTTAGCTTCTAAATCCAATTTTGCATGCTAGAACCAAGCATTTTTCACAAGGGACAAAGTCATCAACAATCAGCTCTAGGGCTCTTTTGTTCTATCATAACAGCAAGAAACAGATTTTTTAACAAAAGCCTTGTCTCATACTAGATTCTCAAGTCTGAGGGGGGCGTGTTAGAGCAACACTGTGATTTTCTCTCTCTTTGATGATTGTAGTATTACTTTTCTGGTTTGACTTTATTTACCTTGTGTCTTTATTACGTTGTTGATGAGAAACCACTAGCCATATTCAGCAGCAACTGTTTTAGCCTATTTCCCCTTCTCCCTACATTATCCTCTCAACCATCTCCTTAACTGTTCTCAGGCCCACAAATGCGCTATTTTTAAGTTATCCAAACACTAAATCCTAGTACCTGTTGAAATCAATTTTTGTTATTTGTCTTATTTATAACAATTATTTATTTTCTCTCTCTGTTTTTTTTTCCTTTCGGTGATTCCCTTGAGTTTTTGAAGCAAAGCCATCAGAAAAATAAAAATTAAACCTCCTCTTCTGCTTTCTCCTTCCTGCCGATTGGTTTGTAACTGCGGATAATGCTCTGAATATTTTAAATAGAAATAAAGAGAGATGAAAGAATGACACCAGAAGCATAATTAGATACAAAATATAATAATGATTGGCACATTACACAAAATCAAATCAGCCCCTAAGATTATAACCCAAAAAAAAAAAAAAAATCAGCCCCTAAAATTAGAACTTGGCACATGATTTTCCAGGTACCAATCAGCCAGAGGGTTCTTCAACAGGAAATCAATAGCCAATAAAACTACAGTCTAAGAGACATAATCTTCTAGCGATAAAGAACAAGGCTTTGATAAATAAACCTAAAACAATGAATTGCCCCTCTGAAAAAGAATAGAAATTAACCAAGTCAGTTCCATTAGCAGAAACCGGTGACGATTATAGATCCAAGCAAGATATCCCCCACTTCTTACTCACCCCACTGGCTCACCATGTGGAAAGAAATTCAAGTAAATTCGTGAGAATAATATGCCAACTGAGTCAATTATGAAGATACACATAACATATCAAATAGATTATGTGTAATCTTTATGACTGACTCAGTGCATCTATCTTGTAAAAGAAAGGATCTACCCAAGAACTTCCTTCTTTGAATTATACTAATCAGCTATACCAATGGAAAAAAATTAAAAGCTTGATTGAAGAAATGACTTGGGATCAAGACCTGCCAGGCCTAGATGATTCAGGTAAGTGATAATGCCTTTTTCATCCTCATCATCTTCATGAGATTTCTGATTACTATGTCCACCATATTGTCATAATATGGCCTCTGCGATCCCAAGCTTGCCACTGAGATATAACTGTGTGGGAATATCCCATTTGTGGATGTTGGAGTCTGGTTGTGATAAGGTCAATGAACCTGTCAATGCTAGCAAGGGTTCTAGTAATAAAGTTTGGTTCTCACTTTTTCTTTCCTTCTCTTTCCTCATTTCTTCAAGTAACTCTTTGCTGGTGTCAATACCTGATAAAGATTCAGGAGCAAAAAAGCTGGCATTCACATTTCAGATCTTCAAGGTCGTACAATTATTGCTGCTTAGTTTGGCAGAGTAAATTTAATATATGAAATTAATGCCTTACCTGAGAGGTATCCACCATGGACGTAGCCATTAAATCTTTCACTTGTGTGCTCTCCAGTAAAGAAAATGCGACCTACTGGGGCCTGAACCATCCCAGAACAAATAAGTAAACAGGTGGAAAAAAAGAAAGTCTTCTTTTTGTGTTTAGAGCCAACAACTAATGCACAAAATGATATGTGATGAGGCCAGTGGAACACGTGTTAGAAATCAGCCCTTAATTTCAGCTATCAATTATCTCCTGATTACGTGCTAATTCAATCAACAATCTTTCCTATCTTATTTCTCATTATTGCTGATTGATATCTTGTTATTTATTTCTTATTATTGTAATCACTGATTTCTCTGTTCTTGATTGAACATCAGCCTCTATATATTGTACTCATTTTATTCTCAATAACACACAATAGAAGTGTGTCAAATCAATCAACACCAAGATACATAGAGGCTAGAAAACCACAAATGATGTCCTAATAACAAATTGAATCTGAATCTCGAATGTAATGGTCCTAGAGGATGTTTCACAAAGAAGATTTTAAGCATGTTACTTTATTCGATCGTAACACTCAGATGCAGGATTTTAAGACTCATTAAAAAACGGAACGCAGATATTTCTTGTAACTTAAATGCTGAATGAATGATTCCATCAAAGATGATCTTTCACAACTTTTTCATTGAAAAACCTTGTAGCAATCATTTTAAGGATTTTTATCCAAATTTTCTCTCATGTTCCTACAAAAGCTAAAAGTCAACTACCTCATGTTTCTTTTCTTTTTATTGGCTATTTAGGAATGAAAGCAAGGAAAAAAGTATATTAATGATGGTGTGGACAAACTCATGACTTGTCATTTTCGGCTTTTACTCCCTTGTGTTACAAGGAAGATTAGATAATTAGATAAGTTACTTAATACAAAAACCAGAACGACGAGGCCAGCTGTTTAAGTTCCAAGTCATGCTTTTTGTCTCCACATGCAACTTGAGGACAAAACATAAAAGGTATTTTATAATTTAAGAAAAGAACACATCCAAATAGCAACGCGAGAAACAAACCTGAATATTATGCACAACTTGCGGGTTAGAGATAATGGGATAGTTGCTGTAGCTGCCACGCTGGAACCTATTATTCCACCAGCGGGGCACAAATATATCAATGGCATCTGGTATGTTGGGTCCAAACATATCCCCAAGAACCGCCATAGCTTCTTTTAGGGTCTCTTCATCAGATTGAGCTTCTACCCGTTTCGATTCCTCATTTGTCAATGTCACAACCAAGATGTGGGAGCCAGGGTAAGCATTCTCCATGTGCTGATGACAAAGCAGAAAATCAGCAGATAATTGCGAAGATTTTGATGAGCAAGTAAAGTGAATAGATAATTCAATCTTAAGGCCCATTACAAAATATTTTGATTCCAAATCCAATTATTTACAGTAATGATAGATGATAGATGCTCCCATTCAAAGTCAATGCATATTGATTGGGGAAAAAATGATAGCAGATATTCCGGACTGTACTTAAATAATACGATAGCCAGGTAGTGTTAATTTTTTCGTCATCAAATAAATTAATCTTCCCCTATTTAAATCAGCATTCCTAGCTTTGACATATAGACGTTACTTAGTATTCTAAACAAATAAAAAAACAATAATAGCTGGAAAAAAGTAAGTAAGAAGTTCCCATTACGAAACCAATACAGGCAACTCCAATAAAATACCAACATAACGTACATCACAGGGGAATTATGAGCCACAAAACAACAAAAAAAAGTAAAAAAAAAAAATCTGTTTATGCCGTTATCCCTAATACAAGTATTTGATTAATCACTTAAGACAAATCCAAGAAGATGCAGCTAAGAATGTTTAAAAATCATGTGCCCTTACACAAAAGTCAAATTTATAAATTTAAATTAAAAATCAAGAGTCTGGAAGTGTCTAGCTCGTCTTAAGTAAATATTGATGGATATCTAAAGTTAAATAAAACAAAAGGGATTTTGAATCCATTAGCCTTTGGCCTTATTATCTTCAATTCTTGGACAGAGGAATAGAAAAAATAATGAGAGGTGGATACAAACAATGAACTGATTATGAAATTCCATTTTTAACCACTTAAGCCAAATTCCATTTTTAACCACTTAAGCCTCTAGGCATGGAACTCATCAAAAGCACTACAAAATAGTGGAGTCTAACGATGAATGGGCAAACTAGAACTTATGCAACAACTTCGATTTCCCATTATGTTACAAACTGATTTCTGAAAATCTTCCCTTCATAAATGCGAGCAACGAAATAGACAAAGAATGCGAACAAAATAGTGTGAAGTCCTGCATGGAAGGAAATGACACAGCTGGCAACAATAAAGGAGAATTTCTAGCTAACCTGCCAAAATGTGTAATAGCCTCTCCGCTCGTGAGCATAGATGAAGAATTCCTTTTCAGGTACACTTGGCCAAAACTTATCCGGAAACTTCAGAAAGATTTTAGTGTAGACCATCACATCACATTTCTCTATGGCTTCTAGTTTCCACCTCTGTTTCATTATTTTTATTAAACGAAGTCGTGTTAAAAAAACAGACAAGTATTATGTACAGCAAAACCAAACATATTAGAGAAGTCAAAGATTTCATGTAAATATATCTAATACATACACACACAGTCAGAGCATAACCCTAATATCATGTGAAAAAAATATCATGTGCATTTGATGATAGTAGTGGAGGAGAGATTCTTCTCAACTGCTTAAAAAATAATAATATATGTGATACTCCCTCTTATTCAGAATATAAGAGCTAAATATCGACTTTACATTTATCAAAAAATTAATTAAAAGTAGTTGAACACAATAAATATGTAAGATATCTATTTTCTTTTTCAAATATACTCTTATTTAGGAATAAGTAAGAGATAACCAATGGGGAAACGTAAGAAGGAGAATGTAGGGGAGAAGAATTATGACAGAGTGTGACAAATTTGGAAAAAAAAAACATTAAATGCAAGAACAAAAGCAAAGTGAGTCTTAAAAAAAAACTACACCCCCTCACAAATTTGGTTCTTATATTTTCAACAAGAGGGAGTAATATTTTAAAATTGAAAAAACATTGTTTAATAGTCTAATACTATTGCAGCATAGAAGTTACAATCTACATTTGTTGAAGTTACAAAAAAAATATTGTCATTATCATCAAATCAATTTGTTACTAGAAGTATTTGCATCTACAACAAATAAAATTAAAAATCGTAAACTTAAAAATTACTTTGTATATTATATATATAATGAAGATATCACGACACTAAATGCAGGTTGGCACTATCCTCCATCCATGTGGGGATTCAATATTTTTGTCCACAGGTAACACGGTTAACATTACACCTTCATTAACGAGACTGGGGATCATCTATACCGTGGATCAGGCAGTCCCTGGTGTTCTTAGAAAAGGAGGGCTCCTCGAAATTATATTTTCTGGCGTCATCAATCAGAGAGCTCTATTGAATACGAGACCTAGCTAGCCCTATGTCTTGACTTTACCAACTAGATGCTAATACTATTAAAGACTGTGGACCAACCCCAAATATCAGTATGAAAACGATGGAAACTCCTATCGGAGGGGACACACAAAAGCAAAACCAAAAGCAAATCCTACAGATTCAATTGTGTTGGCTCCTAGTAAATGTGTTCTCATCAGATGAAAATTGAACTTGAATCTCTTGCTGCCCTTTGGAAGACATTTCACAAGTCTGATAATACTAGTAGTAAGTTTTATGTTTTACTTTCTGGCAAAAAAAGTTTTATGTTTTACTATTAAATTATCTTTTGATTATAATTACTAAATTACTAGATGCAGCCTGCGGGATTCAATTTGTTTAGAATTAGTCTTCAGCCATTCAAAAAAAACAAACTAACTTTTATAGGATGGACTAGATTCTCATCTTGATGTCCCCCAGGGCCCCAAGAGATCAGGGTGAAGACGAGCAGAGCCACAGATCCTGGACCAATAACTAAGTTCCAAGACATCTCTTATAGTAATTGTTAATGGTTAATATTAATTAATAATATAGGGGCTCCTGGGGATGGGAGACAGATAGGCAGAGAAGGAGGAAAGGAGGTTCATTATAGTAAAGTGGAGACTTACAGGCAAGGGCGGGTTAAAGGCAATGAGCTCGCTTTGGAGAACGCCAATACTAACAGATAGAATCACGTAGTCAGCCTCGAAAATGCAACCATCCTCCGTTATTACGGTAACGCCACTTCTCGAGTGCTGCAATTCCCGGACTACCTGCACGAAACCATGCAAAAAAGATACATTCAGATATTCAGCCTTATATATAATCGAATTAATGTGTCAGAAATGAAGGTTCTTCTGCTTTTGTTATTTACGTAAATATATCACCTAATTTTGTCGATAAAAAAAAATATCATCTACTTTTAAAAGTACTGACCTTAATTCCAAATGTCTACCAAAAAAATTATACTAGTACATATCAAGATGAAAAATACTAATACGACAATCCAAAGTTGGCATTGAAAATTAATAGTATCACCACCGACTAAAATACTAGTAATATCCAGTCCTCAGCCTCCAAAAAAACTCACGTAATTAATACAGTAAACGAAATACAAAGGGATAAAATTCCACATGATTCTCAATAGTCAAAGCCAAAAGAATCTGTGCCCAGTAGAATTTGGAATAAGATATAAATTCAGAAAGGAGATTTTTTTGTCCTCAGAAGTCAGAATGGTATCGATTTCTAGAACAAAGCTAAGTGCGAATTTCCCGGAATAATAAAAAGGTTAATTTACCCAAAAATTACGACAATCATGATAGTAAAGCAAAATGTATGAGATACGTATGAGGTCAAAAACCATATGGAAATACAAGTATATATTGAGAAGACTTCTTCTTCTTCGTTTTTTTTTTTTTTTTTTTTGCCAAGGAGGAGACTTCAACTCTTGAACCATTACATCCGGACAACATTTTGCGTGCGTGTATGTAAAACACTAAAACCTCCGTGTCATTGTTGCAGTGTCAATTCAAATAGTGTGCACAGTGATCGAAAACAAGGCTTTGGGGCCCACGCCTTTATGAAATGTAAAAGTTTTGAAAAAGTACTATAAATATAGATCAAAATAATCTGTGGGTTTGTCCAAAAAAAAATAATCTGTGGGTCACATTTTTTTTATGACCTGGATTTGTCGGTCACATTGAGACTGAGCTTCTCTCCCCCCTCTGTTTTTACCCTGGGGTGTGTCACTCAAAAGGTTTCGCCATCTGGCATATCGCTATATAACGTTCTAACCACTGAAAACAGGGTTAAGGGGTAATTTTATTATGATTGTTATTTCAGTTAATTTTAATTGTTATTTGATTAAATATACTCATCCAATAGTTTATATGTCATCCACATCATTTTTATTCATTTTTATTAAGATACAAATTTACTCTAAAAGTTTTAAATCTGATTTTAAAAAATAATGAAATAGATGACACATAGATTTTTAAAACAAATTTACACCCTAACAAAAATGACGTAGATGACATATAGATAGCTAGCTTAACATATTTATTCAATTAAAGAGTCAAAATTAATTAAAATAAGGATCATGACAAAATTACTCTCATTTTAACACTTCTAAAATTCAAACTCTGAGGGTAAAATTGCCCCCCAACCCTTTAAAAAGAAAATAGTACTACTACTATGCAGTAAAGGTCAACGACCCTCTGAAATCCACCTGCTTGGTGTCTGCCTTCAAGTAACCATGGCTTACTCAAATGATGACGAAAATGCATTCCAAGGAAAAGGAACTCTTCAAAACTGGCCTAGTTACTCATCTCCGACCGCCGGTAGCCTGTGGGCTGTGGCCATACTCCTATGAAACGGTAGCTGGATTTTTTTTTTTAGGAGGGAAAAAGGAAGGTGGCTGGATTTTAACTCAAAATAACATCCGGTGAACTTCCACTCCTTAACTACTCTTTTATTTCATTTAATATGTTATGCTTCTTTCGACGTGGGAAGTAACCAAAACAAAAATGCACAATTGAAAGTAAAATTATATATATATATATATTAAAAAAAGGGAAACTGAGTAACATTTGCAATATTGAATATAGAAAATTTACGGTACATCTTCATTTATAATAAATTAAAATCAGCAAATACATTATATTTAGTCATATGTTTATTTTGTTAGTAAGTCACATTACATCTCCCTCTGATTCACTGCATTTCCTAGAATTATTTTGAATCAACATAATTTTTTATAATTGTAAATATGTGGGTGAACTATAAAATTATATCCTTGTCGAAAAAGTTTATCTTGACCACACACTAATTAATCATTAATTAATTAGATAATTCTGCAGGGCAGAAATCTAAACTAGGGCTATTTGTTACGGAAATATAGTAATATACTCTAATTTATCTCAAAAATAAAACAGTCAAAAGCTTCAAGAAAAAGTATGAGAGTGACAGAGATCTCTCAAATATAATAACCGAAGCAAACATCTTTTGAAAAGTCATTATCTGCAAACTCCAGGTAACCCGTAGGGGGGGGGGGGAATGAAAGCAGGGAGGGGGGGCCTGCAAACAAAGACATTTTAAAATTTTTCTTTTCAACAGTTTATTTATTCTGCTCTCAACAAATGACGTATGGCAAACAGTCCAGCTGACCAGGAACTTTTTTTTTCCAAGAGAAGGAGAATTGTTGAAAAAGATTTCATTAATAACTTATTTATTAAATAGCACAAGAAAATATTTGCACATAAAGTGAAGATTTCTGTACATAAAGAAAAGATTTTTGCACACGTAGAAAAGGTTTTTGCATACGTAGGGAAAATTTTTACACACATATAAGGCAGAATTTTGCATAGGAAAGATCATCTGCACATCAGAGAAGATATTCTACACACGTGGAAGATAATCTGCACGCGCGAAAATGAAAATCCTGTCTGACAAATAAGTTGCTAATGAAGGATTTTTTTCACAATTTTCCCAATTTTTTTATGTGAATATATTATATTATTCATAAACCATTTTCGCAAACAAATAAAATTAAAGGTACTTTAACATATAATAGAATTTCTTAATATAGTTTTGTTTGAAATTTTGGCTTGAAGAATCTAACCCGAGAAAACAAAAATGAGGAGGTTCATCAGGGGAAAAAGAGAGAATAGCAGTATTTAGAGGAGAAATATGCAGGGCGGGGCCCGCAATTCCTTTCCCCCCCAACATTCTGGAGAAAATGGAGAAATAACGTACTAACAGATGGATAAGCCGGAGAGGCTGGCACTGTGTTCCAGATTTGATCATGATCAAAAAATAAAATAGAGTAAAAAATTTCACCATATTCTAAAGTTAACTCAATTATATTGGATTTTTAAAAACTTGAATTTTATGCATTCCATAAATTTAATGGTTTATAAAACAATTGACTTTTATCAACCAAAAAATTAAAAAAATACAAGTCAAGAATAATTTATTCTAAGCATAATTAAATTAGCGAAAGGAATATTAAGTACCTTGTTAAGATTGAGACGACTGTCCAAGATCACACCCTCTGAAGTGAAGAGAAAATCTTCAGCCATTCTATAAAGCAGATGCTCATACCCTCGTTCATCCGCAACTAGAAATTCTCTCTCCCCGAAATCTTCGTATGTAGATATTGGCTCCACTTCTGCACACAAATTCCCAGTCTATTAGTATTATCCAAATCTTATTTTAGTAAAAAGAAGGGGAAAAGACAACAGAAAACGAGATACAAGGGTCCCCAAGCACTTATTTTATGGTGGAAAAATATAAATGCGTAAAACAAATTCATTAAAAATTAAAAAGCATCCGCTGAGCTGGAAAAAATTTGAGGATTAATAATTTCAGTTACAGCCCCACACATCTCAATTTCTTTTGCTTTCTTATTCGTCTCATGTGGAAAAGAAAGGAACAGTAAATACAAAAAACTCAATGTTGAAGTAAGCTGTGAACTGACCTGCCATTTCGAAATCATGTAGGATAAAATCAATGGCCAGCTCTATTGGGGTCTTTGGCGACCTGAAATGAAACATTAGAAAGAGAAACTCAGATTAACAATAATTAGCTAACCAATCATATAGTAACAAGCAACCAGGCAACCACATTAACTTACGAAGGAGGCTCTGTTATTTTGTTGACATCGCCACCGTGATCGGCATCCTGGTTCTGCAGCTTCTGAATTGCCGAGTCCACCGCCCTTTTGTAAGAGTCGGCAGCGATTCCACTCGGAAAGATTTTCCCGCTGAAACTCGTTGCACTAATTCAGTTAGATTCACGAACAGAGTGATTTGAAATTGTATACCAAACCCACAATTGGAAGCAGTAAAAAGTTAAAAAGGAACGGAAACGACTACAACACTCAAATGCGCCACTGTATCGGAAATTATCGGAACAAGCGACTCGCCACCTCGGCGAATAAAAGATGAAGGGCACTAAATTGCTCCGGCAAAGTAATGCACAAATAGAAGCGGCGGAAATAGCAAGGGTAGGCCGTTTTCACAGACCTGCGATCATAGATATTGTAGCGCGCATTGCTGTAATCAGAGAAGCAAGTTCGGAGGCCAGATTTGGCAGCGAGTTCCCAAACAGGATTAGACTCTTTACCACCAACTCCGGCGATCCAACCAGCTCCGAGCTCCACCGACACGCCTCCGAAATTTTCCTTCCGGATCCTACCGCCAATACGGTCGGAGGCCTCCAGAATAACCAGGTCTTCTATTCCGTTCTCGGCCAACACTTTCGCCGCAGAGATACCTTTCGTACAGAGAAACTAAAAATCAGAACAAAATGAATCACAATAACCGCATGGACAGAGATGGAAGAATTGATCGGAACCGAAGCTCTCACCGGAGATACCAGCTCCGACGATGATGACGGAGGAGCGAGAGGGTGAGTCCATGTATCTGTGTTCGGAAACAAGAGAGAGGGATTGAATCCGAGTGGAGGAAGAGAGAAAATGAGAGTTGTTGGAGAGAAGCAAAAATAGCGCGAGTCGGTTTTTATAGTTTTTTTCTCTGTTTTTATTTTTTATTTTTTGCCGTTTGGTTATTTGACTTATTTCCAATTTGAGATGTGAGGAGCGAGGAGTGAGAAGTGAGAACTGATGACCTTCTCTGAGGTTTCCTGCCCACTTTTTACATTTTTGTCAACCGCGCAAATTTGACATGCCTGACCGACTGTCATTTCTCTATTTTTCTTTTATGGGGGCAATATTTCGATTTTTTATAGAAATCAATATTAAATTTTATTAGACCAATGAGTTATTAATTAATATGGTAACTGACCACACCCAAAAACAATACATAAATTTAAATATTAAAAAGCATAGTTATTAGAAGTGACAAAAACTCTCTATGCTCTACACCTCCAAAGGAAAAAACCTTAATAAAATTAAAAAAAATTAATTAGTGAAAATGACATGAATAAGAACCTCGGACTATGTGTGTATCAAATTTGCACAGTAAGATACTTTATGGATAAAAATTCATCCGATCATTCTCGGCCATAAAATTTTTCAATAGAGAACCTTTTCCAGATTTTACCTTAAATTTTTAACAAATCCATACATTTATATATTATTTAAATTGGATTAAAGAACAAAAATACCTATAAACTTTTTTTCAAAAATGCATCCACCAAAATAATTTTTTTTTATATGCAAAAGTAACCATAAACTTTCAAAAAAGGAATAAAAGTGATACTTCCGTTAAAACTAACTAATAGCCATTAACTCCAATGTAAAAGTATCAAAATACCATTATCTAAAAAAAAGGTTAAAGGGCAAAAATACACATAAACTTTTTTCAAAAGTGTGTCCACCACCAAAACCTTTTTTAAAAATAGGGATATTTTGGTACTTTTGCACTAGAGCTAACGGTCGTTAGTTAGTTTTAACAGAAGTATCACTTTTGCCCCCTTTTGAAAATTCATGATTATTTTTGCACCTAAAAAAAGTTTATAGTGGTAAATACATTTTTAAAAAAGTTTATGGGTATTTTTGTCTCTTAACCCATTTAAATTTGGATTAAGCGGCAAAAATATCTATGCATTTTTATCAAATGTGCGTCTAGCACCATACACATTTCTTTGGTGCTAAAATGCCTATAAAGATTACAAAAAGTTACAAAAATGTCAGCTCCATTTGTTTGGGCTAACATACATTACTTTTAGTGGCGAGCCCAACTTTGTTTTACAAATGTCAATCGAGTAAGGTGCAAAAATGCCCATATACTTTTATCAAATGAGTATCTTGCACCATACACATTTCTTCGGTGCAAAAATATACATCAACACTTATCCAATGTCAACCCCTCCTTCTTCCTTGTACTCTCATATCTGTCAATTCTTTCTCCTCTTACTCACCCCCCTCTCTCTCTCTTTGCCCTCTCTTTCACTCTTTCACCAGGTTTTGCTTTGGTTGCCGCATGATTATTGTTGAATCGGATTTTCATTATTTAAGCCAACACTATAGTGGACCATCAAGAATTAAAACACGGTTTGAAGGTGATATTGACTCCTGGTGAGGATTCACAAGCTTTAATACAAGCTAATTGTAACGATCTAGGCATGTGTAGTGGTTATAGTTTGTTACAATCAAATATTTAAAAAAGAAGAAGAAGAAGTTAACTGGTAGAGACATTATCTGGGTTACTTACAATGTTAACGAGCTAAAAATATCTTCTTTGTTTATTCCCTCATCTAGCAAATGGAAAAATGGATCAATTAGTGTTAACAGGCATGTACGGTGGTACATTCGATATGGCATTATTGCTCTGCTTAAAAAGTTGATGTGCATTTTTGCACCCAAGAAATATATATGGTGCTAAATGCATATTTGGAAAAGTATATGGACATTTTTGCACCTTAACCCTTAAAAAATAATTAGGGTTAGGTCCACAAAACCAAAAGTTAACAAACGTTTGATTGGATAACATAGATGACATTTTTGCCCCAGTTAGAGATGTCTATGGGCATTTTTGCACCTAAGTTGTATATGGTGCCAGACGTATACATATGGAAAGTGCATAGGTATTTTTGTACCTTAACCCTTTAAATTTTAAAAAAAGTGTATTATTTATCTATTATAATAGAGTAACGGTAAAATTGATGTCATGTCACCTGAAGGTCACTATAATACCCCAAATTTTGGGATTGGAGGCTTAGGAATAAGCCTAAATTTAGAGGACTGCTAAACCCCATTTTAGCAGGTGTCCCAAATCTATTCTCTAATATTTCTTATATTTTTGGGGAATTAAGAAAGTAAAATGATGAATTTTGGAGAATATGATTATGCTTCCAGTGAATTTTTTTGTGAAACAGTGAGCTTGTTATCTGATTTTGTATCACCAAATAATGTTTAAAAATTATGAAATTTTGCAGGGTGAAAGTAGACATCATGAGCTTTAATTTGATAGGTCATATAAATCATTTAAAGCTATATGCAAAAAGATATGAATTTTTGAAATTAGCCCAGAAAACTGGAAAGTTTCTGGAGCAGTGGTCAAAGAAATAAAATCTGGGAATGATGTGCTATAAACTGACTACAATCCATATTTTTTCTTGAAACTAGACTCAATAAGGGTTGGATAGCCTTTGGAATCACTTCAATTCAATCTTTCTAGAATTAGTTATGATTTTTTAAAATTTAAACAAAAAATCTGCTAGAATTTTGTAAAAATTTGAAAATTGGGAAATTGATAAATAATTAAATTATGACATAAGATATTAGAATAAAACTTCATCTTCCTCCTTTAGCTCTCATTTCTGGCGTGAAACAACTCCAAGAAATAGGAAGAGCAAAACATTTTAGAGAGAGAGAAGGGGAGGAAAAAACTTACAAAGGTAAGTGATTTCTTCGGTAAATTGGTTCTTAATGCGTATATCTCCGACCCTAAGCTATTCTTCTATCTATTTAAGGTTTGTGAAGCTCAAATATCTTATTCAAGGACCTAGGGTTTCAGCCAAGAAGAGAAAAACCTAGTGGGAGCTTGAGGATCGAATATGGAGTCTGAGTTGTTGGCACGTTTTACGAGGTACACGTTTTGAGGTGGGAAAAAGTTAAGGTTGAGAACTTACCTCTCCTGCATGTATTTGATATTTGTGCTAGTGTATTGATGTATGCTATTGCTTCGCTTGATTATGTGAAACATATATGAATATTTGAAGCTTTGTTTCTGTTTATACTGTGGTCATAATTTTGTTACATGAAACATTGAGCACGCATATATGTCATTGTGTGAACATGAGTTATGTAATGCAAGCATGTCATGCATTAAGCACTTATCCTACATGCATATTGGTACTATTTTCCTACCGAGATTCTGTCGAATATCACCCTCTTCTACCAACAATTTAGACAGGCGAATACAAAAGGTACGCAAAAACCAAAGAAGAGAACTGTACGAGAGAGGGTTGTAGTGGTGGAGCGAAGACGGGAAGAAGTCTCTGTTTCACTGGGACAGGTTTAGACACCCTGGTAGCCCTATGCGGCTACATTGATGCCTATGCGGCTACATTGATGCTAATTATTATGTATGAATCCTTATGGGGAATTTTCTGTAATCATGCTCATATTATCAGTATATTTATGCTATTCCTGTGTTGCCCACTGAACTGCATATCATTTTATGCGAATACTCTGGTAAAGATGAAATTGAGATAAGGGCGTGACAGTCACAAGTTTAAATCATAAAAACGGTATCTTCGCTTATAAATCGATCTCCAACTATCATGAAGTCTCTCATATAAGTGGAGGGGCTGCAGGTTTGATCCTCTTATAATCTAGTATCTGTTAGTGTCTATCTATGTAATTCAAAAATAAATAAATAGCGTAATGATGAGTCAACTCAAGGTCATCCCATATAAAGTTATTTTTTTTTGGACAATCCATATAAAGTTATTAAAAGGAAAATATGTAAGTCAAGTTCCTTATATCCATTTCGTCAATATTTTCAATCGCGTGTAGCTATGTGTCATATTTTTTAATTATTATCATTTAACTATAAGCTAATATATATGGAGAGAGAAAAGAATAAGACATCTGATCATATGTGATTGGAAAACTTGATGTAATGAGCATAAGGAACTTAACCTAAGTATTGTCATTATTACAAAAAAGATTGCCAAGAACTTAATAAACTGATTCCATTCAAATTAAGCAAGTAATTAATAGTGATGATTTGTAATTAAGACAAATAAAATAAACTAAGAACAAACTTAAAGAAACCAATCAAGAGAGTGTTGTAGAGTCCAAGTCCCTCCATTGCTTCATTACTCAAACCTCATCGAATTAATTGATTGATTTTAATATTAGTATTAATTATCAAAATTCAATTTTATTTCTAGAAATCGTCCGAGTAATGAAGCCCCATTATCTTGCACCGATTGAGTTCTCGCCAATTCCAGTATAAGTACCTCTGACCCTTCTGGCCCCTCTCTGAGCAAATCATGTTGATTAATAAAGTACATTTACAACAATGGAATCCACACAATCATATAACTATGGCATGATATATAAAGGATAATGTCCATACCTCAACGCTTTATAATCCTCTGTTTAACGGTGTCTCGTAAAGCGTGTTGTTCCGGCTCTCTACTCAGTCTTAAAATATTAAATGTACAAGAAATAGGTCATAACCTATCCAAGATCATTTTAGATTCTTCCATAGTGTTTCTTATGGTTATATTAGTCTATGACGAAAAATTACTAAAATGTCCCCAGGACCCTGGTCCGGTCCCGTCATACCCAACCCAATGGTTTGTTTTCCCAAAATTTTGACTAAGACTATTCTGACTGATTTTTGCCCAAGGAATTCATTTCCGGGCTAGAAATCACCAAATTTACTGTCAAATTATGAAAATACCCTTGACAGCCACTATTTAGGGATTTCAGTGGCGTTTTCATAATTATGCTTTTTCGGCCTCTATTGAAAAAGTACCCAACTGTAACCCCACCTATTTTTGCTCACTGAGTCCAATGAAATCATTTATTTCATGAAAATCCAACTCCTACTACCAGTTCTAGTTTTGGCCAAAAATATTAAGGAAAAAATGAAAAAAATGGGGTTTTGTGTTTTAGCTTCCAAAACTTGTAATCTTCCACTTTTAATCCTTGATTAACTCACTTAAACACTTCTTAATCATGATTTAAAAGATTTTGGGCAGAATAACCCCTTAGGTTTATGGCTTTTCCAATTTTACAACTCAATTCAAAAATCATAAAAACCAAACAACAATTACCAACAACAAATTCATACTAACATAAAATTAAGATTGATATAATTACCTTTTAACTTCTTGGATTCTCTTACTCTAGGCACCTTCTCCCTCTCTTCTTGATTTCAAAGTGTTTTATTAATTAAGTCTTCCTTCTTCCTAATCCTTGATTTAATCAAGAGCTCCTAATATGACACTTGTCACAAACCCTTCTCTTCCTTCATGATTTCTTCATTGACTTGCCATTAAATTGAATCAATTATCTTCCTTTCTTGCTCCTCAATTCTTGCTCTCACCCCTTTTTGCCCCCAGTAACCCATTCTTCTTTTTCTATGTTCACACTTACACTCTTTCATGCAATCATGTTTCTCATTTCTTCACTCAAGCTTCTCCCATCATGTATACACCATGCTTCATGTTGTGTACACTTACACTCTTCCATGCAATCATCTTTGCCATGATTGATATGTGCATGTAGTATAGTCATCATCACCTTCTTCTTGTAGCATGTGATCATGGATTTAATATTTTTCCTTTTACTTTCATGCTTGGATGAAAATTAAAGAGAGGAAGAGAAGGAAAAATTATTTTTCACAATTCCATAATTCACATAATTGGTTTATGTATAATCCCCTTTTAATTTCACAATTCTTGATTTATTCCACTAAGAATAATCTCATTATGCATTTTCCTTTATTTTCCTTAATTAATTGAAATTAACTCCAATTAATTGAAAAATAATTAATCTTGGGCTAAATTGGCAAAATTATAATTTTGCTATCACCTTTGTAATTTAATTCATTTCTTGAATTTATTTGCCCATTTCCTTGTGAATATGAATATTTTAAAATTCACAAGATCCAAATTCATGAATATTCACTATTTTAGTGAATTACTCAATTAATTATAATATATTTTTGGTGAATATAAAATTTGGGGTGTTACACCAAACACACCCGATGAGGCATCACATTTAAATTAAAATTTATGTAAATGCTGAAAACATCTAATTGTGTTTGGTTTGAGGGGAGGGAGGGGAGGGGATGGAGTTAAATTACCTTTTTGGGTTGAAAGTATTTAAATTTTGGGCATGAACCAAAATTAAAAAGGAATGAGAGGGTAAATTTTGGGTAAGAATCCAAAATTTAAAAAAATGAAAGGATTAATTTTAGATTTCTTCTGTCTAAAATTGTAATTTATCCCCTCCCCTCCCCTCAAAACAAACACACCCAAATCAACCGACAACACAAGAAAATAAATACAATGGCGTTGGAATGGAATCAATTTCTCGCAATAATGAACAACGCGGTACTTATTCTTGTGGTGACATCTGTATCATATAAATATTGTTTTATCGCCTAAATAAAATTTTTAGATTAATACTTTTAAATAACAAATTATGTTTTAAAAATCTAACAATGGCCAACACCGTTGTGGACTTGTGGTGTAGTGGCATGTAGGTTGCCTTACAGTGGCACAACCCAGCAATTCTAGTTATCGCATACAAACATTTAGCTTGCCAGCTAAGAAACTAATAATTAAATTTTTTTTTTTAATTTTGTACACATTAAAGTATTTTTTTAAAAAATAAGAGTAAAAAAAGGGTTGGATCTAAATCATCCCAATTAAATCGGACGATTTAAATTTTAGTGTTCACAACCTCAATGAACATAACTTTTGCATTGGAAGTTTGGAACCCCCGTGAGGCCGTGACTACTCCTTACTCCTTAAATCGTTCAAAATACTCCATCCGATTCTATCTATAAATAACTTTCTCTTTGATTGCATAAAACAAACTGATAGTTAAAAATAATAAGTGTGTCAAAAATATCATGTTTTTTCCATATATACCCCTATTTATGAAAAGAACATAGGAGAGAGAATAGATAAAAAGTATGAGAGATAAGATATGATAGAGAATAGATATTTAATATGAGTAAAATAGGAAAAAGAAGCTTATATTTTCAGACAAAAAGTGAAAATTACTTATACAAGGGACCAGTCCTATAAAAGAAAAAATTGTTTATAAATAGAACTGGAGGAAGGAGTAGTACATATGATATGACTTCTTCTTTTTTCCAAATTTTCACAATATTAGACCATAATTTATATAAAATCTATTCTTTTAAAAAATCCACAAAAACAACAGATGAGTCTCAAATTGACCCAAAAATCTCTTCAAAATGTTATAAAATATAGGAGTCATCATCAAATGATCCAAGCCAATCAACAATTGTCAATGATGTTTCTCATTTAATATGCATGCAATAACTTTCAATCCAATCATACACCATAGTGTTTGAAAAAATCAATTGTTTTTTTTGTAATTTTTTCGGCCGGATGATTTTTTTTGGTAATTGATTTGCGCAGTATTTATTATTTTTTTCCAGAAAAATATGCGCACTATTTAGGCAATCCCTATTTTGCAATGGACTTGCCTACTTGAAGAAACCTGAATTTAAACCGTTACTCCCTCTGATCCTAATTATAGGATAATATTTAGGAGTTGATCTTGATCCTAATTATAAGACAAAGTTTTAATTTTTGTCAATTTCTTCATAAACTACCCCCCATTGATACTTTCTCAATAATAATGAAACACAATAACAATTTTATAATACATCTATATATTCTATAAAGTGAGTAATACTTGTAACTCATTAATGTCACATATACCTCAATTCTACCGTTTCTTTTATTTTTTTTAATAAAATAATTTTGAAACTCTGAAAAACTTTAAGTTAACGTCTTTTAATAGTCTTTTAAAATAGAGAGTAATACACGTTGTTTGTGGTTTTTTCTTGGCTCTTAGGCGCACTAGCTAGAGAAATTAATTCTCAATCTTTATAATAAATGGATCAAATCTAACTTTGTTAATCAAACAATGAGTTCTGAGGTCATTAATTACAATTTCCTCATATACAAGAAGTGCTCCAATTAATACTCCAAAGTTAGGGCATGTTTGGAAAATAAATAAGATTAACTAATTTAACTATTATTCTTAATTTCTCCAAAGTTAATTAAATATGTCCTATAATTAGGACCGGAGGGAGTATAATATAACTTTCTGGGTTCAGTTTTTTTTATAGGTTGGACGCTGGTTCTCCTTGTTTTTTTTTTTGCGCCTCTCTGTAATTGGTGGATATAAATAAGGGAGAGTTATATTCAAGTTCTGCATAAGAGAAAAAATGAAAAAATGATCTCCTGAACTTATCAATAATACCTCTGAACTTATCAATAAAACTACTTCTGTATTTTTTTTCTTATGCCAGACTTAAAAATATTTCCCTATAAGTAACTTTTTGTATTATAAAACTAATGTCTTTTCTGAAAAAAAAATGTTGCATATATAGTATATTTGGGGAAAAAAAAATTGGGAATGAACCTAAAATAATTGTACGAGATAAAAGATGTACACGTATGACAAACCAAGATTTTGTTTTTTGTATAGAATATATCTTCCAACAAGGCAATCTTGTCATTCCAATCATTTTCGTAAATCTAAAATGATTCGATTCACATGGTCAAGATTCACACAATTTCAGAAGTTTCATCTAAAAAGTTTGACAATGGCACTAACTTTTAATTATAAATAAATTAAATATCATAATTAATTTGATAAGATATTAGTTACTTCAGTGTGCCTTTTTCCTGAAAAATTAGCTTCTGAAAAGGTCATAGGGAATATAGTGAGTGTTTGGACGGCGTTTAAGCTGTTTTTTACGTAAATCAAAATAAAACTTCTCTCACATACTTATCTTATATCACGATTGTAAAACTGCTTTGAAATATTTCTATGGATATTTCAAACACACGCTATTTCTCTATAAGTTCATAGGTGATTATTTTTGCTTTATTTTTTAATTCCTGGATAATCTAAACATTTTTCAAATAAATATAGCATTTTTATTAATTTCAAAAACAAAAATATCATGGGGAAAATTCTATATAAAGACAATTGAATCACCCAAATTCTAATTTTAATCACTGAACTTAATAAATTATATATCGGGTTATGTATCATAATTAGATATTTAAAATTTAGATCAAATTATCTTTATATTCCTTAATTATTATCCATCTAAATCTTTTAAGGCGGCACACAAAGCTTCTGGCTTTATCTCTATCTCTATATACACATTTCCATATCCCCCTCTACCTACTCTGTTATCCCTAGAGAAGTTACTGGTTGCCTTCTTGATGTCATCAAACGTAAACCTAATCAAAGTGGAAAAGATATAACTTTCTTGGATATTCCTTAAAAGCCGAACTTTTTAGTAAATCAAACAATTGACATTCATCTATTTTTCATTAAGTCTAATATTCCTTCTTTATCTAGCTAACCTCTTCATATATATTGTTCATGATCTGACAAGTTAATGAGTTTGTGAATAATTTATAATTATTTTATATATATTGATCAATTGGTACAATGATTCTTATACCACAATTTTACCTGCCCAATCTTGTTCACATGTCTAATATGATTCATTTCACATGGTCAAGATTCTCACAATAAGAGAATTTTCATTTGAGAAGTTTGATAATAATTTGCACCGATCTCTAATTATATATAAAAAAATCATAATTAACTCAACTAAATGTGTGGCTTTGTAAATTGCATAAACTTAAGAATGAGTTGTATTGTATTTTTATAAAGGAAACGTTTCGGTGACTCAAGTCTTGAAAGTTCACTTGGATTTAGGTATGTCCTTTAAATTTAAATAGTGTTTATAAATGTATTTACAGATCACACACTAACAAAGTTTAAGTTGTATTGTTTCTAGTGACTTATAAGTAATGCTAACTGGTATAGTAATATTAATTGATAACAAGAATTCAACTATTTTTTTTTATAAACATAAATTTCACATTAAACAATAAAATTACACCTTATAAGGGCTTGTTTGGTACAAGGAACATTTTAGGAGGGAACGGAAAGGAAGGGAAGTGAATGGAAAGGAAGGGAAGATTGAGAGAGAACTTAAAAGAGTGAGCTGTTTGGTAGACATGGGAACAGAACATAGGTTGAGGGAAAATAAAATGTTTGGTTGCAAGAAAAAGAATTGGGTTAAGTGGGAAGCAGTGGGTAAAAGACCATAATACCCCTAGCATAAAGTAATAAAATAAGCTGCAAAAAGTGACAAAATAACAAACATCGAAGACAAACAAAGGCCCAGCTGAAGTATGTCTGTGTGTTGGGGAAGAAGGGAAATTGAAGGTGTTGTGGATGGGATCTGTGACGGCAACAAGCAGGACGGGAGGTGGAGATGAGAATGAACACATAGACGGCAGAAGTTATAGATCCAACAACATATTGTTTAAAGACACATGATAGTTTGGAAAGGAGGACAGAGGGAAAAAATTGATGTGTGCGTGTGTTGCTAATGTGGACAAGTGAAGAAGAAAATACCCTGGTTGAATTGTTAATGGAGAGGACAAAAGTAGGGCATAACATGGCTAAATTAGCGTGGTTGGCAGCAGATCTAATGCATTTGGAGTGGAGAATGGAGGAAAGGTTACCAGGGTGTGGGTTGAAAGTCTATGCTTTGCTTGGGGAGAGTAGAAGAGAGGATGAATATGAAGAAAATGACATTATTGACAATGATGGGAGATGAATATGTGACCTGAACAAGAGTTGTTGTTTTTTAAATTTTGTTTTCCTATTAAGGAGAACAATGTGAATGTGGCAATGTTCTTGTAAACTTCGTAAAGATGTAAAAATTGTTGGATGTGTAAGCAATGGCTAAAGCTGTGACAATATGATGTTGAGTCGGATTGAATAGAAGAAATGTGGAAATGCAGAATTGAATATGTTGATCTTCAAATTGAAGAATGACTAGTAACACCACTAGCAAACAATTTGAAAAGTAATTTGCCATTTCCTGATGTCATTGCTTCTATTTTTTTTTTTGTTATTTTGTCACTGTATAAAGAGAACAATGTGATTATAGGAATGTTGTTCTAACCTTGGTAAAGATGTTCAAAATCTAGTATGCTTAAGCAATAAGTAAAGCTGTGAAAAAAAATGGTTATGAATTGAATTCAATTGAATAGAAGAAATGTGCGAATGATGAATTGCATATATTGGTCTTCAAATTGAAACAGGAGGAGCAAAACTAGTACCAATAATCTAGAAAATTTATTTGACATTTGCTGATGTCATTGCTTCTAAAAATGTTTTTGTAATTTTGTTTTTGTACAAAGGAGAATAATGATGTTGCAGCAATGTTGTTGTAAGCTTAACAAAGATGTAAAATTGCTTCTATGTACAAGCAATGGCTATAGTTATGAAGATGTGAGGCAGTATGCATGCGTTGTGTGAATAGGCAGGTCAATATGTTAGATCTCTCATGTTTTGATGATAACAAAGGATGGTATGAAAAAGATTTGATAAACAAATAAGTTTGAACAAAGTAATAACAGGGCAAATCATTACTTGAAGTAAGCATTGGAGTAATGAAGAAAGGCCAAGAGAAAAAGCTGAGAAACTTCATCATTGACAAGTTTTCTAAGGGGTTACTCGAGTAAGTACTCGAGTAATGAGACAGAAACTTGAAGTAACCAGGTCAACCTTCAAGTAACCTGCCAACTTTACTCGAGGAAGTCCTCGAGTAATAAGGTAAATGATTCCTAGTTGCTCTCAGCCTGCCAACGTTACTCGAGTAGCTACTCGAGTAACTAGGTAAATCACTTGGAGTTACTCTCGGCCTGCCAACATTACTCAAGTCAGTACTCGAGTTATTCTGCTTCAAGAAATATGTTGCTCTCGGCATTATCAATCCTGCCAATGTTACTCAAGGAGGTATTCGAGTAACTCACTGTGGTAAGCAAAACCTGAAGGTAATACTCGAATAACATGATATGTTTTTTATCACACTTCACTCGAGGCACTACTCAAGTATGCAAGTATTCAATCACTTATTTTAAACTGGATTACTTGAGTGAGTAATCAAGTAATATGCAGAGTTATTTACACAGAACTTCAAGTTGGTATCCGAGTAAGCTATGCAGAAAATTTATGTTTACTCGAGTAACAAGGTAAGAAAACTTGAAGTGCTCTCGGTCTTGAAATCCTGCCAACATTACTGGAGTACAACATCAACATTACTGGAGTACAACATCGAGTAACATAAAGTTTATTCGAGAGTTTACTCGAGTCACTACTCGAGTAACCTATGAAGAAAAGTGTGACATACTCGAGTACCGAGTAAGTACTCGAGTAAATAGGTATTTCCAAAGGTTTGAAATTATGTTTACTCCATGCACTACCCGAGTAATGTAATGTTCATTTGTTAACTTGCAGTTTGTCAATACTTTCACGATGATACTCGAGTAAGTACTCGAGTAAACTTAATAAATGCTCAAGTAACTACTCGAGTATGCAAGTTCAGATTTTGAGAATTCATTCCAACGGTCTTTGATTTGTTTCCTATGTGATTAACTTTTCATTGTATTAGTATTCTTAGCATATCCACAGATAAACAATGAAGAGATCTTACCAAATAAGGAAAGTCAAATGCAACGTTCAAATGCTACCTACTGCCACCTACCGCAAACGGATATTTTTCAAATATTGGAAAAGTCAACAATGGCTGCGCACACTCTAACGGGCATGAAGAAAAACGTTCCAACAATTATTACCAACATATCTATATATACGGGAACATCCAAACAAAGAGTATAGAGCAAGAACACATTATCAAGCTCATTACTCTGTTTTACATTATACTTGTAATTCTATGCTTCAGTGATTCTTATTCACTCTGTGAGAGAGACATTTCATTCAAACTCAATATTTGTTATTGAGGTAACTTAAAGTTGTGGAACTTTGAGTTGGGATTGGATTACAACTTGTAAGAGGGAGCGAGTGTCCAGACGAAGGAACTTGCTTGTACTGAGGTGCCAAGAACCCACTGAATCTTGGAAGTTATAGTGAAACTCTTAGAGAAGCTCTGAGGACTGGACGTAGGTCAAAGTGGTTGTGGCCGAACAGTATAACTCCTTGTGTACACTTCGGTGATATTTCTCCTTCCTCCTTACTAATTTATATTCACCGTCAAGGTTTATATTTGCAACGAAATTTTTAGTTTCACCCAATTCACCCCCCTCTTGGGTGAAATGCTTGCTCTAACACAATGCACATTGTTGCTGCTTGAGGGGATAGTTATCAGCATAATGTGCATGGGGAACAAAAAAGAGAATATAGTTTAATTGGGCATAAAAATTTGTGAATAGGAAGAACAAAACGGTTAAGGCAGTACATGCAGCAAAGAAATGTCAATTTCAAACATGGTGGGACATTTGGCACTTCCATACAGCACTAACAGATATAATTAGCAACAACAATCTTCTAACTAAACAGATAAGTTCGAAAGCAATAGGTTTACATAAGTTGTTTGAAAATGAAAGTTGTTAAAATTCGAACTAAACAGTTAAGTTCGAACTCAACATAATCACATTAGTTGTTTGAAAATGAAAGTAGTTAAAATTCGAACTAAACAGTTAAGTTCGAACACAACATAATCACATCAGTTGTTTCAAAATGATAGCAGTTAAAATTTGAACTAAACAAATAAGTTGGAACTCGATTAATCAGTTATAACAAGATGGAACAACAACAAAAGGCAGGCACACAGATGTCCTGGGTGTAACATCACAAAATACAAGGATAACAAAAAAATTAATGCAGCCCTAATTCTTCTTCCTCTTAGCTGGGGACCTTTTGGCTTTAGACCTGCTTTGGGATGGTTACTGCGAAGCAGGGAGGTTGACAGGGATGAACTTGGGGCCAGCAGATGTTGCAGGTCGAGGAGGAAAGGATGCCGTAGCTGTGAACAAATTGGGCATATTCTCAGCAGTAAGGCCAGACATGAAAGCCTGTGCGGGTATGAAACACAATGGACGAGGGTCAAGTATTGGTCTCGAGGTCGCATGAGGAGGGTTGGCAGGTTCAAGCAGTGGCACGATTGACAGTGGGGTTATTGGATCAGTATTATGTGTCTCAGCTGGGGTGCTTGGTTAAGGAACATGGGGGTCAAGAGGAACACCAGTTCTGGGGGACTCTGTAGATAAGTCAGGTGTCTCATATGCAGTGCCACCTTCAGGAACATGGGGGTCAAGAGTAGGGGTGGAAATAAGCTAGGCTAGGCTAGGCTTTACCTAAATAGGCCTGGGCCTGCAACAGAGATTCAAAGCCTGAGCCTGTATGTAGGCTTTTTTTTAGGCCTGAGTCTGGGCCTTCAAAAGGCCTAACAAGGCCTAAAGCCTGTTTAAAGGCCTACTTAAATAGTTTAGGCTTTTAAATAACCTTTAAAGCCTATGCCTCTAAATTTATATATAACCCTTCACAGTGGAGGGTGCAAATTGGGGGAGAGTAAGTGAGTTAGTGTTGTCATCTCGAGCGATCGAAGAGAAGAAAGGCAAGAGTGAATGATTTATGTGAAAGTAATGGTTGAGTGTAATGACGACGAGATGTGAAATTTAGAATTAAGGTTAAGTTAGTAAATTTATAAATAATTTATAAAATTATTTAGATTATATTATATATACTTATGTAATATTATACATTAAAAAAAGCTAAATAGGCTAGGCCTGTAGGCCTATAGGCTAGGCTTTATAAAAATAGGCCTGGCCTGTTTATCTAAATAGGCCTAACAATATACCTGAGTCTGAGCCTGATCTATTTATTAAATAGACTAGGTTAGGTTTTATGTAGGCTAGGCCGTAGGCTCCTGTTAAGGGCCTAACCTATTTCCATCCCTAGTCAAGAGGAACACCAATTGTGGGGGACTCTATAGAGAACTCAGGTGTCTCATATGAAGTGTCACCTTCTTCATGACCATCACTTTTGTTTGGAGATAGAATATTGTCCTGTGCAGGGGAATGAGATTTATTACCAGGATGCGTAGAAGGTCTTGCTTCTTCAGAATGTGAAGACTTGTATGCAGTAAATTCCTTGAACTCAGTAGATTAGAGGTGAATAAATTCTCGTAAGTCCTTAAAATCTAGTGCAAGCTCAGACACACGTGAGTCTATGTGAGCAATGGTTGAATCAATATGTGCAATATGTATACCAAATTCATCAAACTTGTCCTTGACATAGCTCTGCAACTTGACAAAATGTTCCTCAAACTACTCTTTCACATACATTTGCAACTTAACTGCATGTTCCTCATGTTGCCCAATCCTTGCCTGCAATTGTGCTCACAACTTCATCATTGTTTGGTCAACAAGTTTTCCCATGGTTTATGTGAACGCTTCAGGTTGATCTAAAGGAGTTGATACTTGAATATGGGAAGAAGTAGCAGCTGCATCATGTGGAGGGTTACTAGCATCAGCCTTGTTGATGTCATGTGCTGCCTTA
The DNA here is from genome assembly GCA_963242795.1 of Inga leiocalycina. NCBI lineage: Eukaryota > Viridiplantae > Streptophyta > Magnoliopsida > Fabales > Fabaceae > Inga > Inga leiocalycina. Next base: position 11,302,417 of record OY725329.1, on the reverse strand, counting down.
ATCCTTGCTTCACTTCCTATGGCTATCTGCATTCGGTTCAAGGCCTGCTCACCAAATTCCTCAATCCAAATAGGTGCTTCCCCTTCCTCCAAATACCAAACTTTATTCTGTTGTAGTATAAGAGACACAAGGGAGGGATAGGGCAATTCTAAATTCTTCTTTCTTAGAGTAGCAACCCTCAATATTATGTCTACAATCCTCTTGCCCATATGAAAAGGCTTGCCCTTGATCATACATGTGATGATGTGTTTGTCGTCAGGAGTCAATGAAGTGTAGTGCTTGCCTTTGTTCACAAAGTTCCTACTATATAAGTAATATAAGACCCGAAACCTAGGAGGCAGTACTTTTGTCTACACAGAGGAATGTTAACTAGTTTTTTCCCCTCAAGTAGTGTTGCATCAATTTGTACTTGTGATAAATCAGTGTCTGTGGATTGTGGGCAGGTCACATCTAACCAAGTCAGAATGTTTTTTTTATTGATTTTTGTGGTCTGGCCTCTAACACAAGTGGACATAACCCCCTTTCTAGACATTTTGAAGTTGGTGTAAAAAACCTTAACAACTGATTCAGAATAAGGTAATAACAATTCTAAAATGCCTCTGAAAGGTTGCAATATAGTTCCCAATCAAAACTAAATGCAAAATCAAAAGTGTCAACTATGATCCTACTCATTTTACAGCATGTCACAATGTATTTGTTTGAATCTTTACTGGATAAAAAGAAGCACTCCTCAATATTGCACAACACAACTTTAGTATCTCAAAACACCTTTCAATGACATTTCGAGCGGACGAATGCCGCATGTTGAAGCACTCATGCAAAGTTTAAGGTTGGTGTCCCTGCCTCTACTCATTCAGGTGGTACCTTTGCTCTCTATAAGGCGCCAAATAACTTTGGCAATTCGTGTCCCCCGTATCAACCAAGTAGTACTTTCCTGCCCAAGCCAATAAAAACATTAATATGAGCAATGCTTGTAACTTGCTCATTACATGTCTTAATCCTACAAACTTACACTAAAAATACATTATGTCAGGCCATACCTTGTGGTACTCTTATCCCATGTCGTGTCCTTATAGCATCCCTTAACACCCTCTCATCCGCAGCTGACCCTTCCCAACCAGGCAATATAAAATGAACTGCGTATCCGGTGAGCATACACCTAGCACATTGGTTGTCACCTCTCCTTTTCTGTTTCGGTACCCACCCTTATGCTCTGCCGGGACTTGTACACAAATGTGAGTACCATCTAATGCACCTAAGCACTCCCTGCAAACATGATCAGGAATTTCAACCCTATATAGTTCACTTTTGCATAAAAAGTAAATACACTTTATGACACAACTACAAAAGTTTTATACCTTGAATCACTTCCAGCGATAATCATCTGAGTCTTCTGGAATAGCCTCTGCTCTTTTCAAAAGCAATGATTGCAGTCTAATTGTTGCATTCAACACAATTTTAAAGTATATACTAATTGTTTCACTCGACTTACCAAACTTAAACTGAATGACCCTATTCTTGACATGATGCCCCAATATGTGCAGGAACATTGCTACTTACTTATCAACTAACATATGTTTTGTTGGTCTTAATCCGCCAACTATGTCTAACATGTGACACAATTTATCAAAATTCGCCCGATACATCCTAATTTAGTTGAAGCAAGTGATGTCACTACTGTATATCGTTGCCCAATTATCGATCTACCTCCTCCCACAACAACTATCATGGTTAAAAGCAACTTCCTAACTGCAAGAAGTAAAGCTAGGCACCCAGCCAACATGGCAAATATTTAATTCGATTGTGGCTTTATATCTACACAATTTTTCCCACACTGATTCGTTTTACAGTATAATCTACCAACTCCTCTTTCCAAACCACGCTAACACATTTAAACAAATTGCATTTTAAATTAAGAGCCAATGCATATAATTACACCCACACTTTTCACACATTAAACAAAACCCACTTAACTTATGCATAAACCATCTAACTCATTCTATCTTTCTACTGACATTATTTATCTTTCACTGCTTCCATATACCTTTGTTCATTCGACATTACCCACAGCTAGCAAAACTTTCAACTTCATTCATAGTTAAGCATTTATGAAATAGATTACATCTACTTAAAATTAAAAACCAATTGCAAGACACCGAACAGAGCACATTGTCGCATAGCAAGCAACCACACACATTTCAGCTTTCGACTCTGCTTTTCTTTCACATCTGTTCAGCCGATAAGACCCACATCACAAACATACCAATTTATAACATATACACAACCTTTAGCTTTTTGCGCATCTCTCCGGGTTGTTCAACACAAAGCACAGACAAAAAAAAATATTGCCCACTTCACGCAATAGACCACAACATAATCAGACGAACATTACCTTGATTCGGAGTTCTATTTCGCTCTCCGTTCGCCTCTTCCCTTTTCCAAACAAGCCTTCGACACACCAATCTGGTTCACCAAAGCCTTTCGCGTGTTCTGCCTCCGTCTTTTATCTATTCAAGGGCATTTTTGTCCCACATTTTATGCATCCCGGGAACATTTTCAATTTGATCCCAGTTTTGGTAGGAACCCATTTTCCCATATTTAAAGGAAGATTAAACTTGGCGAGAATGTGAGTTGATGTCACTTTGGGTAGCCAAACACGTTTTTGCCTATGGAACTTTACCATCTTCCCTTTCCATCCTCAATTGTTCGCGTAACAAACAGGCCGTAAAAATGTTCAACAAGTGTCTAATGAATTCAACTCAAATTAAACTAAATTGATTTAAATAAAATTATGATGATTAATTATTTGCTTCATAAAATAATTTTAATTTGATTAATTAAAATTCAATCATTGGCATTGAAAAGGAAACTATATCAATATAACATGTGATTTTTTGTTGTTTTCTTTTATTTTTATTTTTTTGAATTTTTATTATAATATATTTTAGGAAAAATTGTCCATAAATACCTAATTGAAAATTTATTTGTCAAATGGGATTTGAAGCATTTAAGGGAAGATCTTTTGCACATGGGAAAGATGGTTTAAACACAAAAGAAGATCTTTTGCACATAGGGAATATTGTTTGAAAACAAGGAAAAATCACATAGGAAAGATATATTGAACATAAGAAAGATTGTTTGAATATAAGAGAAGATATTTTGCAACAAGAAAGATTGTTTGAACATAAGGTTCAATTTAACGATTAATTTATTAAATAAGTATTTATAGGCAATTTTTCCTATATCTTACTATAGCATGAAAACTTAAATAATACTTTTAAATGAAGGAAAATATCTATCTATAAATTATTTTAAAAAGAGAATCTAATGAGAAAGAAAACATAAGTCAAATCAAGTTAAATTAAATTACTAGATCGATCAACATTCAAAATCTAATAAACGTATTATTTTATACATAAATCACACTGTTCAATACATATAAAATAGCATCAACATCAATAAAAAAAATAAAATTTATAACCTGGGCGAAAAAAAAATTTATAACGATTCACAACTTTCAATAAAAAAAATGTATCTAGTCTTCCAAGAACAAAATATCAGCATCAATATAACATATAAAATTGATCCGAACCACAGTAAATTTTTTAAAATTACAATTCTTTTTTTTACCATGAAAATTTTTATTAATTTAATTTTTTAAAACTATATTTTACCATATTTTGATGCTTAACTCTCCAAGTCTCCATTAAAATTACTAATGCACCTATCATTAATGTTATTGTATTTGTGATATGATATAACTATGATACAAAATTGCTATTGTAAACCAAAAACAATTGATAAACAGAATATGACCTTTTTTGGGACTTGGCGGTTAAATTAATTAATAATTTTTAATTAATTCACAAAATGTGGAAGATTATCACACCGAGCGCCCATTTTATGTGTTATCACAACTGCAATAATATTATTTTTAGAAAAAATAAGTTGAAGTATGTGTTGCCAACAGTAAAATAAGTTGTTGAAGTATTACCAGGTCATAAATAAAAAATAATGTTTCTAATATGCTTTAATAATGTTTTCATTTTCCCTTGGACAATGTTAACTGTGTTTTTTGTCCTGTAATGCGGCAAAAAAAAAAAGAAGTAAAAACCTAATTAAACTTTGTAATTGGAGCAAAACTCAAAAATCAAATACTAAATGTGGAACTGTTAGATGTTAAATATAAATAGTTTTTCGGTGAGAATTTGAATCCTGATTCATTATGTTATGATGAAAAATTAATTTGCTTTTGTGAGGGCTACTATCAATTAGGCTTGACACTATTTGAATATAATCTAATCAAATAGCTATTTTATAAAAAGGAATTTAGCCTGAATTACATTATCCAATGAAAGATTAAATTTTTATATTTTTAGTTAGATCTTAGGATAATTTATTTTCAAAAAATGTTTTCTGTTGCAATCAAATTTTTATTAAAAATATATTAATTTAAATATATTTTTTTAAAAAATATAAAAATTCATGCTCAAAAAGTAAAAAAGAACGTTGAATAAAGGTAACAATAATATAATAACCCCTTAAAGCTAACTCAGAAAGTAAGAATAGTATTTTTTGAGCAAAATAAAAAACAAGAAGAAGAAAGAAAGTAAGAATAGTATAGGGTGTAAGTAGGAATCCGGATTCTCTCCTGACGCCTCCCATCGAGCTCTCCCACACCCAAATCACACCGTTTTGGCTGTAAATTGGGAAGGTGTTTCAATTTTTTTTAAAAAAATAATTTTGAAGCACTCCAAGTATTTTTTTTAGTAATATCTAATATTTTAAAATATTTTTTAATCCATTATATAGTATAAAATAATTTTTCAAGGGCACCTAATATTTGATAAGCTGTATCTTGAAATATTTTTTCAATAGTATTCTATATTTTAAACTAAATTTTAGCGCATCCAACACTCAATGTCTCAAATTTATGCTGTTTATTGCCACTAGAAAAATATTTTAGAGACTTCTCATTACAACTAAAAAAATAATTTAGGTTGCTGAATGTGATAAAAATAAATTTAAGATATAGAGTGTCAGTGGAAAAATAGTTTATGTCACATCTTACTAGATACTTGATGTTTCTAAAAAAATATTTTATACTACATAATGGACAAAAAATATTTTAAAACATTGAGTACCACTAAAAAATTATTTGAGGAGCTTCAATATTATTTTATAAAAAAAAAATTGGAACACTCTCCCAATTTAAACTCAAAATGGTGTAGTTTTAGGTATGAGAGATGCAAAAGATGGGAGGCACTAGAGAAAGAATCCGGATTCAAGTAAGTAGTGGCTTAGAGTTCAACTTTTTTAATATGTCAAATTAAAAATAATATATTAAGTAAAGTCATGAAATCCAAAATAAACCTTGTTTTTAGTGTGATAATGATTTACAATAAGTGCAGCTTGTTAAAATGTTTTATAATTTTACCAATGAGAGTTGTGTGTTTGGGTAAGCCCCAAACCGCGGTTTCAAAAACCCTTTTTCTTAAATCGAGATAAAACTCTTATCACATACTTACCTCGTAAATCGTAAAAATTATTCTCTAAAAACTAATTCAAACACATTGTCGATTCATGTTAATAAAAAAAAAATCTCCCAGAGAGGTACTCTCAATTGGGTTGATAAGTGATAATGGTTAATATGAACCACTCAGATAGCCATAAAAATGCTTTACTATAATTTTAGTTGATTAGTACTTTCTTTAGTCCTTAATATAAGATATGTTTGGAGAGTTGATTTTAGTCCTAAATGTAACACATAATTTGCATATTTGTCAATATTTTCCTAATTTACCCCTATTTATGCTCCCTCAACCATGATCAAGAAGGAGAGGGAATGAGGGAATTAAGAAAGATGATTAAAGTAATTTAGAAAATACATGTCATATTAACTAATTTAACTAACTTCTTTAATTTAATCAAATTAGGTAAATATATGTTACTCCCTCCGGTCCTAAATATAAGACAAAGTTGACTTTTTTTTGGAGAAATTAAGAAAACTAAATAAGTTATTTAATTATATCATATACTTTGTATATTTAGATTATATATCAATTTATTAATTAAACTAATTAGTTTGAAAAAAATAAAAATATAAATACTCTAAAATAATTTAATTAATTTTTTTAATCTCTCTAAAAATCAATTTTATCTTATATTTAAGATAAAAAACAATATATTAAGAATTGGAAAGAGTCCTAATCTTATAAAAAAGAGAACGTGGAAAGCATTGAAAAAAGAAAAGGACGGAAATGAGATGTGAACAGAAACAGGCGGCCACTTGAGATTTTGTAATTTTTTATTTGAACACGTGTGGGTCATCCAATGCGTTTTTGTCACTTTTGGTGGTGACAGCTGAATTACTGCTCTTGTCATTTATAGGCACTACACACTACTATGACTCAGCTAAATAATTCCCGAATGCAATTTATTAATATATCTCTATTATGAATCAACGGCATATATCATGCAACAGGGATAAGGTTTTGGAATTTTGAGCACTTTAAAAAAAAAAAAATCATGTTATGACTTATGACATTTTCTTTTTCTTTTCCTTCTTTTTTTTCCAATGAGGGCTTGACAAATCATGAATTCGTATTAATTAGCAGTATCAATGACCCAGGTGTTGATAATAGACCAAAATTAAAACTCTCATTATCTTTTTATAATAGCTTAATATTTGAATTACTTTAATCATTTTTATAAGAATTTGTTGAGAGTTTTCTAAATATTTAATGATTTTTTTTAAAATTTTCCACTCATTAATTATATACATTATATTAATGAAAATATTGATGATAATTATATTTACTCTATTTCTCTCTTTATCTTGTCTCTTATAAATAAGGGCATGCTTAAAAAAATTTATTTTAGACATCCTTATCTATAATTATAATATTGATACATAACATTAAATCTTATTCATTAAAATATAATCTAATGATTAAAATAGTACATGGAAATAAAAATTAGTGGAGAGAACACTTCCCTATATTAATTAAATGTCATCATGCCAACACTTTGTGGCATTGCGGCAAGAAAGTTTTTCAGTAAATAGTGGGCTATGGTTTTTATCTTCTTATAATCTTTGGTGGGTCTTTCTTATAATCTCAAGTCATTATTAATGCTTACTTATATAATTTTTGAAAAAAGGGATTAAATAAACAAACATTGGTATATCTTTGGTTTAAAAGTCAGATCACACGCCAAATGAAGAAATAAGCAGGTTTTAATTTAGTGTGTGTTTGGATTAGCTTTTAAAAATAATTTTTACGATTTACGAGATAAGTATGTGATAGGGGTTTTATCTCGACTTACGGAAAATAATTTCTGAAACCACGGTTTGGGTGTTTCCCAAACACTCGATTAATGGTTCAACTGGTTACACCACTAATGGTTAAACCAATAACATACCTCCGGTCTTAAATATAGGATATAGTTTGTAGTGCAATTTGCACAACAAACTATGTCCTATATTTAAGACCGGAGGTAGTAATTAAATAAAAATATAATTATATGCTGTTGTGTGTGTGTATTATAAATTTATAATAAGTTCAATTGTTAACATAGTACTAACACCATGGTCTATGAAATTTTCAATAACATAACACCGTGTGATTACAAGTGTTGGAAGATAGTATATTGAATTTTAGAGATCGTATTTTTTTTTTTCATTTTATGGGTTTTTTTTAAAAAAATTAAGCCCTTTTATTTTCAAGCCCAAAAATCATCTAATTTTCTGAAAACCATTATGATTCCCGATTTAATTTCGTGTTTCAACTTAATGACAGTTTAATTCCGATCCAACCCGACACAACTATAAAAAAGTGATTTTTTAGTTCAAACTAAGTTGTTAGTAAATGCGAGGGATAACACCATCTTATCCAATTCTTTAATCTTTGTACTAGATGATGATTTGTTAAAATTTTTTTGTAAGAAATAAATAGTAAAAATAATAGGATTTTAAGAATGATTATGTAATGATGATTATTTTAACCATAAGTAGCTCATCTGGTGGCACCTCATATATATCACAACTCTTCAATTATTATTATTATTTAGAGGGACAGATTAAAACGGCCAAAAGAGATTGAATTTGCAACTTTTTGTTTAAAGAAAAGTTATCGTACCACTTATCATTTCTGTTATTCTGTGTTCGTTTGGAATAGTTTATTTTTAGGCAATAAATGTTTATCAATCGTTATTCACGGTATATGAGATAAATATAAGAGAGATTTTATCTCGACTTGCGTAATAAGGACTTATTGTCTAAAAATAAGTGATACCAAATACAAACATATCCGTTTTTATTTATGACTTCCTAATAAAATGCCAAAAATCCACCACTTTTTCTCGGTTTTTATATGATACTCTCTCTGTCTTTCTATATAAACTTAAAATAATGGTTTTTATTTATAAAAAAATGGTTAAAATCAATAAATATATAAGTAATATATTTTTTTTCCAACCATGGCATCCACCTTCTAAATTAATACAATTCACATCATCATTGGTCAAAAGAATATGCAGTATATGTGTATATATATATATATATATATAAAGCCGACATGCATAAAATTGGGGGGAAAAAAGTAATAAATGTTGAGACAAAACTGAAACGAATCTTACGTTTTAAAATAGATGTATTCTCAAATTTAATACTTATATTTAGGGATAGAGGGAGTAACAATGACAATTTTTCTTAGAGAAAATTAATATTAAAAGAGGGAGGAAAACGTGAATAATTTGATCTAAGATATGACCACACACAAGGCTTGATCATAATCATGAACTTCTTCAATTATTTGCACAAGTTATACTCCCTCTCCCCTTATATATAAAAGCCCTTTTTTTTAATTGAATTGTTTTTAAATATAAGATCTCTTTCGAGTTTGTCTCAGATATAATGCTTTTATTTTCCATTTTGATCTCAATTAATTATTATACCATATACGCTTTCTTTCATCTTTTTATCATTATTACTATCTCCCCCCCCCCAATTTATAAATATGAGCATTTTTGGAAAATATAAATTAACTTTCTTACATAATTATTACATTTAACAATTTTTAACAATTTTTTAGAATCTCGCGATTCGGTTGAAAGGTTTTTATATAACAGGTAGAGAGAGTATAAATTAGTTGGGCAAATTTCTATTATTTTTAAAAGACTAATTTTAATCTAATGTGAACATAAATATTTCTCTTATTGGTATATTGGGATGTTACTATATTAGAATTATAATTAAAACAGTCACATTTTTTCTCGTGTTGTAATTTCTTACTTTCATCTGTTGAAAAGAAAAAAGGAAAGGAAAAATTACTATAAAGTCCCATAAAAAAATACAGTCACTAAAAGTCTATAATGACAAAAGAGTTACATGAACCTCTTGTTGTTTTTATGCATTTGAATTTGTTATTATATGTTACTCACTTATTGTGTGACGTTTCTTGATTACATTTTTTACGACCTCATATTGATTTTCCAAAAAAAAAGGCCTTAAATAAAAATTGAATCAATTGTTTATTTAATTTTCATGTGATATTATTGGCTCAATTTTTTATTATCCATATACAATAAAAATGTTCCATGAATTTTTTTTTTCCCTTGTAGAGAGATTTTGCCCCCTTTTCCTTACCAAAATGAGAAAGCAACCAAAATAAGGTTCTAATTTGCTTTTATTGAATTAAGTCAGACCCAATTTACTTTTGATCAAACTTGGTTTCTAGGTTTTAAGTGGCTGAGATTGTCACACCCTTATCTAATTTTTACCTATTTCAGAGTATTTAAAGAAAACGATACACAGTTCGTGAGTAATACAAGAATAGCATAAATATACTAATATTATATGCACGATTATGGAAATTCCCCATAGGGGTTCGTACTTAATAATTACAATTTAACGTAGCCTCGCAGCGCTACGTGGGCGTCTAAACCTGTCCCAGTGAAATAGAGACATCTTCCAGTCTTTGTTTCACCAAGGCATTCCCCTCATATGGTTCTCTTCTTGGCTCTTAGCATAGCTTCTGTTTTCACCTTTCTAAATTGTTAGTAGGAGAGGGTGAGATTCAAGAGAATCTCAGTAGGAAAATAATACCAATATGTGTGCAAGATAAGTACTTAATGCATGACATGCTTACATTACATAACTCATGTTCACACAATGACATATCTACGTGCTCAATGTTTCAAACAATATATGTATGGCCATAGCATAAACAAAAACAGAACTTCAATTATTCATATATGTTTCACATAATCAAGAAAAACAATAACATGCATCAATACACCTGCACAAATATCAAATACATGCAGGAGAGGTAAGTTTCCTATCTTAATCACCCTTATCTGATCCTTGAATAACGTACCTCGATTTGCGTGCCAATCTATCGGGCTCTCTACTCAGTCCTAAAACATCAAATGTACAGTTTAGACACTTCTATAGTGCTTCTGTGGGTTATATGACTCTATATTGAAAAATGACCAAAATACCCTTGAGAACTCGACCTGGCCCCACCGTACCCGATTCAACTTTATTTTTTCTGAAATTTTGACTGGGGCTATTTTGACATATGTTCGCCCAAGAATTCCATTTCTAGGCTCGAAATCACCAAATTCAGTGTCAAATTACGAAAATACCCTTGACAAACCTGATTTAGGGTTTTATGGGCGTTTTCGTAATTATACTTTTTCAGCCTTTTTCGAAAAAGTGACCAACTATAACCCCACCTATTTTTTCCTACTGAATCCAATAGAACCATCTATTTCATGAAAATCCAGCTCCTTCCCTCAAATCTAGTCTTGGCCGAAACTTTGGTCAAAAAAATGGAACATGTTCTTTTGTGTTTTAGCTTCCAAAGCTTACATTTTCACTTCTAATCCCTTATTACCTCATTTAAACACATCTTAACCATGATTCAAAAAAATTTGGGTAGCATAACCCCTTAGGATTAAGACTTCCTAAATTTACAAACTTGACAAAAATCACCAAAAACCAAACACAAACCTTAACAACAACACCATACTAGTTTAGATCTAAGGTTTGTGGGGTTACTTCTTGAGATCTTGAATCCTCTCTCTCTCTCTCTCTCCTTGAGCTCAAAATGTGTCTTAAACTTCTTCTTCTTCCTTCTCTCTAGAACTTGAGAGCTCTCTCTTTCTCTTATCTTCTTGTCTTGGATGAAAATGAGAAAGGGAAGAGGAAGGAAAATGTCAACACCCGTTTCCATTTCGATAATCAGAGAGTAATAAAGACGGAATTCAATGAGTATACAGAAAAGTACAATTATACTGATAAAAATATTAATTTACTATCCCACATCGTTCGTTAACGAAATACAGAAAATATAGCAAAAACTTAATATTTACAGAATCCTCCAAAATATCTAAACAGAAACTAATTATAACCATTATCTTGTCCTCATCTTGAGATGTGTGTCAATCACTTCTCGGCGTCTACGGCTTTACCCTTTGACCCACTGGCACCCGCTGAGATGTTTATTTAAAAATAGGGTGAGATTCCGAAGAATCCAAGTAGAAACATGCTATCGTTCATAGAAAATGCGAAAAGTAAATATAATATGCGCCATGTATACACCAATTAATGAACAATATAAACACATTATCTGCATGTATCATGAGTAGAGCTCAGCCCCACTATTCTGCAGTGGTTGGGTTCTCACCAACTCCAGTGTAAGTGCCTCTGGCACTATTAGCCCTTCTCTGGGCAAAGCATGTTGATTAATAAAGTACATTTACAACGATCGCAACCACACAATCATATCAATATGGCATGATATATGAAGGATAATGTTCTTACTTCAAAGCTTTAGAAACCCCTTTTTAGATGTGCCACGAAAAATGTGTCATGTCCGGCTTCCGACTTAGTCCTAAAATATTAAATATATAAAAATAAGTCATAACCTATTCAAGTATCATTTTAGACTCTTCCATAGTGTTTCCTGTGGTTATATTAGTCTATGGTGAAAATTTACTAAAATGCCCCTGGGACCCCGGCCCGATAGCACGTTTTTCTAAAATTTTGACTAGGACTATTCTGACGTATTTTCGCCCAAGGAATCAATTTTCAGGCTCAAAATCACCAAATTCACTGTCCAATTACGGAAATACCCTTGACAGCCCCGATTTAGGGATTTTAGGGGCGTTTTTGTAATTATGCTTTTTTTGCCTTTTTTGAAAAAGTGACCAATTGTAACCCCACCTATTTTTTCCCACTGAATCCAATGGCACCATTTATTTCACGAAAATCCAGCTCTTACCCCCTGAAACAATGTTGGCCGAAATATTCAAGAAAAATGAAAAAATTGAAGTTTTATGTTTTAGCTTCCAAAACTTTTACATTTTCACTTCTAATCCCTTAGTAACTTATTTAAGCACATCTTAACCATGATTCAAATAAATGTGGGCAGCATAACCCCTTAGGGTTATGACTTTTCCAATTTTTCAACTCAACCAAAAATCACCAAACTTCAAAACCAACTTTATACAAGTATGGATTTGAGTTTGGTGTAGTTACCTCTTAGGCTTATTAGATCCTCTCACTCTAGGACCTCCTCCCTGTCTTCTTGATCTCAAGATAAGCTTACTAAACCATAGAGTTTATGGAAAAGAAGAGATTGGAGAAGAGTTTTATAGAAGATTAGAAGGAAAAACCTTAAGAAATCTCCACTTACGTTCATCCTTCTCTTCTTCCTTCTCTCTTGGCTTGAACTTTTCTTAAGCTTTTCTCTCTCTTCTTTCTTGTTGCAAGTGACAAAAATGAAGGCAAGAGAAAGAGGATGAGGCTTCATAAATTTTTATCCATTCATTCTACTGCATTGATCTCATCAAAGGTTGACATGGTGACACTTGCCAACCACCACACTTCCCTCCATGCTTCCACCCATACTCCCTTCATAATTGCTCCCTTTGACTCTCCTTAACATTGAACTAGCCTTGTCCCTTGGTTAGATTTTCAAAAACAAACGTGCTCCCCCTTCTCATGCTCCAACTAAACCATTACTCTTCCAATTAGACCAATTCTTGCACTTAAGGTAGCATACCATTTCATCATTATGTGTCAATGTAGCATTATTTTAATGCAATTTGACAGTACTCATACAAATCCATTATAATTTAATCTCCTCCTCATATAATCATGATACTTGGCATTTTAATTCCATTAATCAATTTCTAACACATTTTATTTTCAATTTTAGGAATAATGCCAATTCTGGCAGATTTTCTGCCCTAACTTTGAAAAGTCATAACTAATTTTGTAGATATCATTTTGAAGTGATTATAAAGGCTATGGAACCCTTATTAAGTCAAGTTTCAAGAAAAAAATATGGAATTTTACTAGCTGGGATCATATCATTACTAGATTTTCAATCTTTGACCGCTGCTCCAGAAACTTTCAGATTTTCTGGACTAACTTCAAAAATTCATATCTTTTTGTACATAGCTTCAATTGATTCATATGACCTATCAAATTAAATCTTAGAATGTCTACTTTCACCCTGTAAAATTTCATAATTTTTTCTCATCATTTGTTCTTCCAAAATCACATAACAAACTCACTACCTCGCAGGCGATTTCACTAAAAACACCATTTAACTTTCAATTTTTAATATTTAATTCCTTTGGCCTTAAATATTCACCATTTTATTGAATATATAAAATAATCACAATATACTCTTGGGGAATATAAAATTTGGGATGTTACAGAAAAAGTGCTTCATAAACATCTCTATTCATCCTACACCATTTGATTTCATCAAGGCATATGATGATAACACTAGTCACAACCCATACCTTCTTCACATTATGTCATACTTACTCCATAAGGCTTCCAATTGGTTTTGAACCAACTTCCTCCCTCTTGGTTAGTATAGAAAACCATCCACCCTCTCATGCTCCACTAACCAAATTACTTCTTCTAACTAGTCCAACTAAACCAACCATGCACTCAACCATGTACTCAAGCTAGTCCAACCTTTTACTCAAGCAAATTCCACCCTTACACTCAAGATAAATTCTTACCATCATCAATCATGATTGCTATGTTCATGTAGCATTATTTTAATGCAATTGGACATGTGTCCATCTTCATAAATCATAACCTACTCCCCTCTTTATATGATAATGACACTTGGCATTTTTAATTCCACAATTTACACAATTGTTAACATATTTTATTTTCAATTTTTGGAATAATGCCAATTCAGGCAGCTTTTCTGTCCTAACTTTGAAAAATCATAACTAAATTTGTAGACATCGTTTTGGAGTGATTCCAAAGGCTATGAAACTCTTATTGAGTCTAATTTCAAGGAAAGATATGAACTTTTGCAAGTTGGAAGTATATCATTCCCATATTTCATTTTTTTAACCACTGCTCCAAAGACTTTCTAGATTTTCTGGGCTAACTTCAAAAATTCATATCTTTTTGTATATAACTTCAAATGATTCATATGACCTATCAAATTAAAGTTCAGGATGTCTACTTTCACTTTATAAAATTTCATAATTTTTACTCATCATTTGGTTTTCCAAAACTACATGACAAGCTCACTTCCTCGCAAAAAAATTTCACTAGAAGTATAATCACATTCTCCAAAATTCACCATTTCACTTTCTTTAATACCCCAAGGATATAAGAAATATTAGAGAATAAATTTGGGGCTCCTGCTAAATCAGGGCTTGACAGTCCACTTATTTCAGGCTTATTCACTAGCTTCTAATCCTGAAATTCGGGGCATTATAAAGATGACTGTCAATTAAACAAATTAATCCAGAACAGAGTTGGAAACTCACTTTTAAAATAAAACTGTTATTAAGAATAAAATTATCTCTTGTGGGGGAAGGGAAAAAAAGCATTAATGTAATGAAATGATTGAGGTTTAGTACATTAATTAGTGAATTATAAAGATACATAGATCCAATAATTGAGTGACGGCCATTGAGTTGTGCAATAATGGGTATCCTAATTACAAATATCACAAAACACAACTTGTTTTGTATTTTAGTAGAAGAGATTTTAAGGTCTTTTTCAAATCGTTAATTGTGAAAGATATGCTGAGTCGTTCACAAACAACACACAGACATCTTCAGTTACTCGTGTAGTTCTCTTTGGCATACAATTTTTATACTTTGACAAGATATGTCTATAATCCACCTCCTATAATTATTTTATTTTCAATCATCAAAATTCATATTTTTACAAAAATAAATGCATACAATGTGTTGGAAAAAAACAATACTCCTTTGCTCAATAGTGTAAGACATATTTATCTAATTTAAGTAAATTAAAGAAGTTAAATAAATTACTTAATTGTTAAATATGTGACATGATCTCGAAATTACGTATGTATAATATTAATTAGATTATATACAAGTTTATAAGTAAAACATATTAGTTTTTTAAAAATAATAATTATGAGGTTAAAATGAAAAAAAATTATATTAAAATCCACTCACAAACTATGTCATGCATTTAAAATCGGATAAGTATATAAATAAATTTAGAAGTAAAATAAGAAAATACATATGAGCTTCATATACATTCATATTTTTTTCTGGAAATTTCCTTTTTTACATGATCCAAACATTTTTTTTCCTGCTTGTATTTGTGCGCATGTGGGATAACTATTTTCTTCACGACAATGTCTAAATTCCTCTCTAAAATACAAGTTATGAACTCATTATTACTGATATTTTGACTAAAATATTCTTATTTTTATGAAAAAATTGCTGAAAAATATTTTAAAATTTATTGTCCAAATGTACACACGGGCCTAGGCTTTAGAGCAAGTGCAACTTATTTTCATTGTTTGTGACATATCTTTAACTATATGTAAAATGAAATACACAACTGAATTTATGTTGTATACAATTAAAGAAGAGTCGCATCCACTGAAAATATGTCATGAGTCCTTAAACAAATTCCAGGTACTTTTGACAAGAAGTTTTATATTACGAGTTTTTCAGTAAATCTTTCCTAATTTTTTTTGCCATAGTAAAAAAAAAAAGTATTATTTTTGAAATACTTTTTGAATTCTACAAAAAAAATTTGCACTCCTGGTTATTCTAAATACAAGGTCCATTTGAGAGTTTTGACTTATTTTTTTACAAGAAACATCTATCCTTATATTAAAGACAATCTTAATATAAAATTTAATATTCTTTTTTTTAATTAATTGTTTCTTTTTCATAATATATGCCCGTATTTATTGTGTTATTTTCATCTCTACGCGTTACATTCTATTCTAATCATTAAATGATAGGGCTATTTTCAAATTTTCACTAGATTTCTAGCTCCTAAGCACATAATATAGAAAAACTATACGAATATTTTAAAATTAGTTAGTGGATCTACCTACCTAAGTACACATAGCTTACCATGAAGCCCAACCACGCGTATAAAAGTACGTATAATGTACATGGAATGTACAGTACATGTAGTTGTTTGACTTGAAGAGCTTGCTTCGAATAAAAGAAAAGGGTTAAAGTGTAAAAATACTCATGAACTTTTTTTAAAAGTACATCCAACACCATAAACTTTTTTTATGTGCAAAAATACCCATGAATTTCTCAAAATTGGGCAAAAAGTCAAACCGTTAATTGGTACAAACGTCCGTTTTGTGGAACCCACAATTTTATTTTTTAAGGTGCAAAAACACCCATGAACTTTTTTAAAAAGTGCACCCAACACCATAAAATTTTTTCTCGGTGCAAAAATACCCATGAACTTTTCGAAAGTTTATGGTGTTGGGTGCACTTTTTAGAAAAGTTCATGGGCATTTTTGCACCTCAAAAAATAAAATTGTGGGTCCCACAAAACAGACGTTTGTACCAATTAACGATTTGACATTTTTGCCCCATTTTGAGAAGTTTATGGATATTTTTGCACCTAAAAAAAGTTTATGGTGTTGGATGCACTTTTAAGAAAAATTCATGGGTATTTTTGTACCTTAACCCAAAAAAAATAATAAAGAATATAGAATCGCCGCATTTGTCTCTCCATTAAGTTGGCAAATTGAAAAGAATTTGTCTCGACATGATATTCTTCCATAATTAACTTGCATTCTACGTCATGTGTCCTATTGAAGGAGGAGGCGGTATTATAATAACCCTCAATATTTGCTGTAATTTAATTATTGGTGGAATCTAATTGAGTTGTTGCAGCAATTAATTTGCTATTTGACTGAATTTATGTGCAACATTTAATTTCCGTTGACTCTGTGCATATTAATGTTTTCAATATGTCAACAAAATATGTGGACCAAATTGAATGGCTCTAGATAGGGGTGTTCAAATCCGGCACGGGGACTGGAATCCATCACCCCAGGTCCCGGTCCCAGTTTTTGGCCGGGATGCAATTTGCATCCCGGTACCGGTCCCGGTCCGGGTAATCCCGGCCGAGACCGGGATCAAACAGGGAATCCCGATTTTTTTTAAAAAAAATTAAATTTAAAAAGATATTATTATATTATTTAAATTTTCTATAATCTAGTGTTTAAAGTAATTATTTAACACCTAATAAGATCATAATAATCACACAAATTGATTTAGAATTGAAGAATAACATTTTATTATTATTATTATTATCACCTTCATCATTTTTGTTATTATTTTTATACATTATATAGTAATATTAGTATCACAATATATATAGTTTAACTCCAACTAAATATGTAATACACATTTTATCAAATGATAACTTAAATTATGGGATAAAAAATACAAAAATAAAATAATAACTTAGTTTTTTTAAAAAAATAAAAATAAAAAAATCGGGACCGGGATCACAAGGTGTGTCACGCCCTTATGTTAATTTCACATTTACCAGAATATTAGCGGAAAACGATATGCGGTTCGGTAGGCAACACAGGAATAGCATAACTATACTGATAATATGTGTATGATTACATAAATTCCCCATAGGGGTTTGTACATGATACTTACGATTAAAGTAGCCGCATAAGGCTACTAGGGTGTCTAAACTCATCCCAGTGAAACGGAGACTTCTTCCCGTCTTCGTTCCACTATTGTAATCCCTTCGTATGGTACTCTGCATTATTGTTCGCATATCTTCTGTCATCTTCTGTCTAAATTGTTGGTAGGGAAGGGTGAGATTCGAGAGAATCTCAGTAGGAAACAGATACCATAATGCATGCATGATTGATGCTATGTATATGACATGTTAGCTTTATCTAGATGTATGCCCCATAATGACATTTCTGCATGCTCAATGTTTCATACAACAAGACTATGGCCACAGCGAAAACAGAAACAGAGCTTCATTTATTCAAATATGCTCTACACAATCAAGTAAAGCAATCACATACATCATTACACAAACAAAGATATCAAATACATGCAAGTAAGGTAAGTCCCCTACCTCAACCCTTTTCCGCCTCGAAACGCGTGCCTCGATCTACGTGCAAACAGCTCGGGGCTCCATATTCGATCATACAATGTCAAATGTACTATTTAGACACTTCCATAGTGTTTCTGGGGGTTATATGAGTCTATCTTGAAAAATTAATAAAATACCCCCGGGGACTCGGCCCCATCATACCCGGTCCGGCTGTACTTTTCTCGAAATTCTAACCTAGGCTATCCTCACATATTTTCGCCCAAGAAATCCATTTCCAAAATTGAAATTATCAAATTCAATGTAAAATTACAAAATTTCCCTTGGCAGCCCTACTTTTAGGGTTTTAGGGGCGTTTCCGTAATTATGCTTTCTCGGCCTTTTTTGAAAAAGTGCCCAACTGTAACCCCACCTATTTTCGCCCACTGAATCCAATGGAATCATCAAATCATTGAAAATCCAACTCTAAGACCTATTTACAATGCTGGCCGAAATATATATGTTTTAAGGGGAAAATCGGGGTTTTTCGGTTTCGGCTCCGTAAACGCGTTCCTTTCTACTCCTAACCACTTTATTGACTATCCCATTAGGTTAAAACTACCATTTAGTATCAATTTGGGCAGCATAACACTTAGGAAAACCCATTTTCTATTTTTACACACAAAGACAATCCGGCAAAATTTCACCGATTAAATTGTCTATAGCAGCCAGAATAGTCAATATGCAAGAATTTGGAAGTTACCTCAAGCTCCCACTAGCTTTTCCTTCTTGTGGCTGAAAACCCTAACTTCAAAACACCATGAATCTTGCTTCAAATACCTCAAACAACATAGAAGAGAAGCTTAGGAGAAGGATTATACACGTTAGGTACGAATTCAACGAAGAAATCAACCTATCTTGTGAGATTTCTCCTTTCCTCATCTCTATTTTTCTCTCAACTCCTCTCTCTATTTTCTGCATAAAGCACGTCAGTTTTGGTGCTGAGGGAAGAAGAAGAAGATTTTAATAATATGACCCCATTTAATTAACTAATTTTCTCAATTTCGGATTTTTACAAACTTTTGACAGATTTCTACTCAAACTTTGAAAAATCATAACTAATTCTAGAAAAATCGAATTGAAGTGATCTCAAATCCTATAGAACCTTTATTGAGTCTAGTTTCAAGGAAAAATATCGAATTTTTCTGAATGAAATCACAAAATTCCCAGAATTTTAATCTTTACATGCTGTCTCAGAAATTTCATAGTTTTTCTGTGCTGACTTCAAAAATTCATATCTTTTTGTGTATAGCTCTAATTGAGTCATATGACCTATCAAATTAAATTGTCGGATGTCTACTTTCATCCTGTAAAATAGCATAATTTTTTCTCATCATTTGTTCATTCAAAATCATATGACAAGCTCACTACCTCATAGGCGATTTCACCGAAAACATAATTATATTCTCCAAAATTCACCATTTTACTTTCTTAATACCCCAAAGATACATCAATCATTAGAGGATAAATTTGGGACATCTACTAAACCGGGGCTTAGCAGTCCACTTAATTTAGGCTTATTCCCAAGCCTCCAATCCCAAAATTCAGGGTATTACAAGGTGCGTGACCAGTCCCAGTCCCGGCCGGGACGGGAAATTCCCGGGATCAAAATGTCCGGGACCGAGACAATTTGAACACCCCTAGCTCTAAAGTCAATAATCACATACCATATGTTTGATATTGATAGTTTCATATATATGAATGGCTCTAGTATCATTATGATCATTCATTCTCATATATCAAGAAATACAGTAATAATTAAATCATTAATTATGTTTTAATTCACTGGCAAAAAAAGGTGCTCCCTCACTTCATACGTATAACATATATATTTACTTAATTTGATTAGATTAATGAATAAAGTTATTTAAATTAGTTAATATGAAATATAATTTCTAAAACACCATAGTCATCTTCCTTAATTCACTCGTTCTCTTTTTTCCTTAATTATTATTATTGAGGGAGTGTCAATAAAAGTAAATTAAATTAAAAAATGATTAATAAATATAAAAATTATATCTTATATTTAAAATCAAACTCAATTTTTTAAAATATATCTTATATATAAAGCACTAAAGGGAGCACTCTATGTCTTAAATTGATTAAGGTTTTTCAAAATTGTTCTTATTCTATGTTCTCCAATTATTCTCACATTTATTTCTGCTTTCTCCCATTTCAACTAAAATTAAATAGGTGTAAAATTAAAAATATCATTAATAAACTTATGACTGACCGACTTGTATTTGGGACTAGCTAGACTTTCGTCCTGTCAGTGATTTATGATGGGGACAGGATTGGTATAGGTCATTTTCTACCAACTTCACTTGGTCCAATATATACTCCCTCTTGTCTATAACATAATAGGGTTAAGGTGCAAAAATGCATATGAGGTTTTATCAAAAGTGCAACAATCACCAAATGCTTTTTTTAGGTGCAAAAGTAACTATGAGGTTATAAATAAGGTGCAAAAGTCACAGTAGGTGTTAGATGGGAAACTCTGACCGTTAAAGGCAACTTATCTGGCTAACTTTACTGACGTGGCTGCTGACTGGGATTAAAAAGCTATGATTAAAAAACGCAGTGGAAATGATTTGGGGAAAACACATAACATGGGTTACTTGAAAGAAATCAGAAACATTTGATCAAAAAAAGAAAGAAAGAAAAAACAGAGCGAAGGGACGAAGCTCCTGTCGTCGCTGAACCAATTTATAATCCACACGCGTTTTTCCAAAACCAATTTCACATTAAATATCTTTACAATTTAATTCCATACTTCTAGAATGGGAAAAAAAAACCAGAAAGTCCTCCACGATTGTTGTCACGCCCTTATTTTAATTTCACATTTATCAGAGTATTCACGGAAAACGATATGCGGTTCGGTAGGCAACATAGGAATAGCATAACTATACTGATAATATGTACATAATTACATAATATCCCCCGAGGGGTTCATACCTGATAAATTCAAATAATGTAGCCGTACAAGGCTACTAGGGTATCTAAACCCATCCCAGTAAAACAGAGACATATTCTTGACTTTGTTCCGCCACTGCAATCCCCTCGTGTAGTTCTCTTCTTTGCTCTCAACATATCTTTTGTCTTCTCCTGTCTAAATTGTTGGTAGGGGAGGGTGAGATTCGAGAGAATCTCAGTAGGAAACAGATACCGTAATACATGCATGATTGATGCTATGTGGATGACATGTTAGCTTTATCTAGATGTATGCCCCATAATGACATTTCTGCATGCTCAATGTTTCTATAACAAGACTATGGCCACAGCGAAAACAGAAACAAAGCTTCATTTATTCAAATATGCTCTACACAATCAAGTAAAGCAATCACATACATCATTACACAAGCAAAGATATCAAATACATGCAAGTAAGGTAAGTCCCCTACCTTAACCCTTATCCGCTTCGAAACGCATGCCTCGTAAAGCGTGCCAACAGCTCGACCTCCATATTCTATCCTACAATGTCAAATGTACTATTTAGATACTTCCATAGTGTTTCTGGGGGTTATATGAGTCTATCTTGAAAATTTACCAAAATGCCCCCGGGACCCCGGCCCCGCCATACCCGGCCCGATGGCACGTTTTTCCAAATTTTTGACTAGGGCTATCCTGACGTATTTTCATCCAAGGAATCCATTTCCAGACTCAAAATTTTCAAATTCAATGTCAAATTACGAAATTGCCCTTGGCAGCCCTACTTTTAGGGTTTTAGGGGCGTTTCCGTAATTATGCTTTCTCAGCCTTTTCTGAAAAAGTGCCCAACTGTAACCCCACCTATTTTCGCCCACTGAATCCAATGGAATCATCAAATCATTGAAAATCCAACTCTAAGACCCATTTACAATGCTGACCGAAATATATAGGTTTTCCAGGGAAAATCGGGGTTTTTCGGTTTCGGCTCCGTAAACACGTTCCTTTCTACTCCTAACCACTTTATTGACTATTCCATTAGGTTACAACTACCATTTAGTATCAATTTGGGCAGCATAACCCCTAGGGAAACCCATTTTCCATTTTTACAACCAATGGCAATCCGGCGAAATTTCACCGATTAAATTGCCCACAGCAGCTAGAATAGTCAATATACGAAGGTTTGGAAGTTACCTCAAGCTCCTTCTGGATTTTCTTGACTTTGCTGAAACCCTAACTTTAAAACACCATGAATCTTGCTTCAAATACCTCAAACAACATAGAAGAGAAGCTTAGGAGAAGGATTATACACGTTAGGTACGAATTCACCGAAAAAATCGACCTATCTCGTGAGTTTTCTCCTCTCCTTCTCTCTCAAAACTCTCTCTCTATGTTCAGCTGATATTTGCGTCAGTCTAAGCTGAAGGAAGAAGAAGGAATATGCTTATATCATATTATATATTCTATTTTATTCATTTACTAATTTTCCAAAAATTTCGGATTTTACAAAATTCTGGCAGATTTCTGCCCAAACTTTGAAAAATCATAAATAATTCTAGAAAAATAGAAATGAGGTGATTCCAAAGCCTATAGAACTCTTATTGAGTCTATTTTCAAGGAAAAATATAGAATTTTACTTTATGGAATCACAAAATTCCCAAAATTTCATTCTTTGCATGTTGTTTCAGAAACTTTCCAGTTTTTCTGGGCTAACTTCAAAAATTCATATCTTTTTGTGTATAGCTCTTATTGAGTCATATGACCTATCAAATTAAAGCTTAGGATGTCTACTTTCATCCTGTAAAATTTCATAATTTTTACTTATCATTTAGTCTTCCAAAACCTTATGATAATCTCACTGCCTCATAGGCGATTTTATCGAAAACATAATTATATTCTCCCAAATTCACCATTTTACTTTCTTAATACCCCAAAGATATTAGAATCATTAGGGAATATATTTGGGACATCTACTAAATTGGGGCTTAGTAGTCCACTCAATTTAGGCTTATTTCAAAGCTTCCAATCCCAAAATTCGGGATATTACAATTGTGGTATTATCATCCATCACAAATTAAACCCAAAATCTTTCCATGATTGTGCTTCCTTTCCTTTTATGCATTTGTGTATCACAATGCTTTTGTTGTTTTGTTCTTGTTTTTGGTTAAATCTTGTTGCAGCAAATTAAATACTAAAATAAAATAAATAAGAGAGAAAATGTGTCGCGTATTCTAAGCAGTAAGAAATGAAGAATGAAATGAGACCATCTTTAAGTATTACCCATTCGCATGCCAATTTCTGTCAGTTTTTGACGCCTCAACTATTATCCCTTTCACTTCAGATTGAAGCCCTAAACTCGCCTCCTATCTCGCTGTCGTCGCTGATCCAACTCGGTCGTCGTGTATGCCGAGGCTTTCTTTAATGGGAAGCCTCTCCCTCCGATTCGTTCACGGTTGTTGCTCGAGCTTGGTATTTTGGCACCGTTGGAGATTTTCGCCCCAGGTGTGCTTCACAATTCTTCGCCCCAGATTCCTTTAATCAGAACCCTCTCACTTCGAGGTCGACAAGAGCATACTCAAAGTCCAGGATGCTGCCATTTCGTCGCCGTCGGAACAGATTTCGGAAGCCTCTCCCTCCGATTCGTTCACGATTATAGCTTGCCCTTGGATTTTTGATTTCGTCAACAGGAGCTTCGTCCCTTCACTCTGTTTCTGATTTCTTTCTTTTTTTGATCAAATGTTTCTGATTTCTTTCAAGCAACCCATGTTATGCGTTTTCCCCAAATCATTTCCACTGCGTTTTTTAATCATAGCTTCATTAATCCCAGTCAGCATCCCAGTCAGCAGCCACGTCAGCAAAGTTAGCCAGATAAGTTGCCTTTAACGGTCAGAGTTTCCCATCTAACACCTACTGTGCTGTGACTTTTGCACCTTATTTATAACCTCATAGTTACTTTTACACCTAAAAAAAGTATTTGGTGATGGTTGCACTTTTGATAAAACCTCATGTGCATTTTTGCACCTTAACCCAACATAATATAAGGTAATTCAACTATATCACAAAAAATGAAAAAATGATAGTTAAATTATTTAATATATTCTAAAATATAATTTTTTTTATTTTTGCCTTCCTTAAGAAATATGTTTAATTGAATTGAGAATATTATTTTAGAGAGAGTGGAGATATAATAAGTGGATAAAGTTGAAAAATGAGAATTAACTGTAGAGACAAAACAAGAAAAAGAGTATTAATTAAAATGGAGATGACTAATGCAATAGAACATATATTCCTTCTAAAAATACCCTATATTGCTAACAGAAGGAAGTAAATTTAGATAATTAATAATCTCGAGAGCATTTAATATTTTTTATCCTCTATTTCAACTTCCGTACAATTATTTATATTGTGGATTTCTCCTCTTTTTCTATTTATATGTTACTCCCTCAATTTCTAGCTATTTATAAGGTTCTTTTTTTAAAAATTGGTTCATCACCTGTTATAAAGTTTTTTTTGGATTGTCCGGGTATTAAATGCATTTTTGCCAATGATATTCCTAATTAGTTTTTCCCATACACTCTCTTTCATCATATTTTCTCACTATCACTTTCTCTCACTTACCTACTTTTAAATAAGGGCCTCTTTGAAAAGAAAATATATTTCCTATATATTTATTATTTTTAACTAATTTAAATTGTTTTCTTGAGTAACACAATAAAATTAATATGACCTTATAAATAGGGATAAATGGAGTGCTTTCAACTTGTTTCATCAGAACCAAGAAAATCATTAAGCTTGATTAACTTTACCTTCAAATTGTAATCCTTTCAAACTCTACCCTTGTTTAATATATAATTGTCAACACCCGTTTCCATTTCGATAATCAAAGAGTAATAACGACGGAATTCAATGGGCATACAGAAAAGTACAATTAAACTGATAGAAATATTCGTTTACGATTCAAACGTCGTTCGTTTACAAATATGATATTGTTCCTCAACGGAAACAGAAAATACAGCGGAAGTTTTAATATTTACAAATTTCCCCCAAAATATCACAAAATAGACTAATTATGCCCACGTTCTTGACCTCGCCTCGAGACACGCGCTGCTCACTTCCCAACGACAATGTCTTTGCCCTTTTGCCCACTGGTACCCGCTGAGGTATTTGTTTAAAAATAGGGTGAGATTCCGAAGAATCTCCGTAGAGACATAATATCGTCATAGAAAATGCGAAAAGTAAATATGTCATGCGCCAAGGTATGCACAAATTAATGAACAACATAAACACATCATCGTCATGTATACATGAGTAGGGCCCAGCCCCACAATCTACACCGGTTGGACTTCTGCCAACTCCCAGTGTAAGTGCACCTCTGGCACTAATAGCCCCTCTCTAGGCAAATCATGTTATTAATAAAGTGCATTTACAAAACAATGGCATCCACACAATCACATAACTTATGGCATAGTGTATGAAGGATAATGTCCCTACCTCAAAGCTTTCTAATCCTCTTTTAAATGTGCCTCGAAGAACGTGTCATATCCGACCTCCAAATCGGTCCTAAAATATTAAATGTACCAGAAATAGGTCATAACCTATCCAAGTATCATTTTAGACTATTCCATAGTGTTTATTGTGGTTATATTAGTCTATGGTGAAAATTTACAAAAATGCCCCCGGGAACCCGGCCCGGCCCTGCCGTACCCGGCCCGATGGCACGTTTTCCCAAAATTTTGACTAGGGTTATTCTGACTTATTTTCGCCCAAGGAATCCATTTCCGGCCTCGAAATTGCCAAATTCATGGTAAAATTACGAAAATACCCTTGACAGCCCCTATTTAGTGATTTCAGTGGCGTTTTCGTAAATATGCTTTTTCGGCCTCTACCGAAAAAGTGTCCAACTGTAACCCCACCTATTTTTGCCCACTGAGTCCAATGGAACCATTTATTTCATGAAAATCCAACTCCTACTATCAGATCTGGTCTGGCCGAAATATTGGTCACAATTTGGAAAAATGGAGCTTTGTGTTTTAGCTTCTAAAACTTGTACTTTTTCACTTCTAACCCTTGATTAACTCATTTAAACACTTCTTAATCATGATTCAAAGAAATTTGGGCAGCATAACCCCTTAGGATTAGGACTTTTCAAATTTACAAACTTAACAATATAACCAAATCCAACCATAATCATCAACAACAACCATATCTAACATAATCTTAGGATTTGTGAAGTTACCTTCTTGAGTCCTTTTTCTTCCTCTAGAAGTTCTCCACTCTCTTTCTCTTTGGCTCAAGATTTGCTTGCTAATGCATGGAATTTATGGAAAGGAAGAGATTAGAGAAGAGATTAGAGAAGATTAGAAGAAGAAACCTTTAAGAAATCTTAGCTTACCTTGGATCTTACTTCTTTTTGCTCTCTAAATCTCCAAGAGCTCCCAAAAATCACTCTCTCTCTCTTTTTTCTCTTCTTGTGCGTGAATGGCATGAAAGGAGGAGGAAAAATTTTATGTACTACTTGTCTTCTCTCATCTTTAATCCTAGCCCTTGATCTAGCCAATGGTCAAGATTTTTCCACCTTTCATGAACACTTTAATTGCCCTCATGACACCTTGCATTAGGCCATACTCCCTCCACTTTATGTCATACTTTGTGATCATGAGTGTACTTGGGTCTTATCTCTTCATATGTTCATGACACTTGGCATTTTAATTTCATTAATCAATTTCTAACACTTTTCATTTTCAATTTTCGGAATAATGCCAATTCTGGCAGATTTTCTGCCTTAACTTTGAAAAATCATAACTAATTTTGTAGACATCGTTTCGAGTCGATTCCAAAGCCTATGGAACCCTCATTGAGTCTAGTTTCAAGGAAAAATATGGAATTTGACTGGAAACGATCATATTATTCCCAGATTTTCAATCTTTGACCGCTGCTCCAGAAACTTTCCAGATTTTCTGGATTAACTTCAAAAATTCATATATTTTTGTACATAGCTTCAATTGAGTCATATGACCTATCAAATTAAAGCTTAGAATGTCTACTTTCACCCTGTAAAATTTCATAATTTTTGCTCATCATTTGGTCTTCCAAAACTATATGACAATCTCACTGCCTCGCAGGCGATTTCACTGAAAACACTATTCAACCTTCAATTTTCAATATTTAATTCTTTTGGCCTTAAATATTCACCATTTCATTGAATATATATAATAATTATAATATATTCTTGGTGAATAAAATTTGGGATGTTACAATAATTGTATCTTTAAAAATAAAGTTTACATGATAATAAATAAACAGTAAAATTATATGCTATATATAAGACATTTCCAACATGTTTCATATATACCAAGAAAAACATTAAATTTCATTAACTCTTCCATAAAATTTAACAATTTTTCAACTTTACCTCTATTTAATATCCTTTCTCCCTGGTCCTTATTATAAGACACCAATTAACAAGTATTCTTGATCCTTTTTATAAGCCAATGACAAGTTTCCAATGAGCATTTAATTTATTTTTTCATATATGCTCATATTTAATAAGGGTAGTGGGAGAGAATAATAATAAATATGATATTTGAGTTTAGTGTAGTTGGTAAAGGTAATATTAGAAATCACTAAAATTTTAGGACAACTTTAATGCTTTTAACTATTTTTATTAGTTTGTGAGAATTAATAGTTAATACCTTATAATAAGAATAAAAGGGAGTTTTTTTTTCCCATATGAACAATTATAACATTATAAATGAGGGGTAAAATTGTACATTTATATGAAAATTTTCTCTTCGCCTTATAAATAGGACAAAAAAATGTATTCTCTCTATACCTTACATATAGGACCAGAGGAACACATTCTTATAAAAAAAAAATTTAATGATATGCCTTCTAAATGATAAAAAAATCATTTTTTGTGCCTTATAAATAATACTAGAGGAGTAATTCATTATAATTAATAATAGTGTTTATCTTTGTCAAGTATGCTAGTATTTAAAAGGCTTTACACATTTGTTTACATATATAATGTTAAAATGACTCCTCTAACTATATTTATATGTCACTTCTAATATATTTCACCCAAATTAAGGAAAACTTTAAATTTTATTAACTCTGCCTTAAAATTAAACATTTTTTCAATTTTTATCTAATTCAATATACACAATACTTCATGAAAATAAAGTCAATACAATGATAAATGAGAGGTAAAATTCAACATTTATATCAATAATACGTAGAAAATATACTTGATATTTTCAACATCTGTCTTTGATTATTTTAGTGCTGATGAAACTATAAAAAATGAGTATCGTGTTGAATTGAAAAAAATCTAAGATTTAGATGACTACTGCTAAAAAATTGAAAAATTAAGTATTGAAAATGTGAAGACCGGGTATCAACAACAATATAGAAAGTATGCAAATATTAATGTAAATGTCTATAGTTAGTGGGCTAAAAATAATGACTAAAGTATACTTATGGTCATTTAATTTTAAACGATCTTACGTTTTAGTCCTTTAACTTTAAACAATGTGTTTTTAATCATTTTAAATTAACATTGTTAACTCTACTAATGGAAAATGTCAAGTCAGAAAATTTAAAATACCAACTCAACAAATATAAAATTCACATGTCTTTTAAAGAAGATTGATTTTAAAACTAAAATATAAAAGTAATTATCTTAAAGAATTAATATTTGAACTTAGCTGACTTATCATTTTCTGTCAGTGAAGTTAACGGTGGTAACTTAAAAGGACTAAAAACCAAGGTATTAAAACCCGGACCGGGTAGTGAACCGGTCGGGGTACTGGGTTAAGGGTCAGTGGGTCAGACCGGGACCAAACCGGAGCTAAACCGGGACCAAACCGGTGAGAAATTGAAAATTTTAGACTTATAGTATGAAATTCTAAAGGAAAAAGTAAAAAAAAAAAAATTTTTTTTTTTTAAAAAAAGGGAACCGGACCGGGAACCGGACCGGGAACCGGACCGGCCAACCGGCCGGTTCGCCGGTTACCGGGCCGGACCGGCCGGTCCGGTCCGGTTTTCAGAACCCTGCTAAAAACAAACTTTTTAAAGTTAAATGATTAAAATGAAACCTCGCCTAAACTTAAATGATCGAAAGTATACTTTAACTAAAAATTTATGAATTGAGGCTTAATATTAATGTTTTTTATAACATAAAAAAGAATTAAGGCTTAATATAATACTGACATCAAATTAGAAATGGGCGTATGCAAATAAAAGTAGGAAGGTCAAGTCTCCAAGTGGACCATTTTATCAGTTCCTGAACCTTCCCTTGTAACATTCAAATTACTATTATCAACACTCATTAGGGTTACTAAGTAATCATTTCCTAACACGTGGAGGTTTGGTAATAATGAAGAAATAAAATCAAAATATTTTATATATATATATATATATATATCTCTCTCTCTCTCTCTCTCTCCTATGAGCAGAGAATGAATGAGTCAACTGGGAAGAGATTCATTGCACCCCTCGTGTTTTTTTTCCCCCTTCATGCTCGGTACTTTTTTCCATTTTAGATTTAGTCACCGACCTAAGACCTTAGCAACAATCCAAATTAAAAAGCCACCTTCATTAATTATTGTCCTTATAAATATCCCAAGTTTAAGCTTTCATGGAGATCATCTCTATCTACATATGAAGATGATGACGACCACTTCCTATTATAGCCGCTGCCTTTTTACTCCTTCACATGTTCAATGCTAAAAGCCTAAAACTATGCCACCTAGGATCCTCATCACATGGAAGGTCTCAAAAGTTAGGGAAATGATTTCTTCCCACATGCCATAAAGCTTCAAATACAAGAAGAAGAAGAAGAAAGCTTAATCTTTTTATTCTTATAATTTTGAATCAATTTTCCTTAAAATTTGACTTAGGTCAACTTAATTCCTATAGCATTTACTCTATTAAAATTTGGTTCTTGAACTTTATCTCATTTTAACTCAATCTCTATAACTTTAACCATTTAAAGTATTAGTACCTATGTTTTATGAAATACTCCTTCCGGTCCTAATTATATGACATATTTACTTAATTTTGGAGAAATTAATGATAGTGGTTAAATTAACTAATCATATTTATTTTCTTAAAATACCCTTATTTAAAATTTAAAATAGTATATAATTACGTTAATTCTCTGTTTTTTCTTGTACTTATCATGCCTCACACATGACTTCTCCAAGCTCTCACACAATCCGGCGTCGTCAATCTCCCTCAATAACTTCCAATCTACTCTTATTAAATTATTATTGTATTTAAGTATTATTAAGAAAGTATCAATAGGGGGTATTTTGGGAAGAAATTGAAAAAAAAAAAATTAGAACTTTATCCTATAATTAGGACCAAAATCAACTCTCAAATGTTGTCCTATAATTAGGACCGGAGGGAGTATATAATTTCATTTTCTGAAATATAGGGGCTAATATTTTGTTTCATGATCTAATCGTCATTGTCCCAAATTTCATTCATTTTTCCAATGTCAATGCTTGGAGATATGATGTCCACAATTCAATTTGTGTTTGGTGTTGTCAAAAAGAAACTAAGAGCAAGATGTATACAATGTGTGGGTCAAAAACACAGACATTTCGACCAAGATTCGATGTTGTTTATGAATAATTTGTTATGTTAGGTAATAGGTATCATTATTTATATAAGTAATTTGTCAAATAGAAATCAATAACCAGTGCTCCTAGTAAAAGAGGTTTTGACCACTTAAATTAAACATAGTGTCTGAGGTTTGAGTATCCATAAATACAGAAGATGTTTTTGAAAAAGTTATCCCTAATTAAGTCTAACAATATTAAAATCTAACCTAATTAGATAGTTATATTAAACTATTGTGTATGAAAAATGAATTATAATAACCTTTTCCGCCATTGCGGCCTCTAATTATTTTTATGTATAGTATAAAGTCTTTTCTTTTGAAGTCTTTTCTTTTGGTAATGATGAGAGTCTTCAATTTGTTATATTTTTAAGAAAAGACTTCTGATACAATCAAACAATCTTACTACTATTCTGTCAACCTAACGGAGCATTACCTATAAATAGTTCACACTAAGCAATCAAAAAATTGACAAACTTGGAAGAATAAAGTAATTTAAAAAAAAAGTAATTAAAAAAAAGCATGAAAATAACCACTCGTGGACCTCCAATGAAGATAATAATAGCAATGATAACCCTTCATCTATGAAGACCATTTATAAAGTGACAAGTTTGGTAAAGCAATATATTGTTAAAAAGCAAGTTTAACTCTTTCTTCTTTTCTGACCATACAAATAACTTTTTGGCCTTTGGATATATTGGCATGTTTATTTTAATGATCAGATTGCTTATAAGTTGTTTTTCACGTAGATCGAGACACAACTTCTCTCACATACTTATCTCGTATACCGTAAATTATGATTAAAAAGTTACTTTTAAGCATTCCAATCACTCATCTAAACAAGTACATATCTTGATATCATTGTGGGTTTGAACCAATTTTGAATGGAGAAACTGGTTGGCTTGAATTGAATTGAACAATCATGGATCAATGTTAGAGAGGTGAATGGAATCTCTTTGAATTTGATTGATTGATTTGGAGAAGATGTTGATGATGGATGTGAAAGCAAATCATCAAAATTGTGAGAGAGAGAATCAAAAGGAAAAGGCCTTTTGATTTATTTAAATTTTTATGTGAATGGACATTTCAGAAAAGAAAGTGGGGAAGAGGTAATGCCATTATTTTGGTAAGTCCCACCCAAATCATTGAGCAAGCCAATCTGAATGGATCAAGTTGAAATTTGTGCCAATTCTAGTCACTACATTGATTATATTTAGTGTAAGATTTAAGAAAAGAAATTATATGCATTCATTACATTTTGCAAAAAATTATATAAAAAATCCCATTTAAATCTAAGTTGAGGTGCTCAAATCCCAAACTGGTAAAAGGCAACTTTATAAAAAAAAAAAAAAGAGAGGGGTAATGTGGTAAAAACATAATATTCACAATCCCACATTGGTTTCCTTGAACGAATTTGGACTTGTTCGATAGGGTGGACCAATTTGAAATTGGAGCATGTCAACAAAACTTAAGGAAAGTTGTATTAACTCAATCTTTATTTTAGAAAATTAGCCTAAAAAATCTTTTCTTTAGAAAATATTTTTGTAAATTTCAAGGATGAAAAAAATTTATCTAATTTCAAAAATTTAATAAGATATATATATATATATATATATAATTCGAATAAAATTTAAGGGATATCTATATAATTTATTTATAAAGATTATGTGCCCGAAATGAAATACACACACACACACACAATTGTGTTCTTTTTTTTTTCTTTTTTTTTTTAAGTTTATAGTTTTATATGTGGCAAAAGGAATGATTGGAAAGAAGGGGAAGACTGAGTCCAAAACTTGAAAATTTTCAAAAGTTTTGCCACCCACACAAGGCACAGCTAATAGTTGACCATACCTACCTAGCTACAAACTCTTTTTTAGTGTTATATTTTGCATTACAAAGAATCTTCTAATGGGCACATGAATCACCAAACCAACTTAAATTGCTCTACATAATTTGCGGCAAAAACAATTCATTTTTCTATTTCATATTCATTATATTTGTATAGTTTTTATATCTTTATATAATTAAATGATCAATTCCCTTCAAGTGAGATTGATGGTTTGAACTTTGTGTGAATTGAAAAAATCTCATTGGAAGAGTTACCTACAATTAGCCTATAACATTTCTCGAATTTGGCAAAATAATATCAAATTCTCCTTCTGATCCTAAATCTCTTGGTTAGGTGACTAATTTACAAAACAGAGATTAATGACATTAATTTAATTATTTGTCAAAAATAGATATATTGCTTTTCCTAACATACTTTATTTAATTTATTTATTTGCTTTGTAATTGCCTAATTGATAGAAACCTTCTTTAATACATGCAATAATAAGCATAGTTTAGGGAAAGAATTATAAATATAAGAGACAAAATGAATTGAATTATTATATTTAGTACTAAAAAAAACAAACTCCTCAATTTGCTTTATGTTTAGGACGGACAGGAGTATCAAATAATTACATAAAAATGAAAACATAAAATCATGATAGATAACTAGCCTTAAATCCATTATTTTTTTCAAGGTTCTGAAACTCGGACCAGTCACTAAACCGGTCAGGATACTGGGTCAAGGGTCAGTGGGTCAGATTGGAGTTAAATTGGGGCTAAACAGGGGCTAGACCTGTGAGGAAGAGAAGATTTTATAATTATTTATATAAAATTTTGAATAAAATATTAAAAAAACCGGTCAAACCGGGGTTAGTTGTTAGACTGGACCGGTCGGACCACCGGTCTAACAATTTTGTAATCAGACCGGCTGTTCCGGTCTGAGCTTGAAAACACTGATTTTTTTACACTAAAGAGTTAGGTAGAAGGAGCGTGAAGCTCTTTTTTTTTTACGAAAAAGTTTGGCGGTTGGATCTAAGAGTTTAACTAGGATTAAGGTATGTCTTTAGCTTAAAGAGTGTTTATAAATATATTTATATATTACCCACAAATAAAGTCTTTACATTCACACCGAGATTTGAATATACAAATCTTTGAGTTATGAGCTAACTACTTACCCACTAATTTGATCTTTATTGGCTAAGGTTGAAACTCTATATTCTTGAATCTCTTGTAATTGAAAAGCAAGGGTCCTTCGGTATATAATTTAATTAAATTAAAACATAATAACCTGATAATTTTTACCGTTCACAAGATTTATGTGTGTGTGTGTATAGTATATCTAAATCTCTTATTCTCACCATAAAGTTTGATTCATCTAAAAAAAATTATGTAAATAAAAAAACAATATAATAACTGATTTGAAAATTTGGGTGGGACGAAACATGAATAGTATAAAAGATATCACCAAACTATAATGCATTAACCGTACGAATATGACCTGAAATGAATGTATAGAGCAAGTGTTTTTCAACAGCTACCACTTAGAAATATCATTACAAGTGTGAAAGTAAATTCAATATTAATAGTGCATTTGTAACTCCAATCCCTTTGTGACCCCCCGTGACTACTTTTTCCAGAAGCACCAGAAAAAGAGTTAATTATATATAAAATAAGAAAATTAATAATTAGAAATTAAAAATAATAAAAAAAAATCTGATTTAATATGAACTCATTTGAAGGGATTCGCTTTGCGGCTGACGCTATCAGACTGGGAGAGTAGGAATTATTAGAATTTGAAAGTGAAGGTGGCAGTTTAATTTTGGCACCAATCAATTGGACGAATAGAAGTATCATTATTTTCATGTACAAATGTGACGTCAATATATCCCGCGATTTAATAAAAATTTTAAAAAAATAATTCACAATTCCCACCCAACTATTGAAAGTTAAAAATAATAAAGGGCTAAAATAGAATCCAACACACGAAAGGTAAGTTACTAATTGCATTTAACACTTTAATCTTATCTACGGTGGATTCGGTACTTTGATATTCTTTTTTTTTGAAAAAAAAAAAAATTTTGTCATCTTAATTTTATTTATACTCTATATCAAAAATAAGATCTATGTGCTAAATATGACTGGAAAATAATATCAATATAACGAGTTCTACTTCAAGATACACCATGAAAATAACAACAATGGGTTGAATATAATAAATAAAATTAGATTGATGGATATTGCTGGGAAATAATATTAAAATGTTGGATGCTACTTTACCCAAAAAGTAATTATTCTGAAATTTCATATCTTTTAATTATAAATAAGTTTAGTATACATAATCTAAAATACCCTTAACTTTAGGGTGTGATTGGTACGAGGGAGGGGGTTATTTTAGTTGGTTTTGTTTTAGGGGAGGACCCCTTGATTGATTCAATAGAGTAGGTGAGGGGTGGTAATATTCAACAAGAAATTAAAATCCGGACCGGGTATTGAATTAGTCGGGGTATTGATTTAAGGGTCAGTGGATCAGTGGGTCAGACCGGGGCCAAACTGGAGCTAAACCGGGACCAAACCAGTGAGAAATTGAAGATTTTAAGCTTATAGTATGAAATTCTAAAGGAAAAATTAATTTTTTTTTAAATTGTAACACGGATCGGACCGGTCCACCGGCAGTTCGCCAGTTTTCCGACCGGGTTACAGAACCTGGATATTCAATATGTTATTCTACCATTACATATTAGCTTATATTTTTTATTTACATGTTATATAAATTAATTAACACCTAAATTTATATTTTCCTCATGTACATTAAAGATATCACAAAAATCACAAGAAAAAAAATAGTCTAAAGAAATTATTTTTTATTTTAATTACTTTATCATTGATTAACTATAAAAAAAGTTGTTAACGGAAGTTTTTATCTTCATTCGCAAGTCACTTAGGTGCTGCCATGTAAATTTATGGTGTGGATATACAGATGATCCAATTACTAATATAAGTTGTTGTCTCACAATGTAATGGCATTGGGACACCAATTAGTGGGAATCGTATTTTTTTTTTAAATAAAAATTTAAATATATCAATAAAGAAAAAAGTCGGAGATCCTATGATATAGTCTTCAATCTTCCTATATTGTAAGAGGTAATGATTGCAATATAGGAAATATAATGCAAAAGGGAATTACGTGGCAATCCAAATCAATCATCACATTTACAGTTATATCACTGTTCCTTCTTCCACATGCTCTTTTGCCACCAACTCCTCCAACAATCAAATTCTCATTATGTGAAATATGAAATGTTCTATACTTGCCAAATCTAAAAAGAATAAATGAATCTTCTATTGAGTAATTATTTTCATCAATGTCTGCAATTAAAGGCATAAAATTCACATTTCTCCTACTTCATGATTCTCTCAAAGAGGATATGGATATTAATTTTATAAGTTTAACTGTGAATGGTAAAATAATATTCCCTCAATTGGTTTTAAATGTTAGAGCCAGACAGGTTATTTATTTTAATCTTAAATATAAAATATTAATTTACTTTATTTCCTAAATTTATATTTTTCCTTTTAAATATCTCTATTGATTGTCCATAATAGAGGAGTTTCCATTAAGTTAGCTCTTAATTAAAGAGGATATTTTAACTACACTCTCTTTTTTCTCTCCCCCTCCTCATGACTTCTTGGGTGGTGGGGGCTCTTCTCATATCGTTGGGCAAGCCTTTTTTCATGGTGTCTCCCTCCCCAATTTCGGTCGAGGTGAAGACGTCCATATTTTGTGTTGATCTTCATTTATTTTCATGATTATTTAGACTACTTCGGTGGTGTTGATTTTCTTTACGGAAATAAATCGAGTTGGGAGTTTCAACGGTAACAAATCTCACCTAGTGGCTATGATTCTTGGTTTTGGGGGCTTGGGATCTTATAAATACAGTATTGTATATTGTTGGCTCCATCTTTCAAGAGACTATTATGAGTTGTTGGTAATGATGAATTTGAAACGTATGTCATAGTCAAGACTGTGATGTTCATTGTGCACTTGACGACTTCTATGTCTTCATCTTTTTTTACTAGTGTTTGTAGGTGCTTTTCCCCCTATAGGATCTTCTTATAGAGTTTTTTCAACAACCAATCTGGTTGCTTTATTACCAATAAAAACGGTGGATTCTTTGGGTTGGTTCTTCAAACAACAATTTCTTACAATGGCTTTATTGCTAATGATATCGTTTTTCTACCCACAAATTCCAATGAAGGGATTATGAAGGCAATAGGGTTTTTGGATATGACGGCGGCTCCCACTCACCTATTTTAGGGTTAAGTTATTTTTATGGTTTCTTTTACATTATTATGTATTTGGGTTTTCTTTTTGTAAACTTTTTATTTTGGGCTTATATCTCTCATTTGGTTAGGTTTAATGAAATACTATTTTTTGGGCAAAAAAATATTAAGGAGAATATTTTAACAAACCAAAACACATTTGTTGCAAAGAATTAACTTAATAAAGTTTTTAATGTTAATAAATTACTCCCTCTGGTTCTAATTATAAGATAAAGTTGACTTTTTTGAAGAAATTAAGGAAGCTAATTAAATTACTTTAGAATGTTTATATTTTTATTTTTTTTATAATTTCTTAAAATTCAATGCAGTTACATGTAAATTTTCATTTAACAAAATAGAAAATAAAAGTGTTTGTCCTAAATTTTATGGGATGTATCTAGGTGGTAGATTTGGAGGTTAAAATGGTAGATCAAATCATTTTGTATTTTGTAAGTGACAAAATTCATATATTTGAGATCACTTGTACATATGAATGGTGAAATTAATGGAGACTTTTCACATGACATACAATTTAGGCTGTTTAAGTGGAGAAATGCTACAAGAGTTATATGTAATATGAAAGTATATGATAAGTTTAAAGAAAATTTTTATCGAGCTGTAATATGACCATTAATGTAATATGGTAGTAAATGTTGGGCTTTAAAGAGATAAAAGCATAAAGTTATGGTAGTATATATGAGGATGTTAAAATGAATGTATGATCATATGAGAAAAGACAATATTCAAAACGATCGTATAAGAAGAAAAGTATGTGTGGAACCCATTGAAGAGAAAATCATAGAAAGTCATTTAATGTGATTCGGACACCTATAAAGAAGGTAGTTAGAGGGTAGATTAGATAGAATAAAGTCCTTTGAGAATGGGTAAAGAATGGGTAAAGAAAGACTGAAAATAATATTTCATGAAATTATTGAATGATACATTTAGTTAATAGTCTATTTAATATTTGGTTGTTGATTGAGTACAATGACGCTATATGATTCATGTAGCCGACCCATTTAGTGGGATAATACTTTTTATTCTTATTGTTGTAAGTCTGTAACTAGGTGATGAATTAACTAAGCAACTGGGAAAAGACTTGTGTTCTCTTCCTTTTATTTGAGTATGGGATCAGTTAATGCAAAATTATAAGTCCAAAACTCCAAATGAAAGATCACACTAAAAGTGCCTATTGCATGAGCACTCGTTGGGCCTCCAAATCTAGATGTTATTTTTACTCTGGGCTTTGTGTCTTACTATTGGTCTAAAGAGAGTTTGGTGGATTTAGCCCATTTAGAAGGGTTTTTTGGGCCAGAATTTTGCTTCAGATTTAAATCTATTGGACCTATAACATTAGTTTTTCCCTAAATTATACACCAAACAGACACTGAGTAATGAGTGTAACTTAATTACTTATATAGTTATATTTATAAGTCACTTCCATCACGTTTCACATAGATCAAGAAAATCATAAATTTCATTAACCTTTATTAAATTTAACAACTTTCTAATTCTATCTCTATTTAATATATATTATACTATATAAGAATAAAGTCTACACAATAATAAATGAAGAGTAAATTTATACATTCATATGAAAATTTAATGATGTGACTTATATATAGAGCCAACTTCTCTCTTCCTTGTAAATAGGACCAAGTGAATACAACCAAGGAAACATTTTGTTTTAGTTTTCACAAACATATATAGTTATATAATATAATAATTCCAACCAACAAAATTTTATCTCAATTTACGTAAATAAGTACTTTTGAAATGTCCAATTAAAATCTCAAACAAACAAAGGGTAATTACAATGAAATCCCATACAAAAGAAAAAATGAAGAAATTGCCCCTGAAGTTGTCAGTGTAAGCTCTTCGACTTGTCATTAACAACTTCAAGGACCATTTTTTTATTTTTTCTCTTATGTGGGACTTCATAACAAGTACTCGGTCCTCTTGCACGTGGGGCTTAGAACGCAAAGCAAAACCAGCCTCAAAAGTAAAGGAAGAAAATAGAGACACGCCTGGTGGGACTCGAACCCACAATCGTCTGATTAGAAGTCAGACGCCTTATCCATTAGGCCACAGGCGCCCCGTGCCGAGTGCGTTAGAGAATTTTTTTTGAATTTACTTAACTGCATACCGTAATAATTCTATTTGTTACCATTAAAAAAAAAACGTCCCCTGTTAGTAGGAGCGGTATTTCTTTTTTCCTTCGTAAATCCATACACCTTTTATCTTCGGCCAAATATTAGGGGAATTAAATAAATTTGTTAATTACTATTGGTCCTAAACATAAGATCTAGTTGATTTTTTTTGGAGAGATTAAGGAAACTAAATAAGATATTTAATCATATCATATGTTGTGTATGATTAAATTATATATAAGTTTATAAGTTAAAAAAAATTGTTTGAAAAAAAACGATAAATATAAATACTTTAAAATAATTTAATTAATCTTCCAAAAACAATCAACTGAATCTTATATTTAGGATTCAAGGTAATATAACAAATGTAAGTTGATTTCCTTAAAATACCCATGTGTAACATTTTATATATC
Organism: Inga leiocalycina; assembly: GCA_963242795.1. Classification (NCBI taxonomy): domain Eukaryota; kingdom Viridiplantae; phylum Streptophyta; class Magnoliopsida; order Fabales; family Fabaceae; genus Inga; species Inga leiocalycina. The sequence goes on along the minus strand of OY725329.1, from coordinate 11,262,730 downwards.
AATTCGTAAATTAGATAAATTAATTTTGAAAAAATAATAAATATTAGAAATAAAATGAACTGAAATATTATATTTTTAACCAGATTCAAACCTTTATCTAGCTCTTATGATGGCAGGGGTAGTATTTACCGAGGTATTAAAATCCGGATCGGGTATTAAACCGGTTGGGGTACTGGGTTAAGGGTCAGTGAGTCAAACAGGAGCCAAACCGGTAAGAAATTGAAGATTTTAGACTTATAATATGAAATTATAAAGAAAAAATTTAATTTTTTTTTAAATTGTAACCCAGACTGGACTGGTTTACTGGCTAGTTCACTGATTTCCAGACCAGATTGACAGGTCCGGTCCAGATTACACAACACTGGTATTTACACCTAACATAGGCCATGTAGGCGTGGCTTTTGACTCACGCAAACCGACTTTACCAACTCAAAATTCTAAATTAATCTTAAAAGAATAATGTAAACGTGAATGGAGTGTGTCCAATTAAATAAAAAATAAAAAATAAAAAATAAAAAATAAAAAATAAAAAATAGAGAAGGAAAGAAGGAAGAAATGAGAAACATGAAAAGCAAAGTAATCATGCTTCGTTTGCACATCATTATCATTATTTTGTTTGGTTTCTTCAGTCTTGTCCACCAGTAGCTTCCTCTTTTAGCTTCTTTACTTTATTTCTTTTTGTTTTTTCAAACACATAGTATGTTAGTCTCCTAACATGTTCCTTCTTCTTCATCTTTTAAATATAAGAGTTAGATAAAGTATTTATTTTCATCTATATATATAAAACATCAATTCATTTTATTTTCTAATTTTATAATTTTTTTTAAAGTACCTATATTGATTGCACATTTGAAAGGGGATTCATAAAATATAATTCCAATATATATGATTAAATAGGATATTTTAGAAAAATTAACACACATATGTTATAAATAACTGACTTAACTATTTTTTAATATTTATATATTAGTTATTTAACTTTTATATTAAGAAGTAGAAGTAGTGTTTCCAACTGAGTTGAGTGTAATATATAAATAGGAATTAAATTCTATACTCACTCATGCTAACTTGAATTTAGTTTTGCTTATTTTTACTTGTAAACTTAACTTGGCCTGGAAAATTAATTTCAATTTTTTTCCAAAAATTATTCATATTTTAAAACTATTTACTATTAATTTCTTTTTTAAGAAACATGCTCAACATACTATTGGTTATTGTGTTGGAAAAAATAATATTGGTTATTTTATTGTGTCTTTGAGCAGTCAGGAGTGTATTGAATAATAATAAAAATATCATTTATTTTTATTGGCAGCCGTTTATTTTGAAATGGTTTTGATTATTCCATAAATTTACTATAAATACTCGATAACACTATAACAGATAAACTCTCAACTTCTGGCAAAAAAATGAGGAGAAGAAGAAGAAGAGAAACTGTCAACTGTTTAGGCACTTTAAATGTAATTTGTTTTGGTCAGTGAGGCACATTAAATGTTATTAGTCATATATTATACTCAAAATCTTATTTGAGAATATTAAAATTAAAGAAACTACAATATGTTTAGTTTTAAAAATTAATCAATAGATCGAGAATCCTACCAGCTCAATTCGTGTTTTTTTGGGCAAAGATTAAAATCATTAATGCATAATAACTCCTCAAGTGGCGCCAAATCTCTACTAGAATTAAGATGGGTTTGCATTCTATGCTCATCACAGTGATTAGCAACTAATTTCTGATAACTGTGATGAGATTTTAACCGTTTAAATTTTGATTTGAACAGTCTAAATTTAAAATTTTTAATTTATAATTTTTTAAATGATAAATTCATTTTTATGAGAAGTGATAATTATAAGATTAACTTATTTTCAATTTCACATATAGTAAAATAACAGTTTATTTAAAATATAAAACTTAAATTAAATTAAATTTGAATTATTCAAAATCAATATAATAGTAAAAATGGGTGATGAGCACATTTTTTCTCATGAAAAATGTGCTCCCGGATTAAGACTTCGTTTGGTAATCAAATCATCAAAAAAGTACGTTTATTTTATTTTCGTGATATATATCATATCCTCAAAAAAGTATGTTAAATTGAAGGGAAAATTAGAATGAAAGATATGGAGGAAAAGAAATTTATTAAGAATGACCATAAAAAATGTAATTATTTAGAAGGACTAAATACAAAAATACTAAAATGCCCCTAATGAAATCTTCTACATTCCCTTCCACATTCTATTTTTAAGAATAATATAAAATTTTAAATTTCACTAAATTAAACAAAAATTTTCCAGATTTCCAATTTTCATAGCTTGCATAGATATCTATAAAAAAATTACACATTCTTCAATTTTTTTAAAATTATAATTTTTTTAAAATAAACAAAAAATTTAATTTAAAATAAATGATATAATTTTAATAAAACTCAAGGTCTTTTATAATTTATTATATATGTTAAACCAAGAAATTTATATGATTTATTTTTATTTTAGAAGAAATTTATGTGGGTTAAAAAATTCATTTAATGTTAATAAAATTTTAAAATATCTAAATAATCTATTATTTCATGAAAAAAATATGCAATGAGGTTAGTTTTTTTTTTTGTTTTTATAAAAAGAGCATAATTAATATCCATGTTGATAATATAAATAGGGCAACTTGATGATATATTGATTAATTAAATGATATATTTTTTATATAAATATGAAACTTGGTGAAAAATAAAAATTAAAAAAATATGAGTTTAACTTATGTTAATTAAATAATATATTAAAAATTAAAAAATTATACAATCATATCACATATGAATGGTGGGCAATTTTAGTTTTAATGGTAGTTATTTTTTTAATTATAAATATAAGAAATATTGTAAGAGGTTTGGTTAGGGACAATTTAGTATTTTTAAATTTATATTATTATGTTAAGCCTTTCTAAGTAATTTTAATTTTTATGGTCCTTTAGAATAAATATTATTTTCTCTAGGTCCTTTATTTTAATTTTCCCTAAATTGAATTTTACTTAAGGATTATTAACAACTATGATCCAATGGTGATGAAGACGGAATTATGATTAAAGACTTTTGTTTTTTGTTTTTAAAAAAAATAAATTTATAACTTTTCTTCCAACACTCTTAAGATTATAATATAATCGATAATATCCTTAAAGTAAGGCTCATTTTGAGGATCTAAATCTGGATTAAATGGGATTATTCAATTCTTTTAAATCAGCACAAAGTTTGAAAACAAAAAAAGAAAAAAGAAAAATTAAGTTTGAAATTAGTCCAATAGATTAGGACAAAATTCCAATCAATTCTACGACTGTGAGGCCATGTTTGGCTGAAGTGGAGTGACTATATTTTTTAGAGATATAAATTGGTTAAGTTAGTTTGGATAGTAAATATAACAAAACATACTAAATATCAAAATGAGTGTAGAAAATCTTCCTACATGAGGGGAATACACCCCTAATGGAGGATTCGTAAGATAATTGGACGTTAAACTAAGGTCTGAGTATCTTTAACTAAATAATTAGCACAATTGATTGTATCTCATAGTATACAACGAAGTTCAATGTTCCATTCGAAATAAAACAAATTCCTAACTGCATTAATCTCCAATCTCACCTCAGTAGCCGATGAAGACCGCTATCCTCCACCGAGTGATTATTATTTGTTGACCATTTCTACCTATGTTTGTGTAAAAGACTTGACCCTTCAACTCAATTTCCATTGGTTAGTGGGCATCGACTCTTGGAAAGCTCGACGAGACAATCACGCAATTTTAATAAAAAGTCAGGGGTATAATTGGTAATTGAGCCCCCCACACACTTGGACTTGTTATTTGTTTATTAAATTCTTCGATCGGGGGTCATCACTCATCACGCGGCAAATAGTCAACGCCTAATATTTAAGTTTTGCAGGACGGTCCCTATACTTTGTTTATTTTTCCAAGGGTCCCCCTCTTTGATTTCCACAACCTTTGCTCTCATAACCTACCGCTTATGACTAAAATATTTGTGCCACACGCTAACAACCACGTAACAACCACTCAGAGCACATGTGGTTGAATTCCATGCATAAGGATTATAAGTAATTTGATTTATTGTATTGATAAGTGTTTATTTAAAATATCTTATTTTTAACTTATAAATATTTATAATTCGTGATTTATGATATACGAGATAAGTATATGAGAAGAATTTTATCTCGATTTACATAATAAGTATTTATTTTTCAAAAATAAGAAATTCCAAACATAGCTTGAATTTGGATATTTGGTTGATATAATCAATTAATTCAATGTAATTCTGATTACAACAAATTAAATAATCTTCACTGCATAGTTTTGAGTTGTTAACTCTAGAAAATTGATACTTATTTTAACACATTTTTACCCTATTTTACTGACTTCTGAAAATGATATTGTGCCCATTATAGATTTGTATAAAGAAAAATATGCATAGACAGATCTATTCTCAACTAACTAGCTCGTTTTTGTTTGTCCTTGTTAGAATAATATTATTATGTTATTTGTGACAACTCATATGCTTGCCGTTAAGCTAAACAGGAAACATGAGCCTTTGACGATGTAATCCAAATTCAGGGTTATAACAAATGGATGTATGGACATTTATACTTTATGTGAATCAACATGTAGGCATTTATACAATTTCTTCTTTCCCTCAATAGAGTTAAACAGATTAGTTTTCACTTATTTTTCCTAGATAAAAGATTATTTTTCATTAGTTTTGCTAGTTTTCATTTATTGCTTTGGTAATGAAGGTTGATCAAACAGTTTGGGGTCCTATAAAATGAGGTCGAGGAAGGTCGAAACAGACATTTAATAAGATCATAGAGAGAGATCTTTTAATTAATAATATATATAAAGATATGGTTTTCGATAGAGCACAATGGCGTCATATGATTCATATAGCCAACCCCATCTAGTGAAATAAAGACTTTGTTGTTATTGAAAATATAAATTTCATTTTACAGAGTTTTTAATAACATAATAGACAAATGCTTTATAATCATCAACCATTACATTATATTTCTTTCTACAATTACATTCCGTTAGGTTTTTTTTTAAATAAATACACTACATACAATACATAAAAACGTCACTACTATAGATATGAGCATTTATAACGCTTAATACATAACAATTATAGCAAATAAATGTTAGGTTTGTCGATGTGGGGATCGCGTAAAGATATGTAACGCTTAAACATAACAGTTAATTATACGCACCATCATGTATTGTGAGGCAGAATTCACAAAAATAAACATAACGGTTGTAGCTAATAACCATAATTTAATTAGTGATAAAGATGACGGTTCTTTAGAAACAAATATCATATAATACTTACAAATGATTTGTCTTCTAAAACTTAGATAAGCGAAGACAAAATATAACAGTTTTTAGAAACAATCGTCATCTAACTTTTTCATAACCCTTTGTAACATTTGGATCTTCAATGTCATAACTTATAACCCTCCGTAATCCCGTTAGACCTTCAAAAGTCATAAGTCATAACCCTTATGTATTAACGAGGTAGCTAATGAAATTGTTAGATTTCACAATCTTTCCTTTCTTGTTCCATTACAAAATAAGTTTCCTTTCCTCTCCCTTAATTTTCTTTCTAGACCTCCTTTATGACAAAAAGAGCATTTTATGACAACAAGACCATTCCCCAATGCTCTTTTTGTGTCATCTCATCATTCAGCATAAAAGATGGATTGGCGGAGGGGTGAAGGCATTGCCTATTGTGAACACCCGTTTCCATTTCGATATTCGAAGAGTAATAAAGATGGAATTCAATGGGCATATAGATGGTACAATTATACTGATAAAATATTCGCTCACAATTCCAGTAATCGAAAAATAGAAAATATAGTGGAAACTTAATATTTACATAATTTTCCAAAATATCCGAACATAAACTAATTATAACCACGATCATGTCCTTGCCTCGCGGCATGTGCCACTCACTTTTTGGCATCTATGTCTTTCCCCTTTGACCTACTGGCACCCGCTGAGAGGTTTACTTAAAAATAGGGTGAGATTCCGAAGAACTCCAGTAGAAATATGCTATCGTTAATAGAGAATGCAAAAAGTAAATATAACATGCGCCAATGTATGCACCAATTAATGAACAATTAAAACATATCATCGTCATGTATAATAACTATGGCATAATGTATGAAGGATGGATGTCTTTACCTCAAAGCTTTAAAATCTCCTTTTTAAATGTGCCTTGAGAAACGTGTCGTGTTCGGCCTCCGAATCGGTCATAAAATATTAAATGTACCAGAAATAGGTCATAACCTATCTAAGTATCTCTTTAAAATATTCCAGAGTGTTTCTTGTGGTTATATTAGTCTATGATAAAAATTTACCAAAATGCCCTGGGATATTGGCCTGGCCCCGCCTTACCCAGCCTGATAGCATGTTTTCCCAAAATTTTGACTAAAGCTATTCTGACGTATTTTCGCCTAAGGAATCCATTTCCGAGCTCAGAATCACCAAATTCATTGTCAAATTATGAAAGTACCCTTGACAACCTCAATTTAGGGATTTTAAGGGCGTTTTCGTAATTATGCTTTTTCGGCCTCTATCGAAAAAGTGACCAACTGTAACCCCACCTTTTTTTGCCCACTGAATCCAATGGAACCATTTATTTTATGAAAATCCAACTCCTACCCTTTGGAACGGTGCTGGCCAAAATATTTCAAGAAAAATGGAAAAATGTAGTTTTGTGTTTTAGCTTCCAAAACTTGTACTTTTACACTTCTAATCCTTTATTAATTCATTTAAACACTTCTTAACCATGATTCGAAGAAATTTGGGCAGCATAACCCCTTAGGGTTATGGCTTTTCATATTCACAAACCAACCATGAAACTTGGAAAAATCAAGAAACAACACAACAACCACAAGAGAGCAAGTTCATGAAGTTACCCTCTTGAGTTCTTGGATTTCCTCTCTCTAGGCGTCCTCCTCCTCTCTCTCCTTAAGCTCAAGATTTTCTTGCTAAACAATGGGTTTTCATGGAGAAGAAGAGTTTAAAGAAGAGGCTACACAAGTTTGGAAAACAAATATTAAGAAATCAAAAGCTTACCCTGATCTTCCTCTTCCTCTTGGCTCCTCCTTCTTCCTAGATTTTCTTCAAGCTCCCTCCCTCCATCTCTTGGTGTGTTAAAAATGAAAATGAGAAGGAAGCAAAGATGTCCAAGCATTATAAAATATCCTACCATTTTCCTTAATTAAGTTTATTACAAAAATCCTATTTATGACACCTTATCTTTCTCTTCTTGAGTGTCTAGGTGTGAGAAATGACAAGGAAAGATGAAGGAAGAGTTTCTAAAATATCTCTCATTTTCCCTTAATTACTAAATTCTTCAAAAATCCCTCATATGATGACACTTGAGGACACTTGTACTAACTCTGATCTCCTTCATATCACAACCCATACCTCTACCCATGCTTCCTTCATAATTATGGCATACTTACTCCCTTAATTAGTTCCCTTTGGCATTTGGACAAATTTTTCCTCCCTTGGTTAGGCAAGAAAAACCGTCCCCCCTCTCCTCTTACAAAACAAGTAAGTTCTCTCCCAACTAGATCTACTCTTGCACTCAACTTTATCCATTCCTTCACTCTAGCTCACCATCATGCATTTCACCATACCTTCACTTATCATGATCACCATGCCCATATCTTCATTTGGTGTACACTCCACCATTGACATCATTTCCATAATTACCATGTCCATACTTCATGTCATACCCACCTTTCCATTGTCATCATTACTCTCTTCATGTAGCATTTTGGACATGTGCTCATGAAATTAAATTATTCCCCTCATTTTTTTATATGTTGGACGAAAATATGGAAGATAAGGGAAAATAAAATGTGTTTTAATAATTCCATAATTCAAGTAAATGAATTATGTATAATTCCCTCTAATTTCACAATTCTTGATTTATTCAATCAAGAATAATCCAATTGTACATTTTTCTTTATTTTTCTTGATTAATTGAAATTAACTCCAATTAATTGGAATATAATTAATTTTTGGGCTAAATTGGAAAAATTATGATTTTGCTATCACCTTTGTAATTTAATTCATTTCTTGAATTAATTTACTCATTTTCTCATGAATATGAATATTTCAAAATTCATAAGATCCAATTTCATGAATATTCACCATTTTTATTGAATTTCTCAATTACAGGTGAAGGAGAGAAAGCTTAAGGTATGTAGTAATCTCTTATGCCTTTTTCTTGTAATCTTGCTTAGAAAACCTTCTCTAAACCTTTTTCTTCATGGAATCCATGATCTTGAAGATACATCTTGAGCTTAAGGAGAGAGAGAAGAGGACACCTAGAGAGAGAAGATCCAATATCTTAAGAGGTAATTCATAAATCTTAGATCTATACAAGTATGAAGTTGTGGTTGGTGAATGTTGTTGGATTTGGTAACTTTTGTCAAGTTTGTAGATTTAGAAAAGCCCTAACCCTAGAGGTTATGCTGCCTAAATTTCTTTGAATTATGGTTAAGATGTGTTTAAATGAGTTAATAAGGGATTATAATTGGAAAGGTATAAGTTTTGGAAGCTAAAACACAAAGTTACAAATTTTCCCTTTTCCTAGACCTATGTTTCGGCCAACACTAGATTTGGGCGAAGGAGTGAGATTTTCAATGATTTGATAATTCCATTAGATTCAATAGGCAAAATTAGGTGGGGTTACAGTTGGTTACTTTTCCAGAAAAGGCTGAAAAACATAATTATGAAAACACTTCTAAAACCCTAAATCGGGGCTATCAAGGGCACTTCTATAATTTGACACTGAATTTGGTAATTTTGAGCCTGAAAATGGATTCATTGGGAAAATATACTTTAGGATAGTCCTGGTCAAAATTTTGGAAAAACGTGCCATCGGGCTAAGAACGGCAGGGCCGGGGGTCTTGGGGGCATTTTGGTAAAATTTTACCATAGACTAATATAACTATAAGAAACACTATGAAAGAGTCTAAATGATACTTGGATAGGTTATGACCTATTTCTTGTACATTTAATATTTTAGGACCGAGTCGGAAACCAGAAGCAACACGTTTTACGAGGCACACTAAAAAGGGGTTTACCCTAACTGAATGTTCCTTTCCTATTTTTCTATTGAGCAAGTGGCATCAAGTTAAAAGCTATGAAATTTAACATTATGATGAGTTCTAGACTCTTCAATATGAGAGTTTCTGAGCTATTTGTTCTCGTCTCCATACATATAATAGAGTGGTACTTCCCACATCGAGTAGCTATGCAATTTGGATGGATCAAGATTTTCTAGGCTTGTGGCTAGAATCAATCGTACTCTTGATCTCTATATATAATAATGTAAGTATTCACCTATACCTTGTATCTTTTCAACAATTAAGCTTAGAAAGCAAAGGAAGATGAGGAAAAAACAAATATCCCTATTAGAAAGGGTATAAGGGTTATGCAAACCATTGAGTTAGGGGTACATGTTTGTCCCCAAAGTCTCCTTTGCTTTATGGGGGTTAATTTCTGTGAAGAGACACAATTATATATAGGGCACAAATTATATTATCACTTATATACGTCAACAGTTGCCATTGATTCTCCTCACAAAGCTTGGAATGTCTTGACCCATGCCAAATTGCATAATCACTCGATGTGGAAGGTACTGTTGTTCTATTATATATATATAGAGGAGGTCAAGTAGTTTAAAAACTCTCATTTGAAGAGTTTTTTTTTTTGAATGAGATACTGAGATACAGTAGACCTTCAGAAGGTAACTACATAACAAATACGACAACCGTAGACTCCTTCAACCCTTATCACCAACCGCCTCACCAGATGTAGGAGGTGGGTGATCAAGGATAACAAAGTTTCCCGAGATGCTGTGAGCTAAACTCGCAAAATGATCGGCAAGGGTATTCTGCTCCCTGTAAACATGATCAATAAGAACCCTTGATTCTCCTCATTTGAAGAGTTTAGCCAAACTCGCATTTGAAGAGTTTTATATCCATATATCACGTTATTATATAAAAACTGTAATGTACTATAAATGTTCATGATTCTTATTTATAACCGCTATTTATGTACCTAATACATAATGGTTGTCTATGTGAGACGTTATTAATTTTTTATTAAAAGTCATGGTTCTTATATACAAACCGTTATGTATGTTATTAAATAAATAACGGTTGTAGAATGAGATTGTTATGTATCATGTAAGCATTATCATATATTATGATAGTTATTTACAAGTGCTCGTTAATTATTATCACAACAATGTGCAGATCATGGCCTCACCAAACCTCAATATATGACGGATATATGTTATATTATAACCGTTATAACATGTTTGGAATAAATAACGATTTAGAACCGTAATGTATTTGCGCCGAGTTTTTATAGTGCCCTCATATATGACGGTTTGAAACTATGATGTATGATAGTTAATAACTGTTATATATCCCGATTTCTGTAAATAGTGTGCCCAAATGTTACACTTCGATAAATATTTAGCAAGCTAGATGTTGTCACTATATATATATATATATTTACCAAGATCCTTCACTCAAAATCGTTTACTATGAAAACATGTTTAGATTTGTAAACAAATTACTCAATTCAAGAAAGAATTTCATTTTATGTCAGGTGTGACATTTAATTCTTTAATAAAGAAGTAAAAGCCAATTAACCATTTCAACCATCTTTACTTCTTAACATGACAGGAGAGAGGTACAAGAGAAAGAAACGACAGAGATGATAAAAACAAAGAAAGGAGAACATAGAGTGAGAAATACTTAGATACTCTTGTAGAAGAAATTTCGTGAGTAATCCTAGAGTCCCAATTAGTTTTTACAAATCTCTCTTCCCTCTCCTATTTTTATCTATTACATTGTCTCTTCCTATTTCTCCTCCCTCTCTCACAGCTCACCAGCATTGTTCTCTAACCTGGACTAGACCGGAATCCGGCCAGTAAACCGGTCCGGTCCGGGTCAAGTTTTAGATTTTTTTTTTGATATTTTTTCTTTAGATTTTCATACTATAAACCTAAAATTTTCCATCTCTCACCAGTTTGGTCCCGGTTTAGCTCCGGTTTGACTCCGATCTGACCCATTGACCCTTGACCTAGTATCCCGGCCGGTTCACTGACCGGTCCAGGTTTTATTACCTGCTCACCGGCACATACATCATCTATTGATTATTTTTTTTCTTCACCTTGTTTCCTTAGATTATGAATCATTCTAAATTAAGTATCTAATTTCTCTATTTAAGATCAGAGCATGTAAATAGGCTAGGCCCCTATTCCGGCCTAACCTACATAAAGCATAGCTTGACCTATTTAGTAAATATATTAGGCTCAGGCTTAAGCTTATTGCTAGGCTTATTTAGATAAATAAGCCATATTTATTTTTATAAAGCCTAGGCTACAAGCCTACAGGTTTTGCCTATTTAACTTTTTTTAATTTATGTCATTATATAAGTATATATAATGTCATCTAAATAATTTTAGAAATTATTTATAAATTTATCAACTCAGTTTTAATCCTAAGTTTCACATCCCAACATGATTTACACATACTTAAACCTTGCATTAATATCACTCATTCACCCCTACCTTTCTTTTCTTCAATGGCTGAAGATGGCAATGCTAATTCACCCCCTCTCCTTTGATTTGTGCTATCTACTAAAGAATAATAATTTTTATGAGTTAATTTTACACTACAAAAAAAAAGGTATTTTGTAGCGGTGGATTTGTAGCGGTTATATTAAACCGCTACAAATTATGGCATTTGTAGCGGTTTTTACCTAAACCGCTACAAATTTGTAGCGGCAAGAATATTTGTAGTGGTTTCCTACAAAAAACCGCTACAAATTTGGCGCGAAATTCCCGCCAAAACTTGTAGCGGTTACTTTGTAGCGGTTAATGCACATAAACCGCTACAAAATACCAAAGGTCAGAATTTTATAGCGGTTTTTAGTAAAAACCGCTACAGAATTTCAAGAGACTCCAAATTTGTAGCGGTTCTGGGCAATAACCGCTACAGAATTTCAAACGTTGTGAAGATTTGTAGCGGTTATTGTAGAACCGCTACAAATTTGGATATTTGTAGCGGTTAGAGTAGCGGTTATTTTAATAACCGCTACTAATTACTGGCCTATTTAAACCCCCCCTCCTTCATTTCTCCGTTTGCTCATTTTGTTTCCTGAGGTTTCTCTGAGTGATTTCTTCGAGATTTGAGAGTTTAGACGTCTCTATAGGAGTTTTTGCTCAGTATTCCGCAGTATTTGCACTTGAGGTACGTATATAACACGTATTTTTATTTATATTTGTATTTTTATTATATTTTTGTATAATAATGGACTAATTTTTTTTTTAATTTGTACAGTTGATATGGCTTCAGGACAGGATAAGGGGAAGGCCCCTGTGGTCCCCAGACCGACTTTACGGGGTGGCAGCAGCCGGGCAGGGGGCAGAGGGAGGGGGCAGCGCGCAGGCAGGGCTACCGAGGCATCTCAGCCCATCCCCCCCACAGGAACCGCATACGATCCCACAGGCGACGACCGCAGCAGAGGTGCCTGAGGTGGAGGGGCCAGAGATTAGCGTTGAGGACTTCCTCAACGAGGAAGAGTTCGAGATGCCGATGGGGTTCAGGGAGATGGAGCGGTTCCTCGATGAGGAGGACGCTCGGGAGCAGAACAACCCACGAGGGTCGTCTTCGCGGTCCACTGGGTTTGAGGTGCAGGTCGAAGGTAAATTAATATTTTAATTTAGTAAATTATTTATTTAAATTAGAAATGTTAACTTTGAATTATAATTTATCTAACGTGCGGTCAACTGTGCAGATGAGCAGGGGAACGTGTCGACGAGGAGGCTGGATGTGGCCGGTCTGAACAGCATGGACCGGTCCCTACGAGTTATAGTGCCGTGGAACGAGGGCACTGACCAGCCGATCCACAATGGGGGCCACCTGCTTAACCGCTTCCTGAGCGACCTGGGATCGAATTGGATGCGGTTCCCCCTTCACTTCCCGACCTGGAGGCACATTCCGAGGGGGCCGAAGGACCAGGCTTGGGAGGAGGTGATTCAGGTAATTAAAACTATTTAATTAATATTTTTTTAATTAATTCTATTTAATTATTTTATTTAAATTATGGTTTTTATAATTATTGATATTTAAATGTATTTTTTTCAGCTGCGGTTTGCCCTCCGGGCCAACCAGAAGAGGTATGCCCTCGTGAAGATGGGCGACGCCTGGAGGAACAGGAGGAACCGTCTCTTCCACAGGGTGGATGGGGACGGGACGATGCCTCTGGAGCAGCTGCAGGAGAGCGTCCCGGACGGCGCGCCGCTGAACAACTGGGCACGTTTCGTCCAGTTCAGGAGGAGCCCTCAGGCGCAGGTAACGTATTTATTATATTTTTGATATATAATTTTGTAAATATTAAATATTAAATTATAATTTCAATTTAATTTGTATTTAATTTTAAATTATAATACATTTAATTATTTGTTTTTCCAGGAGCTTTCTCAGAGGAACACTGAGATCCGGGCGCAGCAGACGATCCACCACACAGCAGGATCGAAGACCTTCGCTGTGACCTACAGTGAGCTGGTAAGTTTTTAAAATATCACTTACTTTTAGCTGATTAATTCATAACACTAATTATTGTTTTGTAATTGTTTCAGGAGACGAAGGCACAGCAGGAGAACCGTCAGACGGATTATGCGGAGCTGTACGCCATCACACACAGACACCGTGACGGGATTGCGACCTCTCAGCAGGCAGAGGCGGCCATTGTAAGTTATTTTATTATTATAGTTTTTATAAAACCAAGTTAATAATGAAAAATGGTAATTATTAATTGTTTCATAAAATGGCAGGAGCGGATGCAGCAGTCGCAGGCTGAGCTGCGACAGACCCAGCCTGAGGAGTCACAGGGGTCAGTGGACCCGACGGCTCCTTTGAAGGCGGGTCTGGCTTAGCCTGAGCACCCCGGACGAGTGCGGGGGATGGGGATAGGCGCCAGACCCAGCATGATCTACGGCAGGAGCGCCGCCTCTGAGGCTGGCAGCTCTAGAGGGGTCAGACGTCGGAGGGACAAGTCGATTGACCAGCTGCGGTCAGATTTGGAGCAGACGCAGCAGCAGATGGCGCAGCAGATGCAGCAGATGCAGGTGCAGCAGCAGCAGCAGCTACAGATCCACGCAGATATGATGTACGCGCAGCAGACGCAGTGGCGTGAGATTGCGAACACCATGCTCGAGGGAGCATGGAGTCGCCTGTTCCCGGACGAGCAGCATCCAGCGGTCCCCCCTGTCCCTCGCTACGTCGTCCCGAGCACTACTCCAGCTGCTACAGCTCCTCCTCCTGCTGATGAGGATGGTGCGGTTCAGTCTGCGCAGCGGCCCGATCCAGCGGCATCTGAGGGAGCCCCACCTGAGGGAGCACCAGAGGATCAGCCCCCAGCTCCTTAGTTTAGGACATTTTCTTTTCTTTTAAACATTTGTAAATATTTATGAGATTTTATTTCAGAATTTTCTTATTGTGTTTTATATAATTATATTTATATTATTAGATCGCATTGAAATAATTTATAAATGATTTATATCTAAATTTTAAAAAAAATAAATTATATATATATTTGTAGCGGTTTTCAGTTAAAATCGCTACAAATGTATATCTTTGTAGCGGTTATGAACTAATAACTGCTACAAAGATATATATATTTGTAGTGGTTATGAACTCATAACCGCTACAAATTTACTTATATATTTGTAGCGGTTTCGCTTCAAAAACTGCTACAAATATATATGTTTGTAGCGGTTATACACTAATAACCGCTACAAACACTCAAATCATTTGAATTTTGAAATTTGCCGCCTTTCTGCACATTTGTAGCGGTTATCTTATGTATAACCTCTACAAATGAGAAAATTATTTTTATATTTAATGTCCAACGGCTTTAATATTAGTAGCGGTTTAATATATATAACCGCTACTAATTCGTTGAACATTAGTAGCGGTTATATATATAAAACTGCTACTAATACTCAACAAGTACATTTTGAATTTCCCACTAATTAACGGCTTGAATATTAGTAGCGGTTTTATATATATAACCGCTACAAAATTATAAACGTTGGAATTTCTGTAGCGGTTTAATAACCGCTACAAAATTATAAACGTTGGATTTTCAGAATATAAGGTTCTAGGCATTCTTCATTATCTTCTCACTCATCTTCTTCTCTATACTTTCTTCTCTCTCACTTGTAGCTATGGATAAATCTTGGATAAGGTTGCCGCGCAATTCTCCTGAATATTTATACGGATTAAATAGTTTCTTAGATTTCGCATTTACTCACGCCAGCTGTAACGGCAAGATCGTCTGTCCGTGTCGGAAATGCAAGTTCAAGAAGTGGCATCAACGAAATATTGTGAAGGAACATTTGCTTGTGAAGCCTTTCCCTGAGGACTATACGTTTTGGGCAGTTCATGGTGAGAAGGCCGGCATTAGATATGACGAGGCTCTTCCTCGAAGTTCTCAAGTAGGCGTTCAAGTAGATGAAGATGATCCTGTGAATGATGCTGTGCGTGATGCGTTTGGATTTCAAGGCGACAACTTCAACGAAGAAGTGCACGGCTCTGAGCCGGCTTTTATGGGGAACGAAGCAGCTCGGGATTTTTTCAGCTTGATGGATGAGGCAGATCGTCCTTTATATCAAGGTTGTCACAAATATTCTAAATTATCTTTCTTGATCAAATTGTATCATATCAAGTGCTTGTGTGGGATCACGGATAAGGGAATGTCGATGTTGCTCGACTTATTACAAGATGCATTCCCCGACGCCGAGATTCCCACAACCTTCTACGAGGCCAAGAAGATCATCAACAGGTTAGGGTTGAATTATCAAAAGATTGATGCGTGCCCAAATGATTGTATGCTGTATTGGGGAGACGATTCCAGCAGGGAGACGTGCAAGAGATGTCACACATCGAGGTACAAGACAATTCGGAAGGGGAAAAAGCAGAAGAAGAAACCTGCAAAGATTTTCAGGTATTTCCCTTTGAAACCTCGTCTACAAAGATTATTTATGTTGTCTAAAACTGCTGAGCACATGAGGTGGCATGCCGTTGATAAAAACGAAGACGGTAAATTAAGACATCCGCGGGATGCAGCTGCTTGGAAAACGTTTGACAACGACTTTCCAGATTTTGCGACTGACCCCAGAAATGTCCGGCTTGCGTTGGCGACTGACGGTTTCAATCCTTTCGGGAATCTTAGCACAAGTTACAGCATTTGGCTGGTAGTCTTAGTTCCCTACAACTTACCCCCTGGATGTGTATGAAACAAAGCTCTTTCATTATGTCTATGATCATTCCAGGCAAAAAGGCACTGGGCAATGACATCGATGTGTATCTCCAATCGCTTATTGCGGAATTGCTTGACCTGTGGAATGTCGGCTTGGAGACGTACGACGCTCACAGCAAGACTTTGTTCAACATGCGTGCAGCCTTGATGTGGACGATCAGTGACTTTCCTGGCCTTGGCACATTATCTGGTTGGAATGTGCACACTGGGTCGGCATGTCCGGCTTGCAATTTCGACTCTGACGCACTGCGCCTTCCCCACAGCCGAAAGTGGTGCTTTATGGGGCATCGGAGGTTTCTCGATGGAACGCATAAGTTCAGATTGCAACGGAATCGCTTCAATGGGAAACCATAGAAAAGAGGACCACCTCAGACTTTGTCCGGTACAGATATCTTACAGCAGCTTGAGCATGTTGACTTCGAGTTTGGAAAAAGCGACGATTCAGCACAAACTCGCCAAAAGACGCGCAGGACTTCGGCACCTCAGTAGTGGAAGAAGATAAGTATCTTCTTCATGCTTCCGTATTGGAGATCTAATTTACTTCGCCACAGTCTTGATGTAATGCACATTGAAAAGAATGTTTGCGACAATGTGCTGTATACGCTGCTTAACGAACCCGGCAAGACAAAAGATCACCTTCAAGCTAGGAAAGATTTACGCGACATGGGAGTTCGTGAAGACGCTTGGCCAGATGAGCATGACAGATTTACACCGGCAAAGTTTACCCTCACAAAACCGAACAAGGATGTGTTCCTCGTGACGTTGAAGAAATTAAAAGTTCCTGATGGGTATTCAAGCAACATTTCTCGATGTGTCGACTTGTAGGCTCGAAAGGTTGCTGGCCTGAAGAGTCATGACTCACATGTTCTTATGCAGCAGTTACTCCCTCTGGCTATAAAGAATACATTTCCTCCCGATGTTTCCATCGTTTTGGTGGAACTTTGTTCTTTCTTTCGGAAGTTGTGTTCTAAGGTTTTGATCGTTGAGGAGCTCGATCAGCTGCAGTAAAAAATCATTCTTACGCTTTGTCACTTGGAGATGATCTTTCCTCCGTCCTTTTTTACTGTGATGGTTCACCTCACAGTCCACCTCGTTCATGAAATAAAGCTCGCTGGACCAGTACAATATCGTTGGATGTATCCGATTGAGAGGTACTCATTTTAAATATGTGCTTTCATTTATTGTCCGTATTTAATGTTTGCTCGTCGTCCTTTTCATCATTTTATATCAATTTTCTCTTATGTACTTCGTAGGTTCCTTGGGAAATTAAAATCTTACGTGAGGAATAAGGCGTGGCCAGAAGGTTCTATAGCTGAAGGCTATATAGGGGATGAGGTGCTATATTTTTGCTCAAGGTACTTTGATGATCTTGAGACGGCTTTCAACCGCCCGCCTCGTGTTGACGATTGTCCTGAACCTGCGCCGACATCAGGAGAATTTATTCCTCGTGTTGGTAAACCAGTTGGAGCAACTGAGAACTTCAAACTAACGGCAACTGAGAAGTTCCAAGCACATAGACATGTCTTGATTAATTGCACTCAAGTTGAGCCTTTCATACGGTAAGAATTGTACACTCACATATATGTTATTTGATCTATATTTTTCGTAACATTTCTCACTTTCATTTCACTAACGCCTTTCCATTATTAATTGCAGGGAATTAGAAGTCATGTCAAGCGTCAGCTCAGGATCCGTACACAGACATCCTCGGAAGTTGATAGGAGGGTCCACAGAGAATTCCCGGGCTGGTTTGCTTGCAGAATACTAAATGACCACAACCCACACTCACCAGATTTCAGAGCTCTCGCAATCGGCCCTCTTGATCATGCAAAACGGTTTACAGCATACAATGTCAATGGTTTTAAGTTTTGCACGGTTTCACGGGATCAAGGATTGCAAACACAGAATTCGGGTGTTTATGGCACATTTGGGACAAGGAGTTATACGAGCAGTAGTGACGCCAACATGCAGTTCGGAGGCGTCCCTTACTATGGCAAGCTTTTTGATGTGGTCGAGCTTAATTATCAAGGCCGTTTCACCGTAACGCTGTTCAAGTGTTTGTGGGCAAATACCACTACTTCTCGGGGACTGACAACTGACGACCTAGGGATCACATCAGTCAATTTCTCACGCCCGATTCATACTGGTATTTCTCAAGATGATGAGCCGTATATTCTAACTTCAGAGGCACATCAGGTTTATTATGTCGAGGACGAGCGGCATAGGGATTGGCACATGGTCGTTCATTTAAAGCCAAGAGACCTTTACGACATGGGTGAAGGCGATAACATCGCCTACGAGAGTGAGCCATTTCAGCCAGCTGATTTTGAAAACTACTTCCCTGAAGGCGATGACAATTTACCTCTACTGAGGTGAGTTTTTTTAAGTCCACGTCATTTCAATTAAATTTTTTAAATTTAATAATACATCAATAACAATAATTTTTCTACAAAATTTCTGTAGGGATGGCGACGATGAGTGATCAAATTCAATTGTAAAAAATTTGTCTTTACAAAAAATGCAAAAAATTTTTGTTAAAATAAAATGTAAAAAAAAATTAAAATAATATTTGTAGAATTCAAGTGTAAAAAATTTTTCTTTACAAAAAATGCACAAAATTTGTGTTAAAATAAAATGTAAAAAAAAATTTAAAAAAAAAATTAATATAATATTTGTAGCGGTTATTAAACAGCTACAAAAAAATAAATAACCGCTACTAAACAATAACCGCTACATCAACCGCTACATTAACCGCTACAAATAATTAAACCGCTACAAAAATATAAATAACCGCTACAAATAATACGTGAATCCCTATAAATACCCTTATCACAACTCATTTCAAACACTCCCCAATTTCTTTTCACCTTACCCTTCTTTCATTTCCTCTCATTTACAACTTCTTTCGTATGAGTAGAGGAGCTGAATAATACGATCAAATATGGTAACAAGATTTTCAATTTCTTTTAGAATACTTCTTTCCTTTCTATAAAATTTATTCTAAACATCTTTTTTTTTAGATATATCATAACTCTATCTCATTTTCATCTATTTTTCATATACAATTACATTATATTATAAAACATAATAATTCTTTATTACCTAACTATCCTTAATAATATTATTAATATAAATTTTATACTAATCATATTCAATTACATTTTTTATTTTTTATTTATTAATAAGTTAAACTATTAAATAATAAACTAATTGAAATAGATAAAATAATAAAAAATTAAACTATTTAATATAATATTGAAAAAAAATAAAAAAATCAACGTATATTTTTAAAAAAAATTTTAAATATTTGTAGCGGTTATTAAACCGCTACTAAATAACGCGCCTTTTTAAAACTAAAATTAAATTTTTTGGCGTCAATTTTGAATTTCATGAAATTAGTAGCGGTTTTTAAAACCGCAACTAATTTCATGAAATTCAAAATTGGTAGCGGTTTCTTAACTGCTACAAATAAAAAATGTCATTTTTAACAAATTTTCATTTTTATATATTTGTAGCGGTTTTTAAACCGCTACAAAAAAAAAATTCTTTTTTAAAGCTCTCAATAAATTTTTTTATATTTGTAGCGGTTATATAACCACTATAAATATCTCTTGATTTTGTAGCGGTTACTATAAACCGCTACAAAGGTTGTAGCGGTTATTTTTGATTGAGTAGCGGTTTTATAAAACCGCTATAAACCCCTTGGAACGTATGATTTAGTAGCAGTTTTCGTAACCGCTACTAATCTAGTTTGTAGCGGTTAGAATCGCTACGAATACCCATTTTTAACCGCTACTAAATCACGTTTTTTTTGTAGTGTTAATGCCAAACAAAATATTACTCCCTCTGTCTCTATATATAAGAGATTTTCAACCGAATTGTGAGATTATAAAAAATAGTTAAATGTAATAATTATGTAGGAAATTTAATTTTTTTTTCCAAAAATGCCACTATATATGAATGGGTGAGAGAGTAATAATGAGAAAATGATGAAAGAAAATGTATATAGCATAATAATTAATTGAGAGCAATATGAGAAAAAATTATATTTATTATTGAGGCAAACTTAAAAGGGATTTTACATTTAGGGACAAGCTCATTCGAAAAAAAGGCTTTTATATATAGGGATGAAAGGAGTATAATCTTAGTAGGAGTTTGTCCCTATTTATGTGGGTCAAGTAAAAGGTAAAATCCAATTTTATCTGCTGCTTATTATGCTTGGTTGAATTCGGAAAATATCTTATTCATCAACAAATGATTGGTTTTTCTTATATTTAGTTGATTTCAGAAAATATTTCATTAGTCAACAGATGATTGATTTTTCTTATTCTTATTTGTCCGGATAACTATTGTCACTAGGCATTCTTTTCTTTTCCTTACCAAGTCTTTATATTACAACGAGAATTGATGTTAGTCTTTTAAGACATAATATAGGATTGTAAATAGGCTTTAGGGTTATGTATAAATTTGGAGGTATATGCTTTAAAAATTATTTAAAAGCCTACATTTTAAACAAGCTTCAGGCCTTTTGAAGGCCCAAACTCAGGCTTAAAAACAAAGCCTACATGCAGGTTTAGGCTCAGACTTTAAATTTCTATTTCATACCTAGTCCTATTTAGGTAAGGCCTTTCTTATCTTAGCCTATTTCCACCCCCAGTGAAAAAGTAAGAAATAATGTTATATAAATCAAGGTTATTAAACCTGGACCGATCATTAAACCGATCGAGGTAGTCGGTCAGATCAAAGTCAAACTAGGGTTAGACCGGTGATGAAATGAACTTAAACAAAGTCAAAATGGGGTAGTTGCTAATTACAACACTCAAGTTTTCAATTATAACATCCCAAATTTTAATATTGAGGTTTAGAGTTGAGTAAGATTTAATTATTGATTAGATTGATGTATAAAGAGTTGGAATTTGAATGTTTGAGACTTATAGACACTAAGGACAATCATTGGAAATTATATCTCTAGGCTTTTTGAGGATCAAATGATAATATTTTTTAATTATGTTTTTGCATTAAAAAGTAGACATTTCAAGCTTTTCACAGTGTTCATTTGTAATTTTTGAAAATGTGTAAAATTATATATGAAGTTTTGAAATCTGAATAAGTATCGAACTAGTCAAATTGGTTTGATCGAACCTGTTAACCTATTTTGTGGTCGAACCGGCTGGTCCAGTTTGGTCTAATTTTAATAAGGGAGAGTTACACTTAGGTCCCAAGGAAGAAAATAAATGAAGAAACGGTCCCTGGAGATTGTAAAATGAAAAAAATGGTTTCATTAACAACTCTAGGAGCTTGTGTTAATAACTCATTAGGACCATTTTTTCATTTTGCAATCACTAAGGACCAGTTTTTCATTTATCTTTTTTCTTGGGACCTTAGTGTAATTCTCCCTTTTAATAACTATTATATAAACAATCAATATTTTTTTTTGCCAAAAAAAAACAATCACGTTATTTTGGCGAAAACTTAGGGGCATTTTGATCAAAAATGGAAAAGTCAGGGTATATTGGTAATTAAGCCACCTAACACAACAGACTTGCTCAACCAAACCCGTGCTTCCTCTGGCCGTCATCACGCGGCGATTATTCAATGTTTTTATTGTTTGCCTTTTCTAACGCCTAATGGCTTAGGTGTCTTGCAGAATAGTCCCTGTACTTTCTATATTTCTCAAAGGTCTCCCCCATGGATTTTCATAATTTGCTTCCCTAACCCTACGCCTGTGCTTGGAAGAATTTTGCCAAAGCACAAATTCTCTCAACTAAACTAAACTATTTTCACAAAAAAAAAAAAAATTATTTAAAAGAGCCGATGCAAGTTGGCATAAATAGTAATTGATACTGTATCTGATATTTTAATTTTAAAATTTTTTATAATAAACGATTTGTAAAAGTAAGCTTTTTCTTTATTTTATCATAAGGCTTAAACCTTAAATTCTTTACCCCACATTTCACTTATCTCTCCTACGGTCGTTCCTAAGGTCCAAGGCTACATGGCATTAGATGGCTTGAAAGTAAATTTAAACCAGCAACAAGGCACATTTTTTCGTAAGAATGCAAAAAAGTATTTTTTTCAAGTGAATTTCACTTAAACAAAAAATATTAAATTTCACTTAATATTTTTTGAATTTAAAATAATTTTTAAGTAATCCAAAAATAATTCTTACCCTGATTTTTTTAAAATAAAAAGTAAAATAAAATTCAAACTTAAATAAAAATAAAAGAAAAGCATTTTGAGGATGATAAAAGGAAAAGAAAAGAAACAGAGGAAGATATATAATTAAGAATAAAAGAAAAGGCATTTAGAGGATGCTAAAAGGAAAAGAAAAACTACAGGGGAAGATATATAATTACGGTAAGAAAGAAGGGCAGCAGTGCAAAACGCGGTTCCAAGAAAGAAGGGAAAAACGAGAGAGAACAGCTATATAAACGGCCTCCCTCAGATCATAACTCAACACAACTCAGGCTGCGTCTTCATTGAATGGCTTTCTCTGTCTTCATTTGGGATTTTTTCTAGCATAAATCCCTAATCCTTCCAAAATTTCCCTTCTACTTTCCTTTTCCTTCTTCTCTTCTTTTTCCGAGAAAATCCTGATTTTCTCGGAGATTGATTTGATTCGATTCATTCATTTTTGTTTCTTTTTTCATTCATCAATCAATCGATCAAGATGAGTATGGGAAAGTTCGTCGAGATGCTCGATCAAGGCGTTCGAATCGTCGCCAGATTTCATTCCAACTGTCCACACACAGGCCGCAAGTACTACCATCCTCCCTCCTTTTCCGGCGACGCCGACTCAGATCATCACCACCACGACGCCGGCTTCCACCTTTCCTCGTCGATGCAGATGCTCCATTGTGGCCCCAAGGCGGCTGCGGCGGGGAGTTTTGAGACCGTTGACGTGATTTTGTATTCTGTTTGATTGTTGGAAAGAAAATGATTGATTTATTGACAAGAGAGGGAAAAGGTGTTAGATCTTGTCATGGTTAGAGATTTTCAATTATCAATCCGTTTCTTCATGAGGCAAATAGGCGTGTATATGCAATGAACACAATATTATTCTTGATTCTTGAAGAAAATTTTGAATACCAATTCACTAGAAACCCTAACTTTTTATTGTGTTTGACTGACTTTCATTTTCTTTCTTCTGTTTTGTTACCACTCGAATATTAATTTTATAGTGCATGTAGTAATGGCCTGATATTGTTCTGGCAAAAAAAAAAGGGCCTGAAATTACTGGCAAATTAAATTCGTGACCTCCTATAGAAATTAAAAAAAAAAGGGTTATGTATTGGTTATAAAAATTATTTTTTAATTATGATTTATGGTGTTCAAGATCCTTTTAATAGGCCATTAACTTTTTTGTGGAAATTAAATTCATCAAAAATTACTGATGGGCATGTCATGTTGACTTATTCTTTAGGCTAGAGTTTCCGTTTCTTTTAAGACAAGAATTTCAATTTGATTGAGAAGTTTCTTTTCTTTCTCTTAAAAAAGGAAGAAGAAGGAGAAAGAATAGAAAAAAAAAATGTTATCCATCCACACAAGGAAGGAATTTCCAAAGCTAAATTTGGAGTTCAAGCTTTGACATGAAAGGGCATTTCAGATTTGGATTGCAATCAACATTTGTTCGATTCTCAGGTGGTAGAGATAGGGAAATGACTCGCAAGAAAGGAATACGTGAAAAGAAAACCTAGAATGACGTTTACCACATATAACAGGGGAATTTACATATTTTATAAATAATAATAATAAACTAAGAAAAAAACGTTAAAAAAGGATAATGGATGCTTCCTTTACCCACCCGAGCTTGGTAAAAATACGTCCAACTTTGCCCTAAAAACAACATGCCATAGTTCATTTGGGCATTTTCAGATTAGACCAAATATAATCTTTTAAGAATTCTATTTGATAAAATTTAGTAAGTATTTACTTACTATTCAATTAGAATATAATGAATTAATAGATGTTATATTTATTCAACAAATTTGCATACTTTTTTCATAAACAGATTTAATTAGGAAATAGGTAAATTGAAGGGAAAAAGACAGAAAAAAAACTTTAAAATTATAAAATTTTAAATTAGGTTTGTTACTAAGAGTTGATAAGGGAATGATGAAACTAGATAAGCAATTCACAACTCATTTTTTAGGAAATATCTGATTTAGAATTTTGCAAATTCAAAATTCTTTTTATATCTTTTTCCCTAAATTAAATTCTTGAGAAATAAATTATTACTAGTATTTGATGCTACAAAATATTTATTGAATCAATTTGTTTTATCAGTCCATGAATTGAATCTAAATATTAAAATTTAGAAAGGAATATTATATTGAATATGTTTTTGATATATCCAATTCTAATTTTTTTATCGCATTTGTCTGGATGTTTCATATTTTCTCAAGTTTTATTTTTAAACATAAAAGCTCGCCCTACCCAACCTTGGACAAAATTATTTGAGCTATCATTGGGTAGGGCCAAACATGCAGTGGCCGTTCATCTTTTAGGTTGAACATCCAATAAGGGTTCAGCCTTGACTCGCCTAGCCCATGAACAATCCTAATTAGGAGTTAAAGATATTTTATATTGAAATAAATCTTATAGTTTAGAATTTGTTCCCTTTAAATGAAAATATTTTGTTAACAAAGAAAGATACGGTGATTAAAATTTAATCTAAAAAAATTATTAATTCAGGAGTAAAAATTGTTGTCAACAAACTAATTTTTCGATGGATATTTATATTGATGAACCTTACATGTTGTTCAGTGTAATTTTTCCCTTTTCTGTAACATAAAATTTTCAACAATGACTTCCAAATATATATTTTTTATTTGTTGATGGCAGAATATTCTTGCAATTTGCCAAATTATGTGGCAGAGAGAAGACGACTGGTGAACCTAGCTTAGCTTGTGGGGGTAATCTAAGCTAAATGCTTAATGCCACTATGGCCATGTTGCAGAACCTAACTTTAAGCCTAGAGATCTTAAAAAGAAATGAGCTTGTTCATAAGGAGAAAGATACTTTTGGTGAACCATATTTCTAAATGTCACTTGGGTTGAAAGAGCAGTAAGGATTGGGATTGGTTATGATCCTTTGTTCTTATCATTCTCTTTTTATCCTCTTCCCTCCGCTACTCATCTCAGCCTTGAGATTAAAATCTGAGCGGTTCAGATTTAATATTTATAAAAATATTTTAAAAATATCAAATTAGTAAAATATAATTAAATAAATTCAAAAATGCAAAATTTTAGTTATGATAATTTAAACATGTAATAAAAAATATTTAAAAATAATATTTTTATGAAACATTAAATCTGAACCACTCAGATTTCAATCTAAAAGCTGAAATGAGTAATGAAGAGGAAGAGGATGGGAAGAGAATGATAAGAGCAAAGGACCGTAGTCAATCTCGTAAGGACTCGTAATGAAATAATATTGGTTGGTATGTCATCAAAAAAATATGGAATAAATTTATATTTTATCTAGAAAAATAAAATAAATGTAAAATAAATCTCTTTAACTCTATCCATGTCAAAAATAAATGATATAAATGTCCAAATGCTTGTTTATGGGAATATAGATGTCTATACATTAAGTTGAAATCCGGATTAGCCAATCAAATTTATGTAATAAGGAGTACTTGATTTGATGTAATGTGATATAATCATGATAATATTGAACTATTTTACTATGCCAACTGAACACCCTAAATTAAATTAGCAGAATAAGTGAGAGGGACATACATAACACACTCAATCTTTTTTTGGTAAAAAATATTTATTTAGCTGAGCTGGGTTCCGGAATTTGTCAGGCATACCTCTAGATACAACACACTCAATATTATACTTAAAGAAAATCTTTTGGAACTAACCGACTATTTTTTTTTTTTTTAACATTATGACTTTCTAATAATTGCTTATTTCTGGTGGTGATGATGATTCTACTTCCAAACCTACCACAACTTCTAGCAAGAGCTTTTAATTGGTCTAATTCATCAACATCATCAAGAATCAACAGAATCTTCTTTCGACTAAGCCTACGTTTTATTATTGGTATTCCTTGACGATAATCACCCAATTTGTAATGTTTCTCCATGACTAATTCACTCAATAATGTCTCTTGAAGACGTGACAAACCATTTGACTCTTTAGATTGTTTTCTTACATTGGAAAGAAAGCATGAGCTTTCAAAGTTATCAGCAATGGAATTATATACAGCTCTTGCAATGGTTGATTTACCTATTCCACCAGCTCCCCAAATTCCTATCATTTTAATTTCCTTGGTGGATTGAAGATCTAAAAAAGAGATAACTTCCTTCATTCGAGAATCAAGTCCAACTGGAAAATCTGTAATATCTAAAGGCTCCCGGTTAATTATAGTAGTTACTTCATTGGTGATCCTTGAAATACACTCTTGTTCATTTGCATCCCTGATCAATTTGTAATTAGAAGTGAACTTTTATTCAAACTAAACATCAAGATACGTCAATTTCACGTATAAAAACTTGGTTGCATTTCCTACTCCTCCAAATAAGATATAATTTTATTCCTCACATAGTACATGATGAAATACGAGTGTTTTAGCATTATTCTGAATTCAACACAATTATTAGAAAGCTATTAAGTTTATACAATAATGAGTTGATATAATGTTTGGTCATTATAGTTTGCCTTATTTTGGTTTTTGTCCCTATAGTTTCAACTAATAGGTTTTGGTCCCTTAAGGGGCCAAATAGTCTAGGTCTTTATTAAAATATAGGGACTAACATTTTAGGAAAGAAAAACTTGAGAAAGTAAAATTTATGGTATGAAACTAGAGATCAAAATCAAAATGAAGGTAAATTATAAGAATTAAATATTATATTAATCCTATTATGCATTGTAAGTGTGGAATAACTGGGTTTAGGTTTTTATTAAAATATAGACACTGCAGGTTGGGAAGAATATGACTTGCGCTTGTTTACGGTTTCTCCTTTATAGGAAACCAAAATTTAAAACATGTTTTTTTTTAAAGAGTTTTGAATGAAATAACAGTAAAAAGACATCAACTACCCTTTTGTGTTACCTATAATACACAAATCCCCCTTACATATTTGATTTTTTTTTTTTTTGCCTTCACATATTTGATATTTCACTTTCATTCACCTAATATAAATCGGTAGTTGACTCTTGAAATTTTGTTTTGATCAAAATACACCTTTATAACATAAAAATTATTTAAACATTTATATCTCTATGCAGCATTAAGTTTAATGCATATATTCTCAAACTTTCTAGTATGCCGTAAGAGTTGTTAATTTTGATTATATTATGAAATTTTATAATTTTAATTTTTCTTCACATTTATTGAAACTTATTCATTTGGAGTTCTTTTAAATAGCTAAAAACATATTTTAAGCACACATTTTTTCATCATATAGTATAAATGATATAAATTTGACAGATTATATAAATAAATCAAATATATAATTTAATATTTTTAACATACTTCATTGATCCTTAATATAAAACACATTTACCTAATTTAATTATATTAAAGAAGTTAGTTAAATTAGTTAATATGACATGTTTTTTTAAATACCCTAGTCATCTTCCTTACTTCCTTCACTCTCTCTCCTCTTTAATTATTGTTGAGGAAGCATCAATAGAGGTAAGTTAGGAAAAGATTGATGAATATGAGTCTTATATTTAAAATCAAAACCAAGATCAAATGCCCAAATATGTCCTATATTAAGAATTGGAAGGAGTATTTTTTTTCTTTTGGTTACAAACATTTATAAATGCATTTAGTCAAGTATACTTTTATTAACAGAATTAATCAAATTTTCAGACATATGTTGACATTTACTAAATTACTTAAACTTCTATCCGAATATGATTAAAATTAAACAAATAACTATTTACAAAAAATAAAATTGAGGAAAAGAAAACAAAAATTCTTAAAATTTTGAAGTTGATTTTAGCCATGTCTCGGATTTACTATGATGAGGGGTAGAATAAAAAAATATAATATCTATTTAAATATCTTTTAAAAATATTCTTAATGAAGTTAAAGTTTTGAATTCAAGTTTATGTTTAGTAAATAGAAGGAATGTCTGTATAATTAAGATAAAACATATGATATGTTAAAGTATTTTACTAATAATAATACTTCGCAGAAGCATTGTCAACCCCACAAAATGGAACAAAACTGCCCAACCCTTCCTAGAGTTTGTATGGGTGTTGTAAGATGGATGATAATAATGATAATAATAATAATAATAATGATAATAATAAAAGAGCTAGTGAGATATACTTGGGTTTGAGATGACAACCTTTGAGCTCAGCAGCTTGAGATAGAGCTTGCCTCCATTTTTCCACCTTGTGCCTCTTGTCTTTGAATCTGTTTTCCTCCAGTTGAGCCAATTCAAACCCGTTAGGCATTAGCTTTGATAACCAAAAAAAAAAAAAAAAGAATTCCAACTGGACATATCATATTGGTTAATTTAAGAGTAAAATACTTTAACCATCATTCTGTTTTGCATTAATAATACAGACATATCTTCTACTTTGAAAACATACATTTAAGTCCACATTATTAACTATGTTGAAAATATTATAAAAAGATTCTAAAAATATATTGTTCAATCAAGATTTATATAAAAAATAAAATTTATTTACTAATTTATCCTTATACTAAATCCCAAATTTTAATTAATAGCTTGTAAATATTACAATTTTTTTAAAAAAATTTGAGTAAGTTTTTTTAAATGCTTGTACAAAAAAAAAATGAAATTATAAAATTTAAATGACTCATACAAGCTCTCAAATCTATATAGTTTATTTTATTTGAAAAAACAAGTATGTGTTTGATATATATTTTTAGTAATTTAAGAGACTAAAAATAAATAAATTTCAATAAATACAATGAAAAATTAAAATTATAAATTTTATGATCTAAAAATTAATAAATTTTGAATATATTAGAAAGTTAGAAAATCTATTAGAATTAATTTTTGGTTGTATAATTTGTTTTGGTGCATATATATATATATATATATATATATTAAAAATAATACTAATATTAAAGAGGGGGTATTTTGGTTAAAAAAAATTAAATATCAAACTTAATAGTCAACTAAAGATTTGGGTGGATGAAAATAGAATATCAAAATATAAGGGAGATTATTGTAATATGAATTTTAATTTTAAGTGAGATTTATATGGGTTTTCAAAATAGAGGGGATCTCTGTGTAATTAAGACAAAATATGAGGGTGGTTAGAGTATTTGACTCTTAATTTAATTGGTATTTTAATTTTCATTATTGTGCTAATTCTTTGGATTAGGATTTCATATTTTTAAGAGACAGGTTTGAATTTGAGTGAGGCCCCTTCTATCTTGAAAAGAAAGATTGGAATAAATGTTATCCAACCCCAAAAGGAATTGAAGGTATTTTTAAAATTAAAAAAATTTGCACTTCGAGCTTTGGTTTGTAAGGGGATTTGGGTTCCAATGAAGTGATAAACATTTGTTGGATTCTTAGTTCATAAATATCACATAGGCAAATACCATCAAACACTTAGATCAATTGATAGAGGTTGTTTTAACTTAATCAATAGTCTCGACTTTGAAACTTGAGAACCCAGTAGTGTCAAGTGTTAAGGGTGCCACCTGGAAAAAAGGTCATGTCATACCTCAAATCCGAATTAATCTGGACTCGTAGAGTTTCCCTATGACAAGAGACAGGCTTGTGTATGGAAAAATAAATCACATAGGCAAGAAAAAAAGCCAATAAAAGGTCAGTCTAGTCGGTAAGGATTTTACTCATAATCTATAAGGCAGTGAGTTAATCTCATTGTTAATGTGAAGACCTTGTTGGTAAGCAATCTATAAGAACCTTCGTTAGTGTTTTGAGTCTAGAGACATATATTGATTCTGATAAACCCTGCGAACCTAATTCACTTAAATTTTCTGATATTGAGGGTGTTTTTTTTTGACATTTTCATGCGCAAACGGGCTTAAACAGTGGCGCAAACGAGCTTGAACAGTGGAAAAGCTAAAATAGGTGTTTGGTTGAGCGATGAGATTTAAGGTAAAAAAAAGGAAAAAGCTAGAAAAAGTCATTAGCCTCAAAATGGAGTTTATTGGAGCTTATTGCTATAAAATAATATTGATAGGAGTATTTTTCATATTTTTGGGGATCAATGAGGTACTCAAAATCATTTCTAATCACAAAACTTCTTTTATGAAAAATGTTCTAAATAATTTTCTCTTTCTTTAGATAGTAATCTTCTGCTAATTAGATAATATTTTGGGATAAGAGTTTAGGCAAGTTTTGAGTTTTATTAATATATGACTGTAGAAATATAGAGAATAATTAATAATTAATTTTAATCAATTTAGATTTATTATTTAGTTGTTTTATGATTTTATAATCAATTTTTTTATAAACATGTCATAAATTAGTTTCTATATGGTGTTTTTACCCATTAAATTTAGTTTAAATAATTTATTTGGATTATTGGAGGCATTATTGAGGTTTTAATCGGTTTATTTTGTTAGATTTTGAGCTATGTGAAAATATGAGTTAGGATTTAATATTTAAATTAGAGTTTGATATAATTTATAAAATTTAAGTTTGAGGTGCACAATAAAAAAGACTTTTGGAGTATACCAATTTAAATTCGAGTTTGATATAATTTTATTTAAAATTGTACCATTGTCAAATTTTTAAAGTTAATTTTTGAGAAAATTGTGAAAAAATCCCTCTGTGTGTATATATCTTCTCAGGTCCTAGTTGCCAATGAGGTCTTTTTTCACAATTATCCCTTCATTTTTTCATTTTTCATAATTTTTACAATGTTTTCTCTTAAATAATACAAAAGCCACTTATGCAAAAACCAAACCAAATATCATTCACTTTTACATAAGTTACTTATCCAATCGCCAATCCAAATATTCATTATTTTACCCAATCTAACTTTTTTCCAATTTTAAGATTCCATAAGTCTAAGTAAAAATAATTCATTTATCCAATCACTAATCCAAACACACCCATTAACAATGGAAAATACGTAAGACAGGAATATTTAGAACAAAAACTTGGATGGATGCTTTGCCCCATAAAAATAAGAATTTACATATTTAATGATTGTGATTAAAATAAAGAATTCATTGTATGTACTATGTAGTACAGTCGGTCAAACCTGAAAATAATGGAGTAATAAAAAAAGAGTAAAAACGGAAAATGGGTTATCTATACAAACTAGCTCTTTTGGATTTTTTTTGAATTAATGAATTTAAGAGGAATAATTAAAAAAACATTATAATCGAAGAATGAAAGAAAAGATAATCTTATGTTTCATATTTTTCTAAAAAATAAAATTTTTTGAACAAAAAAAATGCAAAGATTAAAATACGAACTAAAATTTGTAGTACGAGAATAAAATTAAAATTTTTTTTGTGGTATACAATCTTATAATTTATTTATATAGTCCTCCCTAGTAAGTATCGATTCTTAATTGCATATCATTCAGTATAATTTTTCCAAATTTTAATATAAATATTTTTTTTATCATTGAGGAATATTCTTTCAATTTGCCAAACTGTGTGGTAAGAGAAATGGCTTGAAAAGCCAATCAAAGTTTATTTTGGCCCTAAGTGCATAAAAAAGAGTAGTTCAGAGAATATATTGACCGCAACACTCGGAAGAGACATGACATTTGGTATATAGTCACATCTCGTTCTTTTAGTAATTTATTACGTGTTATAATATTTATTCCTTTTTTCCTTTAATTAACTTTTGTGATGAGAATAAGAAATTTGCAAGTCCAGATTTACATTATAAGAAAATTTTTTAAAATTATCAATATCACCGACAGTGAATCAAGTAAGTAGAACTTGATCTAGAATAAATAGTCACAAGTTTCAAATTTTTTCATACAACATATTATAGATAATTTTCTAAGCAAGAATTAATAACTCTAACATATCAAGATCAAGAGAATCAGCAATCTTATAACATCAATCAACTTTATTATTCTTAAAAACTTGTAATATCCATGTTACAAGAAAATGGGTTGGTTTTGGTCCATCAATCAATTAATACGCTTTTTTATTAATTATTTCATAATTTTATTTTTTAATATTTATTCATAATTCACCAATTAAGTAATCATATTTCATTTGAGCAGCATATCCCTCAATTTTAGGAGATGTAATTTATTGCTATCTTTAACTACATTACTTTCTTTATGTGATTTTTCTTTAGGTAGGGGGAGGCAAGGTTGTCCAACTCGGGAAAGGAGTTTATCAACTAACTTCTCTATTCACTTAATATTTCAACCATTAGATAATATTTTAATAGGTGAGATTCAATGCTATATATATATATATATATTTGCCAGGAGATTCAATGCTATATAACAATATTATAATTGTAGGTTTTTATTATATTTAATATTATAATACTATTGAATCTCACCCACTAAAACATAATCCAGTGGTTGAGACATTAAGTGGAGAGGAAGTGGATAGAATGGTTAGTGGAGACACCCCTCTCCCATCAAGCTTGGTTCACGGGTTTAAGCAAACTTGTGATAGTGAGGTAAACTCGTCGTAAACTAGAATAGTAAACTCATATGAGTTTCCTTTTTATTGTTAAATATGTATTAATAATGTATAGTTAAATAATTAAAATATAAAAATAACAATAATTTGATTTAAATATTTTTTTGCCTAGATTTAAATATATTTTAAATCCAAATGATTGAAATAAAATCCATCAACATTCATAATTTGTCACACTTAACAAAGAAATTTCTATAAAATTCATATATGAAGTTGCAAAGCATGATAAAAACAAAAAAGTTAATACGAATTTAAGAGTGAGTTAACATGATTTTATAAGTTAAAACCCTAAAAAGGGTAAACTAGGTATATAAACTTACGAGTTTAACCAACTTTACAACTAGCACCAGTTTACTAGTGGTTTGACATGATTTTGTAAACTAAAAACGTAAAAACTGTAAATTCGAAAAGTTAACTCATGAGTTTGACAACAATGGGGGAGGATTACACAATATTCTTCCAATTTTATCATCATTGAATTATATTCATCTTGCACAACGCGCAGAGAGTTGTTGTTTGTTGTCCTCGATAAATTTATCGGTGTTATTTAAGTGAGAAAATTGTTAACGTTATAAGAAAAATTAATAATTTAATCTTATGAAGATTGTTCTTTTTTTGGTAGAATCCATGTAGTATCTCCCTAGGTTGTGGAACCCGGACTGAACCGGCCGGTCTGGCCCGAAAACTGACGAACCGGCCTGTAGACCGGTTAGGTTCCTTGTCTAGGTTTCTATTTATTTTTTTAAAAAAAATTTCTTTAGAATTTCATATTAATAAGCCTAAAATTTTCAATTTCTCATTGGTTTGGCCCCGGTTTGGTCCCGATGTGACCCACTGACCTTAACTCAGTACCCCGATCGGTTCAATACCTGGTTCGGGTTTTAATACCTTGGTATCCCCTAATAGATAGCTAGAGGCTAGAGCCGGTAAAATGGGTTGGACCTTGCAGGCCCAACCAGCCAGCCCGATAAGGGGGGCTGCATAGGCCCACCACGTTAAGCCCATGGGCTAGCAAGCTGGCCTGCTTAAAATTCTTTTTTATTTTTTATTTAGTTTTTCTTATAAAATAAATCTAAATTCCCTTATTGCCTTTCCGTTGATGCTGTATTTAACTACTTTCTCATTCTTATTATTTGACACTTTTATTTTCATATTATATTTATTTATTCTACTGTTATTAAATTTAGAAGAGATATATTTATATATTTTTTTGATGTAAGTAGATGAGGAAAAGAAGGAAAGTGAGAATGAAATTGGGTTCATAACCCAAACGAATAAAAGAAAAGAAGTGTGATATGAGAGGGTGAAAGAGAAAGAGAGTGAGAATTAAAAAAGGAGTGTAATAATTTTTTTAAAGAAAATTAATAGGTGGGCTCGGGCTGGCAAAGCCTACACTAGCCCGCCTTGTTTAGCCCGTGGGTTGCAGTGGGTTGGCCCGCATGCTCGAATTACCAACACTACTAGAGGTTAATCCTCTCAAGGTACAGAAATCACCGAAGTGAGTTTTGCTTTTTTTAACAAAAACTTTTCCATGCTATGAACATTGTTCGTTTTTGAATGTGATCTTAGAAAACATATTTTTAGCACAAAGTACACTTTTCCAGCTAAGAAATTATTATTATTATTATTATTATTATTATTAATTTTTTTTAGTTTATTCTATTTCTCTAGCTTTAAGAAAAATGATTCATTCAAATCTATATAACTTTAAATACTATTCCTCCGGCTTCACTCTCTAGAATAGCAAATCATCAGCTTAAGACACATATCACTATTCACAATAGTGATCTAGCTTGCTTTCAAAAAAATAAAATAAAATGCTTTGGGCGTTAAGATAGCCAATGTAACACCCCAAATTTTATATTCACAAAAAATATATTATAATTAATTAAGAAATCCAATAAAATGGTGAATATTCATGAAATTTGGGTCTTGTGAATTTTCAAATATTCATATCTATAAGGGATTAGAAGTGGAAAAATACAAGTTTTGGAAGCTAGAACACAAAACTACTTTTTTCCATTTTCCTTGAATATGTCGGCCAGCATTGTTTTAGGGGGTAGGAGCTGGATTTTCATGAAATAGATAGTTCCCTTGGATTCAGTGGGCAAAAATAGGTGGGGTTATAGTTGGTCACTTTTCTGGAAAAGGCCAAAAAAACATAATTACGAAAACGCCCCTAAAACGCTAAATTGGGGCTGTCAAGGGTATTTTCATAATTTGAAACTGAATTTGGTAATTTCAAGTTCGGAAAAGGATTCCTTGGGCAAAAATCTGTCAGAATAGACCTAGGCAAATTTTTGGGAAAATGTGCCATTGGGCTGGGTATGGCGGGGTTGGACCGGGGTCCAGAGGGTATTTTGGTAAATTTTCACCATAGACTAATATAACCATAAGAAACACTATGGAAGTGTCTAAACTGTACATTTGATGTTCTAGGATCGAGTTGGGAGCCTGAGGGATTAGCACGCAAATCGAGGCACGCTATTCAAGGGTCAGGGAAGGACGATTAAGGTAGGAAACTTACCTCTCTTACATGTATTTGATATTTGTGCTTGCGTATTGATGCATGTTATTACTTCGCTTGATTTTGTGAAACATATATGAATAATTAAAGCTCTGTTTCTGTTTATGCTATTGCCATACGTATGTTGATTGAAACATTGAGCACGCAGATATGTCATTGTGTGAGCATGAGTTATGTAATGCAAGTATGTCATGCATTAAGCACTTATCTTGCGTGTATATTGGTATTGTTTTCCTACTGAGATTCCTTATAATCTCACCCTTCCCGACAAACAATTTAGATAGGATAAGGCATAAGATATGCTAAGAACAATGAAGAGAACTGTACGAGGGGATTGCAGTGGTGGAATGAAGACGGGAAGATGTCTCCATTTCACTGGGATGGATTTAGACATCCACGTAGCACTGGGGCTACGTTAATTGTAATTATCAAGTACGAACCCCTATGAGGAATTTTCATAATCGTGCATATAATATCAGTATATCTATGCTATTACTGTGTTGCCCACTGAACTGTGTATCATTTTCTGCAAATACTCTGAAATAAGTGAAAATAAGATGAGGTTGTGACATCCAACAACTTCATTAATAGAGCATGTGGCTCTGTGTCAGCTAGAAAAGTATGTGATTTAATAGACTTATCAAATTTCAAACCCTTTCTAGCTTGTAGGGTTTGATAGGTTCGGCCCAAATGTCCTTCTCCTACTTTCTCTAATCAGTATTAGCTTCCCCATTTTTAAATTTCAAATTTTAATTTTTAAAAAGCCAATTTTTTGAAATCCTTTTCTCTCTCTTCATTTAAGTATGGTCTCTTCCCTTTTTTTTTTTGACCTCCTACTCCCTTATACAGGCTTGAGTTTTATTCTCGCTCTCTTTGCTCTGCCTAAACTTCACCCCTTTTTCTTCATTCCCCTATTTACCTAGAAGTGGATGGACGGTGGGTGGATCCGGTGATGGTGCCAGTAAAGAAGCTACGAGGTGGACGTAGAGATGAGGATGCTATGGTTACTGCCAAGAGTTTGAGATGAATTAGTTTTTTTCTTTAAGGAAATCTTTTGTCTTTAGG
Source organism: Inga leiocalycina (assembly GCA_963242795.1). Classification (NCBI taxonomy): domain Eukaryota; kingdom Viridiplantae; phylum Streptophyta; class Magnoliopsida; order Fabales; family Fabaceae; genus Inga; species Inga leiocalycina. The sequence goes on along the minus strand of OY725329.1, from coordinate 11,226,126 downwards.
CAATGGAGATGTTATCAAGAGTTTAGCGTTCCAATTCCAATGATTTTCTTGGTTATTGATGGAACTGGTGAGGATGAGAGACATATTTGTGATATTATGAACAAGCATATGATCAATAAAGAGTCAATATGCCCCCAGATTTACACTGTCGATATAGGTATGGTTTCCAGTGTTTCCTGCTCCTCAAATCATTCGCTCTGTATGTATTGTTTGAGAAGCCTTCAATAAATTATTTTCATTATAAAATTCTTTATTTTTTGTTGTGGTTGCGTTTGATATTTAAGAGTTCAACACTCTTTGAATATCCCAGGTTTATTCTGCAATCATTATTTCTTGAGCATGCTTGCTACGATTAGTAGGGCAAATATGATGTTGCATTGGATGTGGGTAAGTAATTAGTTTTCTTTAACGTCATAAGATAAACATCTTAGTGAATGGAAATGATAAGTAAAATATTTACATATTTATTCTCCCTTATATGATGATTTTATGGATGACATTTGAGCTTAATTTAATAAATTTGGGTGTAATTAATAAATAAATAATGATTTTGGCATAAAATAGAATTTCTTGGAAAATACTAAATTAGACCCTCTTTCAGTTTTCAGGCAATATCTGGAGCTCTAGATGTCGGATCGGGACATTCTTTATATGGATAAAAAGCTAAGAAAGAGCTCTACAACTTTTATGTTGAGACAAAATTCCAGTTCTATCTCCAAGGGTTTCGAATTTTGCTTGAAAGTTGAAATCGAGAATCATTTATCATTCCACCAACCATTTCATCTACCTCTTCATCTTTCTTTTCACCTACTACTTCATCTACCACATTTCATCTACCACTTCATCTTTCTTTTCACCTACTACTTTATCTACCACATTTCATCTACCACTTCATCTTCGTTTTCACCAACCACTTCATCTACCTTACTCCATTTTCCCCTATATATAGCCACCCTCTCCTTCACATTTTACACACCAATTCATATCCATTACTCTCATCTCTTCTCCACACATACCATTTCATTTCCATTACTCTCCTCTCTTATCTACTTACACACCATTTCATTACTCTCATCTCTTCTCCAATTACTACATCATCTTAGAATTAATTTTATGCATTGTATTATTTTCTTGCATGCCTCCATCTTGGAAGGCTTAGGATTGTATTACTCTTTGTATGCCACATACATGGAAGGTTTTACCTCCTAAAGGAACGGCTAGATTTTTATATTTTTTCATGCATCTTTTGGTTGTATATTTATGTTTGAGAATTTAATATTCAAGTTTTATGCAGTATTTATAAGGATTTCATTCTAGCTTTATATAATGCCAATTTATTTTGGTTTTGTTTTTAATTTTATCATGAGCTAAATTTTCATTTTCCTAGGGTGATGACGTAGCTTACTAATAACGGATTGAATATCAACTTATTAAATCTAGTTTTATTTTTCCTTTATGATTGAGTTTTAATTATTATTCTTAATGCTTTCATTTGATTGGCCATCTATTGAATGATTTCAATATATATGTTGAGATCGAAAGGAGATACATGTGTGTAGACCCTATAATTAAAACCATAACTTGCATATGAAATAGGAATATATTCATATGAGTTGTGTAGTCTTATAGAGTTTCATAAATTTTAATGCATAATTAATTTCTTAAATTCATATAGGAATATATTGGATTAACAATTAATTATAGAATTGCTTGACCTTGGAAGAAGCTAGTAATTAAATTAGGGAAACTCGACTATCAATCATGTGGAATAAATTGGGCTAGATTAGATAAGTAATTCAATCCGGAATTTGTTAAGTGAAATCTAATCCCTAGGACTTTTTCTCATTGTTGTTTCATATAATTTACATTCATATTTGCTCATCTTTTATTTCGTACTCTTAATCACCAACGAATCGATCGACTAAATAGAATTAAAATTACCTATTTTGGTACTTAGTGATCAATCCTCGTGGGAACGATACTCTACTCACTTCTATTTCATACTCTTAATCACCAATGAATCGATCGACTAAATAGAATTAAAATTACCTATTTTGGTACTTAGTGATCAATCCTCGTGGGAACGATACTCTACTCACTTCTATATTACTTGATTACGACAGTGTACACTTGCACTATTTAATAGACCATTTACACACGTAATAGGAAACAAAGTTCTTTCTTTTTTTGTTCTATTTTCTTAATTAATTTAGATGAGGGAAATTCATAGATGGATTTGAGATAGCAGAGTGAAACACACGAGCATCATGTGCATACCTTCCAATCTCACCAACACGAACGTAAAGCACATATCCTAATGACATACAGCCATGACATTCTATGTTGGATATCCCTTTCTCCTGATATATTTATCTTGGTTGGGACCACTGACCACGCACTTTATGTGAATTTCATTTATTTCTGCAATAACATCCTTGAAGTATGGGTAATATCGATGATCATTTAATATTTTTGGGTGGTATCCATGGAATTCGGGATTGCACGGTTTGATATTTTCCCTCGCTAAACTAAGGCAAGCCTCTAATACCATGTGCAAAAGCCTATTGACAGTTTTTCCTGAATGTTGAAATAGTTCTTGTACCACCCTATTGTGGACTCCATGTCCAACAGTGATTAAAAAATATGGTAACCATTTCTTTGACGCTGACGTTCTTTAAATTCTGTAACCTATGTTCCATCAATTTATTGCACAAGTTGTAGAACATATGTTTTTCCACTCTAAACATGTCATGACAATGTGAACCATGGGTTGCCAATATTTCTTGGACTCATAAATGACCTGTGTGGTTATTAGTTTTACGTAGGTCTTTGTACACTTAAGGCACCAAATATTGACACAACTACGCCCTTAATTCTTCATACTCTATTAACTCTTCATCTATAAGAGATAATACTTGTGATTGTTCATCTTCCTCCATCATATATGTCAAGTTTTGATTGTTCCAATTTGCCATAATTATGTAACTTGTGAGTGTAGTTAAATTCCGATGTGAGCATCAAATTTAAAAAAAAACTAAATTAAACATGGAAACACATTCAATGAGTTATAAATGGTTGTTCAACATACAATCAGTCATCAGGTCATGTAATGTCATAACTTACATAAACCAACATACAATAAAGTAAAGGCATAGAATATTAGATCATAATTCAACAATGTGGACATATAGTTTAGGTATATCATTAGTACAAAATTTCCTTTTTAGACCGCCACATTTAAACCTGTTCTAGCGAATAAGGTCTTAAAAGTTTGATCGGTGGCAGTTTTGTAAATATATAGAACTTCTAAGACCGGTTCTAAAAATAACCGGTCTCAAAAATTTTATCTAGACCGGTTCTAAAAAACCGGTCTTAAAATATAAAAATAATTTAAAATGTAAATTTTTTTTAACTTTTAAGACCGGTTATTAAGTAAACCGGTCTTAAATAAAAACTTATCTAGACCGGTTATAAATAAACCGATCTTATAATATGAAAATATTTTAAAATTTAAAAATTTTTAACTTTTAAGATCGGTTTCTATGAAAACCGGTCTTAAAATAAAATATTTAAGACCGGTTTTCATAGAAACCGGTCTTAAAAGTTAAAAATTTTAAAATTATTTTTCCCCCCATTTTAAGATCGGTTTTAATGGAAAACTAGTCTAAAAGGTGAGATATTTTGGCATGTTTTCACTCCCGCGCGCCCTGATCCCGCACTCTAAACCCTTTCTTCTCTTGTCATCATTTTTGTGTAAGCTCTATTGCTGCTTGTTCTGAACTCCTCCGTCACTCCCCGTTCCTTTTTTGCTCCACTCTCCTCCGTCATTAACGCTGTCGTTGCTGTGTTCCTTGTCGTTATTCTTTGATCATCGTCACTCTCTTCCGCCGCCACCTTTATTCTCCGCAGTGACCATTCTCCTCTGTCGTGACTTCCCTTTACCACCGTGACTTTAGGTAGAAGCTCACTTCTTGGTCTTCAATCAGGTTAGTGTTCTGTTAATTAAAGCACTCAACTTTCAGCTTGTATTTGCTATTCTCAACAATATTAACTCTGACATTATATAGTGGTTAGATACGAAATAATTGCAAAAAAATGTAATTAAGGTTAAAGGAAAAACTATGTGATCGATGACTTTATCACTATATACGTTTTTCTTGTTTTGGACCAAAAGTAAATAAGGTGCTCTCTAACTTGTGATAATTGGCTTGGAGTAATACCATTCTAAGTTTAATTTTGTTTTAATTTAGTGTGATTATTTTATTGTCAGTGTTATTGGTTTAGTGTGATTGTTTGATTCGAAGTTCTGTTTTTTTACTACCTTCAAATTGTGCATGTTAAAATTCGTTGAAATATCTAAAACTTTATGGTGGCTATTTTTTTGTCTATTCTTTTGCTGTTGGATATAGGGTGCTACAAGTGTTGAGATATATATGGATCATAGTTGGATAAAAGCTTAACGAACGAGTGTTGAATTTTAGATTTCGCTAGAAGAAATGTCGATGATGGTAGTGGGAAGTTTTATTGCCCTTGTGTAGTATGTTTGAATGAGAAGCGACTAAGTGCTGCAGATATATATACACATTTAATTTGTGAAGGATTTTATAAGAGTTATACAGTATGTGTATTGCATGGTGAAGAATTAAAAATGCCAAGTTCATCTGAACAGGGGGAGTGAGTTTTGATGATAATGACACGTATACGGATGATCGGATAGATTATTCGTGATATAGGAGAAGAGACTTTTGAGCAATCATATGCATATGGTAATATGTGCAGTGATGCTGAGACACTGCTGTACCCGGGGTGTTAAAAATACCAATTGTTGAAAGCAGTATTGAAATTTGTAAGCTTGAAAGTACGGCATAGATGGAACGACAAGAGTTTTTCAGAAACGCTTGAGGCTTTTAAAGACATGCTTCCAGATGATAATTTGTTGCCTTCTCGATACTATGATGCTAAGAAAATACTGTGTCCACTAGGGATGAAGTATAAAAAGATCCATGCATGCCCTAATGATTGTATATTGTATAGAAAAGAGTATGAAGAGGAACAATAGTGTCCGATATGTGAAACCTCGAGATATAAATCAAATAACGCCCCTGCAAAAATGTTGTGGTATCTTCCAGTTTTACCAAGGTTCAAGTGCTTGTTTGTTAATGAAAACGATGTAAAGAATTTGAGATGGCATGTGGATAAGAGGATATCCAATAGAAAGCTTTGACGTCCGGCCGATTCTTCTCAATGGAAGAAAATCGATAAATTATTTACTACCTTCTGTGAAGAACCTAGGAACCTTAGGCTTGGGCTTAGCACGGATGGCATGAATCCTTTTAGTAGCTTGAGCAGTATACATAGTTCAGGCCTGTTTTGTTCATAATTTACAACTTATCTCCTCTGTTATGAATGAAATGAAGGTACATCATATTGTCTATGTTGATTTCAGGACCAAAACAACTTGGAAATGACATAGATGTTTACTTAGAATTCTTGATCGAAGACTTGAAAGAGTTGTGGGATGAAGGTGTTGATGTTTTTGACACGAACAAGAAGAAGGTTTTTAAAATGAGAGCCATGATCTTTTGTACTATAAATGACTTCCCTGCATATGAAAACTTGTTAGGATATAGTGTTAAAGGCCATAAAACATGTCCAATGTGTGAAGAAGGAACATGCTACCATCAACTTCAACATGGAAGAAAGACAGTTTATCTTGGCCATAGGAGATTTCTTAGATGAGGCCACTCATATTGTAGATTAAAGAAAGCATTTTTTGGTGGACAAGAGTTTGAAGATGCTCTGAAGGCATTGACTGGGGAGCAAGTTTATGAAAAGGTGAAAAATATCAATGTTATCTTTGGTAAGACTACAAAGAATAGTAATGAAAAAAATAAATGGAAAAAGAGGCTTGTCTTCTTTAATCTCCCATATTGGCCCAATCTTGATGTCAAACACTGTATTGATTTCATGCATGTGGAGAAAAATGTATGTGATAGTATTGTTGGGACATTGCTTAACATACAAGGTAGTTATAAGGATGACATGAAGGCAAGATTAGATTTGCAAGAAATGGAGATACAAGAAGACTTGGATCCAAAGCCATATGGGAAGAGAACTTTTTATCCTTCAGCTGCTCATACTTTGTTTAAAGATGAGAAAAGAAGCTTTTGTGAGTGTTTACATGGCATGAAAGTTCCTTCAGGGTATTCTTCAAATTTAAGGAAGCTTATGTCGATGAAAGATTTGAAGTTAGTAGGGCTAAAGTCTTATGATTGTCATGTCTTAAAGCAACAACTACTCCCAGTAGTTATTCGTGGCATTGCCGAATATGATTTTCAACATATTTTAACTAGACTTTGTTTCTTCTTCAATGCTAAGTCATTAAGACAGAAAGGTTGGATGAACTGGAAAATAAAGGATATCTGATCTTGTGCCAGCTTGAGAAGCTTTTTCTTCCTTTTTTTGACATCATGGTACATCTAATTGTTCATCTAGTAAGGGAGATAAAGTTATGTGACCCTATCTATTTACGGTGGATGTACCCAATTGAAAGAACTATGAAAATCCTAAAAGGGTATGTGAAGAATGCAAATTGGCTTGAAGCATCTATTGTTTAGAAATATGTTTCTGAAGAAGTCATGGAGTTTTGTTAAGATTTCCTGTCAAATATAAGACATATTGGGCTTCCTGAACGTCATGATGAAGAAGGGGGTAGATGCGGCGCTACAGTAAAAAGTGTTGATTCTGATAAATTGCAACAAGTCCACTTGTATATCTTGAATAATGTTGATGAAGTTCAAGATTACATTAATGCTCATAAAGAAGTTGTTTGGAAAGAAAATAGTCGAATGACCAAACAAAGGTTAATTAGGGAGCATAACAAAACTTTTGCATATTGGTTCCAACAAAAGGTTGACGGAGAAGAATGTGTTTTTGATACAATTAAATGGTTAGCATGTGGTCCTCAGGTGGATGTCATAACTTGGACTTCATTTGTGATAAATGGTTATACGTTTTATACGAAGTCCCTTGATGATAGGAGCACCGTCTAGAACAGTAGGGTTATGTTAGTGGCTGAAGCTATGCACTTCTTTAGTTCGAAAGATATGAACCCTAGATTGGCAGTAATACCTTATTATGGGGTTATTGAAGAGATTTGGGTAGTTGTAGAGCCAGTAATTTGGGCCGGGTTGGTGGGTTTCCCAGCAAAAGATCCTAACCCGCGCGGGCCAGCCCTCATTACCAGCATTAGGTGGTTGATTATGTTAAAATTAAATTTCCTATTTTCAAATGCAAGTGGGTTGATGTCAACAATGATGTGATGATTGATCAATTGGGATTTACATTGGTTGATATGTTTAGTAGAAGTTTTGGAGATGAACCTTTTATTATGGCATGTCAAGCGAAACAAGTATTCTATGTTACTGATCAAGCAAATAAAATGTGGTCTATAGCTCTCCAAGGAAAAAAGGTCGTTGACATTAATCAGGAAAGTTGTTCAATGAATGATCTTCTTGAAACTTCTTCTTTTTCTAGGGGTCTACCAGAATTGAACGAAGAAGATGAAGCAGACAATGAACACGGCACAAGAAACGATCGTCATGAAGGGATATAGGAGGATATCCCTTTATAACACTACTTTGAAGGTTAGTTAGCTAAAATAATTATCATGTATATTGTTGTTGGTATATATATAAAACTACTTTTTTTGTTGTCGTCACAAGAAAATGAAGCAAATGAGGTGTCTTAGCTGGGACCAAGCTCAACCTATGCACATATTAGGTCACAATGGATAAATAAACACTCTTAGAGGCAATGTGAACTGGTATGCTGTGAATCAATGTTGTTACAAACTTGTACTATTTTATTATTTAAAAACTAGAAGAATAACTATTTTTTGCATGCATATTTAAATTTATATAGGATGAAGGCACGTGAGGGCCTACTCAAATGCAAAGAGCAAGCTTAATTTGTCTGAGTCTGAGTTAAAGGGTCTCTTGCCTATTGTTGATGCTTTTTTTCCAAGGCCTCTTGTTGATGCTAATTCATTTGATTTAGGTGGTTCTAATTTTTAATTTCCATCTATGCTACTACATGTATATCAACAGATATGGGTGAATTTATGTCTACTTGCGTTTTGGATTGTCATGTATGTGATTTGTATAAGATGTTTGTTAAAATGTGTAAGAGAAGAATTTATTTGGATGTCGTTGAAATGGCTGCTTGTTGAGTGAAATGTAAAACCGGGGAAATGACCTGCTGGGTAAATCTCTTAAAAGGAACAATTTTTTTTAAAAAACTTTTAAGACCGGTTCTATTAAAAAAAAACTTTTAAGACCGGTTTTTAATAGAACCGGTCCTAAAAAGTTTAACATTTTAGACCGGTTATATCTAAAAATGAACTTTTTAGACTGGTTTCTTTGATAACCAGTCTAAAAATAATTATTTTAAGACCAGTTTCATAAATAACCAATCTTGAAATTTTTAAGACCGGTTCTATAACCGGTCTAAAAAATAGCAGACTTTTAAGACCGGCTGTATCAAGACCAGATCTGAAACCAGTCTAAAATGTCTTTTTTAACCGGTCTTAAAACTGATCTTTCCACTAGTGTATGCAGGGGTCTCAACCATAAACCATATCTAGGGGTTGTCAACCATAAACCACAACCATTCAATCAAGTAACGCTTGTTCCCTTTTAGTGAAACAAACATTTCTCGACAAGTCTTGTCCATCAGAAGCTTTATACAAGAGACTCAAAAGGCCTCATCACATTAGACTTCCCTACTTTGTATGTCAACCATAAACCGTAACCATTCAATCAAGTAACGCTTGTCATCCATGTTTGTTGAATAACATGGATGCTTTCAGAGATGGACTCTTTCCTTTCAGTCGAATCTGCTACAAAAGAGTGAGAGTGAACGGATAAACCTTGATTACCATTAAACCAAGCCATGCAATCCAATCACAATAAATTCCAATGAATCACAAAGAGGATTATGTAACAAAAAACTATAAAAACTAAGGGGAAAAAATCTAAGAGAACACAAATGCAAATGAAAAAGGGGAAAAGGATTTGAAAACCATGCAAAACTACCTAAACTAACTAAAATGCAACCTAACGGCTCAAGGTACCAATTAATCAAAGATTGACACTTAGCTACTAAGGAACCAATTACTAGGCTCCCCGGCAACGACGCCACTTGAAGAATTAGGCTTTGTCAGATTTGTGCCTTGGTAACCTTCTTCAAAATTGAACCAAGGATTGCAATATAGAGTACAATCCCGGATCGTCTCTCGAAGAGCCTTTTATTAATTACCTAGGAACTAAGTGCAATGATTGACATGAAATGATTAAAAATGGGAAAATTTGGTCTTTTTAACTATCAACTACTTTTTGCAATTAAGAATTAAATTGTTCTAAACTAATTCTTTTTAGGATTTTTCTTGAAAATATGAAATGAAATGATAATGGAGTTAATGAAATGAAAATTAACAAGTGATAACAATAAGATGATAATTCTCTAGCGCAATGGTTCAAGCTATCCTTGCTTCAATTAATTTGGAAGTGTGCTAGTTCGACAAATTTGCTCAAAAGACCCTTTGAGCTAGCTTGAGTTAGGTGAATTAATTTCTCCACACCGGGTAGAAATTAATCCCTCTAACCGAAACCCAATTTAAACACTAGCAATTTGAATCAATGAAATGCAATGACACAAGTAACCAAGAACCCTTGCATTACAATCACAATTAAATGTTCATAACAACCTCAAGCAAAAGCTATACCAAGTCAATTGCATGAAATTGATACTAATGAAGTCCAAGGTGTCAAATGCACACAATTAAATCCAAATACACATTTAATCTCATAAATTGCATGGAACCCCAATGCAAAATCTCAGTCCAATAATTAATTAAACTCTAAACCTAGAATTCAATTAATACAAAGGATTAAAGATAGAAATTAAATGGTAAGACACTCCCCTTTAAGCTCCAAGCTCAAGTCATCTCCAATTCATCCCCAAGAGCACAAAATTGCCTAACCAATCATGAGAATAACTTCAAGAAATATAATCTCATTTTGATTCAAACACCCAGCCATAAAATCTCAGAATAAATTAACCAATCAGCCTAAATCAATTTAATTCATGGGCTGGATTTGAATAAAAAACCAAACAAAACAGAGGAATAGGCACGGCTGTGTTGAGTTCAAGGCAATATAGGAAGCCACGGCCGAGACTGAGGAAAGCCAGAGAATAGAAAATGAAATCTGCTCCTTTGCTCTATCTTAACTACAGCTGAGCTTGGCAGTGGGTGAATGATGATAATAATGGATTAAAAATAGAACACGGTGGTGAAGAAGGCAAATGGAGGTGATGGGACCAAGCTTATGAAGAAGATGCAGTTTCGATGATGATGAACTCTGGTTCGCAAGCTCTGATTCTGTCTCACAGGCCTCTCAGCTTGTAGCTCCCTCCTTCAACCGTGTTTGGTGCAGTGTGGTGGTCTATCGGAGATGGAGGAAGGAAGCTCGTCGGCGAGGAAGGAAGAAGAAGATGATGAGATGATATGGAATGCTGATCTGCGATGATGGTGATTCTAGATGATGGCTGTGGCGCTATTCCCTCCTTCTGTATAAACCTCTAGCACGCGTCTGTATCGGGTCCTCAGCATATCCAAATGCCATGTCTACCGGGTTGGGTCCATGGGAATCGGATCCCTTGGTCAAAACGACGTGTTTTGACCCAGGGACCAAAATGAGAATTGTAAAACCTTTTCCTGAGGAACTAACTTGCACATATTTGAAACTTTGGTGGGCAGAAGCAAACTTTCTGAACTTTTTGGGTCCTTATCGGTGATTCTCACTGTCACTTTTCTTCATTATTTTGTAATTTTTCCAAAATCTAGAGCCCCTTTCTGTGATTTTTCCCAATCTTCAAAATATTAATTTGACCTCCAAAATCCCCAATTTTCTTCCAAACCACCTATAATACAATATTAAACATCATGTAGCATCAAAAGTTCAAGGAAAACATTTGTATAAATAATCAACAAATTTATGACCATTTTGCCCTTAATTACAATTAATTTAATACAAATGTTCCTAACTAAAATTAATGCTTAATCATGTAATATTATCCCATAAAATCCATTAAAAATCCCAATTTAATTATGAAATATTATATAAAAATATGGTTCAATCACATTAGACTTCCTGAAGGTCAAGCAGTTCAGTCATAACCTCCTTAACACTCACTTCTTTGATTTCATTTAATGTTGCTATTCTTTCCTTTGATGCATTAGCTATTACACTTATTGCATCCGCTATTTGTTTTGAAGTTAGAATTTTCTGCTTTTTTTTTTCTGAACTGACCTTCAGCCTTCTTCTTCTTGCCATGGCTTCCTGAATCAATAGGAATAGTTGGTGGAGTGATTGTTGGTAAGTCAATGCTTGCTAGCTCATTTGTTACTCCTGTACTAGATCTTGGGTGAGCACCAAAAAGCTCATCTTCGTTGTCCCTTGAGCTTTCTTCTTCATCCATGGTGGGTCGGTACACATCTTCCTGATCTTCCTCCTGTGTTTAAGATGGTGCAAAAATATCCTCTCTGGATGCCATCACATCCTTAAATATAATTCTTAACTCTCTTTCAAACTTGAGGCTTGTGTGCCTAAACTTTTTATATGAGGAATTCTCCTACATGCATACAAGTAATCAAAATCAAAACCAATATTAATATACAATACATACACACTATCAACTGGGCTCATAGAAGATCAAACTAATTAAAATTATAAGTTAGTATAATAATTTTTTATCTGTAATTTCTACTGCCACCACTCTTTCGATGCAACGACATTATTAGTTGCAGGGTCTCTGTAACAACCTCCTTAAATTACCATAAAATTCATCATTTCATCAATACATTTAGTAATATTACATAAACAACATATCAAAGGGGCTCCGTCCACAGTACCATTCCCAATATATAGTGAAGTATTTAACATATGCAACGAATGCTTAAAAGGCCCTTAAATTTGGCAATATACATTATACTTATGTAACTAAACAAGACATACAAATTGATATCAAATCAAGCCTTATGCGCCTCCCCTTGGTATCACCACCTGAACTCTCACCTAAAAAAATAATAAATCGACGAGATGAGTCACAAGGACCTAGTAACCACTTCCATTTTAATAAGTATGTAGGGAGTGATTAAAAGATAGTTAAGCGGGCAAAATATATATAAAATATAATCTTCCAAAAACATTAATAGTACAAAAAGAACATTTTCATATATACACACACACACATACATAAAGCTCCCTCAACCATCCTTATAATTTCCTTAACCGCTGACAGAACCCATGAACTACAATATATAATAGGTTTAGTCACTTTGATAAGATGGCACCAAGCTCTCCAATAATGAGGTGTAGCCCGTCCAAAGGCTACAGTACTCAAAAATGGAAAGGTGTCGCCTATCCCTTGAGCTGACCCTTAACCAGGCCAAAGGAAAGGGTGATACTAAAGGCCCTGAAAATATTAAAGCCATCCATTGTGCGTGCAATGGCGGCTATACCACGTGGTATAAAAGAACCAAACTTTCTTCAATCACAACTCACCACATTCAACATTTCAACATCAAATATCAATAATTTATTCTTTTATATTCCATATTCAATGTTATGCATCATTAATCATTTAAAATCATTCCGGCCCACTTAACTAACAAGTTAACTAAAAACATAACTCATACTATCATTGTACATTTTTTTGGTTATATATAAAATACTATAACATATTTATAGCAATTAAAAATACCAACATAAAGTTATAATCACCTCAACAAGTATACAATATAAATTGAAAAGTCTTGAGAATTCAAGTTCTTGACAACTAAATTTGAGAATTCAAGTTCAACAAGCCAAATTCACTCTACAATGAATATATAATTACATGTTAATAAAATTAATAACATTTGCTAACTAACATAAAATAATCCTCATAATTAGCTCACTTTAATCTTCGTAGAAGAATGACAACAATTTATCTATTTCTCAAATAAAATTTCTAAAATTTTTTAACCCTATTTCACTCAATAAAATCTTTAACAATAATAATTCTCTAATCACCTTAACTTCGAGGGTCATAAATTATCAATATCATCATCCTAAATTAATTAAATCATTTTTCTAGCTTATATGAGCATAACGTAATTATTAAATAATATTGAAACCTCCACATAATTAAAATCATATCAAAATATAATTTATAATTTCATATAACATCAAATCTACAAAAATTAAGCCGATTACAATTTCAATAATATCTCCAATAAACCAAATAAATTATTTAATCTAAATCTAGTCATTTAGAAAGTCTAATATAGAATTATTTATAAATTGATTATATAGAAAATTCATTATAAAATTTTATACCAATTAAAAAAATAAACTAATTAAAAATTCACTATTAACAACACTTTTTTTCCTACGAACATCAGATTATGTAACCACAAACCTTTCACCTTCATCTTCTTTCCTTGGCTCTTCTATTGCAGAAATACATCACAATAAACCAGAAAACAGAGCATAATGACAACAAAAATAGAGCATACTAAACTATACCCAAACACATTGAAACCTCAACCAAAATATATCCATTGCATTTACTAGGTCTGTCTTTATAGTTTACAAGCATATGGAGAACAATACTCACAAAAATCAGAGATCCTTTTCCATTTATCAGGGCCAAAACAAAGATCAATCAACAAAACCTATAGTTGTAAAAAAACATTTAAATATGACCTATAGTTGTCACTGATAAGTTTTGCAGCTTCCATTGACAACTGTCACTGCTCCTATTAACAACACATTTTTTCCATTGCACATCATGTTATGTAGCCACAATCCTTTGGCCCTAATCTTCATTCCTTAGCCATTTTATTGTAGAAACACAGCACAAATGAACCAGAAAACAGAGTATACTGACAGTGAAAATAAAGCATACTAAACCATACCCAAACACATTGAAACTACAGCCAAAACAAATCCATTGCAGTTACTAGGTTTTCCTTTTTAGTTTACAAGCATATGGAGGATAATACTCACACATAAAAAAATGATAGCTTTTATCATTTTTCAAGCCAAAACAAATATGAACGAAGGAAACCTAAAAATCTGTTTACCCACTCAACAGAAAACATGAATCAAATAGAATAATGAAGACAAGAGAGGTGTTGGCATCAATTTCATACCTTACTCTTCAATATTGGCTGATGATCTTCATTCTGTTTCTTGCGCCATTTCCATATTCGTTTCTGAATTTTGCTTCAATTTTCCATCCCTCTCTCTATTTATCTAACAGGAATATTTTGGACTTTAGCCATTTTCAATTTATTACAAAATGGTCCCATGGGACTTAAGAGTAATTTCAGAATTTTTTAGGACCATTTCTTTGTATATTGTCTTTCATGGGACTACAATGTAATTCTCCCTAAAATCTTCGATAGTTTGCATTAAATGCAAAATAATGGTAAAAAAATAAGCTTCAATAAGCCAATCAGGCTATTTAAGCCACACCTGGTGGCTTTTAAAATAAGCTTCTTATAATCTAGAAGCCCAATTCACAAAAAGCTGAACCAAACATACCAAAAATGCTAAATATATTCCAATCGCGGCTTATGGCTCCAATCACACTATTGGGACTCCTAATCGCCCAGCCAAACACACACGTAATGAATTGATGAAAATGATGTATCATTACTATTTGAGTTGACACTACTATGTTTGAACCTGACAAGCCTTAGCGACCTAGCATTGAAAAGTAACACACTACTTATAATGTTTAACTTTCATTATAAGATATTAGTTACACTTGGAAAATCATAATTGTTTTCTTACCTACAATTAAGACAAATTTTAATAATGAAATACATATGGAATTTGAGATATCTATTTTGCATAGAAGATATGAATATATCACACTAAGGTTTGTTTATTGAATTGAGTTTGATTGATGCAAAATTTAGTTCTCGAAATAACAATTACTACTTTTTTTATAGCAATCAACAAAAAGTAAGGACAATCAATAAGTCATGTTGAATTTATATCTATAAAATCCACCTTTTAAACAATTATAATCAATTGCTTATCTTCAAAAAAATTATACTTAAACAATGAGAATGAATTTGCCCATATTGTACACATATTTGTCTCTCAGATAGAATCTATGTAGATTATATTATGTTGCTTTATTGACTCTCTATGTCAATTGAGCGAATCATATTTTATTTCCTCCATTTATTTAGCTAATTGTCTTCTCTCACAACTATATTGTTTTGAACGGAATATTTTCAGCTCATGTTAGTGTAGTAAATTCATTTAAATGAAAAATAAGATTTTTCCTTAATAATATTCTCATATGATGAGAATGTAACCGCAACTAACATGTTCATATAACATGCAGGGGAATCCTGGACTAAGGAATGTTCATGATATCTTAGGTAGTGATATCATGACACTGTTTCTTATCCATTTTGCTCTCGGACTTCAATTAGGCCTCAATTACTAATTGAAACACGGATCTTTAATGTTGTTTTGAGCGATTATTCATTTTACAATATCGTGTTCGTTCTTTACTTTCATGGATGTGGTTCTTACCTTGAATCTGAAATGTGAAACTTCTAAGTACCACTACCGGGATGTTTAATTCTCTTCTAAAATTTTGTTTAAATTGAAAATTCAAACTTGGTTACTCGTCTATATATGATGATAAATAATCATACTTCAATTGGTTTTGCATCTCAGGGTTGAAATTCAGGCACACATAGGACAATGTTTTAGTGGCTGAATTAGATTTCAATGTCAGTTTCTAAGCTGTTTTTGTAATATCCCAAAAAGTGATTAATGGCTAATAACTTCAAAAGTCGATGTAATTATTGTTGAATAAACACTTTTGAAAAATATGATGTGAAATTCAATCTGAATATGTTTTAATCAGTGCCTAAACCTTGTTTTAAGCTTACTTATGTAACAAAGCTTAAAATGAACCCTAAGGGTAGGGGAGGGTGCATGAATGAAGAATGGAATGACATAAATGTGTTTGGTGGGGATTCAGAAGAATTGCCATATTTAGGGGCCAAATGGGAAAAAGGAAAGTTACTGACCAATTGGTCAGTTACCAAAGATGAAGCTCCTTGGTAACTTAAAGATCAATGGTTGAGATTCATTGAGTAAGAGAGTGGAATCATGTGTGTGTATACTCATATGAGTCCATTGAAGGTGAAATGAGATGTTGACAAGTAGCAACATGAGAGCCATAAATCAAGTCAAAGGTTCAAATTTCTTTTCCTCTTTCCTCTAGCCCTCCAATTCGGCTAAGTGTGCATGGGGAAGGGAAAATCTAATCTTCTTCATCATTTTCTCATTTCTCACTCTAGCAGCCATTGTTGCCCAAAGCAAAGAGGAAAGAGAAAGAAAGAAGTGCAAAGTAAGTGCTCTAAATGACTTGGTATGCTCAAGCACTCTTCATTAATATTGTTCATGGTGATGATAGCTTCATTGCTATGGTTTTAGATTTTTGAAAGAAGGTGTTTGAGAGTTTGAAGGAATCTGAAAGTGGTGGAATCAAGGATCTAACATTGGGAAGAGGAAAAGGTGAGTATTTGAAGCATTTTGACATGTTCATTGTAATTGTTGGTTGAGTTTTGTAATTTTTGGATTTTGCCCTGATTTTGGTATAATTTTGGAATGGACAATTTAGATAGTGTATGGTGTTGGATTTGGTGGCATATTGTGTCTTGGTGTCAATAGAAATAATTTGGAACTTTGGAAAGGAAATTGGTGTCATTGGTTGGTGTGTAAGAATGTAGTGTCTTAAGCAAGAACTTCTTGTTAGAATGTGATTTTGGATATTTTGGGGTTTCCATTAGGTTCGTTGGGCAGAATTATGTGAGAGCAGTATTGGATAAGAATTTTGGAACCCTTGGAAGCATATTGGTTAAGTTTGGAAAATTCTGTCAGTTGCTGCGTTTTGGCTTATGATAAGCCTCACTCGAGTGCATAGGGGTTTCACTCGAGTGTAGCATCATGTTTTCTCTTTTCCTTTAGCTTTTCAGTCGCACCTCTATGCCAGAATACAAGGGTGCATCGTCTCACTTGCGAGTAATATGGGTTATCACTCGAGTGTAAGAGTATTTTGCAATATGAGTCCGCGTCTCGGATTGTCACTCGCAAGCCATTTTCAAGAGTGTGTCTTAACACCCGCAAGTGTTGTGACATCACTTAAGTGCCAGAGCCAGTGCTTGAGTGCATTTCTCGTTCTAGGGTTTCTGTTGCTCTCGGGCAATCACTTACTGTGCCTCACTTTGTAGGAATTGGGTGAGTATGAGGCTGCCACTCGAGGGTTGTGGTTAGGACTCGAGTGCTGTGATCATGTTCTGTCTTTCTTGTTGCTCTTGGCCAAGCACTCACACGAGTGAGCTTCCATGCTCAAGTGCAAATCTCATTATCACTCGAGTGAGGTCTTCTTCACTCGAGTACATGAGTCAAAAATCAGTGTGATACTTTTGAAAGAGGGGTGTTTGGTGTAGTTTTTCCAACCCTTTAGGTAAGTATCTAGGCTTCTAGTAGCCACATAAAAAGTTTAAATGATAATCAACTTTAAGTGTTGTGAAGATAAGAAATTGGAATAGAGAATAACCTATCATCCTTGATTTGGTTTATAAGATTTGATATTTGCCCTGCTCATTAACAGACTGTGCCGGAGCACACCAGGAAAGAACAAGGTAGCGACTTTTTCCCTTATACTGTATGTGATACACTGTATATTTGATTTATCATTATTTGTGAATTCTTCACCCGCAGCCCATCAATGTTGACGGTGGGAGGACTGTGCCTTCGGGGTGGTGGAATACGGGGGATGTGATTATGTGAAAGCCGAAAGGCTATTTGTGAACTCTTCACCCACGGTCCATTGGTGTTGATGGTGGGAGGACTGTGCCTTTAAGGCAGTGGAATACGGGGGATGAGACTATATGATTATGTGCATATGTGGCAGTCTACATGCTGTGTTTATGCTATGATGCTGCTTGATGATATCATTGCATGCTTTGTGATTATGTATGGTATGAGTGATTTCTTACTATTGGGATTCTTTGAATCTCATTCATTCCATTGACTAACCTTCAGACAGGGCAAGTGGCTCAAAGGATAAACAGATGACCAAGGGCGGATAGGACTCCTTAGGGAGATTTTGATTTTGGTTGTTGGTTATCAGTTTTGGTATTGAGATTACTGTACTTATTTGGGATGTAAATATTTAATGATTTTGTGTAATCCCCTAAATGGGAATCTGTAAACCCTTAGAATCCATACGAAACCCGGGGGTTGCCGGAACTTTGTTGTACACTTTGATATATAGATATGATTTAATTGCGCAGGGTAATTATATTCGAATTGAGAAATTTGAGACCAGGTTTAAAAGAGATTTTGAAAGACATTTATGAAAAACCCTACCGTAAGGATGTGATTGAAATATGTCTTGTTTAACCATTGGTCTTTAATTCGTCTTAAATATATATTTTCGAATCATAATTACTGTTTATAAGGTAGGGAGTTACAATTTTGCATCTCACGACTGGATAATATAGAAACTGTCGTTGTAGCCTGTTTTGGTACGGGTTCATTAAGTTACCTTTTTTCTTAGGGGAAACTTTTAAATTGTTCTGTTGGAATTTTTTAGCCAACTAAAAACTGATGGACGATATGTCAGTTATCTACTGAGTACTATGTTTATTATACATGTCCTTTCAATTTGTAAACAATTTAGTGGAAACATAATTTTTGCTGTAAGTATTGCTCCCCGTGTAACCCGCGATAGAGTTTATACTAGTTTAATATAAATAAAGTTTGCTCAAATTTAGTCTGAACTGTAAACATCTTTCTTCAATTAAAAGATGTTCCTCACCCTTTTGTGGACGAAAAATATGATCCGCATAAAATTATTGAGCGTACCGCATTAATATTAATAATAAAGTTATTACATGCACAGAATCAGCAAATTTTCAACAAAGGATGTATATGGACAAATATTTAATACGTTCAAATTAATTAAAAAAAAATCTCTTACTAAAAATTTTATCAGTGAGAAAGATTTAATAATTTTGTATACACAAAGCATAGATATTTTGTAAATTTTGTGTAGAGTTCTGTAAATTGTGTGTACAGAGTACAAATACGTCCTCACCAATACTTTTTTAACAAGACTTCTACCCAATTTCCCCAAGTTAAAGGTGAGTTTTATGATAGCTGGCAAAAAAAAAAAAGGGGTGAGTTTGACTATAAGGATTGAAGAGAATAACAACTTTAAATGCATCTCTCCCAAATAATAAACAAAGTTATTGGATCCTTTGACCCTTTATTAAAAAAAAGTACAATTTTTTATAAAACTCGCAAGGATATGATAGTATGATACTACTAACTAATCCATGTTGGGAATGTTGGAGGGGTTAGGTCTCCCAGATTTTATATCTTCGATCGTATCATGAAATATGCCAAATTGTAAATTGTCTAGCAAAACACAAGGACGATATGATACTACTACTACTACTAGAATAATAAATACTTTTTTACAGTAAATTATATACATGTTTTTGCTTGAAAGTGAGATATTTATCATATTTCAATCAAAGAATTTAATAGCAAAGGCATGAGAAACTATATGAGATTGAAACAAGCAGTGAAATTACTGAGGGTTTAGAGGTCAACAACATGATTAAAGCATAAAAAGACGGAAAGCGAGCTGGTCACAGGTCAGCAACCCTAAACAACGTGAAGAGACTACAAACAAACGTTAACACTTCAGCAGGGACTATTATTATGATGTGTACTACTTAGAACTCTATCTGCTAGAGTCATTACTCCTCGAGGGTTCACGGCAGCATCAATTCAATTGTCTGAAAGAGGCTTCCTTGCCAGGAAGAAATACATTGGTGTAAATATCTCTCTCCTGAGAAAAAGACACATTCATTCAAGTTAAGTTTCTGATAAAGTTTTTCATGCGCTCAAATAATAAAATTCAGTTTTGGCCAAAGGGGGGAAATCAGAGATGTCACCTAGGAACTGTCTAAATTTTCTATATTTTATGTTTGTACTGTTTTTAATCCATATTCTGCTTCTTTTAAAAACGACCAATCAAAATGTCTAAAAGAAAGGGGAAAGAAAACCATCCATATCAAAATCTGAATGGTATAGATCTGTTGAAGTATAAAAATAGAGGGCAGCCGTCCCTATTTTAGAGAATGTGCTTCTGTATTCTAGAACTAAAGAATCCATGTCAATTGACCTGTTAACTCCTCCAATCCTTAATATAAGACATATTTGGAGAGTTAATCTTAATCCTAAATATAAAGACATAGTTTTTATATTTATCAATCTTTTCCTAATTTGCCCCTATTAATGCTTCTTCAACAATAATTAAAAAGGAGAGTGAGGGAGAGAATTAAGGAATTTGAGTAGGGTGTTTTAAAAAATATATGTCATAACAACTAACTTCGTTGATTTAATAAAATTAGGTAAATATATCTTATATTAAAGACCGGAGGAGTATTTTTCAAATTCTAAAGCCTGATAAAAGGTAGCACATGTGGCTAAGTGCAGCATGATTACTTCAGCTCAAATTATTTCTCCTTGGCTCAATTCCAACTCATTTAAAACAAAAACCCATTATGGGCCCTTTTGGTATAAAATGAGGATGAAAAACAGAATTGGAATAGGAAAGCTCTTTTCTACAAGGATGGGCAACTGCCATTTCAAAAAAGGCATAAAAATATTTTCCCTCCCTCGTCCTTTTCCTTTCATCAAATCGATCTTTTATGTATCAAACGCAGTCTAAGTTAATAGTGGCACAGACATGTCACCCATAAATTAAAAAGAAACACTTACTTTCCACCCTCAACAAGTCCCTCTGCAGCCTTTTCCAGAAATTGTTGAACCCTGAGACTTCCCTTTGGTGCTAGTCCAATATACTCGAGTGCCTTGACCTACAAATAAATTCAAAGCCAATCAACCAATACAAAGATTTTGAATATTAGCATAGCAGAGAGATATTCAGGAAGCTCTGGTCGATAAAGAGATAAAGCTAACATACTTACATGTAAGAGAGAGTATATGTACCATATAGTAACATGCAGACATTTTATAGAATTAACACTAAGCAATGAGACATATACATAAAATATACTTATATGAAAATAAATTAAGCCACGGTGATCGGAAGGCAGTAGGCATTACCATGTTTCTAGTGAAAAGTCGGCCGACAGATGTCAGACGGAAACTACTCATCGAGAAGTGACTTGTATCTAAAGGCAAGTACCAAGGAACAGGAGAATCCACCGCAAGATCTTTCTCCCAGATGACCTTTGTTTTTAAAAAGGAACGAACATCCCACTCAGCCAACTAGATTGTTCATCTTATAAAAGTTCAAACAAAAAGCTTAAAGAGTTAATTAACGGTAATAACAAGTTGGTTTTCACCTCAAACCCTGCTTGCTTTAGAGCTTCAATACACTTTGAGGTCAATCTAATGTCGGGAAGCCCATCACCAAGCTCAATTTCCGCCTGTACTAATGAATTTTGTTTTCAATATTTGAAACCTACAGAATGAATAGGTAATGTCAAATAAAATCTTTCAGTTCTCCAGTATCATACCTTTATTTTCTGGTGTTCTTGGTTACTGGGATCAAAGGCATCAGTCATGCACCACTCGTATGCAGCAAAATATTGGCCTGGCTTCAACACTCTATATATCTCTTTATAACATCCATACTGACCATATCAGAAAAAAGAGAGACGAGTGTTTAAAATAAAAACAAAAGAAAGGACATAAAAGATGTAAGTGTGTTGAATATGATTAACTGCCACATACGGCGTCCGGAGCATGGCAAGTGGCTTCAATTGCATATACTGCATCAAAAGAATTGTCCGAGAATGGCATTTTCATGAAGTCGGCCTGCATTATCAAAATATACCACTATATTGGGGTGTCCAATTTAGCACAATTGACTGGAATATTTTTCTTCTTTTTTCTCTTGCGCCAAAACAATTGACTGGAATGTAAGAGTGGATTTTTGAAACATCAACCTTAACAAAATTGCAAGTCTTATCCACTCCGGTTCTGCGATTGAGTTCCTGTTAGACAATGGTGTAAGAATGAACATTCTAATATTCATTATTAAGTACAAGTACAGTCTGGAAATCTGCATAATTCCTTTATGAACAAGGAATATCACATTGTCAAACAAGTACCATAAGATTAGTCATGAATATATACTTAATGCCTTGTCAGTAAATCAATTTAAACTGAAACATGGGAGACAAGACAACGTAATAAACCAATGATGATAATTTGTAACAAGCTAAGCAAATAGATTCAAGGATAGAACAAAAGGGCCAAAATTGAATTGCATACCTTTCCTCTAGTTATTTGGTATTCATTGTTGTTCAATCCAGTAATTGATGTCATACTGTAGAAATAGAGAAAAAATGTGACAGCAATTTCACCCACAAAAAGGGAAGACAAATTAAGCAGTACAGAGTAAAATTCCCGTTCCTTTACATCATTTCACATTTGCACCTCCCCCACTAATATAAACTATCTCTATGACCGGAGAGATTCCATAGAAGGAATATGAATTTGGATATTTCCTTCACATAAATTCTTTATCATATATTCTTTTCCTATAAACATGAAGCAAATTATATAGAGTCTATTGAATATAATCCCGTTATACCCCGAAAGACAAACTGAACAGAGGGGAGAACAACAGAGTGAAACCCCAATTATGAAAGCCGAATATGCAATAACAGCCAAATAAAAAATACAGGAAGTTCCAGAAACCTGAAACGAGAAATTTCTCTCAAAGGCCCCCCAATCCCACATCCGACATCCAAAACCTGAAACCACAAAAAAGGCTTCAAGGTTATTTTTCTAATGAAAAATGTAAAATAAAATTGGGTGCGGTTTTTGTATTTTGTCCAACAAGTTATTTGACAATCAAATGACAAATGTGGATTTTTGCTCACAAGTGAGTGCTTTTACAGCTTCACTTTAAATCTTTAGGATTTTAAAAAAAAAAAATTCACGTCATATTATTGTTTATTGACCTTATAGCAAAGATATCAGAAACAATACGCAAGTCTAATCCAAAACAGTAAACCGTATGCAAGTAATGAATATGAACACCTTCTGTCCAGGCTTCAAGCCAAGTTGTAAAGCAAGAAAGTGCTCGTGTCGCTTTATGCTTTCTTGGAGAGATTCTCCTTTCAATCTTGATAACCAAAAGGGTAGCAGTATGAATGAGTAAAAAAAAAAAAATTTAAATTGTACAATCTGTCCAAGAATGAAGCAAAGGACACCTGTGTGCAAAGTGGAAGGATTCCCCCCAGCCAAATTCATAAAAGCTGGTAACAAGATCGTAATATTTATTAACCTGCAAGGCACATGGAGATCTTATTTTAGAAGTTGCATAAACAATATTATATGACAATATTAAGGAAAAACATAATACTGAAGTGTAAAACCCAGAAGTTTATCCTATTAGAGATGTCAATAAAGCTTAATGGTGATTCAACTTGAAAATGTGATAAGATAGTTGGGTACTGCATGACAAAACCAGCAAGGAAATCTCAAAAGTATGCATGAACAGTTCCGCCAGCTTGGGGTAGAAGGGGATGACTCGAATTCTTTAGACATATTATTTATATATTTGTCAAAGTACAGTCTAGAATCAGATAAAGTTTGAGACAAAGGTTAGCTCAGGATATAGAAAAAACTTCAAAATGTTGATAGCTGAATACGAGTATTTTTAAGTTCTCACCATATCAGTGTAGTTAGCTCTTCTCTCTTCCAAATCACCTCCATAAGAAACATGGTACTTCTCATACCTGAAACATAACGTTGGAACTTCAGACCGTAGAAAGCAGCTAAAGTAACAACAAAATCTCAGGTATTTTAACACAACAACACTTTTATTTACTTATATGCATACATACAAACCAGTTAAACTTTAGGCTACCAACATCTCGATTTACAACTCAACAACTAGGAGGAAAAATGAACAGAACATCTGTTTTCGAAGGGATGAAATCGTAACCGCTGCAGTCTGACCTTTTACAATATTTTTAAAATTTTAGAAATAAAGAGGGAGAAGTAAAAGAACTTTGATAATTGGATAATATGGAAATTTGGCTCAGCTAAAACGAATAGATTCGAACCGTCCGAAGGTTTCGCAGTAATACAGTTTAATTATCCCACTATTGTTTATCACTTTTTTTTTAGCTGGACAAGTAGCGTAGGGGCCACCTAGTGCAAAATTTAATTATCCCACTTCTCCGTCTGCTTGATAAGAGTCAACGAAATCCCTAGAGATCGAGCCGCAATAAATAGTCCTAACGAAATTCCCAAGGCCTAGAAAGAATTCGGACTATCAAGAGGGCACCTGAGGCTACCACATACAAAAAAGTTCACCTCTACCATAAGACCAACCCCTCTGGGTTTCGCAAACCTTTTTTAAATGACTAGGGTTAAATCAATCTCACAGTGCTATAGGGTTTCGGGTTCGAGACTTGGTATGGTTAATACAACCTCCTCTGGTACTTCAAATCAATCTCACAGTGTGGAATTTTGGAACCACTATCCAACCTAACTCGGGCCAAATCACCCAATTCATTCTAATTCCCAATTTCCCCAGCGGCTTGCCTAAGCGTAATCCCAAAAACCTATTGACTAGCAGGTGTAGTTGTGTGAAGGCAAAAATTCGGTCACTATCACGCCAGAAGCACAAAGATTCGTTAAAATTGGTTTCAAGTAGTGAAGTTTACCTATATAGACTTTCACAGAACGTATAGCATTCAACATTGCTCAGAAGAAAAAAAAATGAGGACATTAATTCCACAGGAAGAATCATCAGGCATGTAAGATCAATGCATTAAACAAGATGCAGAGACAGACAACCAGTCGTTTTCCACAAATACAATCAACGCATTACGCATCAATGACATATCGTATCAAGACCAGCATAATAGGGAGGGTTGGTTCCGCACATTCGACATTTCTAAGATAATAAACGATAACACAATTGCCACAGTTTTTCTCCCCGGACAATTACTGTCATCACTACAAGACGAGATTGAAGTTAAACCTACTCTGCAAATCAGAAAGAAGACGAGACTCTCCTCGAAGATACATATTAAAACATCAATACATAAAAGCAGAGAAACGCCATTGTAAGAAGCTAAACAGAGATTCGCAGTTTCAAATCAGGAAAAAAAAAAGAGAGAGGATATAGCATATACTTGTCAACAGCTGACAGAACTTCGGCTTTCTCAAGCTTTCCTCCAACGCCAGACGCCAGATCCAACGCTCCAGCTTTCGCCATTTCAGCAGATTTCAGAACGAACTTGCAAAGATCTAACCAGTAAACAAAACAACAAGAAGAAAACAGCTATAACAACGAATCAGAATCATCAATACATCGAATCGAACCACAAAAAAAGGATAACATAAAATAAAACCAAGAAAACTGTAAAGGCATGTGCAGACGCAGAATGCATTGAAAACAAATTTGAGAAATGAGTTAAGAAGGAAAAGCATGACAAAGCTGGCGAAAAATGAGGTAAACCTATGGAATAAAAAGATCTTCGCCGTCAAGGAATTACGAGGAGAAAAAGATCGAAAAGATGAGGGAAGCAAGCAAAGAAGAAGGAAAATTAGTAGTATAAAGGAGGAATCAGGAATGGAAAGGAAGGCGAACTAACATCGTGCGGGTGGGGAACTGAGTACGTACGGCACTCTTCCTCCTCATCCACTTTTCTTTTTTAATCTGAATCGTTGAATTAAGATATCAGCGGTTTAGATTTTTTTTAATATAAAAATATTATTTTTATAATATATTAAATTTAAACTATTAAAATCTTAATCTAATAATCCAGATTTAAAAAAAAATCATTATAAAAAAGAAAAGGACCGTAGTCAGGTTGGCAAGGGAGAGGCAGTTAGGTTGCGTTGATGGACGAGCGCGAGCTTCGAGGGGAAACCACCTCTTCCTATACCGAGTGAGGAGTGACAGTGAGGTTCGCTTGACTGGCGTTGAAATATTGCAGACGGCAGAGAACGAGCGAATCTTAAAAAAGAATAAAAAAAGACTGCTCCATGACCTGTCAATTTTGCCCGTTCCGTTAGGTATTGAATAATTTGTTTTCAGCAATAATTTAGAATCTCAGTGCTTCTTCTTTTTTTTCCCATCAGAATCTTAGTGCTTCAAAATTCAAATCATGCCTTCAGCGTAATCAATATATAACTATTTATAGTTTTTTTTTTGTTTTGCCAACTATTTATAGTTTCATCTATTATAGGAGTAGTTTTCTTTTTTATCATGTCAGATTTTTCATCAAGTCCATACAGTTCTTTGTCATTTTTTTTCCATTTTAACAATCATTTGAAACTACCCGAACCTAATTAAAAAACAACTAAAATTATAATGACATGATAAAAATAAAAAAAACTGCATGTCCTGTTTAAAAACATCTAAAATATCTTGATAAAAATAAAAGTATAAGGACTTAGTTTCTCTCATTTTCTTTTTCTGTCCACTCCCATCCTTTATTCCCTTCATAACTATTGAATCAAAGTCTAATGTTTTACAATTAATATTTTATGTTATTACAATGGAGAGAAGGATGTGAATGACACCCTATAATCTCATTGAGTGTTCACTTCATTCTTGTATTTTTTATATTACATCCGGATATCCGATTCGGGGTTTGTGACTGTCCTTTCCATCATAGATGTCTCCTTTAAGACTTGAACTCGAAACCCAAAGAGATTTAGCAGGGCCTTACATCGTTAGACCAATTCTATGTTGATGAGTGTTCACTTCATTCTTCTTCTATCTCTTTTCATATGACTCCATATTGCTTGATCGATCATCCTTATCTACAAATCCAATGACATTTTTTGAATGTGTCCAAATCATCTCTAACGATTTTTTACCATTTTCTCCTAAATGGATGTCACTTCAACTCATTTGTGTATATGATAATTACAAATATTATCTTTTCTTATATGACTATATACTCATCGCAGCAGAGCATCTCGATTATTCCCATTTTATGTACATATTGTCTCTATAAAGTCCAACATTCACTAACATTACTCATCTTATAGTAGTTGAGACTTAATTAAAAATCGGTTGAAGTTAAATGAAACTGTAGATTAATTATTCCTAATTTTTTTCAACCAAATATAATGATAAAACAAACCCCGCCAACTCATTCAAATCCGCCTTTTGAATGAAGAACAAGTAAGTGGAGTGCTGGTAAAAAAAACAAAAGAATTAAGGTGGAAATCCCTCTAAGGTATTTATGCCAGTACAATTATATTTTTTAAATATTTTAATGGATAATTTTCTCCCCAACATATTTCATTTCGGGGCCATTTAGATTTAAACATATCGGGCCTGTTTGGTATGGTTGAATTAGAGGCATGGAATTGGAAATGGAAATGAATTCCATGTTAATAGCATGTTTGGTATGGTGAAATTAGTCTTGGAATTGAATTCCATGTGGAATTTAATCAAGCCAATTCCATCCTGATGGCTTCCATCAAAAAACCCGAGATTTACAAATCCATCTACTCATTTCCCGCGTTACCCTCTCTCCCTTCTCAGTCATCACCCACCACCGACCGAGGCACCCACCACCGAGGCAACTTCACAGTCCTCCTTCTTATGCCATGACGACCTCAGTCACCTCACCACAAATTAACAGCACTGTACCTTCGGCGACCACTCACCACCGTAACTTCTATGACGTTCTGATTCCAGTCAAGTGGATCGTCATCGTCGTGCAAGATTGCAAATCGCCATTCGTTTCAGATCTGCCATGGATTGCAGATCATCATCGTCGTGCAAGATGGAAGAAAAAGACATTATTAAAGGCATGAAAATGAAGACATGCGGGGGAAGGATTTCAGATCTGCCATGGATTGAAGTTCCTGAGCTCTCCCAATTCGAAAATTTTGATTATTGCTGGTTTTCAGTGGAGATAACAATGCATTTGTTGTTCTGGGAAGATTTTTTTAAAAAATTTATAAGGGCATTTTGGTATTTTTATATAAAAATTAGGTCTCATTTCCATGATTTACCAAACATACTTTTAAACCTTATATCATTCTCCATATCCATTTTCATTTTCATATCCATCAAAATCAATTCCAGCATACCAGACAGGCCCATCATGTAGTCATGGAGACCCCACACTTTGCCACCTAATAATGATCAAGCGTGAGCCAAGCCATTCTTTTTATCAATACTTCATCTGATTCTTTTTTTTCCTGGTAAAATACTTCTTTTGATTTCTAATATAAAATATATTTGAGGAATTGATCTTGGTGCTAAATATAAGACATAGTAGTTTTTATATTTATCAATTTTTTTTATTTACCCCTATTAATGCTCCCTCAACAATAATCAAGGAGTAGAGAGAATGATAAAATTAAGAAAAATGATTAAGGTGTTTTAGAAAATATATGCTATATTCACTAAACCAACTAATTTTATTAATCTAATCTTTTTTTTGCCATAATTTTATTAATCTAATTAAATTAGATAAATATATCTTGTATTAATGACAAGATGGAGTATTATTTTTCACTTTTTTTTGACAATTTTCAAAAACATCCCACATCACCTTCCTTTCTTAATATAAGTTTCCGTCTCCAACTCATCAAATCTTCTCGTAACACCTCTATTTTTTTTATATAAAAAAGTATAGGTGAATTAGATCTCAGGGCTCACTAGGGTCAGGACAATCCCTCCAGGTTCAAAAAACACTTACAAAATATTTATAGATTTTCACTAATAAGATCCTAATATCAGTAATATTTAAACCTACAACCTTATAATTATGAGTCAGCCTTTTTACGAATGAGACAAACTTTTACCGGTAACATCTTCCTTATTTCATTACTAGTAGTTTTTAAGAGACGAAGGTGACTTGGGGTGCTTTTGAAAAGCAGAAAAAGTTGAAAATCATAATAACAAACTGATTTAATTCTCACTTGATCATTACTCGACCTTAATGTGTGGGCTCTATGAGTGTTTAACACTGTTCAACATTTTCTTGCGTGATAATTCAAATTGCATTAAAATAAAATATATTAAGAGCAAAACTCCGCTTTAAAAAACTTAAACATTACTGTTTCATGTGTATGAAATTAATCTATACGGGGGGAGATTTGAACTTTAACCCAAAACGAAAAGAAAAAGAGTGAACTATCTTCCAAGCAAAATAAATAAATGAATAAAATATAAAAATGAGTGGGCTGGAATTTATAATGAGTTCTTTTTTGATCCCACTGCTTTCGTAAGATTGAGTGAGTATTTAGGTAAGCCCCAAATCGTTATTTTAAAAATCTTTTTTTATAAATTGAGATAAAACTCTTCTCACATACTTATTTCATAAATCGTAAAACTTATCTTCTAAAACCTAATCCAATACACAGTGAGAGCCACAGCTACCTATTCATTATGACCATTTTTTTCTGCCACAAGATACTCCGATCAAGCTGAGTTTATGTCATTACTCATCATGTTTTGCTGCCAAATATCTGTGGGGCCCAAGGGAGACACATGGCTGGTGATCACTCAAGGAGTGTGGTGCCTCTGCTTGCTTGCCGTTAAATATGACCGAGTGAGAAAGGGGTTACCGACAATGTGAGGAGAGTGTGTTAGTGAGAGGCGTGGATGATTTGTGTGGGCTTTCTCACTCAGATTTAGGTTTGTGTGTGTTTGGATTAATTTTATATAATAGCTTTTATAACTTATGAGGTAAATGTGTGAAAGAAGTTTTATCTCGAATTACGCAAACCATGATTTAAAACTATGATTTTAGTACTTGCCAAACACACAGTTTGTCTCCTTTGCGTTCCACATTTGCTGCCCTCCGTGACCTCTAAATGACGTCATTTTTGCTACTTCAAATGAGATCTTAACCCTCCATGTTTTTTTTATCACAGTCGTTGATTTTGAGGGAGGTTTGCTCTTCGTTTGCAGAAACTCATCCACTAGATCTAATTGAACAACCAAAGCAACTCCAGAGCTGTGATCTTTTCTGAAATCTTCCTCTCTCATCAATTGAAGAGGAAGAATGTATCCTCTCTTGCCAATTGAAGAGGACGAATATATGGTCTCACATCAACATGTTCCTCTCTCTCCGACTAAACATGGGGTATATCGAATCATGGGTTCTTCCTGAATGGGTCTACTGGGTTCATGCCGTTGTCAGAGATCTGGGTTTATTTCCTTCTCTTTCTGCATATTATTTCTAACTCAATCTTTCTTTCCATTGCCTGTTTTATGTTTGGCCTTCTGAGTTTTGAACTAGCTACCTCTAGGAAAATGATTGTTTTGTTTTTTGGAAGGGTGGGTGTATAAAAAATGAGATAACGGAGGGGTAACGAACAAGAAAGGTAAAAGAGACAAGCCAGCTTCTTATCATCTATAAAAATATTAGTTAATTTTTTAAAAAAATTAGTTATTTGGTTTTTCAACTTTCAACTTAATTATGATTTAATTTCTTAAGTTTAACTTTTTACATCTCAGGCCATAAGAATGGATTTGTTTAACAATTCCATCCCTATCTTGAGTTACAATGCAAGCTTTACTAACTCTTGCTTGCTTCCTTATTTGTACCACATAGGCTGAGTTTGATAGAGAATGTATCAATAAATAAAAAAAAAACCACACACACACACACAATTTAAAGGGAAGGAGAACCCTCTCCACCTCCCTGTACCCCTCCACTCTGTCACTTTTTATTTGCACTACTAAGGGCGTGTTTGAGAAGGTGATAGGGGCCTTGAAATGCATAGTCAAACTTAAAAAGCACAGTAAGGGTTGTGAGTACTATTTGGGAAGGCGATAGTTATATCTTGCTTCTGACATAAAAGTCACGGTAATGCTGAAGTTGAAATTTATTGCTTTTTACGATGTGTGCATCACGGTGAGATTGGAAAATGGCTATGGGTCCCACATCATGCTTCTTCCACTCTCCTCCCTGGCGCCCACCCCATCATGCCCCCACCCCTTTGTCTTGTTCTTTTTATTTTTTATTTTTATGGTTCCTTTGTCTTATTTTAACTAAGGAGTCCGATTGGTGTAAAAAGGCAAGAGATATATAATATATATTTGTTTTCAAAATATATATTGTTAAACTTTAGGTTGCTAAAAATATTTGTTGACAAAAAAATGTTGGTAAAAAAAATTGATTATAATTTTAGTAATATAATATTATTTAGTTAAAAAAACTCTTGTTATTTGTACTTTATATAAATTTTTATCTATTGAACAATCTCTAATTAAGTGTTTCTTTGTATTTACAATTTTTTCTCAATAATATATCAATTATAAATTATATACATATAATAGAAACTCATGTCCTTTTTAGTAATTTTTTTATCTAAACTTGCTTTTTGGATAATCATCCAAATAGATTTCAATTTGAAAAAAAAACTACTTCTATTACCACCAATCCAAATATAAATCATATTTACAATTTGATTTTTATTCACTTTTAAGTTTGCAAAACTTAGATTAAAAAAAAATCATTTTTGTCATCGCTAATCCAAACGGATCATAAATCATCTTTGAATTGTTGCAATTCAATGAGAATTTTATTAAAAAATTATTATACATCATTATCAAGTAACAAAAATATTGAAAAAAAATTAAAACTGTTAAAATTTGATCTAAATTTTTTTAATAATGTATACTTTCAATTAAAATATTTTATGCAAATAGCCTGGCAGCGATTATCAAATAACAAAAAATATTGAAAAAAAAAATTAAAGCCGTTAAAATTTGATCTAAATCGTTTATAATGTATACTTTCAATTAAAATATTTTATGTGTATAGCCTTGTAGATATGAAAGCTCAACTATTTTTTTCAAAATTTTTTATAGGATATTAAATCGTAATTGTATAAAATTGATTTAACAATGAAGATAATAAAGTAGAGAGAAAATGGAGAGTAAGATGTCACGGAGACCAAGCAAATTCAATGGCTTTTGGATCTGCCTCCCCTTCTAAGAGCCTGTTTGGCAAAGTGGCGAGAGGGGGCAGCTGCACTGTTTGTGGCAAAAAGCACAATAGGCAGACATGGAGGTGTTTGGTTTCGCATTGCAAGCCATTAGGATTTTCAGCTAAACATGGCTTCTAGTAGAAGCCCACAATAGCTGCTTCCTCATCGCGGTGGTGTTGGGATTGCTAAGAGAAGAGAAGGCCATTGTAACAAAAAATAAGAGAGAAGGCCGTTGGCTTACATTTATTCTTCTACTTGTCGTTCGTGTACTCAACTGGAGCTCTGATCTATTGTTGCATGTCATCCTTTCACTCTTAATCAAAGCTCTGACTTTCGTCGGCGTCTGGTGGTGTTCGGCAGAGGGACGTGGTTGCCAATCTCTTCCTTGTTGTGAGTTTTGTTCTATGGCGATCTGTGGGCGTTGTCAGAGCTGTCGCAGTTGACGCAGTCCCATTTTGTAGAAAGGGGTGCTGCTAGACCAGCTAGAGGGATTAGAGAGGGCTTTAGCGAGTTTAGACATGGAAGTTGCATTATCGACTATGGTGAAGGAGAGGAGAGCGAAAATATCTATGTGCGTCTATGTGTACAGCTTTGTCTCAGAGAGAGGGAGGGAAGGGATTATGGATAAGCGGGAGAGGCTACGTGTTGGTAATGGGGTGATAGACTATGGTGATGGTGGGCCCCATTTTACTCATGGCATTATGAGAGTAATTGTCATTGTCATTTTTTATTCTATTTCATCTTCTTGATCAGTTTTTAATTTTAATGATAATTTAGTAATTTAGTTCATTCTGTACTTATTTTTCTATTGAAATTGAAGTTACTCACACTATTATTCAAGAAAAAAAAATTAAAGTTACCATTCATGTAAAGCAAAATTAGAGTAGTTTTTTCCATTTTTAATTAAGTACTTTAGTGTATTTTCATTTTTTTTCTAATAATAATTGAACTTTTTTATTTTATCAAATTTTAATTATAATTTTTCACTTCAATCATCATAATATATAAATAATATATATACGTAGTATTCAATAAAATTCATGCTCTTTTAAGTCATTTTCCATCTAAACGGGCTTTTTAGATACTAATCCAAACAGGTTTAAGGTTAGAAAAAAAGTCACTTCTGTTACCGTCAATCCAAACATAAATCACATTTACAATCTACTACCTTCAATCCTAAATATAAGATAAAGTTTGTAGTGCAAATTACACTACAAACTTTGTCCTATATTTAGGACCGGAGGGAGTAACTTTTTCAAAAGTCCATCTGCAAAAAAAGCTCGTTCTCTACCGCTAACCCAAATAGGCATTAAATCCATTCAACACGCTCCATTACTCGAGTTTTCATTGTCTTATAATCTTTTTGCTCTTTTTCTTTTTATAATCTCATCTCTACCTTCAGATTTAAAAAAATAAATGATTTAGATTTGATATTTTATAAAATTATTATTTTAAATATAAATAAATAAAATTAAACTATTAAAACATGATCAATACAATTCATAACTACAATACAAATAAAATTAATAAAAAATTAATTTATAAAACACTATTATCATAATTTTAAAAAATATTAAATCTGAATTATCTATTTTTTAATCTAAGAGTAGAGATGGGATTCTGAAAAAAAAAGGAGAAAAAAGATTAAGAGGATATCTGCTCCTAATTACTCATAATAGTGAACAATTTCTGGCTCAACCAATTAGCCAATTCACAATACCGATACATTACCATTTAATAATTCATTTCACACAATACTTTTGTAATCGCTACCAACTTTAATAAATTTTTTGGTGTAAGTGAATTATAACAATTCATTTTTTTTACCAGAAAATTATAACAACTCATTAAATATTTATAACAATGCTATTTATATTTATAATATGTTTAAGGTGTAAATTTAGGAATAAATTATTTTCTTATGGGCACTCAAGTTAATGGCGTTGTTATATATGCTATTAAAGAAATTGGTTATGTCTATTTTTGTATCCACAATAGTTAATTATGTTAGGTGCTAATCGTTGCTAAATTTATATATTCACCCTTCATAATAATATGTTAACATTTAACAATTCATTTCGGCGACACTTTTACAATTCCGTTACAAACTTGAATTATCTCATTAAGCATTTACAACGCTATTCATATTCACAATAATATATTGTCAGGGTGGCCATCGGGGCTCGGGGATTGATAAAAGTGACTTTTTTATTAAAAAAAAAAAAGGAGTAGTGTTGTAAAAGCACAACATTCACAAATCTAAAAATTACTTCAATAAGATGAACTTGGGATTTGTTGACTGATTTGAGCATTTTAAAATTTAAATAGTATTATATTAGTATACATACATACATATAAATCATTATATCATATATAAATTGAGCTACATTATTCATAAGTAATGCGATTGCTTTTAAACTCCATGCAACTTTTTCATCCTTTTAATTTCCTTTTACACACATATATATTAACTTATTATCTCTCGTGAACATCACGGGGAAGAAAAAAGTAATTAGATGCTTAAACGAAGAGGATATTGGGAAGATAATATATCATCATTTATTGATAAAGCTAAGGAGTGGAATAGGACTAGAGTAGGGAATATTCTAGCAAAAAAAAGGTCTCTGATAAAAAGAATTGAAGGGGTCAAGAGGGTCAGAGCTTGAAGAGATAGCTAACATTTAATGTAAGATGAAAAGGAGATGTGGAATGAATACAATAAGATATTAGCACAAGAAGAACTCCTATGGTTTCAAAAGTCTAGATGCAACCGGTTTAAATGGGGACATAGGAATAGCAAATTCTTTCATGCATCCACCATTGTTAGGAGGCAAAAAAAAAAAATTGTAGGACTCAGGAACTCTAAAGGAGAATGGATTTTTAACCTGAAGGACTCAGGAACTCTAAGGGCCTGTTTGGTACAATGGAATTGATTTTGATGAAAATGGAAATGGATATGGATATAGAAATAGATATAGAATTAGATATGGAAATGATATTTAAAAAGATGTTTGATATGTCATGGAAATGAAGATGGAATCCATATATATTTTTTATTTGGAATGTATATTAAAAATATGAAAATATAAGAAAAAGACAATTTTACCCCTAATTGTAAAGTAATAAAAATAAATTGAGTTAATCCCCCCATTTAGCCAAAAACATCGGAGGACATTTTAATTCGAAAATTATGCCCTCCATGGAACCCACTACATTTCCATGGGTCTTGGCTTGGAATTCAATTGGCCCATTTTGATGGATTTTATATCCACATGGAGGCCCAATTCCTACAAACCAAACATACACTCAGCATGGATTTTAATTCTAAATCCATTTCCACCACACCAATTCCTACATACCAAACAGGCCCTAAAGGAGAATGGATTTTTAACCACAAGGAATTGAAGAAGATAGCTCTGGATTTTTATCAGAATCTATACTGTAGTGAACTAAGACAAGGGTGTTGATGTGATCCTCGGTTTGGATTTCCTCATATCTCTATAAAGGAAATTGCATCGCTTTTTGAGACATTTAGTATGGAGGAAGTTAAACAAGCAGCTTTTGACATTGGTGCATTTAGGGCTCCGGGACCTGATGAAATTCAAGCCTTCTTCTATCATGGATATTGGCACATTATTGGCAACTCTCTATACAGACTGGTAAGGGAGATCTATGATGACCCATCTAAACTCAAAGGGATTAATGATATCAATATTGCCCTCATCCCGAAAGTCAAAAATCCAGAGTTTATCAGAGACTTTCGACCAATCTCCTTGTGTAATGTTAGTTACAAAATAATCACGAAAGTAATTAATAGAAGGCTCTGTTTGATCATGAGTAAGGTGACAAGTAGTCATCAGTGCAGTTTTATTGCAGGCAGACAGAGTAGAGATAATATCATAATAGCATAAGAAGTGATACATTCTATGAAGAATGAAAGAGGCTCTTCTGGCTGGTTAGCTGTAAAGGTTGACTTAGAAAAGGCGTATGACAGATTGGAATGAGACTTCATTAATGATACTTTGAGGGTGGTTGGCATTGATAGCAAGATGTGCAACCTCATTATGGCTTGTATCTCTTCCTCTTCACTTCTGGTGCTTTGGAATGGTGAATCTTCTGATTCTTTTCATCCAACCAAGGGAATTAGACAGGGTGACCTAATATCTCCTTATATTTTCACCTTATGCATGGAGCGGTTGCATCATATCATCAGAAAGGCTGTTGAGGAAGGTTCTTGGACCCCGATCAAGCTAAACACAAGTAGGCCACATCTGTCCCACCTTTTCTATGCTAATGATCTAATTCTTTTTGGTGAGACGTCAAGTTTGCAAGTTGATACTATGATGGCATGCTTAGATCTCTTTTGTAGTACATCAGGGCAGAAAATGAACAGATAGAAGACCAAGATATGGTTTTCAAGGAATGTTCATTCATCCATAACTATGGAGCTCAGTAGGCAAATGGGGGTGGGTTTAATAGGTGATTTGGGGAAGTATTTGGGGATTCCTCTCATTCATAAAAGAGCATCTTACCTGACTTTAGCACCACTTATTGAGAAAACGAAGAAGAGATTGTCTGGATGGAAGCGAGTATGCCTCAATCTTGCTGGACGGGCTACACTCATCAAAGCTGTATTATCAGCGTTGCCTTCGTATTATATGCAGACAATGTTACTACCGAAAGGCATAGTCAAGGAATTAGAGAAGAGTAGCAAAGCCTTCTTGTGGGGGGACACTGAACAAAGTCAAAAACTATACTTAATCTCATGGGATCAGGTAATGTAGGAGAAGAAAGCAGGAGGACTAGGTTTGAAGAATTTGAGGAAGCAGAATAAAACCTTTATCATGAAGATTTGTTGGGGCTTAATTTGTAATAAAGAAGCTTTATGGGTGAAAGTACTTCGAGCTAAATATAAATGTGGTCAGAATGAGATACCTGAGGTCAAGAAGCAAAGGATCTCATCACTTACATAGGGAGGTATTAGCGCTATCTGGGAAAAATTTAGAACTGGTATTGGTAAGAAAGTTGGCAATGGAAGAACTTCCTTTTTCTAGATTGATAATTGATTTGAAATGAACATTCCGCTAATTGATTTGATACCAGGATATGAAAATGTCATTGATCAAAATGAGAGAGTGGCTAAGTATGATAGTGGTGAATGAAATAGAAGGAAAATGGAATACTGGTTTCCCCCTCATGTTACTGATCGAATTGTTGGTATGCACCCACCCTGTGAGGAGAGAGGGGAGGATAAAATTTACTGGAAACCATCCACTGATAGTTGTTTCTCTGTGAAATCTGCATATCGTTTTCTTTTTTTAGGTAATTTACCAGATGATGGTAACATATGGAAGATCCTATGGAGATGGTCTATTCCAGAGAAGATCAAAAAGTTCATGTGGCTAGCTGCTCATAGACGGGTCCACACGTCAAAGCTGAGAATGCAAAGAGGATGGGGAACTGTTGCTACTTGCCCCTTTGGTTGCGAAATGGAGGAAGATGTCATGCACTTGCTGTGCGACTGCTCAAGCGCCATGGATTGTTGGAAAACTGTGGTCAAACCAGAAGAATGGAATAGCTTCTTCTCCTTATAGGGTGTAGATTGAATCAAATGGAACATAACCCATGAGATTGGAAGGCAACATACTAAGAAGGTTCTGTGGGCAATTCTGTTTGGATATCTATGCTAGGATGTATGGGTCTCACGTTGTAATAAGCTCTTTGATAGAGAAAATTACAATGTCAGTCTTAACGTTAACCATAGTTTCTTTAGAGCTTGCTCAAATATGGATATTCTTAGTACATGCAATACAAGGATGAATGTTGTCTCTTCTCATACTAATTTAAGCCACCAAGAAGAAGATGTCATCAAAATAGAAGTTGATGGATCGGTCTTAAAGGATGGAAGAAGTGGATGCGGAGGATACTTTCGAGACCAGAATGACAGTTGGCTTGGCGGCTTCTACTGTAAATTAGTTAATGTTCCTCCAGTTTTTGTGGAATTAATTGGATGTATTCAGGGACTAGAATTGTGTAGGTCTAAAGTATATAGGAAGATTGTTTTGATTACTAATTGTATAGAGGCTGTCAACTATATATTGAGAGGATGTGATAGGGATCATCCCTTCAAGGACATTATGGATGATGTTAGGTTTTTAGTTAATGACGATTGGGAGGTTATGGTTCACCATATTTATCGAGAGACCATAACTATTGCTGACCAGTTGGCTAAATATTCACGTAGGATAGAAAGTAATTTTTGTTTCCTTGATCAACCTCCTCCTTTTGTGCAAAAGGCAGATGTTGATAAACGCTATGACTCCTTTTGAAGGAGATGTTGTAGGGTCTCTTTTGAGATAATGAATCCAGTTTTATTAAAAAAAAAAAGAGGGATATATACATATATATATATATATATATATATATTGTTACAAAGAGGATATATTTTTACCTGAAAACGAGAGAGAGATAGGGGAACTATTAATTTTAGGGGAACTATTAATTAAAGTTCGGGCCAGAGGAAATTCTTTTGGGCTTCATAATTAAACTAGGCCTGGGCCTAAAAAGAAAGTTTTCTAAAACAAGCCAGACTTGGGCCCAGTATGTGATTTTTATTTTGTTTGCCTGAGCCGAAGACCAAGTTATCAGAAAAAAGTATCATTTCCTCACTAATAAACATGTATTCTTTTGATTATATTTAGTATTTAACAGGTCCAAACATAATTTTTTTCCCCATTACATTTCCAAAAATCAAGACTTTAAGAAAAGGGGGAAAATCCCAGTAAAAGATCTTGAAAATTTTAAAGTCACAAATAAGTGATTTTCTACTTAAACATGCGGTAAATTTTTTATTAAGTGTAGTCAATCCCTTATGAATTGTAGGAAACAAATATTTTAAACAGAAAATCATACTAAAGCCAAACTAAGAAAAATAATAGCAGGAAAATCCCATAACTTATTAAAGAAAAGTAAAAGAGCAACGATTAACAGGTAGATGAGCTATCATTGATACATTTTGTAATTTTTTTGATATTATTATTTTTCCTATTTTTTAAAATGATGCGGGTCTTTTTCTGGGATTTTCCCTTAAAAAATTGGAACATATTGTGTTTATTTTCTAGGCTATTACATAGTCTTTCAGTTCTGTGACATAGGCATAATATGATTTGATAATTGATGTTGGCCAAGATGAACCAAGAACAATACTTTAGATTGTTAAAACTCAATACAGTGGTTTTAAAATTTGAGAAGATTTCAGCATTGCTAATATCAACATGAACAATTTACTTTGGGTGTTGGCAAAAAAAAAAAAATTTACCTTGGAAAAAAGGGAAGATAAAAAAATTATAAGTGGGTCTCACGTAAAGAAATTAATTACTTCTACATGTAAATATGAGTTTAATATCAACCCTAATTTTTAACTCTCATATTTGAGTGTCACAGAGGACATTCAACAAACACCTTGCGTCCACTCTTTCCCAGCACAAAATCGCAACCCCAAAAGAGAAAATCAACGCAAGACCAATCAAAGAAGAATAAAGATCGATTGAAGCCCCACCTAGACTTTATCATCTGGCTTTGATTCTTCCGATGAAGTGAATGTGTCCACCATTGTCGAACCGAGCGAAGCGTCATGGTTTTGTTGTTTTTGGTGTTGAAGTTCAGTGTTCATGGCGTTCTCTAGGTCCCTCAGTCTCGTCCTCATAACACTGGTGACCAAAACTGCCAATGAAACGAGCAATAAAAAAGTTTTCAAATCGAACAGAGATTTGATTAATCGAAAAGAGAGAAAGAAAAATCGAAAGGTAAGGTGAAGAATTAGAGAGGTTACTGGCGGCGGTTCCGATGGTCCAAAGCCATAGGATCTTCAGTCCAGGGCTCTTTTCTTTGGGCATGATAGATGAAGATCGATCGAAGATGGGTCTGCAAATTGGACTGAGAAGCTAATGATTGTCGTGCCTGTAAATGCGAATTTGTGAGTGGAATAAGCGAAAATGAAGAAACTTTTTCAGAAGTAGAGAGGGGAAATGAGAGTGATAAAGAAGAAGAAGAAGATACCTCATACACCAAATCGAGAAGAGATTGGGATGTGAAGGCCGGGCATTAGGGTATAGCGAAGCAGGGAAGCTAATGTTCAGTTCAGTGAGGGCGAGCGACTGATCCCATCACGCCATAACGGAGTGTGATTTCCTTTTGTCATGTCTTGTTGCAATTTTTTCTCCCAAATTTCCTTGTTACAGTGTTATCCCTATAATTTTAATTTAATTAAAATTCATTCCTTAAATTTTAGGGAAAATCACTGTCAGGTCTCAAGGAAGCAAAATATTGTCAGAAAAGTCCCAAGAAAAACTGAAATATCTGAAAAGTCCCTAGGGACTTTTCTGATATTATTTTCTAAAGTCAAATTACTCACATGCCCCTCTTCTATTTCTCTCTCTCTCACGTTTTCAGCTCACTCTCTCTAACCGTTTCAGATCGCAAATCTCTTCTTAATATTTGTAGATTCAGTTTTTGCAATGGTGGAGGGTGAAGCTTTGAGGTGGTGAAAGATTTGTGGGATGAGAAGTAAGATAGAAGGAAGAAGAAGATGGAAGGAAGGTGGTGGGATTTTTTTGATCTTAAGCTTCCGCCATTTTTAAAGAAGGAAGGGATGAAGGTGATGATGATGATGAATAGTCCAACCTCATTGTGCTGTGAAAACGCTGAAATGGGAAAAAATTAAGTTGTTGTTAATTTCCGCAGTAGTAGTTGTTAATACGAAAAATGAGGTTTGGGCGCCATTTTGCTCTGTTTTTGGGAAAGAAAACAGAGGAAGTGGTGTGTTTTAAGTGGTTGGGTGCTATGAAAACGCTGATATGGAAGAAAAATAAGTTGTTGTTAATTCGCACAGTAGAGGTTGTTAATTCACACAGTGGAGGTTGTTAATACGGAAAATGACGTTGGACACCATGGTGCTCTGTTTTTGGGAGAGAAAACAGAGGAAGTGGTGTGTTTTACGTGGTTGGGTGCTATGAAAACGCTGATATGGAAGAAAAATAAGTTGTTGTTAATTCGCACAGTGGAGGTTGTTAATATAACAGTGGAGGTTGTTAATACGGAAAATGACGTTGGACGCCATGGTGCTCTGTTTTTGGGAGAGGAAACAGAGGAAGTGGTGTGTTTGAGGTGGTGGGGTGCTATGAAAATGATGATATGGAAGAAAAATAAGTTGTTGTTAATTCGCACAGTGGAGGTTGTTAATATAACAGTGGAGGTTGTTAATACTGAAAATGATGTTGGACGCCATGGTGCTCTGTTTTTGGGAGAGGAAACAGAGGAAGTGGTGTGTTTGAGGTGGTGGGGTGTGATGAAAATGATGATATGGAAGAAAAATAAGTTGTTGTTAATTCGCACAGTGGAGGTTGTTAATATAACAGTGGAGGTTGTTAATACGGAAAATGACGTTAGACGCCATGGTGCTCTGTTTTTGGGAGAGGAAACAGAGGAAGTGGTGTGTTTGAGGTGGTGGGGTGCTATGAAAATGATGATATGGAAGAAAAATAAGTTGTTGTTAATTCACACAGTGGAGGTTGTTAATACGGAAAATGAGGTTTGAGTGTTAGTGGGTGCTCTATTTTTGGGGAATATAACAGAGAAAGTGCTCTGTAAATTGCTCAATTGGTCATATTTAACGTAAGGCAATATAGTGTTAGAGAGAAAGTCATTGGAGGTTGTGAAAACAACTCAAAAGGTTGTTAATACACGCTTTATGAGTTGTAAATAGCTTAATTTGTCATACTTAATTTGAGGAACAATAGTGTCAGATAGAAAGGTGTTGGAGGTTGAGAAACAAACCGAATAGGTTGTTATTACACGCCATACGAGTTGTAAATAGCTCAATTTGTCATACTTAACGTGAGGAAACATAGTGTCAGCGAGAAACGTGTGGGACGTTGTGAAACGAACTCAAAAGGTTGTTAATACACGCTTTATGAGTTGTAAATACACGGTTTATGCATTGTAAAAAGGTGATCTCGGTTTTGTTTCGTTGTGGCATACTAAAAGCAAACACGGTTAGAAGAGGCCATTTTTTACATCATTTTGCTTTTGTTTCGCTATGGCAAAGCAAAAGCAACTGGCCACACCGTCAAGTTGTTCCGTATTAACAACTACTACTGTTATATTAACAACCTCCACTGCACGAATTAACAACAACTTATTTTTTTTCCATATCATCATTTTCATAGCACCCCACCACCTCAAACACACCACTTCCTCTGTTTCCTCTCCCAAAAATAGAGCACCATGGTGTCCAACGTCATTTTCCGTATTAACAACCTTCACTGTTATATTAACAACCTCCACTGTGCGAATTAACAACAACT
Source organism: Inga leiocalycina (assembly GCA_963242795.1). Lineage (NCBI taxonomy): Eukaryota > Viridiplantae > Streptophyta > Magnoliopsida > Fabales > Fabaceae > Inga > Inga leiocalycina. The sequence goes on along the minus strand of OY725329.1, from coordinate 11,183,621 downwards.
TATTTTTCTTCCATATCAGCGTTTTCATAGCACCCCACCACCTCAAATACACCACTTCCTCTGTTTCCTCTCCCAAAAACAGAGCACCATGGCGTCCAACGTCATTTTCTGTATTAACAACCTCCACTGTTATATTAACAACCTCCACTGTGCGAATTAACAACAACTTATTTTTCTTCCATATCATCATTTTCATCGCACCCCACCACCTCAAACACACCACTTTCTCTGTTTCCTCTCCCAAAAACAGAGCACCATGGCGTCCAACGTCATGTTCCGTATTAACAACCTCCACTGTGCGAATTAACAACAACTTATTTTTCTTCCATATCAGCGTTTTCATAGCACCCAACCACGTAAAACACACCACTTCCTCTGTTTTCTCTCCCAAAAACAGAGCACCATGTCGTCCAACGTCATTTTCTGTATTAACAACCTCCACTGTGCGAATTAACAACCTCTACTTTGCGAATTAACAACAACTTATTTTTCTTCCATATCAGCGTTTTCATAGCACCCAACCACGTAAAACACACCACTTCCTCTGTTTTCTCTCCCAAAAACAGAGCAAAATGGCGCCCAAACCTCATTTTTCATATTAACAACTACTAGAGTTATATTAACAACTACTACTGCGGAAATTAACAACAACTTAATTTTTTCCCATTTCAGCGTTTTCACATCACAATGAGGTTGGACTATTCATCATCATCATCACCTTCATCCCTTCCTTCTTTAAAAATGGCGGAAGCTTGAGATCAAAAAAATCCCACCACCTTTCTTCCATCTTCTTCTTCCTTCTATCTTACTTCTCATCCCACAAATCTTTCACCACCTCAAAGCTTCACCCTCCACCATTGCAAAAACTGAATCTGCAAATATTAAGAAGAGATTTGCAATCTGAAATGGTTAGAGAGAGTGAGCTGAAAACGTGAGAGAAAGAGAAATAGAAGAGGGGCATGTGAGTAATTTGACTTTAGAAAATAATATCAGAAAAGTCCCTAGGGACTTTTCAGATATCTCAGTTTTTCTTGGGACTTTTCTGACAATATTTTGCTTCCTTGGGACCTGACAGTGATTTTCCCTAAATTTTAATCAATTGCCATTCAGTCTCTAATAAGGCTGTGCAATCGGCTGCCCCGATGGTCGTAGCCCGCCCATTCATTCATTTTAGCCCATGTATGTCAAATACTTATTAAAGCTCATGTTAAATAGGTTGGGCTAAACTAACGTGGATTTAGATGGTCGTAGGCAACCCGATAGTGCATTTTTTCAAAAATTTTTGTAATATGCAGCTGCACTTCCACTTTATTTTTACTATTAATTCCTTAATATAGAGTAAAAAACCACTAATAATAAAACACCATAATCATCATCATTTCTCATTGAAACCACACATGAAGTGACCTCCTTCAATTTGGGAGGACTTGTGCGTAGTCAATTTTAAGTAAATAGAGACCTTCTTAAAATATCTAGTATTCGACCCTCAAAAAGCAAATTCTAAAGACACTGTGAAGACTATTGCAACCAACAAATCACATACAATCAAATTTAGATATTTATACTTGAAAGCATGCACTTTCCACCATGCCAAAAGGTCAAATTTTGGTTCATAATATTCAATTAAATTAGCTTGAAGATATTCATCTACCTCTAAAAGTTGCTCAGCCCTTTAAGTCATAGTCTTTGCACTAGCTAAAAACTTCTTAAATGTGATCAATGGCAGACAAGACATTTCAGTTTTAACCTATGGAACTAAAACATTTCTAGCATAAATACTATCATCCACTTACTCTAATTCTAACTTAGTCTAAGATCAAGATGCTTCATTACAAGTAAAGAAGTTATCATATATATAAGTGATGCAAGATATTCATAATATCTTCAACTTGACTTCACGCTTTATTGCATTAGGAAAAATTTCTTCCAAAACGACTTTGATTTCACCTTATATATAATATAATATATTTATATTTAAGGGTTACAGTGTTAAAATAACCTTCAACTGTTATCAAAAGTGCAAAAGTAATCATAAACTTTTAAAAGTAGAGTAAAACCTTTAACCCTAACTAACTTTCATATGTTACAATGGAAAAAATTAATCTTTTGACCTCTAAAGTTTTGACTTATAATTTAGTTTTTAAAATTTTGACTTGCTTGCAACTCAATCCCTAATGCTTATGAGTCATCCTATACAGCTAAAAAAATATTAAAATACTATTAAAGATTGCTTAGATAGATTTTACATAAATTAAAAAATAAAAAACAACATCCCCGTCCCCACCAACTCACATCTCTCTCCACCTCTATTTTCCAAAAACCTCATTGAACAAAATCCCTAAATAAAGTTTGAAAATATAGAACAAAATAGAGATTTGTCACCCAAAGTTGAGTCCCAAAAATTGTAAATTATAGGAAACCCACAAGTTTTAGGGCCATAATCACCACCCCACACTCTACATGTCAAACCCACAACTAAACACCCAATAATATTAATATGTGTGCTATTATTCATGGTTAGTTCTTCCCTCCAACAAATTGGAAGTGGATCATCGAATGAGTTTATATAAGTAAAGCTCAAAAAATGTCAGCACTCAATATTGGTGTAAATTTGTTTTTTTGACTAGTAAAATTTTCAACAAGGTTTGGTCCCATTCCCTGACAGAGGAGAACAAAAATGAGACTGCACATTTTAGTGTTGACTCAAAAATATCTTTGTCGAGAATATTGTTCATTTGATCAGACAGACATGTGAGACAACTTTTCAAAATTGGATGATATTGTGAACAATTCTTAATTTGAATAACTCCGTGGTGTTTTTTAAAGGAAGACATTTTAAACTCAATAATTATAATAAAATTCCCAATTACAATTTGAAAATATATAATAAAATAGAGATTTATCACTCAGTGAGGGTTCTGGAAAATAGAGATGGAGGGGGATGTGAGTTGATGGGGACGAGGATGCTGCTTTTACTTTTTAATTTATGTAAAATGCATCTAAGAAATTTTTAACAGTATTTTTAACAAGTTTTTGCCTTATAGGATGATTCAGAAACATCAGGGATTGAATTGCACTCGAGTCAAAAGTTCAGAGATTGAGTTATAAATGAGTTAAAACTTTAAGGGCTAAAAGATTAATTTTTACCATTATAATATAAGGAAATTAGTTGGGTTTAACGATTTTGGCCTAATTTTGAAAGTTTATGGCTATTTTTGCTCTAAAAAAATATTTCATAACTGTACTTTTGATAAAAGTTGAAGGTTCTTGTAGCACCTTAACCCTATATGTAGATATATATTTTATCTCACATATGAGAGATACAATAAAATTAATATGGGCCCTTTTGCCAAAATTTATACTTAATTATATATAATATACATACATACATACCTAAATATACATATATAAGTATATATATATTTATATCAAATTTATACTTCAACATATATATATTTTATACACACACAAATAAGGGCGGCATGGACAACCTGATGGTGTGCCGGTAACCCGTCCCATTTATTACACAAGCATACCTATTTAAACCCGCCCATTACGAGCCTTTCTTGGATGGGCCAAAAGGGTAACTTTTTACTTGGTCCAGGTGAACTCATTGGGTTATGGGTGACTTACTCAGCCCTAATAGAACCTCATCATTTTTTAAAATCTTATATTCTTACAACTTCCATTAACGTTATCAATATAAAGGTTAATTTCATTGATAACGGTTGGAAAAAAAATTTCATTGATAACGATAATTAATTATAATGTTAAGCAGATCGTTAATATCTTTATCGCACAGAAATGAATAATAACCAGTCAACTATATTTCAATGACAATTGGGCCAATAAAAAAGAGAAAGGAGGGAAACAGATCGAAGAACATTCAAATTCAAATTCAAAAAGGAAGGAACAAACCAAAGAAGATTCAAATTCAAATTAGAAAACGTAAATCTAGACATGTGAAGGCAATTAACGCAACTTTTTTTTAAAGGGAAATTAAAAATAAAACAAAGCAGCCCAATTATGAATGAGGAGATTGATGACTTGAAAAGTACAGTTGGACCAATCACAATGAAACCAGCAATATTGATAATATATGTATTTATTTGGGATAGTTTATTTTTTACTTATAACTGTTTATAAATCGTGATTTACGGTATATGAGGTAGGTATGTGAGAGGAATTTTATCTCGACTTACTTAATAAGGACTTATATCACAAAAATAAGTGATGCCAAACATAATACTACCTCCGGTTTTAAATATAGGATAAAGTTTGTAGTGTAATTTACAGTACAAACTTTGTCCTATATTTAGGACCGGAGGGAGTATATTGATTTTCAGGAAGTCAGTCGACTGCCTTTCTCAGGTAAGATTTCTATTAACATTCCATTCCCCCTATTTATGGTTCTCAAAATTTTCCAAGGAACGAAAAACCGGACCGGTCAATGAACCGGTTACGGCACAGGTTCAAGGGTTAATGGGTCAACCGGGGTCGGACCGGTGGTCGAATCGGTGGTCGAACCGGTCATATTAAAATATTATAATTTTTTGCAACATCAAAGCACAGATAGAAATCCAATGAACCTAAAATGATTTTATCTTTCAACTTCAAAGCACAGATAGAAATCCAATTTTTTATAGTAAAATCGCAAATTAAAAAAAAAATACCGAAGGTCGAAGGTCGAAGGTCGCTGAAGTTCGTTCAGATCAGCCGAAGGTTGAAGGTCGCCATCCGTTGCTCACGCACTTATTCTCGGTTCGGTTCGCGCCTGGCAGTGGAGACGAAGGTCGAAGGTCGAAGTTCGTTCAGATTCTCAGTTCTCACTTTCTTATTCTCGGTTCGCGCCTGGCAGAGTGGCCGTGGAGTTCAGATCAGCCGAAGGTTCAGATTCTCACTTTCTCATTCTCGGTTCGCGCCTGGCAGTAGTGGAGACGCCGAGAGCCCGAGATGAAGATTCGAAGAAGCAGAAACGCAGAATGCACCCCAATTCGATTAGGGCAAAACGTCGGGTCGGGTTTCGTGTCTGGTCGGGTCGCCCCGCTTTGCCTGCTCCAGAATGACCCAAAACGGCGACGTTTTGGCCGTTTTTTAAAAAAATTTTCCCGCCCGGCCGACCAGCTCAGCCCGCCGGTTTCGTCGATCCAACCCGGTTTTCACCGGTTCGACCGGCTCCTCACCGGTTCGCCCCCTCCCCCCTCTCCAGCAGCGGACCGGACCGGCCAGGAGACCGGTTCACCGGTTTTTCTGTCCGACCGGCCAGTCCGGTCCGGTTTTTTACTCAATGAAATTTTCACAGATCTGATCTACGAGCCATTAAATTATTGGCTTGGTGGAGCTCAGTCAACTTTTGTGAATAATCAAAACCTCTCTCTGGTTGAAATAACAGCTACTTACATGAACACAAAGATGATCATGTCCTGAATTTGTAATAGTAGCAAGCCACAACCTAGATAATATTCAACATTGGAACATACAGATTTATTGAACAAAACCGGTTCTATTAAGAAAAGAAATCAAACAACTTCCATTTTAGGATATCCTTTGAGAGCCATAACTGGTTTGATTTTTTTTTTTTGAATAAAATACTAAGATACATTAAACCTTTAAAAGGTTAATACAAAAACATGGTAATAAACCTAAACATTCAACCCTCATCATCGACCGCCTCACAATAAGAAGGTGGTGGGTGATCGAGAAGAACAAAATTTCCTATAATACTATGAGTTAGTTTAGCTAAATGGTCAGCTAGAGTATTTTGCTCTCTATAGATATAACTAATAAGAATCTGCTAGTCTTTAGCCATCCATAGTTTTGCATCCTCAATCACCTCTCTAAAAGGGTGATTACTATCACAACCTCTTGTGAGTAAGGATATTGCTCCAAGACAATCAGTACGAATTAAAACACAATTCAAATTCCTACTCCAACAAATCTGAAGACCTTGGATGATAGCAATGATTTCAGCCACCACAGGAGGCACTTGAGAAAGTTTGCACATGTAACCACATATCCACCTCCTTCCTCCCCCTTAATGGCTCCAGCACATTCGCTTTGACCTGATTCCAAAACAGATCCATTCTTCTCTAAAGTGATGAATCCTGACTTCCTTTTAACTCCACCTTCTTGTCGATGATGTAGCCTCCCATAAAATTGACATTGAGAAGATAGGTCCATATCCCAGCCAGCTTTGAATATACTAGAATTTGCATTGTGGTATCCCAATTCTGATTCTTCCCCAAAGAGCTTCTTGCACCGAGTCACCCAAATATCCCAACAAATATAACCGAACAAGGTTGCCCATATGATCTTCTTTATGAAGCTTCTACCGGCTTCCTGCTTGAGATTCCATTGAATCCAATCCATTCCCTATAATGAATTAAATTTATTCCAATACACTGGATTGATTATGGAAATCCACCTTTCTCGAGCATTGACACAATCCCTTAATAGATGCATCACGTCTTCATCTTGGATACAGTTGAAAGGACATCCTACTTGATATGCTAATCCCCTGTGGACTCTAAGCTGTGTTGTGTGTGCTTTCCTATGTGCAACAAGCCACATGAACGATTTAATTTTCTATGGAACCGCCCATCTCCATAGCCTCCTCCAAAGGGGAACATAGGAATTATGCAAACCTACAAAAAGAAAATGATATTTTACAGAAAAACAACTGTTAGAAGAAGGTTTCCAAAGATATTTATCCTCTCCTCTCTCCTTACTGGGGGGATGTGCACACATAATTCGCTCAATAATGTGAGGTTGGAATCATCTACTGAGTTTCCCTATATCCCATTCTCCCCAGGGGTTCACATAATCTTGAACTTTTTCCTCTCTGTCAACAAAAGCCTCAAGCCCTGAAATTAGTTCAATCAAAGGCCTATTAAGCTATAACCAATTATCATACCAAAAGGAGACAGAATTACCGTTTCCAACTTTAACTTCCACTCCTTTATGAAATTTCTCCCAAACAGTACAAATTGCTCGCCAAGTAGAGGAAGCATCTCTTTTCGGCACAGACCTATTCATTAGATTCCATTTATATTTGGCTTTGAGAAAGCTCACCCACAAGTTTTGCTTGTTCTCCAGGAGATGTTAACAAAGCTTCATGATAAAGGCTTCATTCTATTTATTCAAATCTTGAATCCCAAGCCTGCTATTCCTCTTGTCGTTAGTAACTTGATCCCAAGACACAAGATGAAGCTTCTTTTGATCCGTTGTCTTACCCCATAAAAAGCTCTTGCTTTTCTTCTCTAGATCCCGCAAAACTCCCTTAGGTAACAACATTGTTTGCATATGGTAGGATGGTGGAGCAGATAAAACTGCTCTTATAAGAGTGACTCTTCCTGCTAAGTTCAAACAACCTCTCTTCCATCCAGAGAGTTTCTTCTGTGTCTTCTCCAAGAGAGGGGCAAAGGTGATTTTGGAGGTTCGATTGTGAAGAAAAGGAATACCGAGATACTTACCCAAGTCCCCAGTTAATCACACACCTATACCCCGGCTCAAGTTGTAGGCCCTAGAGAAATGAACATTCTTGGAGAAACACACCCTCGTCTTGTTCTTGTTCATTTTCTGTCTAGATGCATCACAAAAGGTCTATATACACTTTAACACAACATCAACCTGACTCTCTGAAGCCTCTCCAAATAAGATTAGATTATCAGCAAAGAAAATGTGAGAAATGCTAGGACCTCCTCTGCTTAACTGATTCAGTTTCCATGAACCTTCCTCAATAGCTTCAAGAATGATATGGCTAAGGCGTTCCATACACAAGGTAAAGATATAAGGAGAAATTGAATCCCCCTGTCTAATTCCATGTGAAGATCTGAAGGTGTCATGAGTTCTCCATTCCATAAAACTTGAAAGGAAGGACTCGAAATACAGGTCATAATAACCTCACATATCGAACCCTCAATACCGACAACTTTGAGAGTATCATATATAAAAAGCCATTCAAGTTGATCATAAGCCTTCTCTAGATCCACCTTGACTGTCATCCAACCATTTTTACCGCATTTCTTCCTCATAGAATGAATAACTTCCTGAGCAATGATTATATTGTCACTACTCTAACGCCCTCGAATAAAGCTACATTGATGATCCCCAAACAAACTTCCCTATCTCTGGTTTGATTTTCATGGTCTGCATGTATCTACTTCGTATACTATTTCTTATTCTCTTGTGCACTTCTTCACTTAACAAGCTGGCCTCCTCCATTGAGTGTAGGGCATCACAAACCAATTTGTACGTATATTCTCTGGATGTCGAGCCTCCATCAACCAACTCAACAAGAAAATTCTATGTATATTTTAGATAAAAAGATGTTAAATGTACTTAAAATTTCAAAAAATGCTTTACATATTAAGATAGAGAACTTTTAAAAAAAACTTTATATATGAAATAAATAGAGTAAAATTTATACTTAATATATTATTTAAAATATTTTTTATTAGTACATATATTATAATTTTTTGAAAAAATTTGTTCGTGGTAATAATTGAACTCCTTGTTAAAAAATATTGTACATTTTTGTTCTTATGATGATAGTTAATATATTTAAACTATGGATGAATCATATCTAGTTTCATTAAATATTAATGTTCATATATTTACATATTGAAAACATAAGTTAGAGAGCAATAAGATTCTTTAAAAAGGAGTGAGGAGAGGGCATTAAAGTTATTTTACCCATATTTTAAAATCTCAAATTGGATTAATGACTCAATTAGAGATTTGATGTCAACGAATAATAAGTCATCTATATTTTAAATTTAAATTTAAATTTAAATATAAAATGACATTAAAACAAAGGGAAAATCTTTTTAAAAGCTATTTGAAATAACCAAAGAACGAAATATCAGACCGGGTAATTAATTGGTTACGATACAGGTTCAAGGGTTAATGGGTCAATTGGGGTATAACCGGAGGTCGAACTGGTCATATTAAAATATTATAATTTAATTAAAATAATGTAATTAATTAACATGAATAAAAATATTCATACTTTAATTATAAAAGATAATATTTTTAAATATATCCCATGTTTTACAAAATATTTATGCCCATAAAGTTTTTTCCTAACTTTATTTTATTTCCTTTCCCTTTCTTTCTTATTTTCCCCCTTTTAATGAATTATCTCTATTTCTTTTTTCCCTTTCTTCTCTCTCCTACAGTCCCAACTTCCTTTTCTCTCTCAACAATCAACACGCATGTGACTCCTGATAAGACAATTCTCTCTTTCCTCTCTTTACTTAAACACATTTTATGGGGTTGGGGAGACATGATGTTAATAGGCTGAGGTTGGGCACATGATTTTTGAAAAACTCCCAACTGTCCATCTTACTAATGAACAACAAAACCAGACTGATGAGCTTTACAGAACTAGGGGCGTCGATTTTGAGCTTTACAGAGCAAACACTAACTGATGAACACCAAAACCAGATCGTTAAGGATGGAGGCTGTCTCTTTCTCACCGTTGAGAACAACGACAAAGGAGGCATCACCCATGACTTTTGACGGTGGAGGCTTGCGAATCGCTTACTGGTGTCACCACCACCAAAGAATTAGACTTCTCCGCCGTTGAAAACGACGGCAGTGGAGGTTCGACTTTGGAGACTTGTGAGATCCAGACAGCCGACATAAGCATGCCCTACTTCCTTTTCTCTATAGACTCTCCCAAATCAGGGAACTAAATCATATTTCTTCCATTAGCAACTCTTTCTTTCTTACACTCTTCATCTTCTTCTCCACCTTTCTGGTCATTTTTCTTGTGGCTAGTTTCTTTTTCCTTTTTTTTTTTTTTTTCATTTTTCCAACAAGATCCATAGATGATTTAGACTTCTCTTCTCATTTGGTTGTTTTGATCTGTGGGCTTGTTGCTCAATTGGGGAAAAAAGTGAAAAATCATTCGAATAGCCTAACCCATCGATTTTCCTAGTTTAGAGCCAGTTCATGTTGATTTAGTCTGGTTCATATCGAGTCACTCGTTCTCTGGTTTTGCCACCAAACCAGACCGGACAAGTTACCGGTTCACCAGTTGAACCGGCTGGTCCTGTCCGATTTTTTGTACCATGGAAATAACCAAATTCCAATTTGTGTCATTCAACTTAATAAATCATTAATCACGTCGTATGATCTAAGTTAGAATTTAGATATTGGATCAATTTACCTCCATGCCCCTGATTAGGGGTGTCCAAAATGTCCCGGTCCCGATCCCGATTTTTTTATTTTTATTTTTAAATTTTTTTCTTAAAAACTAAGTTATTGTTTTATTTTTATATTTTTTATCCCATAATTTAAGTTATCATTTGATAAAATGTGTATCACATATTTAGTTGAAGTTAAATTATATATATTGTGATACTAATCCTACTATATAATGTATAAAAATAATAATAAAAATGATGAAGGTGATCATAATAATAATAATAAAATGTTATTCTTCAATTCTAGATCAATTTGTGTGATTATTATGGCCTTATTAGATGTTAAATAATTACTTTAAACACTATATTATAGAAAATTTAACTAAAATAATAATATTTTTTAAATTTATTTTTTTTTTAAAAAAAACCGGGATTTCCCGGTTTGATCCCGGTCCCGCCCGGGATTACCGGGACCGGGATCGGGACTGGTATGCAATTTGCATCCCGGCCAAAAACCGGGACCGGGACCGGGAGTGGTGGACCCCCGGTCCCGGTTTTGAACACCCCTACCCCTGATTAATTAAAAAAACATGTTAATTATAAATGACCTAAATGAGATCCTAAAATTACCTCCATAGAAACAATATTCTCCATCTTAGCTAAATTATTAATCTCCGCTTGTCCATTGTTGCACAAAAAAGTCTCACAAAAATCGTTGCTCAGAAAAGAATTCATAGCCTTAAGGTAATTCCTTTTCCTTAATGATGATGATGATGATAGATTTAATTGGTAGCTCTAGTTTGATGATACTTGTGCTTAATTTAAAAGAGTTAGAGGACGGGCCAGAGATATTGCTTAATAATAATAGATTTAATTATTAGCTCTAACATAAAAGTTTGATTATAAAATTAATCTAAAACATGCATCCATACTGTTGATGCGAATCTATATAGAATAAAACATGTTGATAATGATTGATAATAATTAATTGAATATAACATTCTACAGATTTTATAACGGCAGAAATAATCATAAACTCATAAATAATTGGTGTAAATAACCAGTAGAATACGATTTTATAATATATATTCAAAAGAATTCAGATTATAACGAAGCTTTTATCTTGAGCTTTATTAATATAAAGTTTTTTTTTAAAAACCATTTCGGATATACAATAATCAATGAAAGATTTGAATCATCTTGAATATTGTCTTTTGAATTTGATTTAGATAATTTTCATCCTATTATTTTTATATTTAAACTCCTCCTTTTTAGTGATTGATAGGATGAAAAATGGCTTACGGAGATGGAGGATGAGAAATTTGAGATTGATGAAGGAGGATAACAAAGACATTTTACTCATATTTTGAAATCTTAGCTGGGGTCAATGGCCTGATCAAGGATTTGTTAAGTTTAAAGACTTGATTTGGGATTTCAAGACTTCAGATAGCCTTATTATAGGGAAAATGACTAAGAAAAATAACTCTTTATTAATAAGGATATTAAAAATTATAATTATTTTCAAGGACAAAAAATTAAAAAATAAACTTTTAATTACAAAATTAACCCTGACCAAACTCTTTATATATTATCTAGGGTTAATATGTAAATTTAACATCGAACTATTTCTTTATAGGCACCCAACACAATTAATTATTTTGGGGTGCAAAAGTAAATATAATCAAATATTTAATTTTAGGGTTAGGGAGCAAATTTACCGACGAAGTTTTGTCCGAGGAGCGCCTGGTACAAATATATTTTAAAAGGGGCAAAAATACCAATAAACAATTAAAAAGGAGCATTCAGCACAAAAACTGTTAAATCCGTACTAAGGGCGTTAAATTATAAGAGAAGAAAACCCTAACGGCGTTAGTACGGATTTAACGGTTTTTGTGCTGAATATCCCTTTTTAATTGTTTATTGGTATTTTTACCCCTTTTAAAACATATTTATGCCAAACACTCCTCAAATAAAACTTCATTAATAAATTTGAATAACTTAACCTTTATGAGTTTTAAGGGGAGAGAGCGGAAAGACAGAGAGACCAAGAAATTTTCTAAGCTGATGTTTTGTAAATAATGTATAAAGAAAGGGGATGAATTTAGTGTCTTGGAAGTTGGAAAGGGAAGGATGTGGTAACCAATGAGTTACCGATCAAATTATTTGAAATTTTTTGTTGGAAATCCATTACTAATTTTGTTTCAAAACTTCTTAACTTGCCCACTTTGCCCAAATCCTATTAGATAAGATCGTGTATACATGTCAATATAAAGTTTAAAGATAATGGAATTTTTAACATTTTTTATTTATTAATTATATCATTCGATGAAAACATAATTGGAAGTTATGATGATAAATTGTGGGATTCTGCCCCATAAATTGAGGAATTAACACGAATTATTAGGAGATACAAAGTTTAAGGGCTTATTTCAAGGGGGAAAAATATTAAAAAAAGATAAAAATGCGTATCCCCAAGATGCAAAAGAGTAGTTCAATGGTAGCAAAAACACAAACATAAATTTTATTAAAAAAAGAAAAAGAAAAGTGAAATATTGACAACAAAAGTTAATAGTTTTCAAAGGTACGTACAAGCAAGCCCTAACTCTTTGTTTTCCCTCTTTAAATGCATCATCGGCCTTTTGCGAGCAGCATCCACGGTATAGGATTTACCTGCACAATATGACACGAAAATTTAGTTTTATAAAACTTTATTTGTTTTTTCCTAAAAAAATTATACAATAAAATTTGTAATTGTAAAATATACAAAATTGAGCAAAAGTCTGCCGCAGGGAACAAATAGATACATTGGAGGAGAAGACGCTTACAAGAATGAAGAATCAGATTTCGAGCTGTACAGAGAATAATGATCAGAATGAGTCTCCTAAAAAAACAAAAGACGCGTAAGATAAGTTGACGCAGGTGAGAGTGAGTGCTTGTTTGTGATAGCTTATTTTTGAGCAATAAATGTTTATAATTCGTGATTCACAGTATACGAGATAAGTATATGAGAGGAGTTTTATCTCGACTTACGTAATAAGTACTTATTGACCTCCAATAAACAATACCAAACACACGCTGAGAAAGGTTATGACATGTGGAGAAAGGATGTGTGATAAATATCTTAATTCCAAATTTGAATTCTAAAAAGCGAGAGTGTTGGACTTGAAAGTTTAAATTATAAAATTTAAACTGATGGTGATTGGAGTTTGGACAATTGGAGGGGCAGGTTTCAATTTTACATCGTGGACCAATTATATAACTGATTACAATTTACAAGTTAGTGCAATTAATGCAAAATTTGAAAAATAAAGGCACTGTGTCATTTTATTCTCTGATTTCTTTTACCTAAATTATTATTATATAATAATAATATGTTTATAATATATTAAATCTGAACTATTGAAATTTTAATCTAACGGTCCAGATCAAGAAAATAACCCTCTTTTCCTTAAAAGAAAAGGACCAAAGCCAAATGCAACTTTTTTTAAAGAGAAATTAAAAATAAAACAAAGCAGACCAATTATGATATAAATGAGGAGACTGATGACGTGGACAGTACAGTTAGACCAATCACAATGAAACCAGCACTATCGATCAACGAACGAAAAATCAGACCGGGTAATGAATCGGTTACAGTACAGGTTCAAGGGTTAATCGAGGTCTAATCAGTAGTTGAACTGGTCATATTAAAATATTATAATTTATTAGTGATAATATATATTAATATATTTTTAAACTTCTATATATAAAAATGAAGATTTTTAGAAAAAAAATGCTTAAAATCTATTAGTATTAGTTATAATGCCCCTATACTTATGCAATGATATCCCATTTTCTATAATTATTATATCTTTTTAAATAATTTTTTTCATTATCTTCTTCATAATTTTTAGATTTATTCTTTATTTACCTACTTTTCTCTTTATTTTGGTCTTCAACCTTCCATTTTCCCCTAAAAAAGAACAAAATAAAAATTTTAAAAAAATGAAACCGGTCCAACCAGTTGAACCACCGATTTTTTCGGTTTTAACTTATTATTGAAATCGGTTCTAACTAGTCTAACTGGTTTCACAGTTTAATTATCAAACGGGACCAAATCACTAACCGGTTCCCGGTTCAACCGACCGGTCCAATCCGGTTTTTTGTTGGCTGTTATTGATAGCAATGTTTTAAAAGTCAGACCGGACGTTGAGCCGGAAAGGTCAGCGGGTCAAGGTTCAACCGGTTGGACCGGTTGAGCCGTTTAGCCGGACCGGTGACATAATAATTAAATTTAAAAATATTATATATATATATATATATTACAATAATTAGTCATTAGTCTAACTTCATATACAATAATTAGTCATTAGTCTAACTTCATATGAAGTTAGTAAAGTCACAAAACACCATTTTAAAACCTCATCAATTGTCACCTATCAGGATAAATGCTTAAAATATCCACCACTCAAGGGTTATATAAATCTGATTATGTTAATATGTTCTTCTGGTATAAAATTATTAAAATAAAATAACTCAATTAATATGTTCTTCTTTTTTTAAATAATTCTAAATCTGTACATCTAACTCTAAGATAGATTTGAAGCACTTATCCTACTGCCCACCAAATATATATATATATATATATATGAAATATATTAACCTTTTTAAAATAACAAACAAGATGATGTAGATTTATGAGCCATGAGCCATTTGAGAAGAATGAGAACATATTTATCATTTAAGAATAAAAAGATGCACATAATACAGATATGAGATTAAACAATATAAACCTGTGTTTTTCTATATTAAGCTTCTTTTTTTTTCTTTGCAAACTTTCCAGTTTCCAGCATCAAAACTAAAAAAAAAATTCTAGGTTTTTTTTTGTAAAGTGAGTTATTGGGCCGGCCGGTTTTTAAAAACCCGTTCCGGGTTCCGGCCCAATAACAGCTCCCAACCCAAAAGCAATTCAAAAACGGTCCCATAACGAAAACGGCACAACGTAGTAACCTGACCTACCCTTTTGATCGGCTGACGGTCCAACCGGTCGGACCGTCCGGTTATTAAACCCATGATTGATAGTATATATTGATTTTCAGGAAGTCAGTCGATGCCTTTATCAGGAAAGATTTCTCTTAGCATTCCATTCCCCCTATTTATGGTTCTCAAGATTTTCACAAATTGGATCTACGCGTCCTTAAATCATTGGCCTGGTTGAGCATAGGGAACTTTTGTGAATAATAAAAAACTCTCTTTAGTTGAAATAACAGCTACTCACATGAGGACAAAGATGATCATGTCTTGAATTTGTAATAGAAGCAAGCTACAACCTAGATAATATTCAACATTGGACCTTAGTTGTTGAACATAACTGGTTCCATTAAGAAAAGAAATCAAACAACATCCATTTTAGGGTATCCTTTGCGAGCCATAACCGGTTTGATTTTCATGGTCTGTATGTATCTATTCTTAATACCATTTCTTATTCTCTTGTGCACTTCTTCACTTAACAAGCTGGCCTCCCCCACTGAGTGCAGGGCATCACAAACCAATCTGTACGTATATTCTCTAGGTGTTGAGCCTCCATCAACCAACTCAACAAGAAAATTCCGAGCATCAACAACCCTTCCAGCTTCACACAAAGCATGAATAATAGGGGTATATGAACTTGAAGTGGGTATTCCGTCATCCGAATTTTGCATGCAACGTAACATCTCAATAGCTTTATCTATCTCATTTACAGCACTATAGTATCTAATGAAAGAATCATACGTAGCTCGATTGGGGGTACAACCTCTTTTCTTCATATCTTCAAATAATTCCAACGCTCGACTGATCCTGTATGTTTTGCAGCAGCCATCAATCAAAGCATTATAGGTCACAAAATCAGGAACAAAGCCCTTGAAGAGCATTAGGCGAAACAGGTGATTAGCTTCCCACAATCTCCTCCTAGTTGCCTTCCTACTTCCAGCTTGCATGCTAAATTTGCAATAGGAACTTATTAGTATAGTATAAGTATAAGTGTCAGGTGGGCATCTAAAGCCAGGAAGCTCCATCTGCTCCAACAGAAACCTTGCCTTTTTGAAATATCTCACCTTGCAAAGAGCATATATCATAGTGTTGTAAGCATAGACATCTGGTTTACAGTGGTATTGCTTCATCCTATAGAATGTAACTAATGCTTCATTAACTAATCCCTCTTCTCCTAGTATTTTTATCAAACACGTAACAGTCGCTGTGGAAACCAACCCACCATTCCTCCTTGACATCTCCTTTATAAAATCCCAAAGGGCATTCAGTTTATTTCCTTTAGCCAATACACAAGCCATCTCCCTGCAAGTAGTCTCGTTATGGGTAAATCCAAAATGAGTTTCAACCCAATAGTAGAACTCAATCGCTTTGCCCAATCCAAGCCTGACCCTCTGTGGGTCTCTGTAAGCAGCAGGGCCAAGAACAAGCACATTCTTGCGAAGCTTATCTTCCTCCTCCTTGAGCTTGCGTTGTTTTAAAGGAGAACGATGCCAGAAACCTCCTTGACAGCCAATAGAGCGAGAGGATTTGAAAAAGTATCTGGGAATAGACCTTAGCACTTCCGAAACCACATCAACCGTCCATAAAGAAGCAGCATTGGGATTGGCAGAGGCTGATGCAGCAGCTAAGTGGGCATCAAAAGCACGGTTTTGAATCACGGCGACAAGTACCTGGTTCACAAGGTGTTTTCGATACTGGTGCATGGGCTTGGTAGGTATCATAAAATTCATTATCATGCAGCGACAGATACCATGTAATAGGTAGCCTATATGGGAGAGAAAATGTCAACTTTAAAAGCAAAAAGAACAACTGAACAAGAAGATCACTAACTACGCAATCAAAATCAAAATAACAATTGAAATGTTTATATAGTCAGCCTCACATTGTCAACTTTACATGACTAAATTCAGTAAGAAGATTGTAGTACTGTGACCCCATAAGCTACTTGTGAATGAGTGATGGCAATTCCATGATCTTCAACGTCCAAAAGAGAGAAACTAATGCCAGCGGTGTTCTAAGCCTATTAAACATCAGATAAAACAAATAGAGCATCAGAACTTGTCAAATTATGAAATAGTAATTTTATCCTTTTATTTTTAAGCCCAGGAGGGTATCAGTTGATAACATTAAAACAGAACAGATTTTTTTTCCTTTTCAAGAAAAATGATTATCTTTGCTTCTTTAGGCGAGAAATTTGTGGAGTTTTCTAATTGTGTTGCTGGAAAATAGCACTTTAGACATTAGTTGGGTAAAAATTTTGCAGAGTCAAATTTTGCAGCAACTTTTTTGTTTTGTTTTTCGCCATAAAATTTTGCAGCAACTTGAGTTAGACAACATGCTAATATCAAAGTTCTTTTTAATGCCATTGAAGCAGTAATCCTATGAGTCATTCCTTATGCAACATTCAGTCAACCAGCTGTCCGAATTTCCAAACCAAATTAAATGGCTTCTAGCATAGATGCAATGATACAGCCAAATTTCATTCCAACAACTATCTATGCACACACATAGTTATACCTTAATTAACGCCAGTAAAAAACAGAAGAGAATCTTAGGGTTATCAATACTTGAAATCATTATCGACAATAATGGCATTATTTTCACCGAATATTTAATGAATCCCCGCCAATGCCAACAGAGATAAAACAACTTCATTTCAAGTAAAATTGAACATAATCAACACAAAAAACAGAGAACCCCAATTCGTTATTGACACTCCAAAAAAAAAAAAAAAAATCAAATCTTTACTCAGAGTGAATCAGGAGGTCGCGAAGCAGGAAGCACATGCTAGTAAAAGAGATTCAAAGTTCTTTTCTTTCTATAAAAACCGTTGCTAATCTGTTGTGGCAGCCATGGAAGTTTCAGTTCAAATAAGGTAGAAGAAGAAAATAGGAAATTTGGGAGTCATAAGAAACAAGGTGGAAGAACAAGAATGAAAGATTTTTACTTACCTGAATGAGCAGGCGGCGGTGGCTGGCCGAGCAGGCGGCGAGGACGCTGAAGGAGGAAGGGATCGAAGTGAAGAAGCCGAGCGAAGCACGATCAATTAAGCATCTGAAAAGAGAAAAAATGGGGTTTTAGTTAGTAGGGCATGGAATATCAAAAAATCATCATGCATAAGGATGAGATATAAATTTTCTTGCCTCTCTAAAGAGTCCGATTGAAGAGTTGAGGAAGGAAGGCAAAGGAGCACGGGACAAAAATTTTTGGGAAAATTCTAAAAAACTATATTGGAAATAATAAAAGAACAATTCAATATATTGAAATTGTAAAAGGATAGATCAGGCGGTGTCAGACGGGCAGAGGAATCTGATATTTTGAAATCTCGGTCAAATGACGAAAATACCCTTCAACCCTCAGTAGGAATAACAACAAAGGAGTTGTTAATGGCGAGATCGATGGTGTTATTAGTCCTGAAATTTGTTAAGTGCGAAAGAAGAAAATGGAGTTGTTAATATCGAATCCGGAATTGTTAATGGCGAGATCGTGGTGTTATTGGCCCTGAAACTTGTGAATTGTAAAAGAAGAATTGAAGTTATTAATAACAAATCCGGAGGTGTTAATTACGGGGATCATGTTATTCTGAAGTGGGGATGGAGGGTTGAAGGGCATTTTCGTCATTTGGCCGAAATTTCAAAATACCAGATTCCTCTGCTCGTCTGACACAGTCTGATCTATCCTTTTACAATTTTAATGTACTGAATTGTCCTTTTACTATTTCCAATATAGTTTTTTAGAATTTTCCCAAAATTTTTCTCATCCCCCTTTCAACTAAATAAGATTTTTTTAGCACCTAACCTCAAAAAACACCAACGAAACACAGTGTAAGATAACAAGATAATTATTTTATAATTTGAATATCATTGAGAAAAAAAAAAAAAAACTTGTGATCACGTTTCGAACATATAAGAGCCAATCGTACGTGGATATAAGAGTCAATCGTACGTGGATATCTACGGCAAGATATTAATTAGTTTTCTTTCTGTCTTAAATATAAGATATAGTTAATTTTTTTTTAAAGAGATACAGAAAATTAAATAAGAAACTTAATTATATCATAAGTTGTGTATTTTTAGATTATATATTAGTTTATTAATCAAAATAATTAGTTTTGAAAAAAAAATAAAAATAAAAATATTTTAAAATAATTTAATTAACTTTCTTAATCTTTTGAAAAAAATCAACTTTATCTTTTATTTAGGTTCGGAGGGAGTAATATTTATAAGAGCCAATTGTAAGGTGATGAAATTTGATATTTTTCTTCTGGATGCATGGAATGAAATAGACTGGATTTTTTTTTAATGTGAAGTGAAATAGTTGAATCTAATGCGATAATACTAAATAAATATTGTATACTTATATAAAAACAGGAAAAATAAAACTAAAGTTTTTATTTTTGACCAAACTAAAGTTTAAAACGACCACATTTTAGCAATCACAGAGATTGGCTTGGAGGATTCTCTTGTAAGCTGTTGACAATTCCTCCTGCAATCACAGAGATTTTAGCAATTATCCAACCTTTCAGTGTTGTTATTGTAGAAGCTAGATTATGGCTATCTAGGAATTGACATGTTTTGTTAACTTATATTTCTAGAGAACAGAATAGGGATGCAGATCATCTTGTCAGGTTAGGACATTCTAATGCGGGGGTTTTTGTCTTCTTTGATCAACCACCACCTTCGCTGGAGGAGGCGGTCGTTGATGATTGACTAGGGGTTCCCCCCTTCTGATTGTATTAAGTTCTTAGTTGTAATTTAATGAATTCCAATATTTCACTAAAAAAAAACGACCACATTTTCCTTGAGTCCCTGTCCTATACATGAACGACCAATGCCCTCTATGGTACAACTCGTAAGCTCGATAGCTAACTTGCAGTTTCACAGTGAAACTACGATTTCATGCGAGTTTCTTTCGAGTCTATTGATGACCAATTTTATTCAAGAGTTAACACCATGTAGACATCTAGAAACGCAAAAGGGGACGACTCTACGAGTTGGAACACGATTTTGACAACATTAGTTATATATTATATAAGGTTAAGGTATAAAAATACTCACTAATTTATTTCAAAAATATATCAAATACCATAAACTTTTTTTAGTGTGTAAAAACAAACATAAACTTTAAAAAAAATAGCCAAAATGACACATCCTTTAAAATATCATAATTTTTGTTATTTTTTATTTTTTTATAGTGGGTCCCATGCTATTTAAAAAATAAAAATGCCTAAATTTTTCGATTTCCTTTTCTACCCTTATCCCTTTCATCTGCCTCTCAGACTCTCCCTTCCTTTCCCTTCGATTACCCATTTTCTTCTCAGATCAGGTAACAACGATGGTGTTGTGCTGCCATTGCAGATCACAATGTGAAACTTCCATCACATTTCGACGATCACGCCCCTCACCATGGTCTTCATGGGAAGGGTTTTTTCCCCCGAGAAATTCGACTCTTTAAGGTCCTCCAATAATAGTCGGCTCTGGAAGAGAGCTTGGTGTCTCTGCCGTGCATCATAAATTTCTTCGCCTGTTTGATTCCCATTTTTGATGCTATTTGAGGAAGAAAGATTTGAACTTCAGAAACTTTGCTATGTTAAGCTCAACCCCAAAGTTTTGAAGCTTATGGTGTAACCCCCTGCCGTAATTAATATTCGGATTACGAAATTAAAGTGAAATAGAGGCCAATAAGAAACAAAACCATTTCAAAATCCCATCTTCACGATAGGGTTTTCACAAATACATTTCGAAATCTAATTTACCTAGTCTCATATTCAAATTTCGAATACAATTACATTACGCGGAATATCACATTTATACAAATATCAGAGTATACACAATATCATCCCGGCAACTCCCGGGTTCCATTTATTAACTCAAAGCCTTACAGGGCATATTCGCCCCTACAAGCCCACATATGGGGATTACACAAATCCTCTTAAATACATCTACAAAGATCGTATCCACATACATATATACACATCCAAATCCATATATTCCCAACTATGATAACCAACTACCGAATTTTCAATCCCGAAGGAGTCTTCATCGCCCTTAGCTGCTCACTATATCCTTATCTACTACCCTGTCTGAAAGGTTAGTAAGGGAGGGTGAGATTTGAGAGAATCTCAGTAGGATAACAATATCAATATGCATGTACGATAAATGTTTAATGCATGACATGCTTGCATCACACAACTCATGATAACACAATGACAATTTGCAAGCTCAATGTTTCGAACAATATACCTATGGCCATAGCATAAATTGAAACATAGCTTCAAATTACACATAATTATGCAAAGCTAAGACATACACCAACACACTAACACATATATCAAATACAAGTAGAAGATATATGTTCCCTACATTCTTTCCACGTAAGCTCCAGCTCCGGCTGCTCACGATCAGGGCGAATATCAAACCACGTCCAGGGCGAATATCAACCCTATAATCAAAGCAAGGACATAGGGTTATTCTCTATTCCAAAACCTTACTTTCATATCACTTAAAGTTGGTTACCATTCATGACCTTTAGGTGGCTAATTAAAGCTTAAACATATGCCTAAAGGCTTGGGAAACACTTGGCCAAAGATCACCTTTAAAAATGTAAAATACAGATTTTTGGGGGTGGGCCGCGGCCCACAATCCACTGGCTGCGGCCCAAAACTGCCCAGAAACGCTCAAAAACATTTGGGCTGCGGCCTAGAATCCGCTGGCCGCGGCCCAGAAAATCCAGTTTCTTGGCTAAACTTTCAAAAATCCTAACTAATTCCAAAAAAATCGAAATGAGGTGATCTCAAAGCCAAATGAAAGCTATTCAAGTCTTCTACACAGGAAAAATATTGGCCAATACTGGAAATCACCACATAAATACAGAATTCCCAAACATTCAAGACTGTCCCAAAACAGAATCCATTTTTGACCTCAAACTTTGGACAGCTATAACTCCCAGTTCCAAAACCGAAATGGCACAAATTATATGTCCATTTTGAAGCTTGGGAGGTGAACTTTAAGACTGGAAAGTTTCATAATTTTCTGACTTCATTTGATCAGTCAAAATATCCACACAAGCAGACTGTCCAGAACAAAACTTTAAAAGACAGAATTCCAAATTTGCACAATTGGCTTCCAATGGTCCAACTTTCATATCAAACATCATTCTCACACAAAATTTCACAAGGAATCCATTGGAAACACCAAAACAACCAAATTCACATTACTTTGACATGTTTTAACCATAGTCACAACATGTCTTCACTCAACCATAACACAATTCACAACATTGTAACTCTTCATTCCAAGTTCTCAAATCAATTCCAATGGCCATATCACACAAAAAAATACCAATTTCACCACAATACACAAGGCAATTCCTCAAATCCAAAATCACATGAAAATCAGGGCAAAATTCGAAATTTACAAAGCTTAACCAATGATCACAAAACTTAAGTCAAAATGCTTCAAATACTCACATCTTCCTCTTTCCCAAACCAATTCCTTGATTCTTCATCTTTCCACTTTTGCTCAAGCAACAAAACACCTCCTCTCACAAATCTAAAACCATAGAGATGAAGCTCTCATCACTATGAACAACTTTATAGAAGATGAATTGAGCATTAGAGGACAAGAAGCCAACCAAAATCTCACCTTTTGATTTCTCTTTCTTCCCTTAAGCATGGCGCCAAGGAGAATGAAGGAGAGAGATGAAGATGAAGATGATGAAGAGAGAATCAGATTTTTGGCCCCTCACAAGCATAACAACTGACCTAATAGAGAGAGGGAAGAGGAAAAAGCAAACTTTGAACATTTGACTTGATCCAAGGGTCCAAAAAGTGCCACATGTCAACATCTTGCAACATCCTCCATGAGCTCACATAGGCACATGCACACATGATTTCACCCTTTGATCTATTACACAAATCAATCCTAACCATTGATCTTGAAGTTACCAATGAGTTTCCTCTTCGGTAACCGATCAATTGAACTTTACCGTTTTGCCCCTAATTATGGCAATTCCTCTTGAATCACCACCAAATTCTTTTCTCATTCATTTACATCATCCATACGCCCTTCCCCTCTATTTTAAGTCAATTTAGAGGTTAATCCATAATTAAACTTAAATACAGGGTTTCAGCGCTGCTCACAGCACATACGAATCACATCGGGTGCCGACTCACACCATAATCTCCAAAAGGGTCAATTTATCACTAATGACATCCACTTTTGGAGTCATTAACCCTTAATCACAATTTGGGATCCTGCTAAACCAGGGCTTAGCAGTCCACTTATTTCAGGCTTATTCTCTAGCCTCGAATCTCAAAATTCGGGGTATTACATATGGAATATCAACCCCAAACGGTGGGGAAGAAGAAATTGGCGTATAGTGCTTTAGTGTTTGAGTAAGCCTCAAACCACGGTTTCAAAAGCCATTTTCTGTAAATCGAGATAAAACTCCTCTTACATATTTATCTCGTAAATCATAAAAATTATTCTCCAAAAGCTAATCCAAACACAAGCTTTTAGGTTTTTTATTTTTTTTTCAGCTTTTTTCAGTTGTTGATGATGAAGACCGAGAGGTTCAGAGGGAGATGTTTTTTTTTTGTCCCTTTTGTTTTGTTGATGATCAATTGATTTTGGTTTGTTGAAGATTGATTGTTAGCTTCTGGATTTTTAATTTCTTTTTCTCAATATGGATTGTTTCTAGTTTGTTGATGATTGATTGTTTCTTTTGAAACTTCTGGGTGTTTACTTTTTTTCAGTTTGTAATCTCTTAGACTTTTGTTGTTGATGAGCAGAAGATTTTGTTCATGATCGATTGTTTCTATTGAAGCTTTTGGGGTTTTTTTTTCCGGTTTAGAATCCTCTGGAGACTTGTGTTGATGAGCAGAAGATGAACAGAGATATTTTAGGGAGACTTTCCTCTTTTGTATTAGGGGTATTTTAGTACTTACGCATTGTAACTAACGGATCGTAGCTAGCTTTAATAGTTATGTCACTTTTGCTCTCTTTTTGAAAGTTTATGGTTACTTTTGCACCTAAAAAAATTTATAATGTTGGGTGCACTTTTGAAATAAATTTACGGTTATTTTTGTACCTTAATCATATTATATAAATAGACACTTGCATAAAAGAATGTTTAGATTTCTGGAAGAGATATTTGCGGCGGCAGAAGGTGGAGAAGCAAGTGGCCAACGCAAGGGAGAAAGATGGTCAATTTGAATGTAGAGAGGTTATGAGTTTAATAATATTTATTATTTAATATTTAGTATTATTTATTCTTTAATTTTTAGCATTTTAGTAAGTTAGGATTTAATTATATAGATTTTATGATATAGATTTTTTGATTTATTTGACTGATCCTAATAAAATCCAATGGGCTTTATAATTATATGGGTAAACTTGGGATAATGAAAAAATTAGTATGAATATTTTAGTCCGGATAAAACATAATATTTTTCACCCCTAAAAAAAATCCCAAATTTGGAGGGGTGCAAAAGGAAGCATTTCCCTATTTTTCCCAACTAAACATGCTAACCCCCACCCCTCCCCTCTCCTTCCCTTCCCTCCAAAAACCTCCAATCAAACAATCCCTAACCGTATCATTATGATTATATATTATATATCTTCGGTATTTGATATAAGAATTAAATAATCAATTTATGAAAATTAAAAAATAGTTAAGTTAATTATCATTTATAACAAATGTGTATTACATCTTTAATAGTTAAGTTAATATATCTGCACATGAATTTGGGCCTTAAATGTTGCTAGAGAACACATAGGTAGGTAACAAAACTTTGGAAGCAAGTAATAATAGATACAGATGACAGTTACATATGTATGGTAAGTTTCCGCAAAACCAAGACTCTGATCTAGCCACCATTATATTATATAGTACGAGTATGAATTATGGCAGGCTCTGCTGTTCTTTTTTAACAAGCTGCACTTGGTTAATTTTACATGCCTATCTATCCCTCGAAAGAAAATCTCGACTTGTATTGCTGGCTTCATTAAAAGAACCGATTTTTTTACTAACATTATGCCAATCATGACTCCAACAAATTTTTAATGCATACCATATTTTAACTTTTCTCAGAAGTTGACAAGACAAAGGAAACTTAGTACCACGACCTACCCCAGAGATAAAAATCAGGTCCTTTGAAGAGATTGAAGATTCAAATAAGCAGGCAGCTGACTGTAATGTCAATCTGTTAGTTCAAATGACAAACGGAAAAAGTAACTATGCATAGATGCTTGATACTATGCACTAAAGCATAGTCATCGCTGCTATCAGAGAAGAGATTATGCTACCAAAAGCTGAAAGGATGAAGTTGAAATCTATGCCATAAATAATCAAAAAAGAAACCTCATCCCTTTTCATTATGAAAGACTACTTCAATAAAAAAACAATACGAGTTCATAAAGTGTTCTCAATGAAGGGAACATAAACAATTAATAATGCAATACCTCTTGGCAGTACCACTAAGTTTTAAACCAACTAATTAATGTGCACAAGAGAATCAGAATTTTTTTCCCATAGACTAGCTTTACACATAAGGTGAAAGCAAGCATAGCAGACCAACTATCAAACAAACTAGAAAAACTGCCAAAAACACTTTAATTTGGTAGATATTCCCAATTTTCTAGAGCCCAGCACCATCATCATCAGATTAAAGGAATTCGCAATGTTGTTTGGTGGTATTAAGCACAATATCTTGCCGTCAATACTTTTTGTATATATGTAATGCCTCAAAATATGTTTAAGGGCTTAGGACTCCAAAAGTGACTGTAATTAATGTTAGACGAACACTTTCGGAGAATATAATATGAATTATAACCCAAATTAGCAGCAAAAAGTGCTCAAACCCTGTATTTAAGCTCAATTATGGTGATGAAGTCTATATTAGACTAAAAGACATGGGGAAGGTGCATGACATGTGATAAAGGGGGTCAAATAATGTGTTAAGTGGTAATCTAATAGAGATTGTCATAGTCAAGGGCAAAACGGAATAAAGAAATTTATTAGCCAATTAGTCAGCTACCGAAGAGAAAATTCACCATCAACTAAAAGAACAAGATGTGTGACCAAATGACTAATGGAATTACTTAGAGTAATCATATGGTTACATGTTTTTTGAGAAGCCATTGGATCATGACACTTAGCATCACATGGCACCATAGGATAAGTTAAAATTTCAAACTCTCTTCCTTCTCTCCTCACCTCTTAAGTCGGCTAAGTGCATGGGAGGGGTAAAAAATTTGATCATTCATCATCTCTCTCTCTCTCTCTCTCTCAAGCTCTCACAGTTGGCCAAGCAAGGAGGAGGAAAGAGAAAGAAGTTCATTGTGAAGGTTAGATCTCTTCTTGGGATTTGACCTTGTAGATGACCTTTAGAGCTTAAAACCTCTTCTTTAATCTTATTCCTCTTGGTGAAAGCTTTATTTGTATGGTTTTAGATTTTCAAGAGGAGGTGTTTTGTGTACTCAAGAAAAGCTAGTGGTTGGAAAATCAAAGAGCAAGCTAGAGGAAGTGATAGAGATGAGCAAAGGCAACTCTTTGATATATATATTGTGGCCATTGGTTGAGAACTTAGATTTGTAGAATTTTTCCCTATTTTTGTGTCAATTAGGGTTTAGAGAGTACATGGTGTCTTGTTGATAGTAATGGTGTCTTGTGGTGTCCATTTGATATATGAGGGTGATTTGAGACTTGAATGTGTAGTTTGGATTCTGTTAAAACAGAACATATGAAAGGAATGTGAATTTGGTTGTTTTGTTATTTCCATTCGATTATGTGCAAAAAACTGTGTGGGAGTAGTCTTGGATGTGAATTCTGAACCATTGGAAACATAGGCTGAAAATTGGAGGTTTTGATAATGAAAATTATGTGCAGGGGAGCTTGTTTATTTGATGTTTTGAAATAGCAAATGAAGTCTAAAAGTTATGAAACTTTCCAGTTATGTAGTAGACATGACAAGCTTTAAAATGATGTAAAGTATGTGTCATTTTGATGTGTATGTTGAGAGTTATGGTTGTTGGAAATTAGCCAAGAAATAGGCTAGCTTTTGGCCGCAGCTAGGCATTTTGGCCGTAGCCAAAAAGATTTTGACCAGTTCTTGGCCACAGCCAAAAGGGTCTTGGCCGTGACCGAAAGCCTTCTGACCTATTCTTGGCTGCGACCCAAATGTTTCTGACCATCTCTTGGCCACGGCCAACCCCCAAATTCCTGCACTTTGCGTTTTTGAAAGGTGGTTTTTGATCTAGTTCATCCCTAACCCTTTAGGCTTTTGTTTGAGCTTCTCATAGCCACCTAAAGGACTCAAAGTATAACTAACCCCAAGTGTGTTGGAGTTATTTAAGAATTGATAATAACTCATTGTCCTTAATTCTGATTTATAGGATTTGACATCTACCCTGAACGTAAGAAAGCTGTGCCCGAGCACTAACGATAAGAACAAGGTAGTAATTCTTTCTCTTATATCATGTATAATGCTTTATATGTATGAGCATATCATCGAATGTGAATGCTGCTATGTATATAGCTGTGAAAGTGGTCGTAAATGTCACGAATGTGACGAATGTGGTGAATGCCATGTATGTGTATATAGCTATGAAAGCTGTCATGAATGTGACGTATGTGATGTATGTCACAAATGTGAATGCTGCTATATGATGATTGCTTACATGCTTTATGAAATTATATATCATATGAGTGAAATGTTACTACTGAGATTCATATGAATCTCATTCTTTCCAATGACTAACTTACAGCCAGTGCAAGTAGATCAAAGGAGAAGTAGGTAACCAAGGGTGGCTAGCACTCCCGGCTAAAAAGATTAGGCTTTTTGTGTTGGTTATCAACTTTTGGAATGAATGTATATGTTGTAAATTTCAGTGCAATGTAGTAATTGTGGACATACCTATAATAGATTTGTGTATATGTATGTAATCCTCAGTATGGAAAACTGAAACAGGCGATTATGTCCTGTAGTCCCTACGAGATATTAAATATAACTTGAGAATCTGTTAGAAAATTTTGTTAAACACTCTAATATTCATGAGTGGAATAGAACCAAGCAGGCCACATAGATTCAAAAAGTGGAGGAGAGACCGTAATAAACAAGCTTTAAAAAGATTTTGAAAACCCACTTTATCATAGGAATCGAATTTTGTCTTGAAGTCAGGACCCCTAATGAGTTTTAAATTACCCTTTGGTCTCCAGTTTCAGTTTACGACACGTTTTCGAACTATATTAACGGCTTTCATGGTAGAGGTTACAATATAACTTGCATGGTTACAATATAACTTGCATAATGTGCAAATACCTATGGTCTTGAATATCTTACTATAGCAATTAAAGGAGTCATTGTATTGAGGGAGATCCATGCCTATCTGCATCATCAACCTTCTTTTTTTATAAATATCATCCACCTTCTTTTTACACATGTATCACCATTTCAATACCTTCTTTATGTTATCAAATATAAGTACCGTAGTATCAAAGCTCAATACCTTTAAAAGGTATCAAGATCTCGATACCATGGTATCAGAGCTCCATACCATCAAAAGGTATCAAGATCTTGACACCATGATATTAGAGCTTCATACCTTCTTTACATATCCTATAGAGAAAAACTAGAGATGTCAATATTAATTATCAATTAATAAAGCTCAGCCTCCTTTTAATAGTGTCAGAACGATATG
Source organism: Inga leiocalycina (assembly GCA_963242795.1). NCBI lineage: Eukaryota > Viridiplantae > Streptophyta > Magnoliopsida > Fabales > Fabaceae > Inga > Inga leiocalycina. The sequence continues at coordinate 11,154,760 of OY725329.1, read as the reverse complement.
CTGTGAGATCACTAAAAGCCGTCACTTCCTACCCACGACCAACTTTTCCATAGAGTTTTCTCCTCATCATTTAATCTTTTAGATAACATTTATTTAAAAGTATCATATCCACCAAAATAAGATTTGCAGTAGTATACTCCCTCAAGTCCTTTTTATAAGTAACTTTTTCTCTCATGTGGCTGGTTCTTAATATAAGTAATTTTCTTTTTGTATCTCAAAATTTAAACTACCTTTTCCTTTTCTACCCCTATTAAATACATAACTTTATATTAATTATCCCCTACTCACCACTAATTCTCTTTCATTCAATCATTTATTACTTATTCTCTCTCGTATACTTTTTTCATAAATAAGGGTATATTTGGAAAAGACATGACATTTTTTATACATTTATTGTTTTTAACTAATATTAGCCGCCAGTTTGTTTTGCATAATCAAGATAAAATTTGCTTATAAAAAGGACTAGAGGGAGTATGTGCTAATACCTTCGATCTTGAATATCTTACTATAGCAGTCAAAGGAGCCATTGTATTAAGAGAGATATGTGTTCATCTGCATCAACAACCTTCTTTTAACGCATGTATTGCCATCTTGATACCTTCTTTATGGCATCAAATATAGGTACTATGGTATCGAGATCTCGATACCTTTTGAAGGTATGAGAAACAGACAGGAAAAAAAAAGGCTTATGTTGTCTGAATTCAAAGAAGTAAGGAACGGCTAATATGCAGTACCATCTTACACACAGTAAATACCATGTCAACATTTGGATTTTCTATACATTGGTTGTGGCAATAAGGCTTGGCTAGCGTCAAACAAACTAGCACTACTGTATACCCAGAATCTGGCATATTAGGCCCATGAGCATGGAGCAAGCCCAATAGGGAGGATCCTATCTTAGAGTAAGTGAGGCCCATTGGAAGTAAACTTACTAGGCTACAAACCTCGACTAAGTCTATAGTTTCCATCAAAATACCTAGTCAACCCACCAAGCAAAGGAGACTTCAAGATCCGAGAGAGTAGGGACGGTAACACCTACTTAGATCCTAGAATATTGTAACCAATGAGTCTGGAGGGGCGAGTATAAATCAATCGAATACTACTTCCTAGGGGTATGGAGACTTCTCCTTGTTAGATATGATTAGTTTTGATGATGTCAAATATATATGTGAAATGATAAGAGCAAAAAGTTTGAAATATAATGTATTTCTTTGACTAACTACTATATTTAATGTTACATATCTTGTAGATTAGTCAAGCAAAGAATGAAGAAGATTGAATTAATGAGAATGAACAAGAGGGAGAAGAAGAAAGAAATTGAAGATAGTCAAGAAGATGCTTACTTGGATTATGAAGAATGATTATCAAGAGGAAAATAAAAAAGAAAGATATTGAAGAAAGAAGAACTTGTAAGATCTTATGAGAATATCAAGGTTCAAGCTGTTAGAAGTGATACTGGAGGTTTCTATGATGATACCGGAGGCTTCTATGATCAAATGATGGTTGGAATAGGTTAATACGAAGCTAAGATGACTTATATGTGAGTTATGGCACTTCTAGGGGAGTTTTACTTGAGTGAGAGCTCAATACTCGAGTTCCAGAGGTGTTTCACTCGAGCACAGGATGAACTCACTCGAGCACGGGGTGAACACTCTGTTCTACTCTGTTTTACGTTCAGCCTGACAAAGGTCCGGCATTTTGGTCATATCTCTCAAACCACACGTCAGATTGACCCGAAACTAGTGGCATATGAACGAAGACTCACAACACGTAAAATGTGCACCAAGATCACATTGAAAGAAGCTCAAATGAAGGATATATGATCCGTGGAAGATGACAGTGAAATCACGGTCACTTTTCAACACAGGTTCGGTATTTTCAGCATAACTCAAAAACAACACATCGGATTGAGACGAGAACAGTGCCAAATGAAACTAGACTCAAAGAGCTTTCCATGGATTGGTAATTTGCATAATTTGAACATATATTCTAGGAGCTATGCCTTCTGGAAGTTGACGCTTGTGCAGTCTAACGGAATAAACACTCTTTCGAACATAACTTGCAGAATACAACGAGTTTGGAGCTGATTCTTTTTGCATTGGAATGCATATGGCAAGATCTTTCTTATGATACATCATTAGAATCAAATAAATAAATTTTTTCTAAAGTGGCCCCACATCACCCGCGAGTGCAAAAACGAACTCTTTGAAAAAGTTGTGCGAGTGATGTCCAGAAGCAGCTGAATTGTGAAAAAATTTACAACACTCGAGCACTAGGATCCATACTCGAGCATTAGACTATTTCTCACTCGAGCACATGCAAGTTTTGACATGAGAGTGTTAACCCGAGAAGAAGCATGTACGTGAAAACAAGAGGCGCACTCGAGCAGGATGTGTTGTGCTCGAGTGATGTCTAGAATTCACTCGAGCAGATGTGAGTGAAGAGCAGAAAGTGTTTGCCCGAGAGGAAGCAAGAACATGAAATTCTACATGCACTCGAGTGAGGCTTCTTTGCACTCGAGTGAGGTCCTGACAGAAGCAACGTAGAAGTTCAGACTCTCATGGCCATCAATCCAAACGTGGTTAAATGTTATACAATCATTATGTTTTCACTTGTTATTGTTCCTAAACATTAACTAACATATATTTCAAGTATAAAACAGGAGATTAAATATTTGGATTGCATCTTCAAGAACGGAGGTCACGTACGGAAAATATCATTACTCAACGAACAATCCGAATATGGTTACATGTTATTGAATCATTGTGTTCTCACTTGTTGTTTCTAAATGTTAGCTAACATATATTTCAAGTGTGAAACATGATATTAAACGTTCGGATTGCAGATTCAAATAAAAGTCAATTACGGTGAAATTCATCATTACACACCGAATGGCGGCTACCTACCACGACAAGCAACTAACACACCATGAAAGACTGTCGAATATTCAAACATCTTCATACTGCTCCACTACGTGACGTACAGCTCACAATGAAACATCCCACTACAGCTCACAATGAAACATCCCACTCTTCAACGGGATGCTCTGCTCTGCAACGGACAATAGCTTGTTTTTCAAAAATGCTCAACGGTCAAAATGACTCCAACGGATGAATGCTCACAACGGTCATCATCTTCATCAACTATAAATGAGAGAGCATTCAACGTCGATGGGTAACGGAGAAAAACAGAGACAGCAAGCAACTACGTGAAAAATGATAGAAATATGAATCCTCTGCTTCTACCCAAACCTCTCTGTTTTCCAATTTCTATATTACTTATCGTTGAGAGAGTGATTATTTGTATTGTACTTCAATGAGTATTATACCCACTCTGTGAGAGAGTTTGTAAACACTTTCAACTATATTTCTGAGTTGATCTCAAGGTAGAGGGACCTTGAGAGGGTTGATTTCCTTACGGGAGAAGCTGTAGAGAGAATTGCCAGTAAGACATTCTGCTCGTAAGACTTACAAGGTGCAAGCAGTAGAGAATGTTGCTGCTCATAAGACTTACAGGGGTGTAAGCAGGAGAGAACGTTGCTACTCGTAAGACTTGCACGAGTAAGCAAGAGAGGAAGATCTTCGGGATTGCTCTGCACGTAAGACTTGTCGTAAGGGGGAGTATCTTGGTGAGAGATGTGTAAAAGGTTTCACAAGTACCCGGTTAAACTTGTGGGATTGTAAAGGCTTTTCTTGTGCCCGGATTAAACAAGAAAATATTGGATTTGAATATCTCAGGAGGAGCCTGGGGATTGGACATAGGCCATCACAGATTGGACTGAACCAGGATAAATCACAATTTGCATATTCTCTTCCCTAAGCTCTTATATTTCCAGCATATATTATTTAATCTAACTATTGATTTATGATTCATTACCTTCATGCTTATTGCTTTTACTAAGATGCAAAAAGATTTTCAAAGTTCTTAAGTTTTGATTATACACCCAATTCACCCCCCTCTTGGGTGATAGCCGGTTCTAACACTCCTTACCAACTATTCTTCGCTTATTTCTCTCCTTTGGTCCGACAATATATTACTCAACCGCTTCTACCATCTTTTGATCTTTTATTTCTTTGTAATCACAATCAACAAATTGTCAATAATATCATATTCTCTTATCTTTCCTACTACCTTTTATGAAATCACATGTTGTTGGTGACCCAATAATTAAAATCTCTCATTACTAAATTTTGGTTAAACTATTTGGTGCTGTCTGTGATGACCCAATGACAAAATTTTTGAAAAAAACCCTTCTTTTCATCTTTTTCTTTATTTTTCTCTGCACTAATACCATGGCAGAATCAACTGCTAGTCATGAGGTAAGCACCACTGAGTTGGCCACGTTAGTAAAAGATCAAACCGCTCAAATTGTTGCATAAGCTAGGCTAGTTTTGCAACACCAAGAACATTTAACGTAGCATCAAGAGCAACTCTAACACTTGGACGAGGAGAATTCAACCTTGTGGGAACAAGTTGTCTCACTTATCACACAGGCTACTCCAAGCTCGAGTCCATCTGAACAATTCTCATCCATAGTCGTTCCACTTGTTTGACTATGGGGGATGCCCTTATCGATAACCAACTAAGGCCAGAAGGTAATAACACTATGAATATGATTCCTACCAACGAAACTCATATTGCAAGTCTTAGCCCAAGTCAGGTAGATCCATAAGCCTATCAAGAATCACCTAGCAATGATCAAGAAGGCCCTCAGATGGGTCAAGGAGACGCCCATGCTGATCAGGAGGGCCTCAGGCTGGTCAAGAAGGTCCTCGTAATATGACAGGTGCCTATAGTATGTCTAACTCTAAAACCCAAAAGGCGACCACCAATCCACCAATAGTGGATGTTTAACCCCCTACCATAATTATATCCAAAATACGTAATTAGAATGAAATAGAGACCAATAATTAGCAAAACTCAATTTCAAACCCATATACCGGACGGGGTTTGCACAAATACATTTTGAAATACAATTACCCTGGTCTCACTTTCACATTTCAAATACAATTACTACATAAAGACAAAGCACATTTATATATATATATATATATATCAGAGTGCACAACATACTGCCCGTCCAATTTCGGGTTCCATTCATTAATCAAAGCTGTACAAGGCACATTCGCCTGTTACAATTCCTCAAACGGGGATTACATAATCCACCTTGAGTACATAATCAAATATACATCCATATCGAATACAATTATCCCAACTACAATGATAACCAACTACCAAACTCAAATAATCTAAAAGGAAGTCCTCGTCGCTCTTAGTTGCTTTCCCCTCCTCGAGCCTCTTGCCCTGTCTACATGGTTAGTAGGGAAGGGTGAGATTCGAGAGAATCTTAGTAGGTAAACATTACCAATATGCATACAAGATAGAGGTTTAATGCATGACATGCTTGCATAACTCATGCTCCAGCACAGCCTTCTCACGATCAGGGCGAACATCGAACCCTATAACCAATGCAAGGAATAGGGTTAATCCCTTTTCCAATTTCTTAACTTTCAAACACTTAAGTTAGTTATCATTTAAGACCCTTAGGTGGTTACTTAAAGCCTAAATAGATGCCTAAAGGGTTAGGAGAAACTTGATCAAAGACCATCCTCCGAAACCTCAAAATCCCATTTTTTGGTTGCATCACTCGAGTGATGGATCACGCACTCGAGTGATAGACGACTCGTACCTGAGTAAGGACCACTCACTCGTGCGAGTGCTTCGCCGAAGGCACAGATAGAAACAAAAAATACTCGCTACACTCGAGCACCAAGATCAACACTTGAGCAATACCCCTATACTCACTCGAGACCCACTAAGTAAGGCAAGGAAGTGCTCACCCAAGAGCACTAGAAAACCCATAGCCAGAAGTGCACTTAAGCACTAGCTCTGGCACTCAAGTGAGAGCACAAAACTCGTTAGTTCACACACACACACTCTTGACAAATGGCTGCGAGTGCTAACCCAAGAAGCAAACCTCCTAGTGCCAAAATACTCACACACTCGAGTGGGACCCTTCACACTTGAGTGATAACCCACTTCACTCTCAGGTGAGGCAATGCATTCTCGTTTTTCCACATGCAAGTGCACCCAAAAACAGAAGGGAAAAGAGGGAATATGATGCTGCACTCGAGTGACACCCCTGTGTACTCGAGTGAGGCTCTATCAGAAGCCAGAATGCAGCAGATGACAGAATTTTCCCAACTCAACCATTATGTTTCCAATGGTCCCAAAACTCTAACACACAAAGCTACTCCCACACAATTTCACACAAGGAACACATTGGAAACCTCAAAACACCCAAATTCACATCAAAATAAGATTTTCCCCCTTTAGTCATACTCATCACATACTTTACCCAATTTCACCACTTTTACTTCTAATATTTCAAATCAATCCAAATGGCATCAAAACATAATATAACACCATTTTTACCACAACACACTAATCAATTCAGCCATTTCACAAATATACCAAAATCAGGGCATAATTCCATAAATCACAAAACTCATCCAAAAGTCACAAAACTTAGATCAAAAGGTAACAAATACTCACCTCTTCCTCTTTCTTAAGCTTATCCCTTGATTTTTCATCTTCCAAATTTCCTCAAGCTTTAAAACATCTTCTTTCAAAAATATAAAACCATAGCAATGAAGCTCTCATCACTATGAATAATATTATAGAAGAGTGTTTAAGCTAAAGAGGACATTAAGCCAACTAAAACTCACCTTTCGCTTTCTCTTTCCTCCCTCAAGAATGGCAACAATGGAGGCTTGGAAGAGAGAGAAAGAGATTGGTTCTTGAGCTCCCAAAAGGCCATTTGGCCAACTTAGAGAAGAGAGGAGAGAGGAAAAGATATTTGAAACTTTGACCAATCCAATGGTCTACATTGTGCCAAGTGTTACACTCTCATTCCATCTTCCATAAGCTCACATAGGCACACACACACATGATTCCACCCCTTGATCTAATGCACAAGTCAATCCTAACCATTTATCTTAGAGTTACCAATGAGTTTCCTCTTCAGTAACTAACCAATTGGCCGATAACTGTACCATTTTGCCCTTGATTATGGCAATTCCTTATGAATCACCACCAAACATATTTTCTCATTCTTCTAGCCACAATATGCGCCCTCCCTATATTGTAACTCAATTTAGATGTTAACCCATAATTGAGCTTAAATATAGGGTTTCGATGCTACTCACAACACATTCAAATCTCAAATCACATCATAATCTCCAAAAGGTTATTTGTCACTAATCACATCCACTTTTGGAGTCATTAAACCCTTGATCGAAATTTGGGATCCTGCTAAACTGGGGCTTAGCAGTCTACTTATTTCAGGCTTATTCTCTAGCCTCAAATCTCAAAATTCAGGGTATTATAGGACGCACCACCCTTTGACTTATCAGATGACGAGGAATGGAAACAGAGATGCTAGGAGGTAGAAGCCATGAGACTACGACTACATAGCGTACCATCATCGATGAAGAAAAATGCCCTTAACAGCTTTGTAGACTCCCCATTCTCTGATGACATAGCATTGGTTGATATGCCTAAAAATTTACTTTCCCTTATATAAGATTATATGATGGCTCAATGGAACCAGATAAGCACATGACATAATACTGGAAAAGAATGCATACTGTAGCGATTCCAAAAGAGTTGCGCGAGGCTTGTATATGCAAAGGTTTTAGGTCAAGCTTGGTCGGACCAGCCCTGAGATGGTCTACTAACCTACAAACCAACTCAGTATGTTCATTCATATATTTGAATGACTTGTTTGTCTAGCAGTTTTCCAGCTCCCAGAAACTTGAGAAATAATCAAATGACCTCTACACAGTCGTTTAAGGGAAATGTGAATCACTGTATGATTTTATGGGCAGGTTCAACAAGGAGAATATCAACATCCCAAACTCTGACACTGCTACTACTATTGAGGTACTCAGGAAAGGTCAGCTCCCCAATTCTGATTTGTACAAGGAACTAACCAAATACACATGCCATCGCATAGATGACGTATTTGCAGTAGCCTAACTCAAATCAAATGGGAGGAGGATGAAGTGAATGTTGGCCAAACCCTTCACTGGGATGACGAGCCCTCGGACAGAAGGAATAGAAACCCAAGACATACTAATTGTAATTGGAGGGCAGAGCCGTACCCAATGACACACCAAGAGATGAAGCAAACCAATAGTGTGACGGCTCCACCCAACTAGGTGCTCCTACCAAGGATAGAGGAGAAAAACTTCTCAGTCAACTCTGGTGAGTTAATGCAGACCTTTACAAAGATGGGCGATATGGTGAAGTAGCCCTCGGTTACAACTATAAATGATTTATTAAAAAGTACAATTGTATACTGTCATAAACAAGTAATATAGAAGTGAGAAGAGTATCGTTCTTACGAGGATTGATCACTAAGTACGAAAATGAGTAATTTTAATTTATTTACTCGATCGATTAGTTGGTGATTGGGAGTACAAAATAAAAATGATTAAATATGAATGCAATTAATATGAAAATAACTATAAGAAAAAGCCCTAGGAGTCAGATTTCACTTAAAAAATTTTGGATTGAATCACTTATCCATTATGATCCAATTTATTCCACATGATTGATAGCCCAGTTTCCCTTGTTTAATTACTAGCCTCTTCCAAGGTCAAGCAATTCTATAATTAATTGCTAATCCAATATATTCCTATAAGAATTCAAGCAATTAATCATGCATTAAGATTTATGGAACTCATTAAGACTACACAACTCATATGAATATATTCCTATTTCATATACAAGTTATGGTTTTAATTACAGGATCTACACACATGCATCTCCTTCCAGTCTCAACATATATATTGAAATCATTCAAAAGATAGCTAATCAATTGAAAGCATTAAGAACAATAATTAAAACTCAATCATGAAGGAAAAATTAAAACTAGATTTAATAAGTTAAGATTCAATCCGCTACTAGTAAGCTACATCATCACCCTAGGGAAATGGAAATTTAGCTTATGATGAAATTAAAAACAGAACCAAAATAAATTGAAAACTTCATAAACATTACATAAAGCTGAATTATTAAATTCTAAAACACAAAGATACAACTACAAGATGCATGAAAATAGAGAAATCTAGCCTTCCTTATAAGAGGTAAAACCTTCTATGTAGGTGGCAATTTATACCATTCATAAAGGAGGACTACCTATACCGTCCTGAAAGGACATCTACCTAAGACTTTCAAGATGGAGGCACACAAAAAAGTAATACAATACATGAAATTAATTCTATGATAGTGTCAATCTCCTTTAGAAACAACGCCTTACTCTCTAACTCTAGCTCGTCCGATGCTCTACCTGTTTTCTCCACGAGTATGCATATTTATAGGCTCTAATACATAATCGAAGGGTTTAAATATCATCTATGAATAGGACAACAGCCCTTCTTCTTTGACAAATTGTGCTCTCCCTATGTCCCATCTTCATCTTTTACAAAGTCTTCATGCCTCACTCTCTTTTTAATCCCATGGATCTCCTTTCTTCTCTTTGTTATTTTTTTTAAATGGTGGAGTATAAGTGTAGCTTCTTCTTTTGACCTTTTAGATCAGCAACTTCAAGTTGCTTTTCTCTACTAATCCACGGTACCTGATAAAAACAAACAAAGAAAACTAATATAAACTACTAATAATACAAACAACATAAACTCTTTATATATATATATAATAAACGGTGCTGTACGTGGCTATCAAAAGAAAAGCAAGAAAATATTATATAATAATAATGATAGTAATAAAAATATTTATTCCAAAATCATCATTTATTTATCAATTACACCCCAATTTTATCAATTACACCCCAATTCATTACATACATTAAGCTCAAATATCGTCTACAAAATCATCATATAAAGGAGAATAAATATGCAAATATTTTACTCATTAAATTCCCCCACACTTAGCTCTTGGATGTCCTCAGACAAGGAATGACTAATAAGTGTTTCCAAAAAAATCAGAAGTTTCAAGTCATAAGCAAGAGCACAATTGAAAAATAAAGAGATCATAGTATTCATGAATCAATGAAAATATAAACTGATAACTTTATTTGAAAATGAATTAACCGAGTTCATAATTGTAACTCATTCTCTCAATCTCTCAAGTGTTTAAGGGTAAGTGTTTTGCTTAAAATCAATTGAAAAAATTGCACTACCATAGGCTTGCTAAAAATCTCAATCTCCACTACCTAATTCACTTGCATAATTCAAATCAAAAGGACTTATTGAGGGTTGTAATGGGGTTTGTAACCCCCTTCCCACCTGAGGCCGAGATTAAGTTCTTAAACCCATAATTAAGTTGTAATTAGAGACCATAATTCAAGTTGGGACTTATCAAAGAAATCTTTTGCCCAAAAATTGGATTTGCAAAAACTTTTATAAACTCAATTACAATGGTCTCCTATTCACATTTTAATACAATATGGCCTGAACAGGTAGATTCCATTTACAATTATCAGAGTGCAAATAAGTTCCCGACTCACTCGGGTTCCATACATAATAAAAGGGATTTACACAAGGCACAAAGCCTACAATTCATACCCTTTTACTTGGGGATTACACAAAACCTACTATATACAATTCCAAAATATACCATGATAACCATAAACTCCAAAATATACTCCTAAACAGGAGCTCTAACTACTCTTCGTCGCCCGCTTGCCTCTCGATCCTTCGGCCCTGTCTAAAAGGTTTAATTTTGGGAGAGTGAGATTCTAAAGAATCCCCGTAGTAACAAGTCAATCATATAATGTACAACAATAATGCATGTAATCAAATCATCATCCACACAAGCAACTACAACGGCAGTTGCAGCGGCAATGGTTAGTATGACACATGTCATCCCTGACGATTGCTCACGCTGAATTGCTCACGTTGTATTGCATCACAACAATCAACACAGTATAATTCACCACAGCTGGGATCCATATAAAGCATATCATATTCACAAGCCACATAGGCAAGATACACACACACAGCCCACGGCTGGTTTTCACATACGCCGCCCCCACGGGTCGGATTCACAAAGATCCATGTCGATTACGACGGCAGTCCAACGGCCGACTAGAGATGACCACTGTCACTCCCTATACGGCTCACGCTGACCTGCTCACGCCGTAATGGACCATGGTACACATTTCACAAGTTCAATGATAAGATATGCATACCAAGACATCATACAAGATATGAGAGAAAAGTCACTACCTGAGTTCTTCCGGGCGTGTCCTAGCGCCGGTCTCTCCCGAGGAAGGCAAATATCAAATCCTATTTTCACAATTAGGGACGAAGAGTTATTCTCTATTCCAAGGCTTAATCCACTTTATAATACTTAATTGGTTATCATTATTGCTCTTTTAGAGTCATTAAACACCCCTAACCAAACTCCTAAAGGGTAGGAAAAACTATCCCAAAGATCCCTTTTTGGAAGCACAAAAACTCAGATTTTACACTGCCTCACTCGAGCACAGATGGCCGTGCTCGAGCACAAATGTACGGACACTCGAGTGAGGATGGCCTCACTCGAGCACAGGTACGGATATCACTCGGGCACAAGAGAGAGTGAGAGCAGAAAGCACTTGCCCGAGAGCACAACACCTTCCAAGGAAACGGATTACTCGAGCACAAAATCCTCACTCGAGCACAAGTACGGAATTCACTTCAAGCACAAGGAAGTGAAGACAGAAAGCACGTACCCGAGAGCACAAGAGAAAGCACATCAGCCCAAATGGCTCACCGTGCTCGAGCACACACGGCTCACTCGAGCAGACAGCCCCCCTGCTCGCGAGTGAGAAGGCGCACTTGCGCACCTTACCCGCGAGTGACAACCTGCGAGCACGAGCTCACTCGAGCAGACACCCAGTGCTCGCGAGCATGCTTGCGAGTGTCAGAACACACTCTTGGCATCCACCAGCGAGTGAAAACCCGAGAGAAACCCTTCACTCTGAACTAACACCCTCACTCGAGCACAAAGCGATGCACTCGAGCATCAATCATAAAAACCCAGGTGCACTCGAAGCACAAAAGGGAAAACTCTCGCATCACTCGAGCACGATCATCCTGTGCTCGGGTGATATTCATCCTTCACTCGAGCACACCCCTGTCTGCTCGAGTGAATGCCTCAGATATCAGAGAACGCAGAAAGCAGAGGCACTCTCCTTAACCTTTGCCCAATTGATTCCTATGGACTCAAAACTTAACCCAAAGCCATTCCCACACAAAAACACCCAACAAACTCAATGGAATACTCAAAATCATCAAAATCCTATTCCATTATCATGCTTTGGGTTTTGGGCATTAAATTCAACAAGATACCTCTTTCAACAAAACTTCATATCTCAACTTCTAATCAATCTATCTATCACATACTCATTCCAAAACACCATTCTCATGCCAAAAACATACCAAATGAACAGTGGCATCCAATTTTCTGATTCAAGCCAAATTTCCAGAATTTAGAAACTATTCCAAATGGTATGAAACATAGATAGATAGATTGGTTTTACTCACCTTATCAACTTCTCCAAAGAGAGTTCTTGATCCACCAACAATCAATTTTCGTGTGATCACAAACCACACCAAATGGCCACACTACACACACCCAAATGAAGCCCATTACTCAAGGATCAACATTAAGGAAGTGAGTTTGAGCAATGGAAATCATTTACCTACTCAAAATCCAAGCTTTTCTTCCTTCAACAATGGAGAAAGAGAGAAGAGAGAGAGAGCACGTGAGAGAGAGAGATGAGATGGAGAGATGGAGAGAGAGAGGGAAAAGTGAACTTTTGTCCCCATGTGGCCCATCCAATGGTCACCACCATGCCACATGTCAGCATCTCATTTATTCCCACTAAAGCTCACCACACCTCAACACATAGGATTCCGACCCACGGTCAAGGAAATCACCACCATTGATCTTAAATACCACACATATGCACTAATATTTCCAATTTCCACTAATTATGACATTAACTAATATTGTCATAAAATACATAATAATCCCAATTAAATTCATAATTATCATTAATAATCATGATTATCCCTTAATCAAAAATTGGGATATTACAATTCTCCCCCCGTTCAATAAATTTCGCCCTCGAAATTTGTTACACATCATGGGGCATAAACTCAGGAAATCGTTTCCTCATGTCCGCTTCCGCCTCCCAAGTGGCTTCCCTTGGAGACATTCCCTTCCAGACCACCTTCACGAACGGTAAGCTTCGGTGCCTGAGCTTCCGCTCTTCTCGATCAATGATTCTCTCTGGCTCTATCGCATAAGTAAAGTTATCTTGCAATTCCACTTCTTCATACTCAATGATATGTTCGGGGTCTGGTTGGTACTTCTTGAGCTGCGAGACATGAAACACATCATGTAATCTACTCAAACTCGGGGGTAGGGCTATCCGATAGGCAACTGGTCCAATCCTTGCCAGAATCTCGAATGGACCAATGTATCTCGGACTCAGCTTCTTCCGCTTGATTGCTCTCCCGATGCCCGTGACCGGAGACACTCTCAAGAAAACATGATCCCCCACTTCAAACTCAAGAGGTCTTCTCCTCTTATCAGCGTAGCTCTTCTGACGACTCTGTGCTGTAAGGAGCCTCTTCCTGATAACTCGGATCTGCTCAGCGGTTTGGTCAACAAGATCCGGCCCATACAACTTCCTCTCAGACAACTCTGACCAGCACAATGGTGACTGGCACTTCCTCCCATACAGTGCTTCATACGGAGCCATTTGAATGCTCGCATGGTAACTGTTGTTGTACGCAAACTCAGCCAATGGAAGATAGTAGTCCCACTTTCTTTTGAAGTCTAGGACACACGCTCTCAGCATATCTTCTAAAGTCTGGATAGTCCTCTCTGACTGTCCGTCTGTCTGAGGATGGTAAGCCGTGCTAAACCTCAATTGAGTACCCATAGCTTCGTGCAGAGCCTTCCAGAATCTCGAAGTAAACCGAGGATCTCTATCGGAGATTATATTCTTCGGTGTACCATGGAGTCTCACAATCTCTTTGATATAAATCTCAGCCAGCCTATCCGGAGAATAGCTAGCATTGATAGGTATGAAGTGCGCAGACTTCGTGAGTCGATCAACAATCACCCAAATCGCATCATAGTTCTTGATCTTGGGCAAACCCATCACTAGATCCATGGTCACACTCTCCCACTTCCATTCTGGAATTTCTGGACTCTGAAGCAATCCTGGCGGTCTCTGGTGCTCAATCTTCACCTTTTGACAGGTGAGACACCGCGCCACGTACTTCGTCACATCACTCTTCAACCCTGGCCACCAATACATAGACTTCAAATTGTGATACATCTTGGTCATACCGGGGTGAAGAGTATATTGACTCTTATGAGCCTCATCAAGAATTCTCAATCTTAACTCCGCCTTCAGTGGTACATAGGTTCTCTTCTGATAACGCACCAATCCACTTGGTGACAAGTCATAGTCTCGAGTCTCTCCTCGCTCAATCTTAGCTCGGATCGACTGGGCTAGCTCATCATGCATTTGAGCTTTTTCAATCTCAGTCCTCAGGTCATTCTCCCCTTGGACCACACCATAACTGGCACACAGGATTTCCTTTGAGAGATTCAAATCCCTAAAATCCTCTATCAGTTTCCATTCCTGGATCATCATTGTTGCCACTAGCACCACCTTCCGACTCAAAGCATCCGCGACGACATTAGCCTTACCCGGATGATATTTGATCTCCGGGTTATAGTCTTTCAGCAACTCCATCCACCGACGTTGTCTCATGTTCAATTCTTTCTGATCATACAAGTATTTGAGACTTTTGTGGTCGCAGTACAGTTCCACTGTCACACCATACAGGTAATGACGCCAAATTTTCAATGCAAACACAATTGCCGCCAGCTCCAGATCATGAGTGGGGTAGTTCATCTCATGCGGTTTCAGCTGTCGAGAGGCATAGGCCACCACACGTCCCTGCTGCATCAGGACACACCCTAACCCCTGCTTACTCGCATCACTATACACGACATAAGCCTCACTGGGATCAGGTATAATCAATACTGGTGCCGTAGTCAATCTCTCCTTCAGCTCAGTGAAACTCCGCTCACAACGTTCATCCCACAAAAACGGTTGATCCTTCCTCGTGAGCTTGGTCATCGGCAAGGCAATACGCGAGAAGTTCTGAATGAACCTCCGGTAATAACCAGCAAGACCCAGAAAGCTGCGAATCTCAGAAACAGTTTCTGGCCTTTTCCATTCAAGTACTGCTTCCACCTTACTGGGATCTACTGATACCCCGTCTCGAGAGATCACATGGCCAAGGAACTTCACTTCCGTAAGCCAAAACTCACATTTGCTCAGTTTGGCATAGAGTTGCTTTTCCCTTAAAACACCTAGTACAATTCTCAAGTGTTGCTCATGATCCTCCCTACTCTTGGAATAGATCAAGATGTCGTCGATAAACACAACCACAAACTGGTCAAGGTACTGTCGGAAGATGCGATTCATATAATCCATGAATACCGCCGGTGCATTCGTCAAACCAAAGGGCATCACAAGGAACTCATAGTGCCCATATCTCGTTCTAAAAGCAGTCTTCGGAATGTCCGCTGCCTTCACACGCAGCTGATGGTATCCCGACCTTAGATCAATTTTGGAGAATACACACGAACCAGCTAATTGATCTAACAGGTCATCAATTCTTGGGAGTGGATACTTATTCTTAACAGTTACCTTGTTAAGTTCTCGATAATCGATGCAAAGCCTCAAGCTTCCATCTTTCTTTTTCACAAATAACACCGGAGCTCCCCACGGTGATACACTAGGTCGGATGAACCCTTTCTCAAGCAATTCTTCAATTTGCTTCTTCAACTCTGCCATTTCATTCGGGGCCATACGATATGGGGCTTTCGATATCGAACCAGCTCCAGGTACAATCTCAATTGGAAATTCCACTTCCCTTTCCGGAGGCAATCCATTAAGATCGTCTGGAAATACCTCAGGGAATTCGTTTACCACTGGTATACTCTCTAGAGCTTCACTTGACTCTCCCTGAACAGAGAAGAACACCATATACCCTTGGCATCCCTTCTCAAGATATCTTTCTGCTTTAGCCGTTGAAAGTAAGTTCAAACTGGCATTTACATTGTTTTCCCGACGTACATTACGGAAGGTTATCTTCTTATTGCCACAATCAAGCAGCACATCATTTGCTCTTAACCAATCAAAACCCAAAATGACTTCTAGTTGTTGGAGTGGCAAGCAGATCAAATCAACTGTAGACTCCCAACCCTCAACAACTATTACACAATTTAAGCAGGCTTCGGCCGTCACAGCCTTGACACCCATCGGCGTCGACACAACCAAATCAAATGGTAATCTATGTACATGCAATCCCAGGCGCTTTACACAATCATAAGCAATAAAAGAGTGACTTGCACCCGAATCAAACAAAGTATCTAATTCATTATCACCGAGAAGAATTTTACCTTGGATCAATTCAGGCGACTTCCGGGCCTCCTCATGAGTCATGGCGAACACTCGACCCTGATTCCTGGGCCTTTGCTCTGCTGGCGGTCTTGGGCACTTAGTAGAGATGTGACCCACTTGCTTACAGTTGAAGCAAATCACCTCCCCAGCACAAGTTCTTCCCGGATGATACTTTCTGCACTGATTACACATCGGTCCTGCTGGAGGTCTCTGGTCACTACGACCCCCAGGTTGGTAGGGCTTCTTGTTACCACCCCCATATGAGGACCCTTGCCCCTTCCGCTTCTGGGAAGTGTTAGCCTTACTAGGCTCACTGCGACTGTCTTTACCCTTAGTTGGGTACCAATCCCTCAGATTGTTCTCAACAATCCTACACTGCTCCACCGCCTTGTTGAAGTCAGTAAATAGGTGAGAGGCTAATCTCTTCTTCAGTTCACGCCTCAAGCCCCTGATAAGCATATCAGAGCTCCACTCCTCATCATCCTTTTCCCGGAGATGCGTAGAATACCGAGATAGTCGGACAAAACGGGAAAGATACTCGTCAAAACTCTCTGTATCTCCCTGCTTGATAGCCAAGAACTCAGACTCTTTCTCTAATCTCACGGACTTGGGGAAATACTTCTCATTAAACTTCTCTTGGAACAACTCCCAAGTCAATAGCACATTACGGCTTCGAAGTGTCATGGCGATATTCCGCCACCACCGGTCGGCATCCCCCTCTAGCTTATACACGGCTAGTTTCGCCTTAACCTCCGTAGAACACTCGAGGACCTCAAAGATCTTCTCTAGACGAGTCAACCAGTCCTCAGCAACTTGGGGCTCAAACCTCCCTCTGAATACTGGAGGTAAATGCTTGCAAAATTCAGAGACCCAGTATTGTAAGCCTCTTCCCTCACGAACCAGTGCCCCTTGAGACTCTTGGTTAGGCACCGTGTGAGGTAGGGATTCATGGGACCGATTGGACCCCTCAGCTGTCTCCTCATGATGAGTCTCTGCTTGAGTCTCCTCACGAGTCGACTGGGCCCTTTCTTCATTACGCTTGGCCCTTTCCTCCCGGAGCTCTTCTCTTAGCTCACGGATCATATCTCTTTGCTCCCGCACGAGATCCATCATCTCTTGCATTGGGTCAGGAGGATTGTCATTCAACTCCTCCACATCTGGATCCCCTTGTCTGCCTCTAGGGCGAACCATGTTGTCCTTTACTCTACAATGATTCACCATATCAGTTTCAAAGCAAAGGTATACACATAATCCATAAGACTTAGATATATCTACAACTTAGCAGAGATATCCATGTGTATACGCAACAAGCACTTATCAATCATTAAGTTACCCTAAACTCAAAGGATCAAGGTCAACTAAGGAGCTATCCTAGCAAATGCTCACCTTGCCAGGAACTACAGCTCTGATACCACAAATGTAACCCCCTTCCCACCTGAGGCCGAGATTAAGTTCTTAAACCCATAATTAAGTTGTAATTAGAGACCATAATTCAAGTTGGGACTTATCAAAGAAATCTTTTGCCCAAAAATTGGATTTGCAAAAACTTTTATAAACTCAATTACAATGGTCTCCTATTCACATTTTAATACAATATGGCCTGAACAGGTAGATTCCATTTACAATTATCAGAGTGCAAATAAGTTCCCGACTCACTCGGGTTCCATACATAATAAAAGGGATTTACACAAGGCACAAAGCCTACAATTCATACCCTTTTACTTGGGGATTACACAAAACCTACTATATACAATTCCAAAATATACCATGATAACCATAAACTCCAAAATATACTCCTAAACAGGAGCTCTAACTACTCTTCGTCGCCCGCTTGCCTCTCGATCCTTCGGCCCTGTCTAAAAGGTTTAATTTTGGGAGAGTGAGATTCTAAAGAATCCCCGTAGTAACAAGTCAATCATATAATGTACAACAATAATGCATGTAATCAAATCATCATCCACACAAGCAACTACAACGGCAGTTGCAGCGGCAATGGTTAGTATGACACATGTCATCCCTGACGATTGCTCACGCTGAATTGCTCACGTTGTATTGCATCACAACAATCAACACAGTATAATTCACCACAGCTGGGATCCATATAAAGCATATCATATTCACAAGCCACATAGGCAAGATACACACACACAGCCCACGGCTGGTTTTCACATACGCCGCCCCCACGGGTCGGATTCACAAAGATCCATGTCGATTACGACGGCAGTCCAACGGCCGACTAGAGATGACCACTGTCACTCCCTATACGGCTCACGCTGACCTGCTCACGCCGTAATGGACCATGGTACACATTTCACAAGTTCAATGATAAGATATGCATACCAAGACATCATACAAGATATGAGAGAAAAGTCACTACCTGAGTTCTTCCGGGCGTGTCCTAGCGCCGGTCTCTCCCGAGGAAGGCAAATATCAAATCCTATTTTCACAATTAGGGACGAAGAGTTATTCTCTATTCCAAGGCTTAATCCACTTTATAATACTTAATTGGTTATCATTATTGCTCTTTTAGAGTCATTAAACACCCCTAACCAAACTCCTAAAGGGTAGGAAAAACTATCCCAAAGATCCCTTTTTGGAAGCACAAAAACTCAGATTTTACACTGCCTCACTCGAGCACAGATGGCCGTGCTCGAGCACAAATGTACGGACACTCGAGTGAGGATGGCCTCACTCGAGCACAGGTACGGATATCACTCGGGCACAAGAGAGAGTGAGAGCAGAAAGCACTTGCCCGAGAGCACAACACCTTCCAAGGAAACGGATTACTCGAGCACAAAATCCTCACTCGAGCACAAGTACGGAATTCACCTCAAGCACAAGGAAGTGAAGACAGAAAGCACGTACCCGAGAGCACAAGAGAAAGCACATCAGCCCAAATGGCTCACCGTGCTCGAGCACACACGGCTCACTCGAGCAGACAGCCCCCCTGCTCGCGAGTGAGAAGGCGCACTTGCGCACCTTACCCGCGAGTGACAACCTGCGAGCACGAGCTCACTCGAGCAGACACCCAGTGCTCGCGAGCATGCTTGCGAGTGTCAGAACACACTCTTGGCATCCACCAGCGAGTGAAAACCCGAGAGAAACCCTTCACTCTGAACTAACACCCTCACTCGAGCACAAAGCGATGCACTCGAGCATCAATCATAAAAACCCAGGTGCACTCGAAGCACAAAAGGGAAAACTCTCGCATCACTCGAGCACGATCATCCTGTGCTCGGGTGATATTCATCCTTCACTCGAGCACACCCCTGTCTGCTCGAGTGAATGCCTCAGATATCAGAGAACGCAGAAAGCAGAGGCACTCTCCTTAACCTTTGCCCAATTGATTCCTATGGACTCAAAACTTAACCCAAAGCCATTCCCACACAAAAACACCCAACAAACTCAATGGAATACTCAAAATCATCAAAATCCTATTCCATTATCATGCTTTGGGTTTTGGGCATTAAATTCAACAAGATACCTCTTTCAACAAAACTTCATATCTCAACTTCTAATCAATCTATCTATCACATACTCATTCCAAAACACCATTCTCATGCCAAAAACATACCAAATGAACAGTGGCATCCAATTTTCGGATTCAAGCCAAATTTCCAGAATTTAGAAACTATTCCAAATGGTATGAAACATAGATAGATAGATTGGTTTTACTCACCTTATCAACTTCTCCAAAGAGAGTTCTTGATCCACCAACAATCAATTTTCGTGTGATCACAAACCACACCAAATGGCCACACTACACACACCCAAATGAAGCCCATTACTCAAGGATCAACATTAAGGAAGTGAGTTTGAGCAATGGAAATCATTTACCTACTCAAAATCCAAGCTTTTCTTCCTTCAACAATGGAGAAAGAGAGAAGAGAGAGAGAGCACGTGAGAGAGAGAGATGAGATGGAGAGATGGAGAGAGAGAGAGGGAAAAGTGAACTTTTGTCCCCATGTGGCCCATCTAATGGTCACCACCATGCCACATGTCAGCATCTCATTTATTCCCACTAAAGCTCACCACACCTCAACACATAGGATTCCGACCCACGGTCAAGGAAATCACCACCATTGATCTTAAATACCACACATATGCACTAATATTTCCAATTTCCACTAATTATGACATTAACTAATATTGTCATAAAATACATAATAATCCCAATTAAATTCATAATTATCATTAATAATCATGATTATCCCTTAATCAAAAATTGGGATATTACAGGGTTAAGGTAAAAGGAATGTAAAACATGATATAAAGCGCTACATTTAAGAAATAGAGCAATTGAAAAATGGGCTAACTTATGAATAAATCTATCTCATCATAGCAACCCACAACTTTAATTTAAATTCTCAATATCTCTTTTTTTTCATCTTTTTTTATATACTCTACAACTCTAAAGTTTGATGATATATACACTCCTACATTTGTCAAAAGCTCATTTCACAAAAATTTCAAATGCTCTGTTAATGTTCCGAATTAGGGAAAAGCACTTGATATATTATTAAAGCAAATGTTAATAGGTTAAGAACAAAGAAACAGTCAATTAGGCTCAAATGGGCTATTAACGATATAATTACAAGGTTGGCTATTTAGCTCTGGCTTAAAAAAATGAATGCCTTTATCATTTTTGAATGTGCATGTGAAATGTAATCTCAACTAGATTTAAAGTAAGTTCTAGAGTGACAACTTAATAGGTGAATACCACATACAAAGAAATAATCATTATCGATCGAATAGGCTCAAAAGGTCACGATCAGGGGTTTTCAAACTTAGCTCATTCAATCTCAAAATTCATCACCAATCGCAACAATTTGTTGTTCAATCATGATATGAAATCTCTAAATTCAATTGATCTATACTTAAAACTTATATACTTCTTAAGATTATTACAAATCACCTAAACAATATTTTTTTTTATTTTTTTTAGGAACAAAGACATGTAACTGATAAAATGCATCTCAAGAGTTAAGAATAACTCCTTACTCTGCCATTTTTTCCACACCCCATGTATCTCATAGTTTTACTAACTAACTAAATAATTTTTTTTACTACTTCTCCCCTAACCTAAATCAGACATTGTCCTCAATGTCTTCTAGGGCAGAGAGTTTTTTTTAACATAAACACACAATAAAGTAAACCAAAATGCTAAGAGTAAAACCAAAAGATTATGGAAAGTTACAAATGAAGAGTGGTATCTGAATTCTGCTTCTGATTGCTATATGAAGATTGCCTACCTATTTGCTCAACTAATAGATCTGGTTTAGGTTCATAGGTTTGCAGTTGATCAAGCAACTGATTAGCAGTTGGTGCAGAAATTATGGAATGACGAATCGCTTGGGGTATGAATCTTGTTTTCATAGCATGATTAAAAAAAGACAAGAGATCATCATTAAAACTATTAACATTTAACAATCCTAATAGTTTAACCCAATATACAATGCTAGAAATCTCATCCAACATTTCCAAACTACCAGGTAAAGTGATAAAAGCTTCAGCATGGTAGAACATACGTCCCATTCATTCAAGCAAGCTTGAGACCTGTAACTCTTGTCCTAAGGAAAAGATGTGATCTTCCAACTCCTTCACCCTTTCACTCAAACCCTTACTTCCATTAATGGTTGCAGAAATAGCCATACTTCCCCTTAGGCCCAGGATGTCTCCCCCGTATGCAAAGTTGATCTTTCTAGAAGTTAATGCATTTCCTAGTTCTTTTACTGTAGTTAGAAACTCTCCATCCTTTCCTGAATAAGTTTCCCCAAAAATGCAAATAGATTTAAACCTATATTTTAGTGTGATACTCTTTTTCTCTTCTTTACTCTAGGACAATTTGTGTTTACAAGTGGAAGAGTACATATTTACAAGTGAAGAGTGCATATTTATACTATTAAAATAGTGACAATAAGATCAAGCAAATCAGGCATTTTTTAAAGAAGTTTGAAAAAATTTCTGACACGAATGACCGATAGACCATTGTGTGAAGAAATTAAACAAAATGAGTAAAGAAAGTCAAAATTTATTGGAAAGATAAGACAGATTAGACAAAAGCATGATTATGAACAATAGTTGTGATTTTAGCTCACATCTTCCTCTGGTTTTACGTCTAATAATGGCTTAAACGCTTTCTATGAATTGAGGATTTGTTTCCCATCTAGTTTTCTTATAAACTGGTAAATAGGGTCTTTTAATGTCAGATTCCCAATACAGTAGTTCTCTTTTTCTTTGTTGAATATGTTCATTAAATCGAGAAGAATACGATGAACATCATCACTCAGATACGTCTCAAGAGTTTGAATGACATCATCTAATGACTCCTTACTCAGTCCACCTTTATTAATTGAATTTTATCTTCTCAATTTATAAAAACGATATCTTTACTCTTTTAGTGTTGATCACATGTCCACCTTGCACATTTATGGCAGACATTCATTCTTTTAGCTCTTTTCTTTTTGAAGTAAGAACTTCTTCTCATTCCTGGCATTTGTTAATAAATGACTCATGAATCTCACCTGCTATATGTACCTTAGCTTCAATGATCCAGAATACATCCTCAGGAAGGCCTAAATGCTTGAATATCTTCATTCTTTCAAGTCGACAACTATAGATCTTCCTGAGCACATCTTTGGGAAGAGTATGGAACCTATTTTTAAGCTTTGCAAGAGATTCCTCCATGTTAACTTGAAATGAAAATGATGGCAACTAAAATTTCTAACTCGGTGCAGAGTGTTTCAGTGAGTAGGAAAGAAAAATGAGCAAGAAAAAAAAGTTTTGGGTTGCATCCCAAATAGCCGCCCTTCTTTAACGTCTTTAGCTAGACAAAAACAAACCAATTGACCCTTTTTTTTATTTTTTATTTTGTTTATTTTGTTTTTGTTTTTTGGGTACACATAATACAAAATCAATAGTAACTGCACCCCCACAGTTAAATGTCACATTATCCTTAATGTGAACAAATAACACTGGTTAGTGGAATTGAAGAAATCACCATATCCTCAATGTAGGGATAACAAAAACTTCTAAAATCTGAATTTTTTTACCAACTGAGCACAACTCACAAGTGCCACCATTCAAATCAATAGTCATTAAATATCTATCACATGCAAAACTAGATTATAACCAGCACTCATGTCCAAAACATGTTATAAACAATCAATTCAAACAAAACAAGGAAACTATAAGGAAACTCCCCTCTCAATACTTGTCTTGTGCTCTTGAATGTTCTTGATTGTAGCTTCTAAAGTGGAATACATCATTAGGGGCTACCAGAAGTCCTACAAAATCAAAACAAAACATCAAACCAAACCTTAGGTTTGCCTCCTAAGCAGCGATAAATTTATAGTCTTTCGCCAGACTTCCCAAAACAAACCATAAATCAAAAGTATCAAACACCATGATTATCCTGTCTTTATTTCTTTTCAAGCAACAAGGGTTCAGACACAAGAAATGATCATTCAAGATAATTAATTGTACTTCTTCAATCATAGACAATTTTAGAGTACAAGTATTTACTTAATTCAAATAAAGCACAACATGCATATATTTGTAAATAGATTTAGGAGCTTACAAAAATTTAGAGCATCCTACAAAATCCACTTGACTCTTATCAGTAAGAGTCAACGCTTCAATAGGAGAGACATGAACAACAACTTTTGGAGCATCCGCATTAATTTCAACATCAAAATAACAAGAATTAGGTTCCACAACCGGAACCTCTTCTAGACTACACCCACTATTCTCTCCAAAAGTGATTTCAAGTTCCTTATCACATTCCATAAGAGCTAAAGTTTCATTCAATTCCACATCCTCAACTTTCTCACAATCATCATCATCAACACAAGATATGGTCATCATGCTTAAAGAATTATCTTGCCTTATAGTCTTGAGCGATGAAACAATTTGACTCACTTATATTCCAATATTTTGGACACTTGACTCAACTCTAGTGATAAGTTCCTTTTGCTCTCTACTAAATCTCTTTGATGATTCCATACACTCCTCACATAATCTTTCTAAATTAGATTTTTCCTTATACTCAAGGGTGTGTTCTTCACTATGTGGATAAGAGTAGAAAGGAGGATTAATTTCATTAGGACAATATTTGACATATGGATCCAAAGGCTCTTATTCCTCTAAAATTCCACTAGGATAAAAGGAATGATTAAAACAAGTTTGGTTTATAGTGAAATCATCTCTCTCATAATGACTGGTAGTGCTATATGGATAATGCTCATAGGAATGATACTATCCACAATAAGCATAAGAAAAACAATTATAAGGAGAAGAATTTTCAATCCAACCAACATTTATATTTTCTTGTCTCATTCCATCCACATGCATTCTTAAAAAAGAACCGAGATTTGACAATTTGTCACTGATTAAACCAAATGAATGCTGTGAATAATCCATTTTTTTTATTTTTTTTGAAATTTTAATATGAAGACCAAATTAGTATTAAAATTACTTGGTATTAATATTAATGATAACAATCCCCGGCAATGGTGCCAAAAATTTGTTACAATTATAAATGATTTATTAAAAAGTGCAAGTGTACACTGTCATAAACAAGTAATATAGAAGTGAGTAGTGTATCGTTTCCACGAGGATTGATTACTAAGTACCAAAATGAGTAATTTTAATTCTATTTACTCGATCGATTATTTGGTGATTGGGAATACAAAATAAAAATGATTAAATATGAATGCAATTAATATGAAAATAACTATAAGAAAAAGCCCTAGGGGTCAGATTTCACTTAAAAAATTTTGGATTGAATCACTTATCCATTATGATCCAATTTATTCCACATGATTGATAGCCAAGTTTCCCTCGTTTAATTACTAGCCTCTTTCAAGGTCAAGCAATTCTATAATTAAATGTTAATCCAATATATTCCTATATGAATTCAATCAATTAATCATACATTAAGATTTATGGAACTCATTAAGACTACACAACTCATATGAATATATTCTTATTTCATATGCAAGTTATAATTTTAATTATAGGATATACATAAACCTTAGCAGCCTCCTTTACTAGGGTTTTGTTTTCTCCACCATTTTGGTGGGTTGCTCTTCCCCTTCTAGTGGGATTTTCTCTTCCCCTTCCGGTGGGGATTTTTCTTCCCGCCCCTATGGCGTGGTGCTTGTATGTCTCTCTTCTACGGTTGTCTGGTGACAGAGTCTTCCCCATCTATAATGGGATATGGTATTGGGAAGGTTTGTCACACAGAGATGATTTTAGAGTATGGTGAATTGGCATCAGAATGGTGGAGTAGGGACGAGTGGTGATCTAGGCCTCCTTCACAAGAAGATTTTCAGAGGTAACATATTTAGCGACACTGGTCTCAAATGCGGTAGTTTCTATGGTTTGGGTATGGATATGGTAGAGGATCTGAGGTGGGTACCTCCTTGGTCAGTAGGGATGTTGCTCATAAGTGATGAAATGCAAGTCCGTCTTCAATTGAAGCCATCAGAAGAGACGATACTAGCGGCAAAGGAGCAGATTGGGGCGGTAAAGCACAAAGCTTCTATGATGAGGATGGTTATAAGGGACGATGTTAATGCTTGCTTTGGTAGTTTGAAGGTGAAGATGAAAGCACAGAAATGGCTGAGACTATGGTCCCAATGGACTACAATGGGAATGGAAGGGTTTAAAAGATCTAGTCTCCGCAATCTCCCAAAAGTCTTGGTTTCTGTTTGGGCATGTGTTTTTCTCCTTGAGAATTTGATAATCTCAAGGAAATCAATTAGGAATCTCCTTTACGAGTGTATTCCCAAAGAAGAAAATTTCGCTCCTTTCTTGGTTGTCAAAGCTTCTGTGGTTGGGTCTTACCTGTCTAATTGGGTAGAGCAACCTCCACTTCAGTTGCAGACTTGTGATAGAAAGACATCTAGGAAGTCCTTGTTGATATGGTTTACATTTGTATTGGTTACTACTCTCCATCTTGTCCTGTTTCAATTCGTAGGTCTTAGTTTTCTTTTTCTTGCTTTGGTCTCATAAGCTAATTTCTATTTCTCTTGTTAAAGTTGTACTTAATCCTTTCGTTTAATGAATTTCCTTGTTGGCAAAAAAAAACTTATAGGATCTACACACATGCATCTCCTTCCGGTCTCAACATACATATTGACATCATTCAAAAAATGGCCAATCAATTGAAAACATTAAGAACAATAATTAAAACTCAATCATGAAGGAAAAATTAAAACTAGATTTAATAAGTTAATATTCAATCCGTCATTAGTAAGCTACATCATCACCTTAAGAAAATGGAAATTTAGCTCATGATGAAATTAAAAACAAAACCAAAATAAATTGAAAACCTTATAAACATTGCATAAAACTGAATTATTAAATTCTAAAATACAAAGATACAACTACAAGATGCATGAAAATGGAGAAATCTAGCCTTCCTTATAAGAGGTAAAACCTTCCATGTAGGTAGCAGCTTATACCATCCATAAAGGAGGACTACCTATACTGTCCATAAAGGACGTCTACCTAAGCCTTCCAAGATGGAGGCATGTAAAAAAGTAATACAATATATGAAATTACTTCTATGATAGTTTCAATCTCCTTTAGAAATAGCACCTCACTCTCCAACTCTAGCTCGTCCTTCTTTTGTCTGAGAAGGTGCTCTCCCCGTTTTCTCCACGAGTATGCATATTTATAAGCTCCAATATAGAATTGAAGGGTTTGAATATCATCTATGAATAGGAAAACAACCCTCCTTCTTTGACAAATTGTGCTCTCTCCATATCCCACCTTCATCTTTTACAAAGTCTTCATGCCTCACTCTCTTTTCAATCCTGTGGATCTCCTTTCTTCTCCTTGTTATTTTTTTTAAATAATGGAGTATAAGTGTAGCTTCTTCTTTTGACCTTTTAGATCAGCAACTTCAAGTTGCTTTTCTCCACTAATACACTGCACCTGATAAAAACAAACAAAGATACTAATATAAACTACTACTAATAATAACAACATTAACTCTTTATATATATATATATATATAGTATTATAAGCGGTGTTGTACATGGCTATTAAAAGAAAAGCAAGAAAATATTATATAATAATAATAGTAACAAAAATATTTATTTCAAAATCATTATTTTTTATCAATACACCCCAATTCATTACATTAAGCTTAAATATCGTCCACAAAATCATCATATAAGGGAGAATAAATATGCAAATATTTTACTTATCACCCCCCAAAACCAAGAAGCTAGAAGACTAGCGGGATAGATCCAAATTGTACAAATTCCATTCCGACCATTGCCATCAGATAGTAGACTACATCACACTTAGGCTGGAAGTAGCAGAACTCCGTAAGCACGGATACCTAACGCATTTATTAACCAACAAATAGAAAGCTACTTTGTCAAATAACGGTACTAACTATGTAGGTCCATCACCAGTGGAGCCACCCAAGAATTCGAGAACCATCAACTGCATAACAGGAGGCTCAAATATCAGTGGCATCACCTACTTGGCAGCAAAGCTCCATGTCACACTCTTGCCAAAGGATCCCAACCAGAAACTCGCTAAGGATGAATGCACTAGCCAAGATGATGGTCAGATCACGTTCTTTGAGGACAAGATAAATGGACTAGACCAACCACACAATGACACATTTGTAATCTCTATCATCGTAGGTAATTTTCATATTAAACATGTGAGGGTTTATCTAAGTAGTTCAGTCAATATCATATACTTGGAGCACTAGATAAGACTATAGGAGAAATAACCCTCCTAGCCTATGTAGTGGGATTGAACATACCGTTCAAATATCATGTGATGGATTGTCCATTGGCATATAACACATTGTTGGGAAGGTCATGGATCCACAAGGTGAAGGTCATGTCATCCGCCCTTCGTTAATTAGTGAAGTTCCAGACCCCTTAGGGGGTGCGCTAGATGAAAGGAGATTAAAGGATAGCTAGAAAATGTTACCAAATGACCTTGAAACCTACAGAAAAGCAATCCGTATAGCAATTATAGGACCTGCCCTATATGGAAACACAGTACACTGACTGGCTTACTAACGTAATGGTACCAAAAAAGAATAGTAACCACTGAGTATGTATAGACTTTACTGATTTGAACAAACTATACCCAAAAGATTCTTTCCCATTATTGCACCTTGATTCTTTGGTTGATGCCACATCTGGACATGAATTATTGAGTTTTATATATGCCTTTCTGGTTATAATCAATTCCTAATGCACCCTAACGATCAAGAGAAAACGGCCTTTATAATTGAACGATGTATTTATTACTATAAAGTTATGCCTTTCGAACTAGATAATGAAGGAGCAACTTACCAAAGATTAGTCTATAAGATGTTTGTAGGATAGATAGGTAAAACCATGGAAGTGTACATTGATGACATGTTCATGAAGTTCCTCTATTTGGACCAGCACGTGGCATACCTTGAACAAACCTTCAATTTACTCTGTAAGTACAACATGAAGCTGTACCCAGAGAAATGTTCGTTTGGCGTTACCTCAGGTATGTTCCTGGAATATCTAGTATCGCACAAGGGGTTGAGGCAAATCCGAGCCAAATCAAAGCTATACTTGACATACCATCCCCAACGTGGGTCAAAGACATCTAAAAGCTGACAGGTCGGGTGATAGCCATGAGTATATGCATCTTTAGATCATCTGAGAAGTGTTATTTGTTCTTTAATACCTTAAGGAAGAATATGAGCTTCAAGTAGATAGAAGAATGTGAAAATGCACTCCAACAGTTGAAACAGTATTTAACCAACTCATTATTACTGTCAAAACAAAGAAAGGTGAGACATTGTACGTTTACTTGGCTGTGGCGCCCAGAGCTATTAGTGTTGTCCTGGTTAGAGATGAGGAAGGTAAGCAGCACCCTATCTATTATACAAGTAAGGCTTTTAGACGCTGAAACTAAGTACTCTCTACTTCAAAAGCTAGCTTTGCCACTTGTTTCCGCATCAAAAAGGCTTCTCCCCTACTTTCAATGCCACCCCATTACGGTAGTAACTACTTAACTTTAAAGAATGTATTGCATAAGCCAAGCCTATTAGGTAGGTTAGTCAAGTGGGTCGTAGAACTAAGTGAATTCGATATAACCTACTTACCATACACTACAATAAAATCCTAAGTCCTAGCATACTTTGTAGCTAATTTTAGTCTGGACACACAGTTAGACGCTGATAAAGAAATACTATGTGTAAGT
The DNA here is from genome assembly GCA_963242795.1 of Inga leiocalycina. Lineage (NCBI taxonomy): Eukaryota > Viridiplantae > Streptophyta > Magnoliopsida > Fabales > Fabaceae > Inga > Inga leiocalycina. The sequence goes on along the minus strand of OY725329.1, from coordinate 11,125,023 downwards.
GGTGAAAACTAAGACTTGAAATAGACATTATATGGATGGTTCGTCAAATGTAAATGGTACATGGTTAGGCATAATGTTAAAATCTCAGGGTGGTAACACTATACAATAGTTTGTATGTTGTGGTTTCAGAGCTAATAACAATGAGTATGAAGCTTTGATTATAGGTTTTCAACTTGTGAAAGAAATTGGGGTCAAAATACTGAAAGTCAGGTATAACTCGTAACTGGTCTTAAAGCAACTAGATGGTACGTACTAGAAAAAGACCTACCACAAGCTGGCGACCTCTTTGGCTAGCTAAACTTTTCTAGGAGTTCTAAATAACCCAGGTCGGTAGGGATGACAATCGAGAAGCAACACACTAGCCAATTTGGTATCCTCCATTCAAACCGACCAAACAATGTCAGTACTGTTAGTTCACCTACGATTCTTGGCAATTTACCTAAGCTCAAGTACGGTACAGTCAAATAACCTAATGTGGGATTAGAGGTCCCCTATTCTACGATACTTATAAGACAACACCCTCCCAGAAGATAGGAATGAAGTTCATAGGGTGAAGGTTTGAGCTGCCCAATTCTGTATTATGGATGATAAACTATACAAAAGATCATATACAGTACCACTCATGAGGTGTGTCGAACCAAAAAAGGCCAATTACATGCTAAGAGAAATTCTTGAAGGAAAGTGTGGAGACCATATAGGGAGCAAGAGCTTGGTACGCAAGACACTTAAATCTGGGTATTATTAGTCCACCTTGTAAAAAGATGTTGTTACCTTAGTCAAGAAGTGTAATAGGTGTCAAAGGTTTGCCAACCTAATGCACCAACCACCTGAAATGTTACATACCATCACCCTAGCTTGGTGATTCATGAAGTGGGTAATGGATATAGTTAGAAAACTACCCATGGCTCTGAGGAAGGTTGTTTATATGTTAGTACTAACAAACTACTTCACCAAGTGGGTTGAGGTAGAGTCATATGCACAAGTATAAGAACATAATGTTATTGATTTTGTCTAGAAGAACATTGTTTACAAGTTCATACTACCCAAAGAGATAGTTTGTGACAATGGATCCTAGTTCATAGGGCATAAGTTCAAAAAATTCTATTAAATATGGTGAATAAAACCTTACTTCTCCAACCCACACAACCCTAAGTCCAACAGACAAGCAGAATCAAGCAACAAGGCCATCATCAACTCACTAAAGAAGAGGCTTGACAAGGTAAAGGGCAGATAGGTCAAAGAGCTCCCTTCTATCTTATGGGCATATCGAACCACCTCTTACACATCAATAAGGGAGATGCCTTTTTCCTTGGTATATAGATCCAAAGCAATGATTCTAGTTAAGGTTGGGATGCCCTTTTTATGGTATAGTTAGACAGATAAAGAGTCTAACAAAAAAGCATAAGCGATTAGCTAGACTTACTTGACGAGCATTAGGAACAAGCCTTGATTAGACTCGCAACATACCAACAGAAGATAGCTCGGTACTACGATAAGAACGTACGCACAAGACGGTTCAAAGTGGGGGACTGGGTTTTACGGAGAGTCTTCCAAAACACTTAAGAGACAAGCGATAGTAAGTTAGGTTTGATGTATAAAGGTCCTTACCAAGTAACTAAGATAGTAGGACAAGGCACTTACTAGCTAAGCAACAAGAATGGAAAACTCGTCCAACAAAGCTGGAACGCCATGCACCTTAAAAGGTACTTTTTAAGCTTCCATTCTTCCAATTTACCTACTACGTTATCATGCTTACTAATCTCATGGTCAAGGCACAAAAACATGATAATCTACACCATAAATGCAACCATAACATACAACCAACGCTATAAGCTATATGGTCTGGTTGTATTCAGTAAATCTGATACTAAAACCCCACCATTTATTCATTTGCATTTTGTTGGTTTCCTTAATAAAAGACTTTCCTAGTTTGATTTTTCACGGTCTATACAATGACTATACAGTTGTTGTTCTTTAGTCGAAATTCTTTATTGATGTACTTGTCAAAGTGATGTAACTTTGCTAGTACTTTGATCTTCACAATGTGATTTGGTCATTTAGTGAAATAAAACCATGTTTTCTTATCCTGATCAACATTTTAGTTCACACATGAATGAATTACTTACCTATTAAACTATGCTTGGCATGCCAAACCGATGCACCAAGCATAATCTTACGCCAACGACACGTCAAACTAACTGAAAGCACTCTAATCCAACTCTCTTAAGTTTGGAGGATCCAACCTTCTTAAGGTTGGAGGATCCAACCTTAGGGGTATCCTATGGACGAACACAAACTGGTTCACTGAGATGTGATGTGTATACCTACTAACCAACATATAATACTTAATAAGAGCCCTATGACAAATATGCACTAACATACCAAACACTTTGAAAAATAAACACCCATATCAGCACAATAGAGATGAATTCAAGAATGTGCACGATATGATAATTAGCTAAACAAGTCTTATTTAAACTAAAACTAACACTCCTGAGTTGCTAGCCTTACTATGCATAAAACGTAAAGCATTATAAATTGTCATAGTGTTAGGGTGAACCACACCCAAAAAAACCATACACGGCCAAACCAAAATAAAATACATAAATAGTATCTAAAGAAAAAAGGGGCACATGCGCCCTCCATCACTTGCCATCTTATGCACCAGCCGAACCATCCTCGGCACCAACCATATAAGTAACCTTGGCAACAATTGTATAACTATCCTCTATGCCACTAGTAGGGTTGTCATCCTCAAGCTTACCATCAAACAGTGACTCATACTCATCTATAGTCTGATCAGGGTCCTAATTGGCCGACTTTCCATCCTTGAGCTCTTTCATGAGCTGGGTACAAGTCTTGAAAATTGATTCCAAAGCGATCTTGTCTAACTACTACTTCAAGCCACCATTTTAAGTCTCAAGGATTACCATTTTATATTTGGCTTCAGCAAGTTCTTTAAAGGATTGCTCCACCTGGGCCTTAGGCTTGGATCGTAAATTAGACAAGCATAATACCTCTCATTGCAACTGCTGAATGGCTTTATCCTTCTTAGACACTTGCAGAACCAACTTCGAAAACTCCTTCTCCAGATATTGCAAGCTCAAGAAACCTTGCAATTTAAAGGAAAATGGTAAGACAAATACGGTGTATTAATAGTAAAGGATAAAAGCCAAGAATGTTGCAATACCTAAAGGGTATGGGTGACACAAAAGCACAGAGAGTCAGACAAGCCCTGAGCCTCAAGTATGGCGAGGTCATTAGGGAATAAGAGGCGACACACTATAGGAAGTGCCTGATAAGTGTCAAAAAATAGAGAAGTTTCATTGGGAAATTGGAGGATGAAACCTCTACCCCCAAATGAACCACCAATGCTCTTGCGCTTCCTGCTGAGCCCAGTCATAGTCTTACCCTTGTCCAGGCCCTCAAAAACCATTGACGTTGGCACTACCTACATAGGAGGGGCACTTGACTGATCAATAGCCCTAGACTGAAGCTTTACTTTGGCTTCTTCCAGGTTTAGAACCTTGAATAGTTTAGCCTTCATGATGGATTTCGCTTAAAAGAGGAACATATGGTCAATACAAATCAAAATCCAAGGACAACCAGATGAGTTGGTACGATACTATATGGTGTGTCCCTCAATACCTATCAGTGGCTAAGATAGCCAGAAGACGCTTTGTTCATTCCCCAATACCACCTTTTGGTGCCTTCCTATTCTTGCTCACGTCTGCAAGAACATAGTATAAGAATTTAACGTGGTTTGTACCTCCCACGAGTCAGGGGGAAAAAGAACTTACTAATAAGATTCCACTTAGTGTGGACTTCCAGACCTTCTTTAACTAAGAACTGAGAATCCACAAATACAAACCTCTCCTCCTACCCATGATCATTGATTTGGCAATTCTTAATTGGAACTGTGTGTTTGGTCCAACCAAAAAGGGTGTACAGTCCAAGGTTCCTCATTAGTAGATAGTAAGATTCTAGCAGGTCATCCACCAAGAGTTCGATCCATAGTCGTTTAGCAAAAATCTCTACTAACATAGCTACCCTCCAGACATGGGGTATAAGTTAAGAAGGAGCAAGGTCGAAATGATAACATAATCATACAATCAAAGGGGGTAAAGGTATACAAGCTCCATATCTAAATAGTTCAATATACATAGATGCCCAACCGTCAACATACTAGTCCACTCTTTTGTTTGGAAAAGGAGCCCTCTTAGGAATATGCTCAGGAATTCTGTAGGTTTTACGGATCCTCTTAAGGCTCTTACACCTATGGTAGAAGCTAGGAATCCTACTAACATACTGGCACTCTTAAAAATTACATCTAAATCTTGGTCTCCCTTGACGGTATCCTCACTATCTTGGTCTGTCTCTTCTTCCTTACCAAATGGTACGTCAGTCCCATGGTTTCTCCTAGTATAACTGGTGATACTAAAGGATGAACTTTCTGATTCTGAAATAGTAACCTACAAAAAGTAAAGGCACAAAAAAGACAAAATCATACAGGTGACAATGCCAAAGGTAAAGCAGTTGAAGAACATAAAATCAAAAAGGACAGAACCAAAAAGGGCATATTTCATCACAAAATCTAAAGACATTCAACATCGATGGTTCAGAATGTCAAGACCAAGAGTTTAAACCACCAAAACCAAATCGATTCAAGCAAACACAGAAAGAAGACGGTTCAACTTCACAACCAAGTCATAAGATCAGAGGCGAAGAAGGATAAAAAAATCAGAAATGAAGCCTAACCTTAACTTATCAAACTCAAATTTCAAAGAACAAAGTCAAAGAAACTACGAGCAATAACTATTTGCATAAAAAATCAAAGAAGTAAAGCAAAAAAGGAGAAAAGGAATACCTTTGAGGGGTGACTCGACGGAGGAAAGATGGATGCTTTTGGTTCCACCTTACAAGAGCCGAAAAAGCTTTAACAATGTGAATGAGTGCCAGAGAAATTAAAGAGTAAAAATATGTGTAAGAAACCACCCAATAGGAGTTAAATAACTTACCAGGATCATGGAAGGACACCTCGGGAAAGAACACCTGGCGCAAAAGAAGGTTTAAATGGGGTCATTAGATCTGTGGAAATGTTCGATAGATGAGATTGAGTCATACTTCCAAGCCAATAGCTTATTGGACTTAGGGAGTGGGGGACTTATTGTATACCTAGAATCTAGCACATTAGGCCCACGAGGGTAGAGCAAGCCCAGTAAGAAGGATCTGATCAAGAGTAAGCGAGGCCCATTAAAAGCAAACTTACTAGGCTGCAAGCCTCGACTAAGTCCATAGTTTCCATCAAAATACCCAGTCAACCCACCAACCAATAGGAGAATTGAAGATCTGGGATAGTAGGGATGGTAACACCTACTTAAATCCAAGAATATCATAACCGATGATTCTGAAGAGGCGAGTATAAATCAATCAAATACTACTTCCCTAAGGGGATGGAGACTTCTCCTTACTTGCTATTCTTCGCTTATTTCTATCCTCTGGTCCGATGTTGTATTACTCAAGCTCTCCTACCATCTTTTGATCTTTTATAGCTCTGTAAGCACAATCAACGAACTATCAATAATATCTTCTTCTCTTATCTTTCCTACTACCTTTTGTGAAAACACATGTTGTTGGTAACCTAATAATTAAAATCTCTCATTACCAAATTTTGGTTAAACAACCATTACCATGAAGAGAAAAATGACATCAAAATTTCATTCTCCAAAGACAAAATTGAGTGGTTCAACCACCATAAAGGCTTGACAGATAAATTGGACAAGGGTACAAGAGTTGTCCCTAGCTTCCTTCTTGTGCTTGTTTTGCCAAAACATTGCAAACTCGGGACCATGGATAGTAAACCTCATTATACAAGTATTCACAGTTCCCTTAGCATTAGTGTCAACGATTTATCACAGACAAAAAATTCACTTAGAGAGCTTCCATTTCTAATTTACTTCTGGCTTGTATCGTGACATGTTAAAATATAGCAAAGTACATGTGTTTCTCTGAAGAGCCTGTTGGAGAGCACGAACTTAGTTTTTGAACATTTGCTATTATGTTATTCTCTCCCTCAACCAAACAAGACCTGACAATCCAAGTCCTCTGGTTAATCATCGCAATAATAAGAAGCACAAATATTTATTAGGTATTACCCTTACATTAGAAGTATTTTTTTCCTGGGCGATGTGTCTGTTGCCTTTATCATGTGATTGATTGTGCAAAAGCTTTCACTCATCTTTCATATTTAATCACCCATTCATTTTTTTATCAATCTTTTTTTTATTTAGTTTTGGACATATAAATCATGTCTAAATGTCAGAGTTATGGAAGGGATTAACTTTGTTTTACTCCATCTAATAAAAGAATTCAGAAGCATGTGTAATCCCTACCTTATAAATAGTAATTATGATTCGAAAATATGTAATTAAGACGGATTAGAGACCAATAGTTAAATAAAACTTATTTCAATCCCAACCTTACAGTAGGGTTTTTCCCAAAATTTCTTTCAAAATCTCTTTTAAACCTAATCTCAAATTTCACAATTTGAATATAATTACTCTACGCAGTCAAATCACATTTATATATCAGAGTGTACAACAAAATCTAGGCAACCCCCGGGTTTCATATAGATACTCAAGGTTTGCAAATTCCCATTTAGGGGATTACACAAAATCATATCTAAAGTTTACATCCCAAAATATATATATACAGTAATCCTAATATCAAAATTGATAACCAACATCCAAAATCAAAATCTCCCTAAGGAGTCCTATCCGCCCTTGATCGTCTCCTTCCCCTAGTAGCCACTTGCCCTACCTGAAGGTTAGTCAAAGAAAAGAATGAGATTCAAAGAATCCCAGTAGTAACAAATCACTTATACCATACATAATCACAAAGCAAGCAATGATATCATCAAGCAGCATCGCAGCATCAAGCACAACATGTAGGCTGCCACATATGCATATAATCACATTGTCTCATTCCTCGTATTCCACAGCCCCAAAGGCATAGTCCTCCCACCGTCAACACCGATGGGCTGCGGGTCAAGAATTCACAAATAGCCTTTCAGCTTTCACATAATCATATCCCCCGTATTCCACCGCCTTGAAGGCACGATCCTCCCACCATCAACACCGATGGGATGCGGTAAAGATCTCACAACAATGATAAATCAAACATATAATGTATCACATATAGTATAAGAAAAAGCATCACTACCTTGTTCTTTCCTGGTGTGCTCCGGCAGAGTTTGTTCACGAGCAAGGCAAATATCAAACCCTATAACCAAAAATCAAGGATGATATGTTATTATCTATTCCAAATTTCTTATATTCATAACACTTAAGGTTGGTTATCATTTGAACTCTTTAGGTGGCTACTAGAAGCCTAGACACATGCCTAAAAAGTTGGTAAGAACTACACTAAACACCTCTTTTTCAGAAGTATAACACTGATTTTTGACTTATTCACTAGAGTGAAGAAGGCCTCACTCGAGTGATAACGAAATTTGCACTCCAGCATGGAAGCTTACTCGTGCGAGTACTTGCCCGAGAGCAACCACAAAGACAAAAAGTGATCACAGCACTCGAGTGATGGCCTCATACTCACTCAAGTCTTACAGAGTGAAGCACAAGAAGTGACTACCCGAGAGCAACAGAAACCCTAAAATGAGAGTGCACTTGAGCACTGGCTCTAGCACTTGAGTGATGACCTAACACTTACCAGTGTTAAGATACACTCTTGAAAAATGGCATGCGAGAAATAACCCGAGACGCGGCCTCATAATACAAAATACTCCCGTACTAGAGTAGAACAAGGTTCACTCGAGTAATGAACCAAATCACTCGCAAGTAAGAACATATACTTTTGCTTTCACCGCGTAGGAGTGCAACTAGAACTGAAGGAAAAGAGAAAATATAATGTTGCACTTGAGTGACACCCCTGTGCACTTAAGTGAGGCTTATCAGAAGCCAAAACGCAGTAGCTGACAGAATTTTCCAAATTTCCCGCCCAAATGTCCAATGGCTCCCAAACTCCACAAATAACCCATTCTCACTCAAATTTTCATATGTAACCCATTGGAAACATTAAAATAATCAAATTGTAACCCCCTTCGTAATTATGATTTGAAATACGTAATTAAAATGAAATAGAGACCAATAATAATCAAACTCATTTACTATCCCTTCCTTACGATAGGAGTTTTACAGTTACTTTTGAAATTTCTGCCTTCCTTAGTCTCAAATTCCATATTGTGAATATAATTACTTGTGCAGTTAATTCATATTTATATATCAAAGTGTACAACAAAAATCCCAGCAACCCCCAAGTTTCATATGTAACTAAAGGTTTATAAATTCTCATTAAGGGATTACACAACTATTTCCAAAACAATTTTTACAAGATATACGGTGATCTCCAATCGAAATATGATAACCAACACCAAAATATAAATCTCCCTAAGGAGTCCTATCTGCCCTTGGTAGTCTCCTTCTCCTTAGAGCCACTTGCCCTGTCTGAAGGTTAGTCAATAGAAAGAATGAGATTCAAAAGAATCCCAGTAGTAACAAATTACTCATACAACATGTAATCATAGAGCATGCAATGACATCATCAAACAGCATCATAGTATAACACAACACGCAGGCTGCCACATATGCACATAATCACAAAGTGTCATCCCCAGTATTCCACTGCCTCGAAGGCACAGACCTCCCACCGTTAACACCAATGGGCCGCGGGTGAAAGTTTCACAAATAGCCTTTCGGCTTTCACGTATAGCCTTTCAGCTTTCACATAGTCTCATCCCCTGGATTCCACCGCCCCGAAGGCACGATCCTCCCACTGTCAATGCCGATAGGCTACATGTGATAGACCCACAAACAATGATTAATCAAACATACCATGTATCAAATATAGTATAAGGGAAAGAGTCACTATCTTGTTCTTTCTGAACGTGCTCTGGCACGGATGACTTATGAGCAGGGCAAATATCAAACCCTATAAACAAAAATCAAGGACGATAGGTTATTCTCTTTTGCCAAATTCTTATTTTCATAACACTTAAAGTTGGTTATCATTTGAACTCGTAGCTACTAGGAGCCTAGACATATGCCTAAAGGGTTGGGAACACTACACCAAAGATCCCTCTTTTGGAAGAGAACAGACTGATTCTCAGCTCTTGCACTCAAGTAAGGAGATGGTTTGCACTCGAGTGAAGGTGGCTCACTTGTGCGAGTGCTTGGCTAAGAGCAACCATTGAGACAGAAAACGATTACAACGCTTGAGCCCTAACCCTAATACTTGAGTGATGCCCTCATGCTCACTGAGTCTAACCGAGTAATGCACAGGAAGTGACTACCTGAGAGCAATCGAAACCCTAGAATGGGAAGTACACTCGAGCACCAGCTCTAGCATTGGGGTGATGGCTCAGCACTTGTGGGTGCTAGCACACACTCTTGACAATTTGGCCACGAGTGACAACCCGAGAAGCAGCCTGAAAGTGCAAAATACATACTCACTCGAGTAAGACCCGAAGCACTCGAGTGATAACCCATATCACTCACAGGTAAGGAAGTGTACTTCTGCTTCCTTGGCGAGGAAGTGCTACCAACATTGAAGGAAAAAGGGAAACATAATACTATACTCGAGTGACACCTTGGTGCACTGGAGTGAGGCATATCAGAAGCCAAAACCGCAGCAACTGACAGAATTTTCCCCAGATTTTCTCCAAAGTGTCCAATGACTTCCCAAATCTCCCAAACAACCTTTCCCCACACAAATTCACAAAAAGAACTCATTGGACACACCAAAACAACCAAATTCCCATTACAATGTCATATTCTACATTATAACCACATTGAACCCCAAAACCACAAAATGATCAATTTGGTTTGCCAAAATTTCAAACTAATACTAATGGCTCAACGACACAATATGCCACTAATTCCACCACCACACATTAGCCAATTCATGCATTTTAAAATTATACCAAAATCAAGGCAAAATCACAAATTTCCAAAACTTAACCAATGCTCATAATGAACATGTCAAAATACTTCAAATACTCATATCTAACTCTTCCCAAGGTTGGTTTCTTGATTCCCCAAACTTTTTAATTTGTTCAAACTCTAAAACACTTTCTTTCAAAATTTTACAACCATCAAGATAAAGCTCTCATCAAGGTGGACAATATTAGAGAAGAGTATTTAAGCATTAAAGAACCATAACTACATCAAAATCTCACATTTCCCTTTCTCTTTCTTCCTTCAATCCCAACGAAAATGGAGGCTAAGGAGAGAGAAAATGATATGGAGATGATGATCAGATTTTTTTCCCTTTTTTCCATGCTCAAAATCGACTTGGAGGAAGAGAGAAGAGAGGTAAATAAATTTTGAAAGTTTGACCAAATCAAAGGCCTACATTTAAACACTTGTCAAGATCCTGAGTCTTATTACATGGAAACACATGGACTCAAAGCACATGATTCCACCCTATAAATCACTCAATCCTAGCCATTGATCCTTAAATTACAAAGGAGTTTCCTCTTCGATAACTGACCAAATTGGTCGGTAACTTTTCATTTTTCCCATTTTGCCCCTGATTATGGCAATTCCACTTGAATCACCACTAAACACATTTTATCACTCCATATCGCCTTAACATGCGCCCTCACTCTTATTTAATTCAATTTAGATGTTAATCCACAATTGAACTTAAATAAAAGGTTTGGGCATTGATCAGAACACATTCGAATAGTAATTCACATCATATTCTTTCTAAGTATTTAATTAACAATAATTACACCACTTGTGAAGTAATCAGCCCTTAATCCCAAATTGAGGCATTACACAAATTCTCATTCTAACAAGTTCTTGCTTTGGACACCATATTCCCATATATTCCCCAAATGCATGAATTTTCCATCTAAGGTTCCAAGCTAATTTCAATTATACAAAGACACCATATAACACCAATTCCCACATAATACACTACCAATTCATTCATTCCAATATGACTCAAAAATCAAGGGAAAATCCATAAATCTCAATACTTAACTAGTTATCACCATAAATATATTAAAAAGCATCGAATACTCACCTCTTTCTCTTCCCAAGGTTAGATCCTTTATTCCCACACTTCCAAATTTCTTCAATTTCTCAAACACCACCTTTCAAAAATCTAAAATCATGAAAATTTAGCTCTCATCACCATGAACAATGTTAATGAAGAGTGTTTAAGTACACAAAGTCATATGGAGCACCTACCTTGCATTTCTTTCTTTCTCTTTCTTCCTTGCTTTGGGCGATAATGGAGTTGAGAGAGAGAAGATGAGATGATGATGATGATGATGCAGATTTTCCTTTCCACATGACCACTTAGCTGACTTGAAGGGAGAGAGAAGAAAGGAAAAGGGTGTTTGAAATATTGACTTGATCTATGGCTCACATATGGACACTTGTCAAGATCTTGGTTTCCCTTCCATGATCACATATGAGCTTATATACAACAATTCCACTCTCATACTCAATGAATATCAACCATTGATCTTTGAATTACCAAGGAGTTTCCTCTTTGGTAACTGCCCAATCGGTCGGTAACTTTTCGTTTTCCCATTTTGCCCCTAATTATGGCAATTCTTACTGAACCACCAACAAACACATTTATATCATACCATTCTTTATTTATGTGCCCTCCCCTACCTTTAGGGTATGAGACTTCCCCCCCCCCAGTTCAAATAAATTTCGTCCTTGAAATTTGTCTCACCACATAACCTATAAACTCGGATGCTTCTTCATAACAGCTTCCGTTTCATAAATTATTCTTTATTGGGATAGTCCCTTCAAGACCACCCACACCATCGGTGCGTCACAAATCTGATTCCTGCAAGAATCTTACACAAACTTAACGTGTCACAGCTCAACGCCTTTCACTTCATCATCTTACTGATCACAGTACCCGGAGACACTGTTACATACATGTGATCTTCCTTTCAAACTCGAGAGGCTTCCACCTCATTCGATCATAATCCAAGTAAACTGAACTCGTTCATCCTAACTTTGAGCCTCCTCAATCACAATCATCAAATCATATACAAACTAATGTATCGTGCTCGGTTTCTTTTCAACCACACAACACTCGGGCTTCTCATAATCACCGTATAATTCTGCTATCACCCTATCCAAGTAATAACGCCATACCTTTGGCACGAACACAAATGCAACATCGTTGCCACGAAACTGTAATCGGCCCATGACACCCTTGGTCGTCTCCTTCCCCTTAGAGCCACTTGCCCTGTCTGAAGGTTAGTAAAAAAAAGAATGAGATTCAAAGAATCCCAATAGTAACAAATCACTTATACCATACATAATCACAGAGCATGCAATGATATCATCAAGCAGCATCACAGCATAAACACAGCACGCAAGTTGCCACATATGCATAAAATCACATTGTCTCATCCCCCGTATTCCACCGCCCCGAAGGCACGGTCCTCCCACAGTCAATACCAATGGGCCACGGGTGAAGAACTCACAAATAGCCTTGAGCTTTCACACATAGCCTTTCGACTTTAACATAATCATATCCCTCGTATTCCACCGGCCTGAAGGTTTGGTCCTCCCACCGTCAACACCGATGGGCCGTAGGTGAAGATCTCACAACAATGATAAATCACACATATAATGTATCACATATAGTATAAGGAAAAGCATCACTACCTTGTTCTTTCCTGGTGTGCTCCGGCACAATCTGTTCACGAGCAGGGCAAATATCAAACCCTATAACCAAAAATCAAGGATGATAGGTTATTCTCTATTCCAAATTCTTATCTTCATAACATTTAAGGTTGGTTATCATTTGAACTCTTTAGGTGGCTACTAGAAGCCTAAACACATGGCTAAAGGGTTGGGAAGAACTACACCTAACACCCTTTTTTCAGAAGTATAACACTGATTTTTGACTCATTCACTTGAGTGAGAACGAAATTTGCACTCGAGCATGAAAGCTCACTCGTGCGAGTGATTGCCCGAGAGCAACCACAGAGACAGAAAGTGATCACAGCACTCGAGTCCCAACCTCAACACTCGAGTGATGGCCTCATGCTCACCCGAGTCCTACAGAGTGAAGCACAAGAAGTGACTACTCGAGAGCAACAGAAATCCTAGAATGATAAGTGCACTTGAGCACTGGCTCTGGCACTTGAGTGATGACCCAATACTTGCGAGTGTTAAGACACACTCTTGAAAAATTGCCTACGAGTGACAACCCAAGACGCAGCCTTATAATGCAAAATACTCCCTCACTCGAGTGGAACAGGGTTCACTTGAGTGATGAACCAAATCACTCGTAAGTAAGAACATACACTTTTGCTTTCACCGCGTAGGAGTACAACTAGAATTGAAGTAAAAGAGAAAATATAATGATGTACTCAAGTGACACCCCTGTGCACTTGAGTAAGGCTTATCAGAAGTCAAAACGCAGCAGCTGACAAAATTTTCCAAATTTCCCACTGAAATGTCCAATGGCTCCCAAACTCCACAAACAACTTATTCTCACTCAAATTTTCATATAGAACCCATTGGAAACATTAAAACAACCATTCTAACAATAATTTTTTGCTTTGGACACCACATTCCCATATATTCCCTAAATGCATCAATTTTCCTTCTAAGGTTCCAAACTAATTTCAATGATACAAAGACACCATATAACACCAATTCCCACATAATACACTACCAATTTATTCATTCCAATATGACTCAAAAATCAGGCTAAAATCAACAAATCTCAATACTTAACTAGTGATCACCATAAATATATCAAAAAGCATCAAACACTCACCTCTTTCTCTTCCCAAGGTTAAATCCTTGATTCCTACACTTCTAAATTTCTTCAATTTCTCAAACACCACCTTTCAAAAATCTAAAACCATGAAAATGTAGCTCTCATCACCATGAACAATATTAATGAAGAGTGTTTGAGTATACAAAGTCATATGGAGCACCTACCTTGCATTTCTTTCTTTCTTTTTCCTCCTTGCTTTGGGCGATAATGGAGTTGAGAGAGAGAAGATGAGGTGATGATGATGATGCAGATTTTCCTTTCCACATGCACACTTAGCTGACTTGGAGGGAGAGAAAAGAGAGGAAAAGGGTGTTTGAAATATTGACTTGATCTATGGCTCACATAACACTTGTCAAGATCTTGGTTTCCTTTCCATGATCACACATGAGCTTATATACATGCAATTCCAGTCTCATACTCAATGAATATCAACCATTGATCTTTGAATTACCAAGGAGTTTCCTCTTCGGTAACTGACCAATCGGTCGGTAACTTTTCGTTTTCCCGTTTTGCCTCTAATTATGGCAATTCTTACTGAACCACCAACAAACACATTTATATCATACCATTCTTCATTTATGCACCCTCTGTAACCCCCTCACTGTAATTACATCCAAAATATGAAATCAAAGTGAAATAGAGACCAATAATTACCGATTATCATTTAGAATCACCTATCTTGGAAATAAAGTGTTCACAAAAATAGTTTAAAACACAGGTAACCTGGTCTCTCAGTCACATTAGAATATAATTACCTGAGCAGTTCAATTGCATTCATATCTATCAGGGTGTAGAAATTAAAATCCTGACAACTTCCAGATTACATATATATATAGGGTGGAACATTTCACTAAAATGGGGATTACAAAATCAAAACAATATTTACAACCCCAAATATATACAGTAATCCTGTTCCAAAAATAGATAACCAATAGTCTTGATCAAATATGTCTAAGAAGTCCTATCTGCTCTTGGTTATCCGCTTCTCCCTGGAGCCACTTGCCCTATCTGAAAGGTTGGTCATAGGAAAGAGTGAGATTCAAAAGAATCCCAATAGTAACAAATAATTCATATCACATATAAACACATAGCATGTAAGAAATCATCATACATCAGCAACACATATCACACTCCACCCTCATCCCCTTTCTCCGCCGGGAAGGCACACTGCCCTACCCGAACCGTTGTTAGCTAATCAGGGACTGTTCGCATGGCAGTACATACACATAGCCTTATAGCTCACATAGCTACCCGGCTTTCATAATTGGCCCGTCGGCCTTCACAATTAGGCTTTCACCTAATCACAAAGTCACACCTCATCCTCATCCCCTTTCTCTGCCGAGAAGGCACACAACCATTACCTGATCCATTGTTAGCTACTCAGGGACTATTGGTATGATGGTGCTTACGTATATCCACAAATGTTGCAGCATACGAATTCTATCACAAATCAATGATATAACACACATACAATGCATCACATATGGTATAAAGAAAAATTCACTACCTTGTACTTTCCTGACGTCCTCTGGCACAGTCGGCTCACAGGTACGACCAATATCAAAGCCTAAAACCAAGAGAAAGGACATTGGATTAATTCCTTTTCCAAGTTCTTAATTTCATCTTACTTGATGTTGGTTATCATTTAAACTTCTTTAAGTGCTTATTAGAAACCTAACATATGCCTAAAAGGTTGGGTGACACTACCCCAAAGTTCCCTCTTTTGAAAAGAAAAATGTTGAATCTTGGTCGCGTCACTCGAGTGAAGATGGCCTCACTCGAGTGATGGGGCACTCGTGCCCGAGTAAGAAGCGTCCTCACTCGCGAGTGTTTGGCTGAGAGCAACATCTTTGGCTAAGAAGTGCTCGTTGCACTCGAGCACCAGGAAGTGCAACACCAAGAGTGTTTGCCTGAGAACACAGACCACTTCCAAGGGAAAACTCCACTCGAGCATGCCCATGCTCACTCGAGTGGAATCATATCTCATTTGTAAGTCAGGAAGTGCACTCTTGCATTTCCACTAGAAAACACCGTTGAGAAAACCACGAAAAACAGAAATTTACTACAGCACTCGAGTGAGCTCATCCTCCACTAAAGTGATGCGTATCAAAAGCCAGAATCGCAACAACTAATAAGGTTTTCTAAAGTGACCAAAACTGATCCCAATAGGTCCTAAACTTGTACCAAAGCTTATTCTCACCTAAAATTCCATAAGGAACCTATTGATAACCTCAAAATACCCAAAATCATACCCCAAATACAATCTACCCTTAGATCTCCACATTCCACTCAAGAACCCAATCATCAACACTTTTATTCCCCACTTTTAAATCAATCCCAATCAACTCAAAATACCATAAGCTACCAATTCAACAGTGACACTCTCTCCAATTCCTACTTTCATTTAACACCAAATTCAGGGCAAAATTCCAGAATTTACAAAACTTAGCCAACATTCAAAACATAACCATCAAAATGCATCAAATTATTACCTCTTTCACTTGCCACAACCAAATCTCTATTTCTCCAACTTTCAAATTTGAGCAAACACCAATTCACCACCTTCAAAGTTCTACAACCATAGAAAGAAAGCTTCCAACCTCATAAACAACATTAATGAAGAACACTTGAGCATATGAAAGCAATCACTTACTCAAAATTAAGCTTTTCTCTTTCTCTTTCTTGGTTCAACTACACTGAATGGAGAGAATGGAGAGAGAAGATAAAAACTCAGATTTTCTCTTGCCCACACGCACTTAACCGACTTAGAGGAGAGAGGGAAGAGAAAATAAGTTTGAAATGTTGACTTTAATCTAAGAGTCCTCATAATAACACTTGGCACAATCTTGTTCCTTCCCCTTGATTTCACATGATTTCATTTACATAGGATTCCACCCCATGGTTAAATCCTAGCCATTGATTTCTTTGACTTTTAATCTCAACCGTTGATCTTCAAGTTACCAATGAGTTTCCTCTTCGGTAACCGACCAATCGGTAAGTGAATTTCCAATTTTGCCCCTGATTATCATAACCTTTGCCAAATCATCATTAGACTCCAATATAAGCTTAAACATTGCTTACAACATATTTACAACAATATTAACAATAATTACATCATTAAGATCATAAATAGCCCTTAATCACAAGTTGGGGCATTACACCCTCCCCTACCTTTAGGGTTCAATTTAACCTTTAGCACACAATTAAGCTTAAATGCAGGGTTTAGGCACTGATCAGAACACATTCAGATCGTAATTCACATCATATTCTTCAAAAGTGCTTATTAACAATAATTACATCCACTTTTGAAGTCATTAGCCTTTAATCCCATTTTTGGGGCATTACAGCATGCACTGACATGCTTAGACTATACTAACAGGTATGAAGCAAAAGGGGGGGAAAATATGATGTCGCATTTATATATAAGAGAAATAAGATACAAAATCATTTTCTATATTCATGAACATAAATTACTATAAATTGAACAAAGATAAAAGTTTACTATAGTTAATGAATATAATCTATAAAGTAAATTAGATGAGCTATGCTCTTCCATCTCTTTATGAGAAGAGGGAGCATGACATCATATTCTCGCATTTATTAGGTTGATCACTTGGTCATGCGTCAAAGTATCCCTAATGTAGAGTTAATGTTACTCATGAAGAGATAAATTGTTAGAGCATTTATTTATTTTATTGATTCTTTCCTTGAGTGTACTTGAAACACTTATTCTACTTCACATATAGCACAATTTTTGTCTATTACTTTAATTTCTCTACTAAAGAGCGACCGACCAGTAAGCTATAAGAATTGGATGATGTAGTTCTTCAGAGTCTGATGAGTATATCTTGAAATGGTCTTTATGAAACATGATTGTTCATGCCATAATTTCACAATAATATAGCAATCTGATTCATGAGAGTTTGGCACTCGTAAATTGGTTAGATTGTGGAAGTTGAAATTGTTTATCTGTTTATTATTTGTTGTTAGTAATGTAATTTTTATTCAGAAGTGCTTTAGGTTTTTAGATAATTAGTTTCTGAAAATTGAAAGGGAAAAAAAAGTCAATTTGGAGGCAGCATATCATATTTCTCAAAATGGGGTTTCTTAATGCTTGTTTGGGATAGCTTAAGAAGTACTTACAAGTGCTTTTTACGTAAATCGAGATAAAACTCTTCTCACATATTTACTTCGTATACCATAAATCATGATTAAAAAACACTTATAAGCTAAAATTAAGCTATCCCAAATAAGTTTATGGTAGTGATAGATTATCTACCAGTGGCTTGTAAGACTTTTACATAATGTTTTTTATTTCACCTTTTCTTTTGCATTCTCTCCGTGCTTTTGGGATTTTTTATTACCCTCACGTTTTTGTTTATTTTTTCGGATTTGCAACAACTTGGTTGATGAAGTAGCAGCATCTCTATTCTTAAATAGTACAAATTGAGCTGAAACTGCTTGCACTATAGTATCAGCATATATATGTCCTTTTCCTGTTTCATTTCAGCAGTTTATACAATTTTTTTAGCAAAAGGATTTTATTCAATTATTTGCGTAATATGTAGGAATCTTTTTTTTAATAAGCGTACAACTTTCTTTTAATTATCTTTTATCATTGGAAAAAAAATAATATGGTCATTATGTTTAATCTGTCCGTGCATGATGGATTGTGTTTATTCCTTGATTTGAATTATTTCTCATAACATCGTAAGCATTTCTATCAGCTCTGAGACATCTTTATGAAAATTAATAAAATTAGGAAATTTGAATTTATTTATTTTCTCTAATTTTTTTTGCTATTTTATTAGTAATTCTGCATCAATATTTACTCATTCAATTTGTTTGCTTCATAGACATTAATATTGTTTACGTTGCTTACAATCTGTTCAACTGTTTTGATGCTTATGATGTGTAAGGTCATATGTGCTGTCCCCCCCCCCCGGGGTAGTGGGGGTTGATTGCATATGAGAAAAAAATGTGTGATGATGTTATAATATCGCAGTTGTACCTACTGATGGATCGGCACGTTGGCAACGAGATAATTTTTTTTTTTTTTATAGTACATGAAAAACTACAAACACCTCAGAAGCTATCCTCCTGAGTCTACCTGCGATCTCGACCTATTTTGATCAGTAAGTAATAAGCTCGTAATAACTATAGGAGGTGATTCAGTGATATGGAGATCCAACGCCATCTTCCAAGCCTCCTTTGCCATGGCGTCTGCAACTATGTTAACATCACGATTACAATGTAACATTCCGACTTCCCAGTCACGATCCATCAAAGTGCGAATCTCCATGATAAGTTGAAAATCTGGGTGTTCTTGAGACACCGTTGCGTAAATAAGTTCCATGACTTCACAACAATCACCGTTGCGATGAGATAATTTTAATTTGAAATTGGTTTGTTTTAAAATGGACCGCCATGACTAATTTGTCATGAGAATGATTTCACAACCTTATATGCATGTGTTTGTTGTTATACAAAGTACAAACAATACTTATAAATTCTTCCAAAACATTTTACCTTTGTTTATGCATATTTACATTTTGGGCTTACCAGCTATTTATTTCATTTGAATAAGTTAAAATGATTAATTATGGAAATTGAAGTCATGTCATTTAAATTTTAATTCAACTCCGAAAGTTACGATAAAAATAAAACACAAAAAATATGAATGAAGAGACAACATCTACCTCAAATATGAAAAAAGAAAGTCCTTAGATTAGACAAAGTAGATATTAAATTAATCATTTTGCAAATGTTATGATGGATTTTGATCATAACAGATTAATCACTCCGTGCAACGGGAGAGAGAGATATCTAGTTAGTATTGACAAGAGATTGGCAGGATGGAAGAGTCATTTACTTTCCCAAGCAGGCAGGCTAGTATTGATTAAAAATTCCTTATCTTCCCTTCTGGTCTACCCCTTTTCCAGTATGAAATTCTCTAGGCACTTATGTCATCAGATAGCCATGAAAATGGCTAATTTGTTTTGGGGTCATTCTTCTACTTCTAACAGAATCCATTGCTTGATATGGGAGGAAGTGTGTCTTCCAATAAATGGAGGCGGGCTGCAAATAATACAGCTTGAACCTTTTAATTCTGCTATTTTGGCTGAGCACATTTAGAGGGTTATCCATAATCAATCTTCTTTGCTTAGTAAAATCCTGATTGATAAATACATGGATAGTGATCAGAATGATAGTTTCAAACTGTGTTATAACAGTTCTTCTCTTTGGAGATAGATTGTTAGAGAGGGGAAGGTAGTTTCAGACCGTCTTACATGGCAGGTTGGAGACAAATCTGTCATTCCACTTAGTAGTAGCCTTTGGTGTCCTTTACAACAGTCTAGTTGGTTATATCCCTCACTGAGGGTTGCTAACCTTATACTGTGCTCAAGGGGGAAATGGACCTATCTGTTATTATTGTTTTCTCTTTATCCCAAGTAGGTCGTCCAACCATTTGCGTTGCATTCTCTTCCTCTGTCTCAAGCTCATGATACGGTATGTAAGGATTTTGGGCGTACCTGGAATCCGATTGACTCATTAAAGTACCCACACGAAACCGGAGCACCGATGCGAACCCCGATCACATTACACAGCAAATATACCAAAGAAAAGAAGAGAAGACAACATTCTTATGAGAGAATCTTTTAGAGAGAGAATAGTAATATTCGGTATGTTATTTCTTCATTAGTATTCTCCCTTAATCCCACACATTATATATATAGTGTACGTACGGTTACATAAGAATAGATGTAACATTTTAAACGTACGGTTACATAAAAATAGACGTAACCTTTAAACCACAAAGGTATCATTCTTTATAACCCGTGTCTCTCCATGAAGCCCCTCTTGAATTAGGCTTGGACCTTAATCCACTAAGGGTGAACTAATATATTCCAACACGGTAAGATGGTGTGGTAATCAATCTGGAGTATATACGGTAAGAGATGGGTACAAGATGTTGCGATCTTTAACAAGCCAGGCTTCTGATTTGGTTTGTATGCTAAGTGCAATGGTTTGGCAATCTCAAAATTGTCGTTGGCAAATCTTCTTTACACTCTCCCAGGCTCCTGGTAGAAGACGAAATATTAATATTCGAATCCTCTTCAACCAGAGTCACTTTCATAACCATTTGTTCCCTCGATAAAATTGGATACACTGCAATTACAACTAATGGCTCTAAGAGATGCAATGTTTTTCATTCTGCAGCAACGTGTGATTCTGCACTCTCTCAATCCTTTGCGCTAATATGTAAATAAGTTAAGATTTCTCATCAGAAAATTATTATTGAATCTAGGTCCATACCTTGGCAACCCTATTATCTCCTGCAGGATGTCTACCAATTGTTACAAAACTTTATAAATTATGTTTTTATTTGGTAATATATGATTATATGTTTCATCGGGAAAAAAAAGTGAGGGCGGAGTTGAACTTCAACGGCATGTTCTAATATTTGTATAAGATTTAGTGCACTAGCATGTATTTATTGAAAAAGATTAAAAAAAATGCCCAATTTGTCATTCTAATTATATGATAAGGGGGAAATTGGGAATGATTTTACCGATGAGAATGATTTAAATGTAAATTAATACAAAACATTTAATAATTTAATGTTTTTAAGTAACGATATCTTGCATTATTTAGGATTTATTTTTCAGACTCTATATCAATACTCGTAAAATCATGTGTAGATAAAGATTAAATGGTTTCTTTTTTCTTGTTCCCCTTATTAGAAATAAGTCAATAATCTTGTAATCTAATGTACATGAGAACTCTTTTAATTTGTGGTTGGGAAATTCGGCGTTCAAAAGAAGAGTGAATAATAATAATAATAATAATAAAAGAAAAAAATGTTTTTAAAATAAACAAGTTTCAATTAAATGGTGTGATTAAGACTTACCGCTTCTGGTCAAAAAAGAAAAAGAAAAGACTTGCTGCCAAAGTTTTACTGAAAAACATTTTGAGCATTATATTGGAGGAACCTGTTATTAGGTTCAAAAAATTCACCAATTTAATATCAGTTAAATCTAAAATAATAATAAAATAGATTTCATATTTTCCATCAAGATTCCCATATTTATAATTATTTGAATTGATATTTACAACTTATTTTTTAGCAAATATTTTTAAGATTCAACAATCATCTTCCCTTTATCTTAACTTTAATTTTTTTTATTTCATCAAGGATTTTCTCTTTCAAGACTTAAAGCGCAAAGACCTTTATCTTAACTTTAATTACATATTAAGAAACTAAAATACTATTTCCTATCCATCTTCATTCTGGGATCTATATATAGCAAAACCATGCATATATAGAATAAATAAACAGAGTTGTACCAAAAAGAAATAAATAAAGAGAAGTTGTACAAATATTCATAGATAAGCATTGTTCATGAATGTAACATTCCAACTTTTTAAACCAAATTTAACACATCGATTAAATAACCTATCATGATAATAAAAAGTTAAAACTCAAATAATAAAAATTTCCATGGTAGAAAGTTCTAAACAATAGTTTAAAAAGCTAATCAAGGTAGAAAATGAGAAAACTTAACAGTAGAATGTTAACCCCGATTAATAGAACGTAATCAAAACAATTTGATAAATCATTTTCTAAACACAACGGAAGTAAGTAATAGGGATCCTTGATAAACAACTGGACTTCAGGCATTCGAAACCCAACTATACAATAGTCCTTCCACAAGCCCAGATAACAACTTATTAAATCTCTTAATCCAAATTCATTATCACAAAATCACAGCAATAGGGAGCTCCTCTCAATAATAACAAACATTTATCGAATATCTCAATCAAACACTAAAACCAAAGTTCACAATACTCAATTTATATAGAATTCTCAAATCATGATTTAAATAGTTCCTAGGTCATGGCATTACATACGTAAATAGGAATGACAAATGATGACATGTGTAAATAAAAGGAACTTTAATGAGAGCCTACAACTAGACTCACCCTCTTACCAACTTCCCTGCAACCCTACTCATATTTCACCTGAAAAAAAAACATAAATATAGCAACCGTGAGATCCAAAGATCTCAGTAAATATTGGTTATTTAGAAATATACATGCAAACCAAGATCGAGAACATACAGCTCTAAAATCAAGTTCAGCTTACAATAATTAATTTATATTACTCTTTACATAAAACATTTAACAAACTAGTTCTCGATTCGGTTATCAAAACCCCCTTCCAAATAGGTTCCAAAACAATTGAAAATCAAAATTCATTTTCCAAATATCGTTTACAAGAGATTTCACAAAAACGTGTGCCAACCTTGTTACAAAAAAATAATTATACAAAAACTTTATCATATTCAAATCATAAATCACATATATAATATGCCAAGTAAATGATTGATGCACAGATCATCCTTATTACCTCGGACTAGCCTTATAACCGCTGACTAGAGCCATAAGCTAACACATAGTCCAACAGAAACTCATTCATTTAACTAGATTGTCTCAAGCTCACCAGTTCTTAAAATGTACCTGGCCAAAGGTGCAGAGCTCAAGTTTGGACTATGGCTCCCCTCCTTAAAAGAACAAAACTAAGAAGGTGTCACATGTCTCATAACTCCAATGCAATCCCGACCAAAGGAAAACATGAAAGAAGGGCCCTGACAAGTGCCATCCACTATGCACCGAGTGATAACATGCCACGTGGTATTAACTTACACAAAATCTCCTATCACAACTCCACAACCATCCAATTGCATCAAAGGCAATCAATCACAATCATGGCATGTATATTCGAGTTCCAAATCATAAGTATGGCTCCAAACAATATTGATAAAAAAAACATTATCTCAATAATCATGAAGATAATAATACTATTTCAACTCAAGGGATCAAAACAAATGTGTTCATCATCTAAAACATAACATCATTTCCAAATCTTTCCATTATCACACACAAGCATGCTTAAACAATTTCCAAAATACAAATCCGTGAGTTCTAATAAACACAAGAATGCTTGAATAGTTTCTAAATATAATATTAGTTTCTATTGAATATACAATTTCAAATCAAGCCCTCCATAGGCACAACAAATCCCAAAACAATTTAGTGTGTATATATATAGTTGACAAGTATATAAAAAAATAACCAAGGTTACCTCTACTCCAAGCTTATTATTACCAACACTTGAATGCTTCCAATTTGCCAACACCAAACAATCTAACTTCAATCTACATAATTATTATACAATTTCTCATTACTCAAATTACCAAATAAATATTCAAGATAATTACATAGACTTAAAGTCTCTAACTCTACCTCTGACTTTTAAATCTAACTTATAATGTCTAACTCTTCGTTCTAATGCCAATCCTATCATTTCTAAATTCCACTAATTCATTTGAACTAAAAACTAACTCAAAATAATTCAAATTGATTAAAATCCCCAATTTCTCCCATTTAGGGTTCCAACCGAAATGGGTAATATCAATTCTACCTCCAATAAATTTAACCCAACCATTAAACTCAAGCTTGATCTGTAAAACTATCAGCCTCAATCATAACATTTCTCTAACAATCAAAACCTAACTCTAAATCTCTCAATTAATGTAATATAAAAATTCTAAACCGATTAAATGTCAATATTTACTCACCTCTACAAGCTTATGGTTCCCATTTGTTGAAACCTCATACCGTTTTTTTTTCTTTTGTCAAAGATAAAACCTCATACTTACTTCAAGCCCTAATCTTCAAACTTGCTTTTCTCCTATCACAATCTATACTTTTAGAAAGCTCTCAATGAACAGAAAAATATTTGGGAAATAAGTGTGGTGATTGGGGGATTTTATGGGGAAGAAATGAAGCTCAAAAGCATCTCAACTTCTCCATTAATGGAGTAATGGAGCTACAGGACAAATAACGAAACAGACGGGTGGCAGTGCGGCGCACGACGGTGAAGGAACTAACAAGATGATTATAAAATAGTGATGTGGATCCCACTTTTTATTTTTATATTATTTCATTCTCCTTTAATTCTTTTCCTTTTTGTTTGTTTGTTTGTTTTTGTTTTATTCTTTCATTTTCTTCTCCTCTTTTTTTCCTTTTTTTTTTATTTCCACTTCTACGTTTTCTTCATAACATAGAAAATTATTTGTAACATCCCAAATTTTATTCCCCAAAAATATATTATAATTAATTGAGAAATTCAATAAAACGGTAAATATTCATAAAATTTGGAACTTATGAATTGTGAAATATTCATATTCATAAGGAAATAGGCAAATTAATTCAAGAATTGAATTAAATTACAAAGGTGATAGCAAAACCATAATTTTGCCAATTTAGCCCAAGATTAATTATTTTCCAATTAATTGGATTTAATTTCAATTAATCAAGGAAAATAAAAGAAAATGCATAATTAGAATATTCTTAGTGGATGTATGCTTGTGACAAGTGTCACATTATGGTCACTTGATGAGATCAAGGGCTAAGAGGCAAGAAGACCCAAATGATATGAAGGCATGGCATAAATTATGAGGAAGTATGGCATAAAGTGAAAGCATAGAGGGAGGAGGTATGGTGCAAGACAAGTGCCACCATATCATCTCTTGATTAGATCAAAGGCTAGAATGAAAGAAGAGAGATTTCATAAAACACATCCCTTTCTTTTCCTTTGTCATTTTCATCCAACACAAGAAGAGAAGAGAGAGAGAGAGCGCTCAAGTTCTAGAGAGAAGGAGGAGGAAAAAGTTTAAAGTAAGTGTGATTTCTTAAGAGTTTTCTTATGATTTTGTCTTAGATCCTTCTCTAAACCGTGACTCTTCATGCATCCATGATCTTGAAGACACCATTCTTAGCTCAAGAAGAGAGAGAGGAGATTCCTAGAGAGAGGATTCAAGATCTCAAAAGGTAACCTCACAAACCTTAGATCTAAACTAGTATGGTATTGTTGTTGAGGTTTGTGTTTGGTTTTAGTGATTTTTGTTAAGTTTGTAAATTTGGAAAACTATAACCCTAAGGGGTTATGCTGCCCAAAATCCTTTAAATCATGATTATGAAGTGTTTAAATGAGTTAATCAAGGATTAGAAGTGAAAAGGTACAAGTTTTATAAGCTAAAACAAAAAACTCCATTTTTCCAATTTTTGACCAATATTTCGGCCAGCACATATCTAAGGGAAGGAGTTAGATTTTCATGAAATAAATGGTTCCATTAGATTCAGTGGGCAAAAATAGGTGGGGTCATAGTTGGGCACTTTTTCGGTAACGGCCGAAAAAGCATAATTATGAAAACGCCACTGAAATCTCTAAATCAGGGCTGTCAAGGGTATTTTCATAATTTGACACTGAATTTGGTGATTTTGAGCCCGGAAATGGATTCCTTGGGTGAAAATAAGTTAGAATAGCCTTAGTCAAAATTTTGGGAAAACATGCCATCGGGCCAAGTACGGAGGGGCCGAGGTCCTGGGGGCATGTTGGTAAAATTTCACCATAGACTAATATAACCACCAGAAACACTATGGAAGTGTCTAAACTATACATTTGACGTTCTTGGACCGAGTAGAGAACCCGAGGTATTGGCACGCAAATCGAGGCATGTTATTCGAAGATCAGAGAAGGGCGATTAAGGTAGGGAACTTACCTCTCCTGCATGTATTTGATATTTGTGCTAGTGTATTGATACATGTTATTGCTTTTCCTGATGATGTGAAACATATATGAATAATTGAAGCTCTGTTTCTATTTATACTATGGCCATACGTATGTTAATTGAAACATTGAGCACGCAGATATGTCATTGTGTGAGCATGAGTTATGTAATGCAAGCATGTCATGCATTAAGCACTTATCTTGCATGCATATTGGTATTACTTTCCTACTGAGATTCTCCAGAATCTCACCCTCCCCTACCAACAATTTAGACATGAAAAGACAGAACGTATGCTGAGAACAATAAAGAGAACCGTACGAAGGGGATTGCGATGGTGGAGCGAAGACGAGAAGATGTCTTCGTTCACTGAGACGTATTTAGACACCCACGTAGCACTATGAGATTACGTTAATTGTAATTATCAAGTACGAACCCGTATAGAGAATTTCCATAATCGCGCACATAATATCAATATATCTATGTTATTCCTGTGTTGCCCATTGAACTGAGTATCGTTTCCACAAATACTCTGAAATAGGTGAAAATAAAATGAGGGTGTGACATTATTCATAACCCATTGAATCTTTAAGAATAGTACCAATGATTAAGTTATATTTGTGTATTTTTTCTCAAATAAAATCTTCATAACATATAACTAATCATAATCATTTTGGTATTAAGATATTTTAAATACCTTTATTTAATCCCTCCACATCTTATTAAGTTATCTCTCTCTCTTTTTCTAAATTTATAATATGGGATTATTATCATAAAATTTAATCCATTTGTGATAAACTCTTTATACTCAAATAATTATATGGTAATTTCCCATTCACATAAACTAATCTCATTAAATTCAACTTATTACTAATAAATATACTACTCAAAATTTCCAATCATATTTTATTATTCCTTTTTTTTTATCTCAAATTACGCATTAGTTTACTCTACACCTCAAATGACTTAATCAATTGCTTCCTAATAATGCTTAAATAATATGAGTAAAAATTGGGATGTTACAATGAATATTATTGGTATTTTTTAAGCAAGATTATTTATTATGATAACAGTATATGTAGAATCTGTACATTCTTAATTAGGGTAAATCCAACAGTATGGTTAAATTTTCAGTTTTTCACTGCTTCCTCTTCGTACCTGTTTTTGGGCGTGTGTGTGGGCTAAAACTTTTAAGCTGAGAGACTCAACAGAAAGCTAGGGATCAAAAAGAGCAAAAAGTCAAAGAAACAAAAGCTATTCTCCTTCTTCTTCTTCTTCTTCTGTTGTTGAGCTGTTTCAGTGTTTTGAAAAGCATGGGCAACACAGTTTATATATATCAGTTCCATAATCCTGCTTTTTCCTCAAATAACAAAACTGAGATGACCTCATTTGGGGAAAAATATTAGTTACATCTGCAATCCACTTTGTTTCTTATTTTCTTTAAACAAAATATTGCCATATGTCAAGTCTGAAGAAGAACCAGCCACCCATAATGATACAATATACTATACATTATAGTTTATACTTTTGCCCACAAACACATGCTAAATTTCTATCAGTCCTGCAATTCTCTAAATAATTTCCAAAAGTCGATCATCATATATATATATATAGATATAAGGTGTCTGAATTAAATTAATGGAGAATATTGTTTGATAAGATCAGATATTTAGAGATAAGGAAATCTAACTATGATATATAGCCACATCCACACTCTCAAGTACTGACTGTGAGGCAAAAGATTCACAACTAGCAAACTTTCTTGTCTGAGTGAGAGAGAGAGAGAGAGAGTCTAGTCGAACTATATGCACTGCAAATTTTTAGCTTTTCTTTCCATTTTTTTCAGTTTAAGAAAAAAACAAATACAAGAAGAAGAAGAAGAAAACCTGACTCAGGCTTCTCCCTCAGCCCTCTTCAC
Organism: Inga leiocalycina; assembly: GCA_963242795.1. Classification (NCBI taxonomy): domain Eukaryota; kingdom Viridiplantae; phylum Streptophyta; class Magnoliopsida; order Fabales; family Fabaceae; genus Inga; species Inga leiocalycina. Next base: position 11,096,622 of record OY725329.1, on the reverse strand, counting down.
AGGATGTTTACATATATACAGATTAATACTTTATATAGGACACACGAAAGCACAAACACATGAGTCTGATAAATGATCTAATTAAAGCTTTTAAATTGTCCAATAGGAGCTTCTTTTTTATCAGATCAGAGAGAAAGAAAGAATGATAAGGAAAAAATAATTAGGACATCATGCAGTCACAAGGATGCATATAACTCTTTGTTTTTATTTCCATTAATTCTTCTCCTATTTAGGAAACAAAGAGAGAACCAGAAGAGAAGAAGGAGGATATATAGAAAACCCAGGCTTAAGTATTTCTAGGTACTTCATAATCATCCCTTCCATCTTCATTTACAAGATTATATACTAATAATAATATAAAACTAATCATGAGAGCAAAGAAGGAATATAATACACCTTCTGAATATATAAAACCTACCCCTACCTTCTTTAAGAAGAGCCCCCATTCTTTTTCCTAAAACCCTTCTTTTAGAGACTCCAATAGTCTGATGATGATCTCTTCCTATGAACTCCATCCTCCTAGCTAGCTAGGTAGCACCTTGATATGATCCCTTCTTTTAATTTCTCTTTGCTTCCTGATCAAACACTTTATACACAGTACTATTAGGGCTTTTTTCCCTTCCCTTTTCTTATTTTTTGAGGTGATGATTTATTGAAGTGCATGACAAGAGAGAGAAGGGAAGGAAGGTGTTATATAGTGGAGGGAGAGAAAGAAGAGGTTTGTGGTGGTCCTATGGTGATGGTCATCTTTGGTCACTAATAAATGAACCAAACGTGGGGCTTGTGGTGGATCATATGATATGTCCCAGAAGACTCATCAAGCAGATAGCTTATACTTTGGGTCCCAAACTTTACTGGCAGAGAAACAATTATATAAAAACAAGAAAGGAATGTTCAAAGCCATACAAAACACACACTTCATAAAGCAGCTCCCCTATAATCTCTTCTGTTTCTTTTTTCTTTAATTATTATAATATTCCAAGAGAATGCAAATTTTCAGGTCCATATAAAAAAAAATAATAATTGGGCATTTGAGGGGGAATCTTTCATAACCTCACATATATTTGTGATTGTAGTAGGTGCAGTAATTAATAATGAATAGCATGCTGAAAAGTGATAAGCAAAATAACTTTCTAATAAAAGTAGTAATAATAGGTGGAGAAGTAATAATAACTTCACGTTTCATCCTTAAAATGGATACTCTAATTGACAATCTTGAATGTTTAATCTTGCTGAAAATATACGCATGGATTAGATTGTAAAGGAAAAACATCCTTTTTATAATGTTAATTTTTATGAAACACGCACACATAATTATAATATGCTTTCGTTTTAGATTTCTTTCCTCACGATGTGGCAAACAGTAGGTTAAAAAGTACAGGCGAAAAAAAATAAAAGAGTAAAAAAGAATGCAAGCTAAACTCAAGGCACTAACCCAATCTAATAGTTAGATTAATGAATTCCATTTCTGGAGGGTTAAATAGTTCGATCAGCATTTATAGCAGTAGAAAATTTTATGCTTGTTAAAATCATATTGTAAGTCTTTTTTGAAGAAAATTGTATATTGAATTTTTTAGATGCTGAGTCTTTTGTATATTTATTTATTGAAACTCATTAACTCAACTATCCCTCATGCCATCTACTGATGTTTGGGTTGATTCTATGTCTTATTGTGTTTATTCATAAAGTTTCTAATGTGATTTTCATAGTTCACTTGCACATCCAGAGTTTTTCCTCAGTTGAAAATCATCATATCCCACATAAAGCATTTCATAAAACCATTATTATAATAGGAGTATTATATAACACAGTTATGGGATCAATGATTATTCTAATCATGAAAGGGCATTTATCTTCTAAGCAACTGGGCATTGAAAAAGGCCACCGAATTTACCAGATAATTATTAAAAAGGGAGAGGGGAAAATTTTTTATCCTATTTATAATATTTATTATAGAGGACCATATTAATTCATATCAACGTTGATAATATAAATTAGGCAATTTAATGATATAAATTGGTTAAAAATAAAAATTTAAAAAATATGAGTTTAACCGTTGTTAATTAAATAATATATTGAAAATTAAAAAAAAAAAGATATAATCATATCATGATGGGCGATTTTAATTTTAATTTTAGTTATTTTTTTAACTATGACTGTAAGAGATAATACAGGAGGTTTGATTAGGGGCAATTTATTGATTTTAAATTTATATTATCATGTTCAGTCCTTCTAAGTAATTATAATTTTTATGATCCTCTATAGTAAATATTATTTTCTCTAAGTCCTTTATTTTAATTTTCCCAAAAAACAACGAATAAAAGTATTTTAAGCTGGTGAATTTATCAAGCCGTTCAATGATAAGGAGCAGTTTCAACCGCTACTTTCTTTGTTTAATCAATCGATTTAACTGATCCCTCTTTCAAAACATTAAGACAAGGTTTAATAAGGGTAAATATAATAGAGGGAAATCATGAATGTTATATTAATTGTTAATGCATAGAAGCCAGATTAGCCAAAACATATGCAACTATGCAAGCGGTAAAACAAGAGACTAAAGATTCATTTAATTCAGTTACAACGTTATTTTCCAGCCAATAGTTAGTCTCTGTATTGCATTTTAAAATAGTTGAATTATTTAAAACTTATCATTATTGTGACTTGTTATAGATTTTACATATTGTAATAATGATAATGATATTAATAATAATTTAATATGATCGACTCACTAACAAAATTGTATATTCCTTTTTTTATTAGCTTTTTAATGACATTGGGCAAAATACTAAAATTTTATACAAACTTTTGAATATTAAATAAGAAATAAAAATCAATTATTACTGAACCATGAAAATAAAATTTAAATAATTTTTTCTTGAGTCAATTCAATATTTTAATGGTGAAAAATGACAATAAACTGAAATATCGAATATCTTGTACTTACATTTAGAATCTTACAACTCGTGACAAATAATGATCAAGATTAACTTTTTCTAAAGGTATCTAATCCTGGAAAGACTTGTTTAGTCCGAATAATGACTAGCTAATGATGAATTAGAAGCTTCAAATTTTTTTTGACCTTTAATTAGAAGCTTCATATGAATCCATCATAATTATTTTTATTTTGGCCTGAATATATGAATCAACCACAATTTACTAAATCTCTTTTATATAAAAACACACAATTAAATTCATTACTATAGAGGCATAAAGCAAATTAAATTATCACATCATAGTATCACACTAGTCCTACTCTTCTTTCCATCCATCATTAGTATATAGTTCCAGACTGTGCATTCTCCACATATTGTGTTAGTGCTCGTGCACATCCCAAACTAATAGAATTATTTGTTCTATTTATAAATTATTATGTAGGTATTGTTTTTCTCCTATTAAGTTCAGATATATGGCTGATATATATGAAAGGAGGACAAGTGATGGAAGGAAGCGTGAAAATATGGGCGAATAGGAGAGACAGAATGTTATAAAACTCACCTGCTCGTGGTTCAAAATTCAAACCTCCTTCTTTCTTTTCAATGGTCACCTGCAAATAAAAAAGGACCCTTACTAATCTTTTTGGCACAGATTAAATAGATAAGACATAGTTGTACGGTACCAGATCCATCTCTGCACGTGATGTTCACGTGAAAGGCACGATCACAGTCTGTGACACAGAAGGCAACCTTTGTTTATTATTATTGAATCTGAATTCATTTTCAATCACCAGAATTCTTAACTATATGCAATATGTCAGTTTAAGCTCACAATAAAATTTTAATAGGATTCACTGACCAAGCAGAAAAATTTAAAAACAAAAAAAGAAAAAATTTGCTGAAAAACCCCCTATTATAAATTTCTTAAGCGACTACAACTTATCTTTAACTACATGTAATATATATCTTTAATTATGTGTAAATATCTTCCGTATTGTATTACATATAGTTGAAGATAGGTTGCACACATTTGTAAAAGAGTTGCACGTGCCGAGGATAAGTTGCACCTAAATTCTTAAATAAATTTTATATACATTTGGAGAATATATTTTGTAATTGGTGGAATTACAGCAATTTTTCAAAAAAAAAAAATCTTAAATTACCCTCAATAATTAAGAGTGTTTGAAGTAAGATCAGTAATTAAATGCATGTAAAAAAATAATTTTTAAAATTTTTTTCATTAATTACTCATTTGCCTTTTTTATTTTGGAAGAATAAAACTCGTTATTATTATAATATTGTTTCCTGCTGTTATGATTGCATTTCTAGTTTAAATTTTGTAAACCACACGCTACTTAACTTGGCTGTGAGGGAGCTTCATGTTGTTTTCCTTCTGTCGGGTTCCAGGCTTTGCATTAGTAGCTTGTAGGGCTGCCGTGTGATCACTTTACAATGATTTGGGACGGAATTGACCAATATGCCATCTTGTATTCTCCCTTTTTCTCTTGCAATCACTGTACAGATTGAAACCATATTTTTATTTTAGTCGAAAACCAGAACGACCGACAGACCGACCGACCATTCACACCATTGTCTCTTGCCCTGTTCCTGCAACAGTTTAAATGGATTAGCAGCATGTCCATGAAAGACATGTTTCACAATAAAATACAATCAAATAAAAAAAATAATTTCATACATAAACAGTTTTTTATCTGAATATAAAAATAAATCAATTCTAAATTATGCTAAACATTTGCAATAAAAATATTTTATATAGTGTATATAGTGCAATCAAACGAGGCTTATTATTATTTCATTCCTTCCACGCCAGGCAAAAAGCAATTGCTCAATTATAGTTTACCTACCAACAATGTAAGTTTATCTCCAAATTAAAGAAGCAAAATCCCTTCAGCAAACATTCAAACCAGCACTAATCAATTGTCCTAATAGTGACTCACCATGCAAAAACTCAATGGTGGAGTTTCCCAAATAGATCTTTTTAAACTCACTTCAACAGAAGTGAAAAGAAAGGAAAAAGAGTAAAATGCCATTTTTGTAGAACTCACAAATAAGAAAATTAATCTGACCTCTTCATCTCTTTCCCACTTCTAACTTCAGTTGAATTATACTCTAGAAAATCTGCATTGGTGGGATATGAGCAGTTGAATACTTTAATAATTGGAAGAGACATAGCAATCATACAAAGTTACAAATGAACTCCGAGTAATGAGAAAAAAAATAAACAAATAGAGACATTACAACTATACAAGTATACAATACAACTGGAATTCAATTGAATGAATTTTTTACTTGTTCCAGGCCAGCTCAAGCGACTAAATGATTCAATTTAAAAAGTTAAAACCCATTCCTGAGTGACAAGCTTGAATGTACAAGATTAATGGAGGTGTATGCTAAGCTTACTCAAGTTCTATAACCTAACAATTGCAGCCTAGGCTAATTGATTAGTGATTTTGATTTATAGATTTATCATTTATCAATAACCTTAATCGTTATAATAAGCTGAAAAACCCTGTTCCTCCTAGGCCCTGGAGCAATATTGCCAATGGACCCCCAAACTAGAATGGATAGTGACACAACAATCACATATAGTCTCTGCAATAAAATGGGCAAAAAAAACAAAGTAGCTCAAGGGGATGGTACTGGGACCCCACCCATGCAACTTAAATGACCAAGTTGAGAGCCAGAATATATATTAAGGGTAAGTCTCTTTCCAAGTACGAACAAATCCAAATAGTTTATGCAGAAAGCACCAAATCGAGAGATTTATTGTATCAACCAACCAAATTATGAAAAGGCATGAAAAAAAGTCTCGGGAGTCTGAAGTTTGACCTCCACCTCTGGACACATTTCTGAAAACATTATATCCAGGCGCCAACTGTATCCCCAGGAAAAGCTGCATCATTACAAGAAGCCTGTTGCCTGGAAAGCTCCCACTCTGTGTGGAACAGGGAATTCAACCAAAAAAATATATTTGACCAGCACAGTTGCAGTTACTTTAACCTGCCAGCTTTTACAGAGCAACAGTTATAGATTCATTATATTGCAAGTTTTTGGGGATCATAACTTAGTTTTGCTCCAAATACATACATGCAGCAAGCAACCATTTCTTGCCAGTTACGAATCTCTTTATATATCCCAAAAGAAATCAATAGCTTGGTCACATGGATGAAAATGACACATCACGTCACTAAATTTTGTTGAACCAGACGGACATTTACTTCTGAGTCATATCAGTCATTCAGGGAAAATATAAGAACTAAAACACAAGGACCACTAGATAGCTCTATGAAGACCTACTTGACAGTATTAACGTCTGACACTAAAGATCTATGAATCAAAAGCTTCAAGGAAAGCTTTTACAGTATATCATCATTGGTCCCAATAGCTGAAAGCAGTGTATCCTTCAAATCATTTATGTCCTTGAGCAATTTCTCATTCTCCCAGTTCTTCCTCTGTATCTCAACTTCAAACGCTGCGGGAAGGGGAAGAAAAGGTTGCAATACATCACTGTCCATTCAGGAGGAGACAAGAGCATGGGAAGTCACATCTAACACTCATCTTATACTCAAGAAATTGAATTCCACAACTCAGCATAAACGTTCAGATAAAATATGAATATGAACATCCATAGTAATTCAGTTTTTCCAATTTCTGCAGGAAAAGGTGACCTACTTTAAGATGCTACGTTGGTACCACGTCACTTACTCCAGCAACCTGCCACGCAGGCAGACTTGTGCCACAATAATTAAATCCTTGTTAGTTAATAAAAACTAAATTTTCTCCTTGGACCATGATAAATATCTGTAGTTGTAGCATTAAATTTTGAATTTTTTTCTTTAAGGATGTAAGATAAATTTATACATATTTTGAGATCACATATTAGACTAACTTCCTAAAGTCTTTAGGAGATTCGTGTATATATTTCTATATAACATTATAACTTGATATTTATATCATCCACTTAGGCCAAAAAAATTGAAGAGTAAAAGCTACTGTTAAGTTGTTATGAACTTGCAGTCCGTCCAGCTCTCAAGATAGAAGGAAAGAAAAGCTGTGCAATATTACTCTTGTCCTGACCTCCTGGAGGTCAATATCTGTCTTTTGATTACTTACAGATGACATCATATCAAGTACTCCTCATTAAGGAACACTATGAACCAAATAAATATAAAGTAATCATGACAAAATCACTTGACCCGAAATAAGAACACAAATAAAAAGCAAAAAGAATTCCCAGAAAGCCCTGTATGTAAAATATAGTTCAAATATTAGTCCAGGAAATGATTCCAGACACAAACAATCAAATAAAGGCATCAAAAGAGAGAATTAATGGTTATGAACTCCTTCTTGTAACTCTGACGTCAACAATGACATAGCAAGTTGATAGAGATGAGAGGAAAATAATATCACCTGAGTTGGAATTATTAAGATCTTTGAGAATTTCCTCCACAAACGCCAATACTGAATTTTTTAAAACATTGTGTTTTTTATCCATAAGCTGAATTTCATTTTCAAGGGAAACTTTCTCCGACAACAATGTCCTTGCTTCACAATTTTCTCTCCCGTCAATATCAGCCTGAAATCCTAGGCACACGGTCATAAAATTTTCCCTGCCCAGAAACTAATCACTCAGTCATCAATATCTAAAATGCAATGCAGCACAAGACTATACCAACTTAACAGTTGTATATATTATATGAAACCAGGAAAGTTCCATTAGCAATAGGGAACATTACAAAGATATTGGACATTATAGGTGCGATTCCATCATGTATGTAGTTCCACGAGCCCAATAAACGCTTGATTTAGGGAAAAATAAGCTCAGAACCAAAATGAAATTTTGGAAAATTAACCTGGCCTGAAATAGGCTGAATAAGTTTTTATCGCTTTTTCTTTTTGGAAATTTCAATATTCCTCAAAGTATCCTGGAGTAATTGATATTATGCACATAGCCAACTTTTAGCTACAATGTTAGTTCAAAACTGGCATTTTACGCAACGTAATAGCTGACATTATCTTCATTTTTTTTAACCTAATTCCACCTTCTTCTGACATTTAATAAATTGCAGAAATTTCAAAACCCGGAACAAAGCAGAATTCAATATCAACATCTACAAATATGAAGAATTGTTTTAACTCCGTCATCGCTCATTTTCTTTCCCATCTTAGCCCGCTTCATTTCGGACAAAATAGCATAATTTTTAAAGACAGCCACCTCAGCCTGCTTCTTTAAAGGGAGATACAGACATCCATGTGTCACAATTTCAGCCTTTGCCGAAAGAGTCAGAAAATACTCAAATGGGAAGCCCAAAACAAAATAAGAGATCAATATTTGCGTCTACAAATATGAGGAGTTTTCAATACCTCTTTTCAGTAATTCTTTTTACAATCTCGGCCCGCTTCATTTTAAGACAACATAGCTCCTTCTCCATAGAACTTACAGAGGCCGCCTTCAACTTGTCTAAGAGTTATTAGGGAAATGAAAACGGAAAATTTGAATAGCCCACAAAGAACAAGAAAACTGAAACAGTAAAGATAAAATTACTATCCAATTGCTGGTAAAGAAAAGCAACACTCAGTTAATTTAATTTTGATTCCAGCTTATAGGACTCAGTACATAAATATATACAAGGGCTTTTAGAATCTGGCACATGAGTTTTCTTTGTCATGCATTCTTGCATGTCAAGAAAAACATCATACAGACGCAAAATAAAACTTGAAACCAGAAAAATTTATGGAAGCAGCAAATAGATTGGATATCTGAGAAGGAACGATCCACTTTCATCATAAGTATGCACATATTGCTCAGTCTTCATGCAAGTCTTTAAGGCACATTTGAATCATGCAACTTGAATACGCAGAGAAAATTGCATTTTCATGAGAAATTATATTTGATATCTTTTTTTTTTTTGTGAAAATTATAGGGTTAAGTGTTAAGGAGCAAATTTACCAACGAAATTTTAAAGAAGAAGTGTCTGGTACAATTATGTTTTAAGATGGTAAAAATACACATAAGGTTTTAAAAGTGGAGCATCCGGCACAAAACCGTTAAATTTGACCTAACGCCGTTAGTGGTTTTCTTCTCTAATAATTTAACGCTGTTAGGTCAAATTTAACGGTTTTATATTAGATACTCCACTTTTAAAACCTTATGTGTATTTTTCCCCCTTTAAAATATAATTGTACCAGCCACTCCTTCCTTAAAACTCCGTTAGTAAATTTACTTCTTAACCCAAAATTATATTTGGTATCTTTAATATAAAATCAGGTTGCTTGCTAAGTCTCAAATTCATATAGAACACATTTCTTCTTCCTACGTTTCTTTGGCATGCCCTGGATACTAAGAGTATGCCAGCAACACAAGAATTAAAGCAATGAAGGGGAAAAAACAAACAGCGCAAAGGGTGCCTTAGTTTGGCGTCCTAATAAGTATCAAGCAAATAGCCGGTGGGTTTGTGCTATAACAAATTTTTCCAGGAAGAAAACATTCCGAACCTTGATTCCAATTGGACGGGGCTCCAGACCATGAAAATTTAACAAACCTCTTTAAAAACAATTTCTATACATGGTTCTCAAGTTCACTGTTTATTATACCCAATCTCATATTAATTGACGATCACTGGGTTTGTAATCAAGATGGCAGGATATTGAAAGAGCGCAAATACACACACACACACATATATATATATAGTTCCTTATTTAACTCCAAACGAAACATATTAATTGACATAAGTTATTGATGCATTACTTTTTGTTGCGTCCTATATTGATTCTGTTAAATTTGTCGGATGAACTTGATTATTAAATGTGTTTAGTGGACCGTGTATTTTTTAAGTTTTTATCTTTTGATTTGCATCTCTATGACATTTCAATTACTTAAACTCTTAAAGGGTTGTCTTTATGTATGAGAAATGGTAATTATTGAAACTTTACTAAAGCATGACAAGGTTGCAGTAGTTTTATGCCTATCGCAGAGTCGCAGGGTTTTATGTATCTATAAATATTTTTCGTCATAAGAAAAAGTATCCTACCCTTTCTCAATCTTGGCAACCTAGTTATGACAAAAATATCAATTTATCTGCTTCATAATATTGCAGGATTGCCAACACAACTTCTCTGTTTGAAATCTAAAATCAATGTACTCTTTTTATGTGTTTTTTTTTTTTATAATTTGTCAGTTCAACAAATAGGATATTTTTTTCTCCGAATTGAATAAATTCCAAATCCCAGACAAGAAAGATAAAGCATCCTGAGAAAATGAAGTATAACATTTAATTGAACCACTGATTCATTTCGGTTTAACATCCCCGTGGGGATTCATTGGTCAGCGAGATATGAGTTATGACCATTTCGTGCATGAGATCAGTATTGTTATATTAGGTATTGAGTAAAATAACTATGGAAGACAGTATAATTCAATTCAAATGAGCCGCTGAAAATATTTGATTCGCCTGTTTTGAGTTCTTTCCCCCTAAATCACATTTCGTTCAAGCAAAACAAACTGATAGAATTTAAAAACAGACTCTTAAGACAGCGCATTCCATCATTCAAATGAAATTATCAACCTCAACATCAAGAAACAAATAAGCAGGACTGAGATTACCAGCAACGGTGGCATATCCAACAGTCTCGAACTGCAGCATGTAAACTGTTTTCATCAACTCTGCTTCTCTTGCCGCAAAACCGCTCTCAATTTCCTCACATTTCACGATTCCTGATTCTATCTCTCGCGTGACCTGTATTATAGCCTCGATTTCTTCATTAACCTGATTCTCAAAAGGAAATCGTTGAACAACGAATTAATTAATAGAACCCTAGCTTTTGCATCAAGAAATTAACGAAGCGATCGAAATGGATGAAGAAGAGCAGAAGAACCTGATCGAGCATGTCCTTTAGAGATGAAATGTGAGAAAGAATTGTTCCCGAATCCTCCATTGCTCGTTTCTTTTGCTCTGTATTTGTTTCAAGCAGAGAGAAGCTAATGCGATGCTATCTGGCTATTTGTAGGCAATGCTTGCGCCAAATTCTATTTTTTCCCGCGCTTCAAATTGGCGTCACGCCGTCACCGACTCACTGTAGCTGATGTTAGCTCACAAACATGAAATAAGGTCAAAATAAAAAAATACACGTTTAGTCGTCCCTATATTTACTTCAAATTTCATTTTAGTCTCTTAATTTTATAAGGTAAATTTTTAGTCATTCAATCTTAATACCATCAGCTTCACCTAATGAAAAATCCTAACTCATCAAACTTAGGTGATAATTGTGCATTTAAAAGTTGACCAATCAAGCTTGTATTTTTCATAATATTATATTTTCATATTTTATCTCGTGTAAATAAAAAAATTAAAATGAAAAAAAGCTCCGTCTTTGTGAATGCTCCATCGTTTCGTTTTTATAAGATACCAATAACAAAATTACGTAAATTAAAATAGTTAGTTAAAATTTATTAAAAACGATAAAAATGTAAAAAATGCAACTCTTTTTTCAAAAACACCCTTATTTATAAAGAATGTGAGTGAATGGGTGGAAGAGAAAATGAGTAGAAAAGTGATGAGACGGAATGAGTGTGATAAAATAAAGGTAAAGACATATAATTAACTGAAGGTAAAAAAATATATTAAATGTTTAGACATCTCCAAATGGTATCTTATAAAAAGAAACATATCCATTCAAACAATTACATCTTATAAAAAGGATGAAAGGGAGTACTTTGTTAACAATTAATTGAACACTCGCCATTTAAGTTTACTAAGCTGGAATTTTTTTTGTTGAATGAAACTAACAATGTTAAGATTGTATGACTAAAAATACACTTTAGAAATTTTTAGAACTAAAATGAAATTTGATATAAATATACAGGAATAAATGTATACTTTATATTACCATAAAACCTCAATTTACTCAATAATATTATATCCTAATGTCATTAATTTTTTAAATTAAAATTAGAAGGTTACATAATAAGCATGAGTTGGGAATTATTCACACTCGAGTGTCAGATTTTGGAAGGTCACTATTAAATCCCCACACCTATATATGTAAAAAGAAGGCAAGATTTTCATTACTTTTTCGCAAATTACAGATAGTGAATGTCAAATCCTCAATCAGAATTCGGAAATTTGTTTATCTTAAAATAAAATTAAATTGCTCTAATATCATTTTCTCAATTATTGGGCTAAAGTATGCTTTTGGTCCTTTGTATTTTACCTAAGGGTTCATTTTAGTCCTTAAGAGTTAACTCAAGAACATATTCCTTCAAGGTCAAAATCTTAACAAGAGTATGAAAGCTCTTAACAAAAGGAACAACTTTAAAGAAGGAGATTTTGACATTTAAGGTCAAGATCTTACATAAATCTTAAGCTTTCCTTTTCTCTTTCTTCCTTTAAAAATGGCACAATGAGAGATCTTCGAGAGAGAAAGAGTTTTGAGATGATGATGAATGGCAGAATTTCTGCCCCATACCTATACTCATTCACATAAAAAGAGAGGGAGAGAGATAAATGAATATAAAATGATTTGTTTAACTTTCTAACAATTCCCTCTTCATCCAATGGTGTCATTTGTCTCAATCTCATGACTTCTTATAAAGTAAGTAACTAATTAGTTACTCTAACTACTCCATTAGCCCTTTAATTACCCTTATTATGTCTCTTAGTTAGTAATTAATTTCTCCATTAATCACTAACTAATTGACCGATAATTTTTTCCATTCTTTCAATTTTTTCACTTATTATAGCATATTAACTTAAATTGACTCATAACACATAATTAAATCATTTCCCTTCTTACATGCGCCATTTACCCCTATTTTAGCTCAAAAATTACTTTGTCACATAATTACATTAAGTAGAGGGTATTGAGCATTTTCAATAATTAATTCGTGTTTCAAATCAACTTTAATTCATAAAATCATTCTCAATAATTGCAATTAGCCCTTAATAGAAATTTGGGGCATTACACACATCAGGGGAAAATATGACTTTTTATCAATTTCCTCGTCACTACAAAATGGCTTCCCACCATTTTTGAAGGCAACATGTTTTCACTTATGCCCTTGAAAATTAGGCTAGGTGGGAAATTTTTTTCCAATAGAACTTTCAAACCAAACGGCCACTGCCACTAGAAAATCCACATTTTTATTTCCATTCCCTCTATTTTCCATGAACCAAACGAGGCCAAAGAAAATACGAAGAGAGAAAATGAAGAGAAAAGAAAATTAGGGAGAAAACATTATCATTCTCCCTGCTTGGTTGAGGAGGAGAAGACTGGAAGGAAAGAAAATGAATAAATATTTGATGACTAAAATACCCTTACATCTATATTGAAATAATTATATTTAAAATTAATTAAGTATCACAATGACAAAATCATTTTAATACTAACATTATCAAATAATTAAAAATAATAAATAAATATTTAAAAACCAAATAATTTAACAAAAAAAAATTGTAAGGTAAAGAATAAAAAGTGGATAATTTTTTCAAATTAAATATAATAAAAGAAGATAAATAAATTATACGTTATTAATAAATAATTAAAAATATAATATAAAAACAAAAGTGTTAAAGTGTAATATAAAAAATTAAAAAAAATAAATATACATAAATTAATAAAACAACTTTTTAAATACTACTACTTAATTTTTTTTAAAAAATGCGTACAGTTGGCAAATTGACTTTTCTTGAGGTTTTAATCATTTATGCATAAAAAAAATGGGAGGAAATGGGGTGGGTCCCTATTAAATATTTTCTTTAATTGGGACTTTGTTATCATTTTCCCAATATTTTTCATCGCATCAAATTTATTCAATATTATTGTATACAGTGGATAGACTCACAAAGGATATAAAAAAACAGAATGAGTCTCTTTAGCCACGTCAAACGCCATTTCTATCTCCGGTTCGTTACTCTCTCTTTTTTTTATTTTTGGTCAACAGGTTCGTTACTCGATTTGACTCATTGTCATTATAAATATTCTCAATTGCGTTCCGTTTGAAAATTATTGTTCGCGATTTGATGTGACATTCAGAGAACAATCAGTCCCATGAGTTCCCACGTCTCTTCCACCCTCCTCTTCGTCTCGTGGTGATCCTCTTCTCGTTCCCGCTTCATCTTTCTCCTCGTTCCCTTCCAAACGGTGTCGAATTCTGTGCCAGAAGATGTCCTGCGTCTCTCAAACCTCCGTCCCTACCTTCACCACTGTCAGCATACCTTTCTCGGAGCTCAAAGTAATTCCCCTCTCTCGCTCTTTCTTTTTTCACTGTGTTTACTATTCAATGGGTACCTTGTGAAATTGATTTCAAATTACCTCCATGCAAATAGCGGTTGTTTGAATGTGTTTGTTTGTGGGCATGCTATGGTGGTTATTGAAGTATTGATCCTTAGTTTTGTGCAACCCTGGAGATATTCTCGATGCAATTGTGTTGCCCAGAGTGTACTGCGACTGGTGTTTTCTATTTTTGATTTGGTTCGTTTTGATTTGCCGTGGCAGGATAAGAATTCTGACCTGTCGATGAAGATTGAAGAAGGGTTTGGGCCCAATGGGCTAGGAATTCTATCGGTCACAGATGTACGTGCAAAGTTGCTTTTTATATCTTCTATTCATAAGCCTGTTTCCAGCCTTGATAAACTACAACATTTTTTGGTTTTGGAGGGGTTGAAGATTTTGATTTAGGCAGTTTTATATAGTTCATTGTGTTGCTTTGCACATAAATTGGCATTGAATTTTTGGGGCATTGTGTTCCCAACGGCAACAATATATTTTCGTTTTACTTCTAAGGAATCCGTCCACTTGTATCACTTGGGTTAGGCTAGCCAGTGTTCTTACCCTTATAGGGTACCATTAAGATCTGAGATAATAACTAATCCTTGAGGCTCTCCCACCTAATCTGATAGATTGATATTCTTTTAGATTGGGGCTCTCCTCTTGGCTTAAGTTGCCAGATGTTGACCTTCGAAGGGGTATGCAATATTATGTCCTGTCTTTCTTAACCTTTGAGGCCAAGGATGGTACTTGAGCTTTGATGCTCTCAGACATAGTCTTGGGATCGGGATCCCTTAAGTCATAACAATAGATGATATCAATAGAGGGTTTAGTCGTCAAACATACACCAATCAACTGCAAGAACTTAGAATAGTAGCTGGTATTGTACTTAGACATGTTAGTGTTCTCTTAGCCTAGTTTGGGAAATCAAAAGTGAAGAGAAAGAAAATAGAGGAAATGGCAAATGAGAAATGTAAGAATAGGTGCATTGTGTCTAAAATCATAATGCGTTATCTTTTGTGATGTTTTTTTTTCCCTGTTTGTTTTCTAAATCAATCTGTATAAAATATGATTTAGATAATTATGCTGGAACTGGATAATTTGTCTGCTCGCTGAACTATACTTTATGTCCTCATAACCCTTTAATTGATTTCAGGTCCCTGGATTCTCTTCATTACGTACAGATCTTTTGCATCTTGCCCCCAGGTAACTGCTTCAAAATAGTATTTCAACTATCATTATAGACGTGTTAGTTTTGCATTGAAGATGATTAATAGAAGCATGCTATTCTGCTAATGAGAAGTTTTCTATACGTTCTGTCAGATTGGCTGGTCTCCCTGAAAAGGTGAAGGAGGAACTTGAGGATCCTCATAGTAGGTAACTTACTTTGTTATTAGAAGTTTTTACCTTTTGATTTTCACTTTTTATGATATGTTCTACATAGTCACACTGATATATCACTATTGTCTGCCATCAGCCCAATACCTTTACTTCTAAATATCTGACTGAGAAAAATAACCCCTTTTTGCTTAATTTTTCCTCCTACCCGCCATGAATTTGCAGGTACAATTTTGGCTGGAGTCATGGGAAAGAGAAACTTGAATCTGGGAAGCCTGGTAAATTTTTTCATCTTTAAGATAAAATAAACTCTATTTGCAATTCAAACGATCTTTGCAGTCTTCTACTTCAAAATGACTTGTGAGTTGTGGTCAAAGGAGAACTAGTGAACCTATGTTTTCTATTTATCTGTGAGAAATATAAATTAGTGTAAATTTGACGTCTAATTTGCGATAAAAATATCTGCATAAAAAAATAAATAATTTGAATATACCCCTAGGCTATATTATATCCTTCTGAGAGATCTACATTCATATCCACATGCATCCTGTCATATGCATTGGATCGCAGGAAATTCTTAGCTTATTGAAAGTTGAATAAAAATTACAAAACTCTTTTCTGTTTGTTGGTGTACTTTTACCATTGTACATGGAAAATGGGCATTGCTTCTGCCCGAGAAAGGTTGAAATGTTATCCAAGCCTCTGATGACTGAACAAAAACTTTCTGTAAGTTCAAGTTGGGATTACATGGTCTTATACAACAGAAATGCACACTCAGTTCCCGCTGGGTTAATCTGTGATCCAAGATAAGAAAATGTTAAGGCAGCTGTGGTTGATGATTAGATGCCCTGCTTTATTCAGCATGAACTAACCCCCATATATGGCTTTGAATAAGGATTCAAAATGAATCAAGTGATATGTATTTTAACATGGCTGTAATATGTTCTAAAAGTGACTATCTGACATCAACGTTAAAGATATATTATTACATCTATATGGGTAGTTAACTTTCTACCACAAGACTTGTGTTATTTATGGTTTACACTATTTATGAATGTAAGTCTACCTTTATCATAAATGAATCTAATCCAATTATGTGATCTCTTTCGAACATTAAGCTACCTGTATCTTTGAAAGGTGTAATTGCTAGTATTTGGTTGCACACACAATTTTATGAGAAAATTAATTAATTATCTCCATTTTTTTCTTGACTGAGGTTTCTTTTTATCTTTATTACTTTTTTTCTCCCCCAACTGCAGATCTATTAAAAGGTTCTTTCTATGCAAATCCTATACTAGATAGGCCTACAACAGAGGAATCTTTGATACAACGGTAAAACCAAATAAAAACAGAGTTTTGCTTTACTGTATTCTCAACTTTTGGAATGAGTGATCATTTTCTCTAAGAAATACCCTTAACACAATATGTCACATAATTATGTCAAGTTATCATCTGAGTCATTAAGTTCTGTTTTCTTATCACTTCAGTAAAAGCCTCTTTTATCTTTACATGACCTAAATGGGAAGTGCTTTCAAATCTGTAGCTTCTGAACATATGTATCACCTCGGCTTTTGCTTGTTCTGTAGGTTTCGATCATACTGTGGATCAAATATATGGCCCAGCAATGCATTACCTGAACTTGAAGTGGGTATATCCTCAACCAATTTTGCATGTACATCAGTTTTCTATTGAATGTTGCTGGTAGTATTTGCCTTTATATTATTTGAATGATCATGTAATTGATGATTGTAGACCATAAGCTGTTTCTCTGGATTTGCCTTGTGCATGTGCGTGCAGCACTATTGCTGTTTGCTTACGTACATCTTTATCCATTTTTGTGGTTCTTTCTAGCAGATAGCCTGACACTTTTCTTCATGCTACTATATATTTTCCACTGCAGTTTATTATGGAGCAACCCCTTCTTTTCCTTGTTTTCCTGGATTACTGGATCTTACATTTAAATTTGTTTAGGAGCATGCTATTCTCATGTTTGTCTTGAAAATTACTATAATCTGAGATAGTTACAACGAAGTGTTTCCTTTTTGTGATCTTTTTGTTTTGCCATATTTTTACATGATTACTCAATCAATGTTCACTTGTTCCTAATGTGTAGCTTTTAAAGCACTGGGGAAGCTGATGTTTGATGTTGGGCTGATGTTGGCATATCACTGTGATCAATACGGTAATACAATTAGTTGTATATGTTCTTCTTCAGAAAAATACTCTACCAATGGCCTCTTGAGCCCCAAGCCTTCTATTTCTGTGCACGCTGAAATCAAATAAAGATCTATCCTCACACAGCATCTCGAATAATATGTGAAATAGTTTATATGTTCTATGTGGATTTTTAGGATTTCCTAAAAATGGATTTTTGGCCCATTTTTAGGATTTTTGATCTTGAGTTCTAAGATCGGCCAAGTAAAAGATGTTAGCCAAATGCCCTTATCAGGTTAAGGATGTGACTTGTGTGGATCATTTGTGAGTGTTTGTGTGCTTAATCTTAGCGGATGCTGCTGATATGGAAATTGTGACTGCTTTCTTTTGTTCCTGAAATACGTCTTTTGACCATTTTATATATTTATCCTCATTTTTGCCGGGGCCATGATTTTCTGTTACCTTCAATTTGCTTGTCAGTATCTAAAGGGATGAAAAAGCACCAGGATGAAGGTCTGGAGCCGATACTTCGCCGCTCCCGTTGTCATAAAGGGCGTTTACTTTATTATTTTCCTGCAAAACAAGGGTAATTTTGATATTCTTCTTTCGCTCATTCAAATTTTCCATGTTAATATCTGCTGAAAGCAGTAACCTAACGTTGAAGTTTGATCTTTTTTGTCACTAATATACTGAAGACATGAACAAAATTGTGAGTTGAGAGATAATATGAAATTTAGAGTCCTTTGTTAATTCATTCATTCATTCAACTTTTGAAAGGTGCGATGTAAAATCATTTCACTTGCTAAATTTTATTACCCCAAATTTCTTGGTCTAGAGAACAACATAGTGAATCATTAAGAACTCAAACCTTTTGTTCATACTCTTGACATTCATTTGTTTTGTCTTTTACTTTTAGCTCAACGGCTTATCTTTTTTTAACTCTACTTTTTTTTGGCCAAATTTTTCAACTCCTTTTGAAGCCCTGATTTGATAATATTGGAAGAAAAATCACATTTTCAGTCAATGGATAAAAGCGCGACATTTCTTCATAAGGACGTTATCTCCTAAATATTTGTTCTAGTTCTGTTTGTGGACCCGAGTATTTCAGGTTTGAGCAAAACTTTCATGATAAAGTACAAAGTGTACCTTAGAGAATACGCTATTTCTAAAGTTGAATTTAATTAATCTCGTATTTAGCTACACTATATAGTTTATAAGTTTATATATGCGTAACAATATTTAAAAGTTATGAATGACTCTTGCTTTAACAGTGGTCGGGATGGGAGCTCCATGTCTGATTGGTGTGGTTGGCACACAGACCATGGTTCACTAACAGGTGACCATCTTATGTTTTTTGTCAGGGAGGTTTTATTCTACTGTGGTTTTGTTGAAAAACTTGTTCTTCATGTGTCATCTTTTTTCCATTTTCTATTTAAATTTTAATTTGCAGGTCTGACCTGTGGTATGTTTAAGAGAAATGGGGTGGAAGTGCCTTGCCCAGATGGTGCTGCTGGCTTATATATTCAAACACGAAGTGACCAAGTTGTGAAAGTATGTCATTCCTTTCCTGTATTTGAAGTAACACAAGATACAATTCATAAGAAATTATCATCATCAAAACCTTCAATTACTTCTTGGTCCATTTCTTTTTGAGCATAAGTGTTCAAATATTCTTTAATGGATCCACAGATAATGTTGATTCTCCAAAAGTCGAAACTGTGCTATTTATTTCTATATCAGAAAATATGTTGAAATAAAGGGGTAAAATTCACACATCTATAATGTCAAGTTACATCAATCCATAATTCTTTTTATAAGACGATATCTTTTATTTAAGAAGGGTAAAATGACAAAGGACTGCAACTTAGTCAAAAAACTTGCACTTCGCAGTCTCTTCCCTTTGTATGTGTATTTAGGATGAACAAGATGAAAGCATGTATAACAGACACACTACTCTGAGTAGAAATGACGGTTTCATTTAAAGTGTGAAAGCATCTGTCCAGTAATCTTTAACCTTTTTTCTTTTTAACAAAAAAATGTTGCTAGTTTTTGTTTTGGTTTTAAGTGCAGATGTATATTCAACTGAAAACTGAATGAAGCTTCCTTAGTTACTTTTCATGAACTTGGCTCATGAAGCTTAGAATTATTATGCTTCAATACATTGTATGTACTCATTTCATGTTTTACCCATTAGGTTGTGTTTGGAGAAGATGATATAGCTTACCAAATTGGTGAAACCACTGAAATATTATCTGGAGGATATCTTTGTGCAACACCTCACTGTGTTCAGGTAACTCTAAGCCTCGGAATCACTTCGTTGTTATTTTGAAGCATACCATGTGTTCTGGTAATCTCACTATATCAAACTATGTTTTATATGTTCCTTTTTCCTTTCTTTATATTGTACGGATTTGGTTTCATTTTCCCCATGCTAACTGTTGATTACAAACCAGCATCCCCCCCCCCCAAAGTTTTTCATTTTGTACATTTAGTGTTCTTGTGGACCGGTTATCACTCACATTTGTCAATTTTTGCTATCATTTGCTTAATGTACAAATGCTTTCTGGGGTCTTTCAGTTGAAAGCTCATCTTTCTTTTTTCCCCATCATCTTTCTGGGATGGTGATGGTTTGAATATGAGATGTTCTGCTAAGCCAACTTAGAAGATAAACATGGATACTTGGCATGCTACGGTTTAATCATAAGATAATGTAAAGTAATTTTGTGATATATAAGGTGGATAATAAATGAACATTTTCCTTGATGTTCAGCATGTCCTTGGTATCTAGTATCTTCATGTGTCTCTTGAGTTGTAGCGTATCAGATCTAACTTCAGTTCCTACAGGCATCTAATCTTATTAAATATGAATTTTCTGATACTTTTAGGCTCCCAAGGGAGAGGAGGCTTCTGGTATTGAACGTTCAACATTTGCTCTCTTCATGCAACCTGACTGGTATGCATAATCAGATACTAAAGTTATCTTTTTAGACCTTAGTTTACATGCTGAATTCCGTGCTGCTTGAATGTTTGGCAAACTTGAGGTTAACTATGAATCCTGGCTTACTCAACATTTTTGCTTTTCAGGGATGAAAAACTCAATTTTCCTGAGGATGTTCATATTCATAAAGAGGTATGAATTTTGAAGCCATGACCCTCACCTTGGGAATTACCATATCATTGATTAAACCTTAAAAGCTAGACTTTCATGTCTAGAGCTCAGTTAAGACAATGAAATGCTTCATTCAGGGAATGCTACTGTCTGCTTATAATATTTTCAGTGCCACCAAATATATTTAGGATCTCCCTAATTTCACAAGTTAGGGGAAGGACAGACAGGGAGTGTTTTCATCTAAATTATATATATATATATATATATCTCAGCCATAGGCCACTTCAGCTAAGAGAGCTTATGCCATCAAGTCCCATAAATAGTTTATTATGATCTCTAACATGCTCTATTAGGCAAAAATCCATTGGACTTGAAGCAAGGACAACGGATTAGTCTATTCTATGGTATGCTAAAACTTAATTTGAAGTAATAAGAAAATTAACACTGATGGAACACTAAACAACTTGGTCATAAAGGTTGTAATACCATGTTAAAGCACGACTCAAACGGCTAAACAGTTAAATGTAGAGCCATGAATAGTTTATTATATTCTCTCACAAAACCCATATGACCAATTTGGCTTTTCTTTAATAAGTTGATCAAATTCTGAACCTGGTAGTGTTCACTTTATGCATAATACTTCTATAAAGAAAATATTGTACAATATATCTTTCAAATCCAGATCACCAAGCCTCAACCTTCTGTCTTCTGTGTATAAATTTCTAGAGGCCAAATCATGCTTATTCTTCCTATTTTGCAGCTTATACCAGCAAACGCTGCCCTTACTTTTGGAGAGTATTCAGAGATGCTGCTAGACAAATATTACCACCAAAAGAAGTAATGTTACCATTTTGCCTATTGATGTCTGATTATGAATTGAACTCCTTGCCTTTGTAGATTTTCCCTTGGTTTCCCACTTAGCTACTAGTTGTTCTGGTTCTTTAGTAGAGGTAAAATAAGTGCTTTTGCGATTTATTGGACAAAATTTCTCCCCCTATATTTACCGTGTACAACGCAAAGCCATTTAAAATAAGGTGATCCAAATAAGTATATCTATAAAGTTGTAAGTAGTTGAGTCATAAACATTATTAGCTCATTTCAAATTTCATGCAAGTACATTATATTCATTATAATTGTATAAAATATTTATAATTTGTGATGACAGAGCATTATTAAGTTATAAGATTATAGATGATGAGCAGGTTTGAGGAAAATATATGAAACCCAGTTCCTGAATAATTTTTGCTTTCTTGGGAAATCTCAATCCAATTTCATCTAGAAACATCTACGGTATTTATTTAAAGCTGTATAAGCATGTTCACCTAAGCCTAAACAAAACTCCTCACATGCTTACTTTATGCTTTTAAACGCTCTAATGGTCATTTCAAATAAGCCATATGGTTAGTTACACATAATAGCGTGTGTTTGTGGGGGGCGTTTGAGCCCCCCAAACGCTAGATTTAGTATCAAACGCCCAATGGGCAATTTAAAAAAAAAATTGAGTGTTTGGAGATTAAGGTGGGCAATTGAGCTTGAGATTGAAAAAATAGCTTTTGGCATAAGCTCAACTTTGGAGCTTTTGGTGATTTAGCTTTTGGGGAGAGTAAGAATGATTAAAATATTTTTTTAGTTGCGTCCAGTGTGATATCAGACTGATTGTAATTTTACCCTTAATGTACTTTTTCGGCTACCAAAATTAATTTCAACTAATTTTTTGTGCTTGTAACCCTTAAAATATTTTTTCAACTGTACCCAGAGTGTTATCAAACTGATTGCAATTTTATCCTTAATGTACTTTTTCAGTTCCAAAAATTATTTTAAAATATTTTTTGATGTTTTTAACCCTTTAAAATATTTTTCCACCCACTCTCTCTTACTATTATCACAAAAGTCACTTATACTTAAGTCAATCCAA
The DNA here is from genome assembly GCA_963242795.1 of Inga leiocalycina. Classification (NCBI taxonomy): domain Eukaryota; kingdom Viridiplantae; phylum Streptophyta; class Magnoliopsida; order Fabales; family Fabaceae; genus Inga; species Inga leiocalycina. The sequence continues at coordinate 11,073,887 of OY725329.1, read as the reverse complement.
ACAAGTTTTATTTTTACAAAAGTCATTTATACAATCACTGTTCTAAACATAAATCACATTACACAATCAAGCTTTTACCAAATATATGATTCTCTAGTAAAAAGTGAGTTGTATCTTAGTAAATAATATCCCATGTTTGTCTCTAAAATTCAAGCGATCTCATATTTCATACTATTAATTAAAAAAAATCAAATAAAAATCATACCTTAAAAATCATCATTGGCTTGGCACCTCAATCACCATGTGGAAAAGATGTTCATAAAGGTTAAAGTGGTTAGTGGGACACGTCCTGTCACAGTGAGTGGGGAGTTCTGTTCATACACGTGAATAGGAGACCGTCTGAGTGACATCCTACACCCTACATGCACAGGTTCGGTTCTTGTTGGATGTATTGCCATTTTTTTGTCCCTTATATGTTCCAATTCAATGGGTCAGCATTGGGTACTCAACACATTTATGAGTCTAGGAGCTCATCCTGTGAAACAAAACGATGTCATTTCACGGGATAACCTGAGCACTTCCGATGACTTTATAGGTTTTCACATTTTTGTTTGGGTGTTACGATTACTTATAAGTTACTTTTTACGTAAATCAAGACACAACTCCTCTCACATACTTACTTCGTATATCGTAAATCACTATTGAAAAGCTACTTATAAGCAATCGAATCGCTAAAACAAACATACCCTAGGGGTGCTGTGGATCGGGAAATCTCATTCCCGATCCTGATCCCAATAAGGATTTAGGAATGATTTTTATTCTTGATCTGGATTTCCTTTTTAAAAAAAAAAATTTATATATTGAATTTTTTGTTGTATTTTCTTTAGTCTAGTATAAATATATAATTTATCTAATATTACATTGTACCAAATTAGTCCAATACAAATATATAATTAGTCTAATACATGCTCAAAGCTGTCGATTCAGCTGTAAAAAGTACAAAGACAATAACAAAAAATTTGAATTATTTAATAAATAATAAATCAAATTAATTAAATAAACTAAAAGAATAGATATTCCTTTAAGGGTGTTAGGGATTTTCACGTTTTATTTTACATATAGTCTTGCTTTCTTAAATATTTTTTAAAAAATTTTTATATTTATAGATATATTTTCAGGATCGAGAAAAAGTTGAGATCAGGAAATCCCATTCCCGATCCCGATCCCAAACAATTTTTTCCATCCCAATTTACTCAGGATTGGAACGGAAAGACCGAGATGGAAAAATATTGCACACCCTTATTAACAAGTAAAGAATTTTGGGACTAGCTCAGTGTCACTCCTTTTCTTTTACTATATAATATATAATAATCTAATTGGGATATATTCGAGTATTGTCAGAGTAATTCATGATAAGATTAAGCTATAAATTTGTCTTGAAAATTTTTGTTAGAGAGCAATATTATCCTCAGAAGTTTTTTCAAATACAATGTCATCCTGAAAGTTTCAAAATATAGCAATATTACCTTTATTCCATTAAAAAATTAATGTTGATAGTTAAAAGTTGTCATTAACCATTAATTTTTCAATATTACTTTATTTTAACACTTTTTGGATCATATTGGACCTGACAAAACTTTCAAGACAATATTACTTCTTAACAAAAATTTTGAGGACAAATTTTTACCCTAACTGTTAAAGATAACTCTCCCAAAAACTTTCCCATTAGGCACATACATACTCGAACTCAAGACGAGGCACTTAAGCTGTCAAAATCTCTTCACCAGCATGTTATTAGGTATGATCAACGTGTCTTCGTTAAGTTGATGTGCTTCATTTGCATGTTGCTTCACCTTTCTTTAGGATGTTTGGTTGAGCGATTCGATTGCTTATAAGTTGCTTTTTAATAGTGATTTACGGTATACGAAGTAAGTATGTGAGAGGAGTTGTGTCTCGATTTACGTAAAAAGCAACTTATAAGTTTTTATAAGTTGAAACAAACATGTTTGATCTTATTGAAAGCTTTTATCTTCCATCAGTCATTCTCAGTTGAATAACTTCCAAGTTCCAATGAATCTATATAAACCAAGACCCTATCAACAAGGCAAATAAATCGGCACGAGTAGGGGACATGTGATCCAACTTCTTATCCCACCTCCTATCCTAAATATAACACACGATTAACTTATTTTTGAGAGATTAAAGAAATTAATTAAATTACTTTAAAGTATTTATATTTATCATTTTTTTTTTCAAACTAATTTGTCTAACTTATAAACTAATATGTAATTTAATCATACATAACATATGATGTGATTAAGTAACTTATTTAGCTTCTTTAATTTCTCAATAAAAAATAGTTAATTGTGTCTTATATTTGGGATCAGAGGTTGTGTGTGTGTGTGTGTGTGTGTGACAAAAAAAAAAGTTAATTGTATCTTATATTTGGGATTAGAGGTTTTGTGTGTGTGTGTGACAAAAAAAATAGTTAATTGTGTCTTAAATTTGGAACCAGAGGTTGTGCATGTGTGTCTGTGACAAAAAAAAATTATGTCTTATATTTAGGACCTGTGAGTGAGAGAGTGTGTGTGTGTGGGTTACATTCGATTATTATCAACTTAGTTGAGGGCAACTATTTTAAAGGTGTTTTCTGTATCAATACAAGCTCAAACTTGAGACCTCATGCTTAAGCATTTAAAGCTCTTTCTATTGAGGCTAACGCGTGTTTATAAACCCAACTTCTTCTGAAAGCCCGGTAACAATTTTTCCTTCACAGTTCTAATTTTTTTTGCTAAGTATAAATATATTTTTAATATAGACAATCTTATTTGAGACACTATTTTAAACCGTCACATGCTGCACTGTACTGATTGTTGACCGACCCGTGGGCATCCAACTAACTTTATTTAAGTGTTTAAGAAAAATCCAATCTCTCTGTTTTTTTTTTCTGAAAAATGAAATCCTATCTCTTTCACTCAACTCAAAAAATTTGCCAAACCATAAAGTTTTATTTGGAAAAACAAATCGAGGAGAAGCAGGAAAATGGGACCGCTTATTATTTACCCTTTTTTTGTGTGATTTGGGGACAAAATGTGACTACTCATAACTGATAACTACTCAACCCGTCAGGCCTCTCGTCCTTGTCCACATGGTGGGTTGCTCCGTTTCAATAGGACTTTGTTTGGTTGGTCGGTTTGTCTTCTAACTTCTCGATATGTAGTGCCCTCACATCAATTTCCATGTATTTTTATATGATATTTATGATTTTTAAATTAAATCTTAACTTTTTAATATATACCACTTCCAGATATAAATATAAGACTCAGTTGACTTTTTAAGAAAAATTAAGAAAACTAAATAAATTACTTTAGAGTGTCTATATTTATTGTTTTTTCCATTAAATTAATTTGGTTGACTTATAAACTAAGGTATAACCCCATGACATACAACATATATTATAATTAAGTAATTTATTTAACTTCCTTGATTTTTCAAAAAAAAAAATCAACTAGGTCTTATATTTAGGATTGAAGGTAATATATATATATATATAATACACGGGTAGCCTAATAATATATGAACTTTACGTTGTACTGACTACTATATTGATATTGTGTTTGTTTAGAATAATGATTGAAATACTTAAAAACAATTTTTCAATCGTAATTTATGATATACGAGGTAAATATGTAAAAAGAATTTATCTCAATTTACGTAAAAAATAACATATAACTAATTCCAAGGCCATACCAAATATACACATTGATTATGAATATAATTAGCATGTCGTAGTTGTGTGCGCGTCCCCACACACACACACAAATGACATATGAAAGCACATGAAGAATAAGAGGAAATAGGGAGGAAGTCGACAGAAGATAAGTGGATAACTCAATCTTATCACAAAAGCTCACAGTTTTTCAATTTACACGTCGGCCACGAAAGCAAGGGGCTGCCGTGTAACGAACCTGCGCCCTACGAATATAAATTATTTAATTAATTATTTAATATACTATTGATGTGTTTTGTTTTGTTAAAAATAAAAATTAAAAAAAAAAAAAGAATGCGATCAAATAGTAAAGACAACCATGCCACGTGGCTTGATCTCACCGCAGCAAGTATCACTCTGATATTTTTTATAATTCTTTTTTAACCAAAAAATTTGATTCTATTTATAAGTCCAATTTCAGTGTAGTAAATGAGATTATGGTAATTTTGCCCCTATTTATTGTACCAATAAAAAATGATTTAAAAATAGATGAAAAAGAAATAGTTGAAAAATACTTATTCTTAAATGAAAGCATAATTAAAAAGTTTTTTCTAATCAATATTGCCTCAGTGTTAAAGAAGGAGTAATATTGTCCCTGACCATTAAAATTGTTATTAATTTTTAACTGATAGCATTAGTCTTTTAATGGCTAGGATGATTTAATTTTGCTCATATTTTTACAGTTTAGAGTAATACTAATAAAACACTTTCAATGCGCTAAGCTCCTACACAAAAACTTCCTTGATAACATAAACCATAAAGTAATTGTAATCATAAATTTTATTTAGAATTAATTCATATTATTATAATCTTATATGAATATATATATTAAGCTGCCAATTTATTCCAAAAATTTTTGCTCAGGAGAAATGTTACCTTAAAAAAATTTTTAGATTCGTCAATGTTGCCCTAGAATTATTAAAATATAGCAATATTACTCCTTACCTTTAAAAATGTTAAAAGTCAACATTAGTTTTTTTAACGGGTGGGATAATATTGAACAAAAATAAAACAACCTTTCGAGAGGCAATTTTGATGCAGCGAAAATTTTCAAGACAAATTACCCCTTAACCCTTATAGATTATCAAATCAAAAATCTTATCTGTGTGTTAGAATTTGATTCTCACCTAATTCAACCATCATCAAATTAGTAGACATTAAATCACTTGGCGTGCATAGATACACACATGGGCTTAAAAAAAATAATAAAAAATGAATGTGGACAAAGGAATAAAGCTACCGCAATAAGAATAGATAACATACACGGCTCCTCACCATGTAGTGTCCTTGTCATCTTTCCACTGTCTCTTTGACCATCCTACTTTCTTTGTTGACCATATCTTCCTTCATTTTCTTTTCATATGTCATGGCCAAAAGCAAATTTCACTTCAACTTCTTCTGTCGCATGTAAAACTAATTTATTATATTTATCTAATTTGATTATATTAAAGAAATTAGTTAAATTGGTTAATATGATATATATTTTTTAAAATACTATAATCATCTTCCTTAATTCCCTCTTTTTTTTTTTTGTTCTTTTTTATTATTGTTAAAGGAACATCAATATGAGTAAATTAGTAAAAGATTGACAAATATGTAAAATTTGTCTTATATTAAAAATAAAAATCAACTCTCTAAATAGGTCTTACATTAAAGACAGGAGGAGTATTATTTTTTGTGTAGTTTTAGTTAATTTCTAATTAGACCTCTGTATTTTTTGTTAAATACTTACATTTTTCCTAATTATATGCACTATTAATCTTTCTGCTCATAATCTGCCCATTAAGACAGATGTAAATGCTTACGAAACAAACTGTAAGTTGCCACAAAATATAAAATAAAAAGATATTTTTTAAAAAAAAATAAAATGATGGAGTAAAATTTTTTATTATCAACGTAAAAAATGAAAATTTATTATACATAAAATCTTCTTATTGCATCTATATATAATATGTAAGTTGGTTGATTTTGATTTTATTTAAATTCATGCGACAAAAATAATCCAGGTGTATATTGAGTGAGAGTCACACCATCAGCTACTAGAGTAGTTTTTTTTAATAAATTAACAAATTATGGATATATGGAGTAATATATATAATTGATAAAAAGGACCTAATAAAAAAATAAAGTGAAATTATTTTACAATTTGGGAGATTTTGCTTGTGCCGGCGTCGTGCTTTGAGTAGTACATGGCAAGGGGAGAATTAGGAGGAGGAGGAAGGAAAGAAAATATTTATTGTAAAAGAACTAAAAACCTATAATTATTTTTAAGGATAAAATTTTAAAAATTAATTTTTTAATTACTAAATTAACTCTGAACAAACTTTTTACTCCATCTCAACTATTTAACGGTAAAATATCATTTGATATTCCCTTGTCTATCTCTCTCCATATGTTATCGGGAATTCGGATCCGCGGGCCAGACGGCCAGCCCGCCCCTTCGAGGGCTGGCATGTTGGTAGCTAGAGTCCGACAAGGCCAACTCGTCAATTTTTTTTTAATTATTTCACTTTTCATTTTTTTAAATGTTCACTCCCTTTCTTCTTCATCCATTCATATCACACTTCTTTTGTTTTATACATTTGTGTTAGTGAGTCAATTTCATTCTTACTTTTCTTTTTTCTTTTCATCTACTCACATCACAAAAACATATAAATTCATCTCTTTTAAATTTTAGAATAATAGAATAAATAAATATAACTTAAAAATAAAATTGTCAAATAAAAAATATGAGAAAGTAGTCAAATACAACATCAAAAGAAAGGTGATAAAGGTATATAAATTTATTTTATAAGAATTTTTTTTAAAAAAAATTCCATCCCACGAGCCAGCCCCACTGTAACCCTCAGGCTAAGCCCGAAATTAAATGGCCTGCCATTTCATTGGCCCGAACCTACCAAAATAAACAACTGGCGGGTTGAGACTTGAATTACCGGCTATATGACTCTATATATCTAGCAATTTGCTTTAAGTGAATAAAGAAGACCCTATCCACTGTACTCTACTTGTTTTTTTGTCTGCTCCTTTCTTGTGTCAAATTGTATCGTTTTATGTTTTTTTTCCAAGTGTGTCCGGATTAATTTTTGGAAAATAGTTTTTACAGTTTACAAAATAAATATGTGAAAGGAGTTTTATCTCGATTTATGAAAAAATACTTCTGAAACCATAATTTTGGGATAGGCAAACACCTAAATATAGGATTCAAACTATAATTCATCACATTATAAAATACTAACCTTTTTCCGTTAAACTTAACCCCTAATAGTAAATTGCATCCTCCTTTTTGCACGGATGTTAGAAAATCTGAATTATCAAGCAGATATGACGTGATATACTGATATTTTTTTGCCATGGTGATATCGTGATATTGAACGTTCCAGTCTTAGTTGGACCCCATAGAGAAAAAAAATAAGGTTATAATATATAAAAATCAGCAGCGTTTCATCACAGTAATGATGGGAGATGCAACCTCCCTTTATTTTAATTACATTCCCAGATGACTAAAGGGGTACATAGAATTTATTATTAATTGTCTCCAATATATATAGTGTTTGGGCTACTCCAACCACTAAAAAGATATAATAAAAAACTGGAGCAATATTACCAACGCTTGTTTGTATAAGTGATAAGGGGTTTGTGTTCCCTTAAGCGCTCTAATCCCGGATTCAATTTTTGGGATGTTATGTATAGAGAAAATTCGTTTGAAAGAGTTGCCTCCATTTTGGATCCGACAGTATATGAGAGATTAGTCATCGGGGCTCGTTCATATGGATACCCTGTATAGAGAAAAAAAAGAAAGAAACTGGAGTAATATTTATTAAATAATTTATTTAGTTTTTTTTTAATATCTCTAAATTAAATAAAAAAATCTTATATTTATAATCCACGGTAGTAAAGGTCTATTTGAATTTGTTTGATTTTTTATTGATACATTGAATTTTGATGTGACACTGTTAAAAAGGTAAGCTCCTTTGTGCATGCATATATGAAATTTTTCAACAAACTTATTTGATTTGACTTTGCCTCCACATGATTTGACTTTAATATTGTTCTGTTTACAAGAACAAAATTTATTCCACATTTGGTGAACAAGACTCATGAGAAAAATTATTTTCTAACCCATCATGTATAAACAAAAATTATTTTCCAACTAAAATTAAATATAAATTATGATAATATACCTTTATTTCAACTGAAAGTAAATTAAGTTAAGGAATTAACGTTATAAAACATATAATTTATGCACTAAGACATGCTGCATAAAACATGTGGATCAAATATTTTTTAACAAAAAATATTTTTAAGTAAGCTAAACAAAGAACATATTTGAACAAATTATAGGTGATTAATCATTCTATTTTTCAATTATATTTTGATTATATTAAATTTATATGAAACTTTATTGCCTCACAAACCATGATCAATGATTTTTTTTATGTTCATATGATTTTTTCATTATTAAAAAATTTAAATATATTTCATCTAGATTTAGATATTAAAAGCTAAGAATAATCTTAAAGCTTTTTAAAGGTAAAAATGAATCTTTTAACTTCACACAGTATTTCACTTTGATTCTTTAATTTGGTAAAGTATCTTTTTATTCATTTAACCCTAATATCATTAATAAAAAAATACTGAAATTGAAATTTTAGATATTGACAAAAACATCCTCGATAGGTTAAGTTTAATTTTTAAAAATAATAATTGGACTAGAAAACTTTTGAGATTAAAGATGCTAAGGTTAAAAGACTGAAAACATACTAAATAAAATTAAAGGACAAATCTAAAAGCTTGGATAAGATTAGAGGATAAAATATAAACTTTTATTTATATTAAATTGTTATCTATTTTATATATGGTCAGGGAGAAAATATATAAATTAATTATCATTTTCTTAATAATTAATTAATTATCATTGATATTTGATTCACAAAAACTTCAGAAGAACCAACTCACACGGTTTGTATGTCAGAATGGGAAGGTTGGAAGAAGCTACCTATAAGCCTATAAGGCTATAGCGTCAAATATGAGGCATGGAGCTGCAAATTGCATGGATTGGCCTTTACGTAAGCAAGTGGGACCACACTACGTGGATTATTGTTTATTAAATGCGTCCACCTAATTTAAAAGCTAATATTACATTTATGTGCCCTAAACTTATTAAAGTTCTAATCGGTTGGCTAAAATATTATTAAGAATTATAATGGAAAATTTTATAATCATAATCAACTTTAATTAAAAATTAAGTGACTAGGGACAAAATTCAATGTGATATTTTAAGCAATTTAATTTTTAAGTTTTAAGAAAATTATTATAAACATGATTTTAAACTATACTTTACAAAAAATAATAATAATAATAATGTGAGCGATTTTTTAAGATTTTTTAATGAAACATTGTTTGATAGTGTTATTGATAAAGAAATTATTTTTTAGTCACATATCAATATAAAATAAAAATATTTATCTTTGTCAACTTTTTTCAGTCTATCATGCATTTAAGTCTATAAATCTTTAAGAAAATTGGAATCCCTCGTGTAAATTTTATTAATGAGAATAACTCCAATCAAAATGTTAGTATTCTAAGAGAGTCACATGCATCATCTAAATTCATTTTAATGAAAATACCATAATTCAGATCATTTTAATCTTAATTGATTGATTACTCAGATGAAAAAATTCACATTTAATTTGTTTTCAAGAAAAATAAATATCTTAATTTAAAAAAAAAATTAAAACAAAACGATCAATTTATATTTTTTGTAAAAAAATAAAATTTGAATTTTATCATGAGTCATCAGTTAATTAGAATTAAAATGATTTGAGTTGTTATGTTTTTTATTGGATCGAGTTTAGATGATACGACACTCTTAGGGTATATAAATTTTTCTTAGTATTCTTTGTATACAAAATTTACAAAATATGAGTTTTATGAATAAAAATTTATCAACATATAAACCAATAAGATTTTTAATGAAATATTTTTTCTTATCTTTTTCCTAAATTTTTTTTTTATTTTAATTTTTTATATAAAAAATAAATAATAAAGATAAAAAAACCTTTTACCTTCTAAACCTTAAAAATTAAACATTAATCAAATAAAACAAATACTAGACTATAAAATTATCCGGGTTCAATGCCACACGAGGTCAGGTCAAAAAGAAAAAAATAACTATTTTTACTTTAATCTTAACAACAATAACTACATGAATAGACTTTAAAAAAATAAGCAAGTGGGGCCCACCGAAATCCGACGCATTATAAATATATGCCCACGCTTGCACTTTACACTTGTGGCGGTCATCTGATCCTAGTATTTCTCGCTCATCTCCTCATTCTCCTCATTCTCTCTCTCTTGTTATGGCCATGGCCGTCTCTCACTTCACTTCAAAACCCCAATTCTCTCGCCGTTCTTCTGAACGGAAATCCCGTCGGAGCCTCCGTAAGCGGTGTTTTCTGATGGTCAAGCAGCAGAAGACGCGCTTCTACATCCTCGGCCGCTGTATCACCATGCTCCTTTGCTGGCACGACCATGCGATTTCTGATTAGAGAGAGAGTCGCCGTTCGGATCGCGATTCAGCTTCGGAACAATTGGAAGAGTTTCATTTCTCGGTCAATTTTGATGTTTCAACAACCGTGGATCTCGATTCGCGCAATCGGTTGATTGCCGGAAAGAGGAATTGCAACGAGGCGGCGAAGATTCTGGAAGCATCTCGCACGGGACATGATACAGTTTTCATTGTATATAAACCGTATATGTATCTTGTCCTATCAAATCGCTCCTAAGGACGAGAGTAAAAGAAGAAATAGAAGAAGAAGAAGACGACGACGACGAAGAAGATCTCAGTAATGGCGGCTCCTGCGAATGGGGTTCTCTGTACTATGAGGCTGAATTTAACAATTATTGAAGAACATGGGAAAGAAAAACAGAGTTCTTCAATATGATGGTGAAAAGGGCCAATCAGCTTGGAGAGTGCATGAAAATAAAATATTGAAGTTGCTCCTTTGTTGTTACTGTTTTTGGCGAATTGAATTTGGCCCTTAATTAACTGATTTGAGAGTCAAATTTTGGGCGTTTTGTAATTCATAGTGCCATAAATCTGTGATTAATGTAATTACCTGATCTTGTTTGAATGAAATCAGTTCAGTTGGGCAAAAAGTAGAGTGTCTCATTTTCTTTAATCATAGTTTAGTTGTGCAAAAAGTTAGAATGTAGAAAATACTCTTGATCCGATAAACCAGGGTTTGGTTTTCTTGAGCATGTCTTAAAAAAATCTCTTCCCCAGCTTAGAAACCATGACTGTTAATTTGTTTCAACAATGCAATCTGAATTTGTTTTCCATGAACTCATTCATGGTGATTTGAGATCTCACTGTTGAGATTCTCTGAATAAAATAGCTGAGCATTGGCTGTAATTAGTTGTTAGCTTTGATTTGAGCATGTGATTTAGTAATTGATGAGTTGTTGTCTGTCCAAGTTGAGAGAGAGATCCATTACACCACCCTTTTCCCAGATGGCTTACACTGGTTTCATGCTCTCAAGTCTGACAAAACACGTGTTTTCCTGAAGGATTTGAGCTTGATCTCACATGGCATGCTGCCCATTATATCATCACTCACACACACTCACACCCCAGCCAACTCAAGTTTGTTTTTCAAAAATAGAGTGCAAAAGGATAACAAAAATCTTACTCAGACTATTTTTCATAGTTTCTGTTCATGTGGTGGATTCATTCATGTAAAGCAGAATGTTACATCTTTTATTGTGTCAAGTGTCCTTAGAAAGAGTAGGAGTAGCGCCTATAGGAGAAAAATGGTCGAACATCGTTTGAAGTAGTTTGGACATGTATAAAGAAGGCTATTGGAAGCGCCGTTAAAAAGGGTAGATAGACACTATAGTGTCCTCTTAAAAGGAGCGGAGGAATACCGAAGAGAACACTCAATAAAAACATAGAAAGGCTTGTTGACAGGGCATAATGTCGTTGTGTTATCCATATAGCAGATGCCATATAGTGAGAATCATATGAATCTCATTCTTTTGTGTCCAATCTTCTTAGCTGATAATCAATTTTGAAAGGAAGATTATCTTGGTGGAATGGGAAAAGTTCAGAATACCAGTGTAAAAATATAATCATACCAAAAAAGAAAAAAAAGAATTGATTGTTTCTGCAGTTTCCATTATCCCAACATTTGCATAAAAAAGCTTGTGTTTTTCTTTCATATATTTCATTCATATAATACTAATGCACTTGAAGTTTCAGAATCATGTCCTGTCTATATGTTCAATTCAATCTTCGAATGATATGGCTCTTGAAATTTAATCCTATCTATCATATCATTTGTCAAGTTGCTTTAGTAACAGTGTACGTGTTTGCCCAGAATGCTCCAAAAGCTAACATAAATTTCAGCCTGAAATGTTTTACTGCTCTGTTCCATTTTTCTTATATATATATATATATATATATATGTTTGATGCCATGTTACAGCAGCTGCATTGAATGTGGTTCTGATCATGTGGGGTATTTGTCTGAAAATATCTATTATTGACCTACTTTTGAGTCTGATACATAACTTTCCATGGATTCAATCACATTGCTTCTCACAGTAAATTACTTGTTCTCACATGGGTTATACTGAGGAGTTCATAAATGCAGTAAAATTCATTCTGCTACAAGCTTCCCGTACTGTTAATCTCATTCTGCTGCTTATAATCTCCCCAAGTCCATTAGCTTATATGCTTGAGATTTACGGTAAAAAACCTCAGTTTCTTCATTTTTTGGGATGGGACAGCAAGTTTATTTTTGTACATTTTGAGTTTCAGAGTTATGAGACAACTAATGTTTACAAGAAAAGATGTCGGTAGCTGAGATGATGATATTGTGATGGATGTGCGGTTATAAAAGAAAAGATAAAATTCGTAATGAATATACACACGAAAGAGTTGGAACGACATTTATTGAAGAAAAAATAGTTAGAAAATCATTTGAGGTGGTTCGAACATGTTAAAAGAAGGTCATTAGAAATGCCAGTGAAAATCAAACAATACAAAGTCTTTTGAAAATGACAGAGAAAAACTGAAGAGAACACTCAAAGCAGTTATTGTCTTATTGAGCAAGATCTTTTGATTAATAATCTATCCCAAAATTTAGTTTTAGATGAAGTACAGTAACACGTACGGTACAATCCATGTAGCTGGTTTCACATTATTTTTGGATAAAAATCAAAATGCATTAGTTATAAATATTTATACATCACTTTATAGCTAAAAAAAAACTAAAAGAACAAGACTTTAAGTGAAGTCCTAGAGTCTACACATGAAGCAAGTAATGTGTTGCCTAAGTTGCAAGTTAATTACTAGTTGTTTGCTTAAATTAAATACTCCCTCATGTCCTAAATATAAGATATGACTAACTTTTTTTAAGATATTAAATAAGCTAATTAAATTATTTTAAAATATTTATATTTATCGTTTTTTCTTCAAACTATTTTGCTTATCATATAAATTGATATATAGTCTAATGATATACAATATATGATATGATTAAGTAATTTATTTAGCTTCCTTATTCTCTCTAAAAAAATCAACTCTGTTTTATATTTAAGATAAGAGGAGTAATGTATGTTGCGGGATAATTCAACATCCTACGCACATACGTACTGGGGAAGGCTCAGCTATGCCAGTCTGGCGAAAACATATCAGCGCATTAATTTAATTAATTCCTAATCCATAAGGTTGTGACCGACTTCAGTCTTTAATTTGATGACTTGAGCTTGTTCTTTGAAACTTCTTGCATTATCTGGTTGTGGCCATTTTCTGAAATCTGAATCAATCATGATGTTGCCTTTTTTTGCTGTTGTTGTTTTTTTTTTTTTTTTAGAAAAATTATTTGCTAAGGTTGGAAAGCATGCATGGATAGAATTTGGTCAAATAACATCACCAATTTTTTTTTAAAAAAACCAATAAATAAATAGGTGGGTCATATGCAGTGAATTTTTAAAAATATCAACGCTATGATCAGAACTTATAATATACCCCATATAGTTTGCTATATATGTTATATGTTACTCCCTCCGATCCTAATTATAAAATAAAGTTGACTTTTTTGGAGAAATTAAGGAAGCCAATTAAATTACTTTAAAGTGTTTATATTTTTAGTATCCTTAGATTATATGTTAGTTTATTAGTCAAATTAATTAGTTTGGAGAAAAAAATAAAAATATGAATACTCTAAAACAATTTAATTAGCTTCCTTAATTTCTCCAAAAAAATCAACTTTATCTTATAATTAGGACCGGAGGGAGTAATTATAATTACTAATTAAGACAATTTGATTGGGGTAACTTTCCTATTATAAGTTTTGACCAAATCCTCATATTTATTATTTTTTTCATTGCAGTTATTCTAGAATAATCTTGTATTTATTGTAGCTACTCTAGTTTGCGTGTGTGATATCAAATGTATCTTGTCTACGATTATAACCAAGGTATTAAAACCCGGACCGGGTATTGAACCGGTCGGGGTACTGGGTTAAGGGTCAGTGGGTCAGACCGGGGCCAAATCGGAGCTAAACCGGGACCAAACCGGTGAGAAATTGGAAATTTTAGGCTTATTGGTATAAATTTCTAAAGAAAATAGTAAAAAAAAAAATTTTTTTTTTTTAAAATGGAAACCGGACCGGCCAACCGGCCGGTTCGCCGGTTACCTGGCCAGACCGGCCGGACCGGTCCGGTTTCCAGAACCATGATTATAACACGGACCGGTAAAGAAAGAAAGAAAGAATATAACATGGATAAATTGGCTATGGAGAAGGAGCAAAGTAGATAGGTACTCTCATGTACATTTAGTGTGTGTTCGGTAAACTCTGAAACTATGATTTCAGAAGCATTTTTTCATAAATCGAGACAAAATTCTTTACACATACTTACCTCGTAAATTGTAAAAGCTATTCTCCAAAAGCTAATCCGAACACATACTTAAATTAATTAGGATGGATCTAGTATTAATGTTGCTTCATAATTTGATTATTTTGAGTTGTTATAAAATGTGATTCAATCTTGTCTAGTTTTTTTATACCAAAATATTTAGGCAAATTGGGTTTTGGAAGCTCACCAGGGCCAAAGCATTTAAATTCAAAGAAGACTTAAAAAAAATACGTACAGGTCAGTCATTCCCTAACAAGATTCTCATATTGGTGGGATTTGAACCGACAACCTTATGATTATGAGTTACATTTTTACCAACTCGACTAACTTTTATTTGTCAATATTATATAGTCTTGACGTGTTGGAAGAACAAAAAGTGATATAAATTTTGGGGGAAAACAAAGAATATTGGAAAGTTCCGGGATCCCATTAGGGCTGCTTAGTTATGAGTTAGCTTCATGAGTTATGTGATGTTATATGGTAATGGTGCCATGTGAGAGAGGAAGAACGTGAAAACAAGTAGAATTGGAAAATCGAGCTAAGCCCATTAAGTCAATCTGCTTAGATCCGAGCCCGTTAAGAGCCGAACTTATATTTTAGAGCCTGCAGAAAGAGTCAGGTCTAAAAGGGCTAATTCTATAGAGCTATGAGCTTAAAAAGGCCGACCCTTTTAGGCCCATTTAATTTATTTTTTTAAATAAGACTAACTGCATTGGCTCTGGATATGTCGTAACAACTAACCAATTAACCAAACCCTCACTCAGGAAAGGATCGCCTTCATCCTCACAAGTCACTCCCTCTCCCTCTTCTTCGATGTTGATAGCGATGACAATGTTATTCATATTGTTTAGTGTTTAATTTATGATTATGACTTTACTTGCTTATTTATTTGATTGTGGTTTGTGTACTTGTAGTTGTGAACTTGTGGTTGATTGGTGGTTGTGTGTGGACATTAGTTTTGATTTAGACTTAGATTTTAGTATTTGTGTTTTATTAAATATGGATAATGTTTAATGTTTTAACTTAGTTTTGATAATATTTATGTTTTAAATTAAGTATTTCTATTTTCAAGCATATAAGAAGCAAAAAAGTGCTAAACAGACTCAAAGCCCGTGGGCCGGCCTACAGGCTTTAACTAAATAGGATGGGCCTTAAAAATCTATACGTTTTTTTTGTACTTCAAACCCGTGAAAGGCCAGCCCTGCAAGGTTGGGTCAACCCGTTTTCCCAATACTGAAGAAATGTGAGGTAATAAAATATGAGGAAAAATTCGGATGTGGAGCAACTATGGTAAGTGACCCCAACTTACAAGCATTTTAAAATTAAATTATTTATTATTAATATCTTTCAAGTAAAGCTTATTTTATAAGAAAGATGGTTAAAAAATCCCCTATTATTATAAAACTTATTGTTTAAAGGTATTTAAAGACTTATGCCATTGGTGTAATTCTTTTATACTACCTATCTTTAACTACATATAAAATGATATATTACACCCACCACCTGAGTTCTTAAACAAATTCAAGTTCGTTTAAGTAATAAGTTTTGTAATGAGTGCAACAAAAAATAAATGTTTAAATAATACATCAAGAGCTACAGATCCAAGAATGTAAGGGCAACCTAGCTGTTCATTTGCATTTTATTCATAAGCTTATTATATTAACATTATTGCTATAAAAATTAAAAAGTACGTCTGGCTCATTCCCTAGTCTTGGGGTCACAAGCTACCTTTGGATTTTCAACCATCATACCCTTTTTCTTTTCTTTTTTATAACTTACGCATACCTTTCACAAATTCAGATTCACTTGATATAAGGCATGTTTGGGATCACGATTACTTAAAAAATAAGTCCTTATTACGCAAGTCGAGATAAAACTCCTCTCATATACTTACCTCGTATACTGTGAATAACGATTTATAAGCACTTATTGCCCAAAAATAAGTTATTCCAAACGAGCACATATACTTTCACATGTCTTAAATTTAGGAGTTGGGTAACTAATTTACAAAAATTAAAAAAATTAATTTAGTTAAAATTATCATTGAAACTGAATCTCACCATGCGTTAATGCGTTATAGCTCTGCTTGAGTTAAATGTAATTTAGTATTTATTAAAAAAAAAGCAGATGTATCCGTATATCACGTGACCACATTAAAGTTTAATATAGTTTTAATTTAAGGTAACATGTAGAATTGAATCATCATGACTTGGCAAAAAAAGAATCATCTTGAGCTTGAGGTCCGTACATATGAAGTGGGTCCACTACCCAAGAAAAAAGTAGGGTTTTTAGACCCAGACCGGACCGACCGGTCCAGGTCCCAATTCTCAAAATTTTTTTTTTTAACCTTTTCCTTTATAATTTCATACTATGAGCTTAAAATCTTCAATTACTTACCGGTTTAGTCCCAATTTAGTTCTGGTTTAGCCCCGGTTTGACCCACTGACCCTTAACTCAGTACCTCAACTGATTCAATATCCGATCCGGGTTTTAATACCTTCAAAAGGCCAAAAAATGTTCACATACTAAAGTCATTTTTTTGACCACCAATAGAATGGAGTAGTGTGTGTTTGGAAAAGCTTATTTTTGTCCAAAACGTGCTTATAATTCGTGATTCACGGTATACGAGGTAAGTATGTGAGAGGAGTTTTTTCTCGGCTTGCGTAATAAGTCCGTTTTTACTGTGTAAAAAGCTTAAACAAACACGCACGTAGTGTTTTTGGGGGGGGGGGACAATGGCCACATAATGAAGCTATGTGACAATCATGGATTTTTTTTTTTTGCCAATTATGTGACAATCATGGATTAGTACTTAACAACAAATGACTATTTCAGGAATAATTTTTTAAATCAATATTCTAACTAAAATATTTTAGTTTAAAAAAATGGGTGTTACAACGTGATTAGTTGATTGGTGTGAATCTCACGTTGCATTTTTTTGTTGAATAAATTACTATTTTAATAATAGTTTTGTAAATTCATTTTTTACTCAATTCCTCTCATGGTATTTATAAATAATAAATCATTTTATAAAAATCAGGTCCTTTTCCCCAATAATCATTAAATACTAAATTGTTATGCAATTTTTTGCTGTAAAATGTTTTTTTTTTCATTTGTTGAGCATTGGAATGTGAACGCTACTTCCTATATCCTAACCAAAGTCTTGGTCCACAAAACTGGCAAGAAAAAGTCTTGGCCCATAAAAGGCCCAATTCTTTTTTTTAAAAAGAAAAATTCTACACTGATAACGACCGTTGGATGCCTCCCATGTTCCCATCCGTACGCATTCAAAATGCAGAGTCCCGCTCAAATGTCAAATTCAAATTCAAACTTGTCAGAGGACATGACCGTTGGTCACTTCAGTTTAAATTTAAACCCACGCTTATATACCATTTTCTTCGCCTTTACGGGGTTTTAGAATCTCGCTTGCTCTCTCCAAATCTTTCAGACACTTCCTCTGTGTCTGATTGACGCTCTTCGCTCAAATCTCAAACACCTTCATTCTGAATCAATCACCAATGGAAGGGAAATCGAATCGCCCTTTGCAGTCAAGCAACAATGTCAACATTGGACCAACGGCCATGGCAGGCGCTGGGAAAACGATCGAGGAGATGTATCAGAAGAAGAGTCAGCTCGAGCACATCCTTCTCAGGCCTGATACCTACGTTGGTTCAATCGAGAAACACACTCAGACCCTCTGGGTTTACGAGAACGACGAGATGGTCAATCGCCCTGTGACCTACGTCCCGGGTCTATACAAGATCTTTGATGAGATCTTGGTGAACGCAGCCGATAACAAACAGAGGGATCCGTCGATGGATGCCCTCAAGGTTCTGATCGATGTTGAGCAGAACCTGATTAGCGTGTACAATAATGGGGATGGTGTTCCAGTGGAGATCCATCAGGAGGAGAAGGTGTATGTGCCCGAACTGATATTTGGACACTTGCTGACCAGCAGTAACTATGACGATAACGTGAAGAAGACGACTGGTGGTCGCAATGGGTATGGTGCTAAGCTTACCAATATATTCTCCACAGAGTTCGTGATCGAGACAGCTGATGGGAAGCGCCAGAAGAAGTACAAACAGGTATTGTGGATTTTATTAAATCATTTCTTTCAATATTTGAAACTTTGAAAAATTTTACTATTTATGTTCTTGCACATGTCTTCATGTTTAATTTTTAAATTTTAATTTTAATTAATTGAAAAACTCGAAATCTCCAGTGTGTCTATTTCAATTTATTATCTCCCAAATTTGAGCTAGGTAGGTCGTCTTTCCTTGAACTGCATAGGTTCTTCAGTTGTGGGAGATTAGTTAAAACGGAATATATGTTTCTTAGCTTTGATATAGTTTCGTGATCCAAACTTTTTCTCTCGGTTAATATGTTTTTCGTCTTGCATTATTGATCTGCTCAAACTTTACTGTAGATGAATATTTCATGTTCTGTAGAGCTCTATAATTCCGTTTTCAACCAACCTTTTTTTAGTGTTTTGTTCGTTTTAAGCTAAATACATTATTAAACGCATCTCTATCTGTGAAAGGTATTTTCCAACAACATGGGGAAGAAATCTGAGCCGACCATAACAAAATGTAAAGAGGGTGAGAACTGGACCAAGGTTTCCTTCAAGCCTGACTTAGAAAAGTTCAAAATGAGCTATCTTGAAGAAGATGTTGTTGCTTTAATGAAGAAGAGGGTTATGGACTTGGCTGGCTGTCTTGGAAAGACTGTGAAGGTTGAACTTAACGGGCGCTTGATTCGATTGAAATCCTTCCGCGATTATGCTGATCTCTATCTGAAATCAGCTGAGAAATCCAGACCAGTACCCCTTCCAAGGTTCAACTTCTGAAGCACGGTTCGTTATGATCTTTTTAATTTCAACCATACTCATCTGTCTGTTTTTTATATTGTTAGGATGCACGCAAAAATAGGTGAAAGGTGGGAAATCTGTGTGAGTTTAAGTGATGGACAATTTCAACAGGTAATTGGAGAACTTATCAAGTAAAGAAGCATGTTATTTCATTGTTGTTGTTGTTGTTAATTGTTAATTAATGCCTTGTTTCGCTTGTATTTGGAATCTGATATGGAATTCGAATTGGTTTTTCCAGGTCAGTTTTGTGAACTCTATTAATACAATCAAGGGTGGAACTCATGTTGATTACATTACCAATCAAATCACAAATTATGTGATGAACAAAGTTAACAAGAAGAAAAAGGATGCCAACGTCAAAGCGCACAATGTGAAGAATCATTTATGGGTCTTTGTCAATGCTCTGATTGACAACCCCGCTTTTGATTCTCAAACTAAAGAAACTCTTACTACTCGCCAAAATAGTTTTGGTTCCAAATGTGATGTTCCAGAATCATTGCTGAAGGAAGGTTCGTCAAGACATAACTGTGTTATTTTTAATATCTTCAACTAGTTTAAATTGCATATGGGTATATGGCACCAAGTATTTTGAAGATATAACTTCTTGTTTTGCTGAAATAAATACCTGCAGTATCAAATTCTGGAATAGTGGACACCCTCTTATCATGGGCTGATTTCAAGCAAAGCAAAGATCTGAAGAAATCCGATGGAACTAAGACTCAGAGAGTTCGTGGGATTTTAAAGCTTGAGGATGCTAATGATGCTGGAGGAAGAAATTCCGAGAAATGCACCTTGATACTGACAGAAGGAGACTCTGCCAAGGCTCTTGCGGTAAGTTTTTCCCCATAAAAACAATAGTACTAAATAAGTTGTTCTTTCAAGAATTCTCACCCATTTTAACTTGTATGAAGATGGCTGGGCTCTCTGTCGTGGGTCGTGACCATTATGGGGTTTTTCCATTAAGGGGCAAATTGCTCAATGTACGAGAAGCAAGCAGCAAACAGATAATGGAGAATGAAGAAATTCAAAATATCAAGAAGATTCTTGGACTGCAGCAGAATAAGGAGTATGGCAACGTTAAGTCATTGAGATATGGTCATTTGATGATCATGGCTGATCAGGTCAGTTATATTGGATTTTTTGTCTATTGTTCTCTCTCTAGAAAATCCAGAGAGTTCGGCTGGGAACAAGCTGGCAAATGGTCTTGGTTCTTTTTGGGAGTTTGACAACTTAATTTTATGGGCGCAGGATCACGATGGTTCCCATATCAAAGGGCTTCTGATCAACTTCGTTCATTCTTTCTGGCCTTCATTGCTGAAAGTTCCATCTTTTATGGTTGAATTCACAACTCCAATTATAAGGGTTCGTATTCTAGTCAAACTAGCAGTACATATGTTAATAGGATCATTTTTTTTTAGATTGATTAATTAATTTAATTTTGTCAAATTTCAACAGGCTTTTCACTCGAATGGGGCAAAATTATCATTTTATTCCATGCCAGAGTTTGAATCATGGAAAGAAAACTTGGGGAATAATGCAACTGGGTGGAAGATAAAGTACTATAAGGTTTATTGTCTGATCCGATTTGAAAGCATGAAACTCCTATACTGTCTGAAATTCCTCTATCTGGTCTAGCATTTGCTTGAGTGCGCACTGATCTGCTTCTCCCCCTGTAGGGTTTGGGGACAAGTACTCCCCAGGAAGGAAGAGAGTACTTCAGAGATCTTGAAAAGCACAGGAAAGACTTTGTCTGGGAAGATGACCAGGATGGGACTGCAATTGAGTTGGCATTTAGTAAGAAAAAAGCAGAAGATAGGAAGACCTGGATACGTAACTTCGAGGTTTGATATAATTTGACTAATCAATTAATTTTATCCATTATATGATGCTCATCAGTAATTTCAACCTCCATTTGTTCTTGCAGCCTGGTACTCATCGTGATCATATGGCAAAATATATAAACTACAGAGACTTTGTCAACAAAGAGCTTATATTGTTCTCAAGGGCGGATCTTCAAAGGTCCATTCCTTCAATGGTGGATGGTCTCAAGCCTGGTCAGAGGAAGATTCTGTTTTGCTCGTTCAAGAAAAAGTTGTTCAAAGAAATAAAAGTTGGCCAGTTCATTGGCTATGTGTCTGAGCACTCAGCTTACCATCATGGTGAGCAAAGTCTTGCTACCACTATTATTGGAATGGCGCAGGATTTCGTGGGCAGTAACAACATCAACCTTCTCAAACCAAACGGTCAATTTGGTACCCGTAACATGGTAAGACAAACAAGTCTGTCCTTGATATGCTAGCACTATTGAGGCTTCTTTGGCTTCATATTTTTTATTTTGATGGTCAATTGCTTCTTACAGGGTGGCAAAGATCACGCAAGTGCAAGATACATCTATACTGAACTTAGTCCTATTACTCGGTGTCTCTTCTCGGAGGATGATGATAAGCTTCTGGACTATCTTAATGAAGATGGGAAGTCAATTGAACCGAACTGGTATTATGCTCTCCTAATTTTTACATTAAGTCATTAATTTGCAATAAGTAACCTGGTAATTAAATCATATCCCCGATTAATGATTGTACAGGTACATGCCGGTTATACCAATGGTTCTTGTCAATGGTAGTGAAGGAATTGGCACTGGGTGGAGTTCCTTTATTCCGAATTATAACCCAAGAGACATTATTGCCAATGTTAGGCGCTTGTTGAAAGGTGAGGAAGTTGTACCCATGGATCCATGGTACAAAGGGTTTAAAGGAATCATTGAGAAAAGTGCTAAGGAAGGCGGGTACAACGTCAATGGTATGATAGAGGAAGTAGATGAGCAAACTTTTACTTTCAGGATTAAAGAATTGCCCATCCGCAGGTGGACTCAAGATTATAAGCAGTTTCTTGAATCTGTCACTGATGGGACACCTAATGCTAAGGATACGCTCATCGAGGTAAGTTACACTATCTATTGAGTAGTTTTGGACGCTCGTGGAATAATGATGTGATAATCTTAGTTGTCCGTATGTTAATGATTTATACAAGCATCCCATGCATAAGGCACTGACATGACTTTCTATTACAAGTGTCATGCCTCAACCCAGAAAAAGCATACTTACATATTCATTTTCATTGTAATTTTGTTCGTCTTTGTCTGTTTTCTTTTAATTCACAACAAATTTTCCCTGTCCTGCAGGATTTCAGGCAAAATGGTGATGACGCTTCTGTAGATATAGAAATCAGGTTGAAGCATGACAAGGTAACGGCTATCATGCAGGATGGCCTGCTGAAGAAGTTAAAACTGACAAGTACTATTAGCACAAGCAACATGCACCTTTTTGATGCAGAGGGGAAGATTAAGAAATACGACACCCCAGAACAAAGTATGACACTAGGAGTATGGAGCTATTTGGAATGTTATACTTATTGGTTCCTTGGTAGTAATTTTTCACGTGTTTGTTTATGCAGTTCTTGAGGAATTCTTTCCGCTGAGGCTGGAGTATTATGAGAGAAGAAAGGTAAATGATTATGATGGTCATTATTCATATTTTCATGTGTTAGCGTTAATTAGGGAAGAACTTATGAGCGATTTGGTTGTCCATGCAGAAATATAAATTAGGCAATCTTGAACGACTTTTGTTGGTGTTGGACAATAAAGTCAGGTTCATCTTAGGGGTTGTGAGCGGAGAGATTATTGTGAGTAACAGAAAGAAGGCTGATTTGTTGATGGAGCTGAAGCAGAAAGGTTTCACTCCTATGCCAAAGAAAGGTAAATCAGCAGAACCACAAATTGCCGGGGCAAATGATGAAAACTCAGAAGAGCAGGAGAATGACAGCTCTGGAGAGCAGGAAAGTGGATCCAAGTCTTCTAAGACTGAAGGAGCAAGTGCTGGTGACTATGATTATCTGTTGTCATTGTCAATAGGAACTTTGACCATTGAAAGTGTTCAGAAGCTACTAAATGACAAGGATGAAAAGACTAGGGAGTATGAGATTTTGAAAGCAACACCACCGACGGATATGTGGTTGACGGATCTGGATGAGCTAGAGAAGAAACTTGATGTAGGAGACGTTATCTAATCCCATTATCTTTCTTATATTTGATTGTGCTGAGTTTCATTTGTTAATATAATATGATGGTATTTTTCAGGATTTGGACAGAAAGGAGGCAGAGGAGGAGCAGAAGAGATCAAGTCAAGCAAATAAAAGGACTGGTCGGGCTATTGGCACAAAAGCTCCCGCTAAACGAGGACCACGAAAGAACAATAAGGTCGTTGAGCCTGAGGCTGAATCCATGTCTACTTCAATGGACGTTGGTAAGTTTAGATTGTTAGTATTATCTTGAATGTGTACTAGAATGCAATTGGCAGAACATTTAAAATTTTAATGTTCATCTGGGTTTCTCATCATTTGCATCACCAGAGAAACCTGCTGAGATTGCTAAACCAAAAGGTAGGGGAGCTGCCAAGAAACCTACTAAGACTAAGAAGAAGGTATGTCAAGTTTTTTTTTTTACATATCCCATCTGTGTATAATTGGCTTGTGCGCTTAATCTGACCTGATACTTGTTATCAGGATGAGGATGATGAGGATGACGAGGATGATGAAGTGCTATCCCTTCAAGAACGCCTTGCTGCATATAACCTTGGACCATCTAGTAGTAATAATTCTACAGGTAAAATGCTCTTATTCAACTTCTTCTGTATAGATTTGTTGCTTATCCTGGTACATACTAACTTATATGCTTTTAAGCAGTCATGGAAGCTGAAGAACCCCAAGGGCCTGCAGCTGGGAAGAAAGAAAATGGCAAAAGGGCTGCTGCAAAAAAGAAGTCCTCAGCTATTACAGTTTTGGACAGTTCTGATAGTGAGAATGAAAATGTTGGTGGTGACAACGATGATGATGATTTTGAGTTACAGCAGCAAACTGCCCCAGAACCAGAGAAAAAGAGGCGAGGCAGGAAACCTGCTGCTCAGAATGCCGCCGCCAACAAAAAGCCGCCTGCAGCCGCCACCAAGAAGAGAGGTGTAGCAGCCAAAAAGCAAACTCAGATACTGGGGCAGAAATTTATTACTGAAATGTTGAAGCCAGCAGCTAATGATGCCGCTGATGGTTCAGGGATTTCGCCGGAGAAGAAAGTAAGGAAGATGAGAGCATCCCCATTTAACAAGAAAAGTGGTTCAATGCTGGCCAGGGTTTCAAACAAAGATGAAACGGAAAGTGAAGAACAGTCTGGCTCTACTTCAACATCACCTGGTGTGGATGAGGTAGTTGAAGTTGCCCCAGCACCAAGAGCTAGGCCTCAGAGGGTTATTCGCAGGCCTCAAACATATGTGTTGAGTGAAACTGAAAGTGATAATGAGCCTGATGCCGATGACGACGACGACGACGACGATGTTGAGGCCGTCGAGGATTCTGACTTTGACGGAGATGAGAGTTCTTGAGCTTTTTGCTCAAGTAAGCTAGCTGGTTGAAGACATTGTACTTAATAAGCATGAGATTTGTCTACAACTTTTAACTCATCGCAATTACACGAGGCAAATTTTAACTCATTGTGATTCCTTTCCTAACTGTGTGTAGTTGACATTTAGGTCTCTCTGCAGAGCTTGAGTATTATTCTTGATATTAGTAGATTTGGAAGAATACTCTAATTAGGGGTGTTCGTCTTCGGGATCGGAAAATGCCATTCCCGATCGCGATCCCGATCCTGAGAAACGTTTGGGAATTATATATTTATATTAGACTAAAGAAAATAAAATAAAGAAATTAATATAGGAATTTTTAAAAAAAATAAAAGAAATTCGGGATCGGGAAATTCCCGATCCCAAACATTTCCCGTCCCGTATAAATATATCATTAGTTCAATATATACTTAAAGTTGTCGATTTAGCTACAAAAAGCATAAAGACAAGAACAAAAAATTAGAATTATTTAATAAATAGTAAATCAAATTAACTAAAAGAATAGATATTACCTTGAGAGCATTAGGAATTTTCATATTTTATTTTACATTTGGTCTTGCTTTCTTAAATATTTTAAAAAATTATACATAATATATATATCTATATATATTTTCGGGATCGGGAAAAAGTTGGGATGGGAAAGTCCCATTCCCGATCCCGAAAAAAATTTCCCAATCCTGAACTTTTCCTGTCCCAATTTGTTCAGAATCAAGACGGGAAGATCGGGACGGGAAAAACTTGCACACCCCTCTAATTGCTAAGATTTGGTGTCAGAATATACACCAAGAATATGTAGTTATTTTGATGGATCCAACAAATAAAAAATTATGAAAATCAATATAAACATGAGCGATTAATTCATTTAATTGTGTTCTCAGTGCCTTGTGCATGGGCAAAATTTGGTAAGCAACCTTCATTCTTTCTGGAAAATAATAATAATAATAATAATTCCATTAATAAAAAGTAAACCATCTAAATCAACTTCAAACAATCCATCATGGTCAACATCTCAATATGGCAAATATAAGAAGAGTGTAAGTTAAACCAAAAGGTCTAAATCAAGACCTAACACCCCAATATATATTTGGGGCTTTGAAATTTGAAACAAAGTACCAATAAGTTGGATTTGGGGCTTTTGCTACCCCTTCCCTGCTGCTCTCTTTGTTGCACCCCCATTTTAGGGGTCTTTCTAAATGTATTTTTTATAATTATTTGAATTATTAGATTCTACACAAAATGAGTGAAATTTTGATATATTATAAGCAAAAAATATATGTTTTCAATTTTTTCTGATTTTTCCAAGATTTTTCAGAAAAATGGTGTCTTTTTTTTCACTTTAAACACTTTTTTCTGAAAAATCATAAAAAAATTGAAAATAGGTCCATTTTTTTGCTGATAATATGTTAAAATTTCTTTCATTTTGTGTAGAATCTAATGATCCAAAGAACCATAAAAAATATATTTAGGAAGACTCAAAAATGGGAGTGCAGCAGGAAAGAGACAGTAGAGGCCCCAAATCCCAATAAGTTAGCATTAGCCCTTCTCTGCAGAAATGAAGTAGGCGCGGAGAGCTTCATTATTGTCTTTCTCATATTTTAATTAGAGGGTGCCTAAGGTTACCCACAACCTCTCATTTAGACGAGAACTCCCATATGCCACCAGATTATAAGCCCTTTAGAGTCTTTTTCATATATTAAAAATAGAAAATGTTTGAAGAGAACACAAATCCTAGCTTCATTATGACTAGCACATTGCCAAACATGCAGGGGCTAATAGCTAAGAACCACCACCTCCGTCCCCAATGCCACCTAATAGCTAAAGAACCACCACCTCTGTCCCCAATGCCACCGCCGGCCACCACTAGCAATCATTGGCAGTCCCCACCAGTCATCATTGTCAGCTACCACCTATTATCACTAGCTTCCATTATCAATGACCACCTCAGCAACCCCCATCAACCTTCATCAACCACCACCACAGGTCACCACCATTAACTCCCCCGCCAGCACCTCCATCAGTAGAGGATGCTAGTTAGTAAGCAGTGTTCGGTGGAGGCAGTCAACGATCAGTCGGAGCCAGTGGTGACTGTTTGTAGGTGATGGCTTGCGGACTGTGACGGATGGTGGAAAGCCTGTTGTCAAAAGTTTTGCTTAAAAATAAGTTTTGTTTTAGTTATAAAACCATTTTCAAATAAATATGGTCAAACACGTTTCTCCTACGTCAATGGGTTGACGAATTAAAATTCGAATACCTGCTGAGCTGTCTACATTTATTATAAATTATTTTCAATAGGAGGATATATATTCCTGATAGGAGGAAAAAATTTGTTTCTTCTATTTTATTTTAGAAAATAATTCTTGAAAACGGGTATGCAAAATACTTTTAAAAAAGAAACGTGAGTAAAATCCAGACCTAAAATGTTAGTTTTCATAGTCATTTGACAGGCTGGTTTAAAATTCAAGTGAATGCCCTAAAACTATTTAATAAAAAAATATCATGAAGGTCAACATTTGATTGCTTCAAAGATATTCTCAATGTGATAAATTTATAGATTGACTTGTGAAATACTTGGAAGCTATGGTTCACTTTTTACGTATATTACTTTCATTTCTAGCGAGGATTAGATCACATCACAGGATTTTCCCGAAGCAATGTACCATTTATAAAAACACCAAGATAGATACGATCAGTATTAACCAAGTTCTCAAGGTTTTTGGATCAGTCGGTACAACATAGCTTGTACAGCAAATACCTGCCCGGAAGTCTTCAATTTTAAGCATATATTCAAATTTCATAACCATGTCTTTAAATAGCTTTCTGGAACATAACTGTTTTATAATACTAATAGCTGTTGTGATCTCTGTGCACATTCTGGTTAGCAGCATGAAACTATAATGAACTACTCCAACAAATAGATACACCTAGAAATCAAGAACTACAGAAACTCACAAGAAGATGATGAACTAAAACCTAAAATTTCAGAATCAAACATTTCATTTACCTGAGAGATCTATACTTAAAAAAAACTTCTTGATCAGCTTGTCACATGGCAAGACTCCTTTTGGTTGCTTCCATTTTCGATAGCAGATCCTTAATGTCTGCTTCCATCCTCATTTTCATGTTAAAGTACTCCAGATGCGCTCTTTCCAACGCCTGGTGCTCTTCAAATTTTTGTTTGCGCATTTCCTCAGACTCTGCCAGTCGCAACTTTGAGATTCGGCTGGCATACTCTTCTTCAATCTTCTCATTCTTTGCGAGGGCAATGCGTTTCAGGCCTTCAGCCTCTCTTCTGGCATCATCCGCACGTGTTTGAAACATTTTAGCCTCTGCCAGTTTAATTTTTATTATGCTCTCCAATTCATCAAAACAATAGTCCTTTTGGACATTCATCTGCAACTCTTGTGGTGGAGCCCGTTTATCATTCAAGTCATAGCTCGAAAGGATGTTTGCTGGCCGTTCTAACAGAGGCGTCTTTTCGGAATAGATTGATTTCATCCAGGCAGCCTCCTGACTGGGCTCAGCAACTGTATTCTTTTCTTTAATTTGCTCCTTCCCAGAAAAGTTCCGTGTCAAGGCTAATTTGGAAGAATCTCCATCTGCAATAACCATGATAAAAATTAATCAGTTTCATGAAACTTTAGTTCTACAAATACTAGAGATGCTAGTGTAGCATAAATCAAATATGACAAGTTCGACTGTGAATGGCTTTGAAGATAGTATCAGCAGAATAATTCCATATGATGCCAAACAAATACAAAATATTAAAACTCACTGAAGCAAATCAGCCAGGAGTCCTGATTCTTTCAATTATATTCAATAAAAACTATGTTTAAGCTGTTTTAAAGATAGGCCACTGGGAAGACTAGTTCAAGTCTAAGCTGTTCTGTTTGATGTTCCCTAAAGTGAAGTTCAGGACTCACCTCTCAGCAATGGAAACTTATTTTTAAGAATAAAAAAGGAAAAGACCAAAAGAGACAGTAAAATTATGAAAGAAAAGGTATATTTGGAATGCATTCTCCACAGGACCTATAGATAGTGGATATTACTGTAGAGGAGAGAGGTCTTTCATGATTAATTTAACATTTATCATGGCCCAAATGAACGGAAGGCAACAAGCATTTTGAAATGGATTTTCCGAAAGCGTAGATAAACCAGTGCAGATAAACTAACACATCCAGTTTATATCTTGTAAATCACTAAGATATACTTTTCACTCCTACTTTAACAAAAAGAATTTCACTTGACAATTTTTTTCTATAGACAAAAAAGCAACAGATTTATTACCCGCTGTAAAAATAGAGAGCAAACATTGAATCAAAAGAGACAATAAAAAATATGTAATAGTTGAGACATCCAATACTTACCATTCAGGAAAGATATGATTTGGCTATAAACCTCTTGAAGGTTAGACTTATTTGCCAACCGTAGCAGCATTTGATCAGCCAACCCATGCAGCTGTCTCCCTCTCATGTCTTTGCTGGCAGAAAATATTCTCTTCACATATTCAAGCTCCTTGCAAAGAGCTTCAACTGACCAATCTTTTGCAAAATTTAGAAACACTTCCTTGACAAAACCAAACATCTCTGAAGGATGATCACAGGCAACACAATGAAATTGCATCTCAGATACCCCTTGTACCCCAGTATCACTGTGTCCATTTCTAATATATGATTCACGTAATCCACATTCCGTATGGCACCAATGAAGGCAAACATCGCATCCAACCCAACTACAAGTATTTGATGCATTGTCAAACTTAGAACACACAAGACACATACATTCCCTGCAAAAGCCATTTTTCTGTGCACAAACTTTGCAATCACACTCATCCACAGGCAACTGACTTCGGCATAAAACATTCCGACACCTTAAGTTCAGAAAAATCTCAGCTAAATCAGTAGACGAAATGCTGTTGTCTAACTGAATAAAATTAGTTAAACCCATTTTCAAAGAAACCAAAATTTCCAATTGAACTTGGTGGGCCTTCAGCAAAACCTCCAGGGTTATATCAGACCTGTTCTGCAGAACTTTCTGAAAAGCAAGTATTTGCCCACGCTTATCTGCAGAGAGCATAATCTCACGAATGTTCTCTTTCAAACATGATAAAGTTTGTCCATTCATTTCATGAAACTTTTTAGCCATAGCAGGCACTGGTTCAGAAACTATTTTTGCAATGATTGTCTCAACAAACTCAATTCCACCCATCTGAAATTGTTCTTGTTCCTTCTGGCTTGCAGTCCTGTATAAACTACCATTACTCCTGTCTCTCATTTCTCTCTTCTTGTCAAAACTATAATTTGATCCAATGTCATGAGAACCAACACTCTGAGAAGGAGATCTAACATCATCATGGCGCCTTGACTGTCCTGACAGCTGCTTATGAAAACTCAATTGCCTGTCAAGTCCACTGGCCATTTTTGAGCTACCTTCTAGAACCCTAGAAGGCTGACCTTTCACAGCTTGACCATCCAAAATGCCCCATGTTGGTTGAGACTGAGAAAAGCTGCCACTGCCATTAATCAAAGTTCCTTGACAGTAAGGAATTTCTTTCTGTTTGGGATCAGTCTGAGGCATAACTTGCCAGCCTCCATGAGAAGCTTGATCTATTCCCTGAAATAATGGGCGACTATGAACAGATTGTTCATAATCGATTGAATTTTGCGTGAGAGAACAGCTTGGATTGTGATAAAAAGATTGAGAACCTGAGAAAGACATTGATGCAGTAAATCCTTCTGAGTTGGTATGAAATGTACTTAAAGACTGGACACTTCGAGCTTGACTGGGGGATCCAGGGGCTGGTGTAGTCTCACGAGCACCGATAGGTAACAAAACATTAGGCAAGCTAAGAGAAAGGTCAAGCTCCTCCATTGAAAGACTTCCATCTTTATGTTTGCTGAGACTTGATTGGTCGGTTTTCTCTAATTTCCTAACAGGAGATCTGGAAAACAACTCAAAGCCCCTCGCGCTTGGACCTTCCATGGCATCACCAGAGCATGCTGTGAGATCTCTGGGCCCTCTGTCATTCCATAAACCATCTTCAGAAGGATGAACAACATCCGTAGCGGTAACAGAGACACTTTTGCCTTTATCCTTCACGATGTTGGTCACAGTCTCCATCGTCATTTCCACATCTGTTTTAAGCACTTCATTTTCTGTTGAAACTTCCTTATGTAGCTCTGCCCTGGTTTCAAGATCTACACCGTTGTACTGCTTATGTTCCTCTTCATGAAGCAATGGCTTCTCATGCTCCGCACCTTCCTTTGTTGCCCCCTTACATGTAGTTCCCACTTTTGAACTCTCTTCTGCCTCGTTATCATTATGAACAGAAGTTTCAGCTTCATTTTTCGTATCATGCGCTTTATCAGTTGGATCATTCAGAACTTCAGGCAGCTTCTCATCTTTCTCCACTATCTGTTCTGCTGAATTTGCAACCTCTTCTGGTTTTCCCTCTTCTTTATTTAACTCTTCCCTTATTTCATGCATGGTAGTATCTGTATCATTGAGCTGGCTTTCAGTCTGGATTTCCTTCGCATCAGCGTCCAAAGGAATAGAGGCCTGGTCGTCATTCTTAGGTGCAGCATCAGAAACCTTTTCTGGTTCTGTTTCAAGCATGGGTTCTGGCTCCAGTTCTCCTTCTTCCATTTCACTACTACTACGGCTCTCAACCTGTAATTCCTCAGTTTTCTTCACCTCAACATTCTTCGATTGCTCACTCTTTGATTGTTCACTCTCTGAATCCTTGGACGAAGATGGAGACTTTGACTTCGACTTTGCATCTCTCGACCCTCTAGAAGAAGACCTCATCTTAGACTGCTCACTCATCTTGGAATGCTCACTCTCTGAATCTTTTGACCACGTCGGTGATTTTACATCCCTCAAAGTCTTCGGAGACCGCACTACTCTATCTTCAAGTCCAACCCTGCTACCCCTGCCACTATCATCAAAATCCTTTAACCCACCACCAAATCTCCGCCAAGAAGACACACTGCCTTCCCGCCGAGACCGGTCCCTCTCAGACCGAAAGCCCTTCGGAAAATCCCTCCTAGATCCACAAAAACTCTCCGACCTCTGCATCAAACCCCTATCCCCTCCAGCTCCGTATCCTCTATTATCTCCAGTGTCCCTGTAACGATCAAACCCCTTTCTGCGATCAAAACTATCAAAATCATGGTCTGATCGCTTCCGAACCAAGCGGGAGCCTTCCCGATCCTCATCCATCGTTCGATCCCTGTCATACCGAGACGCCGAAGACGATGAGGAAAGCAATCCCTTCCGCACATTATCAGGTTTGTAGTAAAAGTTTCGGTGTGAAGAAGACGAGGATCGGTTCAGATTCGAATCCTTGCAGCCATTCTTGTCTCCGTACGAATGGAGATCCTCACTAGACCGCAACCTCTTCATATCCAGAAAACTCCCCAAACCAAATAACAACCACAAGAAAATACAACGGCCACCTAATCAGTTATCACCCAACGAGACAAATATATGGATATATAAGCCAATGAGCTGTAGGACTCCAAAAGATAGCTCTGAGCTCATCTCACGGCAGCAAAGAATAGCAAAGAGAATACCTAGGGTTTCGTGAACCCTATCTCCGTAACAAGCCCGGAAATGGACGGGCAGAGAAGGAAAAACTAAGGCGGAAAGAGAAATTACCCACAACAGAAGCAGCGGTGAGTGATCGGGGGAGCTACCGGCGACGGTTGTCCGGCAAAAGAGAAGGGAAGATTAGGGCAGAGGAAGGGGATGCGTTCGAAAGAAGAAAAATGGAGGCGGAAGTTGAAAAAAGTACAGAGATTTTATCACAGTCAACGCAGTTTAACCACTGAGAGGGGAGAGAGAGAAAGAATTGGACTTGGATACGCAAAGTGCGTAGGAAGCATTGTGTGTGACTTCCTGAGGACGAGAAAGTAAAAGCAAAAGCAATGGGCGCATTGCGCCTAGCCGGCGCACGATAGAGAAATTTTTCCCTAATAAAATTAAAAACACTTGTCTTTACTTTTCTTTCTTTTAAATTTTCTTTACTCCAAATACTCAATACAGTAATACTCTCTTAGATTATAAATATAAAACTGAATTAACTTTTTTTTAGAGACATTAAAAAAGTTAACTAAATTATTTTAAAATTTTTATATATTTTTTTAAAATTATCTTATCTAATTTATAAATTGATATATAATACAATAATATATAATATATGATATGATTAAGTAATTTATTTAATTTCTTTAAAAAAATATATACCATATCTTATATTTAAAATCAGAGATATTAAAAAAAGTTTGGCTATTATCACATTGGCTGAAAAAAAAAAAGATTTGGTTCGTCCATCGGCACCTATGATTTCTATATCACAATATTATAAGATTATAAGTTTACAGTACTTCCTTTGGATTTTAATATAAAAGGTCGTTAATTTTTTTTAAAGAGATTAAAAAAGTTAATAAAATTAAAATAAAATATTTATATTTATTTTTTTAAATTACTTTATTTAATTTATAAATTAATATAAAATCTAATAATACATAATATATATTATAATTAAATTATTTATTTATTTATTTTAATCTCTCACTCGACTCCTTATATTTATATTAATGATAGGATGAAGTACTTTTCTTATCATCATTAATCAATAAACTAAATAAATTTAAGTTCTAGTGTTAGATATATAAAAATTTATTTAAAAAATATTTTTGCGGGGTGAATCACAAATTTAGGATACACAATGCTATTATGAATGTCACCTGTTCCTTTGGCTGTGTTTGTTTCAGCGTTTTGTACAGGAAAAACGTATTTATTACGCAAGCTGAGAAAAAACTCCTCTCACATACTTATCTCATATACCGTGAATCACGAATTATAAGCACGTTTTGGACAAAAATAAGCCATTCCAAACACATACTTTATCTTTTTTGACCCTTCACCTCCTCCCTATTTTACATCTTCACCTTCCCATTTTACTTCCCATTCCTTTGGTTTTTTCTTTATAAATATTTTTTTATTTTTTTAATGGGGTCAAATGCTTATCCCCCAAAGAAGTGGGTATTATTTTTAGACTAAATTACAGATTTTTTTTTCTAATCTTCAAGGGGCATGTAGATATCTTCCAAAATCATTAAAATTCTGCAGTAAATACCTCTAAACTTTTACATTTATGCATATAATATTATAAACTCTTACACCATTATTTTTGTTTATT
This sequence comes from Inga leiocalycina, assembly GCA_963242795.1. Lineage (NCBI taxonomy): Eukaryota > Viridiplantae > Streptophyta > Magnoliopsida > Fabales > Fabaceae > Inga > Inga leiocalycina. Next base: position 11,039,738 of record OY725329.1, on the reverse strand, counting down.
GTTTATATGTAAATGACATAAAGTTTTTTAAAAAAAAAATTATGTGCATATGACTGACAAAATTTGAGGTGGTACATGCATGCAAAAATAAAATTTAAGAGATATAAAATTACTAGTTTGGGGTTATGTTCATGGATTTAAAAGTTGTTAGCAAAATAAGTGTTCTTAAAAATTAGCAATTCACTAAAATTAATGAAATAATTGTTTGTAGTGAAATCTAAAGTGTCAATTTAAGACAAGATTATGGGTTCCAACTTTGTTAAAAAAAAATCAAATCTCCAATTTAATCGAACAATATTCAAATCTAATTCAACAATAATATATAAATATTAAATAATCATATAAAAATAAATTTTCCGCTCACATAATGAACCCAAATCTGTGTTGGTCAATAGAACAAGAGATGAACGAAGACTGGGAGCCATGTGAAACCCACAGTCATGGACTTCATTTATCTTCACACTTAGACAATTCAGCAACGAAAGCAAATCAAGTATTTAGGTAAATACTATGGGAAAAAATGTCTATTTAGATAATAAGAAAAATATCAGATCCTTATTAAGTGCTAATCACATCAATGATCACTGTAATGAAACATGGACCATTCAAAATTTGACTTAGACGATACAAATTTGAAAAATTTAATTTGCAAATTTTTTGATAATGAATGTATTTTTAAAAGAAGTGTTAATTATAATATTGTGTTTATTTTAAATTTATCTATTAACAACTATTTAAAAACAATAAAAAAAACTAAATTGGATATGGACCATCTAAAATCCATTTAATTTGTTCAAATTAAGATAAACACTCCACACTCATCTTTCTGTTTTATGAGCATCGAATGAACATTCATAAAATTGTGGGCTTAGTTTACCACTTACTTGACGATTAGCTTTTAGATTCTTTACACTTGTGCTTTTATAAAATAACCAACTACCTTCGGTGATTAATATAAGATATAACTTGTTTTTTTGTTTGGAAGAGATTATGGAAGATAAATAAATTATTTAAAAATATTTATATTTAGGATTAATACTATCTTTAGTCCTTTAAGTTTACCCTCATTTTGGTCTTGGTCCCTAAAGTTTTAAATAATAGGTTTTGGTCCCTCTAAAGGCAAAATGGTTTAGATTTTTATTGAGTTATAAGGATCAATGTTTTATACAAAATGAAAGTTGAAGAACCAAAACATATGGTTTGAAACTTGAGACCAAAACTAAAATGAAGATAAACTTGAAGAAGTAAAGATTATATTAACCCTTATATTTATCATTTTTCTTCAAACTAATTTGTCTTACTTATATAGCCGATATGCGGACTAGCCCGCCGCAGCCCGCAGGCTAAACGGGGCGGGTTGGCCAAATGGCATCCTGAGCCCGCCAAGGGGGGTTGGCAGATGTAACCTCTTTTACGATCAAGGTTGAGATTAAATTCATAAATACTTAATTTTGTGGAATTAGAGATCATAAAATGATTTGGGACTTAATTAAAGTAAAAATTTCCCAAAAATCAGTGTTTTTAAAAACTTTTACAACACCTGTTCCACAATAGTCTCATACTCACATTTCAAATATAAATGGCCTGTACGCGATGATTTCATTCAGATATATCAGAGTATAATGCAATTTCCCGACACACTCGGGTTTCATTCAATAAATAAGGGTTCTACAGAGGCATAAAGCCCATAAAATTTTCCGCTTTTACTTAGGGATTACACAAAAACTATACTACAAATTCCAATATACACAATTGATTCCCAAAAACATCCAAATAATTTTTACATGATAACCAAAATCTAAAATAATTTCCTACACTGGAGCTCTATTTGCTCTTCGTCGCCTGCTTTTCCTTAGATCCTTTGGCCCTGTCTAAAAATTTGGTTTATGGGAGAGTGAGATTCTAAGAAATCCCCATAGTGTCAAGTCACTCATAGTATGCACAACAATAAGGCATGAAACCAAATTATCACACAACACATCAACTACAACGGCAAGGGTAGGTATGACGTGCGTCACCCTTACGTTTGCTCACGTTGAAGTGCTCATACTGTATTGCACCACATCACAGTTTACAATAGTATATTTCACCACAACTGGGATTCATATAAAGCATTTTATAACGCAAGCCACACCGGCAAGATTCACAACGCAAGCCACACCGGCAAGATTCACAACGCAAGCCATACTGGCAAGATTCACAACGCAAGTCATACCGGCAAGATATATAACACATAGCCCACGGCTGAATTCACAACATGCTGCCCCACAGGTCAGATTCACAAAGCAGTTTCACAACAATCCATGTCAATTACAACGGCAGTTCAACGACCGAGATAGAGATAACCAACGTCAATCCCTAAATGGCTTGCATTAAAGTGCTCACGCTGTAATGGACTATGGCACATTTTCGAAACACATTTCACAAAACCATGATCAGTCATGCATATCAAAATATCATACACAACATGAGAGAAGAGTCACTATCTACTCGTTCCTTTCGTGCATGCTCTGGCACTGGTCCCTCCCAAGTAGGACAATTATCGTATCCTATAATTCATAATGAATGACAAAGTATTATTCTCTATCCAATACTTAATGACTTCTTTACAATTAGATTGGTTATCATTATTGCTCTTTAAGAGTCCTTAAACACCCCTAACAAAAGCCCTAAAGGGTTTGAAGAACTATCTCAAGGATCTTCTTTTGGAAGCACAAAAATTGATTTTTACACTAAGGCACTCGAGTGAAGATGGCCTCACTCGAGTGATAATGTATGGACACTCAAGTGTAGAAGACCTCACTTGAATGATGCCCTGATGTGCACCCGAGCATGATAGTACACTCATGCAAGTGCTTGGCAGAGAGCAAAACAAAAACCAGAAATACTCACTACACTCGAGCCCATAAAGCAACACTAGAGTGAAAGCCAAATGCTCACTTGAGTACTAGGAAGTGAAGCACAGAAAGTGAGAACCTGAGAGCACATAAACTTCCAGGGAAAAGGAGCACTCGAGTGACAATTTAATACTCGCAAGTGTTAAGGCGCACTCTTGGATCTTGGACGCGAGAGACAACCCGAGACGTGAATTCATGGTGTCAAATACACCTGCACTCGAGTGAGAACCCACAACACTCACAAGTGAGGCAATACTCTTGCCTTAACATACGGAAGTGCAACATGAAACTGAAAGTAGAAAAGGGAAATACACTACAGCACTTGAGTGCAACCCATCCTCACTTGAGTGATATTCATCCTGCACTCAAGTGGACCCCAAATCACTCGAGTAATGCTATCAGAAACTAGAAAACGTAGAAGGTATGACAGTACTTCCCCACTTTTGCCCAACTGATTCCAATGGTCCTAAACTTTCAACCAAGGTTACTCCCACATAAAAACACCCAAGGAATCCACCGGAACCATCAAAATTACCAATTTCTTATTCTATTATCATGCTTTTGTCTTAAGCCACAATCAATGCAAATTTCCAAAATCTCCAAACCTAACAATTTCAATCTCAAACTAATTCTATCTATTCAAAACTCCTCTCAAGACAACATTACCATAACTATATCATGCCAAACTACCAATGATCCTAATCCAATGAAAATAGGCCAAAATTTCAGAAATTCCAAACTTATTCATTTGGCACAAAATATATATAGAAATGTTTGTTTCACTTACCTCTTCAACTTTTCCAAAGAGATTTCTTGATTATCCAAGCTTCAAAATTCCTTGATAGCTCAAATCAATACCAATGACAAATCTACCACCATAGAAATAAAGCTCTCAATCCAAGGAACAACATTAAGGAAGAGAGTTTTGGCATTATAGGTCATTAACTTACCTCAATCACAAGTTTTTCCTTTCTCTTTCTTGAGTAACAATGGCGCAGAAATGGAAAGAGAGAGAGAGAAGAGAGAGATGAGTGTGGAGGAAGAAGATGAAATCATTATACTCCCTCTAGCCATACTTGTCCAGCGAAAAGGGAGGGAAGAGAGGAGAGAGAAAATTATATTTTATCCCATATTTGACTTTTCTTAACTACTCCCCCTTTACACTCACTTGCCACATGTCCTTCTCCCATTAGTTCTCATACAATAACTTAATTAGTTACTCCAACCACTTCATTAGCCATTTAGTCACACATCTTATTTTTTATTAGTTAGTAATTAATTTCCTCATTAATCACTGACTAATTAACCAACACTTTCCATTCTATCAATTTTCCTGATTATAGCACATTAACCAAAATTGCCACAAAATACATAATAATTCAGATCCACAAATCATTCTCAATAATTGTCATTAGCCTTTGATCAAAATTCGGGGCGTTACAGCAGGATAGGCCGCCTATTAATTTTTTTTTAAAAGCAAAATTATTTCACTCCTCTTGTTTTATAAATTCTCACTCTCTTTCTTTTTCACCTACTCACAACACACTTCTTTTCTTTTATACATTTGTGTTAAGAAGCCAATTTCATTCTTACTTTCCTTTTTTTTTCATCTACTCACATCACAAAAACATATAAACACAATCTCTTTTAAATTTAATAATAGTATAATAAATAAATATAATATGAAATTAAAAGTGTCAAATAAAAAGTATGAAGAAGTTATTAAACACAAAATTTAAAAAAAGGTGATAAGAGTATTTGGATTTATTTTATAAGAAAATTTTTTTAAAAAAATTAAGTGGGCCAACCCGTTGTAGCCCGTGGGCTAAACAGAGCAGGCCTGTGTAGCACGCCCCTTGGGGGTTGGGCATTTCGGCTTTACTGACTTATAAATTGATATATAATCAACGATACACAACATATGCGATAATTAAAGGGCTATTTGATATGAGGGATTTGGAGATGAAGGGAAGGAAGAGAAAATTTTTATGACTTAGATTTTAAAAAATTGGAGAAGTGGGGATGAAAGTTTTTAAATAATTTTTCTTACTCTTTTATTTTGCATTTTATCTTTATTAAAATTTTATAACCCCACTTCTCCAATATTTTAAAATTTAACTTATAAAAATTTTCTCTCCCCTCCATTTCCCTCCTGCCAAACACACCTTAAATAATTTATTTAATTTCTCTAAAAAAAATCAATTAAATCATATATTAAGGACTAAATAGAGTATATCATTAGTTTAGTTTGTGAGAAAGAAGTACATACCATTTACCACATATGGGATTGTAGCACACACCCGGCGCAAACTTAAAAGAAAGTTAATAAAGAAGAGTTTATCCAAATGTATAACTATAAACACCTACCTAGAAGGATAAGTTTTGACAATCGTGACTAACTAATGTGATAAGAGATTAAGAGTGGATTAACCTCAAGAAATATGTTAGGGCTCGAACTCTCATAATATACTTAAAAAAATTGGCACACTTTTTTCAGAAGCATTGTTAAGTTGGAATTTTATTTGCAATATATATTGTCCTTTCATAACTTTTTATTACCAAAATTCAAAATTTACACGCATCAGAGTATAATTCAATCTTTTTTTCAAAATCCTCATAGAATCCATTGACTTTACTTAAATGAATTAGAGAAAGGAACATTACTAAATTGAGCTTGAGAACTGATCTTCAAGTTTATTTTTTCTTCACTCGGTTCATAAGTGCTGCTCCTTGAATGAACAACTTTTACTAGTATACACATGAATGCGATCACGAACATAAATAGTGTGTTAGAACCTTTTCCACCAACCATAGTCGGTTCTTGTATCTAAAAAAGTCACATTTGTTTGGTTTGATGGGATGGGAGGGGAGGGTGGGGTGGTAAATTATAATTTTGGAAGGAATAAACCTAAAATTTACTTTCTTATTCTTTTAAGGGTAAAGGTGCAAAAATAGCCATGAACTTTGTTCAAATGTGCAAAAATAACCATGAACTATTTTTGGTAGCAAAAGTAAACATGAACTATGTAAAATGGGGCAAAACCGTTAAATATGTTAACGGTCAACGCACGGTCAACAGTCATATTTAACGGTTTTGCCCCATTTTACATAGTTCATGGTTATTTTTGCTACAAAAAATAGTTCATGGTTATTTTTGCACCTTTGAACAAAGTTAATGGCTATTTTTGCACCTTTACCCTTCTTTTAAATTTTGGATTCCAGCCTAAAATTTACTATTTTATTTCTTTTAAATTTTGGGTTCCCATTCAAAATTTAAATACCTTCAATCCAAAAAGTTAATTTAACCCCTCCCCTCCCCCCTCTCCTCCCCTCACCTCAAACCAAACACACCTACAAGTGACTCAAGTGAAAAATTCCCTCCACTGCTTCTCATGGTTTTTCTCTTCTTGTTTGTGGTCTCTAATATTAAGTTGAAATCTTTTTAGGGCTCAAACACACCACGGTCTTGCCATTTTTGAGAAGGTATTTGGTATCTTATTACGTCTATCCCTTTTGTGTCCTTTGACTTTTTTTAAATTAATAATCCATCCGGTCATTAATGTGAGAGTTATTTATCTAACTTGATCATTATTTACTTAAGGAAATTAGTTAAGTTAGTTAATATGATATATTTTTTAGAGTAAAATACTCTGACCACCCTCCAGTTTTGCCTTAATTACACAGACCTCCCCTCTATTTTAAAAACATATACTTAAGTCCAAACAGTTAACTCCATTAAGAATATTCTAAAAAGATTCCAAAAATATATATTTTTTTAATTAAACTTATTTTTTCTTGCACATTTTGACTAAAGTTGTCTTAAAAAATTTAAGAGCTTTTTTTTATCTATTCCTTTATTTCTATTTTTATCTTTACAAGTAGTTATCTGTTTGATGATTTTAGCATTGGTTAATGTAAATATCACAAACGTTGAATATTCAAGCAAGATTTTAAATAAAAATATGCTTGATCAAATGTGTTTATAAATATTTGTGGAAAAAAAATATTAAATTATAAATTTAAATGACACATACAATCTCATACTTATATAGTTTATTATATTTGATAAAAATATGTGTTTAATATATATTTTAAGTCAAATTTAATTTATAATATCAAAATTAATAAATTTTTAAAAAAATTAGAAAGGTAGATAATCTAATAGAATAAATTTATGGTTGTATAAATTTTTATTAGCCCCTATATATATATATATATAAATATAATTCTAATATTGAAGAAAGGCATTTTGGTTAAAAAAAGTTTAAAAGTCAAACTTAACGGTCAACTAACGGTTTAGGTGGATGGAAATAGAATCTCAACTATAAGGGAGGTTTGTGTAATATATATTTTAGTTTTAAAGGAGGTTTATATGGGTTTCTAAAATAGAGGGGATGTCTGTGTAATTAAGGCAAAATAGAGGGGATGTTAGAGTATTTTACTCTATTTTTTATAAAACACCCAAATCATCTTCTTTAATTCTCTTCCTCCATCTTTTATTTGATTATTGTTGAGGGAGTATCAATAGGGGCACATTAGAAAAATATGATAAAGGGTTAAGGTGCAAATTTGTTTTGGAAGTATTCACTGAAGAGCAATATTATCCTGAAATTTTTTTAGATTCAATATTATTCCGGAAGCATTAAAATGGAGCAATGTTGTTCTTTTCCGTTAAAAAGTTAATAGTCAATGTCAATTTTTTAATGGTCAATATTAGTTTTTTAATGATATGGGGCAACATTACTACATTTTGAAACTTTCAGGGTAATATTAAATCTAAGAAAACTTTTAGAGTAATATTGCTCATCAACAAAAACTTTCGGATAAATTTGCACCTTATCAACCCTATGATAAATAAGTGTTATATTTAGAACTAATATCAACTCCTTAATTAGTTCATACATTAAAAGACTGGAGGATATGCTTTTTAGGTCTGTCAAATTGTTAATCACATGACATCGGGCGCATCTTAAAATATTCCCTTTTTTTTTTTTTGGATACAAACTGGAAATCGTGTACTAAATAACCAAAGACACAGAAATACCCCTACAGCCAGCCTATGTTCTTTCATCATTTTCCACCTCATGCATCTCAGGTGGAGGATGATCAAAGATACAAAAATTTCCTACAATCCCATGAGCAGATTTGGCTAATGTATCAAATATTCCCTATTTTAAGTATATAAGAGTTAGCAGAAAAAGAAGTTTTTATCCTAAATACTTAATTCAAAATCACTTTGTTTCACAAAATCGTAACTTTTTTTTCATAATCTCTTTACTGATTGAATATACTAAGAAGATTTTTCATCAATGAAATATTTTTCAATGTAAATAATTAAAAGAGCACTTTGAAAAAGCTAGCCCATATTTTTTAAAATAATTAATTTAACTAATTTTATAATGCTTCCATGTTAATTATCTTGTAGTATGTTAGGACACATTTGTGTTTCCGCCAAAATGTTAACATTTTAGTGCTAAAAATATGTTTATGCAAAATTTTGTCTGTCTTAATGGATGTGAAAAATCTTACTTCCTTCTATCTTAAATATAAAATTTAGTATATTTTTTTTAAGAAAATTGATAAAACTAAATAAATTACTTTAAAGTTTTTATACTTATCATTTTTTTTAAATTAATTTTTTTGATTTATAAACTGATTTGTGTGTGTGTGTGTATAATATACAATATATCTTATAATTAAATAATTTATTTAACTTCTTTAATCTCTTAAAAAAACAATCAACCAGTATTTATATTAAGGACGAAAGGGAGTATAAAAAACTAGAACGTGTGTGACATTTTTTTCGAGAGTGTTAAGCAAGAACACATATCAATGGAGGCTAAATACTGGATGTAAAATTTAAAAATGTGAAGAGAGGTTAAGCGTTCAATCTATTTTTATGTTTTATCGAATATTCATCCATTTTGAAGGTGTTACTCTTTATCTAATACTATTATTTTTCTTTAAAAAAATATTTTAGATAAAGTAATTATATTTCTAACAAGTGAATTTTTTTATTTTCCACATTTTAATATGTGTATTGACTTTCTTTCTCTTTCCAAAAAATATAATCACCATTTAAATTTTCGTAACTATTTAATTGTATTAAATTGAATATATATTTTTGAGGGAAAATAAATAAATAAAATTTATTCTTCCGCACTCTAATTTCTTATGTACCTGTTTGTTGAATTCAGCTAATAATTTTTTAAATACTATAAACAATTTGCTTTTTAGTTTCAATAGTTAGAATTTTAGTTTTTTACTAATGTATTTTTGACATAATACCATACAAGCCACCTAATAAATAAGGGGGGTTCAATTTTGCTTATAACTTTAAATCACTAGTATTTGTCTTATAATTGAAAAATAATTAGTTTCTTCAATTATTTTAAAATTTCAAAGGTGGCTTTCGGTTTACTAATAAAGAAGAAATGGCTTATTAGTTGATTTAAAGGCCAAAACAAATAAATTGGAGGAGTTCAAGAGGTGTAATTACAGTTAATTTATCAGATTTAACTATAAATCAACTTGCTACTTTACTCCGTGTTTGGCTCAATTCTATTTACCTTCACATTCAAGCAAGTACCGAGTTAACTCAATTTTTTTTTTAATTCGTTAAGTACTCCCTCCATCAATTTTTATAAGCTACTAGTCATTTGGTTCTAAATATAATATATATTTAATTAACTTGAAAATATCAATAAAATTAAATAAATTACTACCTTCGGTCTTAAATATAGGACATAATTTATAGTGCAAATTACATTACAAACTATGTCCTATATTTAGGACCGGAGGGAGTACTTAATTATAGCATATGTGACCTTATCTCTTTGAAATAATTTTATATATAATTATATTATATATAATTATATAAGTCAGATAAATTAATTAAGAGAAAAATGAAAAATATAATAGATAAAATGAAAAAAAACCTTATATTTAAAATGAAAATTCACTAATATACTAGATCTTACGTTTAGGACAGAAAGGAGTTCATCAAAATAAAATCTTATATATAAAGGATTAGAGTGATTTTTTCCTTAAAATGAAACCTCCTATATAAAAGATAGAAGTGTTATTTATAAATTATTTTAAAAGATTTACAATTATCCAACCAATTGACGTGGTGGCGTATTTGATTTGAAGCCAATAATTATACTTGAGTTATATACTTTCAGTCCTAATTATAATTTAGGATGATTTAGGTCAAACCATGTTGTGAGAGAAATATTGTATATTTAAGAAGGGTTAATGTGTAAATTTGATTTTCGCTGAGAAATAATGTTGTCGTGGAGTTTTTTTTTTTTTTTAAAGTTTAATGTCATCCTGAAAATTTTAAAACATATCAATGTTACCCTGTTAAAAAATTGACATTAATAATTAACTTTTTAACGATAAGGGACATTAAACCTAAAAAACTTTCAAGTTAATATTGATCATTCGTAAAAATTTTTAGGACAAATATACACTTTAACCCATTTAAAAATGATGTTGATGTTAGTACACCAATATATACAAGAAAAATATAAGCATATAATAAACTCTAATAAAAAATAATAAAATACAAATCAAAGCGTATGTATAAAGATTTTAGATCATATCAACAAAATATATCAAATATTAACACCCCTTTCAAAGTCAAGATGATTTGATAGAAAATAGTTTAAGTTTGTCTGCTAAAAATTAGAGGTAACCAGAATTAAAAGATTTTGTAAACAAATTAGTCAGTTCGTACTTCGTTCAAATGGGGTAAGTCTGATGCTCTCATATAATTTTTTTCTATATAAAAGGTGAAAATTTGAGTTCACCTTTCATATATGTTAAAATTTTGCATTTGTTTCTTGGCAAAAAAACATTTTGTATTTGTTTAAAAATTTGAGTCATTTTCTTTATTTTTAACCCATTTAATTACATATTTATCTCTTTTTTTTCTACACATGCTCCCCCCCTCATTCTTCCTCTTCATATATTTTAGTATATTATATAATTTATTGTCTTTAATTAATTTCAAGCAACCTCTATCTCTAAGTTTATATGGAAGAAGATGGCAAAAAAAAAAAAAACAAAGTTTATATGGAAGAAGAGACCCGTAAATAGGATTATAGGTACCGGATTGACCCAGAGATGGTCCCATGGCTAAAATGGGAATTGGCGTTTTTAATGATTTGACTGAAAAAATATTAAAAAGAAAAAAAATAATTCTGAGATCTCAATTAAAAAAAATAATATTAAAGGAATGTTTGTTTTGATTGTGTTTGGAATTTTTAAAAATATTTATTTATATAAATTTAGATAAAACTCTTCTTATAGATTTATCTTATATATAATAAATCATGATTAAAATTTTTTGTAAAAATAATCTAATCACTATCTCAAATAAACATGATATATTAATGGATTAGGAAATTGTTGAGATATTATTTTTTTTAATTTGTCTTGATCTCATTCTCCCGATTAAAAATCATGACAGCGGCACCTGCAAGGAAAGCAGACGAGGTACGACAGTGACACGTGTCTGAAAGTGAAGGATGAAATTAAAAAGCCGTCTTTCTTTGACTCTTTCGCTGACTTTGACGTCACATTATTATTGGTTACTACTTCTAAGTTAACGCTAATTTCAACACTTTTGGATTTTATCCCCTGCGGCCACTTCCTTGTACTCCCCTGCCCTACGACAACGTTCTAAAATATGTATTCGAATGAGCCCTTCTTCATATGACATATTTAAATGGGTTAAAATGGTAATTTTGGTTAAGGAGTATCAATATTCAGTTATTTAAAAATATTTGTTGGAGTAGCGTCATTTCTTAAGGTTTAAAAGGATCAAACTTATCATCATAGGGTTCATATAGCAATATAAACCTCCGTTAAATGCTTCTTGATCTTAAGTTTAAGTCTTAAAGAAGATATTTATATTAGAAAGGAGATTCATAAATCTCAAACTGTATACCGAATAATAATATTAAAAAAAGGATCAAACTTTGCAAACCACTCAAGATTAGTTAGATTAAATGAACATCGACATTGAACGTAAGTTGAAATTAATTTTAGGTCATGGAGCAATTTTGATAAGGTTAATGCATGTCCAATTTTATTTTGGAAGTTGTCTTAAAAGAGTAATGATGCCTCAAAAGTGTTTTTAAGAGTAATGTTATCCGAAAGTTCTCAAATCATAACAAGTTTACTCTGACTACTATTTAGGTTAAATCTAATTATTAGTTGACCAAATATGCTTATCAACATAAACTAATGATTAATTAGCAACATCACAAATTATATTTATCTTGATTTACTAACTAAGCACTAGTTGATTAAAAAATATATAAGTCTCATCAATGGTGAATGTCAAAACATAAAGCACATTGATTGATTAGATGCCTTTAATCTTTTAGGGAATGTGATTTACATAATCCACAGTGAGACCCATAATTATGTTGGATAGAGATGTGCTATATGACCATGGAAAGGTGGAGTTGCATCAGACATGCAAAGACATTGTTTGGTGCGCTGATAACATGGCACAAAAATTACGTAATGAGTCATAAAAATCTTACTAGTTCCAGATATTCTAAATGGTTGTTTAGAAATGTATTTGGATATAAACACAACATTTGCTAGATTTTATTGTTTCCTTGAAGTCGCTCCTAAAGCTGGTAATACGGGCAATCCGTCGGGGGTTGACAACCCATAGGTCAGGTTGAAAAGACCCACATAAAAATTGACTGACATTTAGCCAATCCAACTTGTCAACCTATTTTTTAAAATATTTTTGCATATTATTTAAAATAATATGATGATATTTATTTAATTACCTATTATACTATTACCTAACATTAGAGCTGGGAAATTGGGTCAAGCTTGTAACATTCCAAATTTTACTCATCCAAAATTTCTTATATTAAAGAGAATAAAAGGTGAAGTAAAGAGTATATGAAATGACAAAACAAGGCAATTAGTGGTCACACACAACATGATTATGTGTGAAACAAAAATTGTAAAATGAGGATTTTCTGCCAGTGTATTTTTCCTGCATGGCAGTCTAGTTGTGTGATATTTTTGGGTAATTAAATAATGTCCACTAAATGTGAAATTTTTCAGAATAAAAGAAGACTTATCAAGCTTTAATTTAATAGGTTATATAAGGGTCTGCTTGTAATAGTGGCCCCACAATGAAAACGTGCGGTGCAACCATGAAAAGCACAGTGACGATACTTTGGGGTGTTTGGGTCAGTGTTGTTGTAATATCCTAATTTTTGATTAAGGGCTAATCATGATTATTGTGGATAATTATGAATTTAATTGGAATTATTATGGGTTTTATGACAATATTAATTAATATGTCATAATTAGTGAAAAATTAGAAGAATGGGAATGTTGGCCATAAGTTAGTGATTAAGGGAGAAATTAATTACTAACTAAGAGGAAAAATGAGAAGTGTGATTAAATGGCTAATGGAGGGATTAGATAAGTTAATTGGTGACTTATTGGTGAGAACCAATAGCATTGTGACATGTGACAAAAGAGGGTGTATGGGTGTGAGAGAAAAGTCAAATTGATTTTTTTATGTTCTCTCTCTCTCTTCCTTCTCCTCTCTTTGTTCGGCTGGCAACATGGAGGGAGTATCATCATTGTTTTTCCTTCTTCCTCCACACTCCATCTCTCACTCTCTTCTCTCTTTCACTTTCGGCAGCCATTGTGGGCAAGAGAGAGGAAGAAAAGTTGGTGACTTGGGTAAGTGAATGCCCTCCATTGCTCAAACACCATTCATTAAAGTTGTTCCAGGAGTGATAAGCTTCATTTTGGTGGTTGTAGCTTGTCCATTGGCTGTGGGTTGTGATCACACGAAAATCTGGTTGTTGGAGAATCAAACAGTGTTTTTGGAGAAGTTGAAGAGGTATGTGAAACCCATCTATCTATTTAGGTTTCATGCCATTTGAAGTAGTTTATAATTTCTGGAAATTTTGGCTTGAATCCAAAAATGAGTGCCATTATTCATTTGGTATGTTTTTGGCATGAGAATGGTATCTTGGAGTGATTTTATGATAGATAGATTGATTGGTGATTGAAATGTGATGTTTGGATGAGATTGGTATATTGTTGTTTTTGTTTCCCAAAACCCAAAGCATGATAATGGAGTAGGATTTTGATGATTTTGATGATCCCATTGAGTTTATTGGGTGTTTTTCTGTGGGAGTGGCTTTGGGTAAAGTTTTGAGTCCATAGGGATCAATTGGGCAAGTGTTAGGAAGTTTGGTCTGTTTCTGCGTTTTCTGGTTCTGATAGAATCACTTGAGTGATTTGGGATTCACTCGAGTGAGGGATGATGATCACTCGGGTAGGGTTGAACAATGCTCGAGTGCTGTGCGTATCTTCTGTTTCTCTTCAGTTTTTCTGTTGTGCTTTCTGGAAAATCCAAGAGTGCATAGTCTCACTCGCGAGTGAGGGATGAATATCACTTGAGTGAGCCTCCTTGTGCTCGAGTGACTGGTGTATTTGGTACCAAGGCTTGCCTCTCGGGTTGTCATTCACGGGGATGGTGCAAGAGTGTGCTTTCTCACTTGCGGGTATGGGGTATCCGCTTGAGTGAGCTGTGTTGTACTCGAGTGCAGTGAGCCATTTAGGCTACTGCCATCTCTCTTATGCTCTCGGGTTCTCACTTTCTGGACTTCACTCTCAGGTGCTCGAGTGAGGCATTTGGCTTTCACTCGGGTGAGGTCCAGTGTGCTCGAGTGATCCTGTCTCTGAAAAACTTCTTTGTGCTCTCGGGTATGCACTCGCTGTCTCTCACTCTTTGGTGCCCGAGTGCAAACCGTACCATCACTCGAGTGAGGTTTCCTTCACTCGAGTATCCGTACAATATCACTCGAGTGAGGCCATCTTCACTCGAGTGCCTCAGTAGAAAATATCAGTTTGTGTTTCCAAAAAGGGAATCTTTGGGATAGTTCTTCTAACCCCTTAGGGCTATGGTTAGAGATATTCTTGAATACTAAAAGAGCAATAATGATAACCAATTAAGTGTTATGAAGATATTGAGAATTGGAATAGAGAAATAACTCTTCGTCCTTAATTATGATTCTAGGTTACGATATTTGCCCGATGCGAGAGAGACCGGTGCCAAGGAAAGCTCGGAAGGACTCAGGTAGTGACTTTTCTCTCATGTTGTGTATGATACTTGGTATGCATGTTTATTATTGTGAATTTGTTATCGGCCACAGGGCATTACAGCGTGAGCCGTCGTAGGGGGCAATGCTCATGATACCTACCCCGGCCGTTGTATCTGCAGCTGTAAGTGCCAAGGCTGCGTTATGGAATCGTGGATTCTTATTTGAATATCCAGTCCGTGTTCCTGTGTGTTGTGTTTAGTATCAAGCCCGTAGGGCTGTGTGTTGTGAAATATTTTTTATGGATCCCAGCTATGGTGATATATGTGATATGTTCATGTGGATGTGCAATACAACGAGTAGTTCAGCGTGAGCCGTCGTAGGGGGCTGATGCCCATGATACCTACCCCGGCCATTGCAACTGTTGTTGGGATTGCTGTGTGTTGTATGGATGATTTACTTTCATGCTTTGATGTTGTGCATATTATGAGTGATTTGTTACTACGAGGATTCTTTAGATTCTCACTCTCCCAAAACACACAATTTTTAGACAGGGCTGAAGGATCCAAGGGAAAGCGGGCGACGAAGAGCAGTTAGAGCTCCAGTTTAGGAGTTTATTTTGGTTAATAGTTATCCATGTAAAATTCATTAGATATTTTGTGGTAAATAGTTGTATATTTTAGAAGTATAGTGTATTTTTGTGTAATCCCCAAGTAAAGGGTATGAATTGTGGGCTTTGTGCCTTTGTGTAAACCCTTATGTAATTAATGGAACCCGAGTGTGTCGGGAATTTACTTTGCACTCTGATATTTGTAAATGGAATCCACCTATACAGGCCATATTTGTTTAGTATTGTAAATATGAGACCATTGTGAATCAGTCTTTGAAAAGTTTTTGAAAATCCGTTTTGGGCAAAAGATTACCTTAATAAGTCCCAATTTGAAATATGGTCTCTAATTCTAACATAATTAAGTGTTTAAGAACTTAATCTCGGCCTAAGGTGGGATGTGGGTTACATTTGTGGTATCAGAGCCGTAGTTCCTGGCAAGGTGAGAATTTGCTAGGATAGCTCCCTTAGTTGGCCTTAGTTCTTTGGCTTAAGGTAGCTTGATGATTGATAATTGTTGGTAGTATACACATGAGTATTTCTACTGCTTGTGGATATATATAAGACTAATGGATTATGTGTATACATTTGCTTTGAAACTGACATGGTGAATCATTGTAGAGTTATAGGACAACATGGTTCGCCTTAGAGTCAGACAAGAGGGTCCAGAGGTGGAGGAGTTGAATGACAATCCTCCAGACCTAATGCGAGAGATGATGGATCTTATCCGGGAACAAAGAGATATGATCGCTGAGCTGAGGGAAGAGCTCAGAGAGGAAAGATCTAAACGGAATGAGGGAAGGGCCTAGTCAACTCATGAGGAAACTCAACCAGAGACTCATCATGAGGAGACAGCCGAGGGGTCCAATGGATCTCATGAATCCCCACCTCACACGGTACCTAATCAAGAGTCCCTACGGGTGCCGCTCGTGAGGAGAGAGACTTGCAATATTGGGTCTCTAAGTTCTGCAAGCATATGTCTCCGGTGTTCAAAGGGAGGTTTGAGCTCCAAGTTGCTGAGGACTGGTTGAATCATCTAGAGAATATTTTTAAGGTCCTCGAGTGCTCTACAGAGGTAAAGGCGAAGCTAGCTGTGTATAAGCTAGAGGGGGATGTAGACCGGTGGCGGTGGAATATCGCCATGTCATTGAAGAGCCAGAATGTGCCATTGACTTGGGAGGTGTTCTAAGAAAAATTCAATGAGAAGTACTTCCCCAAATCCGTGAGATTAGAAAAAGAATATGAGTTATTGGCTATCAGGCAGGGAGATACGGAGAGTTTTGATAAGTATCTTTCCCGTTTCGTCTGGCTATCTCGGTACTCTACACATCTCCAGGATAGGAATGATGAGGACTGGAGCTCCGATATGCTTATCAGGGGCTTGAGGCACGAACTGAAAAAGAGATTAGCCACTCACCTGTTTATTGACTTTAATAAGGCGGTAGAGCAGTGTAGGATTGTTGAGAACAATCTGAGAAATTTGTACCTAGCTAAGGGTAAAGACATTCGCAGTAAGCCTAGCAAGGCTAATACTTCCCAGAAGCGGCAGGGGCAAGGATCCTCATATGGGGGTGGTAACAAGAAGCCCTATCAACCTGGGGGTCGTAGTGACCAGAGACCTCCAACGGGACCAGTGTGCAATCAGTGCAGAAAGTACCATCCAGGAAGAACTTGTGCTGGGGAGGTGATTTGCTTTAACTGCAAGCAAGTGGGTCACATTTCTTCTAAGTGCCTACGACAGCCGGCAGAGCAAAGGCCCAGGAATCAGGGTTGAGTGTTCGCCATGACTCATGAGGAGGCTCGAAAGTCGCCTGAATTGATCCAAGGTAAAATCCTTCTTGATGATAATGAATTAAATGCTTTGTTTGATTTGGGTGCAAGTAATTCGTTCATAGCTTATGACTGTGTAAAGCACCTGAGATTGCGTGTGCATAGACTACCATTTGATTTGGTTGTGTCGACGCCAATGGGTGTCAAGGCTATGACGGCCGAAGCTTGTCTCAATTGTGTGATAGTTGTTAAGGGACTTGAGTCCGTGGTTGATTTGATTTGCTTACCGCTTCAACAACTAGAAGTTATTCTGGGTTTTGATTGGTTAAGAGCAAATGTTGTGCTGCTTGATTGTGGTAATAAGAGGATAACCTTCCATAATATACGGCGGGAGAACAATGTGAATGCCAGTTTGAACTTACTTTCAAAGGCTAAAGCAGAAAGATATCTTGAGAAGGGATGCCAAGGGTATATGGTGTTCTTCTCTGTTCAGGGAAAGTCATGCGTAACTTTAGAGTGGGATCCCAAGTTTTGATTAAGGGATTATGACTTTAAAAGTGGGTGTGATTATTTATAGATAACCACTTTTGGAGAAAATGATATGCTTTGTGATTCAATTATGTTATGAGCAGTACCAAAGCCCTGTATTTAAGTTCAATTATGGATTAACATCTAAATTGACTTAAATTATAGGGAGGGCGCATATTGTGGTATAATGGAACGATATAATGTATTTGGTGGTGATTCAGGAGGAATTGCTATAATCATGGGTAAAATGATAAAGTTACCGGCCAATTGATCGGTTGCTGAAGAGGGAACTCATTGGTAACTTGAAGATCAATGGTTGTGATTAATTTGTGTAGAGATCAAAGGGTGGAATCCTATGTGTATGTGTGTATGTGAGCTCATGGGAGGTGTGTTGAGATGGTGACAAGTGGCATGAGGTGAGCCCTTAGATCAAGTCAAAGTTTCAAAAGCTCTTCCCTCTCTCTTCTCTTTCTCCAAGTCGGTTAAGGCTTTAGGGGAGCCAAAAATCTGAGCTTATTATCTCTCTCTCTCTCTTCCATGATTCCATGGCGCCAAGCTTGGGGAAGGAAAGAGAAATGAAAAATGTAAGATTTGGTTAGCTTAATGTCATCTTTAGCTCAAACACTCTTCTATAAAGTTGTTCATAGTTGAGAGCTTTATTGCTATGGTTTTAGAGTTGTGAAAGAAGGTGTTTTGAGAGCTTTAGGAAAGTTGAAAGATGAATAATCAAGGATTTGGCTTGGGAAAGAGGAAGAGGTAAGTATTTGTACCCTTTTGATCTAAGTTTTATGATTTTTGGATGAGTTTTGGGATTTGTGGAATTGTGCCCTGGTTTTGTGTAACATGTAATTGGGAGAATTGCATGTTGTATTATGGTTAAAATGGTGTTATAGTGCGTTTTGATGCCATTAGAATTGATTTAAGTCATTGGGAGTAAAAGTTGTGGAATTTGGTAATGTGTGTACAGAGTGTGACCAAAGGGGGAAAATGTTATTGTAGTATGAATTTGGGTGTTTTGAGGTTTTCAATGTGTTCCTTGTGTGAAATTATATAGGAATAGCTTTGTGTTAAAGTTTAAGGACCATTAGAAAACATATTGGTTGAGTTGGAAAAATTCTGATATCTGTTGCGTTCTGACTTCTGATAAAGCCTCACTCGAGTGAACAGGGGTCTCACTCGAGTGCAGCGTTATATTTTCCCTTTCCCCTTCGGTTTTGGTTGTACTTGTTCATGGAAGAAGCAAGAGTGCACTTCCTCACCTGCGAGTGATGTGGGTTGTCACTTGAGTGAAGGTAGTCTCACTCTAGTGATCATGTGCTTTTACACTAAGAGTCGCTTCTCGGGTTGTCACTCGTAATTGGTTTGGCAAGAGTGTGAGCTAGCACTCGCAAGTGTTGTGCCATCACTCAAGTGCCAGAGCTAGTGCTCGAGTGCACTTCTGGCTCTAGGTTTTCTGTTGCTCTCAAGTGGTCACCTCTTGAGCCTCACTCGGTGGAACTTGTGTGAGTGTGAGGCCATCACTCGAGTGCTATGTTGAATGCTCGAGTGCTGTGGGTATTTTCTGTTTCTAGTTCTGCCTTCTGTCAAGCACTCGCACGAGTGAGTTGTCCTCACTCAGGTACGAGTTGTCCATCACTCGAGTGTGTCATCCATCACTCGAGCGATAAAGCTAAAAATGAGATTGTGAGGTTTCGAAAGAGATCTTTGGTTAAGTTTCTCCCAACTCTTTAGGCATATGTTTAGGCTTTGAGTAGCCACTTAAAGGTCATAAATGATAACCAACTTAAGTGTTTGAAAGTTAAGGAATTGGAAAAGGGATTAACCCTATGTCCTTGTTTTGGTTATAGGGTTTGGTGTTTGCCCTGATCGTGAGCAACTGGAATTGGAGCTTACGTGGATGAACCAGTGTAGGGAACTTACCTCTCCTGTATGTATTTGATATTTGTGTTAATGTGTTGGTGCATGTCTTTGCTTTGCATGATTACGTGTAATTTGAAGCTATGTTTCAATTTATGCTATGGCCATCAATATGTTGTTTGAAACATTGAGCTTACAATTTGTCATTGTGTGAGCATAAGTTATGTGATGCAAGCATGTTATGCAACAAACAATTATTATACATGCATATTAGTATTGTTTACCTACTGAGATTCTTTAGCCCTCCCTTACTAACCTTTCAGATAAGGTAGTGGATCGAGGATGGAGCAAACAGTCAAGGGAGATGAGGACTCCTTCGGGTTGTCGTTCTGGTTGTTGGTTATCATAATTAGGAGTATTATGTATTTGGATTTAGATGTGTATATGTGGATGAATATTGGATTTGGTATTTGTAAATGACTTTGTGTAATCCCCGTATGAGAAACTATATTGGGCGAATATGCCCTGTAAGGTTTTGATTAATGTATGGAACCCGGGATTGGCCAGGAATTACATTGCGAACTCTGATATATTTAAATGTAATTTATCTTTGTGTAATAATTGTATTCGGAATGTGAATGTGAGATCAGGTTATAAATGATTTCGAAATGTATTTATGAAAACCCCGTCTGGTGTATGAGTTTGTAAAATGTTATTTGATTGTTATTGGTCTCTATTTTGTTTTAATTGCGTAATCCTAATATTAATTACGATAGGGAGTTACAATAAACACTTATATCCAAAAAATAAGATATCCCAAATATAGCTAAATAGAATATGATTATACAAGAAGGACTCAAACCCAAAATCTTATTCTTAAATGGTCATAGTCATTTCTAATTTTCTATTAATCTATTGGGACCAATAATTATTGGTGTTATATAATTTCTTTCATCTTCGTCAACATTATCATTTGACCTGTTTTATCAATTTATCAGTTCATAGTCTAGACCAGGGTTCTCAGACCTGGATCGGACCGGCTGGTCCGGCCCGAAACCCGCCGAACCAGTCAGTAGATCGGTCCGGTTCCCGATCCGGTCCGGGTCCCAATTTAAAAAAAAATTTAACTTTTTCCTTTAGAATTTCATACTATAAACCTAAAATCTTTAATTACTCACCGGTTTGATCCCGGTTTGGCTCAGGTTTGACCCACTAACCCTTAACCCAGTACCCCGACCGGTTCAATACCCAGTTCGGATTTTAATACCTTGGTCTAAACTCTAGATGAGATGTGGGTCTTGTGAAAAAATAATTCAGAAAATAGAGTGCGCTTAAAACTTGTTCTAAATGATGAGAATTTATTTCACACATTTTTTTAAAAAATTATTTTATAAATAAAACATAAAATTATAATTGACTTCATTTTATCCATTATATAATAAGTTTTAAATAATAAACCAAATAATATCATCCCCAAACTAAACTTCATATAATAAAATAAAATTGAACATTGAAAATATTTTTAGGAGTGAAAATATTTTTAGGAGAGTTACCTTCAATTAGGCATGGAATTGCTCAAATCTAAGTCAATCATGCAGTAAAAAAAAAAACATGAATTACTCCACATGAAAATAAAAAAGCCAATTGAATAGGGAAAAAATGTCTAAGATAGCAATAGGAACAAGAGTTTTTTTTTTTTTCAAAAGTTAAATTAACGTTAAAACAATTTTTTCTAACTTTTAATCTGAAATTAACTTTTTAATATATCATTTACATCAGTTTTTGTCAAAGTTGCTTTTCTTTTCTTTTTTCTTTTATAAAAGGTTTGATAAACATAAATCATAGGTTGCTAGTTGACATTTACTTCAACTTTAATTTCCAAAACTGTCGATAATCTGAGATAAAAGTGACTTTTACTTAATCCAAAATATTACTTTTAGTTCTAAATATAAGAATTAATTAGAATTTTTCTGAAAAGGTTAAGGAAATTAAAGAAATTATTTAATTATATTATATATTATGTATGATTAAATTATATATCAGTTTATAAATCAAATAATTTTTTTTAAAAAATAATAAATATAAATATTTTAAAATAATTTAATTAATTTTCTTGATTTTCTTTAAAAAAATTAACTGAATCTTACGTTTAACACGAGAGGTGTTAAGGTAATGTATTTTCATCTCATACGCCGAACACAACCAAACGTACACGCACCCCGCAGGGCACACAGGACTTCCTTCTACGTCCCTTATCCATTAAGCCCTTTGTAGAAAATATCTTCTGATTCTGAACAAACAGTCACAATCACATGCCATCTTTCTCCATTTCTTCTTCCTCACTAATAATCATTCATTCAAAATCCAAATTCTCTCTTAATTTCTTCTTCTTCTTCTTCTTGACCTGAAAGTTGAAGCTTTTTCCCTGTGCATCCATGGCAGCTCTTCCTGTGGGTTATTACTGTCTAACCAGAACAGGACCCAATACTGAAATCAGAAACAGAAAGAGCCCCAAGATTCTGATTCTACAATCCTGCCAAAGCAGAGGACCCGTGAATGAATCAAATGCTCAACAAGGGAAAAAAGAAGAGATCAATGGAGGGAAATTAGGGTTTCTGAAATTGTTGAACAGTTTTGAGAAACTTGGGAAGAAGGTGAAGCAGAATCTGAGCCCACAGCAGAAGGGTGATTGGAAAGACTTGTTGCTTATGAGTTTATCTTTTGCTGTTTATGTTTATATTTCCCAGAAGCTTGTCTGTGCTTATTGTGCTTGGACTTCTATTCCTAAACAACCATGGTAGTTTTAGTTGTTGCTTCTTTATCTGCTTCATAGCTCATTTTTCTATCTCAGAAAGGAAGTCAATAAATCGGACCTTGCTTGTTACCTTTTACTGCTTTACTTGTTTTATTTTTTTGGCCGGTTTTACTGCTTTACTTGTTGCGATTTCAAGTTTTCAACCCTTTAACAGTTCTGAACGTCCTCACAAAGCTTAAACTGAATCAGTTATGTGTGTGTGTGTTTGTTTTTGTCCAAACAGTTATGTGTGACACACCCACAAAATGATTTAGTTTATCTATTTTCTAATCAAATATTACTTAATATAATACATATTTCCCTAATTTGATGAAATTAAAATAATTAGTTAAGTTAGTTAATATAATATATATTTTCTAAAAATACCTTAATCACCACCCGTATAGTTAAATTAATAAAAGATTGATAAATATAAAAAAAAAAAAAAATCTTATATTTAAGGTTAAGATTAATTCAATAAATATATCTTATATTTAAGACCAGAAAGAGATAATAATGTGGATTAATTAAAATATTTGGTTGTTAATGAATCTAATGGAACAAGTCCAATATTTTTGTACTAGTCAAGAATCTTCCAATGGCCAAACTATACAGTCAGTTGAACTCTATTTCTGTTCGCTTCCTTCTCCATCTATTGATTCTATTCATCAACTTTAGAATCTCACAACTCAGATACAGTATCTTTTAAATTTTTAATGTCAAAAAGTAAAAAGGAGTAACAGAGTGAAAATTGCTGGTTTTTACAAGAAAACTACTGAGGATACTCTCATAGGTCAAGAAAAGAATCTCACTTTACTTGGAAGAGTAAAAAGGTAGCCAGAAAAGCGTGAAACCAAACTAGACGTATAGTCTGACAGAAGGATGATAAATAGGAGGCATTGTATATTATTTATTTTATAAATTATTTGAAGGGTAAAAGGTACCCTTATGGGCAACCATGAGGAAAGAACTACCCAAATAACAGCAATTAGCAAATGAAGAGACAAACTCAAAACAGTAGTTTGATTGGATTTCATCAAAGATTCGTGTTCATACATTCTCTCAGTCCAACGCTCATAACTTACAAATTGAATTTTGAAAGCACTCTAACACAAACATGACTTTCCTATCCAGAAGACTTGAAAACTCCTGAATAATTTACCACTTGCACAAGGCATGGACTCTATAGGATTAACTCAAGCCATTGGATTCACCATTCTTCAGTTTATTGAACACTATTGCTTAGTCAGATTTTTGCCTTTCACGCTTGAAGAGCATAATGAGGCGATGAAATACCGCTACCAACCACTGCCAAGTAAGAATCAGAAAATTCCTTTGCTGGGGTTCTCGTTCAGGCCTCGGTCCAAACATTCCTTTATATATCTCTTTTTGCTTTTGATATAGAGCCTTGTCGTGTTCGGCAAGCAATCGCAATTCTTTTGCTATTGCTTTATCTTCCGGGGCATACTTCTTTGCTTTCAGAAAATCCTCCCTGGCAGCATCTGTTTGGCCTAGTGCTGCCCTAGCCTTGCCTCGTCTAAATAACGCCTTCACATTGTTTTCATCCTCACTCAACACCTGCATGGTCAATTATATAATCAAACAAAATTCATTGAACCATGACTTTCACATAAATATATGTGCGTGTGTAATATGGAAACTGAGAAATCCTGCCTTTGGGCAGGGTTGTTAAATTCAATTAGCATCAGAATACACTTTCCCACAGAAACTATAGCAAACTTCTGGCTTTATCTAAATTCAACTGGCTCCATCAAAACTGAACTTATGTAAGACCAGTCAAACCAAGATATAGCCACTGCTGCATATTTGTGAAAAGAGCTTTGTACAAATAACACCACTCATGCTGCATAGCAGCCAAAACTGTCCTTGGTGTGACATTAGTTATATGTTTTAACTGATTGAGAAAGTCCGACAAAAAAAGCTTACCACTAAAGGCAAGCCTTAATGAGCCCTAATAAAGGATGATTATGAAGGATATAGCCTTAATAAGGAATGAAAAATAATGAAAATAATGGATTGAAAACATTGTCAACATAATCAGAGTATCATTGTGCTTTTTATGGTCATATTCCAATCAAAGCCCACAACATGTGAAATGAACTAAAATATAATGTCAATTGAAATCCCAAGCAAATAGCATTGTATCCAAGAACAAAATAAACATGTGTCAGAAGAAAGGCATGAAAAAACCACTTGAAATCTTGGTCTATTATAGACCTATATTATCATATACTTACAAGGCTACATTGTCCTATGGCTTCATCATAACGGTTCAGCTTAATCAAACATGCAGCCATGTTAAGGTGGCAAGGATTCTTCACAGCCAAAGCCATATCCCTATACTTCCCAAACAACTGGAACATGAAGTCATCTCCCATATATGCTATGGCCTGACAAGAACCAAAGCAGTCAAAATAATTGATCCATTATAACAGAAAAGAAAGAAAATGATGCTGAAGTGTAAAGGAAGTGTGTGCAACCATTTCATACTGTTGCATAGCCTCCTCCAATTTCTCCTCGTTAAATAAAGCATTTCCATCCATCTTTCTACGATCTGCCGCACCGATCCTTTCCTCAACAGTCATATCACTGCGAGGTTTTCCCTGCAAAGTTACAAGTTATTAGCATCTGATTAAGTCTAATGCCATATGATAATTCTAAGGCTACTTACTTCTTTTGTTTCATCAAAGCCTATGAGCTCAACTTCATAAACTAAATCTGCCATAGGTGGAACATTTGGAAAAGAGAAGCTGCCTTCCTTTCCATATCCTAATTCCCAACCCACACGCAGTAAGGCACGCTCTCCAGCTTTCATGCTGCCCACACCAATAGCCAAGCCAGTCATTTCTTTCTTCTCTGTTTCACGGCAATACCATCAAATTTAATAACATGTTAGCATATTATCGCACTTGGAAACTAGAGACTGCCAATAAAATATCACACAATCATTAGGAAGCAATTAGAGAGAACTTTTTTCTAGGCTAGAGGAGGGAGCAAAGCATGAGTGTGGAAAGGAAGAGGGAGCAAAGTCCGGCTTTGTGGTCATGTGACATTAGCACCTTATGTCCTTAATGGAGGTTTCAAAAGCGGCAAAACATTAGTACTTTCAGAACTTTCATGCATCAAGTGTCTCCCATATAGCACAAACTACAATATTTTGGAAGTACACAAATCATTCCATCATTTAGGGCTACTTATTCTCATTTCTCAATATGCATAAATACCAGAAGATGACCATCACATAACCAGTAAGTTAGCAATACAGAAGAGAAATTAAAATAAAGACATCAATATAACTATACAAGTGCAATCTCACACAGCCAAAATTTACATAAGTCTAGATACATGTATGATGTTGACCAGCGGAGAAAGCACATAGGTTTTATGTTGATCAAGAAGATACCTTTTCCTAATATCATTTCAATGGGTCGTTGCTCATCCCATGTGTCTTCAAACTTGTGCTGTGTGCTTTCGGTCCATGCCCTGTAATAAACTACCATCGCATGCCATCTAGTCTAGAGTCATGAATTTGAAAAACAGGAAAAGACAAGCCTATCGAAGAAACAGACCTTAAGGGGTGAATAGGAATAAATACAAGAGGACAATGCAATCAATGTCATTCCACCTGTCCTCATTTTGAATCCTTATCTAGACTATGCAAATAATTATTTTTAATGGTAAAGCAGCACCTGATGTCTAAATATGTTATAGTTTGATACTAATGTGATGGCTATGTTGCTGAGTAGGCAGATATGATCAATTTATAGTATGAATATAACATCATACGATCTTACCATAATTTTGCACAGGAATTCTAGTATACAACCCTAAAATACATTAACACTCAAGCACATACTATATGTGGTGAAAGCTGACTTAGTTGTTGAATAGGTTCTTCCTAAATGGTGTATCACAACAAAAACTTCAGAGTTCAGAGAATCCAACCTCTATCTACTATCTATTAGCCTCACCCTAACTGTTCACTTAACCAATAAAATGAGATACAAGCAATCAGATAACATAAAAAAGTTCATCCACAGTATAGTGTAAAATTAATTGCACTTGGATAAATTTTGAAAAGGCTGTAGATACACGCATTGACATCTTTGAAAAAAAAAATCAAGTTTCACAAACAATGAAAGCATCTAATACCATGAACTATATACATGATGCCAAAACATAAATATAAGCACAGCCGGTGATGAAATAGCATGATTATATTGCACACTATGCTCCTATATTATTCAACAAATGAATAATGGATATTTCAAAATATGGAATGAACAAGTATGCCAGTGTGGAACAACAATCGAACAGCTGTACTTACAAAAGCATGTTGAATATTTGGTGGGCTTCTGACCATGACCTTCCTTAATTATTTGTTTTGTAACACTCTCGTGGAGGACCTCAACCTCTGAGTCAACTTTAGGAGGATTACTCACTTCTTGTGGAGGTTCCCC
Organism: Inga leiocalycina; assembly: GCA_963242795.1. Taxonomy (NCBI): domain Eukaryota; kingdom Viridiplantae; phylum Streptophyta; class Magnoliopsida; order Fabales; family Fabaceae; genus Inga; species Inga leiocalycina. The sequence continues at coordinate 11,012,697 of OY725329.1, read as the reverse complement.
TTTAACAAATGCAGAACTTTCAGTAATTATTTCATCTTGATCTTCTCCACCTGCAAAGAATAACAACAGAAATGAATTATGGATCTCCTTTAGAACATTCCTTTATAAGACTTATATTAAGTTAGCCATAAGTATCATTAAAGAAAGACCCTATTCCATCACTCGCCATTCCCTTCATTTTGCTTATAGTAGCAACACCCTACACAAGGACTAATGGCATAACATCGTCGGCTAGACTAATAAAAGAGATCATCTAAGTTCTCAAACTTGCTTTTTTAAATGTGCGGTTAAGATCCAACCATCAGTAGCGGATGACATGTATGGGGGAAAACTTGTATTTAACGAGGAAAAAGATGTCATCCTAGAACATTACACTTTTACCATACTAAACAGGAAACGTCAAAGTATCAAACCCCCCGGGGAAAAAAAGAAATGCATGAGTATGAACAACATAAGATAATTTAGAGTAAATGTGACAGTATAGAGGCAGGAATTAAAGAAAAGCATTTAGACGTGAAAAGTCAATGGCCACAATTCAGAAAACTCCTAACTTGAATGTGAGAAAATAAACGCAGATCATAAATCAAAGGATAATCAAGCTATAAGCAGCAGACGGAAACTGGAAAATCGAAACGCATAAGCAAAGAATGTTGTGATCAACAACTGAAAATGAGGAAAAAGAATACCCAGTGGTTGAGTTTGAGGCTCCTGAACTTCCTCCATTCAGTAAAATCCTAACGGCCAAAAGGATTTCAGGGTCTGTGGAATCCTGCATAGCAAAGAAAAAACCAGTCGGCAAATCAATTTGAAGAAAAGACATTAGGAAGGCATTTCAATGCAAGCGTTCGGATTCTAGAACCCATTCTTCCGCAAAACTTTGTTACGGTCAGGCATGCACAGGAAATTTGGAAGCAAAATTGAAAACTGATTCAATTAGCTTGGCGAATTGCTTTCACCTGCAAAGCGGAGTGTGATCTCAGGCAGCGAGCTGTTTTCTTTATCCGCCACAGAAGCTGCTAGCCAAAGCCTACAATTTTCAATGATCTAAGAAGATTCTAGAGAGAGAGAGAGAGCGCGAGCCTCGAAGGGGGATAGTGAGTAGTACTAGTATGACATGGGAGAGACACTTACATACTCCCTACAGTGCCACCTCATGAAAACTCTCACCAATTAAAAATCGACACCTCAGCAAATTTTAATCCTACTGTCACCATCTATTTTTCTTTCCATTTAGAATATAATAGGAAATTCGGAATAATGTTTTGAGAGTCATGTTGTTGTGGAAACTAAAGGGAATCATCAATTCGAACAGAGGAAGCTTGATGAAGAGGTGGGCTTGGAGTAAACAAGTCTTTTATTCATGGGGATGGAAATCGCAGCCATTATAGCCCCCTCATGGGTGATCGGAAGAAAGAGACTGGAGACGGCGCCGGCGCCGTCGTCGGTGGAGAAAGAGGAGAGACTAGAAAAGCCGATAAAAGAGCTGATTGCCAGACTGATAGGGACGGCAGCGTTGTTTGGGAAAGGTGAGGATGGAAGCGGGACTGGGAAGGCCCGTCGGCTGCTCAATGGATCTGGGCGTTAGATCTGAATTTTTTTAAAAAACTTATTTTAATCCGCATAAAATCTAAAATAAGATAAGGGAGAATTGTGGAAAAAATATCTCATTGATAAATTAATTGTCAAATGCTATTATGGATGATGGTGTGCACATGGGAGAGATATTGTGCATATGGGGGAAAATCTTGTGCACATGGGTAGAGATGTTTTACGCACATATAGAGAAGAATATTACACACAGGGAAGATTATCTGCACACAGAGGAAGATCTTATACACACCTGGAAGATTATGTGCACATCGAGATAGCATTTGGCAAGTAATTTGTCAATGAGGTATTTTTTAACAATTCTCCCTAAAGATAATCATTATTTCTTTAGAGAAAAAGATATTTAAATATCATTTAAAATGGGTAGGCATGGGCAAGACTGGGTAGGGCGAGACCCCTGCCTGATGCCCAACCCAAAGAATAAACAGGCTGCATTTTGTAACTCGATGCCCGGCCCAGCCCGATAAAAGCCCTAAACATTTCAGGTAGGGCAAAGGTGGGTTGGGTAGGGCGGGTTTTCCTGTCCAAATGGTAATTTCCTAATCATACCATATGTATAAAAATTTCAATTACATCTAATAAATACTATTAAAAACTTTAAATACATTTCATAATTTCACAACTTGAGATTTTTCAAAATAAATCTATAACTTCAGTTTTGAAATTAAAAAAAAACTACCATATATCTTAATAATTACATGATAAACTATGAAGTAATATATGCTTGAGTAGAAATATTGATTAATATGAATAGGTGCAATTACGATAAAAAATTTAAAGAAACAAATTTTTTTGTCTTTGATCTCAACTTTTTAATACTTTCTTTCATCCATCCAAATCAAAAAACTATGTCTATCCAAAAAGCAATGAGTTATATGTAAATTATGGTGGATGAATAACAAATACTCCCTCCGGTCCTAAATATAGGACAAAGTTTATAGTGTAAATTACACTATAAACTTTGTCCTATATTTAGGACCGGAGGTAGTAATAATATAAAATGTTTCATAAAAATGAAATTATATATATATATATATATGTATATATATATATATATATATAATACAAATAGAATAATATTTATTTTATCTAAAATATTATATATTTTAAATAAATTATATATAATTTTTCGGGTAGGGCCAAATGGGCAAGGCGGTACCCCTGCTCGATGCCTGGCCCTGCCTAATAGTTAGCTTGGCTCAAAGATGCCCAAATTTTTTTAGGTCACTTTTTTGGGCTGGGCAAGGCAATTTTTGATCTGGTTCGGGTGGGCATACTAAGCTCTTGGGCACCATGTTGATCCCTAATTTGAACTTCAAAATCCTAAATTGATTTTGTTGATAATAAGAGTAATGAAATTAACAAAAAGCGTATAATAAATGACAACTCAGGTTTTTGAGAAATCACTGATTCGGGATTTTGAAGTTCAAATAGTATTTATTTGTTTTTTTCTCTTTTTTTTATTTATTAGATCAAGGGTTCCCCCTCGAGGCTCAAAGGAAAAAGTGTTCTTACCTCTCTCAATAAATATGTTTCTTAGAATTCGAACTTATGTTCTCATCCTTATAGGGATAATTCTTTTTTAAAAAATCATAATTTTGAAAAATCTCATATTTGAACTATCCGTTTAGTTCCCTGAGCTAAGGAAAATGCTTAAAAAGAAACTAGACCCATTAGCCAATAGCTAATTAGATCTGGACGGTCTATGTATATGTTTTTTTAAAATGATAATTTGTTAAATAAAAAAATTATTTTTTTAAAATATAATAGTTAAAAGATTATCTAAAAAATTTTTTCTAAAAAATATAGAGTTTTGAAAAATTAAATCTAAAATTTTAAACCGTTCACAACAAATATGATGTCTAGACCTTATTTATTTATTTATTTTCGAGAAAATTGCTAGTAAATACCAAACAAGAAAATTAATTGCTATTTGCCACATAGAAACATAAGGTATTGAACTGTCATTAATATTGAATATAGAAAGACAAAAATGCCCTTAATTTGATGACACAATTTTAGACGGGAGTAAGGAGGAAATGCACAACTTTGGAATTAGCTTCTTTGGTGTACCAGCAACCCTAAATTGATCCAAGAGATAAAAGCAAGTTCATCTTCCAATTGGCATTTGCAGGCGGTTTGAGGCCAGTTAACGATAGCATTTCCTACATTTGTTGTGTATTTTCTTTTAAGGTTAAGAGAATGGCCAGGAAAACGACCATAACAGGATTTGATTAGTGAGGGTTGGTGTGGTGGTTCTGCTAGGGAGAGCCTTTGAGGTCGATACCGTCGATGAGGGGTGGAGAAAGCCTAGGAAAATGACGTAAAGAAGCAATTTAAGAGCCTTTGATTATTGTGACTTGTTCTGGCGGTTCGCCTAATCAGAAGTTTTGAGGTCCATGTTGTAGGTTAGGGGTGGATGGCGTCGATCACCGTCGATTCTGCCAGAGACATAGATTTTGAATTGTAAATGCTTAAAAGGTAGATACTTTTTACTTCACCTTTGCTAAATGGTTGTCATAATTAATGGTTGCCTCTTGTTTTGCATTCCTTCGTGTTCCAGATATGTCAATGGTCTGCATTGTAAATAATATTTGTCCATCTAGTGTAAAGAGATTACCGTAGGTGCTCTGTTGCATCCAAATTCGTAGATTTCCTAGAAATAGCATGTATATTTGTATAAAAAATTTTAAATGTCAGTGTGTGCAAATGGTCTTTTGTGGTGTGTAAATAATCTTACGTGTGTGCAAAAATCTTCCATATGAACATGTAAACAATCTTTCGTTATATGCAAAATATCTTCCGTTCATGTGCAATATATCTTCCAAGGTAGCATTTGACAATTAATTTGTCCAAAAGGTATTTATTTATAATTCTCCCTAAGATTGTTTGGAGTCCACTAATTTTACTCTTAAGGGGAAATGGAAGTTATTTAAATTGAATATCACATTAAGAGAAAAGAGCAAATGAAAGTATAGAAAGAAAAAGAGATAAGGTAATTAGGAAATATATGGAACTTGAGCATGAACTTTTGGTACTTTAGCATGAACTTACTAGTAAAGAATAATGAGTTGTAGCCAATTACTTGATCTAAGATTCTTTTGTTTACCTTATAGAACCTTCCTAAACTTTCTGGTTATTACCATGTCATGTTGTAGAACTTTGAGATGAGATAAGTGAAGAAAAGAATTTTCATTTGTCCAATAAAGATCCTGATTAGATAAAATGACTAGGAGATTCAGGTGCTCATAGTGATGCAGAGGTTGGCAATGTTGTCACATGAAACCCCTATTGTCTATTAAAAAGGTTGTTTCAAATTCTGATGATCATGTTTCAGTAGTTTGCGCCAGAGTCAGGTTTTAGCAAGAGATAGCCTTCATATACAATTATATTTCATATCTTATCAGAGCATAACGACTATGAGGTAGGAAAGTTGTGATGTTATGAACAATTAGATTATATTTCATATATGGTGACATAGATAAAATCTAGTTACAAGGTTCTTGACTACATTTGATTTGAACAATAAATGGATTTAACCATGTATGACAGTTGAGATCTATTCCTTTCAGACAAACTTGCAGTTATATCAATTGCATGAACTTTTGCTACTTTTGTAGGCACCCTTATTTGGCAATGGTTCTGAACTTCAATCAGTCATTGGTATTGGACTGTCTTGTTCAACTTCATTAACTAATAATCGAGAATTTAGACTCTGTACATTAGTATTAATTGTGGTTAGCCTCTAGTGGCTTTGTGTGTTTTCACTTACAAATCTGATTTGAACCTCTACCTTAAATATTGAAGATGCCTAATTTGATTATTGCGCCGTTTTTTAAGCTGTTTTGTTAAAAATGACTAACTTTACCTAATTTTGAAATTCTTAAGCCTTCTCCCTATTTGATAGGATGTGAGTTTAATATCCTCCTAAGGTCAACTTAGCTTGTGCATGTGACCTATCAAGTTTTTTGCACAAATACCGTACTCATGTTGCTCTCTAATTGTGTGTACTACTAAGGCATTCGTTTATGTGTTTAGTTAATGTTCTTGCATAATTTTTAATCTATGAAACTTTGAGGAGTGCAAAATCTTTAAACTTCCTACTACTGTTGTGAGTGATTAAATCTAGAAATTTTATAGCAATAGGCACAAGTCAGTTTAGTTGAGTCAACATTATATGCCTTACTGCACTTTTGACTGATATTTTCCATATTTGTGTTGTTGCTTGTATCATCCCCTCAATTTGGATTGCTGCAATTGCCATTCAATTTAATTATGTGTGCAATTAATATTTTACTTCTGTATAAATGAGACTGTGGCATGTATTTGATATCTTTGCTGCAAATGTTGGAAAATATTAGGAGACCTGAGTGGAATGGTTTCACAATGCCTAATGTGAATAAATTTTTATATTAAATGTTACAATATGATTGAATCTGACTGAAAACATTTTCCTTCATACTTCAAATGTAGAAAGTTATCAATTTAATATAACTTTCATACTTCAAATGAGCTTTTACTTAAGTATTGTTATCTCAAGTTTTAAAGTACACTATGTGCTCGTTTGGAATAGCTTATTTTTAGGTAATAAATGTTTATAAATCATGATTCACGGTATACGAGGCAAGTATATGAGAGGAGTTTTATCTCGATTTACGTGATAAGAACTTATTATCCAAAAATAAGTGTTTCCAAACACAGCCATATATGTAATTTAGTCCCTCAAATTTTGTATTTTTATTAAATGACAGATTAATATTTTAAATATAATGAAATTTGTTCGTTTAAAACTTAGTTACAAAAGCAAAATAAGGATAAAATTGGTGAACCAATGCTTCTGATGTTGCTCAAGTCAGGTTTCATATACAGTATGTTGAAATGGTTTAGGTAAAGCAAGAAATTACCTATTTCCACCAAAAGTCCAAAGCCTTAACATTGGTTCTGGGGTTTTAAACTTTAAACCATGAAACTAAAAACACATCTAAAATTGTGGGAAATAGAAGCTTCCTAATATTGGAATGACCGGTTACATGTTTGATTTAGGGATATAAATGGAGTCTTTTGTGCTCATTACAAAAAACTATCAGAGAAGCTACAGAGTCACTTCCGCATTCATCGTAGCATGTCATATATATTCCTTTGGGATTTTAAAATTTGAAATTTTGAAGAACTGGCAAGAGTTGTTGAGTTTGTAATGTGGAATCCAGATGTAGCTCAAATAACAATAAGCAACAATGGCATGTTATTGGGCAACGATGGACACCTTCAAGAGAAGTTCATCAGATAAATGGGAATCCCATTCACCTGACCCTTTCTCTATATTTCATTTTCCAGACATGTAACAGTCCCTACCAAAATAACAAGATGTAGTAGGCACCTGACTATGTCTGGATCACAACAAAAAAAGTTAACCTCAGAAGCATAATGACATACTTAACTGATCAAACGACCTCAAAAAGGGCAAAGCCAGATAGTTCGAATCAGAAGGAAAAGAAAACAAAGCCTAAACAACCAACATCACACAGAAGATTCATTGATCAAGATATCACTATCTCAGAGTAATGCACAGAATAATAATATTTAAAATTAACACAAGAATGGGGGATTTGTGATGGTTAAGTCCAGATGCAGCTCAAATAACAAGAAATGCAGAAATGCATATTTTTGAGATAATGAGAATCTCATTGGTCAGAATCCTTCTCCATATTTTGTCTCCCCGACTTATAACAGTGCCTACCAGACTCACAATGAAGGTAGAACAACTGACTAAGTCTGGTTGATGACAAATATCATTATAACCAGAAAAATATAGCGCATAATTGGCCGATCAGGTGGCTTCAAAACACCAGAAACAAACAGTTCAAAACAGACACAAGCACTCAAGAAAAAGAAGAACCAAATGAAATGTTACCGATCAAGAAAAACAGGCTTTCTTCAGCAATCGTAAGGAACGAAAAAAAAGAAAAGAAAATAAGAACCAAATGAAACTGTGGCTGAATCAGACGATTGAAGGAAAAAGAGAAGCTCAGAAAATATCAGTACAAGACAATAATATCAAGAGGCGGCCGAAGAACCAGAGGCAGGGGAGTACTGAACTAAAAAACCCTAACGGCGAGGGACGATGTCGAGGTACTATCTATTTATAGAAAAGGATTGTTGATGCGGAGACACAGAAGAGAATTACAAATAGGGAAAATCAATCCTACGTTTTAAGAAATAAAGATAATTATAAAAAAATCCTAAATCAGTAAAAAATAATTTAATACTATATTGTAAAAATACATATAACAAGTTGTTATTTCTATTTTTTAAAATTTTATTGTGATTATATTTAGTCTTTAGAACCTAAGAATGATTTTCCTTTAAAAATACATGCCCTTGTTGTTTTATAATAATTTGATACTCTCAATCTCTAAATATAAACTTGAGTTTTGAGAAGAGCTTCGTCTTAAAATATAAGTTCGATTTTAATTTTGTCTCAATATTTAATATATATATATATATATATTTTAAGGGTTAATATAATTTTTGGTTTCTGAAGTTGGATATAATTTTGGTTTTAGTCTCTCAAGTTTTAAAATTGGTAGTTTTGATCTCTGAAATTTGACCCTTAGTCTCTTAAGTTTGAAATCAATGATTTTGATTCCTCAAGTTTACTCCGTTTTTAATTGTTAGTCCCTCAAGTTTGAAAATGACTTAGTGGGCAACCGAAATGAACAGGAACATAACTGAAACAAACAGGAAAAAAAAACCAAGTCCTTTTTAAACTTAAGAGACCAAAACAACCGATTTCAAACTTGAGGGGCTAAGAGTCAAACTTCAGGGACCAAAACCAAAATTGAATCAAACTTCAAGAACCAAAAGTTATATTAACTCTATTTTTAATTTTACCCTTGTTGACATTTTATACTTACCCTTGCTTTTTTTGCATATTTTTTACTAGTGAATGAATTGTATTAATTAGTTACTGCTGTTTATGAGGGAAGGAGAAAGAATGGTCATTTTTCCTAATTTATTTTTGTGAGGTAAACTATATTTATTCCCTTTTCTTTAACACACCCTCTCATTATCTTTTCCTATAAATTCTCTCTCATATTTTTTCTCATTTATTTTCTCTCTCACTTATTCTATTTATATGCATAATTGAAAAAATATATATATATATACATATTATTGACATATTTATTATATTTTACTACTTTTAACTACTTTCCTAATAAACAAAAAATGGTTAAATCAAACTTATATTTATGGATGGAGGGGAGTATAATTTGCTTAATTTTTGCTTTTTGGGCCTAGTTTTCTTTTGGATAATATAACATTTTTAAAAAGCGGACTAGCCATTTAACCAATTAAAACATTATGGCCAACAAAGATTGATTTAGTTGGTAAGGGGTTTATTCATAATCATAAAGTTATGAATTCAAATCCTATCAATGTGAGGATCTTGTTGGTGAATAATCGATAAGTATCTCAGTAAGTGATTTTTGATCCCTAAGGTATGCTTTGGCCAAGGTGAACCCCCTGAGACCCAACTCACATAAACTTTTAATATACCAAAAAAAATTAAAACATTATGATGTCCCATTTGGGTTGCTTAAACAATTAATATGTTTTTATCATTTTTGTCTCTAATTAATTATATTATCTCTCCTCATTTTTTTCATGTTATATTCTCTTTCATACCTTCTTTTATCACGGCTTCTTTATTCCTCTCTCTTTATTTATCCCCTTGGTTATTATAAAGGTATACTTGAAAAAAAATAAATTCATTCCCTATATATTTATTATTTTTTAACTATTCTAATGGTTTCCTTATACACATAATTCGGTTCTCACGCTCTTATAGAAAGTACGGGAGCAAGTATGCTTTATTTTTTATGAATTTGTAATTGATATTATTCAAGAATGATGTCTTCTAATTGGAGAAAGATGTTGGTAATTCCTTTGTTGGCACAAAAACAGAAATTAGAGAAAGATGTAAAAAAAAAAAAGGATAAAGCATTACCTATTTTTTGGAGGCATATTAATTACTAAAGCTAAATTCAAAAGATTAAATCTAAACAAAAATATGGAAAAAAAAAAAAAAATACAAAGATAAATTATTTATTCTCTACTAGTTTAGTTTTAGGGGTTATTTCCGATTGGACCAAGAGCCGTTCCCAGGTCCAATCAACTTTTAACACCAAAGATATAATGGGGAAAATAATTCAAGTTTCATAATTTCATTGGAACAAAAGATATAGGGCCCGTTTGGTTCGCTAGAATTGATTTTGATGAAAATGGATATGGATATGGAAATGGAAATGAAAATAGGGACTAAAAGTATGTTTGGTATGTCATGGAAATGAAATCTAATTTTTGTATAAAAATATCAAAATGTCCTTCAATTTTTTATTTTTTATTTTTTTTGAAGGTAATGGAGGGTAATAGATGGAAATGATCACATGGAATTATAAATCTTAGATATTTTGATGGAATTGATTGGGTGGAATTGAGCCTATTTGGCTTCCACATGGAATTGGAAAATTTTCCAATTCCATCATACCAAATAAGCATCATGATGGAATTGATCCTCAATTCCATTTCCATCACCCCTAATTCCATCATACCAAACATGGCCATAATGAACCAACAGATACTGTGTGGATAACTAATTTCACCAACAAGTAAATTTTAAAAAATAGCACAACATAATTTTTAGAAAAAGTGGAGAATAATATGCGATTGGAATTAATATTTAAAAGAATATAATAGAGATAAATTGATTAAAAAAACAAAAAGTGGTCAAATACAATCGTGAAATAATCATGACTTATCCATATTTTCTGTTTTCTTGCCCTCTTCTTACCACCCTCTAGAAATCCTCCAACTGACTATTGTTCTCCTCACAGTATTCCTCAACTGTCTCCTAAAACAATGCTATTATCAATGATGGCCACTCGCTCTAGCAAAAGCTTCAACACAAAAAAATAGGAAAAAAAATTAAAAGAACTTGTTTAGAATTAATCCTAACTAAAACAAAACAAAAAAAGAGAGTGAAGAGAAAGAAATAATTTGGAGATTTAGCATTCAGGGAAGAAAGAAACAAAGCAAGGTAGTGCGGATCAAACCAAGAAAGATGTCTAATCATAACACGAATAGTAATTTCAAGTTTGCATTAGACCCTTGTTCGGAGAAAATGGGCTCACTCATGTTTTCAGTAGGAAAAAACTTTGCAATCTTTATGGGAATGGTAGTTGTTTGCAATGGCGTACATTACCTGCTAAGGCCTTATTCACAACCACGCATTACTTCTGATATACTTGTAAGCTTGAAACAATTTTTCTTTTAAATGATTTATTACTAGTCCTTACAGTTTGATAGAATTTTTGTTTCTGTCTCTATGCATTAACTCAGATCAAATCCTTGTGAAATCATATAAACCAAGACCAATGATTTGAAACTATAAGAATCAAAACTAAAATTTAATCAAATTGTAAAGATCAATAATGATATTAATCCATTATTGAAAATCAAAGAGATTGAATGATTCTAATGTTGTTCTCATTCATGCAGGTAGGATTAATTGTGGGGAACATAGGCCTTCTACGTCTTGAATATGAACAGTTCAACAAGACCTTTGGATTTATCATTGATATAGGAATGATGTGTTACATGTTTGCTTTAGGGATAGAAATGGATCCTTTCGTGCTCATCAAGAAACCTACAAGAGATGCTCAAGTTACTTATGCAGGGATAATCTCTACATTCATCATAGCAGCTGTTGCAACTTCATTTCTTCACTATTTTCCCAGCCAACACAGGATAGGATTCACACTCACTTTCTCCACGATTCTTTCCAGCACGGCCTCGCCGGTGTTGACACGTATGCTGACTAGCCTCAAAATAGGCAAATCCGATATAGGAAAGCTTGTCATCGCAGCAGGGATGCACTCAGATTTCATATGCTCTTTGCTCATTTCAATTGGCTACATTGCTATACCAATGCACAATTACTGCCTTGACTTGCCTGAAAAGAATCACATCAGAAGGGTCATTGCCACAGGTTGTGCACTTTTAGTGCAGGTACTTTTCACATCATTGGTTTCACCCTGGTTTATGAATTGGGTTAATAATGAAAACCCAGAAGGGAAACCCATGAAGGGTTCACATTTGGTACTTTCTATAGCCTTCATGGTCTTAATAGTTGCCATAACTCCCCTTTATGGTTATAATGCAATTCTAAGTGCATTCATTGCTGGAATATGTTTGCCTAGAGAAGGAAGAGTTTCCAAATGGGTTATTGGCAAAATCAACTATTTGTTGACCACTATTTTCTTTCCCATATTTTTCCTGTGGATGGGATATGCAGCTGATATAAGAAAGTTTGAGCCTGGAAAGTTGGAAACATGGGCAAGACTATTGTTACTTATTGGGACAGTTATAGTTAGTAAAGTTGCTGGAATACTTCTTTTAGGAGTAATAGTGGGATTCAATTGGCATGATTCAGTTGCAATTGGGTTGCTTCTCACCATCAAGGGCCATTTTCATATCTATTTGGCCATCAAAGCAGTAAGTCAATTTTGATTTCATGGCTTCTTTCCTCATTTTCTCAATTTCTAAAGGTTAAAGAGTTGCAAAAGGTAGTTTAAATTGGTATTTCCAGCATTTTTTATTGACATAAATATACATATACTTTAGATTGAGATCCTTTGAAGTTTATAACATAAACTTGAGAAGGGAAAAAAATCACATTTAAACTGTTAATAGGACAGATTGAGTAAGTGGTGAGTCTCAAAGAGTAATAGCTACAACATATATGTGGGGTTAAAAATAAGTTCTACGTGCTGAGATTGGTATTATTATATGGATTATTAGACTTAACAAGCGTCCAAATAGTGAGAAAGGCATGGATATGCAGCTTCTGAGATTAAACCGAGAGGAATCAAGTCAAAGTCCCTATGATAGAATATGTCATATCTAATTTGGCCAAAAAAAAGAAGTCAACTAAATCTTGCCTACTTTGCATATAGGAACTCATTCCATTCATTCTGATAATTCAAGATTTGAGCATTTGCATCTGTTGGTCGTTCCAAGACATCCTTAATATGAAGTATCTACCTGCTTCTTGACTACTTTTAGTATCATTTGAGTCCTCAAAAGTTTAATTTTCTCTCTCCTCAAATGATTCCATTGTACTTTTTGGACCAGATTTTATATTGCCAATTTACAAAATTTAGCATCTCATCATAGCTAAAGAGACATTTTAACAAGCAGATACCATGCATCAAGTAGCCACATCAATTTTCCATGAAGTTTAAATCACAAACAGCAGAAATATATATACACACACTTATCATTGAATTACTCTTGCTCGTATGCAATCAGATGCAATGCGGAATCAGCACATCCACTGGCATAGTGATGATAGTTGTTATATTCCTCACAATTTTGCCATCCCCAGCAGTTGTGGCACAAATCATCAAACGCGCAAAGAAAAGGGCACCTACCCGTAAAATGGCCCTTCAATTGCTTGATCCAATGAGGGAATTAAGGATACTTTTGTGCGTCCATGGACCCCAACATGTCCAATCGGCGATTAACTTGATGGAGATTACAAGAGGGACAACAGATCCTGGAATCCTCATATATGTCACAGACATAATAGAACTCACAGAGGGAATAGCAACCACAATAGAGGAAGTTCAAGGAGCAGACACCTTGATTGTGAAGGACAAAGGTGTGGTGGAAATGAGAGACAAGGTAACACAATTGTTCCAAGCTTATGTAGAAGAAGATGGTGATGGGGTAACACTTAGAAGAACCTTGGCTCTCTCAACTTTCAACAATATGGCCCAAGATATCGCCAATTTAGCAGAGGATTTGATGATTTCCCTCATCATAATACCATTTCACAGGAGCCAGCGTGAAAATGGAACATTGGATCCAGGCAATCCAGGGTTCAGATATGTGAATAAAAAGGTGATGTCATCAAAACCAAGCTTTATATGCTTTATAATATTTGACTAGACACACATTTTCATGCATTACCTGGGGTATGAAAAATGTTTTGTGCTATTCATGACATATAGAGGGTGAGTCTCAGCATAGTGGTAAGTTGCTATCATGTGACCTAGAGGTCATGAGTTCAAATCCTGGAAACAGCCTCTCTGCTTGCAGGGTTAAGGCTCATACATCTATCTCTCTCCAAACCCATCTCTCTCCAAACCCCATTTGGTGGGAGTCTTGCCCTGGGCTGCCCTTTTGCTATTCATGACATATGAATAACACAACTACTTATATACATATATACATGCATGTGGATTGATTGAGACGAGTCTACCACTTGTCTCAAACGTAATACTTGACACTTATAAGTCTAAAACACCAGTTTCTTTTACTGTTACTATGTTTGTATGTCTGTTAGTTTTTCTTGGTTTATATCTAAGAACTTGAAGAACCTGACATAGATGTTCTTTACGACATATAGTTTGGATAATTAAAGATAGCATATACAGAACAAGTTAGCTAGGATTTTGATAAACAAACAGACAGATTGTTACCAGTTGCTTCTTCAAACAAAAAAGGAATAAATATTTAGTTTTTATTTTTGGCCAAAAGAAATTTTTTAGTTCAAGTTAAATCATTTCGAGGAAAATCCATCAAGAGTTTGTTCAAGTAGTAGAATCAATACAAAAGGTCTTTGGTTCTTTTCTTCCCCTAAATGTTTTTTACACAAGAAGAAATTTCTTACTCTCTACATTTCTATCTTATATGATAGCTATTTTGTGGAACAGTTATTGTCAAATGCTCCATGTTCTGTGGGGATTCTAGTCGATAGAGGCATTGGATCCATTGAGAAGATCTCAAGATCTAGCGTATCAATACACGTGGCAGTCATCTTTGTTGGAGGACAAGATGATAGAGAAGCTCTTGCCTATGCTACTAGAGCATCAAAGCATCCGGGAGTAAAACTCACAGTGATAAGGTTTCTGGTAGATACTGGTTCAGATGTCTTGATATATGCAGGCCATAAGGTCCCTTCAGTGAAAGAGGAGGAGGAGATCCGACTAGATGATGAATACTTCGCGCAATTCTACGAAAGACAAGTCGTTGGCGGTAGGATATTGTACACAGAAAAGCATCTTGCAAACTCAGCAGAGACCTTCTCTACACTAAGAGAATTGGAAGGGAAATATTCACTTGTGATTGTAGGGAGAGGAGGAGGAGTGAACTCTATATTAACAAAAGGGATGAATGACTGGCAACAATGCCCAGAATTAGGACCGATTGGGGATGTTCTTTCAGGACCAGAATTCTCAAAGAACATCTCTGTGTTGATAATCCAGCAACACAAACTTAGAGGAGAAATAGAAGGGCTTGATGAAGACTTCTCTATGATGTAGATGGTGGAGTGTACTTGCACATCCACTTCGATATTTTTTTATGGACTCCTTAGCTAGTTGTACACTATATGGCTCATGAGTAAGTTGTCATGTAGATGTGTCAGAGATGTATAGACATTGTAGAAGGAGATTCTAATTGTAGTAAGAAGGAAGATGATTGCTAGAGCTGAAGAGTGTAAAGATGATGTAAAATTTGAAAGATCAGTATCCTAATGTTACAATGGTTAGTTTGAATACTCCATCCGGACCACTTTATAAGAGACAAATGAGACCTTTTTTGGGCCTAAATATCATATGTCCCTTGCATTGATTGAAAATTTTTTGCTTTAAAATTAGTAATACTTCAACTACAAGCCTTTAGGGTATGATTCAATAATTTTGTCTAAACAAAATCAAATCAAACCTATGAACATCTCTGGGCTAGCCTACTAAATGAATTATATCTTTTTATTACTTTTTGTGGTGAATGAGAATCAAACCCATAAAATCCAACTTCTTATTTCATATAGTGTGTGTTCGAATGTCAAAGAAAAAATGGTTTTTCTGACAAAACCAAACACCTGAACACCCAACATGTTTACATAATCCTGTTTTTGAACCAAACCATGATTTTGCCACAAAACCATGGTTTCAATGGGCCAAAAAATTATTACTGTTCCTGTCACTTTTCTGCCCTGTCCCATCTCTCTTTCTTTTTCTTCATTTCCACTTTTTTGCCTCTCTCTCTCTCTCCTCTTTTTATGCTCCATCAATTCAATGAATAATTCTTCATTGCCTTCTGATCTCACTGCATCTGACGCAAGAAGGAAAAATAGAAGAAACAAAGGCTTTTTTTTTTGCTAGCAAAAGGGATAAAGAATAAAGAAAAAAAATTAAAATGAAATAATGTCATGGACATAAAAATTTTGTAATATGGGAAATCAGGTATCTATTTAAAATGAAATATTATTTTTTTTATAATTAAAATATCAATTTTTCATAATGAAAATATTATCTTTTTCATAATTAAAAATTTTTGAAATGGAATTTTATACTTTCATACGTAGTTTTTATCCAAAAGCTAATCCAAACACTCTCATAATTTATATGTAATTATCACAAAAGTTAATATCATTTTTAGTAATATGATCATGAAAAAAGTTATTATGATCATAATATCCAAACACTCTCGTTTTATCAAAGTCATTTTTTTCTCATAATCTATTCTCCAAAAACTATTCTCCATTTTTTATTCAGAAGTTATTCTCCAAAAGCTAATACAAACACACTCATGATCAAACAATTAAGCAACCCAAACATATGTGAAAATCCAATGCTCCAAAAACTAAACGGTTTGTTTGCAAGGCTCGTCTATGGAATTATTTAGAGAGAATCTCATTCATGCCCTAAAGCATGTCATCATTCTCATCAACTTCATCGGGTAGAAACGGAACATTGCAATCCATCAAGCTAGAATAGAACTTCCAACAGAGATAGTATGAGTTCAAAGGAATTGAGAACTGCCTGGAAAATGCATGTTCGTGGCAAACACTGGATGAACAAAGTGCGAATACGAAGTACGTCGTATGAATCAAAGCTATCTCGGAGATATCTTCAGATTGGTCACTCTAGTTCTGCATTTCAAAGTTCAAGCAACAGATTCAATAAAAATTGTCAATCAGAAGGGGAGGAGATACTCTTCACAATTGCATCATGGAAAGGAGTTACAAATTGGAAAACCTCAATTATTTTACCCGGCATGTTAAGATCGGCTCTGTACCAGGTTCTTCCAGGATCGTTATAGTGTTGAATGCTTCAAGCAGAATTTCTTCTCCCCTCTGCGTTCTAAGCTCTCCGCAAACTCCATTACTGCAGACATTTCTTTTTTATTGTCTTCTGCTGCCTTGTTCTCCTCAAACTCCATTCTAAGCTCTGATGACGGCGTGTGTTTCGCACAGTATTTTTATTTTTTTATAATTGATAATGCTTTGAATTTACTTTCGAAGCTTTTAATGAATGCTATATATATCGGTCCCTTGATGTTGTATATTATATAGTTTATGATCATATATAAAATGGACTTGCAGAATTATTGGCTAAATGATTGCAATTAATTTTAAAATATTACTTATGAGATCTAATCTCCCAATTTTTACTTGTGATCATGCTATTTTACACGCAGCAATGTTAATTTATATCAGGCCAACAAATTATCTAAATATTTTCCTTTTACAAATGGTTTTTATTTAGAAACCTAATATTTTATATCTACGGATTTTTGGGCGTATAATATATGTGCTGGTAGCACTATCACAATGCACGAAAATGGGTTATCAAAGGAGGATAGGAATCTATTTGGGGGGTAAGAATTGGGTAAAGAAATTAGATAGAATGAATTATCTTGACTCATTTGGATCCTCGTATCAAACAGTGTGAATTAGAAGTTCAAAGGATAATTCACTTGTAAAATTTAACTAATTAAATGCTAGAAACATTTACAGACTCAAAGAAAATGATAAAGTCACATGTCCCAACTACTAAAGCTCCTATCAGAATTGATGTCCCTGAAAGATAACATATTGTGAATGAATCTAAAGCATGCTTGAAGCGTGGAAAGCCCATCAATTCTAAAGATAAAAATCTCCGAAAGAGAAAATGAGCTAAGAATACAGATGGTCAAATAGAGGATAATCAAGAAAAGTTAGTAGCTCCAGAAAAGGTATCTTCTGAAGAGTTATTATCTGTAGAAGAGACTATCGTAGTCCTAGAAGAGACTCATGTACCTAAAATATGTGAAAATAATAAGATCTCAATAAATTGTGTTAAGAATAAAATTTGATGGGACTAAAATGAAGAATAAAGTCAACATTGACGACATTTTTGCTTATAATATAGCATTTGATATCATGAATAATAATGAGAATCATGAGCCAAAATTCATAAGTTAGTGCCGGAAGCACAATTCCCTAAAAGACTCAAGATGCCAGAAGCGTAAGTCCTTGAAGGACTGAAGGTGTCATAAGCTCTAGTCCTTGGAGAACTCAAGATGCCAGAAGCATCAACTGTAAGTTCTCAATAATAATACTCAGTTTAGTTAAATAAGTCTTTGTGTGGCCTAAAGCAATTAGGATGCATATAGTATAATCATCTCAGTGAACATCTGGTAAAAGAAGGATATAAAAATGATCCAATATGCATATGCTTCTTTATAAAAAGATTCGGAAGTGAGTTTGCTATAATTATTGTTTATGTTGATAATATCAACATAATTGGAACTTCTGAAGAGCTTCAAAAGGCAATTAATTGATTGAAGAAAGAAGAGTGAAGATGAAAATTTAGCATTCAACAATTTCGCTAGGAGCATCCATAAGACTTGTCTATTTTCGAGTGCAAAAGTAGCTATAAACTATTTATTTGGGAGCAAATTTAGCAACGCTATTAAAGTTAACAGAAGTTATGTTTCTTTTTGAAATATGGGTCCCACTAGTCTTCTCTCTCTGTATTATTTTAATATTTTTTTAATGAAAAAATATCACTTAGGCCAATTGAAAAAAAATTCATTTCAATGAATGCCCAAAAGATTCTAAAATCTCATTGCATAGCTTAATTTATTTTTACTAACAGAGCTTAATTTCATTTTAACCCAAGGGGTGCAGTGATATTTTAGAATCTTTTGGGGTTATCTGAAATGAAATTTTTTCCATATGGTCTAAGTGATATTTTCCCATTAAAAAAAATATTAAAATAATACAGAGAGAGAAAACTAGTGGGACCCACATTTCAAAAAGTTAACAGAAGTTAAGTGTTTTCAACAGTGTTGCTAAATTTGCTCTCAAATAAATATTTTATGGCTACTTTTGCATCCGAAAATAGATAAGTCTTATGGATGCTCCTAGCAAGATTGTTGAATGCTAAATTTGCATCTTCGCCCAAGAAAGAATTTGAAATGAATGACTTGGGAAGAACAAAATTTTGTCTTGGGTTACAGATTGAATCCTAAAAAATGATATCTATATATATCAAGAAGCCTACACAATGAAGGTCCTACAACATTTTTACCTGAATAAGTCACATCTATTATGTATCCTAATGGTTGTAAGTCTATGCAAGCAGATAAAGATCAATTTAGACCTCAAGTAATTAGCAAAGAAAGTGATGAAGAACTACTTGGTCAAGAAGTACTATATCTTAGTCCTATTGGAGCACTAATGTATCTTACAAATCACTCAAGGTCTGATATATCATTTGTTGTGAATTTAATATCAAGATATAGTTCTTCACCAATACGAAGACAATGAAATGGGGTGAAGCACATCCTTAGTTACCTCAAAGGTAATATGGACGTAGTGTTCTTCTACTCAAATGTATCTTGGCATGAACTGCTTGGTTAGGCAAATGCTGGATTTTTGTCTGATCCACATAACAGTAGATAAAAAACATGATACTTATTTACAAGTAGTCGTACAGCTATTTTAAGGCGATCTATGAAGCAAACTATATTAGCTACATCATCTAATCACGCTGAAATTGTAGTGATGCATGAAGCAAGTCAAGAATGCAATGTTTTAAAAGCTAAATTGGACATGGATTCGAAAAGACTAGCAAGTCAAAGTTCAAACGGTTAGATCGGTTGACTCGCTTGGTTGGACAGTTAAAATAATTATTAAATTTAAAATAATATTATATGCATAAACTATAATATGAGTAAAAAATAAAATATCAAATTGTTAAGTAAAAATGAAATTAAAATAGAAAGAGTAATATATTGGTAAGTAAAGAAAAATTCTAAATAAAGAAATATTAAAAGTAAAAATATATTACTAGTATAAAGAAGGGAAAAAGACACATAAATACCATATGAATTGTCAAAACCTAGAAAGATCCCTTAACACATGCAAAGATAAAAAGGGAACTAAGGGGGAATCTAGGTTTTTTATGTTTGTATCAAATGACGAAAATACCCCTCAAATTAAAACTTCACTCACCCTCTCTCCCTTTCTCTCCTCCCTCCCTCTCTTCCCCGATCGGCCACCATTTCCCTCTCCCCTCTTCTTGTCGTCTCCTTCCCCAATCGATGGCACCTCTGGTACTACCTCCCGGAAACCAGAACTTGGTATCGCCTCTCCCTGTAAATCATCCTCGTCCTCTTGTAAATCATCCGAGATCTGTCGAATGATTTGGGGAAAATGGGTCGCTGAGGTATGTCTTCCTAAGAACCGAACCCGCCTTTGGCTCAATACCTTCGGTACCGTCGAAGAAACTGCTCTCACCTACGTTTGATTCGCTGCCTCTCTCTGTCTTTCCACTCTGACTCTTTCAACTCTTTCTTCGGATTTCAATTGGTGGAGGTGAAATTGGACAGGAGAATGGCCAATGCCTTCTGATGGTGGTCTTGCATGATCTCTGGCGATGGTTATAGCGGATTTGATAGTGAATGCGAGATTTTTCGATGGCAGCGGTGGTAAACTCTCATCCATTCTCACTCTTCGTTCTCAACGTCTTCCCTTTCTCTCTAGTGGCGGCGGATCTAATTGTTTTGAAATTGGATTGCTTCTTACAGGATTGACTAAAAGAGTAACGGTTTTGACAAAATCAATCAGTACTGTCAAAATAAGAAAGAGGATTCATAGAGTTTTGGGTTGTGACCAATCGAGTAATGAGATTAACTAAAAAAGTAATGATTTTGACAAAATGCGTAATGGTTTTAACAAAATCAATAAGTATGAAATTGACGAAATGAATAGTGGTCTTGAAGAAATCTGTAATGGTTTTGATAAAATCAATCAGTACTATCAAAATGTGAAAAAGGGTTGACAAAGAGTTTTAGATTGTGATCAATTGAGTGATGAGATTAACTAAAAGAGTAATGGTTTTGACAAAATCAATAAGTATGAGATTGACGAAATGAATAGTGTTCTTGACAAAATCTGTAATGATTTTGACAAGATCAATAAGTACTGATAAAATATGTAAAAGAATTGAGTAAAGGGGGCTTTTTGATTTTTTCTTCTAAACATAGAAAACCCAGATTCACACCTCATCCCCTCTTTATTCTTTGCATGTGTTAAGGGACTTTTGTGGGTTTTGAAAGTTGAAATGGTATTTATATGTATGTTTCCCTATAAAAAGATTATAAATTTTAAATCACTATTTTATTATTTTATATTTAGAGAAAAACTAAAATAGGCTAAACACATAGAGTGCATATCGCTACTACTTCCAATGCTTAGGAAATAGAAGCAGGAGTAAAGGAAATCGTGCAAAGTGAAAGTCTACCACTCTACATTAAATTTTTTTTTTATTGAAAAAAATGTGTCAGAGGCTTTATCCGAGGAAGAAGAAAAGCATATGTCATGACTACACCAAACCTTTCATTTTTCTTTTTCTTTCTTTCTTTGTTTTTTTTTTTTTGCCAAACATTTTTCTTTCTTTTTCATTAGTACAGTTATCTCTTCTTTTTTATCTTTCTGGCACTCTTTCATATATCACCACATTCTCATCTTTGACCTCTGGTTTTGGCATCCATGTACAGAGCATTTTCTCCGGCACCGTGAGCTTCTCTGTTCATCTCTCTGTGGCTAAAGACAATAGCCGTTTTCATGATAAGTTTTTTTCTTTCTTTTTCCTGATTTTCTTCCTCCTCTTTATCGTTTTCTTTTTCTTTCCTTTTTTTCCTGTCCGATTTTTCCCTTTCACATTCTTCTTCTTCTCTAACCGTCCAGTTTCCTTCAAGCCGCACAGGTTCCCGGCTTAAATCCGGCTCTCGGCTCAAAAGCCAATTCTAAATGGCTCAAACTGGCTTAACTCCTCTGGCGGTCCAAACTCCAAAGCCTTAAACCAAGCTGATAAAGGTTGTGTTTGGAAGAGTGATGGGAAAAATAGAGTTTCTCAATTTAACGTTTGGTAGTTTTAGTTTTGGTAAAAGCTCTATTGTGTAATGTGATTTATGTTTGGAACAGCGATGGGAAAAATGACTTTTGTAAAAATAAAACTTGTTTGGATTGACTTAAGCACAAATGACTTTTGTGATAATAGTAAGAGAGAGTGGGTGGAAAAATATTTTAAAGGGTTAAAAACACCAAAAAATAGTTTAAAATAATTTTTGGAACTAAAAAAGTACATTAAAGATAAAATTGCAATCAGTCTGATAACACATTTGGTACAATTGAAAAAATATTTTAAGGGTTAAAAGCACCAAATAATAGTTGAAATTAATTTTTGTAGCAAAAAAAGTACATTAAGAGTAAAATTGCAATAAGTATGATAGTACACTGGACACAACTGAAAAAATATTTTAACCATTTTTATTCTCCCCAAAAACTAAATCAGTAAAAGCTCCAAATTTGAGCTTATACCAAAAGCTATTTTTTCAATCTTAAGCTCAATTGGAAATTGGGGATACCAAACACTCACTTTTTTCCCCTAATTGCCAATTGAGATTTTATGGCCAATTTAGCGTTTAGGGGCCCAAACGCTGCCCCCAAACACACTGAAAGTGTGCGGGTGACGGCCGGACCGGTCCAACTGTTTGGTTCGGCTCGGGTTTCAAATCATTGCAAGAAAATGTATAATTAAAACAATACATACAAATAACTTGTGATTTATCTTTAAGTAAAATTATCCCAATAATACTATATGATGATAATTCTACATGCATTGCCCAAGCAAGGGAGATAGAAGGAAGCATATTTCACCAAAACTTTTCTTCACTCACAACCTTTAAAAAGATAGTGAAATAGATATCCAACAAATCTGCTCCAGTGAAAATCTAGTAGATTTATTCATCAAGTCTCTTCCAAGTGCAATCTTTAAAAGCTTATCCATGACATCGGTGTTCACAAACTTAAAGATTTCTACTGATTGTGTCAAGAGTGGGAGCTGATAAATAGTGTATTCTTTTCCTTTATCTAGGTTGTGTCCTATTAGGTTTTCCTAAAAAGATTTTTAATGAGACAATATTGGACAGCGTATCAATGAATGAAGCACTTTTCTTCGGTTAGGTTTTTGTCCCATGGGTTTTACCTAGTTTAAGTTTTTAATGAGGCACATTCATACATAATGAACATCCAACAGGAAATGTTATGAATATAATATTTGTGTAGATGTTCACATATATCTGTTATCTAATATCATCTCTAGTACTACCTCCGGTCCTAAATATAGGACAAAGTTTGTAGTGCAATTTGCACTACAAACTTTATCCTATATTTAGGACCGGAGGGAGTATCATATAGTTATCTTTATTCTCATTAAATCTATTAATGATAGATATAGATTCTATTGACAGTGTAAACATGTCTATAAATAGAAGGCTTATGTTATGTACTTGATAGACATTGAATAGTGAATAAAATTTACTCTCTTCTTCTCCTCTCATATTCTCTCTTATCCTCCCCTTTATTTATAATAACTTTAAGATAGTTATATTTATCTTTTTTTTTTAAATTAATTTATTTAACTTATAAACTGATATAACTTAATCATATAACAAATATCAAATAATTAAGAAACGTATTTAACTACTTTAATCCCTCTAAAAAAATCAACTGAATTTTATATTGAATACCGAAGGTAATTATATGCTATAATGATTCAAGTCATCATATAATATATATATCTCTCCTGGTCTTCATCCTTGTCTTCGGACCCATCCGCCTTGTCGAACACACCACAGTTCATATCATCATTTGAATCATGCTCAGATCCAACACCCCTTTCCTGGTCTACGTCATCATACATATCAGCGTCCTCATCTAATCATACAAGTCCTGATCCAACTCTATCTTATCTTAGTGTTCATTTGGAATAATTTATTTTTAGATAATAAGTGCTTATAAATCATGATTCACGGTATACAAGATAAATATGTGAGAGAAATTTTATCTCGACTAACGTAATAAAAATTTATTACCTGAAAATAAATGATACCAAACACACATATTTAATCATCATCTTTGTCGTATGCCCGGTTAGAATCCTTATCCTAGCCATCGTCCTTGTAATCAGTCATGTCATTCTCCAAGTCGTCATCATCATAGTCCTTTTTTTTGCCAAGGATCATCATCATAGTCCCAATCATTACAATTTTACATGTTTTAGCACAATATAAATTTGAAAATTCGTTATTTCTTTAATGATCAAACAGCTCTTGTAACATATTGAGTGATCAATATGAGAAGTTGGGATATTAGTCCTTATGTTAGGCTTTCAAATATTTAGCACATTGATTGGCCACAAAAAGAAAAGAGAACAAAAACAAAGTTCAAATGTCTATGCACTAAACAGATTTTGAGGGGACTTTATGAAACAACTACCACCCACTACTTGGGGAGAGGATAAACTGAAGCAGTTCAGTTTCCAAATAGGAACATCTCAGCTCACTAAGGTTGTGGTACACAATACAACTAGCAACTTAAGCCATAAATCTGACACTCCATCTTCATTCTACAGAAGCACCCCAAAAAGAACCCAAAAAAAAAAAAAATCATCATTCTACAGCAATGGTGACCTATACATCAGATATAGAAACTACTTCCTGAAATAAGATACATGTGGGGGAAAAAATGAGAACTCTAAGCCTGGATGAAATTTTGCAGTTTTCGAAGGACCTCAGTTGAAGCAGCTTTGTTTCTTCATGGAAAACTGAATTAGTTCCAGAAGAAAATGGCTTCAGCCAAAAATCAGCAGCAAATCTTAGCACTGAATGGCAAGGATTACAAAATAGTAGCTAGAAGGCCCCCATAGAGATAAGAAGCTGTCTCTTCAAATCAAAAGTATGGACAGTCTCCACGTCAAAGAATAACCAAGAATGAAATGGTTGATCGATTCAAGCTTTTGATCTCTTTTGCTTATGAGGAATAAAACGGACTCCTTGCTTCCGGAGCTCCAAGGTCTTCACCTTACCATCCTCTAAGGTAACAGATATCTTTGAAGTTCCGTCAATTACACCGGTGACTGATCCCTTGTGCCTGGATAAAAAGTGAAAAACCATGTAGACTGTAATGCACATCATCGTTTTGGAATAATTTTTGTTCATACAAGTAAGACAAATGTCTCACGGAAAAAAATTTTACTGATTGAATCATTACAGGCGGCAAGCATATCAAACTTTCATCTTTTTGCTTCTTTTACATCTAGAAACTCATTTGCTAAGAGGACAAAAAGGGCAACTGAAAAATGCAGTGGAAAACAGATCTTTACAATTTGGACACACAAAAAAGTACACCAAAGCCAAACAGACAACTCAAATTTGGAAATCAAAGGATTGAGTAAATAGAAGACAAGCATGAAAAGAAAAGGGATATGATCCACACATCAAGTCAACAACTCAAATTTTTTACCCAAAAAAAAAAAAAGCACATTCATGCACCGGGAGTTCTTGTAAGATATTGAAGCTTCCTAGGAGAAACCAATGAATCAGTGGTAATAACAATACTCAGGGCATACCAAATCAACAACCAAATATTTTTTTTTTTTTTGGCACGAACTTCCAAATATTATTGATGCATACCAAAGGGTAGAGAAGAAACTAACCAAGAATTGTCAGATGCCTGATGAACTTCAACTCTCTTTCCAATGGCATCTTTGCCCAATTTCATCAATATCCAATTAGCCTCCATGATTTCATCCATTGGACCATCTTGATGCGATTGTGCTACATCTTCATCTTCATTGTTCAACACTTTCTCCATGAAAGGTGAAGGCCTCTTCCTTTTTGACCTCTGCCCTTTGATTGTAATCTTCTCATCCTCACGATAAAGAGAATTTTGACTTTCAATGCTAGGTTTCTTAAATTTCAATCTCAATAAAGGTTTAGGGTCTTTTGGCAAAGAATGGGATGGTGTATGATTAGCGTTGTCATCTGTCTCATCATATGCATCAAACCTGCCTTCTGACTGCTTCCCCATAAGCATCCTCTCCCCTTGTGACATAGTTTGTACAGCTCTATCTTGACCAGTCGTTCTCTCAGTGCGGCGCTTCCCGAACAAGATAAGAGGTCGCTCTATGGGAATAGATTCACTCCCATCAGCAACATTGCTCCTTACAGAGGCTGAGTTCAATTCAGAAACTTCTGGCTTAATTTTTGCAGGCTTTATCAAATTTCTTTCTCTTTCTGAAACCTTCAAATCTTTTGATTGGCGAGATTCAACTTTGTTTCCTGCAAGTCCCATGAACTGAAGTTATTATTTCTCTTAGGAAACTAAACTAAAATGAAATAGATCTCCAAATGCTAACCCATGGTATAACAGAATGTTCTACCTAAAATGTGATGCAGAAATAACCCCCAAAATATTTGTAACCAAACCCTACCTTTACCATCAGCTTTTCTAGCTGTGCCATCATGTCTGTCTAACATAAACTTGTCTCCTTTCCCTGATTGGCTAATATCTTCATTGCCTGATATAAAATTGGAACCAAAAAAGATGACAAAAAAAAAACAGAGGAAGAAAAGGCTAGCTAATGATTCAACAAAATACATCAGGACTCGTTTAAAACGAAATCACAAGCACACATGCATATGGGAGGCAGATCTTAAATAAGAAATTGACCATAACCCACTTTCGTTAACACTCTCCCGAAATCTCCAGTTCTTAAATTAGTAGGGAACAAAAGGTGAAAAAGGATTAAACTTCACAGAGATGCATACCATTAGTGCTAACAAGATCTTGATCTTTTTGGCAACTTGAAGTATCAGACCGTGGAGAATTAGTCATGTTAATTTTCCGAGCCCCAAAATTTATAACCAACTTCTTTCCCCTCACATTTTGATTCTTATCACCACTTTTTCCAGCCTCCTCTTCACTATCAAGAGTTTGAGCCTTGCTACTCTTTATTCGAACAACTCTAGGTTTTCTCTCCTCATCACTGATCATGACCTCATCTACAAACTTCTGTTTCAAAATCCCTGGCTGATTAGCATTCCCTTCAGTTTGACTCAGGCTTCCACCAGCAGGTGAAGAATAAACATCAGGAACTTCATGTCTGTGGGATTGGATATCATCATCCAAGCTATGCACAGATTTGACATCACTATGTCCTTCAAAACTTGGATCAGTTTTACCAGTTTGATAGTCTTTTTTCTTGGCAGACTTTTTACTTGAACATTTCTTTGCATAATCTTTTGTCTTCTTTGGCGAGTGATCAGAGAAATTCTTCAGAGAGAACTTAAAAGATCGAACAGATTCACTCTTTGCTTTTACAGGCTCACTATCCTCATCATCTGAATAAGGTGAAATAGAAAATATTTCTTCTTGAGTTGGTAAACCAGCTGCAGCCCTCAAGCTGGCAATTAAATCTCTGTCAGCAATATCTCTTCTCTTCCAGAGTTCTTTAACAGCATCCTCAAGATCCTTGACCTGCAATATACACGCAAACTATAAATATTCCATTGCGATGAGTTCCTTTCACAAAAGGCAGTAAAGGAGACCTAGTCAAGGCATACCACGTACCTGATAACACTCCCCACGACATGTGGGACATCTATACTGTAGATTCCCGTCCACTTGAAATTGAAGATATTTTTCATCACTGCAAAACTTTTCTATAAATAAACAGTCTCGAGAAACCCATTGAATTACAAAAACAATAAAGATGGTGCTTTGCAAAAATTGGCAGAATACAGACTGCTCAAGACCAGATGCTGCTGGACAGTAAAAACAGAAAATTCAAAGTAGCTGCAAATACTGAACAATCTGTGCCTCATAAGAGAAATAACAATAATAATAACAATTTCCTTTTATACGTTGACTTCTCAATAACCTTCAAATACAAAGTTGCACACTGAAAATTAAATTACTAATCCACTCACTACCACGAAATATCAGGACCTACAAGGATGAAAACTATCAAGCTACAGCATATTATAACATTACTGCTAGCATTTTGACACAAATAAATGTGACAAACTAATTTTTATTTTAAATTGAAAATAAATAAAATATTCTAAAGAACAACCACTGCCTCTGGACAGAGGCACGTATCAACAAAAAAACACACACAACAGCCTATCAATCAAGATACATATCTAGAACAGCAAATATTACACAGCAAAATCAGATGATCTTCACAACCTTTTAGGTTAGTACGGGTAACCTAACCTTATATTATCACACTGGCAGTGCACCCAACGCTGGCAAATATCACAGCAAACCATTGGTGTTGATTCTGAATCTCTGTAGACCTACAAATAACCCAATGAAATCAGTCTACTTTCTTATTTCTTTACGGACCCTATACTTATTCTTGTGTCTATAACTATCCCAGTCTGCATCAAAGTCAAAAACAATCCATAATGGATATCAAAACAACAAACAAGAGCCTTAATCCCACTAGGTGTGGTCAGCTATATGGATCAAACGACACCATTGAGCTTGGTCAAAAACTAAATCAAAAGGAAGCCAAAAAAATAAAACCAGAAATATTTAGTTGTGCATGCACAAATTCAAAAAGGTTAATATCTGTATATAAACTGCTTCATACACTTCAATTGCAATACAATTCAAGGATAAACGAGGACCTATAACCTATAGCCAAGTTCAAGAATCCTTAAAATTAAATGAGAATCCAGCAGATAAGTCCCTTACATAAGCAAACCAAAATAATGTCAACGAAATTCCTGTTCAAACTGTTATAGGTACTTACCCCATGGTAATTTTGAACGGGTTATTTACCCAATGATATTAACATTATAATTCAAGAATCAATTGGACCAAATAATTCATATATGGAACTTTGTACATCATACAGCATCACCCAAGTCCTGAGACTTATTGATGATACATATTTAAATGGCCTCTTTGCATGATCATAGTTTAAGATTTTGAGAAGTGATCCAATCACCTAGGGACTGAAGGTAAATTTGACTCAGAACTCAAGTTCTGACTCCTATTTCCTTGAAAAATAGCAAGACCAACGATCAATACCTTCAGACAAACAGGACAATAGTTTCCTTTGACAAACAATCTTCCACATGCATCACAGCAGGTGTATCCCAGAAACCACCTAAAAATCGAAAAACAAAATGGTAAGTCCAGGTCTCAATTTAAACATGAAGGATCTGCAGGGGAAAAATCACTGACTAAGCAACAGGATAAAAACGTAATGGATGGATAGAAAGAAAGACAGGGAAAATATAGAGAACTTTACGGAGAAGAATGAAAAATACTCAAGATTTCTTCAATTTTTTAATAGGCCAAAAACGAGTCAATTAACCATAGGGCCACTTATAGAGCTCTCGTCCTAATCCTAGTTAATCCAAACTACTCAAATTCTAAAAGATAAAGATAAAATAATCTTTATTCCAATAAAAGATAAATCCTAATTCAAAACCAAAAAAAAAATCTAAAAGGCAATCCAAAAAATCTAGATATCCTAATTTACAAGAAACAAATAATCCTTATACTCTAATAAAATAATCTTAACCCTATTTATGTTTCCCATCAGATCTTCTACAAGTTGAAAGAGTTTTTTAATATCAATTTGGCTTCTAAATATCATCGTTAATTACAGTCCTTGGTATCCATGAGTTTAAAAGGATACTTTTTTCTATTTATTTACCTTTTTGTTTAGTTATCCTATTTAACCTACTAATGTATAAATTTTATAGGAAGTCAATTATGAGGCTTAATTCACAAATAGCGTAAACTATGTCAACAGATATATTCATCAGTTTCCAAAGTACTATACACTAAAATGTAGCTTGCGTATATACACAAAGGTTGACAAAGGTAATGGCCTATCTCAAATGGTAAATTAGTCATGAAAAAAGAATTAATCATAAACATCCTAATTTACAAGAAACAAATAATCCTTCTACACTGATAAAATAATCTTAACCCTATTTATGTTTCCCATCAGATCTTCAACAAATTAAAAGAGTTTTGTAATATCAATTTGGCTTCTAAATATCATCATTAATTACAGTCCTTGGTATCCATGAGTTCAAAAGGATACTTTTTTCTATTTATTTACCTTTTTGTTTAGTTATCCTATTTAACCTACTAATGTATAAATTTTATAGGAAGTCAATTATGAGGCTTAATTCTCAAATAGCGTAAACTAAATCAACAGATATAATCATCAGTTTCCAAAGTAATATACAGTAAAATGTAGCTTGCGTATATACACAAAGGTTGACAAAGGTAATGGCCTATCTCAAATGGTAAATTAGTCATGACAAAAGAATTAAATCATATGAACGAATGTTTGGAATGCCAGAAGGGAAGTTTAAAACAAAGGCATATTGATACCTCACACTTAGACCATTTCCAGGAACACCAGATCCACAGCTGTGGCACCTTGTATGTTTTGAGCACAAATAAGGCCCAGAACTAACATTCTGCATCATTCATAAGCACAAATTAAATGATATGAAATAAATATTGAGATCATTGGTGATAAGTGATGCAGACTCTACCTTGTGAGGAGGATGTAGACAATAACAATGATAAGCATCATCACACCTTTTACAAAACATGAACTTACTCGGATCTCCTGTCCTTCTACAGGCCTGGTAGAAACAGAGAGATTATAAAACTAACATTAAAAAAATGCAACATGCACGCACTGGCTGCTTAACTTCTAAGAATCACCAATATTCAATTAATCGTATAAGAGCTGTGACTACTCAAAATGAGAAG
The DNA here is from genome assembly GCA_963242795.1 of Inga leiocalycina. Classification (NCBI taxonomy): domain Eukaryota; kingdom Viridiplantae; phylum Streptophyta; class Magnoliopsida; order Fabales; family Fabaceae; genus Inga; species Inga leiocalycina. The sequence continues at coordinate 10,982,084 of OY725329.1, read as the reverse complement.
GCAGTAATTGATATAATTCTCTTTGCAACTTCAAAGGTAGGAACATGAGAGTAGCCATTAACCCTTTAAACTAGCACAATAACAGGATATGGCAAAAGGAGGGTACTCCAACCCCACCAGCCCACTACAACAATGAGTCGTAACTAAACTTGCTGTTTGATCACGTTTTTCCCTGAGGGCATCACTACATTGCTGAGTATAAAATCATTCATGGCTAAAAATCCAATCAATGTCTAGTACTGCAGTGTATAGTAATTGTAAATTGTAAATTGTAAATTAATATTAAAGAATAATCCATAACAAACTTATCCAAAGATGCATTAGTATGTGCGCCACCAAGCCAATATAAAATATAACTCACACTATATACAAAAACAGATCTCCTAATACAATTACATTGAAGGCGAAAATGCATACCTCTAGTTTTTGTATATAATAAACATTCAAATTTCACCTCCCCTCTGATAGTTAAATAAAAAACTTAAAAACCTGAGCTGCAAACTCAGGCTGTTTAGAATGCACAAATCACTTCATCAATCTAACAACAAGAACAAGAAGCCTTATCCCACTAGGTGGGGTTGGCTACATAGGTTAAATCTAACAAGGATTAAATATTCAACTTGATGTCAATGAAGGTCAAACACGATTTCATTCCATTCAGGGTAATATCAAAATATTACATCAAAGCATTAACAAATACAGATTGAGAGGCAAAACATCAATATGAAAGCAATCAATCATTTTTTCCCCTGCAAATTTGAAAACAAACAAGTCTCTGATCCAAATAGCATGAAAAAAAAAAACGGACAAGCTCATCAGTATTGCACATCACGAGTTACCTCACAAATTCGGCAAGCACGACAAGTCCATGAACTCCAATGAAATAAATCTACAATAAAGACCCAGAGACTGAGAATCTACAGTGGATACTTGGTAAATGGTAATAAACGAAAGCTGGACCATGTCTGGATATGGGCAGATATATCTTCTTACCTCTATGTTGAGCCCAACTTCTTAAGCAGTTCCGATGGTACTTCTTACCACAACTTTTGCATGAAAGCATTTTTTTAGCTCTTTCACTTCCTTCATCTTCAACACGATTGCACATTCGGCAAAAGACTTTGACGTTCAAATTACCATGCTCTTCCCCAGCAAGACTTCCTGATGCATCCTATTTATATATATAATCACACTAATTAAAGAGAAGAAAGTGTTCCATATGCTATCATACATGCAAGTTTGATTACACTCATTAAAAATTCAACACAAATTTGTGACTTAAGCTTATAAGCAGTCTCATCAAATTGTATGCAAGATCATTTATTCCACCATTTTGAAACCAAAAGGGCTAGAAACAATACTATTAATATCAGATAGTGACTTTAAATTTCCATTCTTCAACTTCACATTTGGCAGGATACAGTCAATGCCAAAAAACAGTATCAAGCTTTTCCCCCTTTTTAGCATGTTGAGGACCAAAAGCAAACAGGAAGAAATTTAATAGACCGGATCAGAACACCTTCTCTGCCACACCCACCCTTATTAAAAAATATAATTTAGTTAAAAAATTATCGGATATTGAATTGTACAGCATTAAAATTAGATTTAGTAAAATTATAGAACCTTTCACCCACGTGTATAATTCTTCAGTAAGCTCCCATCAGTCAAGATTTGAGCGAAAAGGAAATCAGATTAGTCAGAACACGTGGGATACAGAAAAGACTATCAAATTTCAATTTTAGCCAGCCGAATTTCACAAAAACGTACGCACAGCTATAACATCAACAAATCCAAATACGAGCGAAAACATTGACCAAGAAATTGTCCCCAAAACCTCACCACCGCATCCGCGGACTCAAACTGACGGGCGTACTCCTCGGCAGCAATCATCGCGGCAGCCCCCCTCCGCTGCAACGCGACCCTTTTGGCCTTAGTTGACACTGCCTCGTTCACCTCATCAACAGCGGGGACCCCATCAGCCACCGCCGTTGACTGCAACTGCCGCTGAGGTGGCGGCGGCGGCGGCTCAACCTTAGGGACGGCGACTTGCACGGTCTGTTCCCTTTCTGGAGCCCTAATTCCCAAAGGGTCCTTGAGAAACTCATCGATTCTTGCCACATCGTCCAAGAACTCATGCTTAACCTTCGATGTATGGAGGGCGCGAGGAAACCCTAGCGAGCAGAAGCAGATTCGGCGACTGAAAACACCCAAATAAAACAGAAAAATGGAAACTTCGTGAGATGGAAATGAAAAAGGGGAAGAGGGAGATAAAGAGCAAGAGTTTATATTATAGAGAAGGCGCGAGAAGAGAAGAGAAGTAACCATGTAATTGGGCAAGCAACGTGAAATGCCATATTGAGGGATTTAGATTTGAATTTTGATGTTTAGGGGATCGTCCCCGAAAATTACTTCGTCTTAATAATTTTTTAAAAAAGCAATAAAAATAAAATATAAAAGAAGTTTATATGAGACGGAACGAGGGAAGAGTGGCCGCTGTGAGCGTCTGAAGGCGAAGGAGGGAAAAGAGAAAAGGGATTGTGGTAGATAAAGATCTCAATCACAAGGCGCGAAGTCTATTCTGACATGGGCTTATGATGCCCAAAACTTAAAGCCCAATTCTAACTTAGGCCCAATTGTAAACAAAAAGGTCAGGCCCATCTTCCTAACAAATTTGTACTTTCAGGACCTTGCCAGAAAAAACTAAGGCCCAATGTGATGGTGAATTTGGAAATAAATTATCAGCGTGTTTGTTTCACCGTTTGAGAGGCCAATCAGACATTTGGGTGCTCTAATCACATGTGAACAGTAATTTATTCATTTTGGTGCGTTTAGTTAGGCAATGGATTTTAAGGAAAAAGTTAAAAAAAGTCTCAATCCTGATAAGCTCAGAATTGGAGCTTAAAATTGCTTAGGAATGAGCCCCACGAGATGGCTTCTGTTTTGAGGATCTTTGGGAATCAATAAGGTACTCAAAATCATTTCTAATCACAAAAATTCTTTTATAAACAATGTTCTAAATAATTTTCCCTTTCTTTATATAGTAATCTTCTACTAATTAGAAAATACTTTGAGATAAGAGTTTAGGCAAGTTTTGAGTTTTGTCAATGTATGACTATAGAAATGTAGAAAATAATTAATAATTAATTTTAATAAGCTTAGATTTATTATTTAGTTGTTTTATGATTTTATAATCAATTTTTTTTACAAAAGCCACTTATGTAAAAGCCAAACCAAACATCATTCACTTTTACATAAGTTAGTTATCCAATCGTCAATCCAAACATTCATATTTTACCCAAACTTATTTTTTTCCAATCTTAAGATTTTATAAGTCAAAGTAAAAATAAGTCACTTCTCCAATCACCAATCCAAACACACCCTATGTTTTGATGGTTGTTCAAACCTCGGCTTGCCAACTTGTATGCCAAAAAAACAAGTTACTATTTTGATAGTTGTTATTAAATATTTTTTCTTTTTTTCTTTCTATTTTCTAAATCAACAATGAAGATGTCATTTTATGCCATTTTATATACTTAAAATTAAATTATTCTTTTTTACTTATTTCCCTTCATTTTATGTGTACTAAATAAGTTGATGCTATTTGATTGGATGAGTTTAAACCATATTTTGTTGGAATGAATGAAAGTAAGGAAGAATGTTGTAACACCTTGATTTCAAATATAAGATTAATCAATAGTATGTAAAATTAACTTTAATGAGTCAGTCTGAAAAATTTGAACTTTCATAGGTAAAAAAAAAGATAAATATGAAACAAAAACGGAAAATCCCCATAAAATACTTCTTAAACTTCATAATTCCTAAATGTCATGTGAATAAGTAAAAGGATAGATTGGTGAGAGAGTAGGAATATGGGATTTCAATGTTTGGGTCAAAAGACCAAACTGCCCATGAGTTGAGTTGCTACTCTCTCCCCCCCTCAAACACTTCACCCCTTCCTCTGCTTTGATGCCTGCAAGCCTCTTTCCCCTTTTTTTTTTTTGTTGTCTCTACTTCACAGCTAGCTCCCCCCTCCTTTCCCTCGCTTTGTTCGAGGTATGTCACTTTCTTTAATGGCCTCTGAACCTCTTTTTTTCCACTTGAGAAACAAGATAAACATGGAAATTAAATTTCATCTGTTTCAAGGACCCTTAATTTCTTGCGGTTCAAGTAAGTGTATATATACAAATAAGCAAGGTTTGGAGAGATTGTTGTTTGTGCTTTGTGTCAGCGTAAATTTAATATGAAGAGAACAAGATGAATTGTGAATGAATTCAATGGCCGCCACAACAATGGCTCCTTATCTTTTATTCAGTCTGAGAAAGGGGGGAGATGATTTGACCTAAGTACTTTTAGCGACAGTTTGGTCTTTTTGCTTGTTCACATGATTTTTTTTGGGTTTTTTAAGTTCTCGTGGTATTTTTTTGGTCATTTTCCTAAATAAAAATGTATTATTGAACCTAAAGGCCTACCCTACATAATAAATCTCATATTAAGCTCAAAATATACAAGTCAAACGTCCACAAACAAAAGTTTTTCAAACAGTCGTGTTAAAAGAAAAAGTTTTTCAAACAATCAGCCTTATGGTTGCAGCCACGTAGTAACTCTTGGAGTGTTGGACCTAGCCATAACTTCCAGCAATAACTTGAACGGGATAATAGAAGGGAAAATTATGAGAAAACTAATCTTTTAATCCTTAAATTTTGTTAGCTAAAAAAAAAAGTCCTTGAATTTTGGACTTACTTATGATTTAGTTTGTGAGGTTTGACTCAGTACAATTCAGTAACTACTCCCTCAACATTTAACTTGTTTGAAATTCAATCTCTAACCTTTCTATTAGCCCTAACTCAGGATGACTCTACAATGTGTTATCCTATGTGGCCTCCAACTTAGCCCCACATAGATTTTTATGAAAATAAAAATAAAAGTGAGACTGATATGAGCTTAGTTTCCTTCACAGCCATGTTCGAGCTGCAATTGGAATCAGGGAAGACACAGTGAGCAGGCTCCTTCAATGTAGCAGCATCAAGGGGCAATTTGAAGACCCATATCATCTTCTTGAATGTCTACTTCCACTATGAAGGGGTCGCTCACTGTGTCTTCTCTAATTCAACTTGGAGCTCGAGTGGGCCAGTGCAGGAAGCTCAGCTCATATCAGTCTCACTGTTATTTTTATTTTATATAAAATCCATGTGAGGCTGAGTAGGAGGTTGCATAGGATAACTCAATCCTTACTCATCTTGAATTAGAGATATAGAAAGCTAATTGTGCAAATTACACCACAAGCGAGATCTTATATTAAGGGTTGTATGTAGTATTACATATCCAAGAATATTTTCAAGATGACTCACCCCATAACATGATTCAAAAAACTCCATCCAGCCCTTAATATAGGATACAGATAACTTTTTTTTTAAAATTTTTTGCCAAAGAGGTTGACAACTAAATTATAGGGATTAAGAAAATTATTTGTTAGTTATTTATTAAAAAAAATGATGTTGACTTTCCTAAAACACCGCATTTAATTATCCTTTGCAATGGAACTACCGTAAATCCCTTACTACGTGCAATTAATAAGAATAGTTAGGGGAAAAGTTATAAATTAAAGTGATAAAGTGAATTGTGATATCATGTTATGTTAAAACCAATGCACTCTCTAACTAACTCATATATTTCTTAGAGGAGGGAGTATCAATCTTAATTGGCATGAAAATCTATTTCCATCTCAAGCTGTAAGCTCTCTATCACTCACAAATAAGCAATCCATTATGAGTTTGTTCATTCACTGGCCATAACCATCAAATATCTCTCGATCATATCCAACGTTAGCGGTTGCAAGAAAGTAAATTCCATTTGACACAAGCAATACAAATCAATGAAGTTCAAGCAAAATTGATTTTGGTTCCAAGCCAATACAACCAAAATCATTCATTCGCCGGAGTGAATCCTTTTGACAATTCTCGCTATATACTAAATAGTGAAATCCCCGGGATTTGCATATTAACATTATAGCGAGTATGGTTTTAGTAGGTTTCGTTGGCTTTAGGACTCAATATGTACTCGCTCGAGTTAAAATATAGTGCCTTTTAAAAGAAATTTATGATTCATAATATAAGTCACATAGAGAGTTATTAATTACTATTTTTCAATGCAACCCATGTTTATTATATACATTGTATATCTAAAAAACAAAAGGGAGTAAGACAAATTTGAATAGGGACAAAGTTGAATTTTTTTTCAATTTAATTTAAAATATATTTAATGAGTTAACCGTTCTTTCTATAACAAAAAAAAAACAAAGAAAGAAAATAAAATAAAAAACTCCGTTCCTTCTTTGTTCTAGTGGGGTGGTTGGACTTGGAAATTATTCATATTTTGTACAGAAGGAGTAATAGTGGAGAGATTGTCTTTAAAATTTGAATCTGTAACCTCTTGATCATATGACAGCAATCTTTACCGTTACGCCAAGGCTCACCCTTTAATGTTCCAATAAATAAGATTGTCCAAAAAATAAAATTGCAAACTTGATGATGATATTACTATTTTTTAAAAAATAATGATAATAAAAGCATAATCAATATTGTAGAAACCAAGTATACACTCGATTAACATCATACCCATGTTCAAATAAAAACACAATTACATTAATATGTACAAAAGTAAGCTCCATTTGCTTTTATCTATTAAGTCCAATTCTCCAATTAAATATTGCCATGCAAACTTGTAATACCCCGAATTTTAGGATTGGAGGCCTGGGAATAAGCCTGAACTAAGTGGACTGATAAATCCCAGTTTATTAGGTGTCCCAAATATATTCTCTAATATTTCTTATATTTTTGAAGTATTAAAGAAAATAAAATCGTGAATTTTGAAGAAAATAATTATACTTTCAGCGAAATTACTTGCAAGGCAGTGAGATTGTCATGAGGGTTTTGAAGAATAAATGATGAGAAAAAAATATGAAATTTTACAGGATAAACATCCTAAGCTTTAATTTGATAGATCATATGAATCATTTGAAGCTATAGGCAAAAAGATATGAATTTTTGAAGTTAGCCCAGAAAAACTGGAAAGTTTCTAGAATAACATTTAAGATTTAAATTCTGGGATTTTTGTGCTTCTATTTGGCTAAAGTCTTTATTCTTTCTTGAAACTAGACTTAATAAGGGTTTTATAACCTTTGGAATCACTCCAATTCTATTTTTCTAGAATTAGTTATGATTTTTCAAAGTTTGGGAAAAAATCTGCCAAAATTTTGTAAAAATCCGAAATTGTTGGAAATTAAATATCATATAATATATAATATAAAACATCATTCTTCTCCTTCCTTCAGCCATATCAGACGCACACAGCTAAACATAGAGAGAGGAAGTGTGAAATTTTAGAGAGAGAAAATGGGAGGAAAAAGCTTACAAAGGTAAGTGATTTCTTTGGTAAATCGGTTCCTAATGCGTACAACTCTGCTCCTAAGCTTCCTTTTCATATGATTTAAGGTTTTGAGGCTCAAATTTGGATGTTGAGCATCTAGGTTTTTCAACCAGTCAAGGAAGAGCAAGTGAGAGCTTGAAGTAAAGTTCAAACCTTCATATATTGACTATTCTAGCTGCTGTGGGTAATTTAATTGGTGAAATTTCGCCGGATTGCCGTTGGTTTTTATTTTTGGAAATGGATCGGCCTAGGGGTTATGCTGCTCAAATTGGTACTAAATAGTAGTTGTAACCTAATGGAATAGTCAATAAAATGGTTAGGAGTAGAAAGGAACTTGTTTACGGAGCCGAAATCGTAAAACCCCGATTTTTCCCAGAAAACCCATATATTTCGGTCAGGGATGTACATGGGCCTTAGAGTTGGATTTTCAATGATTTGATGGTTCCATTGAATTCAGGAGGGAAAATTAGGTGGGGTTACAGTTGGTCACTTTTTCAGAAAAGCCTAAAAAAACATAAGTACGAAAATGCCCCTGAAACCCTTAAAGTGTGGTTGTCAAGGATAATTTTGTAATTTGATATTGAATTTGATAATTCCGAATCCAAAAATTGATTCCTTGGGTAAAAATATATCAGAATAGCCCAGGTTGGAATTTCAGAAAAAGTGTAGCCGGGCTGAGATCCCCGGGGAATTTTGGTAAATTTTCACCATAGGCTAATATAACCAATATAAACACTATGGAAGTGTCTAAAATGATACATGGATAGGTTTTAACCTTTTTTTTTTTTGTATATTTGGTCTTTTAGGACTAAATTGGGAGTCATAGCTTGGCATGTTTTTTGCGGCACACCAAACGGGGTGAACAAGACTTGAGGTAGGGATATTATCCTTCATACATCATGCCTTAGTCTATATGATTGTATGGATACCATTATTTGTACTTTTATTAATTAACATGGTTTGCCTAGAGATGACAGTTAGTGCCGGAAGTGCACTTACACTTGGAGGATTGGATGAGAATCCAACTGGTGTATGATTAGTGGGGCTAGTACCCTACTCATGTATATATGACAATGTGATTATATTGTTCAATAATTGGTGCATACATAGTGCATGTCATATTTACTTATTGTATGTTATGTGAACGATAATATATTTCTACTGAGATTCCTTAGAATCTCACTCCTTTTTCTAAACAAAAATGTCTCAGCGGATGCCATCGGATCAAAAGGCAAGGACACAGACACGGGGAACTGAAGAGCACGTTTCCCAGAAAGAGGAATGTGGTTATATCTAGTCTTTAATTTTGAATATTTTGAGAAATTGTATATATTACCTAACCCTGAAGGGAATTTCTCAATGTAATCATGTACTATATATCGGTATTTTTACGCTATTTCTGTGTTGCCTACCAAACTACTCGCAAGTACTCTGAAAATATAGAAAATAAAATAAAGGTATGACAAAACTCTTCTATAAAGATTTACATTGATAAAATTTCCAAATTCTATTGGACTATTATTAAAAATAAAAATCCCACATGACAAGGTTTGATTGGAAAATTGGACCTAAAAACATAAGCAAATGGACCTAAAGATTTGTCCAGTAGATATTATCTTCAACCACCACTTTTCTTTTCTAGTGTCAGCGAGGGATCAAGTGTTTCCCCAATTAGCAGAAATGCAAATTCAAGTTGCCCCTCCTACTTATTGCTTATCTGAGCACCACTAGATTCATACTCCCAAGATATAATACTACTTCCGATCCTCAGTACAAGAGTCGGTTAATTTTTTTCATTGGAGATACTAAGGAAGTCAAATAATTCATTCAATTATAGTATATGCTGAGTATCATTATATTATATATCAGTTTATAAGTCAGACAAATTAGTTTGGAAAAAAATGATAAATATAAATACTTTAATATAACTTATTTAACTTTCTTAATCTCTTAAAAAAAAAATCAACTGGCTCTTATATTAAGGACCCGAGGAAGTATATTGTAAACTCTAGTAGAAAATGGAAAAAAGATATATATCTTGATCAAATAATGCAATTATTTGCGGTAAAACTACTATATTTCTAGGATCTAATAATAAACAATAATGGTGTGATTATATTTTTGTCCAGTGAATCATCAAGCATGATTATACAGGTGGGGGTGGAAGGTCTAGTACAAGCCAAAAACCCACACAATCTTCTGAGTCCAAGTCTTCTTGGATGGCAAGGAAGTGCAAGCCTCCACAAGATTTCTTGGCTGCTTCCCAGGCTTCAGCTTCACTGGTTGTCACAGGAGTTTTCTTATATGTGGCATATATGTAGCGAGTAGATATTCCAACCGACAGAATCAGACAAGCCCGAGCAGTGTCGACCTCGATCGAACTCACTTCCAATCCATTCATCCAACCTGTGGCAGCACAGGTTGATGATTATTTAAATTGTAACAATTGTGTAAGGATTAAGGAATGCCAGCAATGAGAGTGTGCAAGAAGAAAGTACAAGCTTTCCGAAATTAAGATTGCCCAAGTTCACATGTAAACAACTACGAACACTGTGTGTTTTTTAATTTTACGTTGAAAACCATTAAAACCATTGTTTTGATGGTTTCTAACGTGAAACCAAGCATACCCTAAATGGTTTTTGATCCAAGAAATAATAGGTATGTAATGCAGATAAGAGCAAAGAATAGATGAAAAGTATCAATCGAGCACATAAGTAAATAGTAACGATGAAGGATAACCAATAGCAAATACTCCCTCCGATCTTTAATATAAGATATATTTATCAAATTTGTTTAGATTAAGAAAATAAGTTAGTTAATATAACATATATTTTCTAAAACACCGTAGTTATCTTTCTTAATTCCCTCCTTCCCCCTCCTCCTTAATTATAGTTGAAGGAACATCAATAAAGGTAAATTAGGAAAAGATTGACAAATATGAAAACTACGTCTTATATTTAGAACCAAGATTAACTTCCCAAATATGTTTTATATTAAGAATCGGAGGTGGAATGATAAAAAAGACAGAATAGATGCAGCATATTTCATTTTTCTTAAATGAGAAACGGGTTTCATTTCCATTAGCATAGTTTTACAGTGATCTGCCATCCATAGACTATATAAAGGAAAATTCATGCATAAGTTTGTCTTTTGGCAATTCAGGCAGCGATCCATTTTTGTTGCAAGAAATTTTAGTAAAACTATTCACAGGTTTTTACTTTGTAGCTCAATTAAATCCTTGTCAACGCCTGTTACTTCGATAACAATCAAGTTACAATTATTCTAGGTGTGGTGGCTAGTATAATTTATGATTGAACTTTTTATAGGTAAAGTAGCCCTTGAAAGATATCTACAGTGAAATAACAGAGTTGAGCAATGCCATAGTTTTATCCAATTAATTTATTTGCTAGCCATTTTTTCTTAATCCTGATATGTCAGTTGGCAGAACTGGAACCATACTATGCAAGAAGAAGAATGTCAAGTCATTGAGAAACTCAAGTCAAATATACAGCTTTCGGCTTAGAAAGAAATTTGTATAGTACCTGCTAATGGCTTAGCACGAGAAGATGCAACAGCCAATCCTGGAATCAATGTCTTGTCATCAATTTCAATACCCAATAAATCCAGATCCAGCCCGGCTCCAAAAACAAAATTTTCCTCTAAGGATGACACCTCCTTTCGAACAGCTTAAAAATAAGCCACTGTAAGTTAGAGAGCAATAATAGTCTTGGAAGCAGTTCAAGAATTCAAAGATGTTGAAAGCGTCAGATTTAAACTACTTTCCTAGAAGTATGGAGTTTGATACTGGACGGAGAAGAAAAACTAGTATATAGCTTCTGCCTCCGTACCTGAATAAGGCAATTGGACAAATGCCCATCTTTCCCCAAAAAGATTTTCTGGAAGTTCCATGGGAAAAGGATTATCTAGTGCCAGAAGAGGCTTTGATCCCTTTTGAAATCCAGGGTGACGCGTATATACAGTTTCATAACGCTCCTCAAGCCATAGAAGTAACGATAGGCACTGAAACAGTTGAGATGAACCGTATAAAGTTATATGCTGGACCACTTCTGACATGGATATGATGTTTGAACAGAGTGTTACCGTATAAATATCATATGCATCAAATGGCACTGCTGTTTCCTCATTATACACAAATAAATAGAAGAATCATTTCAACCCAGAAATCAAGATGAACCATTAATTTGGGAACACTAGCAAAAAGATATTAGTTCAGTTTTTTTGGTGAACTACATTAGTTTAGGAAAAAGAAAAGTAAAAAAGGGAGTTCTTAAACCTGTTAGCAGTTCCAGAAAAGATATAACACGCATGAAGATCTTATTCATCCTTAAAACTTTCTAATTTTTACCCCAAAGAAAAGTGCTTCAAGGTTCCTGTTGCAACATTCAGAAATCAACCGCTGTCAAATTCTCAATGCTCCATGATAAAATTTAAGATGCTTAAAACGAAATCTCTATCCAGCTAAATACGCCAAACTAAAATGGTGATTGTGATAGTTCTGTTTGACACAACACATAGGAGTTCTAATCTAGAAATTAACAAGTTTGACTGTATGTTGGCATGGTTTACAATTATTTGGATCACATCAAGTCAAAATTAGATGGATCCAAATATAAAACTACTAGTTTCAAAAAGTAATGTATATGTTTATCACTTGCTCTCATTGTTGTTTCTACAACACGCAAAAAGTAATCAATATTGTGTGAGTGTGAAGCATTTGAGCTGAGAATAGAATTGAGTGGCCTTTTAACATGCTCCAACTTAATTGATATTAAGTTCCAAATTTTGTTATTGATTTCCCTTGCAATTGGTGAGATACAGACTTTTCTGCATTCTGCAGTATTTGACTACATCATTTGAATGTTTATGCTTATGACTTAAAATTTTTGTTAACAATAGTCAAGTGATCAAATCCAATGCATACTAAAAGTACATCCCTTCACAAGTTAATAAAAGTACACAAACATCTTCCATGTTCCTATAGATGCGAAATCCATTATCAGCACCTTCAACCAAGCGGCAAGTTGAGCTTTTTATTCGAGCTTTAACAGACGATCAGATTTCAGATCATGTAGGTTTCAAGTTTAGATACGTTGTCTATCTATCATCCAAAAGAACAAAAAAAATAAGGTTTTGAGCCTCCGTAATAATAATGAGATCTTACCCACCCGCTTACTAGGAATAGGTGTTATTCCAAGCTCCTTGCATGCTTTTGTAATTATTGTTTGCATCTGTGACCTGCAAAGCAACAAAAAGTTGACGTTACCTTTCTTTACTCTAAAGTCTAAAGAATTACCCATACAATATATATATATATATATATATATGGGAATTACCTCTTATCTTGTTGATATAAGAGCTAGTTGACTAATTTGGTTAGAATAAAAAAATTAGTTATGCTAGTTATTTGTAACAAATATAAGTTAATTTTCCTCAAACACATCTTTCATTATGACTGGCTCTGATGGAAACTCCTTAACATGTGCAAGAGATACTTTTGGAAAGAAATTATAAATTTGGGAGACATGGTTTCAATTCTTTTATTTAGAACCAAATCTAATCTCCAATGACAGAAGGTAGTAGGTGCTTCCAGAAACTGGTGCTCTTAGTTCTCTACTCATCTTAGCCAAGTCTTTGGAGGTTAAACAAAGCATATTTTACAATATAGAAAGAGTTCCAAGAAAATTGCATAATACGCAGAAATACCTGAAGAAGCGGATTTTTTTAGGTAAGGGAACGCCCAACTCCTCACAAATTGTAACAATAGCATCCTTCAAAGTGATACTGTTGATTACATTATTTGGAAAATACTTAGTGAACTGCAGAGCGAGCGCATTGTCACACACAAGTAGCTCCCACACCTTCTTGCCTCTCACATCAAGAATAGGTCTAGAACAAAAATCCAATTCCCACTCTGTTATACTCTCCGGCTCAGTTTCCGGGTCGAGATAGCTCAATTCTGCGGTCGGGTCGTCTTCTTGTAGGTCATTGAGAACCCCTTCTTCTTCTTTCTGAGTCGAAACCGAACTCTCAGAGACTGAATTAGGTCGAAGATGGCGCAGATTAGGGTGGGTTCTAGTGTTATTAGAGGGAATAATACATGGGAATCTGGAGGGTTTTGATGGCGAAGTCAGAATAGAGATGGAATTGCGATGTTTGAAGGTTGAAGTGGCTCTGATTCTGGTGGGGTGGAAGCTCACAGTAGCCATGGCTGCTTCTATCGGTAGCTGATGCGAAGTAATAGCAAAGCTGAGGAAGGTAGTAGCAGAGTTATCCTCTACCACATGTTTCCGTTACCGATAACGAATTAACGAGCCACAGGAATATACCGCGTCATGGAATACCGTTTTCGCTGTTATTAAACTCTTGCAGTCTTGCTTGGGTTTTAGTTTAACCTAAGCATGGTTTAGTGAAAGGAGTGTGGAAGAAGACAGGAAAATATAATTTGAATTTTAAAATATCAAATTAGTGATTTTTTGTTAAAATGAATGGTTAATGATTATATAAGTTTAGTTAATAACTATATTTGTGTAGGTAAAAAATCTAATTTGGGATTTTTAAAGTTTAAGTAGTCTTTTTTATCTTATTTTTCTCAAAAAAAAAAAACAACAATATTGGTTTTTTCATGTAGTTTCATATAGAGGCTTTCTTCCATATATTAGTTTAGTCACTAAATATGAGGATTTTTTTTTTTGTCAGGGATTCAAACATTATTCAACACATTATGAGGGACTAACTATTTTTACTAAGCTCAACCCTGTTAATAGTTTTATAAAAACTTAATTTGATAAATATAGGGACTAAAACTAAAACTTGCCTAGTCCCTATACTTTAAGGAGCTAGTTTTAAGTTTGTTTATTATGCTTTTAACAAATTTTAGTTTTGATCATTATACTTAATAAAATTAATTAAAAGTTAACATTGTTAAACTCATATAAGTCTTTATGAAATTATGAGATTAAAAACCACGATTTAAAACTACATGGCTTAAAATTAAAATTTGACCAAATTGGAAGGAGAACAATAGTGTAAACTCATTAAAATTATAACCATGGTTTTGGGTGTCCTGACCCAAAACCATGCATAGCCAATATCTAAATATAAATTTTCTTTTCACAGGGTCTCAATGAATAAGTGTGGACTAAAACAAAATAGAAAACACATTAAAAAAAAAGCCACAAAACAAAGAAAAAATAAGTTAAAAGTAGTGAAAATTAAAAAAAAAAAAAAGTAATGGGCCATTTAAACCTTATCTGTTATCTGTAACACTGTTATTATACAGTTATATTTTTTTTTCTTTACAACTATTTTGTATATGGTAATAACTTTTTTTTTTTGGAATATAAATTTATGGCATGTCTTGAAAAATAAAGAAAGAAAACAAGGATTAAGTTTAATCAGGAACCAAAAGATAATTAGAGCCTGTTTGATTCAACCCCATTACATGTCTACAATGATAATCATGATTACATTACCAAGAGAAGATTGTTTGGTTGCTCTTTACAATGGTAACAGAGTTTACCATGGTAATAATGATTACCAAAAAATTAGTAATCCTCATTACCATCCTATTGTATGGTTAAAAAAATTCAATTTACCCTTTAGTTTTCTGTATCTTTGTTTTCTTATCTTATTTCACTTGCTACATCACGTCACAACTACCATCGACAATACCTCCTCCTCCTCCTTCACCGGCTTCACCTCCACCCCTCGTCGCCACTATCTCCTCCTCCTCCACTATTGCAGCCGCCACTACCTCCTCCTCCACCCCCGCCACCATCATAACCTCCTTCGCCACCCACCCACCGCCACCGCCACTACCTCCTCTGTCGCATCCTCCACCCACCCACCATGACCACCTTCGCTGCCCCCCACTACTACCATCACTATCTCCTCCTCTACCGCCACCCCCATCATTGTCGCCGCTACTACCTCCTCCTCCTCCATATCGGCCGCCGCCAGCTCTTAATTATTTTTTCTACAAAAATTATATTAAGGATAAAATAGACTTTATACAATATATTAATTTTAAATAATTGTTAAGATATTAACTCATTGCACTTTGTTTAAAAATTAAACCAAACATTACCCCTGTAATTAATATTATATTATATTACTATTACATCGCATTGCACTGCACTGTAGGATATAATGGAATCAAACTAAACATGCCCTTATTTCTTAATAAAGTGAATCATTGAAAATCTTGTACCAAAATTTTCATGAATTGCAGGATGAGTTAATCAGTCCACCTAAAATATACAACATATACAAAAGAAGTAAAATCGGGAATTTTAAAAGTTTTAATAATATTAAAAGATAAAACGTGGATTTTAAAAGTGTTAATGATATTAATAATAAGAGTTTGTTATAAAATAAATAATATATAAAAATCCACATGTTTGGATTTGATTAGAATAAGGGTGTGTTTGGGATAGCGGTAGGAAAAATGACTTATATAATTTGGGCTTATTAAAAAATGACTTAATAAATAAGTCAATATTTGTAACGTGATTTATGTTTGGATGAGTGGTTGAATAAGTGATTTTTCATAACTCAAATATGTTTGGATTAGTGATTTTTATAAGTGCGTTTTTAAAAGTAAAAACTTGAAGGGCATTTGTATATTCTTCAAATTTTAGATAGATTATATATGCGATATTCAACAGTAATATATCATCTGTATATTCTTCAAATTTTAGATAGATCATATATGCGATATCCAATAGTAACAATATGATATTAGACAAATTATATATTTGTATTGGACTAAAAGAAACTCAACAAAAAAATTAATATAGAGATTTTTTTTAAAAAAAGGAAATTCGGAATCAGGAATTCCGAAAAATTTTCCGTCCTGTTCAAAAGGGAAATTCTCGGCATCGGAATCGGAAATAAAACTCCTTCTCGAACACTTTTTTAGATCAAGATCGGAAATGTGATTTCCTGATCTCAAACAACCCTAGAATCATATTCAAGCATTTAAATAAACCTAAACGTTTTACATAATTTTTTATAGACATTTTTTTTTATTGAAATATAGGAAAACGAAAAAGGGTAGGGGTTGAAAAATATTTTGGCGCCCAAAGGCATCAATATCATATCAGGATAGGGAGGTAGAGATATGCCTGCTTTTAGTTTTTGAGTCCACCCAAAATGAACAAAAGATACAATTAGTGGTCTCACCAGGAATGTCCATGCGGTGCAAATTGGTTTTTGACCAAAAAAAAAAATAAGCTGGTGGGATAAATAGGTAGATGGGGCTTTTTAAATAAGGGGCTTTTTAAAAATGTGACCCAACTTAAACATGCTCCTTCAAACACTCAAAAAAGAAAACCCGTTTTAGTTGGGCTTTTTCTCAGCAAAAACGGGTTTATTTAGGAGAAAAAGTGGTACCAAACACACACTAAGCACATTACTTCTTCTTCTTCTTCTTCTTTTTTGGGTAAAGAATAAGCACATTATTTATATAAGGCTAGGTATATAAGGTTTTCCCTATCTAAAATACAAGTCATTGTATGTCTGAAATAATCATTTTATTTATCACACTTATTAGTCCTAAATGCGTAAACAGAATGTTTAAATTTTTCTCAATAAAAAAATAATTTTTAAATATTGTAGAATAATGAAGGTAAAAAAAATTATGTAGAACAATTACAATTCAGAATTTCAAATGAATTCCCCCCCCTTCTTTTGAGTCATTGAGAAAAATTTTAAATTTGAGTCATTCAACACTAGAAATCTTCTTCTTCCCTATCTAAAATACAAGTCATTGTATGTCTGAAATGATAATTTTATTTATCACACTTATTAGTCCTAAATGCGTAAACAGAATGTTTAAATTTTTCTCAATAAAAAAATAATTTTTAAATATTGTAGAATAATGAAGGTAAAAAAAATTATGTAGAACAATTACAATTCGGAATTTCAAATGAATTCCCCCCCCCCTCTTTTGAGTCGTTGAGAAAAATTTTAAATTTGAGTCATTCAACACTGGAACCTTAATTTATCTATTCAGTTTTGGAAACTTAATTTTCTTTCAATGAATTTTGAACTAAGGATTTAATTATTGCTATGTAATATTTAGTTTTATAGTTTTATTGTCAATAGACAAGTTAGTGTGTATAAAATTACCATAAGTTCTTAATATTGTGATTCGGCGACGCCGCGATCATTAAAAAAATAGCAAATTAAATTGCACTGCTTGGGTTATGAGTCCACTAATTTACATGATAGGCATGCTAAAAATTGCCACTAAATGTTTTTTGTTTAATTTTTTTTGCCAGCTATTTTTTGTTTAATTAAACTATTTTTTTATAAGGTTTAATTAAATTCTATTAAATAGTCAAAGTAATGTCACAGGTTGGATATCTATTCTATTACTTAGTGTGCCATATGGGTCTATCCTGTAATAACAAATGGCTATTGTGAGATAATGCTAGGGATAAGGAGAATTCTCAATAGTATATATACACAACCCACACCCACACCCACATATATATATATGTTTAATAAATTAAAATATATTTGATGTGATTGAAGCTCTCATTTTTCATGTGAACTTATAAATAATATGGCATCAACTGCAATTACTTTGTTTAGGTTGGATGTTCAAAATTTCCATAAACAATTAATAGTGTTTTAAAAATTAAATTAGTGATCGGAGTAGTCCTGTATAGTATAATCCAAAAAAGAAAAATACTTATAATCCTGTATAGTATAATCCAAAAAAGAAAAATACTTATAATTTATGTATGGGGTTGATTGTACATTTAATATCTTGAGTTCAATGCTTACCTATAATTTATGTGACTATGCACCACAACTTTTTTATCAGATTATGATGTGTATTATTAAGTGATTTTTCTCGAAATGATGGTAATATAAAAATGTTTGGCCTTTATTCCCCTCTAATATGTGGGCTAACTTTCAAGTTATTAAAAATTTTATATTCCATAAGATATGTATCATATATAAATATATAAATAGGTGTTATTGTAAAATTTTAGTCAATTTATGAACAAATAGCACAATAAAAAAAATAGTTTTCTCTAACATTAAATGTATATATATCCACTTGTAGGCAATTAACCCATAATTTCCTAGTCTTCTGCCTCTTTCTCACGGACCTTCGCATATGATTTGGTTTTGGGCTATATATTGGGCTTTCATCCTGGCCCAAATCTTTTGTGATCATTACAGTACATAGGTGAGAAGGTTAGGGTTCGTTTGATATGAGGAAAATTTGAAGAGGGCGAAAACAGTGAAGGGAAGGAAAGATTATGAGGGATGAGAGAAGATGAGTTGGTTGATATAAAGAAAAGTGAGGTTTGGAACTTGGGAAAGAAAAGAAAAATACCCATTTTACCCTCAAAATAAATTACTAATTATCTATTAATCAAATTTATATTTCAATTTATAAATTGAATAATTAGTAGTAAAATAATTTAAAAATTAAATAAAATGAAAAAAAAATATAAATTATAATTTAAATAAATAAATATAAACAGTTTAAAAATAATGGTAGATATTAAATGAATAAAAAATTAAATTGAATAAAAAAAATAATATAAATGCTAACACTAAGAAGTTAATATACTGAATCAAAGTATTTTATTTTTGACACTCATGACCTTATATAACAACTATATTAACAATAATAAAATGAAATAAATATTTAAATTAAATAGTAACTTGCCAAGAATTTAACTGATGCGCATCTTACGGCTTCAATTAGGGGTGGGCAAAAATCCGATGGTTCAGTCCAGTCAGTCTGGTCCAGTTTGATCCAATCCAAATAAACAATATAATGAAATGGGACTAGATTGACTGGTCGGGTTGGACCAAGTTCCGGACCAAGAGACCGGATCACTTGGACCAGTCTGGTATAGTCCAGGTTAATTTCTTAAAAAATATTTTTTTCAATTTAGATATTAATTTTTATTTTTTTATTGAATGTTGTTGGAGTTTTTTTAAGGATTTATAATTAATTTTTATTTTTTATGATGATTTTTATTTGATTATAGGTATTTTTATTATCTTAATTGTATTTATCATGTTTAAATCTTTTTTTCCAACATATATTTTTTTATTGTTGTTGAATGTTGTTGGATATTCTTATAGATTTATGATGTTTTAATTTTATGTGACACATTTTATATTATTATAGGTATTTTTATGGTCCTAATTGTATTTAATAGGTTCAAATTTTGCCTTTCAAAGAGGAAAAAATAAAAAAAAATTAAATTTAAGCCATGGGCTATTTAGACCAGTCCAAGTAGTCCACCAGACCCCGCCTGCCCTTAGGTTGGTGCTGGACTACACTAGACCACCGGTTGCCTTGTGTAGCCCGAGGTCCTCTCCAGACTAGACCTCGAGTTGATGTCAAACCCGATCCAATCTAGTCCATACTCATCCCTAGCTTCAACTACTCGAATTAATCCTAAAGATTTCTCTCCCATATTCTCTTGCAATGTGTAACACCTTTATCTTGTTTTGACCTTTTTCAGAGTATTAGCGCGCAGTGCAGTAGGTAACACAAGAATAACGTAAATATATTGATATATTGATATATGGTACTTGATTACATTACAGGTTTTCCCTGCAAAGTCTGATACATAATACTTACAGACCTTAACATAAATAAAAGGTTTTTAGATAAGCAACAATCTTGATTGATATGCACCTGAATCATCAGTTGCCGGTAATTACACCTTAGTCCCTTGAGCCGTTGCCTGTTGCTAAAAACTTTATATATTATGGAAAGGGTGAGATTAGAAAGAATCTCAGTAGTAACATACAATCAATCATATAAAATGTGATAGATAAATATGACATACACCATGTAATGTAGCATAACAATAACACAAACAACACAGCATGCATACATGAGTCGGGGCTACTTCCTCACTATCCATAAACCTCTATAAATGTGCCTACTGCACAATGCCCTACTCGGCAATACAGTGATCATGTTACAAAAAATGACATACACAAAGCATATAAACATTCACATAGTGTATGAAATATAGAGTTACTACCTAGAAATACCCTTTCCTACTCTACTTGTCTGTTTAATACCTTTGATTCGGCTCAGGCTATTGCAAATTCCTATAAAATTAGAGTTTCAAGTAACTGGTTATTACTTGAATTATTATTGCCTTTAATCACAGTTTGTTGGTTATCTATCACAGTTTCAACAATTTATGCGCAGTACAACTCTGCACAATGCAGTTTCTCTGTTTTCCAGAAAATTGGCATATTTGCAGTTGACTTTGGAAAATCATAATTGATTCTAGGCAAATCCAATTTAACTGATTCCAAAGTTTATGTACAGCTCTCTAAGTGTATTTTCATAGAAAAATACCCAAGGCTAGTCACTGTTATCACAATTTTCCCAGAAATTCGCCACACTTCCCTTATTCCAGATTGCATTTCCAGAAGCAAGACACAACTTTGAAAAATCATATCTCTTAATATACTCATCCACAAATCATGTTTTACCCACCAAATTAAAGCTCTACATGTCTACTTTAATCCTGCCAAATTTCATAATTTTTGGACTTGGTTTGTTGAACGAAATTCATTGCACAATCAGACTACCTCCATTGAAACAAATCAAATGACATTTCCTTTCAACTTCACTAATTTCTAGATTTGCATACAAATATCCAAAAATCATGAACTCATATATTCTTAGACAATTTTTCCTTCTAAATTCAATGGAATCATCAAAATAATCAAATTCTAGCTCTAACCCTAGTTGAACAACAGCTGAACGAATTTCACAATAAAAAGGAAAAATTGGAGTTTCTTGATTCTAATCCATAAACCTCCTTCTTTTCACTCATAGTCCTATGTTTAACCATTTAAATACTAATTGCACATGATTAGAGTGTATTTAGGCAACACCTCTCCTTAGGGTTTGGTCATCCCAAAATCACAAACCAAGCAAAATAACCACAAACCCAACCACAACAACAATATACAACCTTGAATCAACAAGATACCAAGGTTTAGTGTGATTACCTTTGATTTCTCTTCTTTCTCTCTCTAAACCATGGCTGCCTCTCTCTCTCTCTCTCTAACTTCTTGATTTTGCTTGCTACAAATTTAGAGATTAGAAGAGGTATTACAAGAGCTAAAAGGCAAAAATATTGAGATTTCAACCTACTTACCTTGGATTTTTGCTTAAACATCTTCTTTCTTCTCTTTTCTCTAGCTCTCTACGTCCAACTCCCTCTCTCTCTATTTCTCCTAAGTTGGCTGAAAATGAGGCCTTTGGAAGGAATAATGATCTTATACAAAATATCCTTCCACCTCCTCTCTTTTATTGTATTTTATTATAATTCATCACATGCCTTTTTTCTATTTAATCATCATCTTTTCTCTTGGCCATTTACTTGGCCGAAATTGAGCTTTGGGAAGGAGTAATAATATGTCTTCAATTATCACTTTTATCCTCTTCCACATAAATTTAATTAGAGTTGCAATATTTGATTTTTGAAAGTTCACTTTTGCTTGACCAAAATGCTTCATCTTTTGACATTTGGACTTTATGCCATAAAGTGACGTAAATGAAGCTTGGGAATGAACCAAATAGCTTCTTCAATCATCTCTTGGAAAGTTACACTTAATAGCCTATAATTGTTGACTTTTCAACCCTTCTTTTACTTAGCCACAAATGCTCCAACCTTTGGCATATTTACCACAATTATTCATTTCCCTTTTTGCTCCCTCATTTGGACGTCCACATCATGAAGGAAGGGAAAAATATGGGCTTTGAATTTTATTTAGCCAAATGACTACTTTGTCCATATATTTTTGCTATCACCTTATTAATTTCGCACATAGACTAAAAGCTGGCAGAATTTTCATGAAATTTTAGAAATTCATATCTAATTGTACAAATGTCTAATTGGTATGGTTTCAAAGGCTATGTGACCTTGATTAAGTCTATTTTTTGGGAAAAATATAGCCTTTAGCCAACTAGAGCTCATAATTCCTAGAATTTCTATTTTTGGATGCTATCACAGAAGCTTGCCAATTTCACTGGGCTAACTTCAAAAATTCATAACGCTTTGTGTACAGTTCCAAATGACTTATATGACATATCAAATTAAAGTTTGATAAATTTACTTTTATTTTAGTAAATTTTATAGGCATTGAATATCATTTGCCTATTTAAAAATGTAACACAACAAGACTGCTACTCAAAGAAACTCACTGGCAGCATAGTTTATTTTCCTGGGACACTTGCTAAATCAGAGTTTAGCAATCCACTTGATTCAGGCTTATTGTCAAACCTCTAATCCCAAAATTTAGGATATTACACAGTGACTCTTTAACCACATTGCAGCTACTTCTCAAAAATTTTAAATAATTAAATAAATGTGAATATTCAGTATAAATATAAAAATAGCTACATATGTTAAATAATTAAAAGTAAGTTTATCACAAAGATATTTCTCCCATATTCTTGTGTCAAAAGTCCGTAACTCAAATCCTTCAAATTCAAAAACCCACTTGCAGCTACTTCCATAGATATTGTAACACCCCAATTTTTATCACAATATTCCCTTTATATAGTGAGATATTTAATGAAATAAAATGGTGAATGGTGAAGTATATAAAAGGATTTGCTGCCAATATATTTTTCCAACGTAACAGTATTCTTATAGCATATTTTTAGATATGAAAATGATGTCCAAAAATTGTGAAATTTTACAGGATGAAAGTAGACTCCCAAGCTTTAAATTGATAAGTCATATAGGTCATTTGGAGTTGTACACAAAGAGTTATGAATTTTTGAAGTTAGCCTAGTGAAACTGGCCAAATTCTGGGACAACATCCAAAGATTTAAATTCTAAGAATGTTGAGCTTCCAGTTGGCTAAAAGCTATATTTTTTTTTGAAACTAAACTCAATAATGGTTTCATATCCTTTGGAATCACTTCAATTCAATTTCTACAAATAAAGTTATGATTTTTCAAAGTTTAGACAGAAAATCTGCCAGAATTACCAACTATTGCGAATTTGGGAAAAAATGGAATGAAAATTGTGTAAATTGTGGAATAAAGTAAAATCTCATATTTTTCCTTAGTGGTGGATATTTGCTTGGCTATTAATAATGCCAAGTGTCATCAATCTAAAGCCAAGGGATTAAATTATAATTGTTAAAGTTTGAGCACATGTGTAATTAGATTAAAATATCATGAACTTGTACATGTGGTTGAACTAATGGGATGAAGCCCAAAGGGCAATTATGAAGGGGCTTAGGACCTCTTTTTGGGCCAAGGGAAGATGAAGCAAACTTAGTTCAATTGCAATGGGAGATTATAACACACAGTTATCAAGAGATAAGATCAAGAACATATGCTTATGTCATAAATCGAATTTAACAATAAAATTAATTAAGGGTTATGTAGAGATATTTTATTAAACACTGTTCATCTTTTTCTCTCCACTTTCACGCTTGACAGCTCAAAGAGAGAGAGACTTGGAGATATAGAGAAACTAGAGAGAAGGAGGAGCAAAATCAAAGATAAGCTTTGTGTTTCCAAGAGATTAAGCTTCCTAACTTGTGTAATCTCTCTTTTAATCTCTTGATAACCATGAAAATCATGTGTAGTCAAGCAAAATCTCAAGGTTGAGGAGAGAGAGGGAGGACGGCTTTAGAGAGAGAAAGTAAAGAAATCAAAGGTAACCTCAAGAACATCAAATACTTTAGTATATTCTTGTTGTTGTTGTTTATGGCTTCGTTTGTGGATTGTTTGTTGATGTTGTAAATTTGGAAAGTGGAAACCCTAAGGGGTTATGCTGGCCAAACTTCCTAAAATCATGTTTAGTATATGTTTAAATAGTATAACAAGTGGTTAGGAGTGAAAAGGAGCAAGCTTTTGGTGTTGAAACTCAAAAATACAATTTTCCTTTTTCTTGACCAAAGTTTTGGCCAGCATGAGTTAGAGGAGTTAGAGCTAGAATTTCATTAATCTGCTGGTTCCATGGTGTTCAGGAGGAAAATTTTGTAGGGTTGATGTTGATCACTTTGTGAGAAAAGCCCTAGAAAGTGAAATTACGAAAATACCCCTAAAACTCTAAGTAGGAGTTGTTAAGGGCAAAACTGTCATTTGGCAGTGATTTTATGAAAACTGAGGTCAAAAATGGATTCTACATGCAAATCTGTATAGGAATAGTCTGGGTCAAAATTTCTGGAAAAGTACAGTCGAACAGAGTACGGAGGAGGGACTTAGATCGGGTCTCTAGGGACATTTTGGTAATTTTATAGTTTTAGACTAATATAACCAATAAAAACACTTTGGAAGAGTCTAAAGTAATACATGAATGAGTATTAACCTAATTCTTGTACATTTGAAATTTTACGACCGGATTGATAGTCCGAGCTGTTGGAACGAAATTCAAGGAACAATTTTTGAATAAAAGGGGTTTAAGGTAGTAATTCTATCCCTCATATACTATGTGAACGTTGATATGTTGTATGTTGTTATATTATGTGATATGAACACGGTGCCTGAGGCACATTACCTAGCTACGGCCTGGGACCCAGCTGAGGTACACAGATAAGTAAGGGATCCAAACAGTCATGTGGCCCTGAGCATTATGCACACATACAATACAGTATGGATTTTCATTTTACACTATATGGTATATTGCATAGTTAATTATGACATTTTATATGATCGATTGCATGCTACTATTGAGATTTTTTTTAATTTCACCCTTTTTCAAAATCAAAATATTCCAGTAGAAGCTAGCGGCTCGAGGGGTAAAACGATAAATACTGACAACTGTGGTGTTTGGGTCTAGACAACGGAGTTGTTGGTTATTATTACTTTATTTTGATATTTTTTGGACAAAATTGTTTATATATTATCAAACCCTGAGGGGAAAACCTGTAATGTAATCAAGTACCTTGTTTCAATATATTAACATATTTACGTTATTCCTGTGTTGTTTGTCACACTCTTATCTTATTTTCAACTATTTCAGAGTATTTGAGGAAAACAATACGCAGTTCAGTGGGCAACACAGGAATAGCATAAATATACTGATATTATATGCATGATTACGAAAATTCCCCATTTGAATTCATACTTGATAATTACAATTCATATAGCTGTGCAGGGCTACTTAGGTGTCACACTCATCTTAGTAAAACAGAGACATATTCTCGTCCTCATTCCACCATTGCGATCCCCTTTGTACGGTTCTCTACATTGTTCTCAACATATCTTTTGTTTTCTCCTATCTAAATTGTTGGTAGGGGAAGGTGAGATTCGAGAGAATCTCAATAGGAAAACAGAACCAATATGCATGCAAGATAAGTGCTTAATGCATGATATGCTTACATTACATAACTCATGTTCACACAATGACATATCTGCACGCTCAATGTTTCAATCAACATATTTATGGCCATAGTATAAACAAAAACAGAGCTTCAATCAATTATATATGTTTCACATAATCAAACAAAGCAATAACATGCATCAGTACACTAGCACAAATATCAAATACATGCAGGAGATGTAAGTTCCCTACCTTAATCCTTTTTTATCCCCAATTAGTATAGCTGGGAATACGGGCCAGCCCGCGGGTTGCGGGCTGATCTGCACCAACCCGCGGCTCGCGCGGTGCGGGCCTGTGCAGCCCGTACTTCTGCGGGCTGGCAAAATGCCAACCCTAACCCCCAGTGAGCGGGTTGCAGGCCAACCCGCTGGCCCGCATTTTTTTTTTGAAAAAAAATTCATATTTTTTAAAGAGGATTGAAAATATGATACACATATATATGAGTAATTAAATTTACCTTCCTAGTATCAATCATTTCTTTTATAAAAATTTAAAAACATAATCTACAATTTAATAGATAAAGTTATCAAATTTGTTAAAGTTTATAAACAAAATATAAACTCATCCTCAAGTAACTAAGATATAATAATTTTGTTTAAAGAAGAAGGAAAGAAGTTAAGATTTTTTCTCTTTGGATCGGGAGGTACTAAGATAGGAGTGGAAAACTTATAAGTTTTGTAAAATTATTATATGTAAATAAAAAATAAAAAATTTTGCGGGCCACCCCGAGGGCTGGCCCGCATCAACCCGCGGGTTATGCGTTACAGGCCTATGCGGCCTGCATTTTTGCGGGTTGGGAAAACCCGTCAAAACCCGCGGGCTCACGGGTTGGGCCCATATTACCTACTCTACCAATTAGGCTCCTCGAACTATGTGCCTCGTAATGCGTGCCAACAACTCGGCTCTCAACTTGATCATAACATGTCAAATGTACCATTTAGACACTTCCATAGTGTTTCTAGGGGTTATATGAGTCTATATTGAAAAATGACCAAAATACCCCCAGGACCCTGGCCTGATGGCACGTTTTCCCAAAATACTAGGGCTATCCTGACGTATTTTCACCCAAGGAATACATTTCCGGTCTCAAAATCACCAAATTCAATGTCAAATTACAAAAATACACTTGACAACCCCGATTTAGGGTTTTAGGGGTGTTTTCTTAATTATGCTTTTTCGGCCTTTTTCAAAAAAATTGACGAACTGTAACCCAACCTATTTTTGCCCACTGAATCCAATGGAACCATTTATTTCGTGAAAATCCAACTCCTACCCCATATTCTGACTTTGGCCGAAACTTTGCCAAAAAAATGGAAAAATGGAGTTTTTGTGTTTTAGCTTCCAAAGCTTGTACTTTTCCACTTTTAATCCCTTATTAACTCATTTAAACATATTTTAATCATGATTCAAAGAAATTTGGCTAGTATAACCCCTTAGGAAGCTTTCCAAATTTACAAACTTGACATAACTCACCAAAACCAAACACAAACCTCAACACCAACTTCATTCAAGAATAGATTTAAGGTTTGTGAGGTTACCTCTTGAGATCTTGAATCCTCTCTCTCTAGGCGTCTCCTCTCTCTCTCTCCTTGAGCTAAGAATGAGTTTTCAAAATCATGGATTCATGAGGGAAAGGAGTTTAGAGAAGGTTTCTTAAGCAAAATGACAAGAGAAGCTTAAGAGAATCAATCTTCTTACCTTGATCTTCTTTTTCTTCTCTCTAAAACTCCAAGTCTTCTTCAAGCTCTCTCTCTCTCTCTCTCTCTCTCTCTTCATATGATAATGATACTTGGAATCTTTAATTCCATTAATCAATTTCTAATATATTTTATTTTCATTTTTCGGAATAATGCCAATTCTCGCAGATTTTCTGCCTTAAATTTGAAAAATCATAACTAATTTTGTAGACATCATTTCGGAACAATTCTAAAAGCTATGAAACCCTTATTGAGTCTAGTTTCAAGGAAAAATATGTAATTTTACTAGCTAGAATCATATCATTTCCAGTCCCAAATTTTCCATCTTTGACCACTGCTCCAAAGACTTTCTAGATTTTCTGGACTAAATTCAAAAATTCATAACTTTTTGTACATAGCTTCAATTGATTCATATAACCTATCAAATTAAAACTTAGGATGTCTAATTTCACCATAAAAAATTTCAGAATTTTTTCTCATTATTTGTTCTTCCAAAACCACATGACAACCTCGCTATCTCACAGGCGATTTCACTGAAAACACTGTTCACATTTCTACTTTCAATATTTAATTCCTTTGGCCTTAAATATTCATCATTTTATTGAACATATATAATGATCACAATATATTCTTCGTGAATAACATTTGGATTGTTACATTGTTTACCAAACTGCGCTCAAATACTTTGGAAAATATGAAAATAAGATAAGGGGGTTTCAGATATCGTCTCATATCAAAACCATTGAGCAAGTTTGAAATTGAAAGATTACGTTTTATCAAAATATTTAATGATTAAATTAATTAAATAAAAATAATAAATAAATAATATAAATAATAATATGAAGATTATGTTTTGTTAAGATATTGAATCAAATTTATTTTATTTATTTATAAAATTGGATTTTTTTTATAGAATGAAATTTGAATTTGAATTTACTCAAGTTGTCCAAATTTGAATTTGCTAAGCAAATTCAAATCTGATAATCAAATTCTATTTGACTCTGTTTTAAGGGTTCTAAGATAGAGCAAGCTTTTATCATCTCTCATCTTACTGTCGTAAGTGTGAGTGCAAGTCTCATTTAGAGTAGTTAGTCGTAACTCCTCGTTTTTCTTCATTCTTCCTCCTCGAGTGGAGTGTGTAATATTCTCAAATACTCCCACCTTCTACTTTCCTAGCCTTTCTCTAATATCAATATAAAAAAGTCAACTCCTACTTACCTTTTTCATC
This sequence comes from Inga leiocalycina, assembly GCA_963242795.1. Classification (NCBI taxonomy): domain Eukaryota; kingdom Viridiplantae; phylum Streptophyta; class Magnoliopsida; order Fabales; family Fabaceae; genus Inga; species Inga leiocalycina. The sequence continues at coordinate 10,953,348 of OY725329.1, read as the reverse complement.
CACTCCTGAGTCTCCACAAACTCTCAAATCTGCATCTTCCAAGGAAGACGTTATATTAGCAATTACAACAAGGAAACAAAACATGGCGGAGTCAGAAGGCAATCGACTGGATCTAATATATTTCTCTTCTCCACTTCTGTTTTTTTTTCTGGAAATCTCTTTTGCTGCACTGAGTCAGAGACGCCAGAGTTGTGTTGTCGACTCTATTGCACTTAAGTCCACTATCACAGTCGTAGGTGGCATTAAGGAACTGGTTTTTAAGGGGCAAACATGTTCAATAGTTTCATTGTTCACATCAAGAACTTGGGTTCCACTGATTTTGGTGGGATCTGATCTTCCCATCTTTAAAGGAAGATTGGTGGGCCCAGAAATTTGAGTTCCAAGGAAGATTGAGCAAAAATTGGGTTCCAAACAAGGGAACTTGCTTATCTTCCCTTCCTCCTCTTCCACGTACCAAACAAGCCCTACTGACAACGTTTGTTTTGAAAGGCTGTCCATAAACTTCAATTTTATGAGGGGGTTTTGTCTTGTTATTTAATGCACTTTTTTTCTTTCAATTTTACCCTTAATTGATTAAATGTCTCCCTCTTTACTTCTTTCCCACTCATTCTCCCTTTCACTCACCCTCTCCATAAATAAGATTTTTTTAGGAATACATAATTTAGTTATTTGGATCTAATATGTTAAACTAGAGGGAGCATTTAAGAGCAATGCGAATGCTATGTTGTTCGCTTTTCTCACTATGGACTGATGCTAATTTTTAAGTCTAGATCATACCACCCCCTTCCCTCTAATACTTGAGAAATTCTTGTATGAACTTGGTTTGCCATATGATTTTTTGTCTAACCAGTTAAAATACAATAACTCAACTAATATTAATACTAGTTGGCTACTCATGTAATTCACATTTTTATTTCTCAAAGAAATAAATCCCTTAATTAAGATTTTCCAAGTAATAAAGTAGTAAATCTTGTGAAATCTTTTAAATTTATTAATATGCTAGCTGAAGGAAAAATAGGAGAGAGAATAGACTTACGTATCGGGGTGAATCTATGTTCTGATCCGAGCCAAAGCTCAAATTCTCTATTACTTGAACATAATAATGCTCACACAATTATTAGACTACTAGAGCTTAATTAGGATCGACACATCAAATCACTAGAACAAGAAAGATGATTAGAAAGAAGAGAGATTGCTAGATAGTTCAATAGCAGGGGTGGATCATAACTGAGGGAGGTACATCCTATTTATAAAAGTTTAAGATGACTATTAATTAGCAAATTATGTACACTCTTGCCCTCCAAGTTAGTAATCAAAAATTAATTCTCAATTAATTTTCTAATATATAATCACTTGTTTCTTAATTAACAAATCAATGACTCCCTATTTTTAGATAATTTTAAGACATATTTTAATATATTTGGGAGTCATCTATAATAAATCAAAAGGATTTAGTCAGATTTTGATAAGATATCGATTTAAAGGGATTTCATTATAAATATCAAAGTTTTTAATAAAAATAATGATTTTGATATTAAAGAAAAAAATAATGATATTAATAATAAAAATAATAATTTAAGATAAAAAGGAAAATATATTATTACTGTTGTTGTTGTTATCATCATTATCATTATTTATTATTATCATTATCTATTTTTTTATCTTTTTATCTTTTTGTTTGATTTTATTTTGCTAGAGAGATAATGCATGAGGATCTAGGAACCTAACCTATATATAGGGGTTTAGGTTCTTCAGAAAAGGAGGAGCGGGAGAATTTACGTTCGGGTACGGACAGAAAGAGAGGCGTTCGGGTTCGATCATCATATTCACGAGAGGACGGGAGGACTGTGGAGGCGACTGATTTGAAAACTGGCAGTGCCACTGGATCAGAGGACGTTGTGGAGAATTGGAGGCAATTGAAGCCAAGGAATTGAAACTTAGAAGAGATTTGAGGCTCAATTTTTTAGTTTTATTAATTTTTTCTCTTTCCTTTCAGTTAACTCTTATTGTGTTGTGGATTATTATTGCTTTGATTTGGTTTTAGTTATGACTATGAGTAGCTAAAATTCTTATTCGAGGATTGCTTTGAACTATCATATAGATTAAAAATTTTATTTATTTATTTTATTAATAAAATTTATGTGTTGGTTTTATCTCATGCTTAATGCTTCTGGATGATTGACCACCACTTAGATTGTGATGTTCAATTGAGTGATGTTTGAGGAAGCTAATTTCATTGTAGAACTTAGATAAAACCATGATAGACTTGAAGTTTAGGGATTAAATGGATGGTTTGTTAATAGAATAGAGATATATCTATTAGCCTAGCATTGTTTAATTGAGGATAGAGCTTAATAAGTATTTTTGTTAACTAAGACAAGAGATTCCGCATGTTAATTGAAAATAAAAAATTGATTTTGATTTGAGAAAGCTTTATCAATTAATTTTGAACCTCTGACAAACATATATTTTTATTAATAATTTAAGAAGGATTTAAATTAGTTTTATGAAGTACAACAGGGATAAGTAATCCTAGGTTCCTCCGATCTTGAAGAAAAAGCTTAACTTTAGAATTCTCAAAAAAATATTTTCTTAAAAAAATTAAAATTCAAAATATTCTCACTTAATCTGATCGAGAACTTAATTGTGATAATTAATTCATTTTTGTCATAGTCCTCATGGGAACGATCTTTTTATATTACTTGCGATCTATGTGCTTGAAGAAAAATCTTAACTTTAGAATATTTTGAAATTAATTTGTTTAAGAAAAGATTTATTTGAAAATTCTAAAGTTAAGGATTTTCTTCAAGATCGGAGGAACCTATGATTACTTATCCATATTGTACTTCATAAAACTAACTTAAATCTTAAATTGATAATGAAAAGATATGCTTGTCAGAGGTTCAAGATAAAGCTTTCTCAAGTCAAAACCAATTTTAGATTCTCAATCAAGCTCTATCCTCAATTAGACAATGCTAGGCTAATAAATATATCTCTATTCTATTAATAAATTATCCATTTAACCCCTAAACTTCAAATCTAGCACGATTTTATCTAAGTTCTATAATTAAATTAGCTTTCTCAAGCATCACTCAATTGAACCCAACAATCTAAGTGGTGGTCAATCACTTAGAAGCATTAAACATGAGATAAAATCAATATATAAATTTCATTAATAAATAAAAAAGTCTTAATCCATCAAATAGCTCAAAGCAATCCTAGAATAAGAAATTTAGCTACTCATAGTCATAATTAAAACCAAATCAAAGCAATAATAATCCATAGCATAATAAGAGTTAATTGAAAGGAAAGAGAAGAAATTAATAAAACCAAAAGATTGGCCTCAAATCTCTTCTAAACTCCAATTCCTTAGCTTCAATTCTCCACAGCATCCTCTGATCCAGTGGCATTGCCAGTCTTCAAATCAGTCACCTCCACAGTCCTCTCGTCCTCCCGTGAAGATAATGACCGAATCCGAACGTCTCTCCTTCTATCTGTACCCGAACGTGTGTTCTCCTCCTTTATTCCTGAAGAGGCTTAACCCCCTATATATAGGTTAGGTTCCTAGATGCTCATAATATCTCTCTAGCAAAATAAAATCAAACAAAAAGATAAAAAAAAAAGGTAATGATAATAATAACTAATGATAATGATAACAATAATAATAATAATAATAATAATAATAATAATAATATCTTTTCCTTTTTATCTTAAATTATTATTTTTATTATTAATATCATTATTTTTATGTTTAATATCAAAATCATTATTTTTATCCTAAACTTTGATATTTATAATGAAATCCCTTTAAATCGATATATTATCAAAATATGACTAAAATCTCTTTGATTTATTATAGATGACTCCTAAATATATTAAAATATGTCCTAAAATTATCTAAAAATATGAGGTCATCACTAATATATAATAACTTGTTTCTTAATTAACAAATTCATAATCAATGCTGACTTGTTTCACAATCCATAATCAATGTTGATTTGTTTCCTATTTGATAAAGCTACTTGTTTTTTAATTAAATAGTCCAGCCCATTAAGGGCGGACCTGGACCCAAAAGGCCAAAATCCAACACTAGCTAATATTTAGGAGTTACTAAATTAGCTTATGAGTTGTTATATTTTAACTGTTTGGATCACAAATGACATGGAGTGTGTTTGGATTCACAATGGTAAAAATGGCTTTTTTAAAATCTAACTTTTGCATGCAAACGTAAGATAGTAAAATAGTAAGATTAGAAACATTCCTTGGTGCACTGTCTTCGGGTTACATTATGGTCTTTGTGGAGACAAAGGAATGCATGCCTCTTTAGAGATGATTGTTTGAGTGATTTGATGTGTGTTGAGAGAATATGTGGTTTTCTGCAGAAATAAATTCAGCCAAGAATGAATTGAAGAAGCGTCTGACTGTGGAAACACACCCAGGCAGAGGGATGGAAGTTTGGAAGAGGGCGAAGGAAGGTTGGGTCAAACTCAATTAGGATGGTTCCTCTAGGGGAAATCCAGGTTTATCAGGATGTGGAGGTGTGATAAGAAATGAGAAGGGAGGTTTTGCAACAAAATAATATTGCTTTGGCTTGTGAGAGAAAGGAATCAAGGGTAAATTAGCGTTGTACAGAAGTGAAATCCAAGGTTCTTATTTATATAATGTACAAACGCATATTTATATACAAATTAGACAAATATGAAAACGCGTATGGTAGGTGGACGATATCCCTGACTCATCTCTTTCTTCTATGTCGACAGACATTTTCTCTGACTTCTAACACTCCCCCTCAAGTTGGAACATATATATTTATCATGCCCAACTTGTTACAAAGATATTGAACCCGTATCCCATTTAAGGCTTTTGTCAGGAGGTCTGCCAGTTGATCGTCGGATCGTATGTGCCCTGTAGATACAATATTTTCTTTGATCTTATCACGAATAAAATGACAGTCAATCTCAATATGTTTTGTTCGTTCATGAAACACAGAGTTCGATGCTATATGAAGTGCTGCTTTATTGTCGAACCATAGTTTTGCAGGTAATGTTGTGACGATGCTAATTTCCTTCAAAAGCTGAAGTACCCACACAATTTCTTATACTGATTGTGACATGGCTCTGTATTCCGCTTCGGCACTTGACTTTGACACAACTCCTTGCTTCTTACTTCTCTAAGATATCAAATTTCCACCAACAAACACACAGTAACCTGTAGTAGATCGTCTTGTGGCCTTTGATCCTGCATGATTCGCATCACAAAAACACTCGACTTTAGTGTGCCCATAATCTGTATAGAGAATACCAAGACTTGGAGAGCCTTTCAAATAATGCAAGATATGTTCTAAAGCTTCCCATTGTGCCACTATTGGTGATGCCATGAATTGGCTGAGCCTACTAACTGAGAAGGTTATATTAGGACGAGTTACTGTTAGATAATTCAGTTTCCCAATAAGTATTCTATATCTCTCAGGAAATGGAAATGGCTTTAATTTCTCTGGATCAATCTTCTTCTTCAAATCATCAGGAAGCTCATCAAACATACTTGCATCAAGATCTAGAAAGGGATTCGGAATCATGGGGATGCTGCTTGGTGCAGCTCCAAGTTTTCCAGTCTCCTTTAAGAGATCGAGAACATACTTTCTTTGAATCAAAATAATACCTTTCTTACTGCTCAAAACCTCAATACCAAGGAAGTACTTTAATGATCCCAAATCTTTTGTCTGGAAGTGAGAGTTCAAAAAGATTTTAAGTTCTGAGATTCCAGAACAATTACTTCCTGTAATCACAATATCATCAACATATACTACAAGAAGAATCATGCCTGTATCAGATTGTTGGTAGAACATAGAGTGATCACACTTGCTTTGATGTAACCCAAAATTCTTGACCACATTACAGAATTTATCAAACCAGGCTCGAGGACTTTGCTTTAGACCATACAGTGACTTCCGGAGGTAGCACACTTTCCTATTCTCCCCCTGAGCAACGAACCCAAGTGGTTGCTCAATATAAACTTCTTCCAGAAGATCACCATTTAAAAAAGCATTTTTAACATCTAATTGATGCAGATCCCAATGATATGTGGCCGCCAAAGAAACAAGAAGACGAATTGAAGTGAGTTTGGCTACAGGAGAGAAAGTCTCGGAGTAATCAAGACCATAAGTTTGGGCATATCCTTTGGCAACAAGGCGAGCTTTGAGTCATTCCAAGGAACCATCAGCCTTAGTCTTAACAACAAATACCCATTTACATCCAATGGCTTTCTTGCCAGGAGGGAGATCAACAAGAGTCCAGGTACCAGCTGTTTCCAATGCCAAGAGTTCTTCTTCCATTACGGCACGTCAACCAGGGTAAGCTAGTGCTTGGTGAAGGGTAATAGGTGTGAAAATGGAATCAAGAGTAGCCACAAGAGAAGATGAAACAGTTGATAAAGACTGATAAGAGACAAAAGATGATATAGGATAGATACAGTCAGCATATCGTTTGGGAGGACAATGAGGACGTGTACCTTTACGAAGTGCAATGGGTTGGTCATCAGAAGTATTATCAATAGAAGCAGGAACAAGTGGTTCAGTAACAGCAATAGGAGGATTGGCGGAAACAGAGACAGGAACGAGGGAGACATCAACAGAATCAATTGGCGAAGCAGGAGGTGGCGAAGGTGAATCATTAGTAACATCAGCATCATTGACGATGTCAGGTTTAGGAACAGCAGCCTGTACTGATGAGAGAAGAACAGGATAAACTAGGATATCATCTGAATTATCCATGACAGAAGGAGACTCAGAGACGGATAAAGTCTTGAAGAAAGAAGAGGACTCATGAAACATAACATCGGTAGATACAAGGTAACGACGGAGATCTGGAGAGTAACACCGATAACCTTTCTGAATTCTAGAATAGCCAAGAAAAACACATCTTAGGGACTTGGGATCAAGTTTGCTAACACTAGGACGGACATCCCGAACAAAACAAACACAACCAAAGATTTTAGGATCAACAGGAAACAGCTTAGAGGTGGGAAACAGAACAGAATATGGAATATCCCCACCAAGAACAGTCGAAGGCATGCGATTGATGAGAAAACAAGCAGTAGAGACAGCATCAGCCCAAAAACGTTTAGGGATTGAGGAATGAAACATGAGAGCTCGAGCAGTCTCTAAGAGATGTCAGTTCTTTCTTTCAGCAACACTATTTTGAGCAGGGTTATAAGCACAAGAGGATTGGTGAAGAATACCATAAATTTGCATGTAATCGGTGAATTGGGCGGAAAAATATTATTTTGCATTATCACTTCGTAAGATTTTCACAGGGGTGTTAAACTGGGTTTGAATTTCAGCACAAAAATTATGAAAATGAGTAAACAATTTAGAACGCTGTTTCATTAAGTAAAGCCAGGTGGTTCGGGAAAAATCATCAATAAAAGTGACAAAATAATGATAACCGGTCTGAGACATAACTGAACAAGGACCCTAAACATCAGAATGTACTAACTCAAAGGGGGACACAGCCCGTTTATTGACGCGAGGTGCCAAATGAATACGATGATGTTTGGCAAACTGACAAGACTCACATTCTAAAGTAGACACAGAAGAATATTGAGGATACACTTTTCGGAGAGACGAAAGCAACATATGACCTAAACGACAATGAACTTCAAACAGAGACGACCCACCAGAACAAGCAACAGAACGTGGAACCTGATCATCAAGGATGTAATGTCCACCAGATTCATAACCTCTACCAATAATCTGCTTCATCGATAGATCCTGAATTAAACAATGATCAGGGAAGAATGAGATAAAACAGTTTAACTTACGAGTGAGTTTACTTGGAGAGAAAAGGTTAAAGGTGAGATCTGAAACGTTAAGAACAGAGGATAATGAGAGGGAGGCAGTTGGTTGAACAGTGCCTGAGCCAGTAACACGTACGGAAGAACCATTGGCGACAAATATGGATGATGGGTTGGTATAGGGGGCATATGAAGAGAATAAGTGATGATTACCTATCATGTGATCGGTGGCACCAGAATCAATGATCTACTTAGTTGAAGCAGTAGTAAGACCAGATGACAGAGTACCTGTGGCTAGAGCCCCGGCAGAAGAAGATCCAGAATCAGGGAGACCAGGTGTATGGGCAACATGAGCAAGGCCACGCTGTTGATCACGCTGCTGTTTATTTTGCAATTTTCGACAATTTTTCTTAATGTGTCCAGGTTCCTTGCAATAATTGCAAATAATACTGCCAGAAGTCATTGTAGGAGAATGGGTATTTTGTTTGTACCCATAATTCCTGTTCTCAAAGGGACCACGTCCAGCTAGAGCACCTGCAGTTGGATCTACAGAAGAGTGAATCAAGCTATCAGCACGAAGAACCCGGGAGAAAACATCTTCAAGAGAAGGAAGCTTATTATCAGAATTTGAGAACGAATAGTCTCATAAGACGGGTTGAGAGCTTCAAGGAAACTTATTATAGCCTGAAGTTCCAAGTTCCTGATTCGAGTTGAGAGATCTGATTGCGGAGACATAAGTACTTTCATTTCCTCATACATCTTCTTGAAGTCCAAAAAGAAATCTTTCAATGAACGATCTTGCTGTTAAGAACAATAAAAACCTTTGCAGATTTCATGAACCCGAGTAATATTTCCTTTTCCAGAAAACATAAATTCAAGATAACTCATGATTTCTTTGACAGTGTTATAATGGCTAACAGAAGATAGAATCCGTGGTTCAATTGAATTTCGAATTTGGAACAAAAGTTGAGCATCTGCTCTTTGCCAAGTCAAAAGTTATGTTTCATTACCAGAAGGAGGATCCTTAGTTAAATGGGTTTCCATCTCAATTCCCAGAATATAAACTTTAACTGTTTTGTTCCAATCACTATAATTTGTCCAACTTAACTGTGAAGCAGTAATCTTTGCAGACATAGGTAACATATCAGAGTTTTTAGAATCATTCATGATGTGAATTGAATAGCAGTGCACAAATGATTTTCACAGAATATCAACAAATAAACAGGAGGACTCACAATGTTTCACGAGCAAACCAGTAGAGTAACTTTAAGTTGCAACCCACGGGACCCGCAGAGATATATTAAACCAATATATATATTACCTTAATGAAGGCAAGGGACCCACGGACAGAAATACTAACTCAGAAAACTGAAGTTAGTGACAAATTGCAATCCACGATCATTGAAACTGGAAGTGAAGAACCAAGCTCAAAAAATTCAAAAGTGTCGGATGGCCACAAAAATTTAGGAGGGGGTAGAGCAGGCCAAGTCGATCAGTGCGTCGCAAGCGCCGTCGTGAACGGAGGTCAGAGCAAGCTACACGCGCCGCGCGTGTACTGCTGTGCCGGAGATGTGGTCGACGCGTGGATGGCCACGCGCAGTCGGAAGGCTGCCGGAAATGGGTGTCTGGCCGATCTTTGGGTGGAGCATACAGTGATGTGGCGAGTGTGGTGATTTAAAGCATTGAAAGCAACAGATATGAGAGGGAAGAGAGCTTGCTTACCGGAAAAAATGGTGTTATCACCGGAAAAGAAATGAAGCATGCAAAACGAAGGAACGAGGCTCTGGTACCATGTACAGAAGTGAAATCCAAGGTTCTTATTTATATAATGTACAAACGCATATTTATATACAAATTAGACAAATATGAAAACGCGTATGGTAGGTGGACGATATCCCTGACTCATCTCCTTCTTCTATGTCGACAGACATTTTCTCTGACTTCTAACAAGCGTTAATAACAAAATATTTAAATTATTAAATGCCCTAACAGTCATAAGCCGAAGCAATATAAATATCTCCACCCTTGCTTAAGGTTTTAAGTAGCTTTTGGCCTATAAGCTAAATGGGCTAAAAACTAATCCAAACATCTCAAGTTGTCATAAAAGTACTTAAATGCAAGTTTCAATAGGTTAAGCACATTCAATCATGGATCTAAACACAAACACGACAAACTGAGTTTGTATAAGAATTTCTCCTAATACTTACTTGGTTGGTTATTCCGTGACTTTGGTTGACATCATTATAATATGTAATTTTTATTTTCTCAATTAGCCAAAATTCTTTGGAGGAAAAAAAAAGGAGGTGAGTTCAAAGTTCAAACAGACTAGAGCTATTTTGCATTTTGCAAAGAAGGCCATCCCGCTCAAAGAATTAGCTAAAAACCCAAGAAAAAGAGGATAAACCAAATAATCCTCTTGACGTTCTTCCGTGTAAAAAGTTTACTCAAACACTAAAATCAACCTAACGTAATGTTGTATGTAATCAAAGGATTTTGGGACACAACCAACAAGTGCCGGATGCAGTGGTAAGGCATTTGACACTCCCCTAGACGAACAAGAGTTCGAACCTGGGAAAAGCACTTGTTGGGAGGGGGAACCCACCCTTGGTGCAAAGCACCTTACAGGGGTGTGCCTAAAAATATCCCCCGTTCCGGATTAGTCGGTTGCCCTGGGTTACCTGATTCAATGTTAGAAGGCCATGGACTCAGGAAAAGGCATGGGATACCGGGGGGATTCCGGGTTAGGGGGCCAAAGGCCCTGTCTGCCTGTTGTTTACCAAAAAAAAAAAAAGGATTTTGGGACACATGATTCTATGATCCCCTCTTTGGTTATTAGATTACAAATGTAACAATCAGAATATTGTTTATTTTGTGACATAGGAGTAATAAATAACTAATTTAATTAATATTCTAATTCATATATGAATTGATTAATCATCTCTTATATGTATAATAACTAAGGGAATATTTACGTTTTTTTTTTGTGAGAATGGGTATATATGTTTATTATGCCATAAGTTTAAATTCAAAGCTTAGATTGTATTTTCTTTTTCTTTTTTTTTTCCAATATTAGATTTTATTTTGATTAGTTCATATAAAAGTTATTCTTCAAAAAGTAACAACTAATCTTATACCACCAAAAAATTCTCTGTTGAAGTAACAACTAATAAGGTCCTTGCTTTACATGGTATATATTGTTCATAATTATATTTACTTAGTATATTTTTATTAATCAGAATTGCCAATTTTCATTTTACCCTTCATTTATAATTTGTTCCTTTCTAATATTGGCACCAAGCAAACTTGTCATGTAGCCGTTGTGTGTCAGCCACCACAAAACAAAATCAGAGTGCAAATTCATGTGTGGATACCCATGGACCATAAGTTGGCAAATGACAAAGAAGAGGTAAGTACAATGACATATAAGGACCCTGACTAATTTAAAATGGTAGGAAGTAAAAAAAAAAACCTTAAAAACTAAGGGCTTGTTTGATTTTCTATTCCTAAAACAGTCTTTTGTTTTTTAAATAAAAAATAAATTTTTTTTGATAATTAGCTTTTTGATAAAATGTTTCACAAAACAAAATAGATAGAACTATATTTTTTTAAAACAATATATATACTTTTTGCGTTCTAATATGTAAAATTGTTTTTTTAATCTAAATTGGGTCAAGAAGTGGAGAACAACTCATTCTTTATTTAGCCGCTTGGACATTTAATTATTTGATATGAGGGATTTGAAAGGGAAGGGAGGGGAGGAAAAATTTTGATGACTTGGATCTTAAAAAATTAAAAAAGTGGGGTTAAAAATTTTTAATTAATTTTTCTGATTTTTTTATTTTACATCTTATCTTTATTAAAATTTTAAAATCCCACTTCTCTAATTCATTTAATTTGAGCATATAAAATTTTTCTTTTCCCTCCTCTCCCCTCCAAATCCCTGATACCAAACAAATTAAGTTCTCATCTTTCGAACTTAAACTTGTTCGAGTTTTATTCTCCAGTCTTAATCTTTTCAAACGTAATTTTTTAGAATAATCATTTAAACAGATTTTTTTGTCCCAAAAAAAATGTTTTGAAAAATAACTTTATTAAGAAACATAATAAAATAAGGCACTCCCTTTAGAAACTATGAAATTAACATATCATTTTTTTTAAAATTTTTAATATGTTCTCAATTTATTTTACATATTCTTTTGATGTTATAATTAAAAACTACGGTACTTTTCTAAAATGTTTAAACATAGGATTTTTAATTATAATTAATATTTTTAGGGTAAAATATTATTTTTAAGGTTAAACTTCACAAAATTCTCCTAAATTTGGTGTAAGTTGTATATAATCTTCTAATATTTAAAAATGTAAATTAAAGACTTTAATGTTTTATATTTTGACCATTAACTCTCCGCCATTAAAATTACTGTTAAAGTTAACTGCTTTTGCCTTGCCAAAAATTGTATTTTTTCTATTATATACCATATCATCTAATATTCGATATGTAATTTTAAATAAAATACTTAAAAACATGTAAAATATTTTTAATGGCGGAAGAGTTAATAGTCAAAAGTCAAAACATGTTTGCTAAATTTGATTGGAAAAACATGTTTGCTAAAATATAATCAAAACATGAAACATCAAGATTTTTTATTTAAATTTTTAAATATTAGGGAGGTGATGCAGCTCACATAGAGTTCAGGTTTTTTTTTTTTTTTTTTTTTTGTGGATTTTAGCTTCTTCTTCTTCTTTTTTAAATTTTTTGAGACAGGAACAGAGGACCAAGGACCCATTTATGTCATTTTATCCATCTTACTCCCGCTGATAAAGCTAACATAAAAACTTGACCTTCGTTTCGCGGCTCAGCTCCGAAATTCTGTGAACGCTGAGATCCGGCGCGAAGGTCGAGGAAGAATCGGACTCTTGTCGCTGTTCCCTTTATCCAAGTAAATCTTAGAATGCTCTTTGGTTTAATCTTATGCGAAGTGTTCTACAAATATTTTGCTCGCTTGTTTACTGTTTGATATAATGCCTCAAGTTCTTCCTTTCTCGAAAAAAATATGTTTATGGTTTATAAGTGGTTCTGCTCATTTGAAACTTGTTACCTTAATAGTAATTGAATCTTCGGTTTTTTCGCCATACTTGGAGGCTGCAAGCATTTTTCTTTAAATTCAATTTGTAGGTGTTGTGTGTGGTATTGTATGCCGTTACAACTTTACATGTAATCGTCCAAAAGTTCATGCTGGTGGGATTTTGTGATGTAAATTTTTTTGGCATATACTTGCACGGTTATAGCAATTGTTATGTTGCAGTGTAAGAAATGGTTTTATTTGATGGATAGGTGCCTGAAGGAGCAGCCTATGGTTTGCTAAAAGGAATGATGAAGTTTGCAGGATATTCCCTGGCAGTTTCATCTACTCCTATAAGTTCTAATATCATTCAAAACCGTTGCAGATTTTCAGTAGGTACATCTCGTTGGAAATTCCGCAGGTCAAGGTTCTTTTCTTCTTATACACAGAACGAACAGTCACGTGGTAAATCCGTGATGGTTGCCAAGTGCTACCATCCTCCTTGGTTTAGGTGTGTATGTGTATTTCTGTTTTGTCTTTTTCCCATCTGCATGTGTTTATTTGTTGATTTTATCTACCTGCTCTGGACTTTTTCAGTGTTGCCCCAATGATGGACTGGACAGACCATCACTATAGGACTCTTGCACGCCTCATATCAAAACGGGCTTGGTTGTACACTGAAATGCTTGCAGCTGAAACAATTGTTTATCAGAACGGCAACCTGGTAAACTTTTAAATAGCAGTGTACTTGTTCATACTCAACAAAAGAGAGAGAGGGGAATTGAGTAGCATTACATGAAAAGATTCTTTTACGTTATTGCAGTTTTTGTAGTGTCCTCTGAGTTTTCAATGTTATAATGTATGTTATGTGCAAATTGACTTTTTGTAGATAAGTCAGTTATTCATCTCTTAGCCTTTGTGAGTGCATAAGAGCACAAATAAATGGGATTGGTATTGACACCATCATTTCTGGTTAAATCGATGCTTCAAAATCATTGATTATTTTGTTTTGTCTATTCTGCTCAGGACAGATTCTTGGCATATTCTCCAGATCAACATCCTATTGTGCTTCAAATTGGAGGGAGTAATTTGGAAAATTTGGCAAGAGCAACTGAACTTGCAAATGCTTACAACTATGATGAGATCAATTTTAAGTTCGTACACTTCCTGTAACCTAACATTTATTTTGAGAGTTTCATGTGCTTATCTTTGACTGAGACACTTTATCATATGTCAGTTGTGGATGCCCTAGTCCAAGAGTTGCAGGGCATGGGTGCTTTGGTGTGCGTCTTATGCTTGATCCAAAGGTTAGGAATCCACCTAAATGCATGATCTGCAAACAGATTAAGTATCTCTAAATTTCCTTTGAACATGTGCATTAATGTAGACATTTATTGTGTACAAGGAAAGTTTGTTGCTGAGGCCATGTCTGTCATTGCTGCCAACACAAATGTGCCTGTCAGTGTTAAATGTCGAATAGGTGTTGATGATCATGATTCTTACAATGAGCTGTGTAAGGTCCTTCTCTGAACATTCTGTCTATTCAAGTTGAAGACAGGAAAATTATGATTTTATGAATGGGATTCATTTTCCTCTTCAAAAAATGTATCTAAAAATAGCATTGTAGATAGTTAAGCAGATTTATGTTGTTATGGTTGCAATGTCTCTCTTATTTTGCTAACATTTGCTGTACCTTTGCTGTGCTTAAAGAATATCTTATATTTATAATTGATTCAAAAAGGTATCTAGTTGATTTATTACATGATGGGTACTGATTTCAGCATCCCATGGTTGATGTTGTGCTATTTTGAAATAGAAATTATGAAAGTTCATTGAATCCAGAAGCCAATTAGTTACTTGCTGATATGAGACAAGAATATATAAGGACTGCAATCAGTATTCTTACACTAAGAATTGGAGGTTACATATAAAAATGATTTTTCTTTTAGTAGCAAAGGGATGTAACAGAAGGTGAGCCTTGGAGCAACGGTAAATGTTGCTGTCATGTGATGAAGAGGTCACAGTTTCAAATATTGGAAATAGCTTCTTTGCTTGTGGGGGTAAGGCTTTGTACCTCTACCAGAACCCACTTGGTAGGAGTCTTGTACACTGGGCTACCCTTTTTCAGCAAAGGGATGTAACAATAAAAAGTTTAAAAAAAAATTATTTAGAATGACATATGAATAGAAGATAGAATATTATAAACAACAAGTCTTTCTGATGGAGGTTTTAGAGATTGTTGTTTTGTTAATATTCATTATACATGCAGTGTCCATTTGCTTGTCTCTTAAGATATCATGGTTCTTCCATTGAAGAAAACTAGCTGGAGCAAGACCTTAAGTTGGAGAGTCATTTAGTGTCTCTTATCCTTAGTTCAGCATTTTAGGTGAACTTGTAGTTCTAGCTTGATAGCTCGCTACTGGGGCATCTAATACTGAACATAAATGTAAAGTATACAAAGCATAGGGTGCTGTACTGCTGGCAAACTTATCTAGGGCTCCAAGCTTATGCACAGGCCTACTTTAGTTATAAGCTAAAACAGGTTCTAGTTGAGCATTTCCTCTGGAATTTTTCTTTCCTTGTCTCTTGGCTGGTTATATTATCTTTCTGGGTTCATTTTCTTCAGCATGATGAAAGCTTTTGTAATGGTGTTGTCTTGTCTCAAACCTTAATCTATGCCTATTGAACATTGTCATTTATGTGAATTAGAATGCGGTGTCTTACATTCTAATTTATTTTAAGATATTATGCTATTATTTTTGGGATTGAATACTGAACTTGCTGGCATCACTATTATTGCCCATCAGGTGATTTCATATACAAGGTTTCTTCCATGTCACCCGTTAAGCATTTCATAATACACTCAAGAAAGGCACTGCTTAATGGCATTAGCCCTGCTGAAAATCGGAGTATTCCCCCTTTGAAGTATGATATTGTAAAATTTGATTTTTGTAGTCATTGTATTGTATATAAAATTGCAAGTGATTTCTCATTTTCTATGCAGATATGAATATTTTTATGGTCTATTACGCGACTTTCCCGACTTAATATTCACCATAAATGGTGGCATTACTAGTGTTGATGAGGTGAGTTGTGGTCATTGTGATAAGTCTTGTCAACCTGCATTTTCATGAACGAACCACCAACAACAACCACCCCCCCCACAAAAAACAAAACCAAAAAAAAAACAAGAAGGGGAGGAGACAAAATTGGAGGCTCCTTTATTTTATGTCTGTATTTATGTGAATAAAAATCAAATTCATTAAAGTCTGTTTGTGTTATTTTAACAGTGGATATTTACTGTTTGTATAACTGTATGTACAAATTTTGCTGTTTTTTAACAATGAGTTCACTTCGGGCCAAAAGAAAAAGCAGAATTAGCTATATAGATATAGCATGTGCCTACTTATGAAGCTTCCTGAGTTTTCCCTTGGGTCTGTGGCATTGGGCAGGAGTAGGGGTTGGCTTTCTTTTTCCACTTTGGTTCTTGTATTCCCCTTGTTATTGATTGGCTGTTTAGGTGTGACTGATTGAGAAGAATTCTTCCAAAATTCTACTCTGAGCTGTCCACTTTTCTAATGTCATCCTAGTTGTTGTATTGGTGTGACTGCTTTCAGTTCAAGTAACTATAATGCCGGATAATTTCTCCAACCTCTGAAATTTACAGCTACTTTTGGTACTGATAATCTCTTACGAGTTTTGAAAAATCAATTGATTCCTTGATTAATATTTTAGTTTGATACAATTCTTGGTTCTGGTGTATTCTTTAGAATTTAGATTCTCATTTCCTGCCAAAGTAATTGAATTACTGTTTGATTAATGCACTTCTGAATTATTTGTGGTCAATGTAAAATCAGTCTTATATTGTTGAGAGGAGTTGACCACATGGCATGGTCCAGGTCTTGATTGTCAACTTTAAGGTGATCCAAGCCCAAAGTTTGACAAAAGTATAGATGAAGTGAGCCACCAGGTGTGATCATGGCGTGGGGCTTGTATAGTTAGCAAGATATTTTAGATTTAAATCCTTACTCTATCATGTGTCTGCCAAATTTTACTTTATTATTTTCTTAAAAAAACAAAAAACAGCGAGAGAGAGACCTGAAGCCTGGTTCACGATAATATGTCATTTGGGGCTTAACTAGAAGGTCCCTCTGAATTTAACTTGGAACTATCAACCTATGAAAGCAAACTTTTCTCGTGTTTGTCATGATATAAACATTCTTCTCTGTGACTTTGCTCTGTTGTTTTCATGCTTAAATTTCAAGTCAAAAGGTGCCACGCATATGTTGATATTTCTGATGTTAATATTGTTTACTCCAAAGTCCCTTTATCTCCTTTCTGATTTTTGACTTAAGTTGGTGTTTATATAGAAGTAATGAATGTATAGGCATTATCTTGGGTTGGAACTGCTCTTCCATTATTGACACATTTATTTGGTCCTGTGATTGTTTCCTAATCTTCTAGGTCAATGAAGCTCGAAGAGCTGGAGCTCGTGGTGTTATGGTTGGACGTGCAGCATACAATAAGTATATAAAGTGTTTGATACAAAATTTTTAACTTGTTTGATGTTCAACTTCTAAAGATGTTTTTTGTTTACAAATGTCAGGAATCTGCCCTTTAAACAACTGAAACTGAAATTTCTCTTACCATGTTTGCTGCATGCATGCATGCCATATGTATATTCTCATTAAAAGAAATCTAAGGTTAAAGTGAGAAAATATTGTGTGTCTACGTTAATTTCTCTAATAATGTAAGGAAAATAATTTCACATTGTTTAACCCTTGCAAGAAGTAGATATACGTTTTTTTAATATTTTTTTGGGGTTATTCATTTACTAATTATTTCGGGTGATAGTCATTCCTGATTGTTCATATTTTCACTGTTTTATTATATTCTTAATGTTGGCTATATATGTTGATACAATTATTGATCATCTCAACAGCCCTTGGCAAATTTTGGGACATGTTGATACAGAAATTTATGGTGAACCAAGCAGTGGTCTTACACGTAGACAGGTTCAGTTATTGAACTTTGGATTTGGATGGATTCATCCACAAAATTCTTGAATTAATCTCTTAGCTAATTAGAGTTCATTTTTTCCCGGTAATAAAGGTCCTTGAGAAATATCAAGTGTATGGGGATTCAGTGTTGGGAATGTATGGGCGTAAGCCAAATGTTCGAGATATAATGAAGGTAAGGTTAAATATAATCCTTAGATTTCAGTTATCATCCTTATTTTACCACTGTACTTTTGCTACTCATGGAAGTTCCTTGGTAGCATGTTATGTATTACAGAGATCATTAGTGATATTTAACTGTTTATCGCCAATATACTAGTTTCTTCTATCAGATAATATCATCTTTTACTTTGATGCAGCCCTTGCTTAATTTTTTCCACTCAGAGCCTGGGAATGGACTTTGGAAGCGCAAAGCAGATGCTGCATTCCAAAATTGCACAGTATGGCTTCTACAACAAAGTCTGATTAGCAAAAATTTGTTTTCAGCTTCTTAGTTTTATTTTATTCTATTCTAATATGTTTGCTTGACTTTGAAAATTCACTTTAACTTTTCCTTTTCTCTACTGTTAACTTCATTGACAGAAAGTGCATGCATAGCACCAACATAATTGATAGTTAACATTGATTACTCATTACCAAATTTGCATCCCCAAACAAAATGCACCATGTCAAAGTGAGAGAAATAATATCTGAATCATCTACCTAATATCTAAAGGAACCTTGAATCTTTTCACATCCTCCACGCTGCTTTCATTCTGTTCTTCTGAACATTCCTCTTTCTATAGAAAAGATGGGACAAGGAGAGAGAGAGAGGGAGAGAGTATCCCTTGAACTACTTGATTAGTGCAGAGAATGAGTGATTACAATTGAAATATCTGTATTATGATTAGGGGTGTCCACATATTAAAATGCACACGGAATAGCTATATTTTAGAGATACTGTATTGAAGGTGACCCTAACGGTAAGGTTGTTATCATGTGACCTAGAGGTCATGGGTTCAAATCCTGGAAACAATCTTTTCCCTTATGGAAATAAGGCTACATATATCTATCTCTTTCTAAACCTCAAATGGTGGAAGCTTTGTGCACTGTGCTGCCTTTATTACTGCAATTATACAGTTTGTAGCCCTATTTTGGCAAAAAAAATCATATATCACGATATTACTTTGTTAAATGTGAATGTGTTTTGTCCTTCAGTTATTCCATCAAATGCTTAAAATAATGAACTTTTGTTGGATCCATGCAGACAATCAAATCATTTTTAGACGAAACCCTCGTAGCAATTCCTGACTCAGTCTTGGATTCACCTATTGGGGAGCCACAACCTGGCCGCACAGGTCTTTTTGCCAACATAGAAAGTACATTGCCTCCTCCATACACAAGAACAATAGAAGAAGATGCTATATATGCTTGAGTTTTACCTGTATTCTTCTATATCGAGGTCTTAAGTGTAGCTATCTTGCTATTCCCTTATATTTAATTGGTCATATGTATTCTTCAAATCCATTTTTTTGGGAGAGAAAGTGGTGGGTCTATTGCATTTCTATACGTCAATATACTAGTGCTTTGGTTTAGCAGCTTGTTGTAAGCGATTGACTTTTGATATTAATTTACTCACTGTAGAGCCTTAAGCAAAAGATGGAATTCGCCAGGATGTGTGGTCTTTGATTTTGCTGCTATTTTTGTATTTAAGGAAAAGGGAAAAATTTATTTATAAGTTGTTACTTGGTTGGTGCACTTTGTTGGTGTTTTCTTTTTGTTAAAAAAATATTTATCTAAATGATTTCCTTTGCTATTTGAAAATTATATTTATGGAAACCTTTTGATTAATGTTAAACCTCATAAGGAAGATAATCTTTTTTGTGATTGTGGAGATTCCAAAATCACACAAATACAAATCATTTCAAAAATACATTTTATTTACTGTTTTTACAACATGAGAACCCTTTTCATTTTATTTTAATTTAGAAAAACTCATGTAGGTACCTATACTCTTACCTAATTTTTAATTTGGTATACTTTTTTTATAAAAAGAAAATTATATATATACTCCCTCCGGTTCTAATTATAAGACAGTTGATTTTTTTAGAGAAATTAAGGAAGATAATTAAATTACTTTAGAGTATTTTAATTTTTTCTTTAAACTAATTAGTTTAACTAATAAATTAATATATAATCTAATGATACATAATATATAATATGATTAAATAATTTATTTAGTTTCTTTAATCTCTCTATAAAAAATCAATTTTATCTTATATCTAAGATGAGATATAGTATTAGAAAAAGAGATATAACACGAGGCCAAAAAAAAAGAGAAAGAAAGAAAGATATTGCACAAACCAGTGCATATAAACACAATCACACACACATATATATTGAATTATGTACAAACTTACAAGAGCAGGAGCTAGGCATTAACATCTAGCCATCGAAGAAGAGAGTCAGCTTTGATCATGTGATTTACAAGAAAACAAACGCAAATAATAAACAAAATCATATTATTTGACCCAAAAAAAAAAATCATATTGATGAATGATGATATTGGATGCAGTAGAGCAGTGTCCCTCTCCCTTTTCACTTTGCCTTCTTTTTCTCTCCCAAATTCTTATTTGTCTGTCTCTTCATCTTCTCGGCTTCTCGCCCTCTATAATACTATATTGGCATCACAGGTTTGTATTTTTAATGATTTTTTTCCCCAATTTTCGTTTGTTATTTTATTATTTTCTTGGCCCATAACATTTCCTAATTTGAAAGCCAATTATCATAAATGAGATTTTTTTTTAATTTTTTCTTAATGACTCAAAATCACATTTCCTAATCTGAAAGCCAATAATCATCAATAAAATTTTTTTCTTTTAATTTTCGTTTTTTATCATCATTTATTGTAAAGAAGAGTTTCTCAAACTTAAATTGCAAGGAAGAGTCAAGCTCAAGCAGGAGATTTTTTCCTTAAATTTTCGTTTATTACTTTTTGTTAATAACATTTCCAAATTCACAATCCAATCATTATCCATGAGAGTTTTTTTTTTAAAATAAAAATTGTTTTTTATTTTTTTTTCTCAAAACAACACTCCCTAATCTGGAACAATCATCATAGACTGGTCACTGGCATACGTTTTAAAGAGAAATTTAAATTTAATTTCAGTGTAATCATCTATATACTTAATTATTATTATTTTTTGCCAGCAATAATCTATATACTTAATTTTACATATACTTATTTAGATTTTTATGATTTTATCTATCTATATTATTTTTACATATACTTATGATTTTATCTATCTACGCTTTCTAACCATACTATGTCTTTACGGTTGTAATATCAGCTTGATTGTATGATAAAAAAACCATCTATATATATTTATTTTTACATATATTATAAAAGTTTTTATGCCAGAATAAAAGTTTAACAAATTGTACGATTTATTTATTACTCCATTGAAGAGTGAGGCTCAGTAACATCATTCCCCACAATTTTTAACAAAAAAAAGCATGTGAAAAATTAACAAAATAAGGTAAATGAATAATACGTTTCTTTTTTCCTTTTGTTCGAAAATAATACGTTTCTTAATTTAAAAAAAAAAAAAAAAACCTAACGTTGCGTAGTTTCTCAGTTTATCAAATCCTATATATATATATATCATTTCTCAATGTCACTGTTCCTCTTTTCATTCCTCATCCTATATATAGGCCTCGAAGGTCCATAGAAACACATCAAGAATTAAAGTCGAAGATCCAGAGAAACTCCAATGGTGATTGAATCGGAGGCCAAGATCAACATGACCGATTGGAGTTCGCAAACGAACTGGACAATTGCTTCTGGTTCTCTTCAAGAGTGTATCACTTTCGAATCCTCACTGTCTTTGGCCAATGAAGGTGACAATGAAGTAGAAGCGACCACTCTGGATTCGGTACCCAAATCCTCTCTTATCCTCTATCCTGCTTCAGCTGATTCTGGCCCTTGCGAGATCAAGAGTAAGCCGCCGAGTTTGATTCGCCTTTTTGTTTCAATTCGAGCTGTAAATTTTACAGTATCAATTTCCTGAGGTCGGATGAATATCGTGGGAAATTACATGAATGTGTGATGCTGAATTTCGTTTCATTTTTAATATATATTTGTTTGTTGGTGAAATTTGAGTATGCTTTGCGAATTCGAGTTTGTGAAGTTCCGTTTGAATTCTACGTTCGATGTGTTTGTACACGGGGTCATTTATCTGGTCTGCGTCATCTTTCTTTAATTGAAACTTCTTTATGGTTGTCCTTTGGAAGCTAGAACTAGATACGTTTTCTTTAAGTGACCGTGCAAGTTACACAACTCAGCCATGCTTATTATTATGAAGCAAATGCCTTTTTGAAGTTTCACATTTCTTAATACGTGGAATGAATGGTCAAAATTAATTATTGGATTATCACTTGTTTAAATGGATTGGGTTTTAGACATGGCAAAACTCTTGTGTAGTTCTAGTCTCTTCTAACTTTGGTGCCTTGTGATCTGAAGTGCTCTCTCATTTTCTCTCCTTCCTCATTCTTCCTTCTAGCATAGATCCTTTGGTCAGAAACGTCGTGTATCATTGTTGTGACTATTATATCATGCATGCTTTCCATAATTTAGCTGAGTCCACTGAGCTGAACCTTTTGCTTCCATATCTAGTGTTGAATATTAATTGCTTGTTTCTTTAATGAAAAAATGTTTCTTCTGGCCACTTAAGGAAAGATTGCTTGTTCTGCAGTTAGTTTTGCACAAAAGCATGAGGTCTTGCAAGTTTATGTTCGAAGTACAGCCCGAGTGTATGAAATTTACTGTGAACCTGATGTGCAGAGTAGTAATGAGTATCTCTGTACCGTTCACTGTGGCATTGCTGCTAGAGATGGAGAAGTTCTTCATGCACTTAATGTTGAAGAAGTTGTTTCTACACATATAAAGGTCTTTAACAAAGAGTTGGCTGAAGAAAATATTAGAAGTGAAGATGACTGGGTTGATGTAAAATTTCCTGATTCTTCTGGGTTGGATGGGGGAAACCATGGTTTGCAAACAAAATCCTGTATTAACTCAGCGAAAAGCTATCAGGTGTGCTGATCCACTCTTTCCACTTAACTATTTATTCTGTCGTGGCATTTGATTTCATTACTCTTTTTTATTTCTTAGTATTCTTACTCTCTCTGTCTTGGAGTGCAACCCCCTGTTGTTAGTCATATTGGCTGTCTTCCTTCTACATTCAGGGGATAAAAAGAAACCAAAATAATGGAAGATAAATAACGCATAAGATCAATTGATCAACGTTGTGTTTTGTTATATTTTCTTCAACAATCCTACTTCTTTCTGACCTAGCGATTTTTTACTGATCCAAAAGTAATGGGATATTCCATTATGTTCTCTCCTTTTCTATTTTGTATTGGCCTATGATGAATTGTTGTATTTTTCTTTCACACTTGGGCACTCTAAAGTAACAATACAAAATATGTACATGTACAACAAATTTTGTTGAGAGAGAAGAGCCTTGGAGTATGACAACACCTTATTTGCCTTAGGAGGATATTTTGAGTGCCATGTGCACTTATCTCTTCTAAAAATTAATTCTTTTATTTATAAAATGATCACAAATTTGGCATTAAACAATGGTAGCTACAACCAAGACACTTTGGCTTATTGTGCTTTTTTGGCTTTTGCTTTTTTACCACGTTCCTTTTCTTTTATTCCCTTCTAGTGGAAGGTAATTTTCCCTTGTGGTTTTTCCTCTATTTTTCTTGAGTAATTTTTGTTCTTATAATGAACATGCTAATTGATGAAAAATTTCAGGATCTCTTTGAGGCTACAGCAGAGATTTCTGATGTGAATCCTTGCACCTCTGTCACACTTCGTCTGCTTTCACTCCAGAATAAGAGCTCTATATATATAGAAGAAATATACGTGTTTGCTCACCCTGCTGATTCTGAAAGACAAGAGAGCGGTGCAGAAAACTCGTCCAGTAATTCTCTCATGGCCATGTTCCTTCCAAGTCTGATGCAATTATCACAGACAACTGCTCTGCGAAACATAAATGAGAAGTATCCACCTGTTAGAAAGGAAAAGCAATATTTTCCTGAAGTTGATTCAGGGAAAAGCCATCCATGTGACTCTGTAATTAACACCCAGCTAGAAGGAAGAGCTAGCAAAACTGACCATCAAGAAGGGGAGCTTAAAATGGTGAATGAAGAAAGTGTGGGTCCATCTCAATCAGATGTGCTCTTGCAAGATGCTTCTGTTGATAGCAATCTTACAACAACCTCCCAAGCTGCTTTAATGGAGAGCAATCAGAGTGAAACACCCTCGCAAGCTGCTAAAACAAAGATCAATGATCATGACACACCCTCAGAAGCTACTGTTATGGATAAAAATCGTGGTGATTCTCTGGGTATTAATGTGGAAAGGGCCCTGGAACAGCTTGTGTCTCGAATGGACAGGATGGAATCAATCTGTTTGGGCTTTCAAGAGAAAATGCTAATGCCCATAAGTGGCATCGAGGCTAGGCTCCAGCAAGTAGAGCAGCAACTTGAAACACTTACCATCAAATTACAGAATTCTGGATTGCCATCACGCTCTATAATTTACGGTCCGGATGGTTCCTGCATTCAGTCAGATGCTAACTCATGTGACAATTGTCATGGTAATAATGTCACTGAAGGATTGAACCCAGACAAGCACGGTTCTCATATTGAAGAACTATCTGTCTCCCCCAATGATGTGTCTGATTCAGCTAATACTACTCAATTGCACCCTGGTCTTATAGTTACAGCTCCCGAGTTTCTCGATGCAGAGGATGATGAAGAAAATAAAACACCGGGATTAGAAACAACTTCAAATGATAAGCAGAGGCAGCATTTGTCAATTGATGATGCTGTAGCTTCTGCATTTGCTGGATTTTTATCTTCTGCATCTTCAGAAACTCCAAGGTACACCAAAAGTCTTGTAGTCAGAGCCCCTGAGTTTATAAACGAAGATGATAGTGAAAATAATGACGCCTCACCTAGAACTTCATATGAGAAAGAGAATAATGATAAAGAGTCAGAAGGGGCTGTCAAAGAATCTGAAGAATTTTGCCAACATAGTACTGCAGAAGATGCCCAGAAAGAGATGTGTGTAGAAGCCGGTGTTGTAGCTGAGCATGATCCACGAATGAGCTCTGAGCATACTGCGGAGGATAACAAAAGCAGAAATATCATTGGTCTGATAAATTATGGCTTGTCATCCATGAGTGACATTCCTGAGCTGTGTCAGACTGATAGCATCTATAGTAGCACCACCGAGGGAGAAGTTTGTGCGAACACTGACCATACAGACACCCTAGCAACAGAAGTCTCAAAAAACCCCTCTCATGAAGATATTATAGAGAATGTTCTTGGATTTTCATGCGGTTCCTCCGTGGTGGATTTCGAAACATCAATCTTAGATGTCAAATTTATCTCTAAGGGGAATCAGGTGACCCAATCTTTCCTTGAAGCTCTTTTTGACACTCCGGAGACGGCAAGCTCTGAGGATCATCCTGTGGGAGAAAACAGTGATGATCTTTCCATTAACGAACTATTTAAGACCAATGGTAATGTTTCAGTTGCAGAGCAGAATAATTTGATTTCAATATATGATGTTGAACCAGTGAATCGAGCTCCTAATGACCCTTTTTCTGTGTACTGTGTATAGAGACTATTGTGCTTGGATGAGGACTATTCTGCCTGTGGTGGTTGATGGTGATAATCTGCAAGAGCGTAAACGCAAACGCAAGGAAGAAGATATTGCGTTTCTTAGAACCTCCTTCTTTTAAATATATTCTCCTTTGTTATTAGCAGGTCATTTACTTTATTTTTTTTATTTTCCGAAAAAAAAAAAAATCTTGGGGTTCCTCAAGTCAATAGAATGTTGGGAGGGAAGTTTCTTAATTAGCTGCCGCTCTTGTTTAATTAGTGTCTTTGTAAATAGCCAAAGACATCTTCAATCTGACTTCAGGATTTTAGTTCAGTATTTATTTCTTTATATGCATGTATATATATATATATATATGCCATTATATATTTATAGTATTTTGACTACTACTATTTTCCCAGCATGCTATGTTAGTGTTTATGATTTGTTAAATAAATTGGAGATAAACCCAAAAGGATTGGTTTACTGGTGAAATGTGAGAATGGGACGTGTGGTTATTGTGCTATTCAAGTTTCTAATCGAAGTCAAGACTCTCTCTCTAGTTCTCTCCCTCTCCCTCTCTCTATGAACATGTTACCGGATAACTAAGGAATACCAATTGGCTTATTTACGATGTCAATGGTAAAGTATCTCCAACTCTCTCATTTTGGTCTCCGTTGTTTTAGAGCATGTCTGAATTGGATTACAAGTTCAGCTGTCTTCGACAGCAACAGAGAGGAAGTTTCAGAAGTATTTTGCTTCAAAATACAATTCTTACCTCCCACAGGCTCAAAGAAGGACTCGTTTATCACTTTATTCCAAGATATTTCGCTTTTACTGAACTTCTTTACTTTTGGTTATGTAAACGTTGCTTCATATATGTAAAGGTTACTTTTAGGTCTGTTTGGTACAAGCAAAGTTATGGAATTCGGACTGGACCGGCCGGAAACTGGCGAACCGGTCCGAGTTCAAATTTTTTTAAAAAAAATTTATATTTTTCCTTTAGAATTTCATACTATAAGCCTAAAATTTTCAATTTCTTACCGGTTTGGTCCCGGGTTAACTCTGGTCTGACCCACTAACCCTTAACCCAATACCTCAACCGGTTTAATACCCGGTCTGAGTTTTAATACCTTGGGTACGAGGGATTTGGAGGGGAAGGGGAGGGGAGGGGAAATTTTTATAAGTTGGATTTAAAAAAATTGGAGAAGTGGGGTTATAAAATTTTAATAAGATAAAAGAGTGAGAAAACTTAATTAAAAACTTTATTCCCCACTTCTCTCATTTTTTTAAATCCAACTCAAAAAATAACCCCCCCCCCCCCCCACTTTCACTCCCCTCCCCTCTTACCTAACAAGTGTCTTGGCTATAAACTGATGTTAAAATATTTATAACTAATGAATTTTAACTTCTATAAAAAAACTGAGAACTTCTTACAGAAATGTTAAGAGTCCAAAATAAGCGTAAAATTCAAAATTCTAGACCAAGATCCACAAAACAAATGAGATTTAACGTTAAGGCATGGGGAAGGCGAAAGTTTCAATTATTAGAACATGTGAAATTACCAGGACACAATTTTCTTAATTAGAACAAGACTTGGACTTTGATATGGTCACACTAAGCTAATACTACAATATTACTCAAAACAGTCAAGGAATAGTCATAACTGAGCTATCTCTCTCTACTATAAAGCATAGTGCTCGTTTGGGATAGCTTTTTTTTTTTACTTATAAGTGCTTATAAATCGTGATTTACGGTATACGAGGTAAATATGTGAGAGGAATTTTATCTTAACTTACGTAATAAAGACTTATTGACAAAAAATAAGTGATACCAAACATAGGCTATAGATGACTCTAAATATGGAAGAGGTAAATACAGAGCAAGATGAAGATCAACTTAAAGAGAGGAGAAAATACGTAAGAGGGAAAGAGAAGAGAAGGCATTTTTAAATATATGTCTGAATGTTTCATATACACTCACTTTTGTCAATACAAAACCATAAAACAGAAGTCTAAAACCAAACTGCAGCATTGGAATTTCTGCATTGTGATCCTCACTTGATATTTTCATTAATATTTAATAGACATCTTCAACTATTTGCGGAAGGCTTTCAAAGATATAGGCTTCATATGAGTGGTAATTAATCCCCAATACTACTTGGGATTGTTCAAAGTTGCAATGGAATTCAGTCCCATAACAGAAGCTCAAAACTCTTGCACATCACCTGGAAAAACATAAAACAAGAGCACATCCAATTAAGATTTGAATTACTGTTGATGTTTACACGTGTATCATTTATCTGCATATACAACTTCTCGTTGTGTCCAAATTGCATAAACAACATTTTGAGTATTACAAACCAAACTATAAAGACATCTCTGTTTATATACTAGAAAATATATGGGTATAAATAATATGTAAAAGCTGCTACTACTTCGAAAAAGAAGAAACAAAAGCACAATATATAATCATGCTAATTCTTCTTCTAGGACGTAGAAATGAAAAAAGATTGTAAGCTCGTCAAATTGGAGTAACAGCATATTTTATTATTAGTTTTTTCAGAATTCAATGGCTGAAGGTTGAAAAGGGTATGACGAATTTTAAAATTTAAAGCATCAAATTCTCATAAGTTTCAATCATGAAAAGAAAATGAATAACAATAAATCTACTGAAGTTTATCGTCCCAAAAATGTACTGGAGCAAGTCAAAACAACATTTAGGGCTTGTTGGGTATGAGGGGAGCGGAGGAAAAGTGGGCGGAAGAAAATTTTTTTTGAGTTGAATTTAAAAATATTAGAGAAATGAGGTTAAAAATTTTTAATCAATTTTTCATACACTTTTATCTTACATATTCTCTTTCCTAAAATCTTGCAACCTCACTTCTTCAATATTTTAAAATTCAACTCAGAAAAATTTTCTCTCCCCTCCAAATCCCTCATACCAAACCCACCCTTATAAATTGACTACATACTACCACCTGCATAAGCACTATGTAAAGGAAAACAGAACATGCCCTAGAACAATAATTTCTCACCAGCCACTTTTGCCTTTTCACTATAAGAAAATTCTATAGTACCATAGCATCATGTCTCGTGACTTGCAGAGTAATCGAAGTTGTACCATTAGATTTTATTGTCCTGGATTACATTTTTGTCAAGTACAAACACCAGAACTTCAATATGGCAGAAAACTTCTGAACTTCTTTCAGATCAAACATGTTAAGTATGGTCATCACATGGGTATAAGTTAAAAACAGTACTAAACTACAGAGAAAGAATCATCCCCAAATACCCAAGACTCTCAAAGTTTCCAGGCAAGAGATCAATCAAAGACATGATAGAAAGATGACAAATGTTAGCCAAAAGAGCCCAAATGTCATAGAAGTCTAATCTTATTGGAATCAACTTGCCAGAGTAACAAAGATGAGCTCAAGAATGAAACTCAGATGGACACAAACACAATCAGCCCAAATAATTCAAAAACAGAAGAAAAGGATAAATCAAAAAGGGATTACCTATACAATGACTTGGAGATATCTGGTAGAAGAATAACAGAGGTTCCTTGTGTTCCTAGGCCATTGTGATTCCTCCTGTTCCCTCTATGGTGCTGTCTCTTTCTTTCAATTCTCGTAATCTATCTCCCTCTTGATTTGTTTCCTTTTTTCAATTGAACCCTTCTTACACCTGAGGCAGCAACTCTAGGTGTGATCTGAGCTAAGATAAAATGTTAACTTTGAAATTCAAATTTAGATATAAAAAGAAGCGGGGCAAAACAACAAATGTAGAGCCCCAAGAGGAAACCAAACTATTCAAGGCTTATGAATAGTTCAGTTTCCTCCAATTTTTATATTTAATCCTAGTATAGAGTCAGAGGTTTACTTGCTATGTGCTATGCTGTTTCCTTTAACATTTGTTCGATCAACTGGTAGTAGGAGGTATTATCATGTAGAGGTAGCATTGTTCCTTGTAAAAATGAGCAGATTCATAACATGCCCAAGTGTATAAGTCGAATTGGATTACTTTTCATCCAACCCTTTATTTTTCTTCACTTGGAAGAAATGAATCCCAGCTGTACAACAATAAAATCTGAGATCAAAAGAATGCTAGAAATCAAAGTTTTTGAAGTATCATGGAAACAAATTGCTCAGCAGCCACGCAGCTATAAATCTCCTAACTTTTATCACTCATCTGATTGGAACCTTTATCTATGAAGGGCTTTACCATTCAAAAGAATCAAAAAATCACAAATTTCAAAGAAGCTGCAGGGAAAAATACAATCACTAGATACATCAAAAAAATTAGCAATTCTTGGGTTTCACTGGAAAAATTTCCATCATGCTTGAACTTTGCATCTGCCATTGTCTTGAATAAAAAGCATTAGCTAGAATCAAACTGAAAACCATGTTTTAATATTAGCCTTTAAAATCACGATCTCTTGTGAAACAAGATATTATATTTTGACGTACCATATCATATGTAAATGATCTCAAATTAAATTTTGAATTTTCAGCTGATTACTTAGAATGAAAATTTAATACCATCCTTCGACATGCTGACGGATAAAAGAAAGATGAATTAATAAAAAAATGAACAAAGTTTCATAGAACTCAGCATAATAGTTGCTCAAAAACATGCATTGTGGTAGCAAACAGTAATATGCATATGACAAAGATTAAAAGCCCGTTTGGTTCAACCCCATTGCATGCCTGCAATGGTAATCATGATTGCATTACCAAGAGAAGAGTGTTTGGTTGCTCTTTAGCATGGTAATAGGGTTTACCATGGTAATGATGATTACCAAAAAATTGGTAATCCTCATTCATACCTCCCCCCCTATGAATCCTCATTACTATCCCATTGCATGGTCTAAAAAGTCCAATTTACCCTTTAGTTTTCCTTGTCTTTATTTTACTTATTTCATTTCACTTGCCGCATCACGTCACAACTGCCACCGCCACAACCTCTTCCTCTTCCACCACCGTCACCTCTACCCTCTGCCGCCGCCACTATCTCCTCCTCCGCCGTCACCTCCACCTGCCGCCGCCACCCTCGGCCCCGCCACCGACCCACCGCCTACCACCACCGCCACCACCTCCTCCTCTGCTACCACCCTCACCCCCACCGCCCGTCGCCACTACCGCCGCCATCGACCAACCACCCACCACCACCTCTTCCACCCCCCACCGCCCACCGCCGCCACCACCTCCTTCTCCACCACCACTGCCACCCTCACCCCCGCCGCCCCCACCGCCCACCACTACCTCCTCCACCCCCACTGCCCACCGCTACTACCACCTCCTCCTCCACCGCCACCCCCGCCCGCCGCTGCCGCCGCCGCCGCCGCCACCCCCGGCCCACCGCCACAGCCCCCACCTCCTCCACCCCCGCCACCACCACCTCCTCCTCCCCCGCCACCCCCATCATTGCCACCGCCACTACCTTCTCCTCCATCCTTATCGTCGCCGGCTTGTAACTATTTTTTCTACAAAGATTATATTAAGGGGTAAAATAGACTTTGTGTAATATATTAATTTTAAATAATTGTTAAAATATTAACTCATTGCACGTTGCTTAAAAATCAAACCAAACACTACCCCTGTAATTAATATTGCATTGCATTACCATTGCATCGCATTGCACTACACCACAGGGTGTAATGGGATCGAACCAAACGGGCCCTAAAGTAGTACATAGATATGCAAATATAACAGTGGGAGGATCAATACATGAAACATTTTCTTCTGCAGTATGGATATGCAAGTATAACAGTGAGAGGAACGATACATGAAACATTTTCATCGACCTCAGCTCAGTAGTTGCACAAAAACATGCATTGTGGTTGCAAACAGTAATATGCATACGTCAAGGATTAAAGTAGTTAATAGATATACAAGTATAACAACGGGAAGATCAATACATGATACATTTTCTTCCGCAACATAGATATACCATTTCAAGCAACACGAATTGTGATTGTCATATTTAACTGGCTTAAGAGATATATTGTATTGCAACACGTATGTGAAAATGACAAGGTTTCTAACTACATAGAAATTCATATGTTCATTTCTTTTCTTCCTGTGCCTTGCTTGATATTTGAGAGTCACCATTACTTATAAACACATAATATTGACAATATAAGAAGAAAATAAAGTTTGAGGAATGGACCTTCCAATATATAGGATTTAAAGGGATAATTTTCATGTGAAAAATCAGAGAATAAGCCTAAGAAAACAGAGAATAATTATTTGAATGTCTTCCATGTAAGTTTGAAATGGAACTTGGACCTTTACATGTTTATAAAAGGCATAGTTAAAAACCTCTTACAATTGGCATGTCTGCATTTGTCACTGGATGGCAAGACATTTTCAATGGTTTTGGTGTCTGGTTCTCCACTTGAGCTTTATTAATATGGGCAGCCTCCCCAGGCATTCCAGCCTTCAAAAGGCAAGATCTCAAAGAATTTACAGTGATATCATCAGGAGCACAACCAACTGCCAGCATCTTATGAAAGATATCAATTGCTTCAAGCATTCTTCCTTTCATACAATGCCCGATAATGAGAATTGTAAATGTCACCTTATCAGGTTGGCACCTTTTCTGCTCCATTTCTGCTACAATTACATTAGCTTCATCAACATTCCCAGATTTGCAATACCCATCAATGACAGGATTATATATAAATGGTTTTGGAACAAAGTCTCTCTGCTTCAGTAATCTTAAAAATTCACGAGCTTCATGCATTCTGTTGTTCTTGCACAAAGCACTGATAAGAACAGAGAAAGTATATAAATTTGGGGGGATGCTTTTGGCATTCATTTCATGCCATAGGTCTAAGCCATGATTCAGCTGTCCAATTCGACAGTATCCATCAATTAGGGAAGTATAAGTAACAACATCAGGAGCACAGCCATGAAAGAGCATCTTTTCATGCATGGCCAGTGCAGAGGTCATGTCACCAGCCTTACCAAAACCATCAATAAGAGCATTAAAAGTGAATTGATTAGGTTTAACTCCAGATCTAATCATTTCATCATAAAGACTAGTGGCCTCTTCCATCTTAACCAACTTGCTATAACCAGATATTATTGTCGTGTAACTAACAACATCAGGGGCAAACTGACCTTTTAAATAAACTTGTTCTAGTAGATTCTTCGCTCTATCAACCTCATTAATTCTACAAAAACCATGTATAAGAGTGTTAAATGTAACTATATCAGGGGAACAACCACAACTGCTCATGTCATTGAGCAACTTTATGGCTTCTTCAGTTTCTCCTGCTCTGCAAAGACCTCGCATTAAAATATTGAAGGTGCAAGTTTCTGGGTGAAAATGTGATCCCCTATGCTCCCTAAATAAGGAAATCGCCTCATCTACTTTTTTCTGTTTTACCAACACGTTGAACAAATCATTATAAACAACAGCACTTATTTCAAACTTATTGGACTTAAAATCATCAAGCAATTCCTTGGAAACATTAAACCTGTCCGCTAGTGCGTAAGAGGACACCAAAGACCCCAACAGCCAACTATCAGGCAAGTGCCCATCCAACTTCATACAGCCATACACCGTTTTTATTGAATCGTAGAGACCATCTCTACAGAGAGTACTCAGAAGCATATTATAGGTCCAGCGGGAATGAGAGATATTCAAAATTTCTCGACCAAACAGAAAGAATCTCAAACCCAACTTTGGATTGTTTAGCCTTTTAATAACCTCAAATACGAGTGAAGGAGTCAAGAACTTACCAAAATAGCCCAAAAATCTATCCAATGAGTTTGAGCGGACAAAAATAGTACATACAATCTTAACAAACCAAGCTTCGGCTCTTCTAATAAACTCTTTATCCTCCATAGGCCTCGGCTCAGATCTTACCTGTACAAGACCATGGTAATGGGCAATGGCTATCTTGGAAACTGAAACACTTGAAGATCGGGATGTGACGAATAAGAGGGTCATCTGCTTCCGCACGCCATCAATGGAGTTATTTTTACGCCCACATATACATTCAATTCCTGTATTTCTACTCGTATTACTAGATTTCGTCCAAGGTCTTCGATCCAAACCCCTAAATTTCATCGAGATGGTGGCAAAATTGGTATAGCAAACATGGGGCACGTGATTACTCAGCTCTATTCAGAATTTAGACACTGTGAAAGCGAATGGAGGTCCGCTGGGAACGAACGCGCGAATGTAAGACATTTATGATGACGAATTTGCTGCCAAATTGAAATCAGAAGCAATCCATTAATCATAAACTGAATATAGATCCCAATTTCATTTCGCTGGCAGATGGGAATCAGCAACCAATCCAGCAGGACAAAATATTGCAACGAAAGCCTTACCATCAATGAGAATGGAGACCAATGGAGAAGATAAAAAACCGAACACTCACAACTCTATTAAGAGATTCAAAAGAGGAAGATGAGAGAAAGAGAGCTTGGAAGATGACCAACGATGGTGGTCTGCTTCTGTTGCTCTCCCTTGCGGCGTGAGAGAGAGAACTGACAAGAAAGAGGGAAAAAACGGAGTGCACAACAATTCCTGTGAAGGAAAGAACGAATTTCGTTTTTTTTTCTTCTAAATTATGGAAAAAGCCTGAATTTTAGATTAGTTGCATATAACTCATGACATTCTAAAATTTAAATTTAACCTTAACCTTTTATTTTTAATTATTAACTCCTGTCATTAAATGACCGTTATCCTTTTTATGGAAAATATTACGCCAGGTTATGAAATGACAAGTATCATCCTATATAGCATCCTGTGTAAATTATTAATTTTATGAAACCTCTCAAACTTTTAACGGTTGTTGAGAACCTCCTGAATTTTGATCAATTACAAATAACCCCCTAATATTTCAAAGTTTAAATCAAATTCCCTTAAAATTTTAATTTATAATATTAAACAACAAATCATCACTTTATATCATTTTAGTAAATTTATTAAAATTTTTACTATCATTTATCAATTAAAATAGGGAAAATGACATCTAGGTCCCAAGGACCAAAGAAAACACCAAAGAAGGCCCTTTGAAAAGTCAACGATCTTTTTGTAATTATTTCCCAATGTCCAATTACATAATTACTCCCACTGAAATTACTACAGAAAAGGCATAGGAGGAGAGGAGGGAAGGCGCAGTTTTTGTGATTAAGGAGAAAGAGAAAAATGGACAGACGATATGCGATGGAGGTGCAACATTGAAGGGATAAAGCGTGGTGTTAATGTCGTTGGCAAATGATAGAATCTGTAGCCTCCATCTATGGGTAGCGAGGTACAACAGCGAACTGAATTATTATTATGTTTTCTGTGTGAAAGTTGATTGGATTGAGATTTAGGAGTTGATCAAAGGCTAGAGCTTGGGTTCAATAGTGGAGTAAGTGGTAGGTGGTAGATAAGAAATGCTAAGAATTTGCTACATATATGATCTTGACCATTGAAGTTAGGGTTTCACCTTGGGTGAGTTGTGTTTATGTTAGAGTTCTCTATTTTTGATCAAGGTTACAGAGGAACTGCTGTGTTTTAAGTGGGAATGATAAATGTAATTGTGGTTCTTTACTATGAAAATGCTGACATGAAAACAAAAAAGTGTTGTAAATTTGTGCAGTTGTAGTTGTTAATACAGAACCTGTGCTATGTTTTTGGGCAATGTAATAAAGGAAATGCTCTGTTTTTGGGAAAGCAAACAGAGGGATGGCCTTGTTTTAAGTGAGACTGATTGAATGTGATTGTGGTTTGTGTTATTAGAAAATGCTGATATATATGATGATAAAAAAATGTTGTTAACGTGTTATTAATATGTGCATTTATAGTTGTAAATATTGCTGTGGAAGTTGTTAATACGAAGTTCGTGTTGCAGATTCTCACGACAGATGGGAATTAGTTCCAGGAAGAATCTATTCTGTTTCTTTCATATGGGGGAAAGTTTTTAAATGGTGTAAACACTACACAAAGTAGTTAGCAAACCCATCTTCAATGTTCAGCGAAGTTTCATGTAGCCACGTATTTAGACATTGTTAAAATGACTAATCATGTTGTAAACGAAGCATTAGAAGTTGTAAACAATGATAGAAATGATAGCAATATTGTGTAAAACTTATTGATATGGCCTAAGTTATTTTCCTTGGTGTAATGATAGAAATAAGTTGTAAACATAACTGAAAATATTGTAAACACTACACAAAGTAGTCAACAAACCCATCTTTAGTGTTCAGCGAAGTTTAATGTAGCAACGTGCTTAGATGCTGTTAAAATGACTCATCATGTTGTAAACTAAGCGTTAGCAGTTGCAAACAACGCCGTTCGTAGTGTTAAACTTGCTGATATGACCCAACATATTTTCCTGCTACAATGACAAAAATAAGTAGTAAAAATTACTTAAAAAGTTGTAAAATTAACTTAAGATGTTGTTAAAACTATATAAAGTAGTGCACAATCCCATTTTCTGTGTTCAGCATAGTTTCATGTAGACACATGATTAGTCGTTGTTAAAATGACTCATCATATTGTAAAATAAGCGTTCGATGTTGTAAACAACGCAACTTGCTATGGTAATCATACATAAGAATAAAGTTGTTAAAATGGCTTTCAATGTTGTGAAAACATGCATATCGAGTTGTAAACTAAACAAATTGTTGTGGTGACCTTGATGTGTAAAGACGCAGTTCCTTTGACCTGTAAAAAAACTTGTAAAAACGACTAAACATGTTGTAAAGATAAGTATACCGTGTTGTCAAAGTTTGGGCTTGGCAAACTTGAAAGTAAATCATTCCATAATTACATGCTGTGAAAATAACTGATTAAGTTGTCAAAATAACTCATGAAGTTGTTAAATGTCTCATTACATGAGTCCTACATGAGTGCCTTTTCTATAACAAGGCTTTCCTACAAAATATCCACAGATGTACACAACAACAAGCCTTTACTATGAAATAACATCTCAAATGCTATATGTTTTTTTTCCTTTTCATTTGTTGGTTGTTAGCAACAATTGCTGAAAACCTTCTTCTTCCTTATTGACATTTTTTTTTCAATGTCCCGCCCCTCACATGGTAAACCCATCAATTGTTTTACATCTTCCCGGCGGATGTGAAGTGACCTCCCTCGAATCAAAACATTATTAATTGGAGGGTCAAATGTACACATAAACTAACCACATAAATCTTAGGGATTTATGAGCAGCATATGTTAACTAACTTATCAAATTCAACTTTCTTTAGCTGCTCCATCCTATCTTCTATATTCTTCACATTTTTGCACACTTTCATAAACGAATTTGGAGCACAGTGAGTCAAGAATGGAACCACATATTTTGTCCCTTTTGCCTGACTTCTTAAA
The DNA here is from genome assembly GCA_963242795.1 of Inga leiocalycina. Taxonomy (NCBI): domain Eukaryota; kingdom Viridiplantae; phylum Streptophyta; class Magnoliopsida; order Fabales; family Fabaceae; genus Inga; species Inga leiocalycina. Next base: position 10,916,480 of record OY725329.1, on the reverse strand, counting down.
TTCTTCACCCTCACCCTATATGCCTCCTTCTCCTCATCTTTCAATGTGTTCCAAGCTGTACCAGTATTATTACTGTCAAGCATAGGCATCAACCATTCATAATCTTTATCTATTAACACACATTAACAAACAGACAGAGATAGAGAGATCATAATTGCATTCATCTGGGTAAGAAACAACATAACACATATTATGAGATAAATTCTTCACGCTCACCCTATATGCCTCCTTCTCCTCATCTTTCAATGTGTTCCAAGTTGTACCACTATTATTACTGTCAAGCATAGGCATCAACCATTCACAATCTTTAGCCATTAACACACATTAACAAACAGACAGAGATGGAGAGATCATAATTGCATTCATCCGGGTAAGAAACAACATAACACATATTATGAGATAGGTCCCTTATTTGTACTATCCTAGGACTAATAGTCATTAACTCCCTTAAACATAACTAGCCTATAACTAATTCTACTTACAATAAGTTTAATGTTATTTACATAACACCAAGTGTTGAAAATAGCATCAAAGTCAATATGATGAAATAGATAGTCTCATTATGTTACCTACATTACTCATTTTTAGTAACACCTATAATTTTTGCATACTAATCGTAGACTTTGGGATTTGAGAACAAAAGTCAATATGCTAAGTGTTTAGAAATAACTACAACTCCATGATTAAAACAAAGCATTATGCTATGTAGTGTATAACAGACATAAAAAGATAACTAAAAGTGATGAGACAGTAAATCGAGGCATCTCAAATAATCTTGGGTACATGATTTTGTTAAATTTTAAAATCAGATATGCAAACAATAAAAGGAGAATAACAGTCAAAGATTCCCAATATGCTTCAACTTTTCGGACAAGAATATGTGTGTGTGAGTGTCAATCCCCTGTTTCAAAATCATATTCCAACTTTAGGAACTATCTTCCACCTTTACAACATACATTTTTTCATATAAATAATTGCTAACTATCCAAAAGTGACAAGTGGCAATTAGTACTTTTGTCTAGGCTGAACCTAATGCCAAATTAACTTCCTATATTAACCAATCTTCTGCTGGAACCACTAAAAGACAGTAATATCCAACGCAAATAGCGGCATTAATAGAACACCGATTACCAACATTAACATACTTCCAAAAATCAATTCTTTCCTTAACCGGTGTTTTACATCAAAACAGGGGTTGGGTGTTCAAACATCACAGACAAATTTTATATATATATATATATATATATATATCAAGCTCATACCCATTGATTCATACTTGAAACCCAACACTATAGGAGCACATAATCAGTAAACTAGATTATAAAAAAGTCCCTGGCCTTCAACGTTATTTATAAACCAACATCTATACCCCCAAAAACAAGAACCCCGATTCGGCCATCACAGAGCAGCAACACACAGAGAAAGCAAAAATTGGAATCTAAAAACCACCTTCCTTAACCACGTATTTCCCCAACTTAATTCCAAAATTCAATCTTTTGCCCCAATCCCAAACTAGTAGCAACCGAAGAGGTTAAAGGTGGATAGGGATTTCGAAGACTCACCGGCAATGACGAACCCTGTGGCTTTGGAGAAGCAACAGACGCTAGGTGTTGGGAGGACCGACGCAACCTAAGGCTTCAGAGGAACAATGGATTTTAGGTTGTGGGATGACCGGCCGACATTGGTGCTGCGGAGGAACACCGAAGGCTTAGCCACTGGACCGTGATGGACGCTTGGCCACAGGAGGATCCACTAACGACAAGTCGAATGGCACTCAGGGAGAAGCAGAGTGGCACCGAGGGAGAAGCAGAGCGTGCAAATGGGCAATTTTGATTCGCCGGAATATTTTTGACAAAAAAAACAATGGTAGAGTTTAAAATCCTTGAGGGCGATTTTGTCAATGGACATTGGGAAATAATCACAGAAAAGTTTCTAAGGGCTTTTCTGATCATTGACTTTTCAAAGGGCCTTTTTTGGTGTTTTCTTTGGTCCTTGGGACCTAGGTGTCATTTTCCCATTAAAATAGTTGTTTTGTATGGCAAAAACGAGAAGAATAATATTTAGAAAAATATAAAATAAAAATTGAAACTCTAATTCAAGAAAAAATATGTATCACTAATAAAAAAATTAATGAGGGCAAGAGTTATCCTCTAATAAAAATGTAATATTTGAACTATTAATGCTCAATCATCTCAAAAATATATTTAACATAAATGATGACAATTTTATATTATTAATGCTCAATTAACCCAATAAAATGCATATAAAAAAATTAACCCAAGAAAATAGGTAAATGTTATATAAATAATGTCATTTCTATTTTTATATATTTTTAAATATTATTCTTCTAGTTTTTTCCATACAAGTAAACTATTTTAATTGACAATGATAGTAAAAAATTTAATAAAATTATTAAAGTACCATCGTGAGGTGTATTTATTATAAATCAAAATTTTAAAAGAGTTAAATTTAAATTTTGAAATGTCAAGGGGTGGTTACTTGCAATTGTTTAAAGTTCGGAGGGTTTATGAAATTATTAATTTACACAGGATACCACATAGGATGACACATGCCATCTCATAATATGATATGACAATTTCCGTTAAAAAGATAACAGTCACTTAATGGTAAGGGGTTAATAGTTAAAAAAAATGAAAGGTTATAAGGGTTAAATTTAAACTTTAAAATATTGGGGTTTATATGCAACTGGTCCAAAGTTTATGGGGTTTGTACAATTTAGCCTTTTTCTTTTAAATCTCATTTAAATTATTTTCAGAAAAAAATCCCTTAAAAATACCTTATCAACTTCAAAATCTTCAACATGTTTGGTCGATTTTATGGGAGAGAATTACACATAATCCTAACATAATAGATTGATTATGTCTTTTGATTGGGCTTATATAATATAAAGAGGATTATATTTTATAATCCTGATGATTATACTGTTAGGACTCATGAATGGGAATACAAATACAATGTAATCGAGTGAAAAAGACATTATTACTATTATAATTTTTTAAATTAAGCAAAGTGCCCACCCATAAACACTGTTAAATATTAAATAATTACTACCATTAAATATTAAAAAATTAATTAATAATATAGAAATTTTTTAAAAAAATAACCCCAATAAAAAAATTATATTCCATTGTTAAAAAATATTCAATTTTGGTTCCCTCTGAAATGTCCCACCAAACAGCTGCCATCATTGAAAAATTTAAATTTTCATTTTTCCTCGCTCTATTTTTCGCGATCCAAACACACCCTTAGAATAAATGAATTCTTACAACAATTTACTAATTTTATAACATAATTTACTAATTACTACACTTCAATGAATTTTTACTACCCTTATAACATAGTTGGCAATATTAATAATTATAAAACTAAAAAATATTAATAAGAATTTTATTCTATTTTCTAAAATAAATTTATTATTATAATTCAAATTTTATAATTATAAAATAAAAAATTCAATTTAAAAATAGTTCATATAATATAATTAACGTAAACAAATGATACTACAAATAATACTATTTTTATTAACACCATTTACTGCTACTTTTAATTATTTTCAGAATTTTTTAAAAAAGCTTTTTTTATAATAATATTTTAATAGAGCTTTTAATCCAAGGACTTTATGAAAGTATGGAAGTAACGGTGTATAAAAAACAGCAAAAAAATAAAATAAAAAAGGTTGTATCAACAAAGAAAAATAAATAAGGCCTTTTTTTTAATCTATATGCTATAAAGAGAAAAGAATAAAACTTACATTAAGTGCCTTATATCCTGTGCAACCAAATCACCAATTAGCATGTGTCATCTAGAAGCATGTTTGTTTCAACTTATAAAAACTTATAAGTTGCTTTTTACGTAAATCGAGACACAACTCCTCTCACATACTTACTTCGTATACCGTAAATCACTATTAAAAAGTAACTTATAAGCAATCGAATCGCTCAACCAAACATACCCTAGATCTTTTTTTTAACGCATCATTATTAACGCCGTTAACTAGTTGCCCTCTCCACTCTATCTCCATTCTTTTACTGCTGCAAATCAGAAAACTTGAGATAGAAGGCGCTGTGGGGAATTGCTGATTCAGAAAAAGTAAATGGGACAAAGGCAATCACCAAATAAAAAATGGGACAATGGCAAGAAAAGGACAAAAGCAAGGAAAAAAACACCATATGTCGTTGATTCAGAAAAAAAAAAGTGCAGCGACTATTTACTCACGAGCCATGTGGGTGTCGAGAGTGAATTCTTGCACGGAGATGGAGATGCAAAACAATAGATTGATCGTTCATGAAATTTAATGCCCTATTTGATAGTTGGAATTGGGGTAAATGGATATAGAAATGGAATTGATTTCCATGTGTGAGTGTGTTTGGTACACAAAAATGGTAATGAAATTGGCTTCCATGTGGAAACCAATTCCCTCAAAATTGATGGAATTGGGCTCCATCATATAACCCATGAAATTGTGAAAAATTCTATGGAATTTTAGTTTTGCCCCTCATTCTTCATCTTCTCTAAACCCTAACTCCATCACCTCATCACTGACCTCCAACCACCTGCGACGAAGACTCATCCTCCTAATGGATCTCTGGCGATGGCAACAAGATCCACACACCTCCTTCATAGATCGACTGATATTCAACTTTCAGGTCTAGATCTTCGATTCTTCCCCATTCTTTGTCTTCTCCTTATCTTTCTCTAGCAACCTTCAACATCAACGTGAGATGTGGGGGTTCGATTAACTTGTGGTGAAGTTCTGCCATTTCATCAATGACGATGGTGATTGGGATCTTGGTACCTTCCATTGATTTTTTTTTTTTCAATTTCGATGCTCAGGTTGTGGAGAACCGCAACTTTGACTTCAAGCTCATCACCGACAAAGACCCACTTCGTCGCAATCTCATTCTCGATTTGAACAAAAACATAACAAATAGAAAAAGATAGATCAAGGATGGACATTTTTTTTAAGTTTCGATGCTATTGATTCAATTTTATTTTTCTGGGTATTCAATAGAAGCTTTTGACTATATGAGATTTCATCCGGCCCACATAGCCAAGTTTCGTAGGTATGGGATTTTGTGGAACATTTTATTATTATTTTTAATTTAGAGGGGCATTTGGGCTTTTCATGTAAAAATTATATCTTATTTTCATGACATACCAAACACACTTTTAAACATAATTTCCATATCCATATTCATTTCCGCATTTATCTAAATCAATTCTGCGTACCAAACGGGCAGTAAACAAAGATGGAGAGGAATGATATTGATTGTTGTGGTCTCAGCCACAGTTACTGGTTTGTTCTCTCTGGTTGCAGCAAGAAAAGAATGGAGATGGAAAGAGCGGAGATGGAGCATCTAATAAATAGCATTAATGCTGAAGCATTAAAAAAATCTAGGTGGCACATGCTAATAGATGAATTGGTTGCACTGGATATAAGGATGGAGATAGGTCAAGCCCTTATAGGGGCTTATAACTTAGCTTACATAAAGTCTAGCCTCGCCTATTTAGTAAATAGGCCAAGCTTATACTCAGGCCTATTGCCAAGCTAGACTTATTTAGATAAACAGGTTAGTCATATTTTTATAAGGCCTAGCCTACAAGCTTACAAGCATTGTCTATTTAATTTTTTTTAATTTATACTATTATATAAGTATATATAATATCATCTAAATAATTTTAAAATTATTTATAAATTTACCAACTTAACCTTAATTCTAAGTTTTACATCACATCATCATTACACTGTACTCTTACTTTCGCATCAATCATTCATCCTTACCTCTGTTTTTTCTATGCATCGTCAACTAAAATATAATAACTGTTATGAGTTTATTTTAGTGCCAAATGAAATATTATAATCATAGTAGGAGGACTTTGTCCCAATTTATGAGTGAAGAGTAAAAGTGGTAAAATCTAGTTTTACATGTTGCTTGTTATTCGTAGTCAATTTGAAAAAATATATCTTTTTTGTCAATAGACGATCAGTTTTTCTTATTCATATTTGTTCGGATAATTGTTGTCACTAAACATTCTTTTTTTTTCCTTACTAAGCCCTAATATTAAGACAAGAATGGATGTTAGACCATTACTTCAAAAAGGGGGCAAAGTAGCGCATGTTTTGTAGCTCTTCGTTAAAGAAGCGCTACAACTTCTTCTTCTTCTTATTTTTTTTTTTTCAAAAAAAGTTGCCTACTGTAGCATTTGTGTCTGCTCAGGGGCCTTATATAGAAGGTGAATTAATTTTTTCAAAAAAATAGTGATCTTCTATACACTTGCTTACAAAAGGACATCAGTAGCTGTAGAGCTTGCGTCGGAAGATCTTAATTTTTTTTTTTTGAAAAAATATCCTACAAGTAAGGATTGTCTCCTTTTTCTAAAAAAACCCTAACTTCTAACTTCATTCCCCAGCCACACACTAGCCTACACCACTTTCACTCTCACCACTTCACTCTCTCACTAAACCCAGTCCCTCTCTCCCTCCCTCCCTCCCTCTTCACTTAATGCTTCCCCACTCCCTCTCTCCCTCTTTCCTTCACTTTATTCCTTTTCTACGTCCTTACTCCCTCTCTTTTTTTCTTCACATTTTCCCTCTTCTTTGTCCCTACTCTCCATTTACCTTGCTCCTTTTTCATTTCCTATGTCTATCCCCACTCCCCATTTCCCTTGTTCTCTTATAACTCAAAATCAAATCTCATTCTTTTTTGTTTTATCTATCCTATTTTCCTCTTTATACTGGTTTTTTTTCAGGTGGTGTTTGAAGTTTGAGCTCTTTTTGAAGTTTCAAATTTCTAAACTCCCAATACATTGTAAGTTTTTAAAATTTTTTTTAAGCTCACAAATTTAATTTTTATTAGTAGCATATAATTTAATTTTCTCAATGTATTTTTTATATTAATTTTATTTTGAAATCTGAAAAAATATTGTCATTTATATATATTGAAAATTAAGTGAGAGAGAATTAATTGTTAATATAGGATATGTATATGAAAATATGTAGTAGTTCATACTTTTTTTATTTATTCTTTTTTTTCCTCTTTGAACTGTTTTTTTGTTCATGTGGTGTGTTGAAATTTGAGCTATCTTTGAAGTTTTAGATCTATAAGCTCGCAATATATTGTAATTTTTTATTTTTTAAAATTAAAAATTTAATTTTATTAATAGCATATGTTTTAATTTTCTCCATATATTTTTTATATTTATTTTATTTTGAAATATGAAAAAATATTGTCATTTATATATGCTGAAAATTAATTAAGGTAGAATTAATTGTTAATATAGGTTATATATAAAAATATGTAATAGGACAGTAATATGAAAAAGTATATAATTTTTTTAAAAACATAATACTTGTGTAGGTGTAGCGCTTGTGTAGTTAGATTTTTTTTTAAACTTCCTATAGCGCTTGCATCGCAAGACAGATTTTTTTTCACTTGTTGAGCAAGCGTTACAACAAGTATTATTTTTTTAAAAAAATAAAAACAAGCTGTAATGCTTATGAAAGTGCTACAACTTGTTTTTGTAGTGATGGGTGGCGCTTTTCAAGTGCCAAAAATATTAAAAAAAGATGTGCCTCAGATTCCATTTTCTGTAGTAGTCAGCCTTTAAGACATAATATAGGATTGTAAATAAGCGTGAATGATTATATATAAATTTAAAGGTATAGGCTTTAAAGGTTATTCAAAGACCTACATTTTAAATAGGTATTTAAATAAGCTTCAGGTCTTTTGAAGGTTCAGGCACATGCCTAAAAAAACTCTACATATAAGTTAGGGCTCAGGCTTGGACTTTGAATCTCTATTGCAGGCTTAGACCTATTTAGGTAAAGCTTACCCTAATTTAGCCTATTTCCACCTGTAATTGAATATAAGACACTGGATGTAAATTTTCTTCAAAAGAAAAACCTCTCCATTTACCATTTACCATTTACCATTTTTTTGGGTTAGAACTCCATTCACCATCTTTACCATTGGATAAACTTCCCATGGTTGATATTTAATAGTGCATTAAAACAATATCATTATATATTAAATAATGCAAACATCATAGGATAAAAAATTTTAAAAATAAAAAATGTTTTAATAAAAACTATGGCTTGAAAACTGTACGAGAACTTTGGATCACTATAAGCTTATGGTGGAAGGTAGTTTGACCACTACAATTAAAATGTAGCAGGAAGTTTGGAAAGCAATACAATTCTTTGTTCTTGACTAAGGGTTGCTATAAATACATTTTTCTCATACTTACAAAGAGGGAAATTTTGTAGCTGATTTTAGCCTTCCTATGGTGAGTTGTGCAGATTTGATGTTCTCATAGAGCCTAGAGCCTGTTTGGTAAAGCATTTTAGGCCAAAAACGCGCAGCAGTAAATGAGAACGTACTATGGTGGCTGTGATTTGGACCGTTTAGGAAAGCGGCTGACACCACTGAGCTTCTCCTACCAACGTAATTTTTGAAAGAAGCCCACGTTGCCTTGCTTTTCTCTCCCGCGGTGAGCACGGTAGCACCATTCTGAAAAAAATGCTTATTGCAGCACCATTCTATGTGCATTTGTGTTGTTTGGATTCCCAAAACCTCCCTACTCTTGAACTATTGATCAACGAACTATAGACTAACGATTAGCACTACATAAATATATGAATTGTTGGTTTTTTCAGCAAGCACGAGAAGAGAAATGGAAGTTATAGCACTTCCAAATCAAGGAGCTACAGTTTTGTTTACAGGAATAGAAATGAGAAAAGTAAAATCTATATGATGAATGAAAGATTCTTTTTTTTTGTTTTTCAAAATTAGAAAGATTCATCATGGGGTGATAAAAGAACACAAAGAAAGGAAGAAAAAGCATGATCACTCCAAACAAAGGCTTCTACTTCCTAGTACCTTTGAAGCTTCCCTCGTATTCTTATTATATTACTAATACAATTGTACATGATTTTTGCAAAGGAAGAAAAAGAAACCAACACTAGAGAAGGAAGAAAGGTTTGAAGACAACTAGCGTGCGTTTTGGGAATCAGAAGCTCTCCGGTGCCATCGGCGATCTCGGCACGTGCATCCCAATCATTTTGGCTCTCGTTTTGGTCAACAACCTCAACCTCACCACCACTCTCATCTTCACCGCCCTCTACAACATTGCCACAGGTTTGCTCTTTGGGCTTACCATGCCGGTCTAGCCCATGAAGTCCATCATTATCGTTGCCATGTCTGAATCACCTTCCCTTACGGGTGTTCAAATCCCGGGACGGGACCAGGATCACCCATTCCAGGTTCCCATCCCGGGTGGTAGCCGGGACGGGGAATTCATTCCCGGTCCCGGTCCCGGGAAATTCCCGGTATAACCGGGACCGGGAATTCCCAGTTTCAATAATATAATTATAATAGTTAAATTTTTTATAATTTAGTGTTTGAAGTGATTATTTAACACCTAATAAGGTCATAAAAATCACAAAAATTGAGCTAGAATTGAAGAATAATATATTATTATTATTATTATTATCATATTCATCATTTTTTTTATTATCTTTATATATTATATAGTTATGATTAGTAACACGATATATACGATTTAACTATAACTAAATATTTGATATACATTTGATCAAATGATAACTTAATTTATAGGGTAAAAAATACAAATATAAAAGAATAACTTATTTTTTAAGAAAAAAATAAAAATAAAACTAGGACCGGGAATTCCTTGTGATCCCGGTTCCGATCCTGGTCCCGGTCTCGATTTTTTTAGATCCCGATCCCGGTCCCAGTTCCAATTAGGACGGAAAATTTCCGGGATAAAATGTCCGGGACTGGGCTGAGACAACTAGGACCGGGACACTTTGAACACCCCTACCTCCCCTTGTTATCCCCCAAATAGTTGTCGCTGGCCTCTCCGTCGCCAGTGTTCTCCTCCTCCTCGGCTGCATTGGCCTCATGACCTTCGTCTACCGTTACGGCCCCCTCCCTGTAGTTGGCGGCGTCCAACTCACCCAAGGTCTCTAGTTCGCCTTCTCCGCCATCAAATACATTCGCTACTATCAAGACATTTCCACATCTAGATTAGTTTTTAATTTTTGTATTAATAATTTAACTATTTTTATTTTACCAAATTTGAATTTGAATTTTTCACTTCAATTATCACAATATATACAAATAATATATATATATATATATATATATATATAATATTTAATAATATATATATATATATATATACATGCTCTAGAAGTGCCACCTTATAAATGCTTTGACTAATTAAAATATAACATTTCATCTTACTTTAATCCTATATGGCAAATAAGTCATCAAAGAAATCCAAATTTTATGATTTTGAAAAACATAGAATTCTTAATTTAAAAAAAACAAAAACAGTAATTCCCTCCTATCATCCCTAAAATCATAAAATTTGAATTTCTCTAGATGATTCATCTACCATGTAGAATTAAAATAAGATAAATTATTATATTTTAATTGGTCAAAATACAAATGAGGTGGCGTTCATGAAATATATAAATATTTTTCTATACAGTTTTACTCTTAAAGAAGTCTTTTTAAGAAATTTCTGGCAAAAAAAAGAAGTCTTTTTTAAGAGATATATGTAAAGCAGAATGACGGAGAAGAAAAAATTTTAAAATTGTAAAATCTCAAATCATGTATTTTCTCTTAAATGAATTATGAATTGTTTATCAATTTTTTACAACAAATCCAATTTTAAGATTTTATAATTTCAAAAAAAATTTTGGGCAAAAGACAAAACGTGGTTAAATTTTAGTTCAGTGGAACACTGTGGGAGTGACTTGAAAGTAACATAAAAGTACGTAAGAAAATTATGTGGATTTTTATTTTAGATGCCATTCGGTCGGAATGCACTAAGCATTAATTCAGCGAAAAAGTTTTCTTTACGCAACGTAAGAGTAGCTTGTTTTCACAGAAATCAGTAATGATCAAAAGAAGGAGCTGCTAAATTTTCTCTCATACGAATGCACTAAGCATTAATTCAGCGAAAAAGTTTTCTGCGTGATCATAAATTTGTGAACAATCGTGCCAAGAAATCGTGGGCTCGCGATTCACTTCCGTCATCCACCATTGTACTTATTCGATAAAGAATCTTCTTCTTGCGAAGAAATAGCATCGGTTAAAATTTTTCGTCTTTTTCCGACTATATCAAACACCCACAATTCTGAGTTTTTCTTCAATCTTCTTCTCCCGTTGCGAATAACGTGGCAGAAGCATAACCAAGTAACCAACAAAGCCATTGCCGAACCGGACACGGCGAATCATTTGATAAGTCCGCAATTGATTGTATATAAAGTCTTCCTACTTCACCTATCTCAGTGACCCACCCATTATCACAGCCACAGAGAGAGGATAGAGTGAGAAAATGGCGGATGAGGAGAAGACTAACGGCGACGGCGATGGCGGCGAAACAGCAGGACATGGGATAGTGAAGGTGGACCCTAAGCCTGACAATGGATTTACTTCCAAAGCGATCGATTTTTTGGAGAAACTTCTGGTTAAGTTCATGTATGATTCTACGAAGCCACATCACTGGCTTCTCGGTAATTTCGCTCCCGTTTCGGACGAGACGCCTCCCACTAAGCATCTTCCAGTAAAAGGTTACCTCCCGGTGAGTACAAATTACAATTGGGTTTTGTATTACCCAATCTATTTATTGTTATTGAGTTATTCATTCACGTATTTGTTTCGTGTGGTGTGTGGTATAATATGATGTGCTTTGCTTGCTGAATTGTATAACCGACGTAAGGGAAGAACGTGAGCGATGGAAAACAAAGATTAATTAATGGATTGAGTTGTTATGTAATTATTTTATTTCGTTGTCCAGTTGACCGAGAGCAAATTTGATTATTTTTGTCGAATGAAAAAATTGACTGAACCGCTGTTTCCAACGTTTCTGAGTATTAATTAAAACTTCTACTGTTTCGTTGTATGCTGGTTTATGCGACTAGCTATGCTTAGTATGCCATCGAAACTTATGTGATTCAAGTTTACATATGGATGTTTAATCTGGGAAGATTCAATTATTGGTTATTGAGCTGCAGATTGGCGAGTTCTCATGATAACAAGAATACTAGTTGAAGATTCAAGTAGCTTGCTTGTCTGGAAATGAAAATGTTTGAAGCAGAAACATAGTTGAGGGTTGGCAATCGGAGGGCCTCTACTGTTTAATACTATTTCTTTGTTTGATAAGTTTGAAAGAGCTGTTCTCATAGTGTAACAAGCTGGAATTACTTCAAAGACATTACTGATTTTTTCTTTTTGGTCAAGACATGAATGATATTCATTAATACATGGAATGGAAAATGTCAAATAATTTACGAAGATGGAATTATGGAGAGACTTGCAAGTGAAAAATACAAGCATTGCATGGTTCATTCATGTGGAATCTGCTGGCTAACATAAGAATCCAACGAGCTGTTAAGAGGCTATTTTCCTGATTTATTCTCCACATGGCTTCACTTCAATGTTTCTTTCAAAGGAATAGGCCTCATGGTTATAAGAATTCTAAAAGGCTCTAGATTTCCCCAGATTTATGGGCATTGGCCATTGCCAAGTTATTCTGATCTCTGCCCCAGTTCTAGTTCTTGGTCCTCTTCAGTTTTTATCACTTGTGCAACAAGCTTTAATATCTGGATTGCATGTGAGTGACTGACAACATTTTCCAGTAATATGCTCTGCCTCTGATGACATGCCAGTGAATTTCAGGATTGTTTAAATGGAGAGTTTGTCAGGGTGGGACCTAATCCTAGGTTTGCTCCTGTGGCTGGATATCACTGGTAATGTTTTGTTTTTGTGCACTGAACCATATATTCTCAGTTGGGACATATGGCACAAATCTAGGCGGAAAATGCAAATGCTAGTGCTCTAGATATGCTGCCTGAATGATTTCATCCCCCCCCCCCCAAAACCCAAAAAAAAAATTGACTCTTTTGTGGGGATTAATGGGACTAACATGGAACTATTTAGTCTGTCTCAATGAAAATATTTATTCTGAAAATGGAGTTTTATTTTTATACCTTGTTTCTTCCCTTTTGTTTGCAGGTTTGATGGAGATGGGTATGTGATTCTCTTCTCATACCCTAACTTACATTTTCTCAGTTTGTTGAAGAATTGGTTTTTCCATGATACTAGTGCTGTCACATTTGATCTACAGCAGGACCAATAGCTTTATTTGCTGAATCTTTATACTGCAATAACTAGGGGATACTGCTGACCCATAAACCTCAATCATCATGTCATCTTTTGTGGCTTAATGCTTTATTTTACTGCTAACTGGATTACCCGTGTTCAGCAACATCAATAAGATATGTATGAAATAATTCAAAATTTCTAGACCTTTTTTTTTTGGTATTATTGATCATAGCTTAATCGCTAATGATTTTGCTGGTTCAGTTTGAATTGCATAATTCAATTCTCCAGGAAGTGAATACTCGTATTGTTCATTGTACCTTAGGTTTTGCCCCTTTCTTTTTCCCACTTGCTTTATTCCATTTGAGGCAATCATTGAGTTCTGATATTAACTCCTTTTACTTTGCTGGAGGTAAATTGATCCCTGATTAATGAGTAGAATTACAGATGATGATATTCTCAATAAGTACTAATCAGGGTTCTGTTTTTCTGTGAGTATTTGGCTGTATTTGGAACATTTCCAGTCATCGAAATTCAAAGAAATGATTCGTTTTCACATTGTATGACATGTAAAAAGATTTGACTTGTTGTCACTGGCTTGTGCTTTCTGAACTGTGTTGAAGCCACGATAATCATGTGGTCTTTTTTTAAAAAATTATCCCTTCCTTCCTTCCTTTCTTTGTTTTTTTTTTTGAATAAGTTGTTCAATTTTTTGCAACTGGATAGGATTTTCCTTGGGATGTGTTACTTAAACAGTGTCAAGTTCCAAATTAATGTGACTGTGAATCAGCTGAACGGACTTCTATTAGCTAGATTTAGTTTCTTGAATTAATTAACTGTTTCTAGTTGCACATCCGCTTTTGAAAGTGAGCAGGTCATTGTATGGTTAAAATTGTAGTCATATCTTCTTAACAATTGAGTAGTCAATGATGCTGTTTAGAGTCTTTATTTTGGCATTTGGTCCTCCCATTCTGATTCATGTCACCGAATCGCAGAATGATCCATGGCTTGCGTATCAAAGATGGAAAAGCAACTTATGTTTCCCGATTTGTGAAAACATCTCGTCTCAAACAAGAAGAATATTTTGGTGGTTCTAAATTTATGAAGGTATAACAATAAATTATGTTCATGAGCATTTTAAATTTTATCCTTTGTAGTGTCCTGAAGTGTGTTTGAACAGAGAGCGACTACTTTGAACTGCACAGACACTAATGTGAGACAAAGGAAAGGAGAGAGAAAGAATAGGGGGAGAATTTAGAGAGATAAAAGAGGAGAAAGGAGATTCAGTAGAAACCTCAATATTACTCAAGTCTGATAAATATGTTGATTGAAAGTAACTAGAAATCCTTCAAAGGCAAACCCAACTTAGGACAGAACTAATATCGTAAATTATTATAAACCCAAAAGATGTCGATTTATTAAAATGCTTTAACATCCCAAATTACTTCAAATTTGGTAACTCAATTACTGATGGTCTTTGATGCAAAATGTGTACTTATACCATTCACTCTTACGATTTACAAGTCTTTAATTGCTTCTAAATTCAAGTTGGGCTTTTGTATGTAGAGTTAACAAAAACTGATCTAGAGTTTCTGGAGAGGCTTAAAAAGTTAACATGAATCCTCTTTTTTATGCAAAAAAGTAGAGTTCCGTAATGGCCTGGATGCCACATGATTTTTCCATACTTATTATCTGTCTTTCACTTCCTTGTATGCCCTCATTCGCATCTTTTGCCTGTTCTGGTAATTTTCTTTTATTTATTTATTTTTTGTGGTTGAAAAGATTGTTGATATTTAGTGCATTGAAGAGTGTAAACCTCCTTAGCTTTGTCAGAACCCAAACCCCCTTCTAAAACGAAAGTTAAAATGGGGAAGCTTAGTGAAATATTACTTACTATTGATATAGATGTTTGTTTTAGATTCCCAGCTGTAACATCTTTTTATGTCATTTTTCAGATTGGAGATCTTAAAGGTTTTTTTGGACTTATTATGGTTAACATGCAAATGTTAAGAGCTAAACTGAAAGTACTAGATATGTCTTATGGACAAGGAACAGGTAACTTCTGTTGCCTTGCATCCTTTTAAATTCAAGGTCCTGTGGAACTGTAAAAAATCTGAATAAGTATTTCTGTTACAATTTCAGAGGTTTTCTTAACATATTCCTTGTTTGAGGATTTTATAGGCGTTAAATTATGTTTGAGTTCCTCTTCAGTGTGGATGCCATAGAAAGTATAGTATATGCATATTATCCATCTGTTAAGCATTCCCTCATTAGATTGTCTTTATATTGTACCAGCTAATACGGCTCTTGTATATCACCATGGGAAGCTTCTAGCACTCTCTGAAGCAGATAAACCTTGTAAGTATAACTTCTATCTGTTAATTTTCTGAGAAGTATGTAGATGCTGATTTCATCTGAAATTTCATTGAATAAGAGCAGAGATTGAAAACTTTGATTAGGTGTCTCTTTAAGCCAACTTAATTAAGGTCTCTAAGGGTTCTTTCTTACTCAAGGGATTAAACTAATTAGTGCTTATTGATTCCTTATAAAGTGGGAAAGTTATTTATTTATTTTTGGCAGATGCCATTAAAGTTTTTGAAGATGGGGATTTGCAAACTCTTGGCCTACTGGACTATGACAAGAGATTGAACCATTCCTTTACTGCTCATCCAAAAGTTGACCCGTTTACTGGTGAACTCATCATCAAATCATAAATTTTTAGTCTGATTTTGTGAAATAGGTTTATAAAACAATAATATCCCTGCATGCAGGTGAGATGTTCACATTTGGCTATTCACATACGCCACCATATATAACTTACAGAGTGATCTCAGAGGATGGATATATGCATGATCCTGTACCTATAACAATATCAGAGCCCATCATGATGCATGACTTCGCCATCACAGAGAATTATGCAATATTTATGGATCTTCCTTTGTATTTTAGACCAAAGGTACTGCAGCCTTTTCACTTTTATAATTTGTCATGGATGATGATACAGAAATGAGTCTTCCATATTTCTCTCATCTACTACTTATCAAAATAATAAAAAAAAAAAAAAGTCCTTTGCCTTGCTTATGTGCTTTGGTGTAATAGCTTTAAATAAAACATCTATAATGGTATGATGCTAGTATGACACCAAGAATGATCGCCAGCATGAATTTTACTTTTACAGAGAAAATAATAAGCGTCATGATTGTTTTTCTGAATTCAAATTTCAAAGTATGAACTATTAAGTGGTGTGTGAAGAATAGAGATCTTAAATGTTGATGATATTCTTCTGCATTTTTTTGTTTTGTTTCTCTAGAGTAGCGATTGAAGTGGTTTATAAAACTTGGTTTGTTGAATGAAATCTATTTTTTTTTCAGGAAATGGTGAAGGAGAAAAAGATGATATTCTCATTTGATCCAACAAAAAATTCTCGTTTTGGTGTGCTTCCTCGATATGCCAAGAATGAGATGCAAATTAGATGGTTTGAGCTTCCAAACTGCTTCATATTTCACAATGGTGTGTTTATTTGTCCCTGTTTCTCCTTTACAAAAAATTCTTGATTGATGTCCTGTGATTATGATTCTGTAAAATTTGCAATAAACATTGAGTGTATTGTAACAGAATTTAAGTTCAGGCTTCAGCATGATGGATTCTCCCATCAAGCCTGTGGGACGTCTCAATTAATGGATAGCTATGTGGAAGTTTAACATTTCTCGCAGTATATGCTTAGCACTGTATATGAGAAGAGGATAAGTTTCATACGGATTTAGGCCGTGAATGATTATTGGCTTTTAGAGATTTTTGTGCATATGAAACTGGCTTGTATTGGGGACATTTTACTATCACATGCGAAACATTATTAAAAAAAATCAAATTACCAATATGCATTTAACGTCTTTAATTATCATTGGTGGTTCAAATCTCCTTTATAATCTTTTGTATGAATCTTCTGTTCTAGCTAATGCTTGGGAGGAGGAGGATGATGTCGTTTTGATTACCTGCCGTCTCCAGAATCCAGATCTAGACATGGTCGGTGGTGCTCAGAAGGAAAAGCTTGATAATTTTGCAAATGAGCTGTAAATAGCCTCAATCCTATTTGTCATTTCTGGAACTCTAACTACTGGACAAGTTGTGCTTCGTCTTATATGTTCATTACTGTCTTAGGTATGAAATGAGATTCAACATGAAAACTGGTCTCGCCTCACAAAGGAAACTATCAGCATCTGCTGTAGATTTTCCCAGAGTAAACGAAAGCTATACGGGCAGGTAAGTTTATCTCATCTGTTTTGGGAGAATTAAGGGTATTCATAGGCTTAAATGAGGAGAGGAACTTCTGAGTAATGAAAATCTAGAACTATTCTGAACTTGTCCATTAACCTTGTGGTTGTAATTTTCAGTATCCATCCTTTTCTTTTCTTGTGTGTTCAAGGCGATAAAAATGTAGCAATGCTCTCATGCGTGATTTCCTAATAATATTCTGAGATAAAATTAGGACAGTGAATATAAGTAATGTTTGTTTTCCATCACCTGTATTTACTGTTTGCATTCTCAAAATCAGGAAGCAGCGATACGTTTATGGAACCATATTAGACAGCATTGCAAAAGTGACGGGGATTATCAAATTTGATCTGCACGCCGAACCAGATTCTGGGAAAACAAAGCTTGAGGTTGGAGGAAACATTCTGGGCATCTATGACTTGGGGCCAGGGAGATTTGGTTCTGAGGCTATTTATGTCCCCCGTGTGCCTGGCTTCAATTCCGAGGAAGATGATGGATACTTGATATTTTTTGTGCATGACGAGAATACAGGGTACAACTTTCCTCTTTACCCTGAACAGAGTGATTTTAGGGTCCGTTTGGTACATAATGGGAATGAGAAACTCTTGCTTATATATGTGGGAAGCTCTCTTTTCAAGAAAATCAATTTGCTATTGATAAAACATAATTAAAATACTTTCAGCCATCCTTTTCCTTTTCCTGTAGTCTCTTTTCTATGTACCAAATGCAGTATCAATGGCTTTATTCTTATCTGGGGCTGGGACAGCTCCCTCTGCTTTAAAATTTTTTGTTGCATATGATGAAATTTTGTTTTCCATTTTTGGAAGAAGAAAGTCTAAGAATGAATTTTAATTGCAATACCGCAGAAAATCAGCAGTGCATGTCGTCGATGCAAAGACAATGTCAGCTGATCCTGTTGCAGTTGTTGAATTGCCACATAGAGTTCCATATGGTTTCCATGCCTTCTTTGTGACACAGGTTAGTGTCAATCAACTTGTTTATCCTTCATATCACTCAAGTTCATTCTATCTCCCACTTGACCAGTTGACCCTTTCTCCTTACTTCTTTGATTTCAATGAGAAAAGTTGGTAAAGCTTCAAAGAATGTGCTTGAGACAGAATTTGAGAAAATGGATTTTGACAACCAAGAAAGTTTTCAGATAAGATATTATGTTAGCTAATGAGCTTTAAGCTTTGTGGTATTTAAGTGTGTTCAATATCAAATCAAAATGGCCTAAAATGGAACAAAACTGCAAATTCAAGTCCAAATTCTTCATGTGCATGTCAAAACTGATTAAGGGCCCGTTTGTTTAAGATTGTGCAAAAGTGTTTTTGGTGAAGTTATACAAGAGGAAGTTGTTTGGATAACCTTTAAACTAATCATAAAAGTTCAAAAACATGTTTAGTTTAGGGTTCCCTCATGGTCCCAACAACTTCCTCATGTTTAACTTGACTAAAATCACTTTCTTTTATTATAATCTTAAATAAACTGGCCCTAGATCAGTTCAGTTCTGGTTCGGTTCCCGGGCTTTCAAGTTAAAACTGAACCTTGAGTTTCTCAAAGCAGAGTTTTAGCATGATGCAGTATTGGGTATATCACTTTGCTACAAGTTGCTTAATTTTCTGGTTAGATTCATAGGATCTGGCAAATCTGCACAAGTGATTGAAGATAGCCCAAGTAATATGTTAGCTATGATACCTCACTAGGGGCGACAATAATACTGAAATCCCGGCGTACCACGACTTTTGGGTTTTCCAACTTAAAAATCACGTCACAGAACACAATGCATATTTAAGAAACAATTTTACCCTATTTTGCAAATAGCTATGTTTTAGACTTAGTTTTGTACTGAAACCTTAAAAAATTAATAAATTGGTTTTAATGACCCAATGAAGGATTACGCAGTAGATAACAAATTAAAATTTTAATTCAATATGTAATGATCTGATACCTGATGAGAAAATATGAACCTCAATATAACTCTAATTTCTAAGCACATAACTTGTGTCAACTTCAGTTCCTTGATGATATACAAAAGTTGTAATTAGACATGAGTTGGCGAAAGTAATATTTATATATATATATATGCTATATATATTTTTATGTTTGCCCCCTCTTCTCTTATATTTGCTTTTCTAATAAGAAGTCATGGTTCTCTTCACAGGAACAACTGCAAGCACAGGCAAAACTCTGAGAGTTTTAACTTGTAACAGAAGATAATGCATCTCCTGCTGCCTCTGTACTCTGTTTTCACATCCTTCTCATTCACAAATTTGATTGTTTGATATATATATATATGTATATATTTTCACTGACAGAACTTATACAGTGCAGACTCGTATGTTACAGAACTCTGTCTTTGATAGTTCAGTTCCCAACTCTTATGTATAGAAAAAATTTAGTTTAAGAGGGACCTATGTTTTACTCTCAATATTTTTAAGAAAGATTAGTTTGTGCGACTAATAATGGACATTCTTAATCTGTGACCAAAAAAGTTTAAAAGAAAAATTGGTGTGGCTATCGTCTTAAGTCCCACATCGGTTAGGAGGACGATTTCAAAAGGCTTTATATTTAGTAGAAATAGCCTAGCATTGCAACTCAGACCACGGAGTGATGTGAGTGGGTCGCTATGCTAAACGCGGACTCAGGAAAGTCCCCGGGCCCAGTCTGCAGAGATGCAGCATCGGAAACGATGTCGTTGGAGCACGGAAATTTATCCCCCTTACGGGTGATGGGCTGAGACGCGTGTGGAGCTCAATAATTTCCGGCCCAACAATTTGGCCAATTTACACAGTCATTCACATGGTCCCCTGTGGACTAACAGAACGGGGCTTACATCTTCGTGGTCGCTTTCTTTTTATCCCAGTCACAGTCCCACAATTATCCTAATCACAATACATAGACGCAGATGATTACCTTCGTAGGGATATGTTTGCCGGTTGGCATTTTACGAAAAAGATAAAGAAATTAAATAAATTATTTTAAAGTAAGGTTATTAATCTTGGATCAGTTATTGATCTAGTTGGGGTAGTGGTTTAAGGTAACGTAAGTCAGATCGGAATCAAATCGGAGTTAACATGATGTCAGATTAGTTAGGAAATGAGCTTGAACAATGCTTAAATGGGGTAAATGCTAATTGCAATACTAAGTTTTCAATTGTAACATCCCCAAATTTTAATATTAAGTTTTAAAGTTAAGTAAAATTTAATTATTGACGAGACTGAGGTATCAAGGGGCTGAATTTGAATGTTTGAAATTTAGATAGTATGACAATGACGGGAAATTATATCTCTATCTCTGGCCTTTTCAAATGATTTTGGAATTTGAGAATTTTTAAGGATCAAATGATAATGTATTTTACTAATTCTTTTTGTATTTGAAAGTAATCATCTCAAACTTTTTATAGAATATTAATTTGTAATGTTTGAAAATATGTAAAATTAATTATGAATTTCTGAAGCCATGCAGTTTTCAATAATCACTGGACTGGTCAAACCGAACCTATTAAGTGACCGATTCCCCAGTTTTCTGGTCAAACCAATCATTCTGGTTGGGTTTTAATACCCATGCTTTAAAATATTTATATCCATCATTTTTCTTCAAACTAATTACTTGATTTATGATATTATATATAATCTAATGATACGCAACATACATTATAATTAAATAATTTCTTTAACTTCCTTAATCTTTCAAAAAAAAAAATTAACTTACACTATAAAGAGTACAGGTATCAAATTTTGAAGTCCTTTTACGTGGTAATTTGATTTTCAAACATAATTACTAGTAAATAGGAATTGAATTTGTTATTACTGGGGTCATTTAATTAAATTAATAGAGAAAAAATAAGTAAATAAATCCAATAATATTTATATTTGATCGAGGCTTTGTTGATGACTCGATAATTCCTATTAAAAAATGCTGCAAGAAACGCAAGCTGCACACTCAGTAAGCAAAAAAAAATTTTAATTAACACACACACAGGTCCTAATAAAGCATGTGGGTGGGGAGAAAAAAGAAATGGTACAGTAAGGACTAAGGAGGTAAAAAAAGAAGAGACTTAAAATCAAGTCAGTAACAATTAAATCCAGATTGATTCAAATGTCTATTTCGGGGGACAAGTTCAGAAACCATAAAAGAGCTATTATTTCACTTCATCTTTCATATATTTAACAATAAACCAAACCAAGGGGAGACCAATCAGTGTGATCTCAGCCCCTTTAACCAAAGTAACCAAGCCAAGAATGAGTTGCCTGTGGGGGTGGATTTCCTCCTTTCTTGATGGAAGAGAAGCCTTCAGCCTCTTCACCTGCTAAATTTGATACTTCCATTAGACTAATAATGAAACATGCAAGTATACAAAAGAAAAATGATTATAAGCCTAATGATTATTGAGGACCAACAAGCATTCGGTCCCAATGGAAGGGGCTTTATCCACTTAAGCACAGCGTCTCAAGTTTGAATTTGAGTATGAGCGGAAGTACAATAGCCACCCCTAATTAAGTCTGACAATGCTCGAATATGACCCAATCAGGTAGCCATATTAAAAAAAATGATGGGTTAATACTGAATACAATATTTAGTTCCTCAAATTTGCTCTCATTTTGGTGTTAGTTCCTCAAAAGACAAAATGGTCCTAGTAGTTATTAAATTATAGAGACCGATGTTTTAAACGAAATGAAACTTGAGGGACTAAAACCAAAATGAAGGCAAACTTGAAGGACCAAAGATTATATTAACTCAAAAAAGATTGTTGACGATATATAATGGAAAATTAGAATCAGTTAATTATAAGCCTAATTGGACCCCAAAGGCCAAAAAAATAGCCAAGCCAGGCTAGGCACCTGGCCAAGGTCATGCTCAGTCTGAAAAATATAATAGACATTGTAAAAAGAAGAAAGAGTCTCCATCTAAGATACCAAACAAGGTCAGGGTTTGTAGTACTTAACCCATCCAATACCTGAGAAAATCCACCAACTCAGATGATTTTCATTTGATAACCATATTAGAGGCTCCATGAATCTGCATGCTTCCCCTCTCTTGACCAAATAAGTCTCCATTGTGCATGTTTCCAACCAAGGACACCGACAGGTTGTGATGATTCTTTGAAGAGCCGAAAAACTCATTGTTGAGTAGAGAATGCTCAGAGGAGGGCGTGTTGGCAGATATTGATAAAGGGTTTGAACAACCATTGTTCTTGTCTTTTTCTGAAGCAACATTGGAATTGTTACTTTCAAGCTTCTTTGTATTCAAAAAACGGCCCCCACACCCTCTTGCCCTTCTCATAGCATGTAGGTGGCGAGATTCGTGAAGATATGGCTGATATAAAAAAATTGAAGTATTGTGATAATACGATCTCTTACATGCGAGAACAGAAGCAGTAAACGAAGCAGTTTGAATCCTCTGCAATAGTGCAGTAATATCATAGGAAAGATAATGATACAAAGAAATGAGTGTAAGCCGCCCATTTCATTAATTTGCACGTATACTGACACAATGAGTTGTGCATGTAGTAACAGAAATAATCTAAAGAGATTTTATATTCTTCTCACATTAGTTGTTTGTCTTTTAAAACCTACTCCTGTTATCCTATTTATAAGTCACTTCCAACAAGTTTCACTGGAACTAAGAAAAACCTTAAACCTTATGAACTATGCTTTAAAATGTAACAACTTTTCAACTTTACCCCCATGTAATATATGCTATACCCCATAAGAGTAAAATCTACACAATAATAAATGAAAGATACAATTGTACATTCATATGAAAAATTTAATGACGTGACTTATAAATAGGAGGAAAAAAACTTCTCTTTCTGCCTTGTAAATAGGACCAGAGGAGTGTACACTCTTGGCTTCCACTCAATAGTTAACATAGTTAGCTAACACGAAAATACTGAAAAATGCTGAATTTGAAGGGTGAAATGAATTCGGATAACTAAATCAACATTATCAACCATACCTTTCTAGCTTTAATAACTTTCCTTTCAAGCTCGGCCTTAGCACGTGACTGCCTTCGCCTTAAGATACCATGGTACTGCTTTGCATTGACATAAACAGGCTCTTCTTCCATCTCAAGTGGCAAAGGCATTCTAGCATGGTGCATTCCGTACAACTGAGGATTTATCTAGCATCATGACAGTAGCAGTTAGGGGAAAAAATCAACAATAACTTAATTCATTTATTTAGTTCAATTAGATTCTCGATAAATGTAAGAAGCATTACATGTGGGCAAAATGTGAGGGAGAAGAATTGAAGTTGAGTGAAAGACATAATGAGAAACAAATTCATCTTGAAAGGAAATATATGATGTTACATGCTAGTGAAGTCTTTCTGGAGTAAGAAAGAGAAAACAAGAAAAATGTAGTGGGTGGAAAGAAAGAAATGGGTTCTGTACAAACTTTTGATCTTTGTAACACTTTTTCTTTCACTTCAAAGATACTTTTTAAGTTTCAACATGCCCTTTATTTATGGAGAAGCAAACATTATGTACAAATATAAATTACACAGAAAACCACTCTCTTACTAATAACAAACAGCAGTTAGCGTACAGACCATATTTTGAGGCCCATGAGATGTCAAGATTCCAGCATACTGTGCATCTGAGTAAGGGTAAGCGGTTAAAACCTGCATGCATTAAGAAAAACCTACCCCAAATCAAATGTTGCACAAAATATAAGATTTGGTAAATTGCCAAAATATTTTTCTGAAAGAAAGGAATGGCATGATATTGGAGACATTGACTAGCTATGAAACTCACAGATACTAGTTCCTCTTTCCTATATTTTTGTGAAGCGATTAGATATATCTTACTATGGAATGACCGATAAGTTCGGCTTGGGGATTTAAACCAAGGTGTTTGCCCATGGCATGTGGTGAAGACGACATAACATATTTGTTGTTTTGGTGCTCTTTGTTGACATTCCCACCTGAAATCAATAATAAGAGCTCCTTTAGATATATCATATGATGCTTGTGTGCATGCAGAATTCATGGTAGGACCATGTTAAAATTAGTTCCCACTTATTTTCTCTTACCAACAGAAGAGAAGTGAATTCTGAGAAAAGAGATGAAGAGGAAAATTTTAAACCTACGCGCGATCAATTCTTGGTTTTCCTTGTCCTCACTCAACCGATTACCTGAAGGCTGTTTCCAGGATTTGAACCCGTGACTTCCAGATAACCTTGCTATTACTCTAAGGCTCCCCTTCTTGTGGATACAATACATGTTAGTGTAAAAATTGCTTAGCTATCACCAATCATAGTTGAGTTAAGTGGAAAAGAATGAATATCCCTTAAGTAAAGTCTCGTTTTCAAACCTAGTAGATCCAAAAAAAAAAAAATCACACTGGAGTGCTAACTTCCATTTAGAGCTTGACAATGATCAAATTTTAATGAACCAATAGCACTGAAAACTAAGTAGTTGTCAAAAAAAAAATTATCATATCACACAAATTGTTCTGTGTAAAAGGATAGATTGTTAAGATTATGATGTATACCAACTGGAGAAAGTGAAGATGAAATCACAGGCTGTGTCTGCTTATGAAAACCAACTATATCTGATCCTTCCTTAGCTGGTGAATTCATCATCACTGAACCGCTTATCTGATCAACTGAAGATGATGATTTAGAGGCATTTTCCTCAACACCACGCCACCATGGCTGAGAGTAAATTCCTGATTGAAACTGAATCTGCCCTCCTCCTGTTTCATCCCTCCTATCTTCCACATCAGGTTTTCCTGGCATCCTTCCCAAGTTTTCCCTGCAACCAAAACAGGGAATAAGCAAAAAAAAGAGGGAAAAAAAAACAGACGCACATACACACAAGCACATGATCAAATAGAACCCAATTTGTAACTCCATTGTAGAATTTAATGGCCTACAAGATATTATGTATAATAATTAAGTTCTAAATAGACTTGAATTGATCAAGCAGAGTTCTTCAGCTGGGTGTTTACCACAGTGAAAGACTACATCACTAACCTTTCCCTTTCACTAAAATGCTCTCTCAATTATTTTTCCCATCTTTTCTTGCCAACCAGACAGACACCCAGAAGAAAATTTCTAATTCGCACAACTTCCCAAATCAGGGGAAACAGAATTCGCTTTAGAAATTAAGAAGTTATTGTGGAATTTAAAACAAAGGAAGAGAAATTTCATGATTTATAAGCAGAGAAGTGTGAAGAAACTTACTCCTCCAGGTTGCAAAGCAGCAGAACAAGACGCAGAAGATGTAAGTATTTAGAGCTTCGATTCCATTGAAATGAGACCACCCATTCTCTCTCTGCCTCTCTGTCTGCAACCTTAAGAGAGACATACAGTCGACGAGGATGATGGAATTGGGAGAAAATATAGGCAAAAAGAATTCACTAGACGAGCGTGAAAGAAAGGTGTGAGAAAATGTGAGAGACTGGGTCCACCATGTAGAAAAGAAAACTTTATAAGTTTTTTTTTCTACTTTGTTTTTTTAATACTCGTTCCCATCCACAATGGAAGTTACTTTTTTTTTTGGTTCAAAGAGAAGGATATCTTGATTCACAGTATAGGTGATTTAGAAAGTAATTAATATTTATTCATTAATCTTATATATATATATATATACTTAATATTTAAATGCGATCTTTTATATGTTCTCTCTTATTAAAACATAATTTAATATAGGTGAAGTCAGAACTTAATAAGTTAACGATCATTTTTTTATTCTGATGAATTAGTTAAAATGCCTTGTATTATAAATCAGAAGGAGGATTTCAACCAGTATCTGACACGTCAGTATCCTACGATCATGTATTTGAGTAATCGATTACTCCAATTTTAAAGATCATGGTTCCCTTTTCAACACAAATGTCTTTACTAAAACTCAAATATGAGCCTGAAGTAATCTGGCATCCTTACACTAAGATCAACACTATATGAGTGTTTGGATACGCAAATATATGATATTTAAGCTGCTTTTTATGTAAATCGAAAAAAAACTCCTTTCATATTCTTATCTCATATATCATAAATTATAATTAAAAAATTACTTTTAAACATTCCTATCGATATTCCAAACACACATATGTTAATCACCATTTTTGAGATGATGGGAGACAGTGAGAAGGTAAAATCTATAGTGTAATTTACTGTTGATGCGGATCATGACAAAATTTGGAATTTTGGTTTGGTTTGAGAAAGGTAACGAGGGGGAAGAATCTTTTCTTTTCTTTTTTTTTGTATTATTTCTTCCTCACGCAAAGGTCGTTATTAGTGTCTCCTCTTTGGAAGAAAACAAACCAAAACATATTAAACCTAATTATTATTTTTTTGATAGTATTAAGCCTAATTATTTGAGTGTGTCAAGAATATCCTTCTCTAATTCTTTCTCACAACTATTTTTTATTATTTTTTCTAATTGATTTCAAAATTACTATAATCTTTTTCCCATTAATTTGGGGTGCATGTTTAAGTATATAAATTGAGATAAAAATTTTTTTTCATATATTTACCTCGTATATTATAAATCATATTGAAAAAAAAAAAGTTTCTATCGTTAATATAAATCAACACTAATTTTTAGATGATAGGAAAAATTACTAAAAAAACTCCTTTTTAATTGTGTACAACATATTTTCAGCATTGTGCCCACGTGGTTGAAGATAGAATACATACAGTTGGAAAAGAGTTCTTCACACAGGCAAAGATGAGTTGTACCCATCCAATGACCTAGGTCCTTAGATACTTGTAAAAATTAAATTTTGCAATGTGTACTTTTCAGTAATTTTCTTCATTATTTATATACTCAAATTTAATAATAAATTCAATTAACAACTTATAGTTTAAAAACAATATTATGATTAACTATTACTTAATTAGTATCCGATGATAATCAAAAATAAATTAAAATGGAGTAGTTAAAACAGAAATAAATAAATAGGATTTGCCAGCTTGATACTGTCATGTGTGGGCAATTTGGACATAATATATAGTCTATCTATCTCATTAGTGAGCTAACCAAACTGAGACACTTTATCTTTTATATTATTGATCCATTGATTGATTGATACTACAACTTTTAATTTTATATTATTTTTCTTAAATATAGGTTGTTTATTTATGTTTAATATTTTATTATTAGAAGTTGGATAATTAAGAGTTTTTCCTGCATGCTGACACCTGTCCCAAGGTATTCACCGTGTCTCAATCATAAACGACATGGTGGTCCCCGCAAGGAAGACCGGCCAGCTGCCACGTGGTCGGCTCGTGAAAAAGCCATCATTATTTGTCAACGCTTCACCAACTTAACAGCCGTTTGCAGACGGCTGAGGCTTATTACCTTCCTTTTTGGGTTTGTCGTTTTTGCCACGTAAGCTGTAAAACAACGTTTTGTGTGCCAAATGATTTTACCTCCATGAAAATTGAAATAGTTGAATCTATATTTTGGTGGTTGGATTCCACCTTCTTGAACCCAGAGCCGACGGGTCGGTCCGACCTGGAAATCTGTGAATTGACCGATCTGATTTTCGATCTGGTCCAGGTTCATATTTTTAAAAAGGAATTTAAATTTTTTCTTTAAAATTTTATACTATAAATTTAAAATTTTCAATTTCTCATTGGTTTGGTCCCCATTTAGCTTCGATTTGGCCCCAGTCTGACCCACTAACCCTTAACCCAGTACCCCGACCGGTTCAATACTCGGTCCGAATTTTAATACCTTGGTTGGATTTGATCTTAATCTATCTCATTTTTTATATTTATCTTTTTTTTAAAACTAATTTCACTAACGTATAAATTGACATTATATATGTGAATTGGTAAATTATATGTTTGCCCTATCCCTAGAGTCGGGAATTCGGGCCGGACTTATAATTTAGAGGCTAAAAAAAGAAGCGGGCCTAAAAGGGCCGGCCCTGTAGGGCCGCAAACCCTGTAGGGCTGGCCCTACAGCCCTGAGAGCCGGCCCTTTTAGACCCGTTTAATATTTTTTTAAAATAAATTAATAAATATAATATCATTATATCAAATTATCAATATGAGAGACACCAAAGTACCTAATAGAGTATTAATAACAGGCAAACACTTATTAATTGGTTTGATTTATTTTATTTTCTACAATGATTTATTAATTTAAAATTTAAAAAATAGGCTAATTTAGACATTAGATGATTATTTTAATTAAAAATTTACGAGTTTTAAAAATAATGTATCTCGATTTAAAGTAAAATAATAAATAAATTGTAAAACTTGAAAAAGAAATTTTTTTGAATTAAAATAGGTTTAAACCCGTTTAGGCCCGAGCCCATGAAGAGCCAACCCTGTAGGGCCGAGGGCCTAAAAGATATTGTATTTTTTAGTAAATGGATCTAAACGGGCCGACCCGTTTAGACCCAAGCCCGTGAAGAGCCGCCCATATTCCTGGCTCTACCCATCCCTTCATAATATAGACATACATAATTAGTAAAAATGGAATGAAAAATGGAGAGAGAAGAAAAAAAAGGGAATATATTAGAAAATTGTGAAAACCCATTTGAAGGTATTTATATTTTTCCTTAATTTTTAATTTGATACTTTTGTGTTTTCTTCTTTTAATTAAATGTTTTAATTTTATTCTATTAATACCGTTGACATTTGCACTGGGGTGAAGGCAAAGAAATAACATTTCTACAGAGGCTAACAGTACTAATAAAATAACCATATTAACATTGCTAATAGAGAAACTCGCTAATGGTGTTGACAAAGTAAAAATAATAATTTAATTAAGAGTAAAAACACACATGCAAATTTGAAAATTGAAGAATGGGTTTTCCCCAGAAAATTATAACAATATCACTCTTAAGCCTTATCAGATGACTGGCTGGTGATGATGAAAATATGCCAAATTAAGTGTGTTTTAATTAACTTTTGAGAATAGTTTTTACGATTTATGAGGTAAGTACGTGAGAGGAGTTTTGTCTCGAGTTGCGTAAACCTAGGTTTGATAATTTACCAAAGGGAGAATTACACTAAGGTCCCATAGAAGAAGAGAAATGAAAAAATGGTCCCAATGGATTGCAAAATAAAAAAATGGTCCCATGGAGTTGTTAATGAGTTGTCAATACAGGCTCCTTGAGTTGTTAATGGGACCATTTTTTCATTTTGCAATCTATAGGGACTCTTTCTTTATTTTTTTCCTTCCTTGGGACCTCATTATAATTCTCCCTTTACCAAACACTCACTAAAGCTTTCTCAATTGAATTTGCAGGCGGCATTTCATCACACTAGAAAGTATTTCTTGGAAATCATTTGCATCACCAAGAAATGCTTACTATTCAAGCAGGCAAAAAGTTGCTTTTATTCAATATAAAGAAGGTATTTTAATAAATAAATAAATGAGAAAATACAAGAAAATACTATTTGAACTTCAAAATCTTAAATAAATCTTGTTGTATATAAAAGTATAGCAAATGACAACTTATTTTTATAAAAAATCACTGATTTAAGATTTTAAAATTTAAATGATATTTTTTTATCTTTTTTCGTAAACAAACTTAATATTACACTAATAATTTTTTTTATCCACTCACACATCCATTCCTCCTTCATAGAGAAAGCTAAACACCGAAAGTACTATATCAAACCTGAAATCTCCCACTTATTGGGGAGGTGGCGTTGCCACTAAAGCAATATATCATGGTCATTGTACTATTCAATTATAATGAATGATAAAAATGTTAATTATTTTTTATTATATCAAGAAAATTCCTTAAATTATATTCTCTTTATCTTTAATATAAGAGTTAGTTAGAAATTATATTTAGTTATAAATATAATATTTTAATTAATTTTATCTACGATATTTATCATTTTTCTCCCCCAGCTTATTTACCTATAAACTAATATATATTCTAATGTTATAAATGAGACTATGAGTACTTTAGGGAATAATATCATGTTTATTACTCCTTTAATTCTTAATATAAGATATATTTATGGAGTTAATTTTAGTTTTAAATATAAGATATAATTTTCATATTTATTAATCATTTTCTAATTTGCCCCTATTAATACTCCCTTAAAATAATCAAGAAAGAAAGAAAAGGAGAGAATTAAGGAAGATGGGTAGGGTGTTTAGAAAATGCAGATCATATTAATTAAATTAACTAACTTTCTTAATCTAATCAAATTAATAAATGTCTTATATTAAAAATTGAAGGAATATAATCTATTATAATTAATTAATTTATTTCATTTTTCATAAATTATCAATGATAGCTCGTTCATTTATCAATATTCTTTCACTTATCATTAAAAATTTATAAAAATTTTCAGATATTATCTTTTTTAATTGGACTATTGATATCATTTTCCTTAAAAACTTCCCCATTAATAGAAAATTGTGAGGTCATTCCTCTTGTAACTTGGGGTGCGTTATTGTGTCTGACACTTACCTTACAAAAAGGCATCAATACTGTGTTTAGCAAGTGGATGACACGTGGGTGAGGCACGTGTGGGGTGAGAGCGACTCGGAAGGGATGGTGAGTGGTAAGTAAGTTGACAGGTAACACGTGGCGAGGAATGAAGGTGGTGAGGTGGCAAAGAACTGAACCACACGCAGGCACAACTGTACCAGAATTTGGTTTTGGTCCATATCCATTGTACCTTATTAAAAAAAAGTACACACAAATCATTTCTCTGTTTGTTTTTGAGAGAATTATATTTAGGTCGCAAGGAAGAAGATAAATGAAAAAATGGTCCCTATAGATTGCAAAATGAAAAAATGGTCCCATAGAGTTATCAATACAGACTCCTGGAGTTGTTAATAAGTTGTCAATACAGGCTCATGGAGTTATTAATGGGACCATTTTTTCATTTTATAATCTATAAGGATCATTTTTTTATTTTTTTTTATGGGACCTAAGTTTAATTCTCCCTTTATTTTTCCCCTCTGAAGTAAGTACATTTTACATTGTGATTCCACTTTCAGACCTGGCTTCTAGATTAGTCTGTTCCCGTACCTGTACGCCAGTCTTGTTTCATAAGCTTGTTTATTTAAGGACCTGGAAGTAATTTACAAGTCCAACTTGCCACTTATATTCAAGTAGTTTCAGCAAGTTTTAATACAAGAGGTTGTCGATGTTTTTAAAGAGGTTAAAAAAACTAAATAAGTTAGTTAATTATAATAAATATTGTGTATCATTTGATTATATATCAATTTATAAATTAGATAAATTAGTTTGATATAAAAAAGATAAATATAAATACTTTAAAACAATTTATTTAACTTTCTTAATCTCTCCAAAAAAAAGCAACTAGGTTTTATATTAAGGACCGTGGGTAGCATAGGACATTTGCACATAACTAAAAACATGTTGCAAACAATTGAAAAAAGAGTTGCATCCACTAAAGATGAATTGCATATGTTCAAAGACCAAAGTTTTTAAAATACCTATGGGCAATAAATTTTGTAATAGGAGTTTTTTATGTAATTTTTCCTAAAATATAATGCTGCATCTCAACGGCATGAGAAGGGAACCTCTCTATTTCCCTTTACCGTCCACTTTCCTTTACTTCTTTATTTTCACTATTAGATCAACTTTAAATGATTAACATTTAGTATCTTATAAGAATATTATTATAATATCAAGTAATAAAAATGTGTGTAAATAAATTTAAATTATTAAAATGTGATCTAAGTAGTTCATATCTATAAACTTTATTAAAATATTTCATATATTTTTTCATTTTTTATAGGATATTGTTGATCTAATTGTCAGAATAAAACAGTGGAGAGAAATGAACGACAGAAGTAGAGAGGTAAGTGTTCACTTAATGGAATACAATTCTCATTAGTAGTACAAATGAATTTAATATACAATAATTAGTAAATACAGGACATGATGGAACATGATTGAGGTACAGGAGCATATAATTAGGTCGTAGATGCATGAGTTAACTTTTTTATATTAATACCCAAAAAAGGAATGTATGCTTGCGGTGAGGGTTTCTTGGTTTTGAAGGCTCAATTCAAAGAAAGTGACGATTCTTATGAGAGCTTAATATCTAAGCCATAGAGGACCCTACCCCTACATTTCCTTCTGAACAAGAATTTGGGCAAAGGGACAGTGACCCTTATAAGTTGATGAGTAGCTTTACCACATGAAAACATTTTAAAAAAAAGACCTTTGCCATTGTTGTACTTTACCCCAAGTCTTATATCCAAAGAATAAACACTAATAAGTTTCGCTTTTCAAAGATGACTTTTGAAGTTCAGGGCATTTTATATTTGTGTGTTCAAGTTTTGGTCAATGTGTCCCACATTGATAATACTTTGCCTCTTGTAACTCAATCATGTCTTAACATGCTCTCTCCTCTCCTAAATATAAGATATGGTTGACTCTTTTTTTGAGAGATTAAAGAAATCAAATAAGTTACTTAATCATATCATATATTAGTTTATAAGTTAAGCAAAATAATTTGAAGAAAAAATGGTAAATATAAATACTTTAAAGTAATTTAATTAGCTTTCTTAATATTTCTTAAAAAAAAGCAACTTTGTCTTATATTTAAGATTAAAAGGAGTATCTCTTTTTAAATTAGAGAGACAGAGACTAATGATTTGAGATTACAAGTGGAGTTAATCTCACAACTTCCCACTTACAAAAAAAATTTATAGGTCACTAAGCCAAATGATTATTGGTTGCCGCAACAGTTTTGTGTCTAACAGCCAAAAGTTACAAGTGGAAACAAATCTATAACCTCCAACTTATAGAAAAGCTTACATCTCTCACAATAGATTCTTATAATTGACTTTTGAAGTTCATTAATGCTTGAGATGACGATGATGATGAAAAAAAAATCATGGCCTTTTTCTGTTTCAATCAGTCTAAAACAAAGGTAAGTTTTGAGCTTTTCGGCATCTAAATATTCATCTAATAGGGTTTGGTGAAATTTGAAGTGGCACCAAAGAAAGGCACTCAGATTTCTCTGTTCATCGCAAAAATGAACATCAATGTTTATTCAAGAAATGAAATACGAACCATCTAAAACAATGGCAATGAGTTTGGTGAATAATGTGCCATTTTAGTGAAAAGATGATTAGCATTAAGTAGGTGTCAAATTACAAGGGAAATGGAATTGATATATAAGAAAGTTAAGTAAAGACTAAAAGTGCATAAAATTCATTTTCTTTAGCATTACCCACCTTCTTTATGTTTGTCTCTCATGCATCAAAAACATTTTACTTGCTACTAGATTTAGAAGATCCGTTTTTCTATCCCCAGAAGATCTCCATTGTACTGAAAGACTGGGGAACAGTAAAAGGCCAGGAAGCTAGCTGGTAAGGTGTAAATATACATTGATCTGAAAAAATAAATCTAATTATTCAAGCTGTACAAAAATTATAGTATGATCACAATATTCTGTGACTAAATAGAGTCAAGAGGTAATATTTTACTCAAAAAGCATCCCTGATCTTCTCATCTCTATTCTGTACTTTGAGACATCTGCCTACAGGTCCAATCTCCAGTCCCCCTAGCAGAAGCCATAATTCTGTTCCTCGATAAATCCGGCAAGATTATGGAAACATTCCCTCAAGAAATTCGTCAAAGTTATCATCGTCATCAGCTTTATGATCACTTGCAGAAGTTGAAGCCCTTTTCCCTGTTGATATGTAAGAAATCCTCAGCTTATAACAAAGGATTAGGTGCAAGGAGAAAGGATTTCCAAACATTCAGTAAAGAATCAAGTCAAGACTTAGGCAAGCCAAGTCTGAAGTTACAATCATGTTTAAAACCAGCACAAGAATATTCACAATTCAAACCAAATCAAGGAAAATATATCTGTGCTAACTAACAAAAGCCTGGCAAATTAAGATAGCTATCAACATAATAATCACCAGTTCCTCAGAAACTTGGTGCTTCTACTTATTACTTCCATGCTAAGAAACAGCTCAGCAGATGTACATCTGAAGCAATCAACAAAACTAATGATATCAAGGACTCAAATCTCTCATCAGAAGAGACAGCCACATATTCAAGATGAAGCCACTTACACACACATTGACATAATGGATGTTTGGAGTAACCTCCCACCAAATGGGCCTCAGCTCCATATAACAAAAGCATACAATGTCAATGACCAGAATATCATTTTCAGAATGATCCTTTCACAGACTTCAGTCAAACAAGATAATCATTTTCATTCTTTCATGAAAGTACCCTGAATTCATTAATCCCAGTCAGACCTTCCAACCAAAAAAACATGAAATGCATCTTTACGGAATGCATGCGTAACAAACACTTTTATGCATATTTTATATGCAGAAAGTTTTTGCGTTCATGAAAAATAAATTGCTGAATAGTTCTGCAAACCAGGCAATAGAAAGAAAATATTGAAATAAGGCAACATTAAACCTTTTCGCCTCCTCTCTTTGCTTTCGTTGAGCTCATCTGAATCATCATCACTCTTTGATCGATTCCTACAAACCAAAGGACTCAATCTCGTATCTTTTTGTCAACTACCAGTAATAGAGTCAGGAACGAAAGTCTTACCTCTTCCGGCTGTCTTCCTGTTCTCTTTTTTCTAATTTTTCTTTCTCTTTCCTCCTCTTGTAATGAAGCTTCTCAGCACATCTTTAGCAACAATAAAATGAAAATTAAGAAAAGAGGTCCTTTTGCCCAAGAACATAGTTGTGCATCTCCAATATTCTGTTCAAGGTCTCTGGACTAACTTCTGACTATTAGTGTTTTGTAAAAAGGGAGTGCAAAATCTTCTAATCCAGCAGAATCTTGAAGTTGATTTTGAAGATCAATTACATGAATACCAAAACTTATATTTCAAGAAGTACCAAAAACAAAAAAATTCCCCTTTTTACAGCAAAGTATCAAAATCTTTTAGCAAAATAGGAAACCATAAAAAATCATCTGATTTTAATGCAAGTATGCCAACTAGATAGCGAGTTTGTATAATTTTGTGTTTATTCCATATCTGATAGGTTAAAATCGTGATATTAGCAGAATATTATTCTTTGATTATATGAGCATTCAATGACTTATCTCATAATCTTCTCCTGCAAATAAAAATATCATGTAGGCCAGAATTCAATGACTACTACATTACATTCAAGAATTTTCACTTCTTTCTCCACATTTTAAACCTTTCAAGCATCAATTTTTATTTGACACAAAATAATTTTCATAACAAGGGCCATACTGAAAGTTTCGGTCACAACACTTAGATTTAACATTTCAAAATGTAAAATAAATTCATACAGTATCAGATTTAAAAAAACAAGAAGTGATTCTCTTCGGACAGTGAAATTCCACAGCAACCCCAACATGGACTTCTAGGATGTGTATTTGCGGTTGTTTGTAATGGACACATTTTATTGTGAAATGTATTTCCTATAAATATTTAAGGAAAAGGTATCTTTTTCATCCCGCAGGAAATTCATTTAGGGAAGAAGGGGGCTATGCAAACTTTAAACGCAAAAGCTAGAAAACTCCTGTCCATGATCCATTGATTTAACGACAAAATTTTCATGAATATAATGATAATATACATAACAAAACTAGCAACAGCATATAATGGCTCACCTCTCACAGACTACCAGCTTGACTAGGGCTTGTTTGTTTTCCCCAGCTTCAAAGTAACAAAAGTTCACCTGTGAAGAATGCAAAGAAATGGGAACATCAGCTACGACGAGGCAAAACCACAATGACTCAGTTTTCAGGCAAAAGTTTTTGGCAGAACATAGTATAACCCATTAATAAAACAAGAAATTGAACTCATTCCCTCACAACAGTAGTTTTTTTTTTTGCTTCTTTCATCTATCAAGCTTTTTCCCACACCATTAAATCAATACTCCTTCAGTCTCAATTTCTCATTGAGAGGAATTTTATAGTATATGCCTATGTAGAACCAAACTGATACATCTAAACCCCAAGCACAGATATGGTACATAGCAGGCTAGTGGAATGGATTAATGAATTATAAGAAAAACTTGCCTCATAGCTTGCTAAGCCATCTTTCTCATCACAATGTTTGTTCCCACATATGAACTGGCCTGCAAAGTTGCGTAGCCAATTAATTCTAAAATTTAACATGATTCTAGAGATTTTAAAAACTATAAAACTTGAGACAATTATTTCCATAACAGCATGAATGAAATAGACAAGAAAATCTGAAGATAAAGTAATTGAAAAAGCATGATCTCCAGAATAAGCATACGTATACTGGCTGATGTTTTGTGAAGCAAGTTTGGAAACCAGTCAACTTCTCGAGTTGACAAAAACAATGAGTGATCTAGTAGATAAAACGTAATTTTATCAAACCCAATATATTTTGTTTGAGACTAAAAATAATACTCCCTCCAGTCCTAATTATAGGACAACATTTGAGAGTTGATTTTAGTCCCAATTATAGGACAAAATTTTAATTTTTGTCAATTTCTTCCCAAAATACCCCTATTAATACTTTCTCAATAATAATGAAACAAAATAATAATTTTATAATACACCTATGTTTTTTCACGCTTCATGTGAGTTTATCTGCTTCATACTCCTACCTTAAGCAACACAGTACTGTTAGTTGCCGCCAGCACGCTTTTTCATTGCTTAAGGTAGATTCATATAGTATATCTAAATCATCTTTATTAAATAAGGGCATTTTAGGAAAATAAATAAAATTAACTAATTTAACTACTATTCTTAATTTCTCTAAAGTTAAGTAAATATGTCCTATAATTAGGACCGGATGGAGTAATATCAATGATTATAATAATCAATTTTCTTCTAAAAGGACCAGTAACAATGCATTTGGACACTTAGATGATTTAAAACTTTATTCACTTAAATTGCATCTCAGCAAATTAAGTGTTGGGTT
This sequence comes from Inga leiocalycina, assembly GCA_963242795.1. NCBI lineage: Eukaryota > Viridiplantae > Streptophyta > Magnoliopsida > Fabales > Fabaceae > Inga > Inga leiocalycina. Next base: position 10,879,214 of record OY725329.1, on the reverse strand, counting down.
AACAATATCATAAGTCTAGGAGGTAAAAAATGATTCCTCAGTAGCCAGCAAAATGTCATTACCCTTGCCAGATATCACTTCCTTCTCTGTCCTCCATCTGAGGCCAATCTACAAGAATATGCCATTATTAATATATGACATTTAAAATGCACTTATTCACTGCAAAAGCTTTGATGGCACAAAATGGGGGAGCCTCTACCACCAAAATCCCATGAAACTGCAATTATGATTTTAAGAATGTATTAAAGAAATTAAAAAAAATGACTTCTCCGTCCAGAAAGATATATCGTTCATAAAACTAAAAACACAAATAATATTATCAACATGTATCAACTACCCCAAACCTGTAGCACACAATGAGTTCAAGAATAGCCCAAAGTAGAAACCTCTACATGTCTAGAGGCACCCTTTGAGAACAAAAGTAGGGGATCAGATGGCAAATACAAACACTAAACCCCTTGGGCCAGTGACTTACCAAACAACAAAATGATATAATAGAAAAAACAACAAAAGGATGGCAGCATTTCGAATGCAGTAGGAAAGCTCCATAGGCATCAAGAAAATCACCTTGCCACTCTTGTAATGAGTCATATCAGCAATGCAATATCTTTAGAAAATTCAATTAAGGCAACAAGCAAACAAGAGGATTTGGCATCAATAAAACTAGTACATTTTAGGAAAAATTAAATAAAAAGCAACACAATTTTACAGTAGCAGACCTATGAACATCAAAGATGGTCAAAGTGCACAAATTATTCACTTAAGTTTTTCATTAGCATATTCACAAACTAATGTAGTATGATGTGTAAATGGTAAAACTCTAAATCAATCAGTACAAAAAATGATAGATCTAACATAAAATAGAAAGGAATATAGGTGGGCTCTTGATAGATCTTTATAATATGAATTTAGGAGATTAGGGAGGGAAAGAAGGTTAGAGGGTGGAAGAAGAAGAATTAGAGAGAAGTAGAGAGATAGAGAACAGAGAGATTCCATCAACATAAAATCTGATTACAATAGGGAATATGGACTCCTATTTAGCAGACCTATAGGCAAACCTGACTTAATAATCAAGACAAAGCTAAAACTAACTAACTTCTAACTAGGTCTAACTGCTCGCTCTAACTAACTGACATAAACCAACTTTTACTTCTTTATTACATTTATATATCAATACCCCCTCCCAAAACATCCTTGCCCTCAAGGATGATCGACAATAAAACACAAATATGACCCTCCAAAAAACAAAGACAAAACTGAAACAACAAAAAATTAAGCCTAGGTTGGTAAATTCTGGCAAATCTTCAGCTAAACACTGTTGAAATCCTTATGACTTGATCTTGCTGCTCACTTCACCTTTGTCTTGTCTTTTCTACTTAGAGAACATAATCGCCCATAAAGCATTTTAATCAACTTGCCCTTAAACCAGATCTGGACCTTAACTCTTGTTGGAGGAACTTGAATAGTTGAAACCCAGTTGAGAGACAAATTTGTAGGCTTCATAAATGTAACCCATTGCAGCAACGAATTTGGGTCTTTTTCTTGAAAAATAAGGCCCATATAGTCATCTATTAGTACCAAACGCATTGTATCATTAAAAACTTTTTGCTGCTGGAAGAGAGCGCCATCCAGCTGTGAATTTGCAAATAGATCTGTATTCTTTGTCTTGAAAACGCAACTAAAGAGAGACAACTGTACATTTGACTTTTCAAAATGAAGTTGTTGCAGCCACTTACAAAAAATGCAACACAGCTGTAACCCTCTATTTGCAGGAGGAATTGTACCAGAATAAGAGTGAATACAAGCCAGCTGTTTTAGAGGGCAAGGATGTGGGGGTTATTGATATGACATTGTAATTAATTATTTTTGAAAAAGTTAGTTAGCCTGTGTTTAGGATTGCTTATTTTTTTACTTATAAGTGCTTTTTACATAAGTCGAGACAAAACTTCTCTCACATACTTAACTCGTATACCATAAATCATGATTTAAAAACATTTATAAGCTAAAATTAACCTATCCTAAACAAACACTTAGTTTAGTTGATTAGACGAGCCACGTTAGCTACTAGTGGCACTAGCCGTTTAGGTGCAGCCCTAGCCAAACATGGCCTTAGCCATGTCCAATAACTAATTAGCCTTAGGGTGATAGGTGCCCCTGTTTTAATGAATTCTCTTCTGCCTCCCTGCTGCCTCTATGTATATGGCAGATTGCTCATTGTAAAATCAGATTTGCATTGCTATTGAAGTTCTAGTGAATATTACTCTATCTCTCTCTCTTACTGCCTTCTATTTCGTCTTCCTCAACCCTCTAATCCTCTTCTCTTCTACCCTAACTCTCAATTCTCAAGATTGATATTACAAGAGGCTATCAGCTCTGACGAGGGAATAAGTTGAATTTGCATGGGTCGATGGGCGAAAATTTTAATGGCCAAAAGAAAACTGAATGAAGATTTTAGCAAGAAAGATATAATAAGGATATCTAGCTAGCCATGCAAGGCATTAGCCCAGAGATTAATTTTTTATTTCAACACTCATTAAAAATAAATTGAAAGGGGGAAGGAAAACTGGTGTTAAAGAGAAGCATATGAAGCTTATATGAACCAATTTCACAAGAACATGCTCAGACTCCACAAATGGCATGCTTACATCAGTACGAATCAACAGCAACGTCAGTCAGTCACAGTTTTTTTTTAGCACGTTTTTAGCAAAATAATTTGCCTATAGAAGGCTCCTGGCGGCAACCAGAACTGAGTTGACTGGCGGGCATAAAATGCTATTGAGTTCTCTAAATTTGAGCAGCGTTATATTTAAATTGGGCATGATGACTGACTGACTCCACAAATGGCATGCTTACATCAGTACAAATCAACAGCAACGTCAGTCAGTCATCAGAGTTTTTATTTAGCACTTTTTTAGCAAAATAATTTGCCTCTAGAATGCTCCTGGCGGCAAGCAGAATTGTGAGTTGACTGGTGGGCATAAAATGCTATTGAGTTCTCAAAATTTGAGCAGCATTATATTTAAATTAAGCATGATGCAGATTTCTTTTGTCAACTTGGTAAAACAAATGAAAGTCAAAGCCTGAGATTGCATCAAGAAAAAGTATTACCCGAGTTTTTTTAAAAATTTTGAAACAAATAAAAATCATCCAGTTCTCTTTCAATATCAATACGTTCAGTAAAGCAAGGATCAAGTTGTAAAGGATACTCTTTGAAAAGCTTGTCGTGGTAACGTTTCACCAGCCTTTGTTCCCATGAAGGATCCATATCATCTTCTTCAGAGCGTATGAATCTTGCATTGCATTTGAATTAAAAACATCAGAAATTCAGGCAATCCACATATTGGGAAAATGATGAGTAGATGTTGAGATAAGCTTCAGGCCATACGCCTTCAGCAATATCACAAACAAATAGCAACCAAAACCAAGAATGAGCTTACCTATATCCTTCTCTTAGTGTGTCTTTATCTGTTTTAATAGGCAAACGTAAATTGGAAGGTTTTTCTTTCCCATAGAAGCTAACTGTGACACCAACAGAGGATTCTTAGAACTTAAAAGACTTGTCAAAACATAATGCAGCCATAGCCAGGATGTAGAAAACCAATTAAAGCTTCCACATAGTAGTTAATAAACCTAATAAACCGAACATATTATGATCAACCAGCAATCCACAAAAGGCATGTAAAAAATAAGAAACATTTCACAAGAATAAACTGCCACGCCGCAGGAACCAATTGTTTTATCAGATGGTACTAGGTCTCAGTGAAGGAAAAAATCTACAGTTCTAGTTACTACGAAGGGGGATGTGAGGATGATTGTAGCCTCCTTCCTTCTAAGTGGGGGAGACTGTTCATCACCCACTTGCTTTAGGACATTAAGGAACCAACAAATCAAGTGCTCAAAATTTGCTTAATTTCCTTAGTGTCCCCTCCTGGTCCCTCTGGCACTGATCAAATGTCTGCAATTTAGTAATAGATCATAACCAAAGAAAATCCAAATGGCGAAAGATACTTTTATCTTTCCTGACAATGCGTCCATTGAAATGGCCCCAAAAATCAAGTTGAACGGCGAGTGCATTACCCATTTCCTTCTGAAATATCCAAAACTACTCAAAAATTACACATTTTCGCACTTACAAATCACAATGACCAGGTCACTTAATTTAAGAAACACACATTTGCTATACTTACACAAACCTTGAGCATGCCAAATATGAAAAATTAAACAGAAAAAAACCGATAGAAGCTTTAAGAGTGGAAAAGGGGCAATTCCCAAATACTGTTCAAATGAAACTACAGGTTCAATATATTACCATACCGTAATCATTTAGGAACTTCTTGTGCCGATCATAAGCATTGAGCCCTCGAATATGTGCCTGGTATTGCCTACAATACAATTAAAATTAAAAAGGAATTACTACTTAGGCAAGAAATCGAGTGCAATAACACGGAAAATTAGGGAATCAAAAATAAACAAACGCACTGTTTTCTCTCTTCTCTCTCAAAAATTGCTGATTTGAGAGACCCAAACGATGCCATCCTTGTCTCTCCCACTGCAAAACCCTAGCTGCCAATAGTCAGGCGGAACACGATTGTTTCGGCTCCAAAGAGGGAGAAGCATGAGAACTGGCGGGGAAATCTAAAACGACGTCAGTTAATGGTCTGTCATTCGATTCCTTTCTAAGCGTTGGAAAGACGACATGTCGTTTTATTTCGGTGACCTGAAGAGTTTTGAGCTGTTAGGGCCTTCGGCTTTGATTGACTGGAGTCCAAACATATTTTTTTAGTGGATCCAATATGGAACTGAAAGTAACTGTTTTGGGAAAATGCATCTTATCTCTTGGGAAAAAATCAAGTTAGATAAAAAGGAGGGTGGTCTGAGTGTCAAAGACCTTTCCAGCCAAAACAAAGCGCTCATTATGAAGCTGTGCTGGAATCTCATTACTAGACCTGATGCCCTTTGGGTGCAAGTTCTCAGAGCAAAATATGACTGCGGGGATAATGAAATTCCAAGAGTTGAAAGGAAAAAGAACCAATCTGCGGTCTGGAATGCAATTTTAACCGTTTGGGATTCATTTAGGAAAGCAGTGGGAAAAAAGCTCAGAAGTGGGCAGTCCACAAATGCTTGGTGGGATCTATGGACAAGTCTTGATCAGCCCCTTATTTTCTATGTGGATAAGAATCAAGAGTTATTAAATCCTGAGGAAGTGGTGAAGCAATTTGTGGGTCTGGACGGAAATTGAGATATCCAGAAATAGAGTATGTTCTTGCCGCGTTGGGTGATCGAAAGGATTAAAAAAGTCCCTCCTCCTTCCCAGGCTGGAAATGATTCATTTTGGTGGAAGGAATCTTCTGATGGAAATTTTAGCGTCAAATCAGCTTATTCTATGATTTATTCGTCGCTCTCGGAACCAGCTGATCCGTTTTGGCAAAGTATCTGGAGATGGCCTATTCCTGAGAAAGTAAAATTCTTCATGTGGCAATTGTTCCAGGAGAGAATTCCCACGAATGCAATCCGTGCTAAGAGAGATGGGAGGTCAAACCCTGAGTGTCCTTTTGAGTGTGCTTGTGAGGAAACAGCTATACATATACTGAGAGATTGTGAGTTTGCTAGTTCTGTGTGGCTTTCTTGTACTAACCCAGCTTATCACTCTGCATTTTTCTCTGGTAATTTACAGGTTTGGATCAAATGGAATATGCAACACTCACCGGGAGATCGCAAGTATTCTAAGTGGCCCTGGATGAGAGTCTTTAGTTCACTATGCTGGCAAATTTGGAAGAATAGATGCAGTAGAGTTTTCTAAGGAACCTCTATCCGTCCTCACCAACTACTACACAGAGGACTTCATTTCCTCCATGAAGGCATAGAGGAGGGCCGGTTCAAACACAAGATATTTACAGTTCCAGAAAGATACTCGGAAGGTTGGAGTGCCCCACCAGAAGGATATATTCGGATCGACGTGGACACTGCGGTAGATGAGCACAAGAATTCAGCAGTTGGAGGAGTGGTACGAGACAACTCTGGCGCTTGGATCTGCGGATTCCAACAAAATACGGGATTCAGTCTTGGCTCAACAGCTTCGGAGATTCAAGCTATACGTATTGGCCTACAAATTTGCAAACTCAGGAATTTCAGAAAGATCAAACTTTTTACTGACTCATTGCAAGCCATTCAACTATTATTCCACACACATGGTCAGTATCACCCGCTTCAATATGAATTGGAAGAAGTCAGGAATGAAATCTGCAGGGATTGGGATCTAGAGATTCATCATTGTCATAGAGAAGCCCTAAAATGTGTTGATGTTTTGGCAAAACGGGCTCTGGACTCAAATAGCGATTTGTCTTTTTTGTATTATCCACCAGATTTCTGCTTGCCCCCCTTGTTAGCAGATCTCTGCTGAGATTTCGGTCTTGAAAGTCTTTTTTCGGTTGTTCTGTTTACCTTCTTTGGCCCGCGTGGCCTCAAGAGTCTTTTGCTCTTGTCATTGTAATTCAAAAAAAAAAAAAAGAAAGAAAGTAACTGTTTTGAAGAATGCGAGGTTTTCGGAGTGTTTGACCATGTGTTTGTTTGGATCTCATGTTTAAAAGCACTTCTTAAGATAAAATCATGATTTAGGATAAATTTATCCAAATATATGAAAAATTTCCAAAAGTATTTTTTTACTAAAAAACAATGATTTGGGCTCTAAAACCATGGTTTTGAAAAAATCTTTTTTCTCCCACTTTTTCTTCTTTTGTTCCCCCAATCACGCCTTTCTCTTTATTTTTTTTTCACTTTCTTTCTTTTCTTTATCTTTCCTTTTTTCAGCGATTGTTGTTAGGGAAGAGCAATGGGCGGGTTGGGCAGCCCGTGGCTAAACCCATAACTCGCCCATTTAACTTTATACGAGTATGGGTAAGCCCATACCCGTACCTCAACCCATTTAACCGGTGTTAAATGGGCTAGCTAATAAATGGTCAGGCTAACCGGGTTACCTAGAACCCATTTATATTGGACCTGTTTATTTTTTTCGATGAAAAAAAACATACATATTAGCATAAGCATCAATCTTTCAATCCAAATCCATCAAGCAATCAATTTAAATTTTGAAATCTGAATCTTCAAAGTTCAATAATCACAATTCACACAAAAGAACCTAAATTTAAACAAACTCTAACTTTTAAATTAACACATTACAACTACAGAGATTAACAAAATGGCATTTTTCCATTGAATCTTCATGCTTCAGTTTTCACCATCATCTTTAGATTCGCTTGAGGGTCCGTAGCTCCATAAGCTAAATCTTTCTTTGCAAAACAAATTAAGAGAAAACAAATCTTACTTTGAGTCTGGGAGGGAATGACCAAATGAAGGAAGGACAATCAAGGTAAGGCTAATAAAACAAATTAAATGGGTGGGTACGGGCAGCCCGAAGGTGTGCTCGTAGCCTGCCCATTTAAGTCTTAAATGGGCGGGCTGAAACCCGCCGTGTCATAGGTTCATTTTGGGCGAACTCAAATTGGTCCAATTAGACTGGGTCATAGGCGGGCTCACGGGTTCTGGGTTCCTTGCTCAGCCCTAATTGTTGTGCCTTTCCTCAATGAATCTGGCTTGCCTCCGCTACCCCTTTTCATCCACTGCGTCCTTTACTCAAAACTACATCGTTTTGGGTGTGAAAGGATGGCCTAATCTTTTTTTTAAAATGATATCCAGTGTTTTGAAGGATTTTTCTGGAAGCATCTAGCATCTTAAAGAAACTTTCAAGTAGTATACAGTATCTTAAAATAATTTTTAGTGTTTTTAACCATTTCAAATTTTTTTTTCAGTTGTATCTAATGTCTTACCAGATTGAATGTAATTTTATCCTTAATGTATTTTTCAGCTCCAAAAATTACTTTAAAATATTGGGTGCTACTAAAAAATATATTTAGAGTGGGTGGAAATCAATAAATCAGTATCATATGTTTTGGATGCTCGGTACTATTGAGAAAAATACATTAAAGGTAAAATTTTAGTCAGTTTCCTAAGACACTTGGTACAACTAAAAAAATATTTTAAGGAGTTAAGAGCACCAAAAATTATTTTAGGATACTGTATGCTACTTGAATATTTTAAAGTAATTTTTAGAACTGAAAAAACATATTAAGAGTAAAATTATATTTATTCTAGTAGAACAATGGGTACAACTAAAAAAATATTTGAACAGGTTAAAAACACTAAAAATTATTTTAAGATATTATATGCTATTTGAAATTTTCTTTAAAATCCTAGATGCTTCTAGAAAAATTCTTCCATACACTAAACACCATTTAAAAATAAAATAAAAAGATCTGGTCATCCTTTCACACCCAAAACTATGGTGTAGTTTTGAGAAAAGGACGCAGCGGATGGAAAGGGGCAGCGGACGCAAGCCAAATCCTTCCTCAATACCATAATATGTTATGCTTACGCTGGAGAGAGGAACAAAAGGAAAAAGGGGAGAAAGAAATAAAAAAATTCAAAATTAACATTTTACATGTACGGAAATGTCAAAGGAAAAAAATAAAAATAAAATATATAGAGAGAAAATTTTAAAAATAATAAATAAATAAATAATTAAGAAATGGAATAATTTCGTACACATAAAAATTTTATTTCATTTTTGGTATTTATTATAAAAATTTGATGTTAAATAATACATAAAATATCATCTTATCTTTTATATGTAATTATCACAAAAGTTAATATCATTTTTAGTAATTTAACCATGAAAAAAACTATTCTGATCACAACATCTAAACACTCTCATTTTATCAAAATCGTTTTTTTCCCATAATCTATTATGCTCATAATTTGTTCTCCAAAAACTATTCTCCACTTTTTCTCCAGAAGCTAATCCAAACACACTCCATAATTTTCTCATATGAAAGTCTCGTGATTGTTTGTTTTAACTTTTTAAAAGTGTTTTTATAATTTATGAGGTAAGTATGTAATGAAGTTTTATCTTGACTTACAGAAAAGAACTTCTGAAACTATAGTTTGAGGGTACCCCAAATAGACACAAAGTTTATATATGAGAACCGTACAAGTTGTCAAAAAATTTAGAAAGACACTCAATGGTTTTTTTTTTTGGCCAGCAGAAAAACGCTGAATGTTAAAAGTTGTATTAATCATTTAATCTGGTAAACACCGATTTCATATCTCACAATGGCAGATAAATATTAGAGTCTTTCGGTGTCGCAATTAATTTAAATGTGATGACATGTTAGGTGATAAACATGTTGGTTGAAACGCTTAAATGTTTTTTGGCCAAAAAAATTCTCAAAAGTTTAGTATGGGTCTTTTGTTTGTTAGACATACACTAATGTCATGAGGTTATAAGTAGGGTCAAACTCACGACCTTTTATTTATCGGAAAGTTTTCATGCCACTAAGTCACAAAGTCATTGGTGATTTCTGTAAAAGGTTAAATGGCTTAAATGCACCAAAAGTTTTCTCATATGAGAATTGAACACCTGTAATGTTTCGAGGGGGCAAACATGCACTGAAAGTTTAAAAAATGGGCAATTTTGCCGGCATGTCACCTTTGCATATTTGGTCAACTTTTTGTTGACCAAATATGCAAAGGTGACATGCATATGTGGCATCCACCTCACCCTTTTTTGTCCACGCTAGTCACCATTTTTTTTAAAAAAACTTAGATCCTCTATTGCACTGTCTCTTATCTTTGATATAAGATTCAGTTGAATTATTTGGGGACATTAAAAAAATTAAATAAATTATTTAATCATATATTAATTTATAAGTCAAATAAATTAGTTTGGAAAGATGATAAATATAAATACATTAAATTAATTTAGGAAAAATTGCATCTAGGTCCCGATGAAGGGAAAATACGCCAAAAGAGTCCTTTGAAATCTCAAATTTGTAGTGAAATCTGGTAGAACTTTTTTGCAATATATTCCAAATGTCAAAAGACACAAATACCCCCATTGAATAAATAGAGAGAGGGAATGATAGAATTTGTAAAATTCGGAAGACAGAATTGACAACACATGGAACGAAGGTTTTGATCATGAGACAAGCTTAAAGAGAAAGATACGGAATTGATGCCGATACCTCTATTATCTTCATTATTTTATTTGATTGATCTTTTGTGTTGACCAACTGAACAGATTTTGAGGTTTGCGTTATTCATCTTCTTTTTGCCCTAAAATATGAAAAGGTTGTCATCTTTTTGGTTTGTGGGTATTAAAGTTATGACCTCTATTGTTCTCCTTTATATATGTAAACTATCAAGGTGACCTAGTTGAATGCAATGTATATGTTGCGGTTGTGGTTTCAATGTGTTTGGATAGGATTTAGTAAACTCTATTTTCGGGCTTAGTATACTTTGTTTCCGCATTGCAAGGGCTAAGGAATGAAGATGAGGGTGAAAGTTTTGTGGTTACTAGATCTAGTGTGCGAAGGAAAAATATGTTATTAATAGATGCAGGGATAGTTGTTAATATATGTGATGAACTTGTTAATGACAATTATATGTCATATTTAAATGTTTTACTTGTTGTTTAATGATGTTTGGAAAGGGATTCAAATGTTTGCTATATTTTTGGGCATTTTGTATTCTTTTTACTCATTAAAAATGAGAATTAATCAACATGGGGTGAAAGTTGTGTGGTTGAAACTCCTGATGTACAAAGTCAGAATGAGTTATTAATAGAGGCAGCTATAGTCGTTAATATAGGTGATAAATTTATTAATGACAATTGTATTGTGATACTGTTTATACTTTCTGGGTTTAGGGATATACTTAAAACTCCCAAAAAGATTTCAATCAAAAGTTGTAGTTTGGTACAGAGCCATATGAATTCTTTCATTGAATCTCTATTTGCTTTCCATCACGTTTTAGTGTGATTGCAGGAATTGCCATAACTCATTTACAATAATTTTTTAGTCATAGTCATAATTTTAAGTTGGTGAGAGTGCTTATTTTCCTGCATTTTGGTTCCCCATCAATTTGAAATAGTAAATCGATATGTTTATGATGTTAGTAGATGCATATGGTGATTCTTGTTCAATCATATTGTTAAAGCTTACAAAACTAACCATAAAGTTTTGTTTTGAGACTTGTAAAATGCTAAGCAAGTTATTCAACTACTAGAGTTTGATTTGGGATGCTAAAATAATCAATAGACATGTTTTGAAATATTATAATGAGGAATTAAGGACTTTGACCTTTATCTTTCACCTTGAGAGCACATAACATATTATTGGCACTTACTGCTTTTGTCTCCCAAACCAAAGGTCTTGTGCAGCTTAGTAAGTAGTTCAGTCAATGTTTTGTCATTATTTGATGAGCTTTTAATTTATTTTCAAGTAAAGAAGATGGAAAAGGGAAAAAATTACACAAAAAATTAAAGGAAGGAAAAAAAACTGCAGCCAAGATTATCTAATTACACTTTGTTTACCAAAGAATTTTACAACGAGAAGGAGGAGGAGGAGAAGGAGAAGCCGAATGTCAACCCTCTTTAAATATGACAAATGATAGGTTCCAATTCCCAAGTTCTTTAGTTCTTTGCTCTTACCTTGTGAACCCGATCGATTGTTTCTAGTTCTTTAGTACTTTAAGCAATGATCGGATATTAGCATTTAACGAATTAATTAAAACTTTCATTGCACGAAGCATTCTTTCTCTAGTACTAATGCTAAAAGTATGAGTTCTACTATGTTTTCAGTTATTTGTACAAAGTGTGTAACCATATACGACTACTCAACTATCTTACTACGTATTAAATATATATATAGATAGTGAGGAAAATGACTTTAGCACTTCAATCATAGGGGAAAAATAAAGATGAATATCCTAGCTAAGCACTGGCAATCACGGATGTAATGACTAGTGCAAATGACAAACTTAGTTGGATGAATATCAACGACCAATTAAAACAATTGTGTCACATGGATATTAGAAATACAAACAGGAAGTACATTGTTGAGGTTGATGGGGCTTAGTCCCACTACACCGATAAAGCAGCCTATGGTGGCATATTGAGAAATGAAAGATACTCCCAAGTTCAGGGATTCCTACTCAGATTAGAAGTAGGCGACAATCTCAAAAGAGTTTGGGACTTAATCATAAGAAGTGATTTTATAAAAGCTATTCAATTGGTTTAGACTGAGATTCTTGCAATTTGCAAGCATGAGGATAGGGAAGTGATCTTAAAGATAAAAAATATGATCAAGAAAAGCTAGCAAGTTGAATTTCAAGTTCTAAATAGAGACGTTAACCATGTTGTAGACTTTCTTGTAAAAAAAACTCTTAATGAAGATGTGAGCTTGAACATTTTGTTGGCTCTCATAATGTTTTGATGATAACAAACTTTGATATCTAAGTATATTTTGACAAGAAAGAAAGATGACATAAAGTTGACTTGATGATTCAAGTCACTTGAGTGAAGATTTCATGCACTCAAGTGATGTGAGTGTTTATTAAAAAACTTGAATCAATAAGTCACTCAAGTGATGTTTTCCCACTTCAAGTGATTTAAAAATAGAAAAATGGAACTCTATGGTGATCTTCTCTATCTTGGAGAAATCACTCAAGTGATGGTCTTAGCACTTAGTTATGACCAAGTAGAACCAACATTAATTAAAGAGGATTACTCAAGTGATAGTGGATGCACTCGAGTGATGAAGCTTCACTTACAAAATTCCAGTGAGTCACTCGATAGTGATCAGATTAAATAATGGGTTTAGAGATAAAATCACTCTAGTGATATGGTAAGTACTTGAGTGATGATCATCACTTGTAGGTCATTCACAAGTGATTAGAAAGTGTGAAACCTTATGAGAACATATCACTCGAGTGACAAAAGGATCACTCGAGTGATGACCATTGTAAAACCCCCTCCAAAAATTCACTAGTTATTTATTAAGGAATTATTGAAAATATAGAAATTCTTTTTTTCACGCAATGAGATAATCATGCTAAATCAAGTAGTCTATCTATTATATATATATATATTATTACATGGAATTTTTATAATATAATAAGATAAGTTTGTCAGATCAAATAAAAATGCCATTCTCCTCTTGCAGGCAAACATACTAAATAATACTTCCATATTCACCAACATCCTTGAAAGGCTTTGCTTGATTTTAAATAGTGCCGAGAAGTTAGTCTGACTTAAAACAATAGTCAAATGTATTACTTTTATTTATAGGGTACGTAATAAATCAAGCAATATGTATCCATAATAAAACTAATTAATAAATTGCAACGAAGATGAAACTAAACATTATATTAAATTTTTCTTATCAAACCATACAAAAGTTGTGAAACACAAATCCCTTAATATATCATAGGGTACGTAATAAAACTAAGGTAACCTTCCCATATACATAACATAGTTTCTAATGAACTAAGCACTTTATTCTATATTATTTTTACGTAGTGCTTTTCCATAATCTACTAGTTGGTAGGATCCTCAGTCTTAAACAGGTCTGCTGGGAGGTCTGGGAAATCTTGGGGATAGTTTCCATACACCGAACGCATGAATTCTTCAGGAGAAATGATAATGACGTCGTCAATAGGCTCATAGAAATTCTCAAAAGGTGGTGGTGGACTCGGATTGAAGGGCGGAGAATCAATAGGGTTGGTGGTATGAACAGTGATGCTACGTATAACTTGGAGATCCCCGACCTGGACCCATTCGATCCTAACTGAAATCTCAGTAACCGGCATCTGGGCATTACGTAAACAAAGATGAGTAATAACAATAAAATTTTCAACTAATAATACCCAGCTGCTTTTAAACAGAAAATATATTTAACCCTGTCTCAAAATTTGTACAAGAAAAAGAATAACAGGAAAACACGAGATTTCATGTAGTGAGAAAAATAGCACAGATACATTGATTTCTTGAGCACCCATTAAATCACATCACATAGATATGCTAGGGCGTCCCCTAGAGTGGATCCACAATTAATCACATAGTACTAATAGGTGAACACAAGATCTTCACACAGCAACAATATCTGGCATTTTTCTCAAAAACAAGAAATATTAGCTTACAAAAATATGATAAAGACATAAATATAATTTATTAATTTAGAAAGAAAATAAATAAGCTGAATCAGATCAGAAAGTATTACTCTACAGGGTATTATTACTCAGTAAGAAAAGTTTCTTACTTTGCTTGCGGTAAGTGACTGGTCTTTGTTTGCGTTTTTATTTTTCTGAAGTAGTACTGATTTTACTGCAGTGAGAGAGATGCCTATTTTTATATCATTTCTACACCAACTTACCATTCTGTGCCATCCTTATCCCTTGCATTTATAATCTTCTTATCCAGATTTTTTTTTTCTTTCTCTCCACGTCAATTCTTTATTTCTTCTCCACGTCATGTATATAAGAGTAGATTTATTTGCCTTCTTATCTTCACACGTTTCCTTTTGGTTTTTCAATAAAGTAACTTCTTTTATGTATCATTCTCTTTCTTCATGTAACTCTTCGCACTTTTCTCCGTACCTATATGAACTTTCCTTACATAAGCATATATATACACACTAAAACAAAATCTTCAAGTTATATTTTCAAAAGTTATATAAATCACAATTTATTTATTTGAGGGTGTTATAACCATCACTGGCGAGTCACTTGCAAGAGATTCTGAGGTGATGAGACCTTCCATATAGAGATCACTCGAGTGTATGGTAAATCACTCGAGTGATCCAATATCACTTGTAAATCACTTGCAAATGATCAGAAAGTGCTGTAATGTTCTAAGGGAAGATCACTTAGGTCACTCACAAGAGATTCTGAGATGATGAGACCTTCCATATAGAGATCACTCGAGTGATCCAAGATCACTTGCAAGTAGTCAGAAAGTGCTACAATATTCTAAAGGAAGATTACTCGAGTTATAAGTTGAGCACTTGAGTGTTTTAAAATCACACTCGAATGATTGTTCATCAGAAACTTAGAATCCGCGTCTCAATAATTTTGATTTCTATTATAAACATCTTGATTAACACCCTAACCTTTTATACCACTTATAAATGTTACTAATCCAACTTATATATGAGTTCCATGTGTTTAATCTCTAGATCAGCTTCAAAATTTCAAAAAGCAAAATGTTGTTAGAAGCATTAAATGCGAAGTAGCCTCAACCAACCTGAACACTCTCTTTCATCAACAACTAGATTTATTCTCTAATGGATAGATTTAAATACTCTCAACGGTCATTAAAATCATTCTACCTATAAATACGAAAGCATTCAAGATGGAGCAATTACCTACAACAAAAACAGCTTTGTTGCAATAAGTGTGCTCTGTTTTTCTTGATATTCTCTTATAACTCTTATATTCCTTTCTTCTTTAGTATTCATCTATCAACTCTTTGAGAGAGCATTTGTAAATGCATTTATTACTCTTGTGAAGAGAATCTCAAGGTAGTGGGACATTGAGTGAGGGTATTTGCTTACAAAGTGTAAGGAGGAGTGAGTGTCCTATTGAGGAGTTTGTTTGTACTGTGATACCAAGAACCCATCAAATCTTGGAACTTTAGTGAAAATCTCAAAGGCATTCTGAGGATTGTATGTAGGTCAAGTGGTTGAGACCGAACCATTATAAAATTTCTGTATATACTTCAGTGAAATTTCTCCAACTTTCATTTCTTGGTTAAGTTTGTTAATTGTATATTTAAGTTTTTAATATCACCCAATTCACCTCCTCTTGGATGAAACATTGACACTAAAACATTTTTAGTCTAGAGGCTCTATCAGAACTTGTAAAATATATCCCTATTACTCAGGCTTAGTTTTTGTATGCGTTTTTTTTTTCTATTCCATTGTATAAAAAAAATTCTATAAGTAGCAGAACCTGATTAAAACTTTTGTCACTTGCAAAAAATAAGGCAAATTCATATGCGGTCACGGATTCAATTTTCTCAAGTGATTTCAGGTTGTTAATTAGTGAAAATCATTTACTATACATGTAATTACAATGTTGATTTGAACAGTGTCTTTCAAGAGTTAAAAGACAAATCTTTATATCTAGTCGTAGGAGTTCAAACTTCAACTTATATGGATGGAGGCAAGTTAACATGTACTATATTCATTACTTATATGATTAAATGTTTTTTGCCATAAAATACAATACGTTTAGATAAATATATTACTTCAATATAATTAAAAAGAGTAAATAAAATTTACTCAAACAGAGTAAAATTCTGTTTCACTGCATTTAAACAAATTATTTAATTTATATATAACTAATTCCATTTACAGTAGATTAACAAAATGATTATTGACATGAATTCGAAAGTACTTATACATAATGGACTATTAAACAAAATAAGTTTGTGAGGGATTAAAAACTTAATTTTATTTTATTAAAGATTAAATTACAGATACCCAGCAGATAAATTATGTCGTAAAGACTTTTGGACCAAGAATAGCAAAGGTTTATTCAAATAAATAATGCCATCATTAGTGTTGGGTATTTTAAATTGTGCACGATTAAAATGAAGGATTAATAAAAACAAAATAATCTTTTCTTTTAATTTCTTGTTTTTATATTTTTCTTCCCACGCAACAACCGCACCATCTATGGCCAACGACTTATGGGCAGTTTGGTTTGATCCTATTATACTTTGTAATGCAGTGTTATGCGATGCAATGGTAATACAATACAATATCAATTATATGAGTAGTGTTTGATTTGATTTTTAAGCAAGGTGCAATTAGTTAGTATTTTAACAATTATTTAAAATTAATATATAGCACAAAGTCTATTCTACCCTTAATATAATCTTTGTAGAAAAAATACTTAAGAGCCAGCGACGGCAGGGATGGAGGAGGAAGAGGAAGTGATGGCAGGGGTGGCAGTAGAGGAGGAGCTGGTGGTGGTGGTGGGCGGTGGTAGGGGCAGGGGCGGCGGCGGAGGAGGAGGTAGTGGAGGCGGCAGTTAGGGGTGGAAACAAGCCAGGCTTTTGCCTTAACAAGCTTGGCCTGGTAAGGCACAAACTGGTCTGAGCCTGGCCTGTGGCCTGTTGGAGGCCAATTTTTAGGCCTGGGCTTGGCCTGAAGCCTGTTAAGGAGGCCTAAATTTTTAAAATGTTTTAAGCAAGCCTACAGGCCACACTGCAAAATAGGCTAACAGGCCACAGGCCGAAAACAGGCTAAAACTTACAGGTTCGGGCGAAATTATCCTTTAACCCTTATCTGATTTTTTTTAAAAATATTTTAACAAGCTCAGGCCGCCCTGACATGCCTAACTGGCCTGTCAATAGGCCTTGGCCTGGCCTATTAAGCAAAATAGGCTTTTATTTTGGCCTTGGCCTAGCCTTTTAGCCTGACAGGCCAAGCCAATCACAGGCCAGGCTACAGGCCCCTGACAGGCCGCGTGACCTATTTCCACCCCTAGTGGCTGTAGGCGGGTGCGGCGGCGGCGGCATAGGAAGAGGTGGCGGTGACGGAGGTGGCAGTGGCAGCAATAGAGGCAGTGGTGATGGTAGTGGGCCAGCGAAGGAGAAGGTGGCGGCGATAGCGGCAGTGGCGATGGCGATGGGCAGGTGACGTCGGCAGTGGTAGAGGAGGAGGAAGTAGTGGCGGCGGGCGACGACAATGGTGGCTGTAGAGGTAGTAGTGGTGGCTGTGGACGAGCGGCAGCAACGATGAAGGAAGTAGTGATGGTGGCGGTAGGCGGGTGGCGGTAGGCGGGTGGCGGAGGTTGCGAAGGTAGTGGTGGTGGCAGTGGGTGTGTGCCGGTTGCTGCAGAGGAGAAGGTGGCGATAACGGCGGTGGGCGGGTGACTTCGACGGCGGGTGGGTGATGTCAGCGGCTGTGGAAGAGGAGGTAGTGGTGGCGGTGGGCTGTGGCGGCGGCAAAGGTAGTGGTGGTAGCAGTGGTCATGGGGCGGCTGTAAGGGAGGAAGAAGTGGCGGAGGCGACGGCGGGCGTGTGACGTCGGCGGTAGTGGAGGAGGAGGTGGTGGTGGTGGTGGTTGGGTGGCTGCGGTGACGGCGGAGGAGGTAATGGTGGCGGTAAAGGGTGGAGGTGATGGCGGTAGAGGAGGAGGAGGAGGAGGTAGTAGCGGTGGTAGTTGTGGCGTGATGCGGTAAATGAAATGAGATAAGTGAAACAAAGATATTTGAAACTAAAGGGTAAATTGGATTTTTTTAACTATGTAATGAGATGGTAATGAGGATTCATAAGGGGGAAGTGTGAATGAGGATTACCAATTTTTTGGTAATCATCATTACTATGGTAAACCCTATTACCATGCTAAAGAGCAACCAAATACTCTTCTCTTGGTAATGCAATCATAATTACTATTGTAGGCATGCAATGAGGTTGAACCAAACGGGCTCAAAATAATTACTGCCTTATTACTTGATAGTTTAGCAACCAATGGTTTATTTTTAGTGAAAGTAAACAATTTCTTTATACTTTTTTGTTAATTTTTTAGCTAAAAATGCGTTTGATTTTTCAAAAAATAAAAAATATTCAAGTTTCCTATCTAATTCTGAGTTCTAGCTCAATTGTGCATCAACTCCAGTCTAATAACAAGATTCACCCATAAAAACAATTTTTTAATTCAAACCGAATTGCTAACAAATACTTTGATTGAGAAAATTTTAAAAAAATACTACATGAACTTTAAAATCTTAAATAAATAATTTGATACAAACTTGAGTTGTCAGTCTTATTACTCTTTTTATCAATCTTATTATTTTTATTGTCAACAAAACCAATATAAGATTTTAAAGTTTAAATGATAATTTTTTAGGATTTTTCCTAAATAATTTTACAATAGAGTATTATAAAATAGCTTAAATTATTTTGCAAGTAGTATATTTATTTAATAAATAAATAAAATATCTTTGTCCTCGGTGCTCCTTCTACCGTATTAGCACATCAATCATGGAAACGCTGTCTCTGTTCCAGCTGTTGTTGACTTGTTAACCCACTTGTCGCATTCACCAAACAACTCCTAATAACCAATTCTATTTTTATTGATTAAAATGATCGGTAATATTTATTTATGTTTTAAAAATCATGTTTATTATTATAAATTTTATACTATTACTCTATTCTATATTATATAAGAATATTAGCGTATGCATATTATGATACAATAATGCTTACAGATATATTCACACACAAACCCACATAAATAATAAAATAGAATTTACATTTTATTTAAATTGTTTAAATCTTTTTACCAAAAATATATAAATATAAATAAAAATAGCCTATAATTTTTTTTTTGAATTTAGTATAAATAACTCGATGTAGGCATCGATGTGTTTTTCAAGGAATGATGTAATGTAAGCTATATTGAAGGCGGAAAAAAAAGAGAGATGTAAGCTATATTGTTTTATTTTCCTTTGCCAAACAACTAGTGACTTTCTATATATGTAATATATACTCCTATTAATTATATAAAAATTTATTTTTCACCTCTTTCTCTTAATAACACTAGTTCAACCCCAAACACTCAATTTCCAACAACAAGCAAACTTTGCTAGTTATATATGCAAAAATCATATAAAAATTATTTATTATCTTTTTTTGCCACTACGCATTTTTTTTTGGAAAAAAATAAATAATTTTATATTAAAATTTGCTGAATTATATAGCGTGTGTTCATCAATACCTTAAGGTCGTGTTTTATTTGAACGAAGGAAGATTCATGAAAAGAAGGAAAAAAAAAACCTTTTACAACTTATTATTCTTTCCGGTCCCAAATGTAAGATAAAATTGATATTTTTTGTAGAGATTAAAAAAACTAATTAAATTACTTTAAAGTATTTATATTTGTCATATTTTCTCCAAACTATGTTGCTAAACTTATAAACTAATATATAATCTAAGGATAAACAATATATGATATAATTAAGTAACTTATTTATCTTCCTTAATCTCTTCAAAAAAAGTTAACTGTGTGTTATAATAAAGCTATATTTGAAATAGCTTATTTTTGGGAAATAAGAACTTATTACGTAAGTTGAGATAAAACTCCTCTCACATACTTATCCCGTACACCATAAATCATGAATTATAATTTATAAACATTTATAGGTAAAAAATAAGCTATCCCAAACGAACACTAAGACCGAAGAGAGTACCATATATTAAAATCTAAAGAATTTGTTTATTTCCTTTATTTTTTAAAAAATGTTTCTCCATACCAAGTATGAGATGAGTTTGGAATAAATTCACAAGTTACTATGACTAATCGATCTAAACCATGATCCATGAAAGTTCTATTTGTAATCAAAGTAGTTAAAATTCGTAACAAACAAATAATGACTCCACGTGGCTTCTATTGGAAAAAAATGATAGAAAACCGCTTAAAGCAGTTGGTTAAATAGTATGGAGTCTTTTAAAAAAGGATAAATGATGATCGAATAAAATACTTATTGAAATTATTGAACGGGATCTTTTGATCAACAATTTATCTACCGATTTAGTTGTTGATTGAGTATAGTGGTGTCGGCAATCCATATAGCTGATTTCACGTAATAGGATAAGGCTTTATTATTATCGTTGTATTTATATGTAATAATAAAAAAGTAATATTCAATCCAAAAAAACATTAAATCAAAATAAATAAAAGATTAATGTGTAACATAATGTAATGAAACATAGTTTCCTTTAACAGAAAATGATGTCATTTCTACTTGGAGGGGTATCTGTTCTGTTTGGGACAAGTTCCAGAAAGGGGTGGGAGTCAAAGTTGGAGATGGTTATGCAGCTTCATTTTGGTTTGACAATTGGTCTGAAATAAATAGACCATTGATTGAGCTGATTCCAGGACAGGAGGCCTTTGTAGATAAAAATGAAAAAGTGTGCGATTACATTACTCCCTAGGGCGAATGGGATATTGTTAAGATGAGGAACTGGTTTGATCATCACATTGTCGGTAGAATTATATGTGCAAATACACCTTGTGTGCAGAGAGGACAAGATAAGTATTTCTGGAAACCTTTTTCTGATGGTAGTTTTTCTGTTAGTTCTGCATATCACTTTATTTCTGCAGGTATTGCCAGGTCAAATGAAACATTATGGAGACTGCTATGGAGATGGGAAATTCCTGAGAAAATCAAATCTTTCATGTGGCTTGCAGCACATGGAAGGGCGCATACAGCACACCTCAGAACAATGAGGGGATTATCTGACTCTGCAACCTGCCCTTTCCAATGCGAATAGGATGAAGACTTGATACACCTAATGAGAGATTGCTCTAATGCTCGTGAAAGGTGGATTTCTATAATTAAACCTGTCACGTTCAATAACTTTATTAACTTGTAGGGCTCAGAGTGGATAGAATGGGACCTTAAACATGAAGCTGGCAGGGATTTCACTAAGAAGATCAGATGGGCAACTCTGTTCGAATATGTATACAGGGACATTTGGGTAGACAGATGCAGAAAGCTCTTTGGAGAAGAAGGCGACAATTATTATCAAAACACCAACTCTAGTTTCTTTCGGGCAAGCTGGGACAAAGATTTGAGCACTCATTGTAGATTTTATACATAGGTTGCTAATGGAAGCGAGGACCTACCAGGTAGAAGGCCGGGATTCTACACACTATAGACAGATGGTTCAGTCCTTGAGTCGAGCCAAAGTGGAAGTGCGAGAGTCATTAGAGCAGAGGATGGAGGATGGGTATGTGGCTACATGAGCAAACTTACATAAGTTCCGCCAGTAATTACAGAAATTATCGTGATTATCCAGGGTTTCCAAATATGTTGGAACGGAAATGTTAGAGCTCTTACTCTTTGTACGGATTGTATTGAAGCGGTAAACTTTCTTATTATGGGTTGTGATCATATACACCCGTTTAAAGATGTCATTGAAGAGGCTAGATTTTGATTGTCTAAAGATTGGAACGTCCTTGTTAGACATGTTCCTAGAGAGCACAATGCTCATGTAGATTGTTTGGCTAAGTTAACGCATAGTAGTACAGAAAATTTTGTCATCTTTGATCAACCACCAACTCCACTTATGGCAGGTGGTGGTGGATGAGAAAAATTAGGTTGTGTCTGTGTTCAGACGTTCTTCTGTATTAATCTTCGTCTAGATTAATGATATCCAATTTTAAATAAAAAAAAACGATGTCATTCTCGATTAAAAAAAAACATTGTACAAAATCCAATCTGGTAGACTTGTCTAATCTCCATGTTGCACTTTTTTCAGTAAATAAAATTTGGGCAATTTTAACAAAATTTTACAGAAATGGTCACCTATAAAAAAAATGTAAACGTTTGGTGTGGGGGAGAGAACTTTTGGTGAAAGCAATGTGGAAGGGAACAAAAATGATTGAAACTATAATGGGATCTTGTTTTTATTGGCCAACAGTGACGTTACCAGATCTGTTTGATTTTCGCTCCCACTGTATACGTACTCTCTTGTTCACTGTCGGTGGTGTCGGAGGTCCAAGCTTAGTGGTTACATTGTCCCTTTCGTCTTCGTTAAGTGATTTCCTCTTATTTTATATATTTATATTTCCAGCTAGCCAGCCATTCACCCGCCCAAGTTTCCAACCTCAGAGAGAGAGAGAGAGAGAGAGAGATCAAATCAAAAGCCGTCCCCTCCTCCGCTTCTCGCTCTCGTCGTTTCGCTTCTCTTTCAGTCAACTCGATCTCTTCTTATTGCATTTTTCTGGATTCTTGTTGAGCATTGCTTAATTTATTTGGTCTGCTTCTACTTTGTTCTATCTCTGCTGTTTGTGATCTTCAAGTGCGAGATCCATTGGGCGGATTTTGATCAGTTTGTTTGGGATTCGAGTGGTCGATCTTGTTTTGCTGGTCATTGGCGGCGTAGATCGCTGTTGTTGAGGTAAATGTCTATTAGTATTGGTCTGTTTGGTTGATGCGAAAGTTGAGAAAATGTAAATCGGATTTACCTCCTTTTTTTTTTTTTGACGTATTGTACGTCGTTTCTTTAGTGGATTTTAGTTCAATGTTTATTTCTCTTCTGAAAACATGGAGGCAAAGAAGCAATTTGTTTTTATTGCTGTAGCTCAGGACACAGCATTGTTGACTCCGTCCAATATAACGGACCTTTCGCAGTTTAAAATCTAGCTCTATCAAGTCTTCTAAGCAACTTAGCTGCAAATTGAGAAATCTAAATAATTTCAATCTGTTGACTCTGAATAATGCTTGTTGGAAGCTGGAAACATGATTTACGGTCTTGTCATCTGGTATCTAATGCAGATCCGAGTGTTCGATCAACAGAGAAAAACGAGCTGCTGCTGAGGATTGTCCATATTAAGTGATGTGTGATTCTTGTTGAGTTTCAGCTACTGTTTGATCCGTTATTGGCTTCTGAGCGGAGTTAAGTCGGCAGTATGGAGTCAGAAGGAGAAGCAGGGGTGAGTTTCATCAGTATTTCAATTTGAACAATACAAATTTCCTTTGCCTTTTGTTATCATCTTTTTTATATAAACATTACAGTAACACAGACGTTTTCTTTTCTTTTTTTGGGGGGGAGATCTGATTATGAGATGCTGAAATGCATGAAACGTATATTGTCATCTAAGGACCTTACAGTGCATACATCAATTTTGCATCCGTGCTTCCTTGTTCAATTTTCATGGGCTTCCCAATGTTTTAAGTTATTCTTGTTTTTCTATGGTTTCTGTTCATTACAAACAAGAACACGTGATCACATCGGCAATGCATTGTTTTCTAACTTTTGTTTTTTTGGTTATATCATTTCTAATACTCAGGGAAAGCCTATGACAGTGTTGGGTGGCCAAGTCTGCCAGATCTGTGGTGATAATGTTGGGAAGACTGTGGATGGTGAGCCATTCATTGCTTGCGATGTTTGTGCTTTTCCTGTGTGCAGGCCATGCTATGAGTATGAAAGGAAGGATGGGAATCAGTCTTGTCCTCAGTGTAAAACCCGATACAAGAGGCACAAAGGTAAACTAAATGTTAAAATTCATGTCCATCTTCCATATCTTTGAATGCTGTTGTGCTTATGATGCAAAACATAAAATAAAATAAATTCTTTAAAATCTTCTACGCCTAACATATGTCTTCAATTTTCCTTTAATATCATTTTGCCTAAACAAATCCTGTTAAATATGATTTCTTTACTGTATCTTGTGTGTACTACTAGTGTTTGTAGTCAGGGGTATCTCCTTTTCCTTTCAAGCCAAATCTGCTAAGTTATTCTTCCTGAAAAGAAAATCTTTAATACTTATCTATTCCAAATGCTTGAGCTGCGGTATGGATGATGTTCAAACCACTTAAGTAATTGCGTTTGTGCCTGTTGTTCTGACCAAGGACATTTGGAATGTTGCTTTCCATTTAATAAAAAAAGAAGAAATGGGGTCTGGAAGGGACAGGATGCTTAAAAATTTTTAGGTAGTGAAATGGAATGGAAATTGGGATTAAAAAATGATTTTGAAAATTAAAAATATATTTCATGCTTCTGCTTTACAAAAGTTATACAAAATAATGGGAACTGTTGATGGCAGTGAACATATTAAAAGACTGAAGATAAGGAAAGGAAATCCCTTTCCTTCATTCTTACCAGCAATTAACTTATTCCTGGGAATGTCTATGCATATAGTGCATGCCAATAAACCAGATCATAAATAATCAGATTAATATATGCTTTAAGATTTTCCCCCTCTCAATTTATTTCTCAACATTGCTTGTTAGACATAATTCACTCATGCATATGATATGTGTTTCATGAAGTCAGGCTGCTGTTTCACTTGGTCATGTGTGGTATATGTTAAAAAAACTTCTATTTTGTAATTCTACTTACTGCTGCCTGTTAATTTGGTTTCAGGAAGCCCTGCAGTTGTTGGAGATAGGGAAGAGGATCTTGCTGCTGCTGATGGTGCTAGTGACTATGAGTCAGAAAGCCAAAGCCAAAAGAAGATTTCAGAGCGCATGTTGGGCTGGCAAATGAAATATGGGCAGTCAGAGGAGGTCGGTGCTCCAAAGTATGATAAGGAGGGTCCTCACAACCACATTCCTTTGCTAACCAGCGGACAAGAGGTAATTCAATCAACTTGGCAAATGATATTTTCGCTTCCAAACTCCTCTGCCAAAAAAGGTGCACATTCTCCTTGAGTATCTTTAAATGGGATTTGAATTTGATTTCAGGTCTCCGGAGAACTATCAGCTGCCTCACCTGAGAGGCTTTCAATGGCATCACCTGGGATTGGTGGTGGAAAGCGGGTTCATAATCTGACATATTCATCAGATATTAATCAATCACGTGCGTGTCTCTCTTTCTTCCTGTACCCTTCATCTTTGTCTCCATTTGTTGTCTGTGCCTTGTCATATTTCTTTGTGTGGCTATCTTATTGTATTTTATACTCCTCGCACAGCAAATATTAGGGGCATGGATGGAGGAATGGGTAATGTGGCATGGAAGGAAAGAGTTGATGGCTGGAAGATGAAGCAGGAAAAGAATTCCGTTCCAATGAGCACTGGCCATGCAATGAGCACTGGCCAAGCTACTTCTGAAAGAGGAGCTGGTGATATTGATGCCAGTACTGATGTGCTTATTGATGATTCCTTGTTGTGAGTGCCCTCTTTAATAAACCATAACAAGATTGCTGCTCTGCTTCTGTTTTCAGCCTCTTCTGCTCTATTGTTGGTCTGTTGGTCCTTGTTAGAAAGTGGCTGTTTTGAACATCATGTGTTTGTTATACCAAATCAACTGGTTTTTACTACTTTGTCATTCAGCAAAGTCGTTCAAACAAACTGAGGTCTTCAGATATCCGTGTATAAAAAGTATTTAATCTATCTTTTTATGTTTTAGGAATGATGAAGCTCGACAACCGCTTTCAAGGAAGGTCTCTATTCCATCATCTAGGATTAATCCATACCGTATGGTCATTGTTCTACGGCTGATTATCCTTTGTATTTTCTTGCATTACCGAATAACAAATCCCGTGCCCAATGCATATGCATTGTGGTTGATATCAGTCATTTGTGAGATATGGTTTGCCATCTCCTGGATTTTGGATCAGTTCCCCAAGTGGCTCCCTGTGAACCGTGAAACATATCTTGACAGGCTCTCACTCAGGTAGGGCCATTTTCAGGCCACTATGTTTTTCTCTTGCTCTTCTGAGCAATTTATCACCTTTTGGGATTTCTCCACCGGAGTTTATCATTAAACTCCTCCATTTGTCTTACCTTTCATTCTGACGTTTTTATCTTGTACAAAATCTGAATTGCAGGTATGAACCAGAAGGAGAACCATCACAACTAGCAGCTGTTGACATTTTTGTCAGTACTGTGGACCCTTTAAAGGAGCCCCCACTTGTGACTGCCAATACCGTGCTATCTATACTTGCAGTTGATTACCCAATTGATAAGGTCTCCTGCTATGTATCTGATGATGGTGCTGCTATGTTGACATTTGAAGCTCTGGCTGAGACATCTGAATTTGCAAGGAAATGGGTTCCTTTTTGTAAGAAGTACAGTATTGAACCTCGGGCTCCAGAGTGGTACTTTGCGCTGAAGGTTGACTACTTGAAGGATAAGGTTCATCCATCATTTGTCAAAGAACGTAGAGCCATGAAAGTAAGAGTTTGACTTATACTTCCTTGTGACTAGCTTTTGCTAAAGTTCCTCAAGGATATCTATTTACCTTATGCCTTGCCTTGCTTCACAGAGAGAATATGAAGAATTCAAAGTTCGTGTTAATGGACTTGTTGTAAAGGCACAGAAAGTTCCTGAAGAAGGATGGGTAATGCAAGATGGCACTCCATGGCCTGGAAACAACACTAGAGACCATCCAGGAATGATCCAGGTAGTTTCTTTATTTTGGTTTGGATGATTTCTCATAGTTAAGATGACTTGCTCCAACCTGTTGTACTTCACCCACTAGATGAACTACATGTTTTAGTGATGAAATCATGTGTTTATCTGTTACTTTTAGACGTTATTTCTGTTTGTTTATCTGGGTGATTTTGTCTGGGAATGCATATCTGATGAGATCATATGATTTTAATTGTAAAGTAAAAAGAAGTGCAGGCATTTCGTTCATTTAACCACTACGATTGCATGCTTTATTTCCAGGTGTTTTTGGGCCAAAGTGGAGGACTTGACTCTGATGGTAATGAGTTGCCACGCTTAGTCTATGTTTCTCGTGAAAAGCGTCCAGGTTTCCAACATCACAAGAAGGCTGGTGCCATGAATGCTCTGGTGAGTCATGTCTATAGCAGAATGCAATGAAATTTATTTTCTCCAATCATATTCTTTTCTAACCTATTGCAATTAATATGACTATTTCAGGTTCGTGTATCAGCTGTTCTTACTAATGGTCCTTTCTTATTGAATCTTGATTGTGATCACTACATAAACAACAGCAAGGCCTTGAGGGAAGCCATGTGTTTCATGATGGATCCCAACCTTGGGAAAAATGTGTGCTACGTCCAGTTTCCTCAAAGGTTTGATGGTATTGATAGGAACGATCGATATGCCAATCGTAACACTGTGTTCTTTGATGTAAGTATCTTGTAATTTCATATGCAATCATTTTTCCTAATGTCAAGTGCCTTGTTCCTTGGTTTGATCTATTGCACTTTTCATATACTGGACGAGATTTAACTTCTTTGTTATAATGAGTTTTCTTTTTCATTATTCATGAATGACAGATAAACTTGAGAGGTTTGGATGGCATTCAAGGACCTGTGTATGTCGGTACTGGATGTGTCTTCAATAGAACGGCCTTATATGGTTATGAACCTCCTGTTAAGCCCAAGCACAAGAAACTTGGGTTGCTGTCTTCTCTCTGTGGCGGAAACCGAAAGAAGAAGTCTAAATCTAGCAAGAAAGGCTCAGACAAGAAAAAATCTGGCAAAAATGTTGACCCAACTGTGCCCATCTTCAACCTAGAAGATATAGAAGAAGGAGTTGAAGGTATACTTGTTAATTCATATTTCACCTGGTTACTATGTACCTCTAAAGATCTTGATGCATATTTTGCATTAATTTCTCTCAGTTGATTTCATCTACTTAAATGTTAACTCTTATATATGCAATTTTATGTATTTAGGTGCAGGATTTGATGATGAGAAGACACTACTTATGTCACAAATGAGCCTTGAGAAAAGGTTTGGTCAATCTGCTGTTTTTGTTGCATCTACGTTGATGGAAAACGGCGGTGTTCCTCAGTCTGCTACCCCAGAAACTCTTCTTAAGGAGGCTATTCATGTTATCAGCTGTGGTTATGAGGACAAGTCAGAATGGGGAACTGAGGTCTAGTTCTTTCTTATGTTAAATTCTCTTTTTCTTTCTTATTCCCACTCACATTACACAGGAAGAAAAAAAATTTATCGCCAATAGATTAGTTTTTTTGTTTTGCTACATATCACAAGATTTGATCTGCAACCTTCTATTGCCAGGAGTAACCCCCGAGCCACTAAATCTCATCCCCACCAATTAATTAGTTTTAAAATGGATGTAAAATAGGAAGATTTCACTCAAATGTTTTGTACACAAGTAAATTCTGCAAAAGTTGAGTTGGTTGTTGAATCAATTGGTCTTGAACTAAGCAAGTGATGGAGGTTGTGAAGCCTAGCCTAAGCCTGATCTCAGCTTGATTTAAAATGTATATATTAATTTTGTGAATCATACATATTTGCCTTGTTTTATGCAGATTGGATGGATCTATGGTTCCGTGACAGAAGATATTCTCACTGGATTTAAGATGCATGCTCGTGGGTGGAGGTCTATATACTGCATGCCCAAGCTTCCAGCATTTAAAGGTTCAGCTCCTATCAATCTTTCAGATCGTCTGAACCAAGTGCTTCGATGGGCACTGGGTTCTGTGGAAATTCTTCTAAGTAGACACTGTCCCATCTGGTATGGTTACAATGGAAGGCTCAAATGGCTTGCGAGGTTAAATTATGTCAACACCACCATCTATCCAGTCACTGCCATTCCCCTCCTCATGTATTGTACCTTGCCAGCCGTCTGTCTCCTCACAAATAAGTTCATTATCCCACAGGTTTGTTCTTTCTCCATGATTTTGATTCACCATCCGTCTTGATCATCATTGTTCCCTCTTCTCCTTCACCTGGCCAATGTGGATATAGCTAGGGTTAAGTTACACCCCACATCCAAAAGTTTTGTTTTGGTAGCATCCGTAATCCTAAACTAATTTGTGGTTCATCTAATAATTTATTTTCTAATAGCACTTCATATTGTAAAGTACTTTTTTCAATAATTTTTTTTGCATCCGAAACCCTAAAGTATTTTTCCAAAAACACTCAAGTTAAAACCTATTTAACTACAAATATTTTAGGGTGTTGGGAAAAGTACTAAAAAATATTTTAGAATGCAAGATTAACCACAAATTAGTTCAAGATACTAAGTGCTTTTGGGAAAATAGTTCAGTGTGGCGGGTGCATTTTAACCCTATTTAACTAATATTAAGAATGCATGTTTGCTTCTTTTTTTTTGGCCAACAAGAATGCATGTTTGCTTTTATTCAAATAAGCTTATGCCAATATGACCTTTTCTATAAAAGTGTACTTTTATCCCAACTTTAATTTGTAGAATATATTTGGGATAAAAGTGGCTTCTACAAATATTAATCCAAATAAGAAAGTAGAGACTAGGAAGTCAGTAATACTAACAATTCATTTTTGCTTTGGTTGCAGATTAGCAACATTGCAAGTATATGGTTTATCTCCCTCTTTCTTTCCATTTTCGCAACGGGTATCTTGGAGATGAGGTGGAGTGGTGTTGGGATCGACGAGTGGTGGAGGAATGAGCAGTTTTGGGTCATCGGTGGTGTCTCCGCCCATCTCTTCGCCGTGTTCCAAGGTTTACTCAAAGTCCTCGCCGGAATTGACACAAACTTCACCGTCACCTCCAAAGCATCAGATGAAGATGGCGACTTCGCTGAACTGTACATGTTCAAATGGACCACCCTCCTCATCCCACCCACCACCCTCATCATCATCAACCTTGTCGGAGTCGTCGCCGGCATCTCCTACGCCATTAACAGTGGCTACCAGTCGTGGGGCCCACTCTTTGGCAAGCTCTTCTTCGCTTTCTGGGTCATCGTCCATCTCTACCCTTTCCTCAAAGGTCTCATGGGAAGGCAGAACCGCACGCCCACCATTGTTGTGGTCTGGTCCATTCTTCTTGCCTCCATCTTCTCTTTGTTATGGGTTCGGATCGACCCGTTCACGACCCGAGTCACCGGTCCAGATTCAGAGCAATGTGGAATCAACTGCTAGAGAAACTGGCAGAGGGAACGAGCTCACTTGGCTCAATCAAAGAACCAACGAAGCCTTGTGGGTATGTTTGGATGGCTTTAAAATTTTTATTTTTTGGCCCTTTTGTTGTAACTTGTATTTGTTCATGTAATATGGTTTACGTGCAGGTTATAGGTGATAAGAGAAGGAAATTTAAATTAAAATCACGTTGTGTGAGGGTTCTATTCTTTTGCAATACGTCGAAATAACTTCTTGTTTTTTTCTTTCTGGGAAAACTATTGATTTGTGATTAATTAAAGGATCACACTTCTTTGTCTCCATTGTATTTGGTTCCTTGTTCTGTTTCTTCTACTTCATTAGCCATAGAATTTACTAGCATCACACTTTTACCTCCGTCACCAACTTCTCGGTTTTGTTCATAGCAAAGGAACCGAACAAGATTGGAATTAATTGGGCTCACCTCAATAACACTACAACCGTTGTAAAATTATTTGTTTAAGCTGAATGATTAATTGAGAACAGTAATTAAAATATTTGTAAATTTAATAACATGTTCATTAGAGCTACCAGTTTAATGAGTTGATTTTAGACTTTAAGCATTTTTTAAAAATAATATAAAATGAATTTGACTCGTTTATCCCCAAGTTACACTTTAAGAAATTGAGGACATGTATCACCCAAAAAAAGAATTTGAGGGCATATACCCATCTTCAACTCTATGGGATCTTCCACACAATGTGAATTACATCTTTATCAACTAAATCAACTCTGTTTTTATCTCGTCACAGCTCATACACACACGCTCACACATATAATGTATGAACAAATGATTGGTAAATTATATGAAAACTAAGTGAATTATTTTGTAGTGCAGTGGGAAAAGGATTGATTACGCATTTATATAGGGTATCGGGATGAGCATGGTGCCCAGTAGCCCGGTGCGCCCACCTTGGCCCTACAAAAAGTTGCCCAGCCCAGCCCTGCCCTAAAAAAGTGGCCTGAAAAAATTTTGGGCAGCTTTGGACGGGCTAATAACCGGACAGGGCTGAGCATCGGGCAAGGGGTGCTGCCCTGTCCATTTAGCCCTGCCCTGAAAATTATTTTCATTTATTTAAAATATAAAATTTCATATCAATTAAATATTATTTCATATATATATTTTTATTTAAAATATATATTATCTATTGTATAATACTCTTCTGATCCTCTTTTTTTTTCCCTAACCACTAAACACTATTTACAAGTAGATTTCTTCCTTTCTGATTTACTTTGTGCTGTATTAAATTATAGTTGCCTTTTATTTTCTTTCCAGATGCTTCATCATTTGATCAACTTTTGGGACATTGAATTGATGAAAACTACTTTGACTTTACGGCTTTAATTACAATCATTTTGTTTTCTTATTTATAATGGATTATGGATGTTGTTTAATTTTTAAAGTATAGATATTTGTTAAGACATATGGTATTTTTTAAATTTCAAGACTCAAGTTGTAGACTTATTTTGAAATATCCCAAAATGTGAAATCATCGAATGCATTTGAAGTTTATATTACTTAGGGCGAAGTTAAGACATATATGGTATTAGTAACTACAAGAATGTTTATGAAATTCACAAGGAATTATTTTTTTCATAAATGGACAAGATAAGACGTTATCACTTAGGCAGGGAAGCCCACCCTTGCCCAGCCCAAAATGGTTAGGACTTTTAACGGGCAGGGCCGGGCATCGGGCTGCATTTCATCCTTCAGGCAAGGCATCGGGCAGGGGTCTCGCCCTACCCAGCCCTGCCCATGCCCACCCCTAGGTATCACTATGATATTTTTTTAGAGAATTACACTGTAGTCCCATAAAAAGAAATATACGAAGAAATAGTCCCAGGAAATTCTGAAATCACTCTCAAGTCCCATGGGACCATTTTGTAATAAATTGGAAATGGAAAAAGACCAAGATACCCCTGTCAGATAAATAGAGAGAGGGAAGGGGAAAAGGTGTAAAATGCATAAACGAATAGCTCTGGAAATGGCATGAAGAACGAAATGAAGATCATAAGCAAAGGTTGAAGAGTAAGGTAAGGAATTGATGGGAACAACTCTCTTGTCTTCATTATTCCATTTGACTCTTATTTTCCATTGAGTGGTTAAATAGATTTTAGCTTGATCCATCTTTGTTTGGTCCTGAAAAATGGAAAAAGTTGACAGCTTTTTCCATTTACTGTCCTCTAGTTGCTTGGAAACTAAAAATGTAGATCTAGTAAATGTAATGGATTTTCTTTGGCTATGGTTTAAATGTGTTTTGGTATGATTTAGTATGCTCTTTTTTTGCTGCCATTATGTTCTATTTTCTGGTTCACTGTGCTCTGTTTTTGCAATAGAAGAGCTAAGGAATGAAGATGGGGGGTGAAAGGATTATGGCTACATAACATGATTTATGTAGGAAAAAATGTGTTGTTAGTAGAGGCAGCAATAGTTGTCAATGGAGGCTGCTAAACTTGTTAATGATAACTATATGTCATGTGTAAATTTTGTTTTTCAACTATAGGTTTTGTTGATTTATCTTCATTTTGGCCCCTGAAAAAATGGAAAAAGTTGTCTACCTTTTGTGAGTAGTGTCCTCCATATGCTTGTAAACTATAAAAGCAGGCCTACTAAATGCAATGGGTATGCTTTGGATAAGGTTTCAATGTGTTTGGGTATGATTTAGTATGTTCTATTTTTGCTGTCATTATGCTCTGTTTTCTGGTTCATTGTGCTGTGTCTCTGCAATAGAAGAGCTAAGGAATGAAGATGAGGGTGAAAGGTTTGTGGCTCAATAACTTGATGTGCGTAGGAAAAAAATGCTATTAATAGGAGCAGCGACAGTTGTCAATAAAGGTTGATAAACTTGCTAATGACAACTATATGTCATATGATAATGTTTTGCTTGTGTTGTTAATGTGGCCAGCAACAGTTGTTAATAAGGCTGCTGCAATTGTTAGTGACAATTGTTTTGTGCAGGTGGACAGCAGTGATGGCTACCATGTCTGACAAGAATCAACTATGTTTCCTTCATATAGGGGGAAGGTTTGAAGTCAGTAGAGACGGAGATATAACATATGTTGGTGAAACGGTCAAATTTAGAACCATTAAGAAGTGACAAGTTTAGAAGAGTTTAAAACAATGATATCCTCCATTTTGGAAAAAGAGAGTGATGGACTTGTACTTGAGACGGGGATATAACATATGCTAACCTGAATTGTACATTCCATTAGGGGATTGTAATGATCATGTGTACACTAAATGTAAATGTGGTAGCTTTTTTGTAATAATCAAGTGCAGTCATATTATATAAATGATATATTTTTGGATTTGAGCAACTTCAAACTTGTATTTGAGACGTTATGAATATTTATGAATTATAAACCTATTTTCATGCGTTAAAGTTTATGCTACAATTATGCACATTTGATGCTCTTGCTTGCACAATGCCACAGTTTCCACCGACAACTCCATATGCTTGCATTGACAAGTCAGGGAGGCTCCATTAACAACTCAATGGCTTGCCCTTGACAAGTCAAGGAGCCTCCAATAACAATACCATGCGCCTTCATTGACAAGTTAGGGAGGCTTCATTGACAAGTCACAACCCAATGGCCTGCCCTTGACAAGTCAATGAGCCTCCACTGACAACTCTATGTGCCTTCATTGATAAGTTAAGGAGGCTCCATTGACAAGTCACAAGGCGTCTATTAACAAATCAATGGCCTTCCCTTGACAATTCAAGAAGCATCTACTGACAACTCCAGGGGCTTCCATTGTCAACCCACAAAGGCTCCATTCACCAGTCAATGGACATAAACTATAATTTCCAATGTGATTATAACAGAATATATATATTAACAACTTCATAGTGTACTTTGACAACTTCAGGGCCTCCACCGACAACCCCAGGTCCATACATTGA
Organism: Inga leiocalycina; assembly: GCA_963242795.1. Classification (NCBI taxonomy): domain Eukaryota; kingdom Viridiplantae; phylum Streptophyta; class Magnoliopsida; order Fabales; family Fabaceae; genus Inga; species Inga leiocalycina. The sequence continues at coordinate 10,845,097 of OY725329.1, read as the reverse complement.
TAACATAATTTACATCAAATTATAACTTTTTTATAAATGAAAGTGGGCTACAAAACCATATTATATCCAACCTTCATTTACATATGAAAATGCATGTACAAGAAAGAACCAACAAATTCACAGATTGTAGCAAATTCACAGTTCGGTAGTTCCCACCTTCTCTCGGCGTCGGTGTCAGTGACGACAAATCTGCCCGAGGACGCCTGATCTAGGTCTCTCATCCCCTCCCTGTGCGACGGACGACGCGATCTCTTGGCATCTGTGACGATTAGAGCTGGGAATCAGGGCCGGCCCTTGAAGGGCCAGGGCCTAACAGGGCCGGCCCTAAAGGGCTCGGGGTCAGGAAAATTGCAGTTTTTCAAGGCCCGGCCCGCAGGGCCGAGAAATCCTTTTCACAATATTTAACTATTTTTCCTGCGTTTTCCCCCCAGAGAGATATAATTAGTAAATAACAACGATTAAAGTTCTAATTTAATACATAAATGTTGTCAACATTAAGGTTTAAATAATACGTCTCTTGCAACAAATAAACACAGTTACTAATGTATAATCAAAGGTAAAATCATGTCCATAAATAACTCACACAAAGGCCAAAGTATAAGAAGGCAAGAAGCTAAATACTCTAACATCTAAACAACATGAGTATGATGACTATCATTTTCACCTTCTTCGCCACTATCATCAATTTCAAAGACATTTGATTGTGTTTCACTTTGAGCAGTAGGTTCAAGTAGTCAAATAATCACAACCTTCATCAAAAATCATACTCTATCAGGCAGAATAGTATATAATATGATTTTAGTCTAAATAGGCAGGACAATATACTCAAAAATCATACTAAAAAAATTACAATATGATTCAATTAGACAAAACAATATACTCAAAAATCATACTCTATACAATATAAGGACAGAGTGACATATAGATTTAATAAGGTAATTCAAAAATGTAACATGATTCCTTTCCAAGTATAAAAAATAAAAAATAAACGGGCCTAAAGGGCCGGCCTTTTTAAGCCCAAGGCCCTACAGAGGGCCGGCCCTTTTAGGCCCGACTTCCTTTTGAGGCTACAATTTACAAGCCCGGCCCTTGAAGGGCCAGGGCCTAAAAGGGCCGGCCCGTTTTCTCGGCTCTAGCGACGATGACTCTGCCTAAGTACCCTAATCTCGGTCTCTTATCCCCTCCCTGTGTAACGGACGACGCGTCCAATGGTGCTCCTAGCGCGCATCCTTCTCTGAATTTATTCTCCAAATCCCCAATCTCCATATCGGAAGATTTGCAACTCCGCAAGTGGTAATTGACTAATTGTTCATTTGAATTCGCTTTTTTTTTCTTTGGTCTTCCTACTTGTAGTTGTAGATTTTATATGTCAGTGGTACTATTGAATTCAAAGATGCAGATGTATGATAAATTTCTCATAAAAAATTAGCTAGTAATAATTGAATTGGAATCGTCCCTTTCAGCCTTGTTCTTGTTCGTTTCTATTAGTGCTTGACATTTGTAAGTCCATGGGCAAAATATTCCTACGTAAATCATGTTATGTAGCCACAATTCTTTCACCCCTATCTTCATTCCTTAGCTCTTCTATTGCAAAAACAGAGCACAGTGAACCAGAAAACAGAGCATAATGACAGCAAAAAAAGAGCATACTAAATTATACCAAAACACATTTAAACCACAGCCAAAGCAAATGTATTGCATTTACTAGATCTACCTTTTTAGTTTCCAAGCAACTAGAAGACAATAAATGGAAAAAGCTATCAATTTTTTCCATTTTTCAGGACCAAATGAAAATGGATCAAGCTAAAATCTGTTTAACCACTTAACAGAAAACATGAGTTAAATGGAATAATGAAGACAAGAGAGTTGTTAGCATCAATTCCTCACCTTACTCTTCAACCTTTGTTTATGATCTTCATTTCGTTCTTCATGCCATTTCCGGAGCTATTTGTTTATGCATTTTACACCTTTTGCCATTTCCAATTTATTACAAAATGGTCTTTTGCCATTTTCAATTTATTACAAAATGGTCCTATGAGACTTGAGAGTAATTTCAGAATTTCTTGAGACCATTTCTTCGTATATTTCTTTCTATGGGACTACAGTGTAATTCTCCCTATTTTAAAACAGGTCGCTTCTGATAGTGTTCTTTTTGGGGCCCATTACCCCCTCATGGATTTAAAACAGGTCGAGAAGGAGAGGTATTCAAACCCTTATAAGACATCTTCCATTCCTCTCCCCAGTCGATGTGGGACATAACACTTCACCCACTTTTGGGCTTTGAAAAAACTCGAATTTAATATATTTTATCCTACCTTATTAATTTATTTTGGGATTAATTTAGGCTAATTTGAATTTATTAGATAAGATTTGGATTGTTAGCCAATTTTAGGAAATAATATAAATCTGAATTGATTATGAGATTACTAAGTTTAAATTATTAATATTTTGATTGCATATTTTGTGATTGAATAATATTTCTAAATATATGATAGATCACAATTTTATTTAATTCTTACAGAATATAAAAAAAAATATTATTAAATGCTAAGGTGTAAAATTAATCTGAGATGTTTGAAGAAGATCCGATAGTTAAGTTTGAATGGGCTAATTAAATTCTAATAGACTCAAATTCTATATCCAAAGCTCTTTCAATACCTCATAAAAATTATACTAACCGCATAGAATTGAGCAAACCTCTTTGAGCCAACGCCCACCCACTTTCGCTCACACCATCACCTTCAATTCTTTATTTCTCCGTCCTCATCCCTTCTGCCACATACCTCGCCGCCTCATTCTCCACCACTCCACTTTCATTCCATCTATTAACCCAACTCTCATATATTCTCTCACGTCACGCCACTGTACAACCCTCAACTATCATCCATTTAATATCTTTTCTATTCATTTATCATGATGGCCGTGACTCGCTTGGAGCTTGGAGAAGAGGAGAATTCATGGCTGCGTGAGTTATTTGGGGGGCCATTTGGGAGAAACATAGAGAAAGTTATAGTCTAGGAGCTTACACTTAAAAACGTAAGGGGATGTTTTTCTTTTTATCTTTTTAATTCAAAATTTGAGATTATTTAATTTTAAATGACTTTCAGTTGTAATAATTAAGAACAATTTAATTTTAGATTGTAGATATATCTCTTTTGGATTAGATTGATATTTTGAATTAATTTCCACTTGAGACATTTACTGGAATTTTTGTTTGCAAACATTTGAATTGTCAATTAAATTATTAATTGAGTTTTCATTATTAATTTAATAGTCAATTTGATTTATCCTTTTGATTGTTTAATTGGGTTGGTAAATTGTTTAGTCGTTTAATTAGACAATTGTAAATAAGAATTCCAAAATTATTTTGAAATTAATTGTGATTGGTTTTTAATGAATTTAATTAACTATCTCTTATTTCATTATGAGTTTTCTATTGGAATAAGTGTTATTGAGCTTGAGGGTTTCTCATGGTTCAATTAGATGATTAAATTTATTAATTCCTCTCTTTTATTAATCTCTCTTTGGTTTAATTAATTAATTTGGGCTAAGAAAGCTAACTCTATGTAAATCCTAAGTTGTTCTCTTCACCGTATTCGAAGAAAACCTTTGTTATCTTTTCTTATTTGATTTTCTTAGATATTAGTTTATTTCTTTTTCTTAGGATTTCAATTCCTCTTTCATAAAACCCCAAAAATTGTATTTGCATTCATTTAATTTAGTTTCATTCTCATATAGGTTTTAGAGTTATTTGTATCTTGCATTTAGGTAGTAGAGTCTTGCATTTTAGTTTAGATTCATTCCATTGCATTTTCCATCACCTTAATTCAACCTAAAGAAAAACCCATAAATTGCTCCTTAAGAGAATGACCTAGGTTGCCACTATATTGCATTTGTAGTTGGTGCTAATTTAATTGATTGTTTTAGCGACAGAAGCACACATCAGGCTTCCTTAGCCGATGTGGGACATAACATGTCTTTGCTAACATATTGACCCACATCAACTTGAGTCTAGCTATGATGTCAATTGTAACATCTCAGCGCCTCGCTCTCGATATCGTCTGTTTTGGGGCCCCGTCACCCCTTCATAGCTTTAAAAGCGTCGAGGGGGAGGTATCCGAACTCTTATAAGGCGTCTTTTGTTCCCCTCCCTAGTCGATAAAGTGTTATGTCCCACATCAGCTGGGGAGGGGAACAAACGACGCCTTATAAGGGTTTGAATATCTCTCCCTCTCGATACGTTTTAAAGCCGTGAGGGGGTAATTGGGCCCCAAAGCCGACAATATTGAGAATGAGGCGTTGGGATGTTACAATTAGTATCAGAGCAAAGCTCGGGTCGATGTGGATTGATGTGCTAGTGAAGACGTTGGACCCAAAGGTAGGTCCCACTTCTCTCGACATGTTTTAAAGCCGAGACAGGGCCTCAAAGCGGATAATATCAAGAGTTGTGCTGAGATGTTACACCATGTATGTGACCTGAAAAAAAATAGCATATTACAAATTATTTAAAATTTTTTAATAAAGATCATAAATATACCAAGAGCCTGTTTGGAGAAGCGTTTCAGGCAAAAAACGTGCAGAAAAGAGGCGAACGCACCGTGGTTGTGATTTAGACCAGTTGGGAAAACGGCGGGCTGTACTGCGCTTCTCCTACCAACGTGGCTTCTGGAAGAAGCTCACATGCCTTGCTTTTTTCTCTCCCGCGGTGAGCACTTCAGCACCATTCACGAGTTGGAGCTGAAACTCATAGCAAGTCAATGACAGTTTTAGGCTTTAGTGACTTGGAAAAGCTCCTACCAGACCCATAAAATAGCACCTCCACACATGCCTTGCTTTTTTCTCTCCTGCCTGAAATGTGATGAAGAAGAAGAACATTGATGTTTTTGTCTTTTTTGCCTTTTGGATTGTTCTTTATCTTTTTTTTTTGACCGTCAGATTGTGCTTTATCTGTGGCATGTGGATAAGCATACCAGGTTTTGAGGAAAAAAAAAAGGATAAGCATAAGAGGTAGGTAAAAAAAGTTAATAACATACGGAGAGATGAAGCTTTTTGACTTGTTAGCTTGTGAATGTTTCCCCCCGTTTTTTTTATTAATAATTTGACTATTTTTATTTTATCAAATTTTAATATTAATTTTTCAATTTGATAAGTATATCCACATGAATCATATTCGTGATACAATCAGAAATGGTGTATTAATAATTTGATAAGCATATCAGGCAGGTAAATTTTTTTTTTTAAATGCTGAAATGGTGTATTTAAATAAATCTTATTCGTAACACAATTAGATACCAATTTGTTAGGGTTAGATGATTCAATAATGATCCACTTCATATATGCATTGTAATATAAATATAAATTTATCCATTTTTAGTGAAGTACTTTAGTGTCTATTTTTTTTAATAATAATTGAAGTTTTTTAATCAAATTTTATTTATTTTTTTTCACTTCAAGCATCTCAATATATACAAATAATATATATATGTAGTATTCAATATCATCCACGCCCTTTTCAATCATTTTGCATCTAAATGAGCTTTTCAAACTCTAATCCAAACAGGTTCAAGGTTAGAAAAAAAGTCACTTCTGCCACCGCTAATCCAAACACAAATCACATTTACATTTTCACTTTTAATCCTACCTTACTTTTCCAAAAGTCAGATGAAAAAAAAGTCACTTCTTCACCGCTAATCCAAACGGGCACCAAATTGGTTGGTCTTATATTTTATGGAGTTACACTACAAAAAAACATGAAATTTTTGACGGAATTTGCCACGAAAAAATTTTCCATAGCAAATTCTGTCATTTTCTAGCCACAAAAAATATTCCGTGGCAAATTCTTTCTTTTGCCACAAAAATTTGCGACGGAATTGAATTCCGTCACAATTTCCAATTCCCTCGTAATTTCCGACGGAATTCAATTCCATCGGAAAATTTAAAAATTATTATTTTTTAATTTAATTACTTTTTTTAAAAAAATATTTTTATAATATTTATTATTTATTAATTAATATTTTTAGTTTAATTTTAAATTTATTTTTTAATTATTATTTTCTAATTTCTAAAATATTTTTAATTTTTTTGGTCCCTATAAGGGCAAAATGGTCATATAAAAATTTATTTATAAAAAATGAAATTTATTAGTTATTAATTAATATTTGTAAAAAAACATTAGTTAATAACTATTTATTGGTTATTAATTAATGTTAATAAAAAATTAATTATGTATAATAATATTTTATATATATAATTGTGTAATAATAGAACGCTAAAGTAGTTGAGCCCATTCAATAAAGCATCACGTGCGTAGGTGGACACCGCCAGAGCTGCTACGAGCCACCCCTGGCGATGAAGGGGCGGTCGCCGGAGTTGCCACAGGGCTTTTTAATTTTAAAAAATAAAAAATAATGTCTGCGACGGAATTTCCGACAGAATTCAATTGTGATGGAAATAAATTTCATCAGAAATTTGCCAAGGAATTAATACGGTCGAAAATTCTCGACGGAATCTGAATTCCGTCGGAAATTTGTTTGTCACGCTATTATTAATTTCCGATGGAATTCAATTCCATCAGAAGTTGCGAGGGAATTTCTGACGGAATTCAATTGTGATGGAAATAAATTTCGTCGGAAATTTGCCAAGGAATTAATACGGTCGGAAATTCCCGACGGAATTTGAATTCCATCGGAAATTTGTTTGTCACGCTATTATTACCGATGGAATCCATTCCGTTAGAAATCTATTTCCGTCGAAAATCTGTCGGAAACTCTAAATTCTGTCAGAAATTCAGTGTTTTTTTGTAGTATTATATCTCCATTACGAGGTCATAACTTGGGTTGAGTTTCTCTCATTTTCCTTTTATAATTTCATATCTGCCATTAGATTAAAACAATGAATGGTTCAAATTTAATCTTTTATAAAATTATTTCTGTAAACTTAAATAAATAAATTTAAACTCTTAAAATCTAATATATATATATATATATATATATCATTCATATATGCAATCCATAAAAAATGAATAATTTTCAATTTATAAAATATTACAATAATAATTTTATAAAATATTAAATATAAATAATCTATTTCATGATTTAAGGATAGAGGTGAGCTTATGAGAAGATAATGAGAAAGAGGACAATAAAAATATCCTCTTCCCCTTAACTTTTTTTTTCCCCCGTTTTTTTTTCGGTTGCAAAAGGAAATGGCCTTTTTCAGGGCCAAGATCCTTTGCTCTTGCTATCATTGAATCGTGCGACCCCATCCTCTCTCATCAAAGGTTAGGATGAGATTTGGACATTAGGTGATTAAAACCGTTGGATGAATTCAACGATCAAGATTCTCTGATGATCAGCCTTGTAGATTCTTTATGATGAGCAGCAGAACGAAGGTCGGATTCAGATATAGAGTGTTTCAGATGAGACGTTGTCAGGGCATCACGTGCATTCACACGTGGCGGCTCCAAATCCCCTGCATGCGCCTCTGTACTCATTTTTCGTGTCCATCAGACGCTTATCCTTCAAACATAAACTGCAACTTTTGTTCCCATACTCGCCATAACGGCACCACATCACTATGACACGTGGCTAAGCTAAATCCTCAGTGCACAGTAATTCCCGACGCGTGGCAGCACCTAATTAATTCCCCGTATTCACATGTCTCTCACTCCTTTTATCAATGAGCCTGAGGATGTAGAAAACCAAGTAGAGGAGAATTATTTACTTCTCTCACTTCTCTCCTTCCAATCCAAAGAAGGCGACTTCTACAAAGCTTATTTCTTTATTCTCAACTTTCTTTTCTTATCAATACCCGTTTTTATTTCGATATTCAAAGAGTAATAGAGATAGAATTTAATGGACATACAAAAAAATACAATTATACTGATAAAAATATTTATTTACAATCCCGACGTCGTTCGTCAACGAAAAATAGAAAATACAGCAAAAACTTAATATTTTCAGAATTCTCTAAAATATTTAAGCATAAACGAATTATAATTACGATCTTGTCCTCGCCTTGAGACACGATCCAATTACTTCTCGGCATCTACTCCTTTGCCTTTCGATCCACTGACACTCGTTGAGATGTTTATTTAAAAATAGGGTGAGATTCCGAAGAATCCCAGTAGAAACATGTTATCGTCCTTAAAAAATACGAAAAGTAAATATGATATATACCATGTATGGACCAATTAATGAACAATATAAATATATCATTTGCATGAATACATGAGTAGGGCCTAGCCCCACTAATCTGCACTGGTTGGGTTCTCACCAACTCCTGTGTAAGTGCCTTTAGCACTATTGGCCCCTCTCTGGGCAAAACATGTTAATTAATAAAGTACATTTACAACAATGGCAACTACACAATCATATAACTATGGCATGATGTATGAAGGATAATGTCCCTACCTCAAAGCTTTATAGATTCCTTTTTAGACGTGTCTCGTAAAATGTGTCGTTCCGGCCTCCAATTCGATCCTAAAATATTAAATGTATAAGAAATATGTCATAACCTATCCAAGTATCATTTTAGACTCTACCATAGTGTTTCTTGTGATTATATTAGTCTATGGTAAAAATTTACTAAAATGCCCTGGGACCCCGGCCCGGTCCCGCCATACCTGGCCCAATGACACGTTTTTCCAAAATTTTGACTTAGACTATTTTGACTTATTTTCATCCAAGGAATCCACTTCAAGGCTCGAAATTACCAAATTCACTATCAAATTACGAAAATACCCTTGACAACCCCCTATTTAAGGATTTCAGTAGCGTTTTCGTAATTATACTTTTTCAGCCTTTACCGAAAAAGTGCCCAACTATAACCCCATCAATCTTTTCCCATTGAGTTCAATGGAATCATTTATTTCATGAAAATCCAACTCCTACTACTAGTTATGGTTCTGACCAAAATTTAAGGAAAAAATGGAAAATGGAGCTTTGTGTTTTAGCTTCCAAAACTTGTACTTTTTCACTTTTAATCCTTGATTAACTCACTTAAACACTTCTTAATTATGATTTAAAGGATTTTGGGCAGCATAACCCTTTAGGATTATAGCTTTTGTAATTTCATAACTTAATCAAAAAACACATAAACCAACCAACAATTACCAACAACAACTTCATACTAACATAAAGTTGAGATTGGTATATTTACCTCTTGATTCTTGGTGTTTCTCACTCTAGAACGTCCTCTCTCTCTTCCTCAACCTTGAGATTAGCTTGCTAAACCAAGATTTCCATGAAGAATAAGAGATTAGAGGATGAACCATATAAGGTAGGAAGCTTAATTACTTGAAACTCAAACTCTCACCTTAGATTTTGCTTCCTCTTGCCATCTAAATCTCCCAAGAACTTCACAAGTTCACTCTCTCTCTTTTGCTTCTTGCTTTGGACGAAATGTACATGAAGGAGGAAGGGAAAATATGTATTAATTTAGTCATCTTTCTTCCTAGCCCTTGATTTAATCAAGAGGCCAAAATGTGACACTTGTCACAATCTTCTCTTCCTTCATGATTTCTTTATTATCTTGCCATTAAATTGAATCAATTCCTTCCCTTGCTTGCTCCTAAAAATCCATCCCCCCTCTCCTCTTACAAGACAAGCAAGCTCTCTTCCATTTAATCAAGTTTGTCATTTCCTTCACTCAAGCTTTTCCCTTCATGCATTCACCATACTCTCTTACTTTAAGCCAAAACCTCTCATCATGACTACCATGCCCATGTCTTCACTTCGTGTACACTCCATCTTTGTCATCATTGATATGTGCATGTAGTATAATCATCATAACCTTCTTTTTTTTTTGAAAGATAACTGGAATTCATTAAGTTACAACTAAGAACTTAATACAAAGCAAAAGTGGAAACCCCAAATTAATCATCAATGACCGCCTCCTCCAACGAAGGTGGTGGTTGATCAAAGAAGACAAAAACCTCCGCATTAGTATGCGCTAATCTAGCAAGATGATCAGCATTCCTATTCTGTTCTCTAGGAATGTAATTCAACAAAACATGTCAATCCCTAGACAACCATAATCTAGCTTCTACAATAATAACACTGAAAGGGTGGTTTTGCTCTCCACCTCTCGTTAACAAATTGATAGCCTCAATACAATCAGTGTGGATCAGAATGTTTATGTATCCTCTGCTCCAGCAAATCTGAAATCCTTGGATAATTGCTAAAATCTCTGTGATTGCAGGAGGAACTGTCAACAGCTTACACGTGAAACCACCAAGCCAAGCTCCTTCCATATCACGTAAAACTCCCCCACAGCTGCATTGACCTGAGTCCATAGCCGATCCATCTACCTCCAAGTGTACAAAGCCTTCCTGCCTGTCTCTTGCACTCTGATATTCATATGACTGGGAGGAGTAAAACTTACAATGGGAAAGCAGATCCTGATCCCAGCTAGCGCGAAAGAAGCTGGCCTGTGCATCCTGTGAATAAAACTCAAGCTCCTCGCCAAAGACATTCTTGCATCTAGATACCCATATATCCCAACAGACATAACCAAACAAGGAAGCCCATTGGACTTTTCTCGTGAAATCTCTGCAAAATCCATGTTTAAGATTCCAATTTATCCATTCTTTCCCTTGTAATGATATGAATTTATCCCACAAGGTCGGATGAATTAAAGCAATCCATCGCTCCCGAGCGTTCCCACAATCTCTAAGCATATGCATCATGTCCTCCTCTTGGTTACAGCCGAAGGAACAACTTGCCGAATCCAGGAGGCCTCTCTGAGTTCTCAACTTTGCCGTATGTAGTCGATCATGAGAGGCTAGCCACATAAAAGATTTGATCTTCTCTGGAATTGAGCATCTCCACAGTGTCCTCCAAAATGGCTCTCTGACAGCATGAGTACCTGCAAAAAGGAAATAATATGCAGATTTAACAGAAAAACAGCCATCCGAAGAAGGCTTCCAGTAATACTTATCCTCACCCCTCTCCTCACGAGGAGGATGGGCTCGCATAAGACTATCAGTAACATGAGGCTTCTAGCATGTGATCATGAAATCAATTTTTTTCTCCTTATTCTTCATGCTTAGACGAAATTAAGGAAAGGAAGGGAAGAAAATTGTTTCTCACAATTCCTTAATTCACATAATTGGTTTATGTATAATCCCCCCTTAATTTCACAATTCTTGATTTATTCCATCAAGAATAATCCAATTATGCATTTTTCTTTATTTTCCTTGATTAATTGAAATTATCTCCAATTAATTGGAAAATAATTAATCTTGGGATAAATTGGAAAAATTATGATTTTGCTATCATCTTTATAATTTAATTCAATTCTTGAATTAATTTTCCCATTTCCTTATGAATATAAATATTTCAAAATTCATAAGATCCAATTTCCATGAATATTCACCATTTTATTGAATTACTCAAATAATTACCATATATTTTTTGTGAATAAAATGTGGGGTATTACATTTCTTCCCAAAGCCAAAGAGTTAATTAGAAAGATTGGAATATTTTTCTACTTTAATTTTCTCAAGTGACAAAAAATAGCTTCTATGGAAGAACCAATCCTACCTAGGATTGACTGTTTGGATAACATGGTTTAGTTCACTATTCTTACTAGTTATTTTATGTTCATTATTCTACTTTTTTTGAATCAATGTTATAATTATTACTTGTCTTGTCTTATTAGAGACAGACACCTAATATATAATTCCATCATTCATTGATTTATTATTGTATTTACTTTATTGTCTTGGAGAATAATCCAATATATTTTAATCTCCGCCTCCCACCCCCTTCACTAGCTTAGCCACCATGCTTAAACCGTTTTAAGGATTAAGCCGTTTTGAGCCGTCCTGAACCGGTGGTTGAGCCGGAACCCGAATTGGACGGATCTGAAAGCTCTAAAAAAAACATTCTGACTGCTGCTCTCGTGGTCATGGGAAGAACAAAAATGAATGATCAGAAAAGGAGGGGGGATTTAAGCGAAAATGAAGGAGGAAAATAAGGAAAAATAACAAATAAGGCCCCTACCAACCACACTCTCTGTTGCTTCTTTTTTTCCATAGTTGCAGGTTGCTCCAACTTTCATCCATGGTGTTTTTGACTCAAGAGGATGCAAAATTTGCCGGTTAAAATATGAAGTCCAGAGTTCCATGCCGTGTGAAGGAAAACATGGTTGAGAATAGAGATATAGTCCAAGCCAAAGCCAATTAATTCTGAAAGGTGTGTTTGGTTCAGTTTATTGGGCAGAAATAAGCCTGTTTTTGGACAACAAGCCCAAATAAAAACGTGTTGCGTTTTTGTAGTGTTTGGTTCAAATTATTTTAATTGCATAACTGGTAGAATAAGCTACTTATTAATCAAGCTCCTCACTACAGCTTTTCTATTAAGTCACTTGTTACGTAAGTCGAGTAAAACTCCTCTCACATATTTACCTCATATACCGTAAATCACGATTTATAAGCATTTATTGTCCAAAAATAAATCGCTCATCCAAACATAAATCACATTATAAAAACTGACTTTTCTAATAAATTATTTTTAATAAATCAAAATCATAATAAATTATTTTTTCTACCACTATCCCAAACACACACAAAGTCTCTTACCACATTGGAAAGGAGGAAGCAATTTAATTCATCTCATAGTATTACGTGAAGCCTAAAAGCCCAAAGATTGACTAACATTACATGTTTTGACTTTTGATTTTTATTTTAAAATGTTTTTATTAACATTAAACATAAATTTTAAAAGGGAAAATCTCAGATAAATACCTTTTGAATTAACAAAACCCCCAAAAGTCTATTATAACATGATAATGACAGAAAAGTGCTGAGTGACCTTTCAGGGATAATGAAGTGTTGTTTAAAAGACCAAAATGCCCCTTAAGTCGTTCGACATTCACAGTCAAGAGAGTGTAAATCTGTTTTCATTTCTCACTGAACCATTCCTTCACTCGTTCGACATTTAGTGCCAGAGCCCTAGGTGTCGTCGCCGTCCCCAAATCTAAAATTCTTGTGTGTGCCATTCTCTTGTGTTGCCGGTGACGTCGATGTGGGTGAGGGAATGTTCAATCGTTGGTTTGTCCGTTTAAGGTTTGTGTTCGATTTCTCCTCCTCGTCGTGCTTTTGTTCGATTTCGGTAAAGAGAAGGCTCTAAGTCTTTTCATTTCTCATAGAAACACTGAGTGTTTTCCCAGAAGGGGAGACCGCTGACAAGTTTCCCAATGAGAATAACAAGTTCAGTAATGGTATTGACGAGAATGCTAATGGGAATGACAAGTTAGGGTCACCAAGGAATCACTGAGTGTTTCCCCAATAGGGGAGCCCGCTGACAAGTTTCACAATGGGAATAACAAGTTTTACAATGGTATTGACGAGAATGCTAATGGGAATAAAAAGTTTGGCTTACCAAGATATCACTGAAAGTGTTTCCCCAAAAGGGGAAGGCCCTGACAAATTTCATAATGGGAATAACAAGTTTTATAATGGTATTGACGAGAATTCTAATGAGAATGACAAGTTGTGTTCTGACATTGACAAAAACCACAAATGATTATTGTTAGATTCAGATATCGCTATTCGAATAGTATAATAGTGGATATATCACTATATGAATACTATTCGAATAGTATATCCACTATTCGAATAGTGATATACTATTCATAGTATAATATATCACTATTCGAATAGTATATCCACTATTCGAATAGTGGATATACTATGAATAGTATATCCACTATTCGAATAGTGGATATACTATTCGAATAGTATTCATAGTGATATATCCACTATTCGAATAGTATATCCACTATTTTCAATATTATTATAAAACTTGTTATTCTCATTATGAAATTTGTCAGGGCCCTCCCCTTTTGGAGAAACACTTTCAGTGATATCTTGGTAAGCTAAACTTGTTATTCCCATTAGCATTCTCGTCAATACCATTGTAAAACTTGTTATTCCCATTGTGAAACTTGCCAGCGGGGAAACACTCAGTGATTGCTTGGTGAGGCTAACTTGTCATTCCCATTATGAAACTTGTCAATTACATTATGAAACTTGTTATTCCCATTGTGAAACTTGACAACACCTACCAAAAACATTGCCAACAAAAAATTTAATATTACTCATTCCACCTACACTCAATGCATAGAAGTCATTAACTCAAAAGAAGGTGTTCATTCATGTGCACTTTAATTACATCACCTGTCATCATTAACAACTGTTTCAATGGCAATGACAAGTACAGTAATGGAATTTACAAAACACCATATTCTTACTGATAGCAACTACCAAATACATTATCCAATGACAAGTGAACATCACGATTCCACCAGCACCTAATGTTTTCTTGTCATTCCCAGGGTATAGACTATTGTTTTAACAAAAAAATAGTACTTACATAAAGCACTTCATATATGCCATAACCCTTCTAACCAAAATATCTGAAGGGATCCAAATCATTGTACATAAACCAAAAGATGACTTGCAAAATAGCTACTCCCAGATCTGCACACCCAGGCTTAAGTTCAGTTTTCTAGAGCCCCTCTTAGACAGAACCAAAAGGAATGACAGAAAACCCTTCTGCGACAGAATCGAAAGGAACGACAGAATCGAAAGGAACGACAGATGAGTGATTCAATTTTATGGAACCCTTCTGCGACAGAATCGAAAGGAACGACAGAATCGAAAGGAACGACAGTTTTCTAGAGGTGAGTGTGAGTAAATGAGTTGAGGGGCATTTTGGTCTTTAGCCTTAAACTTCAGTAACCCAGATTGGTCCTTAATCACCTATCTGTCTTTTCCAAGTTATAATAGACTTTTGTGGGTTTTGACAATTGAAATGGTATTTATATGGGATTTTCCCATTTTAAAATTGTTGATGGACAAAGGTTTTCTGAGTACTGTAGCTGCCTGCCAGCTACCACATCATAATATTCACATAGGCCTTTTTATTTTTTATTTTTTATTTTTTATTTTTTATTTTTTATTTTTGGTTGAAGAAGGCCATTGATCTTTTAATGTTTTCTTTTTCTTTTTTTTTTGCCACATGATCTTTTAATGTTTTCATTTCTAATTGTACCATATATATATATATAAAGAAATATTGGTAAAAAAAATATGTATAAAGAAATATATAATTTTTTTATACAAAAATTTATCTTAAATTTTTTATTAATAAAAATTTTAATGAGAAACTTTTTTCTAACTTTTCTTAAAATATCTTTATTTTTATATAAAATATTTTTTGTATAAAATGTAAAATGATTAATATGAAGTTAATTAAAGGTGTGTCTTTATTTGTTTTGAAAAATTTAATTTTCTTATTTTTTAATATTTGATATTTTATTTCTGACAGATATATTAGAATATAAATTGGGTTAATGTCATCTTTTGCCCTTCAAGTTTTCCCTCATTTTGGTTTTGGTCCCTCAAATTTTAAACAAGAGGTTTTGGTCTCTATAGGGGTAAAATGGTCCATGTTTTTATTGAGTTATAGGGACCAAAATTTTAAATAGAATGAAACTTGAGGGGTCAAAACCTTTGATTTAAAACTTAAGGAACCAAAATCAAAATAAAAGCAAACTTTAGGAACTAAAAATTGTATTAACTCATATAAATATATAATATTTTATTTTAACTATTACACCACCGGTTCGACCAAACGGTCTGACCAATATGACCTTTTGAACTATGACCCGTTGATCTTTCCAGCTCGATGTCCGATTCGACTTTTAAAATATGGGAATAATCTATATTAAATAGAGATAAAATTAAAAAATTGTTGAATTTTAAAGTAAGTTTAATATATCATAAGCTTCTCGTGTCTTGTGATTTATGCGTTTCGAGATGTTTCTTAATTTAACAGGATAGTCTTCTAAACTTGGGCTCTCTCCTCAGATATATGCTCATAATGTTTGTCGCATTTTTCTTTTAAGAGGAGTTTTGATATTTTGTCCTCTTTTTTTTCAACTTATATTTGAGACAATTTGCATTTTCTTTTGAGTTTGGACCTCATTTGTCTGAGTTCTATAAAATTTATTTTACGTTTTGAGAGCTCAGATAAAAGTTCATGCTCCAGCTTTATTCAAATTTTACTTCTCACCAGCTTCTTTATAAAATTGAATCAAAAGTCACAAAGGATCCCGGTCCAAGGGGAAAAGGTTTAATTACTCAATAATCATTGTTGGCGATATACATATGCTTCGAAAGAACTTTTTTTTAAGATAATATAATTGGAAATTGTTTCCTTTATTCATAACTATTTTACGTGAAATGATGACAAGTGACCTAAAAAAAATAATTCTGAGGATTTTCCTAAAAGAAAATAGTTGAAGGGACGTTTGAATGAAAATTTTCTTTTTCGGTGAAAATTTGAGTGGAAATTAAACTAAAATTGTTATGGATGATTCTGAATTGGGCCTTACATATCAACGTTGAGGCCCGATTTTTCTAATTGGGCTGATATTTTGAATTCATTGGTGTTTTTAATTGGGCCGGGTTTGATCTGGTTGGAGAAATGTTATAGTTGAAGCAGTTGGAATAAATTAGAGGGTACAACAGATCTCCTAAGAGCTCATTTGAATCAACTCCATCCAGCGGTACACTGAAGAGTGATGGCCACATGTATTTCTCCCCAAACAGCTTGGAGAAACAATGCCGTCCGATCGACCCTGTCATCATGGAGACCGAAGTCAAAGGAATACTGATCGAGAGACTTGGGGCTTGTTTGATTTTGTTCTCTGTTTTTTTGTTCTCACAAACAGTTTTATAAAACAGTTTTTGAAAACATTTTTTTTAAAAATAAACTTATTTGAATAAATGTTCTGAAAAATCTGTTTTTGAAATGACGTGGTAGTGTGGTTGCCGGTAGTGACATGACGATGGTCATCATTGGTAGTATAATGTTGATAAGGAATAAGTGGCAACCTTAAAAAATAAAAAATAGGAAAACAAAAAAACAACTAAAAACTGTTTTTATTTTTTAGTTTTTAAAATTTGTTTTTAAAAAAAATTTTTTAAAAACAGCTTATCAAACAAGTTTTATTGTTTTAAAAAACAAAACAATTTTCAAAAACAAAATCAAACAGCCCCTTGATCATTTGGAGGATTGTATGCTGATGGTGAGGAGAAATTCATATTTGAAGTCTAAATTTTATAAACTCTATTTGACTTCTCTTGCCTGAAGTTTTTGTTGTTATATGATGGGATCTTTTATTGAGGGAATTTTTTATAAGTAGATGGAAAATCATTCTCAAAGTACCTATAATTTCCTTCAATTTTCAAAATGTAACTATGCTCTGTTAGCTTAAAGAATTTAATGTGTTAAAGAAAGTATAGGTACCTCGAGAATGATTTTCCCTTTAAAATATGGCAATCCTCTCTGGGAGTTTTTGAAACACATGCAATAACAAATAAATTTAAAGAGAACTAGATTTCTCCAGTGCATCCCTATGCAATGTAATGTCCATTAAATTCAAAAGACCTAGAATTACAGTAGTAGCAGCAACGAAAAAAAAAGGGCAAAGAATTGAGGTGACCAGCAATTTTAGAGAGATTAAAAAGAGGCAAAGAATTTAAATTCTAATCTACTATATTCTATACTGATTATTCAATTCACTTGATCAATTATAATTCGAGTCTTTCAACATCTAAATTTCTATTTTATTCTTTTGAAGAAGTTAATAAAGTTAATTGTGAAACCCAGCTAAAATGAAAAGTACATATCATCATCATCATTATTTTGGGGTGGATCGCCTACAGAAAAGGATGTAAATTTAATTGAGAAGAGGGTATGACAATAAGGGTCTGATGTTATAATATGAAAGCTATGTTTGCAGATAGAGGCAGAGTAGCATGAAAGAAGGAAGAAAGAAGAGATGACAAGAATAACAGAGAAGAAGCAGGAAGACAGCCCCAAGAAGAAGAAGAATGGACTCAAACAGTTTGTCAAACATTGTGTCAAACCAAATGCAAAACAGAGACACCACTTTTTAGCTTTTATCACCACCTAATACTATTTTGAGTATTTTCAATCTCTTGTTCTTTTTTCCTGTACAGAAAAAGCTTTTCTTTTTCCCTTTACTTGCATGATCAAGCCTTGTGACTATGGTTTTCACGAGTCATGATGAACAATTCTGTTTAACTTCTCTTATCATTAGAATCACTGTAGGCAATGCTTTCATTTATCGTTTCACTTTATATTATTAGATGAGCTGTCGCACAAAAAAAGTTTGAATCTGTACATGAACAAGAGTTCACTGTACATACACTACAAATTTCATATTCATCAAACCATGCAAAAACACAATGCACAATGATATAGACAGAACTTGAAAGGATTCGGTTAGATTATATTATATAAAAATCACAACAGACAGAAGCAAATGTCAGACCTGACTTGGTGTGCGTTTGTATTAGCTTTTGGAGAATAGCTACTACGATTTTAAGAGGTAAGTATGTGAGAGGAGTTTTGTCTCGGTTTGTGGAAAAAGGGCTTTTGAAGTCACGGTTTTGTGGTTTCCCAAACACTCACTTATTAAGAGAAGCATCAACAAGCTGATGTCAGACCGTGTTTGGGACCTCTTAAAAAAAAGGTATTTTTGCCCTTTACAAGACAAAACTCATTTCACATGTCTATCTTGTAAAGCGCAAAATAGCCTAAAATAAGCTAATACAAACAAGCACAAAGGAAACACATCCTTATAAGCATCAGATGATTGTTAACAAATTAATCAACTCATTAGTCCACGAGTGTAGTTGACACAGGGAGGACTTTATTTCAAAAAAAAAACAAAAAACAAAAAACAAAAGAAGACCACATTAGTATAGTTAAACAAGCTTGGACTAATTTCATTATATCGTAATCATGTAGTGAAAATTAGATTCATGAAACAAGTATCTCTCCAACGACCAAAATAGTAGTCAACTCACAGAAGTCGCTACCTTTTATAGCTGTATTTGCCAATTCAAAGCTAAAAATAAGTGACAAGTCTAAACATCTATCTACCTCTCAGGCACCAGCTTCTGGGGACCTAGACTGTCTTTGTAACTCTTCATCTGCATTCCTCAGAAATTGATCCCAACCACTTCCAGGGCTAGTATCCAAGTAATCATACGGAACTGCTGTCTTGAGCCCTGGCCTCACACCACAACGATCTTCAATAATTCTGAACTCCACACCATCTTCATCATCAAGAATCTGATTTAGTTCCTCCCATGCAAACAGCAATGGCAATGTAAAAGCGCCCCATGGATTGAAATCCAGTATCTTAAACCTCTCATCTTGTGTAATGTAAACATCAAATGTGTAGTCTTCTGATTCAAATACATCTCTCACTTTACTGTTGAAGAAATCCTGCATGAGTAAGAGCAGATCATTCTTCTTTTCAAGCAAGGAAGGATAAAAAGTGGTCACCTCACGCTGCGAAATTCCAACTAGTTTCTTCCCTCGAACAAAACATCGAAACTCCATCTCTGGCCTAAGGGATGGGTACCACTTGCGAAGGGCGAGGAAGAAGTTTTGGGGTCTGGATGAAGATTTATCATCACTGGAATCATAAGCATGACACAAGTCATGGATCAATGAGTCAGATGACCGGAGCAATAGTGCGATCTCACTGAAAGTGGTGCACCGGAGGGTACCAGTGGTGCTTATCCAAGCAGCATCTTTCGGTGCACTCCAATTCAGCTTGGGGAAGACAGCACCTCCAAGGGATTCAATGGATTCCTTAACTTTCAATTCAAGCTCCGGAAAAGAAGGTGGTGGTGAAGTTTCTTCTGCTTCATCACCGGATCCTTCTGAAACTCGATAATCTTCTTCCTCGTCAGGATTGTGAATCCGATTGGGAAAGGCATCTTCGCTTGAGACAGAAACTGGCAACAGGAAGGGCCCAGAGTCACCAAGAAGGTAATCAACAAAAGATTCTGGAAGCTGATGGATTATGGTCTTGATGGATACTGACTTCAATTTCGGATACCATTCCTGAATTTGGCATCGGTTAACCTCTTCCACTTTCATATTCTCTAGATAATCGTGATTCTCTCCCAAAAAAAAAAACAGCTGAACTTCTGTTTCTTCAAGTAGCTGATATGCAGCTGTCAGAACCTAAACAATCATTGCAAAGAAATAGTACATTCAGCCAGCAGAACCTCAAGCTCACAAGTGATAGAAGGTGTCATGACTCTAGTGGAATCAGTTGAATGTACTATTATTGGGAAAGTCATGACACCTTCTATCAGTCCTGACTCAAGCTCAAAAGATTTTGAAAACCAATTCAAGTGAAATTAGTCACCAACAAAATTTTGTTTTTACGAAAAAAAGGAAAAAGTTTGGAATAAAGAACTTCCAGGAAATAGAAGGACAGGATAGTCTACAAAGACGGGTTGTAGGAGTTCTGAGGAATGTGCTAGCAGAAATACTGCCATGCAAAATGCTGCAATTATATTAATTAGCAAGAAAACACATGTATCAGCACGATCAAACGATAAGCAAACAGTTGTTTAAAAATTAGCATAAATAAGAACAGCATTCATAGGTTCTCTTCATCACTAAGCCGATTCAATTTTGTTTTCTTTAAGTACATTCTAATTTCTATAGCTAATGAACTTTTTATATAAATAAATATATATACACACATCAGTGAAAGTCATTGTTATTCCCCTCAACTGCCGAATAAAAAAAGCTACAAATTCATAGTGTCAACTGCGAGAAAAAAATAAAAACCAAAGAACAATTGAAGGATTAAGAACAATAATTATAAACCCAGTCAAGAAGTTTACAATACAAGATAACATTTCTTGCAAGCATTTCATCAAGCATCTGCCAGTCAAACCCAATACACTAATTTTCACACGCAATTCTCCATTATAAAATATGGTCTTTCAATATGCAAGAAAAAAGTTCCCAAAAGCGAAGATTTTAAGCAATGCGTAACCAGAAAACAAGGTTCGAATCCGCTATATGCTGATGAATTTCACCTAAATATTTCAAGCGGGAAACAAAAATTGAAACTCACCACAGTGATAATGAAGGCTCTAGGTCTTCGATAATGGATCCTCACAGGGTTTTGATTTTAATGAGCGAGAGGCACAAAGGAGAATTTGGCTTGAAGGAGGGAAGAAAGTCGAA
Organism: Inga leiocalycina; assembly: GCA_963242795.1. Lineage (NCBI taxonomy): Eukaryota > Viridiplantae > Streptophyta > Magnoliopsida > Fabales > Fabaceae > Inga > Inga leiocalycina. The sequence goes on along the minus strand of OY725329.1, from coordinate 10,823,990 downwards.
GCAAACCTCGAGAGTAGGGTACAAGGAAGAGATGCTCTCAAAATCTTCTCCTTTATTTTTCTCCTATGTCATTTCCACCATAAGATAAACGGAAAATCCTATTTACATACTATCTGAAATGTCAAAACCCATAAAAATCTATTATAATTTAAAAAAGATAGATAAGGCATATGATAGGAATTAGGGATATTGAAGTTTAATGCTAAAGACCCAAATACCCCTTGTAACTTTTAATCAAACATCAATTTTGGATTTCTCAGTAATGAAATCTTGGTCTGTCTGTTTCCTATAAGGGTTATCTTCTTCGGCGGCATTGCAAGGGAAAAAGTGGGGCGGCGGCGGCGGCGTCCATGAAGCGGCAATCATGAGTGGAAGCAGTTGCATAGTCGTATGCAGGTTCCCGCCAATCAAAGAACATCTTGAACATCATCAGTGGTTGGTAATAGATCTATAGATTTCTCGCGTTGGTTACTGTTTTTTCTTCTTCTAAAATCTGAAGTATAGTCTTTGTGATTTTGCTGACCTATAGAGTAGTTCTTGTTGAAATTTGTAGTCAAAACCGTGTTATATCTTGCATCTGTACTTTTAACTATCATTTGTGTTGCATTTGATATATTGTAGCATGTTTGTTCAAGTCTTTGGATTTATGTAGTCTTTCTGGGGTTAACGCAATATATGGTACCCCTCTTCACTTATGCATTTTTGGATTTCCTGGTTAACGTAAATGGGGGAGCTTTGCTCAATAATGGGCTTATTTATTCTTCCATAGCCTTGAATAAATCTTTGTAATACCTGGTACAAAGAAAGGATATGAGCGATGAGCTTTGCTAGTGCTGGCCATCTCTTATTGCTTCTGTTTTTAACTATTTAAAACTCAGAAGATGACTCAAATGCTCTGCTTCGATTGTTGCGGAAGAACATTTAAGGCCTTCATGAAATACTATTGGTCTCTTACTTATCAAGCCCCTTTCTTAGGTTATTTACGTGGCCTTTTTAAGCAATGATTAAATGCTAGGATGTCATAAAAAAATACAAGCTAAACTTACTTAAATATTCCTTAAAAGTGTTATTTATTGATTCTTGGAAGGTAGATGTTTCATTGGGGTAAGGGTGATGTTTCTTGTATCATGTTTTTGGATGACATTTAGTTAGGGAGTCATTCTTTTCTAGAATTCTTTCCTTCTCTCTATCGTCTCTTCTCTTTATATCATTAATCTGCCTAGGAGTTTATGGACTAATGCTTTGATTCTCTTATTATCCAAGTCTAAACAAAGGCACAAATGTAGAGAAGAACAAATGCATTCACACCTTCCGTGAAAGGAAAAAAATAAAGTGTAATAAAAGAGCTAAGGAATGATTACACTAAGTAAAAAGAATAAAAATGAAATCAAATGTTGATCGAAATAGCAAAATAAGGTAACTAAGAATGGCATTAAAGCCTCGCAGTTAGGAAACAAGTAATGGCATTAAAGCTTGATAATTCCCATGTACCAAATGTTATGGGCAATATTTAATCACGTGCTACATGTGATTTTGAACACTTCTATAGTCTTGACAGGTAGTGGGAGTATCTCTAACAGCCTATGATGGCTTGTAAACAACCTAATAATCCTAACTATAACTCTCATTCCTATTATATTTTGCACCATATCAAAGGTCTCCCTAATCATTCATTTGTGCACAAAATATAATCTCTCTTTTATTGCTGTGCATAATTTTTTTAAAGGGCCTTGTCTTCAATTTTCAGTGAAATAGAAGGGCTTTTTGGCTTTTTAATTATCATACAAGAGTATAAAGAGTAAGTAGTTGTCCAATGAATGATCTTGTTCATGATTTATTGTTTTTAATCAATGTAGTAATTTATCACGACTGGCTTGGGAATTTTATTTTTTTATTGCACACTCTGCTTTGTTTAGATGCTTGGTCATATTGGGAAATAATTTGGTAGAAATCAAGGTTATCTAAACTCTTAAAATTTTCAGTCCTATTGTTAGATTTCGTAAAAAAGAATGTTTGTATGTCCATGAAATCCTCATATTCATAAATACTATTTAAGTCTCTGGCAATTGACTCAGTTGAATTTGAATCTGTATAAATAATATAGCTGAGCTTTAAGTTTTCTTTAGTTTTATTAGCTATGTTCTTGAAAGGGGAGTCATTGATTTGCTTCATGCAAAACAGTGCCCTAGTGGAGGATTTTCATCGTTTGCCTTTGAAACCTGATTATCACTAAATTGAATGGCATATTTTAGTAGCATGCATTCTAACCTCTTGTTGTCTGTGAGTCGGAGTAAGATTTGAAATACTCCACGAGTTCTACTTAATTGTTATGATCTACCCTAGTGGAATTTATTTGTATAAATGAGACTCCTTTAGTTATATATTGTACAGAACAATATGTATTATCTTCTATGAGTGGTTTCTCTAAAAGAGCTGCTGTCCACAATAATATGTATTTGGATTGTTAAATTCAGAGTTTGGCCCCTTAAATTAAATAGCTTGAGTTGTAAGAGATTCCTTCATTTCAATTGAATTAAACCGTGACATTATTTTGCAGCTGCAAGTTAGCGGGTCTTATCCAATGACAAGTGAAGTGGATATGCAAAAAAAGATGTCAAGAATGTTTACATTTTGTTTCGAAGCTAGTTTGAAAAGGGGAAGGAGGGGCTAAATTTTACTGAGAAGGTTAGGTAGTCAACAAAGGCCTGGAGGAATTTGAGTGAGGAGGAGAGGAAAAAATATAATGATAGGGCGAAGCAAGGAAGGATGAAGAAGTAGAAGAGGAACTACCAAGTTGCTTTTCACTCACGTTGCTCTCTGAATCAATTCACCAAACTAGTTGCTCATAAAAATTGTAATCCAGACTTAAAAGCTAAGGTAGAAAAGTTAGGATTTGGAGATCAACTTGATGTAGAATGTATGAGGCTCCCTCCAGACATTTTAGTTGCTATAATGAGAGCGTATGATTCCCCTGCCAATCAATTTAGAATTAGGGGGAAGACAATTGAAATTGAAGCAAGAGATGTTGCAGGATTGCTTGGGGTGCCACATAGTGGGGAAGATGTGAAAGTAGAGGTTAGTGAGACAGATGAGACATATAAGACATTGAAGACAAAGTATGGTAAGCTCAAGTATGAGAACATACTTAATGACATAACGTCTGGCCAGGCAGATGGCAATTTTGAGTTTTTATTCATGTTGCACATGTTGGGCACTTTTCTGGCTCCCACCGCAAGCACAACAATTATGTGTTGCACCATGAAAGGATTTGCCCACTTTAACTGGGCCACATACATTGTCAATGACCTACGGAAAGAGATGGTAGATTACGTTGATATAATAAGATTGAACAAAGAGGGAAGCTGCAATGTGGGAGGGTGTTATACATGCTGTTGCTATATAGTATGAGTAGTTTTTTGTTTGCTTTTTTCTTTATCCAACCACAAAATGTTAAATGTTTGTCATTGTTGTTACAGATATATTTTTGTGAGCGGTTCCCATTGTCTAAACTTGTTTGCCATGCATCAAAGATTGCACTACAGTTCTGGACAACAAAAGTGAACGAAGACAAGGACTTTCTCAACAAGAATCGTGTGGCTTATTTAAACCCTGTATGACGTAACATTTGTTACATTAATTGCATGGGTTTCCTATGCGTTTGACCAATTTTGTAATTGTGTTTTGCAAGAATTGAAGGAGTTGCATTGACGGTTGATGGGTATTATTGAGGAGAACCACAAAAAGCTTGTTTCTGATGTTGAAGAGGAGTTGCTAAAAGCACAATTGAAGATTGAAAGGCAGCGCAACCAGCAAGCTCAGGACCCTATTGACTGTGACAAAATAAACGATGACAATCTTGAGAGACATGAGGAAAGTGATAAGGTAGATGGTGACGAGGATCAAGGACATGATGACAATGACGATGATGTTGATGATGACGTCGGGGATAATGGTGATGGCAATGACGATGGACAAAATGTAGATACATCAGTGGCAACACCTATAACCATTTGTGAATTTAATGAGGAGACTCCAAACCAAGAGGCTACATACAATGAACAACAAGATTCCAGGGATGATGAATTAGTATAGAAGGAACAAGGGCCAAGGAGATCAAAGAGGCCAAGGATGCCTAAAAATATGTCCCCGTGGACTTTAACAAAGACAGTTAAGCAGACAAAGAAGGCTAAAGATGATAAGGATAAGCTTTTCGAGGTCATATCTCGAATAACACACGGTGATAAGGGTTTCGAGTAAGTTGTAAAGTTGTTCTTGATTTATTAGTGAGTAAATTTATTAATGAATAAATGGATAATGACGGTGTTTGCACTTTACAGGATGCTGGTTGACATAAGTGATGAATACACTACAAAGGGATAGCTGTGGACACTCGGTAGACTTAACAGAATAAGTACCGCGTGAGTGATATAAGAGTTCAATTGGTATTCAATATATTTAACGCATCTAATACACGTGACTCCGCATGCAAGTAATGTCTCTTATGTGTAAGATGTTAATGGCAAATATGAAAAACGTGGGACAAGTGGGGTGACATATTTTTGACGTGGATTTTATGGTGACTAAGTTGTAATTTTACACCTGGGTTGTTGTATTGACGTTTCTATATTACCCTAACAAGTTTATTCCTTATTCAATTACTATTGGCCAGAAACCTATAGGATGGTCAGTTACTGAATGTAAAGACTAACTACTACCTGCACAAGTTGGCTACTATGTTGCAAACTATGATTTGATTTTGGCACCCATGTTGGTTGCAGAACACTGGTTCTGTACGGCCCGCGAACAAAAAATGATGCACTTTTACGTGCTTGATTCAATGAAGCCACTATCTTTTACAAGTAAAAGTAAAAAGCAAAAGAAAGAAATTGCACTTGCAAATCCTCAGGAATCCTCTCTTAATAGACTTGTAAGTAAACTGTGTGACAAATTTGTTGGTCCTGAGTAAATCATGTGAATATAATATGCATGTGTTATGTGTGCAGAGGGATCGATTTCATGACATCATCATGCTTGTAAAACCGGAGTATGTTCGGAAGAAGCTAATAAGTGATATTATTTGGGCCCTTATTTCACAGCAGAACAATTTGTGAGTGTTTTTGTATGTGCACATGATTTTGGTTAGAAGATGGTTTAGTGTTATGTTTTAATGTCACAATGTCATACAGGCATGACTGTGGCGTCCATGTGCTAATTTGGCTAAACAATTAGAAGCCTGGTGTAACCTTTGAGTATGGTGAGGATGAGGTTCGGGCGTATAGGCGAAACCTATTGTGGTGGGTAGTTAACCATGAAATGAATAGCAAGAGGGAGGATGCATTGAGACTGATGACTTCATAAATGACCTAGACCAAGAGGATATTACTTATATAATTCTGTTCTTAATGTAACTTTTTGGTCTTCCTGAAACAATTATTTTTTTAGAATTCACCACTGTTGTAAAGAGATTAACACATGTTATCTAACTTAGTAACCAAGCACTGCATTTTGGGGTGACATAGTAAAGTTGTTATTTTGGTAATTGATCTTGTATACTGCTTCATAGCAGTGGCCTTTTGTGATGTAATGTAATATCCTGACTTTTGAGACTTGAACTTAGAGAATAACCTTGAGATTAGTGGATTGCTACGCCCCGGTTTAGCAAAATCCCAAATTATGATTAAGGGTTAATGATTCTAAAAGTGGATGTGGTTAGTGATAAATAACCCTTTTGGAGAATATAATGTGATTTAGCACTCGAATGTAATTCATGTGTGTTGTGAGCAGCGCCGAAACCCTGTATTTGAGTTCAATTGTGGATTAACATCCAAATTGACTTAGAATAGAGGGAAGAATTGAATGGGGTATTGTGTTGGAAATGGTGTCATAGTGTGTTTTGATGTCATTGAAATTGGTTTGGAACTTTGGAATGGAAAAGTTGCAATGTTAGGTTTTGAAATGTGAATTGTGTTGACATGTTGAGATTGTTGTGAAAACATGTCAATGTGATGTGAATTTGATTGATTTCGTGTTTCCAATGAATTCCTTGTGAAAATTTATGTGGGAATGATGTTTGGTATGAAAATGGGACCATTGGAAGCAAAGATGCAAAATCTGAAATTATGTCAAGTGAAACTCTATTTTGGGCAGTCAGTTTGTGTAAACGTTTTGAATGACCAAATGGTATCTAAAAATTCTGAAACTTTCCAGTCTTAAATTTCACATCCTAAGCTTCAAAATGGACTTATAATTTGTGCCATTTCGTTTTGTGAGCTAGGAGATATGACTGTTCAAAGTTTGAGATAGAAACTGAACTCTATTTTGGGACAGCAATGAGTTTTATGTAATTCTGGAATTTTTTTGTAATTTTGGGTAATGGCCCATATTTTTTCTATAAAGAGGACTTACACACCTTTCATTTGGCTTTGGAATCACCTCATTTTGATTTTTCTAGAATTAGTTATGACTTTTTAAAGTTTGGGTAAAAAATATGCCAGAAAATCCGAAAATGGGAATTATGTCATCATCGAAATAAAAGATGACATCAGCATGGAATTAAATATTTTCTCATCATCTTCAGCTCTCATTTCTGACGTGCTGAACCAGCTGCAACTAGTGAGAGAAAGTTGAGAGCTCTTAGAGAGAGAAAGAGGAGAAATCTCACAAGGTAAGCCGATTTCTTCGACGATCTAGCTCCTAACGCGTATAGCCGTGCTCCTAAGCTTCTCTTTCATGTTATTTAAAGTGTTTTCATGGTTAAGAAGGGCTAGGGTTTCAACCACTCTGGAGAAAAGCTAGTGGGAGCTTGAGGTAACTTCCAAACTCTTATGTATTGACTATTCTGGCTACTGTGAACAATTTAATCGGTGAAATTTCGCCGGATTGTCATTGGTTTCAAAAATGGAAAATGGGTGTGTGGGGCTGTTATGCTGCCCAAATTGGTACTAAATGGTAGTTGTAACCTAATGGAATAGTTAATAAAGTGGTTAGGAGTAGAAAGGAACGCGTTTACGGAGCCGAAACCGAAAAACCCCAATTTCCTCGGAATACTTGAGAATTTTGGCCAGCTCTAGAAATTGGTCTTAGAGTTGGATTTTCAATGATTTGATGATTCCATTGTGTTCAGGAGCGAAAATTAGGTGGGGTTACAGTTGGGCACATTTTCGGAAAAGGCCAAAAAAACATAATTACGAAAACGCCCCTGAAACCCTTAAAGTGGGGCTGCCAAGGGTAATTTTGTAATTGACATTGAATTTGATAATTTCAAGTTTGGAAATGTATTCCTTTTGGCGGAAATATGTTAGAATAGCCAATGCCAAAATTTCGGAAAAAGTACAGCCGGATAGGGTATGGTGGGGCCGGGCCGTGTCCCCGAGCGCATTTTAGTAAATTTTCAATATAGCCTCATATAACCCCCAGAAACACTATGAAAGTATCTAAATAGTACATTTGACATTGTAGGATCGAATATGAAGCCCCGAGCTGTTTGCATGTAGATTGAGGCACACGTTTCGAGATGAGAGTTGGTAGTTGGTTATCAATTAGTCGTGAAGACTGTATATGATTCGGTTGAATATAGGATTATGAATTTGAGATGAGATTGTGTAATCCCCATTTGAAGAATTGTAATGGGCAATTGTGCCCTATGTATCTTTAGCGAGGTACGGCATCAGGCAAGAGCTCTGTGTATGATATGATCATTCAACAATTGCAAGATCATAGAGTGGTGTTAGTCTGTCAAGTCAGTCATTAAGATGTTCTAGAATCTTCTCCAGTTAAATTGGTCCAGTCACTTTTGCAAATATAATAATTGAACTCTTATTGCTGAACTATAGTAAATGATGAACGAAATCATTAAATCGATTCATTGCTACATATTAGTTCTATGCCTGACTACAGGAGAACAAGCAAATGTTGTTCTTGTAGGACTCATTCTAACATGGTTTAACAGAAGATGAATTGAAATACGTCCATGAATATAATTTTGACCATCCTGGTCTATAAAATTAGCTTCTATGACATTTAGGCTCTTTTGGCTAATATTATTTACCTTTCTATCATATCTTTCATTGATCTCTTGCCTTGAAACTTTGAGGGTCTTGGGTATTTGGGGATGATTCTTGCCCTGTATTTTAGTACTGTTTTTAACTTATACCCATGTGATGACCATACTAAAATGATTGGTGTGACAGAAGTTCAGAAATTTTCCAAAGTAGTAGCAGCTTTTGCATATTATTTATACTCACATATTGGTTAATTATAAGTGGACAAAAATACCCATCTACATATTTTCATTCTTCTTTTACAATACATTTATTAATAATTACTATTTGTAAAATAATTACACACTCATCATTCTCTTCATCTCTAACAATTAATCTTAAATGAAAGCTTTCAGCACCAGAAAATGACTTCAAAGAAAATTCAGAGAGATTGCAGAAAGAAATATAGAAGAAATCAGAGGAAATAGATAGTTGAAAAAGGAAGCGGTAAAACTTGAGCAGCATGCAGATTTTCTGGAGAAACAAGTAGGCCAAGTTAATACTGTTTTAGAGGACAAAGAACAGATTTTTTTACAGTACAAAGAGCGAGAAAAGAAGCTGGAAGATCAGATAATAGAGGTCTTGGAACAAATATCCAAGAAAAATTTTTGCAAACCACAGTTAATAATAGGGGATTGAGTGTTTCAGATTTCAGTTCTGTCAACTAACAAACATTCTAATTGAAATGATGGAAAGAAACACATCACCTACCAATGAATTCAAATCATATGCAGATGCATTAACAACAATCCTGCATAACGTTTAAGCTAATAGTAAGAGTGAAATAATATATAGATCAATCACAATAAATCCATTAAAGAAAATTAAAGCTTCAGCCTTAGCCAACCTCACTTTCAGAAACCATCATTCAGATGAAAACATTATCAAAAGAATTGATCTAAAAGAATTTGAAAAAGTCATAACACAAATAAACCATACTGTTTAGTTGAGTTTTGGCATATCTCGGTTTATAATTAGTTTGTGCTTTAACTTGAGGCTGAGTGTGGATGGAAGGTTGTATAATTTTGAGAACAGGAGAACTTAAGAGGAGAAAGTTGTCATGCATACAGCATTTATAAAAATGGAAGGTTTATAAAAATACGCCTAGAGTGCTGAGTGCTGACTCCTCCATACAGCGTTTATATGACTAAAAAACCAAATGTGATGGTGACGGTGATGAGATCACTGGTTAAACATTTCCTTATTTCCTTTATTTTGCACGATGAAGGATCATTACATTCAAAAGGAAAACAGAGCCGAAGCAAAGAAGGTACAGCTTAATCACATTCAAAAGGAATTAATTGCATGATGGAACAAAAACTATCGGCAAAAAAGATCACGTCCCTTTAAGTTCTTCAGTTTGAAATCAGACAGAAAAACAAGAAGAAGAAGATATTTATTCAGTTTTTCAAAAGAAACAAACATTTGGAAACAATTCAAGCAAGTTCAACTCTAACATTTGTATGATACACACACATATCCCTTTAATTTATGCTTGTACTCCAAACATAAGGCTTGAACAACATTTGAGAGTCATATATGCAGCAGAAAGCATGAATGCAACCCAAATCAGATTTACAAGTCACAAATAACAAGTTTAGTGCTATTGATAGATGTGAGCAAGCAAGTTCAAGTACCAAGTTGGAGAAGCATGTTGTGCACTAGTGAGCTCCAAACAAGTCAAGAGTTTAGCACTCTTACAAACTCAAAGAAACAATGAAGGCGGTATATACTTGTGAATCTGATATGCTCCAAACAATGAATTCAATGAAGTATTAAACAAAACAAAAACTAAAATTGAATTCTTGCCAATAACATAATTTCAAAACTGCAAACTTTCTTTCTTTTCCTTATCTTTACAGTGTATGAAAACAGGAGAGATGAGTGGCAACAATATTGCCGATGCTTCGGTCCAATTCAAATTATGCACAATAACTTCAAAACACGCAGCCACAGCAGAATCCAGACCAAACAAATAGGTTGCCCAGAAAATTGAAGAGCAAAAACTTATTTATATCTTTGGAAGCACATTTGGCTCACAGGGAAAAATCCAACATTAACCTCATGGTTATGCAGAAAGGAAATGGAGGTTACAAGAATAATGATGGGGTAAATATAATCATGCATATAGCTTGCCTGAGATGAAGTATGATGGGTGGATTAACATTAATTATAGCCTATCAATGTGCAGTGTTAAACCATGACATTAACAGCATCATTCTTTCAAGAAATTAACAGTTTATTATATTTAATTTTCCAAACAAAAGAAAACATATTATTTTAAACTTACCCCTAACAACAAGATCTTAAAACCTTAAATTTTTCTAGTTTCTTAATGACACATACGCAAGAATTGACATTTCCTTTCAAAGTACAACTGCTCATACCTGGAGTTTTCTGAATGCAAGAAGTCAAGAAGCTCAAATCAGATGAGAAATTAAATGCCTTGTCCCACTCAGCTTCCCTAAAATAGCAATACTAGGATTCAAAACGAAGTTCATGGGATATGATTCTTGAGATTTGATGGCATCTAACAAGAAGCTAATATAACCATTAAGTGCCTATCTAGAAAAGCAACATACCGCTTGAAGCAGTCATACCACCACATGAGAAGGGTGACAATTCGATACTTGATGGCCAATTAAGAAGAAAAACATTTGCAATTAAGAAAATTGAAATAAAGCTGTTCAACCTTATGGAACCAAACAAACTCAGTCACAGAGTCAAAGCAGAAACGAAACAGGGAAGCGCAAAATCGAGCTTCAACTCAGTTTCTCAAAACCACACCAAACAAATAGAATATCGAATTTATATCACAGCATAAGAGCCAAAAATATATTTGGTAGCCAGAAATTTCCACAAAGAAAGAAAGCAGCTTTTTTTAAAACTAAAAAAAACCATGACAGACATTAATCTTACCTGAATGAAGGAGCAACCGAAGGAGCAGGCCTTGGACGAGCAACAGACGGAGCAGGCGGCGGCGGCTGGAAGAGGGGCCCGAGACGACGCTGGAGGAGCAGAATTGCGAAGGAGTCGACGCGATCTACAGGACAAATGGATTGGCAGCGACCTTCGACGAGCAACTGATGGTGGCTGCAGAAGCAGGCGGCGGCCGGAGGAGCAGCCGGAGACGACGCTCAACTACCGAACGCGCGAAGGAGACGAGTGAAAAAGCGATTTCGAGCGGGAGAAGTGGATGGAAAAACGGAATGGCAGGGGGGAAAAAGGTTTTAAGAGGGGAGGGTGGTTGTGTAATATTGGAAAATTGTGCAATTTAGACAAAGTTCGATAGAAATATTCTTTTCAAGTCTGGAGGTTTTAGGAAGGGAAAGTGATCACTAAAAGATAAAAAATCCTCTCACCCCTCATTTCCCTTCCTTATAATGAAACACATATTTTTAATCTTCAATCCTCCTCCAATCTTACTTAATCTAATAAAATCTCCAACCAAACACAGCATATATATTTAGTCCAAGTTCCTTATATTCATTTTGTTAAGTTCTCCCATCACAGATGACCATATATCCTATTTTAAATTATTAACGTTTAATTATGACGCATAAGAAAAAAAATAAAATATATAGCCATGTGTGATTGAAAAACTTGATATAATGGATATAAGGAACTTAATGTTATAGTCCTTTTTTACATAGGGAAAATCCCTCAAAAAGAACTTTAAAAATGGGAAAAGACAAAAAAGTGATCCGAAATTTCATATTCCCATATAAGTGTGAGTGCCTGAACTAAAATATTACAATTCGATAAAAATGACGTGCGTAACCCTGGTTCCGTGGCCGACATGGGTGGATTGATGCAGAACTCAAGTTTTCCATTGATAACTCGAGTTCATATCATCACTGGATGGTAACCGGTGAGTGATTAGGCTTATAGAATGCAGAACTCAAGTTTTCTATTGATAACTCGAGTTTACCAACACAGTATTATATTTTCACAACATTCTATTAGACTTTCACAAGTTCAAAACTCGAGTTCCACATCTATACCAACAAGTGCGCACTGCCAACTCGAGTGATAGATGTGGAACTCGAGTTTTTGAACCTGTGAAAATATCATAGGATGTTGTGAAAATGTAACACTATGTTGGTAAATCCTAATCTCGATTTGAGACTCATGTCAATAATGAATGAAGCAGATGTCGATGATAACCGTGAAGAAGAAGATGACGAGTTGTTAGCGGCGATGGTCGGTAGCTGCAATCATTACTAAATTTTTCGTGGTTCAAGCCATCAATCAAGTCTGCAGTCCACAACATTTAATCTTTTGTTTTTCTCTAAATTAAATCCTGTTCACAAAAAATGAGAAGTATCAAAAGTGAAACAATACCAACATCCATTGATGTATTACTATTTACAAACTATAACACTAATTCATCCACAAGAGATAAGCCAAAAACTATAATATGGTGAAAAATGAGACCTAAAGACATATTTCTTCAATGATACAACAAATATGCCTCAAGGAACATAATCTGAGAGAAGACAATGATAAAAACACTAATATAGAACTTTCAGCTTCATAAAGCTCATTACTGAGATCAACTTCTCGGGAAAATGCTTGATGTTCATATCACTTCAATGCTTCTATACCCCCCAAAACACACACATTCACTATGCCCACAGTGGTTTCCATGGAGCTTCAAACACTATGAAAGAAGTTAAATTAATATTTTATTAGCTTAAATTCCACTGTGATTTTGTTTTGAACATGAAGCCCACAGTGAGTTCGATTCTGTTATATACAAAATATCTTTAGCGCACAACTGTATCAATCCATGAGTTGAGATAAACTAGAAAGAAAACAGAGTGAAATCTTGAGCACTCGTCATCATTATCTTCTTCTTCTTCTCGGTTGCCAACAACTCCGATGCCATCACCCCCAACAACTTGCCATCTTCTTCTTCACCATTATCACCGACATCTGCATGAGTTGGTCAGAGAGTGAACGGGAGTTGCTTCTTTACTAACTTAAACATCAGGGTATTTAATTACTTGTTTTGTAGGATTCTCTATATATGCGCTAAAAAACAAGGATAAACAAAAAAGAGATAACTGTTAAGAACACTCCAACGATCATAAGAAGTAATGAATAAGTTAGGAAAATCACTCGAATTGTCTTAGTCTTAACCCAATCACTTCCTAGGAAAATTTAGTAATGATCGCAGCTACCGACCATCGCCACCAACAACTCGTCGTCATCTTCTTCACAGTTATCATCGACATCTACTTCATTTATCATTGACATGAGTCCCAAATCGAGATTAGGATTTACCAACACAATGTTATATTTTTACAACATCCTATTAGACTTTCATAGGTTCAAAAACTCGAGTTCCACATCTATTACTCGAGTTGATAGTGCACACTTCCACATCTAATAGAATGTTGTGAAAATGTAACATTGTGTTGGTAAACTCAAGTTATCAATGGAAAACTTGAGTTTTGCATCCTATAAGCCTAATCACTCGCCGGTTACCGTCCAGTGATGATATGAACTCGAGTTATCAATGAAAAACTCGAGTTCTGCATCAATCCACCCATGTTGGCCACGGAACCAGGGTTACGCATGTCATTTTCATTGAATTGTAATATTCTAGTTCAGGCACTCACACTTATATGGGAATATGAAATTTTGGATCACCTTTTTGTCTTTTCCCATTTTTAAAGTTCTTTTTTAGGGATTTTCCCTTTTATATATCATGAGTGAATGGGTTTTATTTTGGGAAAATATCTGGAAAAAAATTTTAAATACTAAAAAACATAAAAGTGATCTTAATATTCATAATACCAAAAAGATATAAGATCCTGATTTGTACTTTTTCGAAATTAAATGGAAATGACATCTCCCTTTAAGTTTTAAAAAAACAAAGAAGAAGGCGAGATAAGGGTTTAACAAGTTTAAATATGAATTTCACAATGTCCCATTTAAAATCAACCACTTATGACAATGACAAGTCAAGGATGTATTAATTCTTATAGTTGATAAAGTTTAACAAGTTATGATGTGGGTTTAAAAATTCACATATGGATTTTACAACTTCCCATTTAAAGTTGACCACTTACGACAATGAAAAGTCGATTATGCATTAATTCCTATACTTGATAAGGATTTAACAAATTATGATAAGGTTTTAAAAAGTTCATATATAAATTTCACAATTTTCCATTTAAAATTGACTTGATAATGACAAATCAATGATGTATTAATTCCTACACTTAATAAAGGTTTAACAAGTTTTGATAGGGTTTAACATGTTTACATATGAATTTCACAACTTTCCATTTAAAATTGACAACTCACCCCTTCTTCTTTGTTTTTTTTAAACTCAAAGGTACATTTCTGTTATTTCTATTTAATTTTAAAAAGGATAAATGAAGCCCTCACACATCTTTAGTATTATGAATATTGAGAGTGCCTTTTTGTCTTTTAATATTTTTAAAATTCTTTTTAGTGATTTTCCTTTTTATTTATTTATAATAATTTATATAATATGAGTCTTGTAACTTGTTTTCCATCTTATGTGTGGTGAGTATTTTGTTTTACTCCCTCCGGTCCTAATTATAGGACAACATTTGAGAGTTGATATTAATCCTAATTATAGGACAAAATTCTAATTTTTGTCAATTTCTTCCCAAAATACCCCCTATTGACATTTTCTCAATAATAATTAAACACAATAATAATTTAATAAAAGTAGATCAGAAGTTGTTAAGGGAGATTGACAACGCCGGATTGTGTGAGAGCTTGGAGAAGTTGTATTTGAAGTAGGAGAGGTACAAGAAAAAATATAGAATCAAGGTAATTGGATGCCATTTTAAATTTTAAATAAGGGTATTTTAGGAAAATAAATATGATTAACTAATTTAACCACTATCCTTAATTCCTTCAAAGTTAGGTAAATTAGGACCGGAGGGAGTACATTAGTATAAAGATATCATCAGTACCTTAAAATTTGGTTTTGTAAACTTATGTAGGATGTCCCTTTTGAGTCTATTAAAATAAGGGATTGCAAGACTTGAGGCGTAACAAATTTTTTGAAAATCAGATAATAAAGTTTAGAGTGTTTTCTTATTAGGAGTTCTCTCCAAAATCTCTTCATTCTCTTCAAAACTAGAAGTAATGTCGTACTTTTGTTTCTAGATATTCAAGTAAGCCCTGCAATTGCCCCCATCAAGGATTTTGTGTATCAGAAAGAATATAACCATGATCTATTAGAATTATTGATGATTAAAAAGATGTGTTTAGTGGTCCTAATATTGCCCAGCATTTGGAATGTTAATGAGGCCTTGCCTGGATTAAAAATCTCGATGCATTAAGCATTACTCTTTAAAGTTTTTATAGCTCTCATTGGTATTAGAGCCAATCCTTCTAAGATAGGGGTAAGATATTACTAAAAGCGAGTAAGGAAAAGATTGTCCAAAAATGAGTAAAACCATATTTGTCTTAACCGATCTTGTTAAACTTCCTTCTACCCTCTCTTTAGATGAACTTCCATAGTTCCATCTAACGTGATAAGAGAACCATCTCTAACAAGATTGAAAATCTTGTTAGAATGGCCCATCTTCCTAAAAAGAGTCAGAGTCCAAGATGTAGAACTTCACCTCTTAAGCCCCTATAGCATCTACCACAAGATAAACCAAATTATGCGAATATGAGATTTCTTATTTCTATCAGAAGACCCCATGCAAAAGAGGCGGTCCAAATTTCTAAGCTTGAGCAGTGTGGTCTCTAAGCCACTTCTGTCAAACAGTGATTGAAAAAATGAAGTTTCTCAATTTAATTTTTGGTAATCTTATTTTTGGTAAAAATCTGATTGTGTAATATAATTTATGTTTGGATAGGCAATTGTATAAATAATTTTTGAAAAAGTAAAACTTGTTTGTATTGGTTTAAGCACAAGTGACTTTTGTGATAATAGTAAGAGAGAGTGGGTGGAAAAACATTTAAAAAATCAAGTAAATATTTAAAAATTACTTTAAAATATTAGGTGCTACTGGAAAAATCTTTTAGAGTGGGTGAAAATCAATAAATCAGTATTCTAAGTTTTAGATGCTCTTTACTACTAAAAAAATACATTAAAGGTAAAGTTGTAGTCAGTCTCCTAAGACTGGGTAAAACTGAAAAAATATTTTAAAGGGTTAAAAGCACCAAAAAATATTGTAAAGTAATTTTTGAAGCTGAAAAGGTACATTAAAGGTAAAATTGCAATCAGTCTAATAGCACACTGGGCACAACTAAAAAAAATATTTTAATCATTCACACTTTCCTCAAACGCTAAATAAGAAAAAGCTGGGAAATGAAGCTTATGGATAAAAGCTATTATGATGTGATAAGCTCAATTGAATAAAATGGCTCCCAAACACTCACTTTTTTTTCCTCAATTGCCAATTGACTTTTGAGGGTTCAATTGAGAGTTTGGGGGTCCAAACACCCTCCCCAAACACACTAAATTTCACTGTCTATAAAATAAGTGACATTTTGATATATTATACGTAAAGATTTAATACTTTAAATGAAAGAGAAACTATCCAATTTTAAAGTATTAAATTTTAAAAAAAATCATAAAAAAATTGAAAACAACATTATTTTTTACCCATAAAATATCAAATTGTCACTTATTTTATGTAGAATTTAATGATAAAAAAAAAACCTAACAAAACATATGGAAAACCTCCCAATTTTTTGGGGCGGCATGGGGGCACATCTGGCACCCCAGCACCAAAAAATTGCAAGTCATATAGAATGGTATGGTGAATAAAGTCTGTCTTTAAATAAGATAAGCTTCCATTTCATAAGCGTTTATCGAATCATTCTCTCTTCATTTTTATGTTCTTTTTTCTTAAGTGGTTTATGGTAATGATGTCTTCAGTTTAATTTCTTCCATTTGATGCTCATTCTTTATTTTTTTTGGACAACCTACTACAATAAAATGTTTATCTTTCAAGATGCCTGTTATATTTTTCTTCTTCTTGTTTTTTTCCACGTAGCTAGGTTTCTCCAGGTTTGCATTTATCAATGTAAATGATAATAATGATTTATATATATATATACACACACTCCTCTAATTTTATTTATAAGTCAATTTGCATCATATTTTATAATGATAAAAAAACTTTAAACTTCATTAATTATATCTTAAAATTTAAAAAATTTTCAACTTTATTTCTATTTGATATAGAATATATTATATGAAAATAAAATCAACAAAATAATAAATAAAGGGTAAAATTGTTCACATATGAAAATTTTAATGATGTGTAGGACCAAAATAAACCTCACTTTTCTATAAATAAGACTATGGGAGTATGTATATTACAGTGTGATACTATGAATACAACAAATCCTATACTTACATGTTCGGTTTAGTTCTTTAAAAATATTTTTTTCAGAAGTTAAGATAAAACCTCTTTTACATATTTATCGGTAAAATGGACGAACCATTAAATCCAATTACCATCATGATGGTATCAAATAGAGTCAGGAAATCGGGCCGAGCCTGTCGGGCCATCCCGTTTATGGGTTTGTTGGACTTAAGTCTTAGTGTTTATGTTTTATTAAACTTGGATGATATTTATGTTTTAAATTAGTTTTGATGATATTTATATTTAAAATTAGGTATTTTAATCTTTAAAAGAATAAAGGGAAAAAAAGTCATGGAAAAAAAAAACTTAAACGGGCCTCAAGTCCGCGGGCTTTACTTAAACGGGCCGGGCCTATAATATTCGGTACTTTTTTGGACTTGGGTCTAAACGGGTGCTTGATTGTGGCTATGGACTTGTTTGATTAGTTTTAGACATTAATTGTGGTTTGGACTTAAGTCTTAGTATTTATGTTTTATTAAACTTAGATAATATTTATGTTTTAAATTAGTTTTGATGATATTTATGTTTAAAATTAGGTATTTTAATCTTTAAGAGAATAAGGGGAAAAAAAAACTTAAACGGGCCTTAAACCCACGGGCTTTACTTATGTCAACACCCGTTTCCATTTTGATAATTGAAGAGTAATAAAGACAAAATTCAATGGGCATACAGAAAAGTACAATTATACTGATAAAAATATTTGTTTACGATCCCAACGTCGTTCGTTTATAATTCCGATATTGTTTGTCAACGGAAACGGAAAATACAGCGGAAGTTTTAATATTTACAAATTTCACCAAAATATCACAAAATAAACTAATTATGACCACGATCTTGTCTGCGCCTCGAGACATGTGCCGCTCACTTACCGGCGTCTACATATTTTCCCTTTGGCCCACTGGTACCCGCTGAGGTGTTTATTTAAAAAATAGGGTGAGATTCCGAAGAATCCCCGTAGAGACATAATATTGTTCATAGAAAATGCGAAAAGTAAATATGACATGCGCCAAGGTATGCACAAATTAATGAACAATATAAACACATCATCGTCATGTATACATGAGTAGGGCCCAGCCCCACAATCTACACCGGTTGGACTTCTGCCAACTCCCAATGTAAGTGCACCTTTGGCACTAACTGCCCCCCTCTAGGCAAATCATGTTGATTAATAAAGTGCATTTACAAAACAATGGCATCCACACAATCACATAACTTATGGCATAGTGTATGAAGGATAATGCCCCTACATCAAAGCTTTAATATCCCCTTTCTAAATGTGCCTCGAAGAACGTGTCGTATCCGGCCTCCAAATCAGTCCTAAAATATTAAATGTACCAAAAATAGGTCATAACCTATCCAAGTATCATTTTAGACTATTCCATAGTGTTTATTGTGGTTATATTAGTCTATGATGAAAATTTACAAAAATGCCCTCGGGACCCCGGCCCGGCCTCGCCGTACCCAGCCCAATGGCACGTTTTCCCAAAATTTTGACTAAGGCTATTCTGACTTATTTTCGCCCAAGGAATCCATTTCCGGGCTCGAAATCACCAAATTCACTGTCAAATTACGAAAATACCCTTGACAGCCCCTATTTAGGGATTTCAGTAGCGTTTTCGTAATTATGTTTTTTCGTCCTCTACCGAAAAAGTGCCCAACTGTAACCCCGCCTATTTTTGCCCACTGAGTTCAATGGAACCATTTATTTCATGAAAATCCAACTCCTACTACCAGATCTGGTCTGGCCAAAATATTGAGAGAGAAATAGAAAAATGGAGCTTTGTGTTTTAGCTTCCAAAAATTGTACTTTTTCACTTCTAATCCTTGATTAACTCATTTAAACACTTCACAATCATGATTTAAAGGATTTGGGACAGCATAACCCCTTAGGATTATGGCTTTTCCAATTTTACAACTTAACCAAAAATCACATAAACCAAACAACAATCACCAACAACAACTTCAATACACAAAGAAGTTAAGATTTTGGAGATTACCTCTTGATCCTTGGTGTTTCTCTTTCTAGGACGTCCTCTCTCTCTTCTCAACCTTGAATATTAGCTTGCTAATCCATGATTTTCATGAAGAATAAGAGATTAGAGGATGAATACACAAAATAAGAAGCTTAAATCACCTTAGAACACAAGCTCTTACCTTGATTTTTCTTCCTCTTTCTCTCTAGCTTCAAGAGCTTCACAAACTCACTCTCTCTTCCTTTTCTCTATGGCTTGGACGAAATATGCACAAGGGCAGGGAGAATATGTGTTCTAATATTTTAGTCTTCATGTTTCATCCTAGCTCTTGATCTAGCCAATGGATGAGATCTCTCCACCTTTCATGTACACCATCCCTCCACCATACCTCCCACCATACTCCCTTGCTTTAGGCCATACTCATTCAACTTTATGCCATACCTTCCTATCATTTATGTCCAATGGTTTTACTAACTTTTTCCCTTATTTTTCCATGTATTAAACGAATTTGAGGGAAGGTAGAGGAGAAAAAATGTTTTTCATATATTCCACAATTTATCTAATTGAACTATGTATAATTCCCCCTAATCCCCCAAATTCTTGAATTTATTCCACCGAGAATAATCCCTTTTTGTGCATTTTCCTCTATTTTCCTTGATTAATTGAAATTAACTCCAATTAATTGGAAAATAATTAATCTTGGGCTAAATTGGTAAAATTATGATTTTGCTATCCCCTTTGTAATTTAATTCAATTTTTGAATTAATTTGCCCATTTCCTTATGAATATGAATATTTCAAAATTCACAAGATCCAAATTCATGAATATTCACCATTTTATTGAATTATTCAAATAATTACAATATATTTTTTGTGAATAAAATTTGGGGTGTTACAACTTAAACGGGCCGGACCTATAAAATTTGGTACTTTTTTAGATTCGGCCTAAATCCCACCTCTAGTATCAAACAAGGCATCCTATAAGCTCTTGGTCCTCTTTGGTTGATTACAAAGTCATCGACAATTGGTCTTATCTCGCCAGCTTGAGATTTTTTTTTTTTTTATCAAGAAGCCAGCTTGAGATGATGACCATGTAGAGCGTGCATCTTTTATTAATTGCTCGATTTTGGACATCTGATTCCACCAATAAAACTGACAAACCTTTTTTTTTTGTGATTTAAAGCATCGTGAAGATTAACATTTATGAAAACTGATTAAGAATTAATAAAAAATTAGTTACCAATTAATTAAAATATATCAAAATTAGTCCAAAAAAATCTTAATTAAATCCAACTAAAATACAAAAATTTAATTTCAAACACACACTCTTGGTAACTTCCTAACAAGGTCAATAGGACTAATCAGTTATTTTTGAAAGAGGGATTTCTTAGTAAGGAGAGATGAAAGGGGCTAGTAAATTTTTAGTGGCATTGAGGTAAATTAATAAGATTTAGAAATATGGTTAAGGTGTAAATTTAATAATAAACTATTTTCTTATGAGCATCCAACACAGTTAGCTATTTTGAGGTTCAAAAGTAGACATAATCAATTTTTTTTTGATAGCATATATAGTAACGCTGTTAACCTTAGTTAACTTCTGTTACTTTTTGTACTATAAGTCCCACAAGTTTTCTCACTCTCTATTATTTTGATATATTTTTAGAAATATTTGCCTTTTTTTAATGGGAAAATATCACTTAGACTCCATAGAAGCAATTTTATTTCAGCCAGCCACTAAAAAATTCTGAAATTTTATTGCACCTTTTTGGATCAAAATGAAATTAAGTTGTTAGTGAAAAGACAATAATGCCCGTACGTTTTTTTTACAAGAGCATTTATAAGATAAATAAAGATATTCACAAAACAAATAAATTGATTTAAAAGAATCCACGGGGTTAAAAAAATTTTACAAGATAGATATGGGTATTTACAAGACAAATAAGGGAATTTATAAGACAAATATGGTCATGTATAAGACAAAAAATGCTTATATATACTTGTAGACCCAACAAAAGATAATTGTGTTGGATGCTTATAGTGAAATAGTTTATTGTTAAATTTGCACCTTTACCTTTCTAAAAATATATTAAAATAATAGAGATTGAGAAAACTGATAGGACCCACAGTACAAAAAGTAATAAAAGTTAACTAGGGTTAACAGTGTTTCTATATGTATTACCAAAAAATTGATTATGTCTACTTTTATACCCAAAATAGTTAATTGTATTGGGTGTCTATAGCAAACTAATTTGAATTTTGATATTTTAACTGAATTTAATTGAAATTTTTCTACTTTAATTTATATTCTTACATATAACGAATTAATAATATATAAAATATAAAATTTATAATAGTCACGTTATTCATAACCTATAAATAATCATATTGACTTAATTCTACTACATATGGTAGTAGGAGCCTACCCTAGTAAACACATACTCCCTCAAATCCTTAATATAAGATATATTTACTTAATTTGATTAGATCAAGGAAGTTAGTTGGGTTAGTTAATGTGACATGTATTTTCTAAAACACCCTAATCATCTTCCTTAATTCATACATTTCCTCTCCTCCTTGATTATTGTTGAGGGAGCATAAATAAGGGTAAATTATGAAAAGCTTGATAAATATAAAAATTATATCTTATATTTATGACTAAAATCAATTTCACAAATATGTCTTTCATATATATTAAGGACCCAGAAGAGTATTTGTTTTTTTTATGGCCAGAGAGGAATATTAGTTTGTACTATGATAAATTGGGATGCGTGATATGATACGAAGAGGCTAAGAGTATGGAGATTATAGATTAGGATGTAAGAATAATAACATTAGTACAAAATTATCTTTTTAGACCGTCATATTTAGAAGGGTTATAATAGATAAGGTCTAAAAAAGATGGGCGGTGGCAATTTTGTGATTATAAAGAACCTGTAAAACCTGTTCTTAAGATATACAGTCTAAAATAAATCATTTAGACCGGTTATTAAAATAACCGGTCTAAAACGATAAAAAATTTTAAAAATAAAAAAATTGTAAGTTTTTAGACCGGTTATTCAGACAATCGGTCTAAAAAGATTTTAAAAAAATCTAAAATTTTTTAGACCTGTTTTCACTAATAACAGGTCTTAAAAATGAAATATTTTAGACCGGTTGTATTTTAAACCGGTCTAAAATATTTTTTTTAATTTAAAAACCGGTTATGATTCACAATCGGTCTAAAAGGTTTCCCAAATCTACCACCACTCGCGCTAAAATGGTTGAATCCTGCCCTAGTGATATGAACTTGAACCTTACTTCTCTTCTTGTCGCGATTTCTCACTTGAACTCCTCTCCCGCCCCTCTCTTCGCCACCGCTCCCACTCCTCCTCCTTCCTCCGCTCTCCTCTGTTCCTCATGCATCCACGCCAAAAACAACAGCATGAACCCCAAAAACCACATCGAGTGTTACCATCTTCTTGCGGTTGTAAAGATTTCTTGGCAGTGCAGGAGATGCATTTGGTTGAGGTTAGCTTGTCTCTTAGATGATTTATTTTTTCTTCTTCCAAATCTTACTAGAATCTAGGCTATATGATATTCCTTTGGAATTTAAATAATCATTTCGTGAGGAATCAAATGCATTTAATCTTTCTTTTTCTCATTTTCGATTCTCTGTTATGCTTCAGCTGAGCCTAGCCTTTCTATTTTCTTTTCCCATTTCTTTTAGTTTAGGCTATTGGTGATACCTGGAAAAGAACAGAATGAGAGATCTTATAAATCAGCGCAAGATCTAGAAATATGTGGGAGGTGTGTCATCCATAAATGGCCTGATTTGCTTTCATCTAAGCTCCATCGCCGACATGACATTTGTGAAGTTGGATTTTTTCAGCCACCTCGTTTTTCTTTTGGTGGGTTTAATCTTGTGGTACCTCATTGTGAAGGCCAAGAGAATTCCAGTTTCATCCGGTTCCATCACTCCGAATGTCTATGATCTCGTTGTTACAAGTATGCTTTGCTTACATTTCTTATTATCATCTACTTGCAGCTTTGTTCTTTCGTCTAAGCGGAGCAACTACCATGTTAGATTGTGTTGAAGAAGGTGCTTCTCTTTCGAACTTCAAATTTTGATCTCTGTTTTGAAAGTTTTAAATCTGTTAAGATATTCTAGACCGGTTTTATGACTTGATATTTTTGTTTTTTTAGTTGCTACCTTTGTTAGCTTCCGCTCTTGAATTTGGTTTAGTTGTGACCCCTACTTTGACAGCATTGTTGAAGATGGGTTCTTGGCTTTCAGTTGAGGGGTTCAGTGTCAAGGTAAGCAACTTGAAATTCAAGCTCTTGGTATCTGTCTTAGGCTTCCTGAAAATCCTCGATTTTCTGATAGTGTGCGGAAGTAAGATAATATTATATTGAGCATCAACTAACTTTTCTTAGTGTAGCCATTTGTCTATTAATATGGCATTCTTCATCAGTTGCCTTGCATTTTTTGAGATACTAATATATTGTGTGTCTATACATGTTTTTTTTGCAATTTTTTTACAGTACTGCTGCAGCTACCTTCAAGCAAGTTGTGGCTTTAATTATTGTCAATTTTTTATCTTATGAGTTGTTATTTTTCATCATTTAATTACGGTTGTCATAACTTACTTAAAATTATATGATAGTAAAAAAATAGGGCACTTTTTTTTGGATTGGGATGATTTTAAAATCCTTCCAATCCAAAAAAAAATCCCTATTTATTTTTTTTTAAAATGTCACTTTTAAGACCAGTTCTTATAAAAACCGGTCTTAAAATTACTTTTAAGACAGGTTATTTTAACAACCGGTCTTAAAAGTCTTGAAAAATTTTTTTTTAAACCGGTTTATAAACAATCGGTCTAAAAAGTTTGAACTTTTAAGATCTAGTCTTCGAGAAATAGGTCTAAAAAAGTGATTTTTAAGACCGATTTCTTAACCGATCTAAAAAGTAGCAGACTTTTAAGACCGGCTGTATCAAGACCGAATCTAGAATCAATTTAAAATGTCGTTTTGAACCGGTCTTAAAACTAATTTTTTCACTAGTGTAATAATAATTGAGGAAGGAATGGGTGGGAAGGGCCTACACCATGGAATGGCACCTTTGGAGGGAACTAAACAAAAAGGTCCAACGAGAGCAATCCTTTTCCATTGACATTAGAGGATACTTTTGTATGGTTTGGAAGGAGTCAATTTGTTTAGGAAGAAACAAGACAAATAGACAATGAATGGAGGTGGACATGCATGCCTTGTTATTATCGATATCAATATTAATTACTACTTTCGTTTTAAATATAAGATCCGTTTGATTTTTTTTAAGAGATTAAGGAAGTTAAATTAATTATTTAATCATATCATATGTTATATATGATTAAATTATATATTAATTTATAAGTCAGCTAAATTAGTTTAGATACAAAAAGATAAATGTAAATACTTAAAAGTAATTTAATTAGCCTATTTAATCTCCTAAAAAAATCAATTGGGTCTTATATTTAAGACCAATGATAGTATATAATATAAATGAGGATAACCACCTACCCCATTGCACATGTCCCAAACTCCAGCCTCACATTGACATGTATTTGTATGTTTACTTTGATTATTATAAAAAAATATAATATTAATGCTAAATTCATAACAAGTTGAATTATTTATATATTTTAATATTTACATGCTTCAAATTTTATACAATATTTATGATGTATGTGCCACTTTATTAAAATTTAGAGATTTTAAAAAATTAAATATTATTCTCAAGCTCTGAACATCTTAAGAATGATTTTTTGTTCGCTAGCTAGGAAGGGGGATAGAGGAAGGGTCCCTGTTAATTTGGATTTTTCGGAGGAAAATTGAAAGATTAATTAGGATATTTGTGAATGGAAATTGGAAAAGAAATGGTTTTTTTGCAACCAATAAAAATTGATCAAATTAGTAAAGATATGACCTAAGGGTTATGGAAACCGGACTGGACCGGCCGATCTGGCCCGGAAACGGGCGAACCGGTCCGGTTTCTAATCTTTAAAAAAAAAATTATATTTTCTTTATAATTTTATACTAATAAGCCTAAAATTTTTAATTTCTCACCGGTTTGGCTCCAATCTGACCCACTAACCTTTAATCCAGTATCCCGACTGGTTCAATACTCGGTCCGGGTTTTAATACCTTACCTATAATTCACTAGGTCTTGTCAATGAGTAATTTAAGTAACTCTCTTAGCTATCTTTGAGCTCACAAACATGTCTTAATTTTAATGTGTTCTTATTGTTAGAAAAAGAAAAAGAAAAAAAAATAGCACGAAGTAGGAAATGGTTTCCCGCCAGGGGGGGTTGGGAGGGTGGGGATGGTTATAAATGCGCATGTCGTTTTCTACCCTCAGATGCTTCTTACTTGTTTTGTCGTTTTTAGCTGCCGGTTTTTCTTTTTTTTGAACTCTGCCTTTTTTTCAGTTTTGTGATTATCCAACAACAACAGCAACAACAATATTATTATTTCTTCTCTTTCTTTAAACTGTTTTATATGAAAAATAAATAAATAATTTGAATTTCAATAACACTCAGAGATACTTATAATTTTTTTTTGTCAATGAATTACTTATAAATTACCATATTTTAAAATTTGAACTCACAATATTATGAATTATAAAAAAATTTAATGAATGAATATTTGTTTGGCCTTTTTTATAAAAAAAAGGGGGAAAGGATAGAAAAAGAGCTTTAAAATTAAAAAATTTTAAATCAGATTTATTATCAACAGTTAATAAAAGAATGATGAAACTTGATAAGTAATTTACAACTTAATTTTTAGAAAATAGCTAATTTAAAATTTTATAATTTTAAAATTCTTTTTTTTTTTAAATCTTTTTTTCCAAAAAAATATTCGTTGGCCTGACACTTTTTCCCCCATCTCATCTTGCGTAAATTTTGGGACTTCTTTCTTTTTCGGTGTTCCTAATTTTCATTAGTTCATTCCTAGTTCCTACCCTTTTTTTTTTTGGGACTGAAAGTTCATTCCTACCCTTTACTTCCGCGCAACATTTCTCTTCTTCAATTTTTATATTAACGGATACTAATCAGAAACAATTATATTTAAGTCCTATAAAAAAAAATGAAGAAATAATTTCTGAAGTGTCAATGGACACCTCTCAATATATCAATAAACACCTATCGATTTGTCATTAACAACTTCATAAACAATTACATCATTTTTTTTTGTGGAACTTGAATATAATTTTCCCTAAATAATACTTCCATTTGTTCATTCAATTTGATCCGATGTATGATAAAATGTACTCCCTCCGGTCCTAAATATAGGATATAGTTTGTAGTGCAATTTATATTATAAATTATGTCATATATTTAGGACCAGAGGTAGTAGTATATAAATACTTTATATGATCAATCATATTAATATATTACTAACTCTTTTATTTTATCATCTCTTTTATTTTCTTTTGCTGTTTTTCGGTGGGACATATACATTTTGTCTTATGGAGTTAAAATTATAGCGTTATATATATATATATATATAGAATCCGTGTATCATGGGCCGGATATGCGATATTTATTTGAAAATAAATACATACAGATTCCGAAAAGATTAAAAGAACAATGAATTTGCAGTAAATTTTAGTTTGATTTGGAATATATGATATTTTAAGAATATGGTGATTATTTTTGAAAAAAATTTCTCTATTTTATTCGAAATTTTATTTAAAAATATTTTTATGTTTAGACTTATAATGCAGTATAAAAATGTTTTTAGTTATAATACAATTATTTGAAATATAGATTAAAGTAGGCTGTATTTATTTGATATTATGCCACACTCATTAGCAGATAAGTTCATTTTTGTTTTTTAAATATTTATAGAGTTTTTCGCATAACTATTTCATGAAGATACAAGGCGGAGTTTTTTTTTTAGGGGTACTGAAAGACACAACACGAAATGAAATAATTTCACTTTCTTGACAAAGAAAAGAGAAATAATTACATTTTACATGACATAAAAATGAATAAGAATATTATTCTATTTAAATTTTGATTATATGAAAATAATTTTAAAACAAAAGAACCTGAGAAAATAATACTCGCATAATTATTAAATATACAAACGAATAAAAAATTATTAAGGGACAATTACATTCAAGTCCTACAAAAAATAATGAAAAAATAGTTTTTAAAGTTGTCAATGGATATCCCTTAATTTGTCAATAGACATCCATTGACTAATTATTAACAACTTCAGGAATCATTTTTT
Source organism: Inga leiocalycina (assembly GCA_963242795.1). NCBI lineage: Eukaryota > Viridiplantae > Streptophyta > Magnoliopsida > Fabales > Fabaceae > Inga > Inga leiocalycina. The sequence continues at coordinate 10,796,346 of OY725329.1, read as the reverse complement.
ATTTTTTATTTTTGTGTGGGACTTAAATGTAATTGTCTCAATTATTAATAATTGCTATATTGCAACATTTTAGAATGAAGATTCTAATCCAATTGTAATTCAACTCAACAAACTTGCACACATATATACGTAATCATCTAACAATGGCGATTTTTTAATTGAAGTATCAAACATAAATTATATATTATTTTAAAAACAAAAGTTAATATTCCCAATATATATTTAATTATTTATATTATCAACACAAAACACCTTAGTCATATATAGTATCCTGTTGAGGTAGGTTCATAGGCTCTTCCTTAACATATGTTTGCTCATACTGGAAGAGAGGTATTATTGCCCATATTTTGAACAATGATGACCTTAAAACAACAACTAATTAATTAAAAAAAAACTCATTTTTTAATTAAGCATGTTTAATCAATGCAAACCTATACAATGCACGCTCATGATCTTGATCAATGATTGTATTCATTACAAAGTACATTCCCTAAAGCAAAATTAAAAACTAATTAATTTGCAATTTCTTATTATTATAAGCACATGTATTGATTATTAATCGGTTCAAAGTGGGGTCAAGCCAATCACCTTGTGGTGTTTAATTATTGAGTAAAGAAGCTAAATAGTATATATTATAATTACAATTTGAAGGCTTTTTCTGACAACTAAAATTAATACTTTGTTTTGAAGAAGAGAGAAGGCATGAAGAAAGTAATTCGGATGAGAGAAAATGGAGTAAAAAGACAATTGAAGAAAAAAATGTTTTCTCCCTTTATTTTTTTGATGAGCAATAATAAAAAAAACTAGAAAAAAATGACTAATTTCATGATGGTAATGATACCTACATGAAAAAGATATGAATCACCAATAAACTATTAATTGAAGTGGCAACAGTCTCGTCTTAACAAGAAAGTGAATATAAATTTGAATTTCGATAAGAACATTTGTTGAGAAGACTGTAACTTAGTGCCTGTTTGGATTAATGATGGAGAAGTAGTTTTTTTTGCAATCTGACTTTTAAAAAAGTTAGATTGTAGATGTGATTTGTATTTGGATTGGCAGTGGCAGAAGTGACTTTTTTTTCTAACTTTAAAACTGTTTGGATTAGTATTTGAAAAGTTCATTTAGATGAGAAATGACTGAAAAAAGCATGGATCTTATTGAATACTACACACACACACATATATTATTTGTGTATATTGTGATAATTGAAGTGAAAAAATGTAAATAAAATTTGATAAAATAAAAAAGTTCAATTATTATTGAAAGAAAAAAGAAAAAAAAATACTAAAGTACTTAATTAAAAATGGAAAAATTTATATTTAAATTAGAATGCGTACATGAAATGTCTCATTATTGGATCATCTACCTCTAATAAGTTGGTCTTTGATTGTGTCTCGAACATAATTCATTTATGTTGAAGATAATCTATGGATAGTTGATGAGGATAAGACATCAACTGGATTATTAGTATCTTGACCAGGTATATTTCCTCGTTCAGCTTCTTAAAAATCCATATCTTTTTGGGAATTTCTTCGGATAAGATTATATATAATCATTATTGCACAAACTATGTAGACTTGTGTTTTAAAGCTATATGACTTCATTCCCCTAAAAGTTGAAACCTATTCTTCCAGACTCCAAACGTCCTTTCTATAGTGGTCCTCAAACTTAAATGATAATAATTGAATATCTCGTTGGAATTTGCAAATCCCTCGCGTCGCCTGAAGTCAGGAATGTGATAATGCTCACGTCTATACGAACCAAGATATCCAACTGGTGTTGGATAGTCAGCATTGACCAAATAATATTTCCCTGATAAATACAAGAATTTTTTTTACATAGTAAAATTATAGCAAAGGTGAAGAAAAAAACAACCATACAATGTAGGTGCAGGTGATGAATAGATACCTTAAGGTTGATGGGGCAAATTCATAGATGGAGTTGAGATAGCAGTTTGGAACACACGAACATCATGTGCAGTTCCCTCCCACCCTGCCAATACAAAAGTGAAACACATATCCTAATCACATACACCCATTATATTTTGAATTGGATATCCCTTTCTCCCGATATATTTCTCTTGCTCTGACTGACTGACAACACACATGATGTGAGTTCCATCAATTGCTCCTATTGTATCCTTGAAGTTTGGGTAATATCGCCAATCGTTGTAGATTTTTGGGTGACAATGACTGAACTCGGGATCAAGCAGTTTGATAATTTTTGTCGATAGATCCACACACGCATGTAAAACCATGTGGAAGATCTTACTGACAGCTTCTCTTGAATGTTGAAATCATTTATGTAGGATTCTATTTCCTTGTACATGTTCAACCATGTATAAGAACATGGAAACCATTTCTTCAATTCCAATTTCCTAGTCTTCCTTAACCCATGTTCTACAATTTAGAACATAAGAGAAAGTATACATGTTTTTCCACTCGGAAATTTTCAGGACAAACTCTATTACGACCTTCCAATACCTCTTGCAACTACCTTGCACCGGTTTGCTTACTAGTTTTGCGTGGCTCTTTGCAAACATAAGGGATGAGATATTGAGCCATCGGCTCAAGACACCCACCTGTTCATACTCCGTCATCTTTTCATCTAAAAGGGATATGAGTTGGGACTTTCTATCTGCACGAGACGATCCTACTTCCTTCATTCCTTCTAAAATATCGTCACCACTCAAACTTGCCATGGACGATGTAATTTGTGTGATTGCCAAGATTGTATGAAATCAAATACAATTATAAAATGTGCAAGTAAATTGACATCATATAGAAGAAGTTGGTAACATTCATAACTGGCATAATAATAATAATACGTCCTCTAACAACATCAAGTTCTATCATAATATACATTAGGTCAGACATATCATCATAATTACACATAACCAAGTTTGCAAAAGTGACATAAAATGGGGTTCAATGATTCAGGGCAAGCTAACAATGTGGGCTGTTGTAAGCATGGTGCCTCAGCCACGTCAGCAAGGTAGGTTTATCCCCTTTTAAGCCAAGAAACATGTCGCGTCTAATATGATGCATCATCATATTAGAACATCAAAAAGAAAAGTCTTTGTCCTCAACAACCTCAGGAATGGTCAGTAATTCAGCTACAACGTCACTCACTTTTATATCATTCGTGGACATCTTTTTAAGGGCATCTGATTTATCCAGAGATGTCACAGCTATCTTAGTAACCGTATCTACTATTACCCTCGAGGTTGCCGTTTTTTTTCTTTTTTCCTTTCTCTGACCCTTGAACCCTCTTTCTCTTCCCACTACCATCCGAAGCACGAGGTGCGGTTGGATGAGTATTTCTTGTCAAGGTGATTCCTTCCAAATCACTTATCACTCCCACACTACCTCTAGTGCGAGAATCTACAAGATCTTCCTCACTATCTCCTAATCCTCCTTCTAGGTCTATTATGAGTTGGTAAACATAGTCTTTGTCATCACCCACTGATATTCGCTATGTAGAAGACGGTGTGAACATACTAGCACCCGATACTATAACATTCTTAAATAGTATGTCCAATTCTTTGGTGAACATGAGGCCTTTATACCTATACTTTGCATAGTTTGCATTCTTCTGCATGTATACAAGTTACCAAAATGAATGTCTTATCTTTACTAATAACAACAACAACAACAACAACAACAATTTTGTATTTCACAAATAATAATAATAATATCAACAATTTTGTACCTTTATTTTCCTCTCTCACCATTCATCTTCTACAATCACCACATTCATTGCAGAGTCATAAGATATACCAGTCTCTCTTGAGAGCAACTTGTCCCACATCTTCCGTTCTTTCTTCAAGCTATCAAACTGATTTTTCAGTTGTTTCTTGTCATATGACTTTCCTATTTTTTATTAAATCCAAAAAAATATTCTTCCACCCATCCTTCGTGAATGATGATCATAGATGTTCTTTCTTATATATATACTCAATGCACATTTCAATGAAAATCATAGTGGAACTTACATCCCACGATGCTTTACTTTTATCCTTATTCATTTTTCTATGTCAACAATTGACCATTAAAAAAAATAAACAAATGGCCAAGGTGAAATTCATCAAAAATTTAAGTATGATACATAGTACTAGAAGGAGATATCATTGTAATTATTCAGCATAAACAAATCCGCACCAGTCCTATATCATTTTCAACGCATTTTACACTTATTTTTTTAAACTTCCCATTCAATTAATCTATAATAAACATGTTTATAAATTCATTTAATTTTTATATTTGTCTAAACTATCTATAAAATTGCTACAACATTCATGAGCAAGTTCAGAAAACTTTAACTCATGCCAACCTGTAATAAATATGAAAGGAACATTGGAATCCAAATTCATAACCGTAAAATCTTGCGCACCCAAAAACCCACTTCATTTGGAAGCAAGGGTTTCCTACACAGGTAAGCATTCATGCAACCAATTCCATGCCTTTTTATGATAAATGTTAAAGGAACATGGGAATTCAAATTCATAACCGTAAAACTTGTACATATTTTAAACCACTATTGTGTTGCTCTAGAAACTAGAGTAAAAAAAATTAATCTCCTATGGAAATAGATAAAAAAAAAGACAAAAGAAACAAATGAAAGCCATCACACAGAGTAGACCAAAGCAACAGATCAACAAAACTTGAAGCAGAAAAAATGTACTGAAAATTTGAAAAACAAACACACATCGCCGAGACATCAAAGAAAGCAAACTGATCAACAAAAGGGACAAAGATATAGAGCAAGAATGGGGAAGAGACCTCAAAGCAAGGAAGGCACTCTGAAAGCAAAATACCAGCTAGCCGATCACACAACTCTGAACTGCCACCAAAAAATAGAGCAAACTAGAGCAACAACCACAAACCACAGGACTTTCAACCACTATAGGAGCTCCAGTCACCACTTCAGATCCACCGACCATAGATGTGGACCAATAGACCCGGGAACCAACTCCAAGGACAAGCTGTTCGAGCAGCACCCAACACTCAGTTGCACAAGGGACGGCTTAGCGAACAACAACGGAGACCCACCAACAGCCGCCAACTTCTTCGGAGCTCCGACGACGTCGAAACTCAACGGTGCTCAAGCGGTTCTTGCATGGAAGGATGAAATAAGGGAGAGAAAACAGAAGCTGACCTCTTAACTTGACAACACACACAGACAGAGACCTCGAGTTGCCACCTCCGACGGCCTCTTCCACTCAACAACGGGGCGCTGTGAAGATTGAAGGATGAAGAACAAGCACTCGATAAGGCTTTATGACAAGCAGCTGAGGAGTAATGGGACGATCGGTAGATGAGGGATGAATTGAATGACATTAATGCTCCAATGATCACAGGGCTATCTTCTGATAGCAACTTTAAATTTTAAAAAAAAATTTCATGGTCTCTCGCTGTAGCTGCAGTATGTCGCCTTGAAAAAGCATTCCAAGGCAGCTTCTCCAATAAGCTACTTTTTTTATTTAAGCCCATCCCATATGACTGCCTTCCCCAATGCATGCTTCCCGCCCAACTGGGCTTTTGGGTCTCAACTGGATTTTTTTGCCCCTTACTGTCTTCCTAAACAGACCTTTAAGAGATTAAAGTTTGACATAAATTAGCTTCAAGTTCAAAGATTTGGTGTTACAATTAGTTAAAAAAATGTAGGTCTTGTGCTTTTTATTTTTTAATATTGGCTCGAGATCAAATGGTATTATATAAATTGTGATATACCCTAACTTTTGGTTAAGATGAATTTTAAACATATACGTCTTTTTTAATTGCCTAAATTCTTTTCTATTTACATGAAAAAATCATAATTCTTTTAGCAAGATTTGTCCTCATAAAATAGGTGATTTACTAATTTAATGAGAAAACAATAATCACATGCACAAATTAAAGTGATGGCTGTAACATCCCAAATTTTATTCACCAAAAATATATTGTAATTATTTGAATAATTCAATAAAATGGTGAATATTTATGAAATTTGGATCTTATGAATTTTGAAATATTCAGGTTCATAAGAAAATGGGCAAATTGATTCAAGAACGGAATTAAATTATAAAGGTGATGGCAAAATCATAATTTTGCCAATTTAGCCCAAGATTAATTATTTTCCCAATTAATTGGAGTAAATCTCAATTAATCAAGGAAAATAAAGGAAAACGCATAAGTGGATTATTCTTGATGGAATAAATCAAGAATTGTGAAATTAGAGAGAAGAAATGGGTTTGGTTAGAATAAAGAGAAGAGGGATGGTTTGTAGAAGGGAATCTAGTCCCAATCCAATCAATTAAAACTAAATGATGAAGGAGTATGGCATAAAGTAGAAGGCATGATGAAGGGGCATGGCATAAAGTAAGAAGGTATGGTGGGAGGTATGGTTGGAGGGATGGTGTGCATGATAGGTGTTGAAATGTCAACCCTTGATTAGATCTATGGCTAGGAAGAAAGATGACTAAGTTAATAAAACATCTTCCCTTCCCCTTTATACACACATTTTCTCCTTCCTCATTTTCATTCAACACAAGAAGAGAAGAGAAGAGAGAGAGAGAGAGCTCTCAAGTTCTAGAGAGAGGGAAGAAGAAGTAGTTTAAGGTAAGAGTGATTTCTTAGGCTTTTCTTGTGATTTTGTCTTAGATCCTTCTCTAAACCGTGATTCTGCATGCATCCATGATCTTGAAGACACCATTCTTAGCTCAAGAAGAGAGAGAGGAGATTCCTAGAGAGAGAGAGGATTCAAGATCTCAAAAGGTAACCTCACAAACCTTATATCTAAACTAGTATGGTTTTGTTGTTGAGGTTTGTGTTTGGTTTTAGTGATTTTTGTCAAGTTTGTTAATGTAACACCCCAAAATTTATATTCACCAAAATTATTGTAAATATTTGAGAAATTCAATAAAATGGTGAATATTCATGAATTTGGAATTTATGAATTTATAAATGTTCAATTTCATGGGAAATTGGGCAAAAATAATTATGGAATTAATTTGGGTAATTTAAAAAGCCCAATATTAAGGTCAAAAAATGAAGAAATATTAGAGAAAATATTTGGTCCAAAAATAGATGAAAATTGGCCAAGGAAAAATAAGAGAAGAAATTGGATTAGAAAGGTGATGGCAAAATCGTAATTTTGTCAAAATAGCACAAAATAAATTATTTTTTTAATTAATTGAAGTTAATTTCAATTAATTAAGGAAAATAAAGGTTAAAAATATATTTAGAATATTTTGGTCAATTTAATATGAATTTATGAAAAATTTGAGCAAAAGTGCAATTTTGACCAAAATTGAAACTTTACGTGTATACGTAACCGGAACAAGTTGTGAAGCCAATTGAGACCATAGGGAGGGACCCCTAGGAGTCTCCTACATGTGGCATGGAGAAGGAAATATTGGTTGGGCTTAATGGGTATGATTACATGTACATAAGTTTATGTACATAAAAATTAGTTTTTGAAGTTTTGGAAAATTAATAAATAATTACATGTCATACAATATATATATATGATAAAGTAACATCATCCTCTTCATATCAGCCCTAAACCGACGTATTCAGCTGAAGCAAAGGTGAAAAAAACGTTGAGAGCTCTTGGAGGAAGAAAGAGAAGAGAACTCGCGAGGTAAGGCAATTTCTTCGGTAAATTCTTACCTAACGCGTATAACTCCGCTCCTAAGCTATCCTTCTACGTTCTTTAAGGTTTGTGGAGCTCAAATTTGGGTGTTTAAGGACTTAGGGTTTTCAGCAATATTTGGGAAAAACTTGTGGGAGCTTGAGGTAACTTCCAAACCTTCGTATATTGACTATTCTGGTTGTTGTAGGCAATTTAATCTGTGAAATTTCGCCGGATTGCCATTGGTTTTAATTTTTAGAAATGGGTATGTGGGGCTGTTATGCTGCCCAAATTGATACTAAATGGTAGTTATAACCTAATGGAATAGTCAATAAAGTGGTTAGGAGTAGAAAGGAACGTGTTTATGGAGCTGAAACCGAAAAACCCCAATTTTCCCCTTAAAACCTATATATTTCGGTCAGCATTGTAAATGGGTCTTAGAGTTAGATTTTCAATGATTTGATGATTCCATTGGATTCAGTGGGCGAAAATTGGTGGGGTTACAGTTGGGCACTTTTTCAGAAAAGGCTGAGAAAGCATAATTACGGAAACGCCCCTAAAACCCTAAAAGTAGGGCTGCCAAGGGCAATTTCGTAATTTGAAATTGAATTTGGTAATTTTGAGTCCGGAAATGGATTCCTTGGACAAAAATACGTCAGGATAGCCCTAGTCAAAATTTTGGGGAAAACGTGCCATCGGGGCCGGGCCGGGGTCCCGGGGGCATTTTGGTAAATTTTCACCATAGGCTAATATAACCACAAGAAACACTATGGAAGTGTCTAAAATGATACTTGGATGGGTTATAACCTATTTCTTGTACATTTAATATTTTAGGACCGAATCGGGAGCCGAAAGTCAACAGGTTTCACGAGGCGCACAGAAAGGGGTCGATAGAACTTTGAGGTAGGGACATTATCCTTCATACATTATGCCATAGTTATATGATTTTGTGAATGCCAATGTTTGTAAATGCGCTTTATTAATCAACATGTTTTGCCCAGAGAGGGGCCAGTAGTGCTAGAGGCACTTACACTGGAGTTGGCGGAAGACCAACCGGTGCAGAATAGTGGGGCTTGGCCCAACTCATGTATACATGCAGATGATATGTTTATATTGTTCATTAATTGGTGCATACATGGCATATATCATATTTACTTTTCGCATTTTCTATGAACGATAGCATGTTTCTACTGAGATTCTTCAGAATCTCACCCCTTTTTCTAAACCAAACATCTCAGCGGGCGCCAGTGGATCAAAAGGCAAGAATGTAGACGAAGGGAAGTGACTGACATGTGCCTCAAGGCAAATACAAAGTTCGTGGTTATAGATAGTCTATGTCTAAAATACTTTTGGATATTTTGTAATAGTGGTGTATATTGTCGCATTCTGTAGGGTTGACTTTAGACTGTAAACAAATACTTTTATCAGTATATATATACTCTTCTGTATGCCTGTGGAACTTGGTCTCTATTACTCTGTGTATATCGAAATGGAAACGGGTGTTGACAGTAAGTTTGGAAGACTATAACCCTAAGGGGTTATGCTGCCCAAATTTCTTTGAATCATGATTAAGAAATGTTTATTTAAGTTAATAAAGGATTAGAAGTGGAAAAGTACAAGTTTTAGAAGCTAAAACACAAAGCTCTACTTTTCTATTTCTCTCTCAATATTTTGGCCAGACCAGATCTGGTAGTAGGAGTTGGATTTTCATGAAATAAATGGTTCCATTGGACTCAGTGGGCAAAAATAAGTGGGGTTATAGTTGGGCACTTTTTCGATAGAGGCCGAAAAAACATAATTACGAAAACGCCACTGAAATCCCTAAATCGAGGCTGTCAAGGGTATTTTCGTAATTTGACACTGAATTTTGTGATTTTGAGTCCGGAAATGGATTCCTTGGGAGAAAATAAGTTAGAATAGCCTTAGTCAAAATTTTGGGAAAACGTGCCATCGGGCCGGGTACGGCGGGGCCAGGGTCCCGGGGGCATTTTGGTAAAATTTTACTATAGACTAATATAACCACCAGAAACACTATGGAAGTGTCTAAACTATGCATTTGACGTCCTAGGACCGAGTAGAGAACCCGAGATATTGGCACGCAAATCGAGGCATGTTATTCAAAGATCAGGGAAGGGCGATTAAGGTAGGGAACTTACCTCTCCTGCATGTATTTGATATTTGTGTTGGTGTATTGATGCATGTTATTGCTTTGCTTGCTTATGTGCAACATATATGAATAATTGAAGCTCTGTTTCTGTTTATGCTATGGCCATACGTATGTTGATTGAAACATTGAGCACACAGATATGTCATTGTGTGAGCATGAGTTACGTAATGCAAGCACGCCATGCATTAGGCACTTATCTTGCATGCATATTGGTATTTCTTTCCTACTGAGATTCCCCAGAATCTCACCCTCCCCTACCAACAATTTAGACAGGAGAAGACAGAACGTATGCTGAGAACACAGAAGAGAATCATACGAGGGGATTGCAGTGGTGGAACGAAGACGGGAAGATGTCTCTGTTTTACTGGGATAGACTTAGACACCCACGTAGCGTTGCGAGGCTACGTTAATTGTAATTATCAAGTACGAACCCGTATGGGGAATTTCCGTAATCGCGCACATAATATCAGTATATCTATGTTATTCCTTGTTGCCCACTGAACTGCGTATCATTTTCCGCAAATACTCTGAAATAGGTAAAAATAAAATGAGGGTGTGACAATGGCCATATTATTAGGTATTGTTTGGTTCAATTGAAAGAATTATTTTTACGTAAATAGAGATGTTAATAAAACAATATATATATATATACACACATATAGGCATGAACATGTTTGGCATGCATATAAATGTAAACAAAATATATAAAAAGATGTTTTCTATAATAGGAAAATAGAAAGTGTGAAAATAATTTGAAATGAAATATAAAAGGCAAATGATCTATTATCATGATCTACATGAGTAATCAAGTGGGGATAAGATAACCTTTTGTTTGTTGAGAAATATTTACATACTTTAAGAGTGTCACCTCATCTGTACTCTGACTAATTAAAATATAATAACCCATATTATTTTGATTCTACATGGCAGATGAGTCATATGGAGAAATTCAAATTTTATGATTTTAAAAAGTATAAACTTCATAATCTAGAGAAACAAAAAATGCAATTCTCTCTCATGAGTTGCTGTTTTTTAAAATTATAAAATTTGAATTTTTTCAGATGATTCATCTGCCATGTAGGATCAAAATAAGATGAGCTGTTGTATTTTAATCAAGGTTTGTAAAACCGGGCTGGACTGGCTGGTTTGACCCAGGAACCGGCCAATCGGTCCGGTGGTTGAACCGTACGGACCGGTTCAACATTTTTTTAATTAAAAAAACTAATTTAAATAATTTTTTATTAATTTTATTCAGAATTTTATATAAATAAGCATAAAATCTTTACTTCTTTATTAGTTTAGCCACATGTTAGCTCTAGTTTAACTCCGGTCTGACCCACTGACCCTTGACCTAGTACCCCAACGGGTTCAGTGTCCGGTTCTAATTTTAGTACCTTAATTTTAATTAGTCAATATACAAATAATATGACACTCTTAGAATATATATGTATTCCTCTCGTTGGTTCCATGGTTAATAATTGCTATCCATTTATTTCTTATGCAATAAATTTAATTGGAGGCCTGCCAAACATTTGGGTATTTTGTCTCTCTTTCCGCTTTATTTACACTCTTTCCAACTCTTCCAATCATCTTCAATGTCATTGTTGTTGCTAGCGAGTCCTACAACAACCACATTTACTAGATCTTGTATAAATTGTTTAAATGAAATTTGGCTTGTCTAAATTTAATTTTTCTTATTTCCATTCTAATACTTTTTTTAGATTATATAAATGCGTTATGCGTGTAAAGGGAAAAATCTAGAAAAATACCTTTAAATTTTGAAAATTCAAAATAAGTTCTTTTTTACTAAAATGAGTTGTCAATTGCTAATCAAGTGTAGCCAATACTTAAATTATTATAAGAAACAAAACTGATTTGAGATTTTGATATTTTGAAGGTATTTTTCTAAATTTTTTTCCTTACACCAATCTTATATTAGTTTCATTATTCAATTGCACCATGTGCATTCATATCAAAAAAGAAATCTTTGGGAAAATTCTTAAACTTGATGTTAGAGTTTTTTTAAGTAGAGAAGAGGCCGATGCCCCCATGTAATATTTTGGAAAAGATTTTGAAGGAAGTAAAAAAGAAAGAAAATTGAGGTCTAAACATATGTTTCCTTTGTCGATTAAAATCGAGTATAACTTTTAACTGAGATATATGTATTTAAGATATGAAATGGCCAACATATTTTGTCAACTCTACCAATTTTGAGCTTCATCCTCACTCTTGTTTTTGCTCTTCTTATTTTCCATATATCAAACATGGCATAAAGATCTTAAATAAACCATAATATGTATATTTTATAATCATCAACTCAAAAGAATAATAAAAAATTAGGGAAAATCACTTCACAAAATTTCGATAGTTTTACTTCATTTTTAATCGGGTTCATATAGTTTTTTTTAAAAAAATTTTTATCAGATCTTTATAGTTTTATTTGATTTTTAATAAGATATTTATAGTTTCTTTCCTTTTTTATGCTGTTTTCATAATTCAATTTAATTTTTAACCAGGTCTCAATCGTTGAGTTATTTGTATCGAGACTTTATGACAAATATACCTATTCTCTTAGGGCTTTTTTTTTCCCCCATAAGGTGAGATTTAAACACAATTTACCCACTTTATAATCTAATTGACCTATTGTTAGACTAAGTAACCTTGGCTAAATACATCTTTATTTGAAAGAACGTTCAATAATTAGGGAATTAGCTTTGACTCTATCAAGGATAAATGCTAATAAAATAAAAAAGAATAAAAAAAGAGATATATCTTAATAATGCCTTGCCTTTAAATCCATGATGCTGAGAAGTTTACATCATTGACAAGAAGAAAGGCATGTTGTGCATCATCAACAACAAATCAAACAAACAGTTTTCAAATTCCCTTAAAAACTAAGCTTTAAATTTAAGCCTTTTAAAAAGGACAGTTTCCCAATACCCACATTACTTCTCTTGCAAGCACATTTATCACAATTTGTTTTGTGGGCTCACACACCCCATGGAATTTTTAATTAATTAGTCCAAACAAAATAATTATTACTCAGCAGCCCTCTTGCCCCCTTTTGCATCATGAAATTTGACATGTTGCATTTATTAATTTAATGTCATAGGTGATGTGGTGTGCTCAAATTTTGAAGGAGTGTTTTCAATCAAAACATTCTCAACTTTACCAAACATGGATGAGCCCTTTACCTGATATCTCACTCTAAACTGCAACAACAGATATGCTTCTGCATATGAAAGGGAGCTCTAAATTTATAGCATGCCTATTTTTTCTTTTTTAGCATGCCTATTTTTTCTTTTTAGAAAAAAGGCCATTTAAAATATAATAATCGTTACATATATGTGAATGATTAATTCAAACTTGCTGTGCTATGATTGATGATTCTCGGGCCAATTGGTTCCAAAAATCATTGGGTAAAAAACATATTGATACTGATGTATTAATATTTTTGAAGTTGATAGTCTGTGAAATATTTATTTTTAAAATAAAATTTTCAAAACATATAGAATTGATAAAGGGAAAATCCCTTGAAAAGAACTTTTAAATAATGAAAAGATAGAAAGGTGCTTTGAATTTCAATAATCCTATAGAGGTGTTACTGACTGAACTGGAATTTATAAATTCAGAGTAAAAGGACCAATTTGCCCTTATTTTTTTTATTAAAAAAATAATTTTCCCCACCGGCCAGCTTGCGGCAGCCGGCAGAGCTCCGATGGGAATATTCCCCAATAGCCAAGGAATATTCCCACCGGAGCTCCCGCTGGAGGACGACCGTCAAAGCTCCGGCCGCCAGCAGGTAGGCCGCCGGGCCGGCCGGCAGGTGGGGGTAATTAATTTTCTAATAAAAAATGGGCAAATTGGTCCTTTTGCTCTGAATTTATAAATTCCAATTCAGTCACTAACACCTCTACAGAATTATTGAAATTCAGAGCACATTTCTGTCTTTTCATGATTTTAAAGTTTCTTTTAAGGGATTTTCCTATTGATAAATATAGATATTTTTATTTTCTTTAATTTCCATCATGATGGTTCTTGTTTTGTGATTTAGTCAAGTTTTTTTTAAAAAATAAAACTGGATATATTCATTCAAAGGAACATCATTCGAGAAAAAAAGCCATCAAATAATCTGCTCAAGTTTTTCAATGCTGTTTATTATTTAACTGCAGATGCCATGTCAGCACAAAAGGCCAAGATAAAATGACATGTATATAACATTTGTGATACAAAATTTTAATTAAAAGATATACATTTATAATATAAAATCCCATAAATTTTATTTTTTTATAAATTATAAATAATATAATTTATTTCTTTGAGAACTTAATATAATTTATTTATTATAACTAATAAATTATATAGTACTTGGATTTTTTTTTTGACCTGACATAGTGCTTGGAAGTGGGAGCTAGACCAATCACACTCTTAATTTTTGGTCGTCCTTAATATATATGTGTGGGGCTCTATGCGGGCACACAAAAAACATATGAACATTTGTATATTCAAAATTTGACAAGACTATTTGAACAAAAAAAAAAATTTGACAAGACTATTTGAACAAAAAAAAAAAATTTGACAAGACTATTACCTAATTACCTAATTTTGAATAGTTGTATTGTATATGTCTCATTTCCGTATCACTTGTATAGTTATATTTCACATGAGTTTTTCTATTTCTAGATCACCTTTGTTTTTATTACATAATTACGACAATGCAGGATTACATGCCTTTTTATGTAAAATTTTGCCACACACATATACCATATTCATTATTGGGAGAAATGAATTTTAAAAATAAAATTATTTATCAATATTGATAGTGAATTAGTGATAAGCTCATAAAATGATTTAAATAACTGAAATGAAAAAAATAATTAACATTAATATAACATATAATTTCTTTTTTAAAATTGCATTATATACATTTTTTTCGATGAAACATATAATCATATATTACTAAATAAAAACATAATTTACAAAGGTTTACAACAATTGGCAGACATCCTTGCAAAAGATAAGAAAGCTACTAAGGTACAGACCTAGATTCAGTAATAATTTTCTGATAAAAAATCTTAACTAATTCACATATTAGCGAAAAATATTGAGAGTGTAGAATCACACGCTGCTGCAAAATGAAAAACATTGGATCCCTTAGTGCCATTAGCTGTAATTGCAGTGTACCCAACTTTATCGGAGGCACAACGGTCCATTCTTGTTGCCCAACGATTGATGTATAAGTAACTGATCTTGCTTGTACCAACCATATCACTTGTTGAGGTGTAAAATGGGCACCTTCGTGAAAAATTTTATTCATTGCAAACCAAAATGATTCTAACATCTAAAAAGGAATACAGATAGTGACATTGTTAGAATCCTTATGGTTCTGCATCCAAACCAGTAACCACTGTATCAAAAGGTTTCACGTTAGGGAAATCTATCCTAAGACCCAAGGAACAACCAAACTAGCAAGCACAAGAAAAAGGACAATAAGAAATAAATGCTCTAAAGATTCCCCATGAGATGCACAGAAATAACATACCTCAACGACAGGTGCCTATTCTTTAGGAATCTAAAGGTAGACAAAATATCCCTTACAATTTTCCACAGCAATAGCTTAATTATAGGAGGAAGATGAGATTGCCAAACTATCACACTTACTATACATACCAAATTCAGAAGCCTAGCTTGTTAAAGATCGCAATATCTTGTACCCATCTCTTACCATGTATACTCCATACTGATTACCACACCACCTTACCGTATCATGAACTTGAGATAGAGGAAGAGGATGCAACGCAAATTGTTGGACAACCTGCCTAAGATAAAGAGAAAACACTTACGGATAGTTTCATTGCCCACTTGAGCCTAGTATAAGGTCAGTAGCCCTCAGTGAGGGATATGACCGACCAGACTGTTGCAAATGCCACCAAAGGCGACTACTAAGCAGAATGACAGATTCGTCTCCATCCTGCCACGTAAGATGGTCTAAAACCGCCTTTCTCTCTCTAACAATCTGTCTCCAAAGAGAAGAACTATTATAACACAGTTTGAAACTATAATTCTAATCACTATCCATGTATTTGTCAATCAAGATTTTACTAAGCAAAGAAGATTGATATGGACAACCCTCTAAATATGCTAAGCCAGAAGAACAAAATTAAAAGGTTCAAGTTGTATTATCTGTAGCCCGCCTCTATTTATTGGAAGACACACTTTAATGGATTCTGTTAGAAGTAGAAGAATAACCCCAAAAGAAATTAGCCATTTTCATGGCTATTTGATGACTTAATTGCATTATATACATGTCTTAAAGGAAGACCGCAACTATTTTTTTAAAGATTTTATTAGTGTATTGTATGGAGTCCATATCTAGGCATCAATTACTAAACTAATCCCATACTTAACCTTAAATGTTTTGTTTAGTCTATTTGTTTATAACTCAACCGATCAAACTTACTAGTAATACTTTGAAAAACTCCAAATTCCATCTAATTTATTGTTATTTTTGGCTCTATATGATAGTAATATAGTATGTTGTTTTATAAAATGTTTATCAAAAGAGATGCAAGTTGTAACCCCCGTCGTCATCAAGGCCGTGATTAGTGTTTAAACATGTTTTATAATTGAATAAGAGATCAAGGATAATTTAAAACTTTTTGCAAAACTCGTATAATACGATCTCCGTTCATTTTTAAATAAAAACATTTGGTCTGTTCAGTCTGTCATATACACAATATCAAAATGCTAGCAAATTTCTCGACATTCACCTGGGATATATTCGATCACCAAAGGGTTTTATAGGCATCTTTGCCCATCTCAGTTTCCCATACCGAGGATTACACAACAACTACAATTCTATGGTCAACATGTTTATACAATTGTCCAAAATGATAACCAAAAACCAAAATACTAAAACTACCACCGGAAATCCTAGTCACCCTTATCCACTTGCTTGCCTCTCGATCCACTTGCCCTGGTTAAAATTGTTAATTGGAAAGAGTGAGATTCAAAATAATTCCAGTAGCAGTAGTTTACATATATGATGCATAATTAAACAAAGCATGTAATCATATATCACAATACAGCAATAACAATATTCAAGGCCGGGCTAACCGCCACGTCCCCTCAATCATTCAAGACCAGGCTCACGTCACATCCCCTATTCAAGGCTGGGCTTACGCCACGTCCCCTATACATTCAAGGCCGGGCTTACCGCCACATTCCCCTATACATTCAATCATAAATACCAAACAAGCAATGCATTATACATGATATAGGATAAAGTGTCACTACCTTGGTCTTTCCGTTATTGATTAGGCATAGGCCTTCTACGCTCCGGGCAAATATCAAATCCTAAAGTCATAATTAAGGACGACAATTTATCACTTATTCTAATACTCAAATGACTTCAAAAAATTTAGATTTGGTTATCATTAAAGTCCCTTAGGTGGCTACTAGAAGCCCAAACAACTGCCTAAAGGGTTGAGAAGTACAATCTCAAAGATAACCCTTTTTAGTGTGCCTCGTAAAATGTTTCGTGTCCAGCCTCCGACTCGGTCCTAAGATATTAAATGTACAAGAAATAGGTCATAACCTATTCAAGTATCATTTTAAACTTTTCCATAGTATTTTTTATGGTTATATTAGTCTATGGTGAAATTTTATCAAAATGCCCCCGAGACCTCGGCCCGACGGCACATTTTCCCAAAATTTTGACTAAGGCTACTCTGATGTATTTTCGCCCAAAGAATCTATTTTTGGGCTCAAAATCACCAAATTCACTATCAAATTATGAAAATAGCCTTGACAGCCTTGACTTAGGGATTTTAGGGGCGTTTTCATAATTATGCTTTTTCGACCTTTTCTGAAAAAGTGACCAACTGTAACCCCACCTATTTTTGCCGATTGAATCCAATGGAACCATTTATTTCATGAAGCCCCTACCCCGTGAAACACAGTTGGCCAAAATTTTCAAGAAAAATGGAAAAAGTGGAGTTTTATGTTTTAGCTTTCAAAACTTGTACTTTTCCACTTCTAATCCCTTATTAACTTATTTAAACATATCTTAACCATGATTCAAAGAAATTTGGGCAGTATAACCCCTTAGAGTTATGGCTTTTCCAATTTTTCAACTCAACCAAAAATCACCAAACTAACAATAAACTTTAAAACCAACTTCATACAAGTATAGATTTGAGTTTGGTTTAGTTACCTCTTAAGCTTCTTAGATCCTCTCTCCCTATGCGTCCTCTTTCTCTTCTCCTTGAGCCAACAATGAGTCTTGAAGATCAAGAATTCATGAAGAAACAAGGTTTAGAGAAGGATTTCATGCATGCTTACAAGAAGAACACTTAAGAGACAATGCTTACCTTAGCTTCTTCTTCTTCCTTCTCTCTAACTCTTCAAAGTTTATCCAAGGCACTTTCTCTTTCTCCTTCTCTTGTGTTATGCGTGAAGTGTATGAAGGGAAGGGAAGAGAAATGCTTCATAAAATTCCTCCCTTAATTCTACACCATTGATCTCATCAATGGTTGACATAGTGACACTTACCAACCACCATACTTCCTTCCATGCTTCCACCCATACTTCTTCACTTTATGCCTTACTTGCTCCATTAGGTTTCACTTGGAATTGGACTAATTCTTCCCTTGGTTTGCTCACAAAAAAACGTGCTCCCCCTTCTCTTGATTCAACCAAACCATTTCTCTTCCAACTAGACCAATTCTTGCTCTTAAGGTAGCATACCATTTCATCATTCTTTGTCCATGTAGCATCATTTTAATGCAATTTGACATGTGCTCATACAAATCCATTATAATTTAATCCCCTTATTATATGATCATGCACTTCGAATTTTAATTACATTAATCAATTTCTAACACATCTTATTTTCAATTTTCGGAATAATGCCAATTCTAGCATATTTTCTGCCCTAACTTTGAAAAATCATAACTAATTTTGTAGACATCTTTTTGGAGTGATTCCAAAGGCTATAGAACCCTTATTAAGTCTAGTTTCAAGTAAAAATATAGAATTTTATTAGCTAGGATCATATTATTCCCATATTTTCAATCTTTGACCGATGCTTCAGAAACTTTCCAGATTTTCTAGGCTAACTTCAAAAATTCATATCTTTTTATGCATAGCTTCAATTGATTCATATCACCTATCAAATCAAATATTAGGATGTCTATTTTCATCATGTAAAATTTCATAATTTTTGCTCATCATTTGGTCTTCCAAAACCACATGACAAACTCACTGCCTCGCAAGCGATTTCACTGAAAACACTATTCAACTTTCAATTTTTTCACTAATTATGGCATATTAACTTAAATTGTCTCATAACACATAATTAAATTCTTTTCCTTCTTCCATGCGCCATTTACCCCTATTTTAGCTTCCAAAATTACTTTGTCATATAATTATGCTAAAATACAGGGTATTGAGCATTTCCAATAATTAATTCGGATCTCAAATTATCTTTAATTCACAAATCATTCTTAATAATTATCATTAGCCCTTAATCAAAATTTGGAGTATTACATAAGTTCTATATAATAATGATGATAATAATACCTTTCACCACTACCACCACCAACAATAATAATACTCTCTCCGCTTTTCAATGTAAGATATATTTATCTAATTTTATCAGATTAAGGAAGTTAGTTAATTAATTAATATGTCATGCTTTTTCTAAAACACTTTAATAATCTTCCTAAACTCCTTCATTTCCTCTCCTACATGATTATTATTATGGGTGTTCGGGATTAGGAAATCTCATTCCTAATCCCGATCCTGAGAAGGGTTCGGGAATGATTTTCATTCCCGATTTCAAAAATTTCCGGTCCCGAGGGATCGGGAATTTCCTGATCCTGGATTTCTTTCTTTTTCTTTTTTAAAAAAATCCCTATATTAAATTTTTTGTTGTGTTTTCTTAAGTCTAATACAAATATATAATTTGTCTAATATCATATTGTACCAAATTAGTCCAATACAAATATATCATTAGTCCAATACATGCTTAAAGTTGTCGATTTAGCTATAAAGAGCACAAAGACAAGAACAAAAAATTAGAATTATTTAATAAATAATAAATAAAATTAACTAAATAAACTAAAAGAATAGATATTACCTTGAGGGTGTTAGGGATTTTCACATTTTATTTTACATTTAGTCTTATTTTTTTTAAATATTTTAAAAAATTTTACATAATATATATATATATATATATATATTCAGGATTGGGAAAACGTAGGGATTGGGAAGTCCCATTCCTAATCCCGAAAAAAATTTCCCGATTCCGAATTTTTCCCATCCCGAAATTTTCTCCCGTCTTGATTTGCTCAGAATCGGGACAGGAAGACCGGGAATGGAAAAAGTTGCACACCCCTAATTATTGTTAATGAATCACAAATAGGAATAAATTAAGAAGAGAATGATAAATATAAGAAATATGTCTTACATTTAAGACCAATATTAATACTATATTTGGATAGAGAGAAAATTATGGGAAAAGAAAACTAGGAGGGAAAACTTCCAAAAATAATAAATATTTTTACTATTCATGGAAGTTTTTTTCCCTAGTATTTCTTCCCTCTATTTTCCCGTCACTTTTCTCTCCATCTAAATATAGGTTTAACTCATCAATTAGGTTCTACATTAAGGATTAGAGAGGATGATAATTTCAGTTTGCTATGTTTAATAAATAATTTTTGTAAAAAAATGATATGTTGATTTTCTGTAAATAAGTGAAACTGTAACCCCCTGCCTTAAATAGCGTAATTATAATTCGATATTACGTAATTAAATTGGTTTAGAGACCGTCGAATAGTTCAAAACTCATTTAGAACTCCCTGTGAAGTAGGGACTTTATAAAATTTTCAAAACTTCTTTCCTATTCCGGTCTCAAGTTCAATTATCGAATATAATCACCTGTGCAGTTAATTCACATTCATTCATATCAGAATATCTAATAGCAATCCCGGCAACCCCCGGGTTCCGTTCATACACAAAAAGGGTTTACAACCTCCATATAGGGGACTACACAACTACGTTCAACTATTCTTTACAACCAACATAATATACAGACACCCTGTCCAACAGGTTTAACCAACATAACCAAAATAGATGCCCCTACAGGATTCTAACCGCTCCGGGTCGTACGCTTCTCCTTAGAGCCACTCGCCCTGTCTGAAAGGTTAGTTAAAGGAAAGAATGAGATTCAAGAGAATCCCAGTAGTAACAAAACATTTATACCACACATAAGCACACAGCATGTAAGCAAATCATCATACAGCAGCAGCACCACAAATCACACTCCACCCTCATCCCCTTTCTCCGCCGGGAAGGCACACCGCCTAACCCGAACCGTTGTTAGCTACTCAGGGACTATTGGCGTGGCAGTGCATACATATAGCCTTATAGCCCATACAGCTATTCGGCTTTCACAAATGGCCCGTCGGCCTCCACAAATAGCCTTTCAGCTCACATAATCACATATATCACACCTCATCCTCATCCCCTTTCTCCGCCGGGAAGGCACACCGTCCTAACCCGAACCGTTGTTAGCTACTCAGGGACTATTGGAATGACAGTGCTAACACAAATCCACAGATGTCGCAGCATACGAATTCATTACAAATCAACGATATAACACACATACAATGCATCATATATGGTACAAAAGAAAAGTCACTACCTCGTTCCTTTCTGACGTTCGCTGGCGTAGTTGGCTCACGAGGGCGGAAAATATCGAATCCTACAATTTCAAATGCACTATTTAGACACTTCCATAGTGTTACTTAGGGTTATATGAGTCTATAATGAAAATTTACAAAAATACCCCCGGGGACCCGGCCTGGGCCCGCCATACCCGGACCGGTTGCACTTTTCTCGAAATTCTAATATGGGCTATCCTAACATATTTCCGCCCAAGGAATCCATTTCCGTACTCAGAATTATCAAATTCAATATCAAATTACAAAATTGCCCTTGGCAGCCCTACTTTTAGGGTTTTAGGGATGTTTCCGTAATTATGCTTTCTCGGCCTTTTTTGAAAAAGTGCCCAACTGTAACCCCACCTAATTTTCTCCCCTGAACTCAATGGAACCATCAAATCATTGAAAATCCAACTCTAAGACCCATTTCTAGGGCTGGCCGAAATAATGGTCTTCTCCAGGGAAAATCGGGGTTTTACGATTTCTGCTCCGTAAACGCGTTCCTTTCTACTCCTAACCACTTTATTAACCATTACATTAGGTTACAACTAACATTAAGACCCAATTTGGGCAGCATAACCCCTAGGAAACTCAATTTCCAAACTTTAAAACCAATGGCAATCCGGCGAAATTTCACCGATTAAATTGCCCACAGCAGCCAGAATAAGCAATATACGAAAGTTTGGAAGTTACCTCAAGCTCCCTCTGGCTTTTCCCAAACTTGGCTGAACCCTAGCCTCTTTGAAACACCAAATTTTGAGCTTCACAACCTTAAAGAATAAAGAGGAGTAGCTTAGGATCGGAGTTACACGCGTTAGAAGCTAAATCGTCGGAGAAATCGGCTTACCTTGCGAGATTTCTCCTCTTTCTCTCTCTAAGAGCTCTCAACTTTCTCTCACTATCTTCAGCTGAAAATGGCGTGAAATGGCTGAAGAAGATGAGCAATTTGATTAATAATCCATGCTGACATCATCTTTTAATGAGATGATGTCATAATTCCCATTTTCGGATTTTCTGGCAGATTTTCTGCCCAAACTTTGAAAAATCATAACTAATTATAGAAAAATAGAAATGAGGTGATTCCAAAGCCAAATGAAAGATATTTAAGTCCTCTTCATAGGAAAAATATTGGCCATTAATAAAAATCACCACACAATTCCAGAATTACATAAAACTCATAACTGCCCCAAAACAGAGTTCAGTTTCCATCCCAAACTTTGGACAGTTATATCTCCTGGTTCACAAAACGAAATGGAACAAACTATATGTCCATTTTGAAGCTTGAGATGTGAACTATAAGACTGGAAAATTTCATAATTTTTAGATACCATTTGGTCATTAAAAACGTTCACACAAACGGACTGCCCAGAATAGAATTTCACTGGACAGAATTTTAGATTTTGCATCTTTGCTTCCATTGGTTCCATTTTCATACCAAACATCATTCTCACATAAATTTTCACAAGGAATCCATTGGAATCATTAAAATATCCAAATTCCCATCGCACATTCTTCAAAAGTGTTTATTCAACAATAATTACATCCACTTTTGAAGTCATTAGCCCTTAATCACTTTTTGGGATATTACAGAAACACTGTTATAGAGATAAAAATTAAAAATGTTAGCTTCATCCAATAAAAATGGGTAGCTCAGTGCATAAGGCTCCCACCATGTGAGGTTTGGGAGGGATAGATGTACGCAGCTTTATCCCCGCAAGCAGAGAGGCTATTTCTAGAATTGAAACCTATGACCTCTAGGTCATAAAAATGTTAGCTTCACACCATATAAAAATTTTTTTCCTTTTTTTATATTTTGAATTTTAAGTTTGAGTGAAAAATTTCCAAAGTGTATGTAGGATTCATTTTCTTCATTTTCATAATCTCTTGTATATATATGCTTAAAAATTTTAAAAGACTCATTCATTATAATTTTTTCATTTTAAATAATTCCAAATAAAAAAAAGTGTTAATGTGCAATTTTACCAACAGAGTTTTTTTCTGAGGAATGTCTAGCACAAATAAGTTTTGGAAGGGGGCAAAAATACAAATAAACAAATTAAAAGGGTGTAAATTCACTAAAACTGTTAAATTTGACGAAACGACCATTAAATTATAAGAGAAGAAAAACTTAACGGTGTTTGCTTCGATGGAATTCTCTTATTTCAGGCTAGCAAATTAATTATCAGAAATCTACTATGGTGTTTAGTCCTTCTGTTCCTTACAACCTTAAAAAGAAATTATCTAAACTCATGAAAATTAAATTTCATTCTCGACTGGGCACTTATGTCGATGATCCTAAGTCTGATAAAAGGAAGTTTGAGGAGGTTTTTGAAAAGGTTGATACTCGACTAGCTGGTTGGAAAAGTCACCTTCTATCCCAAGCCGGCAAGTTGGTACTAATTAACAATGCTTTAATATCCTTGTTAGTCTACGCTTTCTCCTGCCTTAAATTTCCTCTTGCTATATGCCATAAATTACTAATGAAAATGGCCAATTGTTTTCTAGGGTGGTCTTCTTCTTCACATGGTACACATTACTTGAAGTGGGAGGAATTAACCTTACCAAAAGAAAATGGAGGCCTGTAAATTGTGTAGTTGGAGCACTTCAACACAGCATTACTAGCCAAACATATTTAGAGGGTCATTTCTTATCAATCTTCATTGCTCTGTTGATGCATGCTTCCCAAATATTTTGATTGTGATACCTCATATACTTTTACCCTTGTATATAATAGTTCCATTATGTGGAATCACATCCTCAAGGCTATCAATGTTGTCACTGATCACCTTACTTAGCAGTAGGGGTGTTCGGGATCGGGATCGGGAAATGCCATTCCCGATACCGATCCCGAGAAGGGTTCGGGAATGATTTTCATTCCCGATCCCGAAAATTTCCCGTCCCGACGAGACGGGAAATGTTCGGGATTGGGAATTTCCCGATCCTGAATTTCTTTTATTTTTTTTAAAAATTCCTATATTAATTTTTTTTTTATTTTCTTTAGTCTAGTATAAATATATAATTTATCTAATATCATATTGTACCAAATTAGTCCAATATAAATATATCATTAGTCCAATATATACTTAAAGTTGTTGATTTAGCTACAAAAAGCACAAAGATAAGAATAAAAAATTAGAATTATTTAATAAATAGTAAATAAAATTAACTAAAAGAATATATATTACCTTGAGGGTGTTAGGAATTTTCACATTTTATTTTGCATTTGGTCTTGCTTTCTTAAATATTTTAAAAAAATTATACATAATATATATATATATATATATTTTCGGGATCGGGAAAAAGTCGGGATCGGGAAGTCCCATTCCCGATCCCGAAAAAAATTTTCCCGTCCTGAAATTTTTGGGACGGGAAGACCGGGACGGGAAATACTTACACACCCCTACTTAGCAGATTAGAGATAGATCTTTTGTTAAATTAAATAGTCAGCTTTAGTGGCCTTTGCAATAGTCTGGTTTAGCTTACCCTTCTTTACGGGTCGCTGACCTTATACTGCACCCATATTGTCATTGGAATACCCCTCTCTTTTCTTCTCTGTATCCTAGACAGGTGGTCAAGCAATTTGAAATGCACCCAATTCCTCTTCTTCAATGCTTCGACGATATACGATGGACAGGGAATAAATCTGGTCTCTTATACTATTTGTGATAGTTACCATATGCTGTGACACAGAACTCAAATAATTAGGGGAGCATATGGTAGGATTTTTCAGATGCTATGGAAATCCCTTCTTCCACCTAAAATACGTTTGATGGTATGGAAAGTTTAAAGATGTATTCTTCCAACCACTCATCTGCTTAAATTTTGACACTTGATAGCTGATGAGGTATGTTGTTTTTGTGCCCTGGACAATGAATCCTTAGATCAACTATTCCTGTATTGTCCTTTTGCAAAAGCATGTTGGTTTGGTTGTAGTTTAGGCGTACAAACTAATTTTCCACTTGCCAGAACATTGAATCAGTGGATTGAGTTATGGTTACAAGCTCTCTTAGAATCCCCTGATCTCCTTACATTTTTGCCTTTTCGTATGATGGACTCTTTGTGGTTTGTAAGAAATAGTGTCTCTCATATAGGTAAAAAGTTTTAACCACAACAAGTTATTTGCATGGCAAAATCTAGGGCAGGCTCAACAATTTTCCACTTGTAGCAACAATTGTCCCTTTTTTGAGAACAAAGACAAATAGCAATTGTGCTTCCTTCAACCATATTACCTGCTCCACCTACTGCATATTGGCAAGTTTGTTTCATGCTCAAAACAAATGCTGATCGTATTCAATATATGCCACTTAAAATATACTTCAATCACATGCTTCATACGGAATGGACTTCAATACCTTCAATTCGTTTGGGTCCTTTACATTTTCAGTTGCTAGCTTTGTGAAGTACATTAGCTTTTCTCCTTAACCAACACTCTATTTCTCACCTACAAAACCTTTCCAATATTTTGTGTACTTGTAAGGGTTAAGGTGCAAAAATGCACATGAGCTTTTATCAAAAGTGTGCGCAACACCAAATATTTTTTTGGGCCAAAAGTGACTGTGTGGTTACAAAAGTGGGGCAAAAGTTACAGATTTTGTTAAAGGTTAAATGTTGACAGTGAAATTTATTGTTTTTGACTAAATAAGATGACGTGTCTGATGATATCGGAATTGAATAAGGCAACTGGGTAATTAAATTCATGGCAAGGTAAGGGAGTTTGAAAAGAAATATTTATGGAAAAGTTTGATTATAATAAGATTATAATATATTGTTTTTGTAATATGGATAGAAATATCAATTTAGGGTTACAATTGAGGAAAAATTGAGAAATAGATTTCACTGGAGAGTTGAGAGGAAAAGATGATAGTGAGAGAATCAATGGTATCTTCGTGCAAGTTATTGGTGAATGGAAATCTTAGAGAACGATAAAGGTGATAGGAATAGACAACTCAAATGGACTGAGGATTCAAAAAACTTCATGCATGGGAGTGGTGAATCGAGAAACTATGGAGAGGAAAACTGGAGTTGCATGTGACTTTAGAATCTTCGATTCGAGCCTATCGGCAAAGAAGGGACGGAAAGGTATTCCAGGTAAGCTTAAATTAGGACCCTTAATTTTTTTTCTTTATGTTGAAGTAAAATCCCATAGAAGACCCTAGTTGATTTTGTTTATGGTGGTAATAGTGAAATCCTATGGCATCAAAAGGCAAGGATAAGGCGGTAATCGAAAAGGAAGAGAACACCGAGGAGAACCGTAAAAGGTCAGTACAAAATGTTGTTAAACGTTATGAATTAGCAAAGAAGGGGTGGGAAGAGACTAAGGCAAGGTTGCGTGGGGGGCATAACTCTGTAGTAGATAGTAATTTATATGCTGTTGGGGATAGGGAATGTGAAAATTATAGGGGAATAGTTGAGGAAACAGACAGAGGGAATGAAGAAAATAACATAAGAGAAAATGAGCAGGATGTGATTGAGGAGATTAAAGAGTTAGAAGGGTATGATGACATTGATATTGAGGAAATTGTTGTGAGTGAGGAAGACGTAAAGGGATCTGGTAATGTAATTGATGAAGGGAAACAAAAAGTTACTAGTTTAGAGGGAGATGATTCAGAGAACGAGGAAGACAGTGGTTTTAGTGATAAAGAGGATAGTAGGTCTGAGGATGATGACAGTGATGATGGCACCTATATAGGGCGAAGTTTAAGTGCTGATACAAAAGAAAGTGTCTATGATGAATCTGAAGTTGGGTAGCTGGGTGTAGATAATAAGAGTAATCCCAAGGACTCTGAGTTGGGCCTTAGAAGTGGTGATAGGCTTCCAAAAGAGGTAATAACCCTTGATGAAGTTGAAGTCATAGCCACGAGGCCTTTTTTTGCGGTTGGAATGGGATATAAGGACAAAAAGGAGCTTCAGAGGGCTATAGATAAGCATGCTATCACCCATGGAGTTAACCTCAAAATAGTCTAAAGTGATAAGAAGACACTAAAAGTAATGTATGAAGAAGGATGCCCGTTTACACTATATGCATCTATATATGGGTTAAACGTTGGGTTTTAGGTGAAGACTGCATTATAAGCATTCATGTGCCCATGTGTACAAGAACCCAAGAGCCTTAAGCATGTGGTTGGTGGAGCATTTCAAGGATAAAGTGCAAGAGGCACCTCAATTCAAGACAAGTGAGATGAAGAATGACGTGCAGAGGAAATTAATGGTGAATGTGAGCATACATAAATATGAGAGAGCAAAGAGGAAGATTATGTAAGAAATGGAAGGAGGTTTCAAATATGAATTTGGCAAGCTAGAGGCCTATTGCAATAAGTTAAAGTATCAAACCTTGGTTCAGATATGAGTATTGAGCTAAGCGCAGAGGCATTAGAAAGAGAAAGAAGAGTATTCAAAAGGATGTACTTATGTTTTAATGCTTTTTAGGTATTTTTAATTATTGAATTTGTTGTTAAGCTTTAAATGTGTATTTAACATTCTCAAATTTAGTTGTGTAGTGAATTTGTAGGTTGGGTGGAAAGAAGGATGTAGGCCTTTGATTGGTGTGGATGTCACATTCTTAAAAGGCAAATCTAAAGGCATATTGTTGACAGTCATGGGAATAGATGGTAATGATTCATTGTACCCTTTGCCTTTTGGTTTGGTTGAGAAGGAAAACGCTCTTCACTAGACTTGGTTTCTAGAATGGCTGTGTAAGTCTTTAGACCTAAGCATTGGTGATATTGTTACTATCATGTTTGATATGCAAAAGGTAATTCTAGTTTGACACAACTGCTTGATGTAAAATGTTTTATTGAGGACGATTTTATATTATAGACTTATGTGATGATATCTAAAGCAGTTTTATTTCTTGTGTATTGTCTATGTAAGGGGCTGTTGAATGCAATTAATGATGTTCTTCCAAAGGTTGAGCATAGACTTTGTGCATGCCATATCTACGCTAACTGGAGCAAGAAATAGAAAGGGAATGAGTTGAAGAAAAAACTCTTCTATGCATGGAGTACATTTGTGCAACAATTCAAAGACAATCTACTTGCTCTTGGTTCGTTGAAGGAAGATGCGGCTAAAGATGTTGTGACTTACAATGTTAATACTTGGGTTTGAGTTTATTTCACTACTAGAGGCAAGTCATGGGTAGTGGACAATAACATGAGTGAGTCATTTAATGTGTGAATAAATGAGTGTAGATTCCTTTCCGTTATTAGAATGTTTGACAGCATTAGACTAAAGATGATAGCAAAGTGGACTGATAATGAGACAAATGTGCGCAATTGGAAAGGTGATTTTAGCCCTAAATGTATTGATCTCTTTGAGGCTAATAGGTACTTTGCAGTTAAATGTAGAGTGTTTTTTAATGGGGATGAGGGGTATGAAGTTGTAGAGGGGCAAGATAGACACTCCATATGCCTACCTAAAGGAATGTGTACATGTAGAGCTTGGGACTTAACAAGAATACCTTGTCAACATGCAATGTGCACCATGTATCACGTTAAAATAGATCCCAAAACCCAAATGTCACATTACTATCACAAGGACACATATCTAGCTACCTATAGAACAAAACTACAATAGGAGTAAGAAATTTTAGGACATTGATACTTTCCTCCCCCTGCAACCTCCACCAATTATTAACTTACCTAGAAGACCCCAAAAGAAAAAAACCAAATCAGAGGAAGCAGAAAAGGAGGCGGAGGAAATCTGTTCATGGCCACAATGCAAGTGGACCAATTGGAACAACACCTTCAAATCGACCTTAACAACCTCAACTTGAAAGATTGACTCGGTGTGGTAAGAGTCACAAGTGCAGTGTCTGCAATAAAGAGGGCCACAACAAATCTACATGTAAAGAGGTAATTGAATCTCATTTTATCATCTATTATAGTTCTATATATCAATACTAATTCAGGTTATTTTCTCTAATTTATTAGGATCCTTCTGCTGGCAGTTATCGGAATCAAATAAAAACTATATGCCAATCCTCTCAACAACTCTATGAGGTTGAAGGTTCCCAACAACCACTAGCCAGCTCTTAACCTTCTCAACAGTCTCCTCAAACAACCCAACCCACGCAAGAGGGATTAAGCCAGACTCAATCTTCTGTCCTTACACCTAATCCCAGCTAATCATCACAAATGAGAGCAACAAGATTGTGCTCTTACAGTACAATTTGAAGTTGGGACGGAGATAAGATTTGAGGAGACTACAAAATGTATTGTATACAATGTTAGTATGGAAATATCACTATCATGTCATTTCTGTTTTCTTTTTCATTTTTCACCACATTTCACTTGTTTTCATTATTTTCTTGTAGCATGGACTTAGTTCTGAGGTATTTATTGACGAGGGCATAGGAAATGGCTATTTGCATCACTACACTGATCCATAAAAGAAATTCCCAATCCTAAATGAGAAGGAATTGAGAATGTCCAGGGGCTATAAGTCTAGCGCACCAATGGGTACAAGATCAATTCAGTCCAATCCCAAACCACTTAATGTGGCTGCACCTTCAGACTTACCATATTAACCTCCATGTCTGCAATAGAGAGGTCAACCATGTGTCACAACATCACAACTATTAACACAAAGACAAAATCAAATTCAGAAGAACAAAGACAAAGCAAATAGGCCTATTATATAGTTTTATGTCTAAATGTGTCTATCTTTGGGTTATTTTGGTACTTCATATTTTGGATATGTAGAGGTCGAACACTTTGTCATCATGGTGTTTTTGGTGTAAAAAGTCTTTGTATGTCTATGGGTTTATTTTGGTACTCCCATGCTTTTGATGTAAAAAGTATGGCAAAAGTATTTTATCACCTCATGCTTTTGGCATACTTTTTGTGTAAAGTGCACTCTATTACTTTGTACTTAATGATTTGGTGATCTATCAAGTTACATGATGCTTCATTTCAGGTCTATTTGCTTTATGTGATCTATCACTTGCTTTATATATGTCAAAAGGTATAGAGCATGTCTGTTTGCTTCATTTCTATTAATAGGATGCTTTATATACATCAAGAGGCCATAACAGGTTCGTTTGCTTCATTACAATCACTAGGATGCTTTGTTTATGTTGTTTATTTGGTGCAATATCATATCCTTATATTGTCATACAATGTTGTTTATCCTTAACAGTGCATCAAAATGAGTATATTTTAAGTAAGATAAAAAAGAATTAGTCCCCACATGTCCCACTCCACTCAAAATAAAATGAAAACGTGGATCAAAACAGAATGTATATTTTCTCTCTGCTTCTTTAATAAAAGTGTTAATGAGTAAATTTACCAATTAAGTTTTAAGGAAAGAGCGCCTGACACAATTATGTTTTAAAGGGGGCAAAAATACACATAAGGTTTTAAAAGTGGAGCATCCAACACAACCGTTAAATTTGACCTAACGGCGTTAAATTATTAGGAAAAAAAACCACTAACGGCGTTAGGTCAAATTTAATGGTTTTGTACTGGATGCTCAACTTTTAAAACCTTATGTGTATTTTTGCCACATTTAAAACATAATTGTGCTAGGCGCTCATTCCTTAAAATTTTGTTGGTAAATTTGCTCCTTGACCCTTAATAAAAACACACAACAATTAAAGGGACCATTACTTAACAAATTGTAGTTTTTCTTAGTTATTTCGAATACTTCATAAAGAACTTAGATGCAGTACTAATAATTCAAGGGACCATCTGTAACCCCCTCACCGTAATTACATCCAAAATATGAAATTAAAGTGAAATAGAGACTAATAATTACCGATTATCATTTAGAATCACCTATCTTGGAGATAGGGTGTTCACAAAAATAGTTAAAAACGCAGGTAACCTGGTCTCTCAGTCATATTCGAATAAAATTACCTGAGCAGTTCAATCACATTCATACATATCATGGTGCAGAAATAGAAATCCTGGCAACTCTCGGGTTACATATATATATAGGGTGTAACATTTCACAAAATGGGGATTACAAAATCAAAACAATATTTACAACCCCAAATATATACGTAATTCTGTTCCAAAAATAGATAACCAATGGTCTTGATCGAATATGTCTAAGAGGTCCTATCCGCTATTGGTTATCCACTTCTCCCTGGAGCCACTTGCCCTATCTGAAAGGTTAGTTATAGGAAAGAGTGAGATTCAAAAGAATCCCAAGAGTAACAAATCATTCATATCACACATAAACACATAGCATGTAAGCAAATCATTATACATCTGCAACACAGATCACACTCCACCCTCATCCCCTTTCTCCGTCGGGAAGGCACACCGCCCTACCCGATCTGTTATTAGCTACTCAAGGATTGTTGGTGTGGTAGTGTATACACATAGCCTTATAGCTCACATAGCTACCCGGCTTTCACAATTGGCCCGTCAGCCTTCACAATTAGGCTTTCACCTAATCACAAAGTCACACCTCATCCTCATCCCCTTTCTCCGCCGGGAAGGCACACAACCATTACCCAATCTATTGTTAACTACTCAGGGACTATTGGTATGATGGTGCTTACGCATATCCAACAATGTTGCAACATACAAATTCTATCACAAATCAATGATATAACATACATACAATGCATCACATATGGTATAAAGAAAAAGTCACTATCTTGTACTTTCCTGACGTCCTCTGGCACCGTCGGCTCACGGGTACGGCCAATATCAAAGCCTAAAACCAAGAGTAAGGACATTGGATTAATTCCTTTTCCAAGTTCTTAATTTTATCTTACTTGATGTTGATTATCATTTAAACTTCTTTAGGTGCTTACTAGAAACCTAACATATGCCTAAAAGGTTATGTGACACTATCCCAAAGTTCCCCCTTTGGAAGAAAAATGTTGAATTTTGGTCGCTTCACTCGAGTGAAGATGGCCTCACTCGAGTGATGGGGCACTCGTGCCCAAGTGAGAAGCGTCTTCACTTGCGAGTGTTTGGCCGAGAGCAACATCTTTGGCTAAGAAGTGCTCGTTGCACTCAAGCACCAGGAAGTGCAACACCAAGAATGTTTGCCCAAGAGCACATACTACTTCCAAGGGAAAACCTCACTTGAGCATGCCCATGCTTACTCGAGTGGGATCATATCGCACTCGCAAGTCAGGAAGTGCACTCTTGCATTTCCACTCGAAAACACCACTGAGAAAACCATGGAAACATAAATTTACTGCAGCACTCGAGTGAGCTCATCCTCTACTCGAGTGATGCGCATCAGAAGCCAGAATCGTAGCAACTGATAAGGTTTTCCAAAGTGACCAAAACTGATCCCAATAGGTCCTAAACTTGTATCAAAGCTTATTCTCACCTAAAATTCCATAAGTAACTTATTAATAACCTCAAAATACCCAAAATTACACCCCAAATACAATTTGCCCTTAGATCTCCACATTCCACTCAAGAACCCAATCATCAACACTTTCATTCCCCACTTCTAAATCAATCCCAATCAACTCAAAATACCATATGCTACCAATTCAATAGTGACACTTTCTCCAATTCCTACTTTCATTTAACACCAAATTCAAGGCAAAATTCCAGAATTTACAAAACTTAGCTAACATTCAAAACATAACCATCAAAATGCATTAAATCATTACCTCTTTCACTTGCCACAACCAAATCTCTATTTCTCCAACTTTCAAATGTGCTCAAGCATCAATTCACCACCTTTCAAAATTCTACAACCATATAAAGAAAGCTTCCAACCTCATAAACAACATTAATGAAGAACATTTGAGCATATGAAAGCAATCACTTACCCAAAATTAAGCTTTTCCTTTCTCTTTCTTGGTTCAGCGAAAATGGAGAATGGAGAGAGAACAAAAACTCAGATTTTCTCTTACCCACACACACTTAACCGACTTGAAGGAAAGAGGGAAGAGAAAATGAGTTTGAAACATTGACTTTAATCTAAGGGTCCTCATAATAATACTTGGCACCATCTTGTTCCTTCCCCTTGATTTCATATGATTTCATTTACATAGGATTCCACCCCATGGTTAAATCCTAGCCATTGATTCCTTTGACTTTTAATCTCAACCGTTGATCTTCAAGTTACCAATGAGTTTCCTCTTCGATAACCGACCAATCGGTAAGTAAATTTCCAATTTCGCCCCTGATTATCATAACCTTTGTCAAATCATCATTAGACTCCAATATAAGCTTAAACATTGCTTACAACATATTTGCAATAAGATTAACAATAATTACATCATTAAGATCATAATTAGCTCTTAATCACAAGTTGGGGCATTACACCATCTTCTTTCCAATCTGCATTTTTCCATAAACCACTACCAATACATTATAGATCATTAGCAATATTACAATCCCTTGGCAGAACAAGAAAAACATACATGCCCCCTTTAAAAATACATTACAACCAACCACAACCAAGTTAGTAACAATGTTGTCAATGTAAGTTTGAACTTCAACTGCCCCTTCCCTACTTCACTTTCTCTAACTTCATGTCCAGCTTTTAGCTTTCTCACCTCACCTTCAATGGCAACCAGCTCTCGTACAACCTCGCACAATCATTCCCTCTTCTAAGCTGGTTGTTTTCTTCATATAACCTGTCTATGTCATTGAATAAATCTTTGATCACTGCAGTTTCCCTTCCCCCAAACTCAACATTGTGCCATTCGAAAAAACCGTAGCCCCCATCCTATGAAATTTCATCACCATCCGTTAAAAATCAAGAACCCTACAATTGAATATCATTTGACATCTAATAAATCTTACCTAGTAGTAATTATGACACCCATAAAACCTCCTACCTGGGTTTACTTTTAACCACGACGTCTACCGAGGAGCCACCAAATTGTGATAACAGTATTAATTCCAACCACCATAGTTTTCCTCACGACTAGGCTATCTCAAGAACACTACCCTTCTTTTGCATCTACCTATCGACAATGTTGAAGACGAGGCAATAGAGCCTCCTCTCGGTTTCTCGTTTCTCATTGATCACATCTTTGCTGGACCAATTGCTCCTCCTTTGTTTCTTGATTGATGACAATAAAGGTTGGAGGTGAGGTTACCGAGGGTTTAAATGTTAATTCCACCTACATTTGCCACGTCTTCAATTGTCCATTGAGCCATAAATGACACTTGGAAGTACATCTAGCATAGTTAACAAATAGACGTCATCATACTTTAATAAAATCTGTGACTTTTGCCCCACTTTTGTAACCACAGTCATTTTTGCCAAAAAAAAAATTTAACAAAAGTTCATGTGTATTTTTACCCCTTAACCCTACTTGTAAAGAAATCACTTGCTAAAATTATTACCACTAGATTCTATGGTCTCTTTCATCCCCTTTGCAGGTTGTATGTAAACTATTAGAAACCTTTGTATCGTATCACTTTTTCTTATGAATATATATTATGACCTTTTTTATTTTTTTTAAAGACTCATTCATTATATTTTTTTTGTTTTAAATAATTCCAAATAAAAAAAGAGTTAAGGTGCAATATTGACCAATAAAGTTTTTCCGAAGAGTGTTTGTCATAAATAAGTTTTGGAAGGGGCAAAAATATTAATAAACAATTTAAAAAGGATGTAAATTCACCAAAATCATTAAATTTGACCAAACGGCCGTTAAATTATAAGAGAAGAAAACTCTAATGGCGTTTAGTGAAATTTAACCATTTTGGTGAATTTCACCCTTTTAAATTATTTATTGGAATTTTTGCTCTTTCCAAAACTTATTTATGCTAAACCTCCTCAAAAGAAACTTTGTTAGTAGAATTGCAGCTTAACCCATAAAAAATATGTGAATATATAAAAATGAAAAATTTGTAACCAATAAGCAAAAAAGATGAAACCTAACTGGTAGAGGAATTTTGTAGCCAAATTAGAAATGGAAAATTCGGCTTTATCAAATAAAGAAATGGTAAATTCGGAAAACTTGTTTGATGCAAAGGTAAGAATAAAGAAAAATCGTGGGGCCGAATAGCAAAATACTTTGGGGTGATGACTTTTTGGTCTGGTGCTCCACGCCTTTTACTTCGATTTGACTCCCCCAACACAATTCACACGATATACAAACCCGCTCGTTCCTCCAAATGTCGCTTTCTAATTAGCGGATTCCAAACCGCAATTCCATTCCGATTTAAGATTCCAATAAATCTCTCCCACAACCACGTCACCCGGTTCAAGCCGGATTCATTTAACTTTAACCCGTAAACAGGACAGTTCGGTTCGAATGACCCACGTGAGACTTCATTTGGACTTCATTTGGCGTGCATTTCAGTATCATTTCATCTTCATTTCAGAATCCGCACCAAAATTTAAATTCGCCCTAAATTTCTCTGCATTTCATTTCAGTTCATTTCAATTTCGAGACGTTACTCTCTTTGCAATTTTTTTTGGGGTGTCTCTGATCTTTCTTCCACATGTTTCCTCGATTCTATCGATGGAGATGGAAGCTTTGAACTTTCTCTACACCAGATCTTTTTTGTATGCTAGAGATTTCTTCGGCTTTTGTAATTTCTGTTCAGACTGTTGAGAGTAGGTAATTTTAGTTTTTTCATCGAATTCGCGAGCTGATCTTCACTTCGTCCGCTTATAATTGGTGAGTTCTGACTCTGGACTGAACTGATTCTTGTCCATCGTTTTTGCTTCGATTTCTTTTGTAGCCTTGGTTTTATCTGTGTTTTTATAACTCGATCTGCATCTTCTGAGATGATGAGGGTGTCACGCTGATACCAAAAAGTCACGCTTTTACTTATTGTCCCTCATATTAAAATCATCTTTCGTAAATCTTATCATTGTATATTTCTTTTTGTCACTGATAGTTAGGGGTAAGAGATGGCGGGTGAGAGGAAAACTTAACAGTTTTTGTGTATTTTAAATTCTACCTTCTATTATCATCATCATCCGGTGGAATGTTTTGTTAGATAGTTCATACCGACGTTGGTTAACGATTCTGAAGTTGATCGGCAATTCCTTTCAATTTCTGAGGACTGTCCTGAACCTTAGTTTTGCAGCCACGTCTTTCCTGACGTGTGAAATTTCTTTTAAATTTAATTTTGTTTTACCTTAAATTTGTCACTTATGCCTCTTAAACGGTACTATTTTCTTGATCTCCACAGCAGGTGGCTTTTCTCATCTTTATATATTTATTTTTAATTTTGTCGGGAAGGGTTCAACTTTAATCATTCTGTTTAAAGAGACGATTCTCGATTTTCTCCAGATCTAGTTCATGGGAGCATTTGTTTTGTGGTTGTGGTATGGATTGAGCTCATTCCCTACTAGCTTATTGTTGAAGCAGAACTATTTTTCAAAGCTGAAGCCTGTTAATTTGTCGGAAGAGTAGTCTGACCTTTTGCTTGGTTACCCTGAATTTCTTTTTATTTTTTTTATATCTTTAAAATCTAAAGCTTGTTTTATTTATTATAGCCCATTTTATGTCTTATAGACTATCTGGATATCAGTAGCATGTTTTCGGTAATCACTTTCCATGTATCTTTCCCTCTCTGTCCCTCTTCACCTTGGAATATACCTCCAATTTCACCTGTTATTTTTGTCAACATGGGGTGAAGATGTGTGGATTTATATAGTTTTTTTGTCTTGCAAAATTGATTTCTTCATATTCACCTTTCTTCTCCCTCCTCAATTTTGAGCTTGATATTTGTTTGATCTGCAGTTAAAAGTCTTGCAGTTGATCTTTTCTATTATTCTTAATTCCTTATTTGTGTTTTTTCTGGCAGATCTCATTAAACTTCATGATTGCTCTGCTGCAGCTAACTGAATCATGTGCAGCGGTCCAGATAAATCAAAATCCTCTTCAACTTCATCTTCATCTACTGTAGAAGGTGCAACTAACATTAAAGATATGAAAAAGCTAACTGTTCATACAGAAGATTCTTTTTCCAGCCTACTGGAACTTGCTGCTAACAATGATGTTGAAGGTTTTAAGCTACTGCTAGATAGGGATGTTTCATCAATAAATGAAGTTGGGCTTTGGTATTGTCGCCAGACTGGGTCAAAACAAATTATTCTCGACGATAGAACTCCACTAATGGTTGCTGCAATCTATGGCAGTATTGATGTTGTGAAGCTTATACTCTCTTATCCAGAGAACAATGTTGATTTCACATGTGGGATAAGCAAGAGTACTGCCCTTCACTGTGCTGCTTCAGGCGGATCTAATAATGCGGTTGAAGTTGTGAAGCTTCTTTTAGAAGCTGGTGCTGATCTTAGTTTCAAGGATGCTAGTGGAAATCGTCCTGTTGATGTTATTGTTGTTCATCCAAAGCTTCAAGTCATGAGAGCAATTCTGGAGGAACTTCTTTCTGATAGTGCATCTCATGACAACTCTGGTGACTGCTCTATTCCAGTACCTGTTAATCCATCAAGTCCTGGTTTACCTGCCCATTTATTTTCTCCCGAGAATGGATTACCATCCTCTCCTTCGGGCTCACCTTCTTCTCCAGTGGCCTCTAAGTTTGCTGATACCCCTGTTAGCTCTGCCTCGGAGAAGAAAGAGTATCCAATTGATCCATCACTTCCTGATATAAAAAACAGCATTTATGCAACGGATGAGTTTCGCATGTTTTCATTCAAGGTTCGTCCTTGCTCCCGTGCATACTCTCATGATTGGACTGAGTGTCCTTTTGTTCATCCAGGAGAGAATGCTCGTCGGAGAGACCCCAGGAAATTCCATTACAGCTGTGTACCATGCCCTGATTTTCAGAAGGGTGCTTGTAGGCGAGGGGATATGTGTGAATATGCACATGGAGTATTTGAATGCTGGCTACACCCTGCTCAGTATCGCACTCGACTGTGCAAAGATGGCACAAATTGCAACAGAAGGGTGTGTTTTTTTGCTCACACAGCAGAAGAGTTGCGTCCACTTTATGTGTCCACTGGATCTGCTGTCCCTTCTCCAAGAGCATCTGCATCTGCTCCCAATGTCATGGATATGGCTGCTGCAATGAACCTGTTGCCTGGTTCTCTTTCGTCAGTGTCTTCCATGTCTCCATCTCACTTTACCCAGCCGATGTCTCCATCTGGTAATGGCATTTCACACTCATCTGGAGCCTGGCCACAGCCCAATGTGCCAGCCCTTCATCTTCCAGGAAGTAATCTCCAATCTAGTCGTTTGAGATCTTCTCTTAGTGCTCGTGACATTCCACCACAGGACTTGAACATGTTGCCAGAATTTGATGGCCAGCAACACCTCTTGAATGATCTGGGCTGTTTCTCACAGCCTCGTTCTGGTGCTGTTTCTTTGAACCGATCTGGTCGGTCCAAGACACTAACTCCATCTAATCTTGAAGAGCTATTTTCTAATGAAATTTCTTCATCTCCTCGTTATTCTGATCCAGCAGCAGGTTCTGTTTTTTCTCCCACACACAAATCTGCTGTTCTCAATCAGTTTCAACAGCTTCAAAGTATGCTGTCTCCCATAAATACAAATGTTTTGTCTCCCAAGAATGCTGAGCATCCTCTATTGCAAGCTCCATTTGGTGTGTCTTCTCCTGGAAGGATGTCGCCTAGAAGTGTGGATCCAATATCTCCCATGAGCTCTCGGTTATCTCCATTTGCCCAGCGTGAGAAACAGCAGCAGCAACAGCTGCGAAGTCTTAGCTCAAGGGATCTTGGTTCCAAAATTCCTGCTTCAGTTGTTGGTTCTCCTGGAAGCTCATGGTCTAATTGGGGGTCTCCTACTGGGAAAGTTGATTGGTCAATGAATGGAGATGAATTGGGTCGATTGCGAAAATTGTCTTCATTTGAGCATGGGAATAATGGTGAAGAGCCTGATCTATCTTGGGTTCAGTCCCTTGTCAAGGAATCCCCACCTGAGATGATGAAAGAGAAGCTGGCTGCTTCTGGTCCCATGGTATCTGGGGAAAAACTGAATTCAATATCTCAAGTTGAATCAATTGATAATTCTGTGGTAGGAGCTTGGCTCGAGCAAATGCAGCTGGATCAGCTTGCTGTCTAGTCAATCTGACCCTTTACATCTTATTGAGATAGGTAATTCGATATTCATTTGGTGAATTTTTTTTGGGTGAGTGGCAAGAAGGGAATTAGCAAGAGTGGTGCTGAAGCAGAGGTTGGTTGCAAACTTGTTGAAGAATATTCTATTTCTTTTGATTTCAAAATTTCATCATTTATTATTTTACTACAGAGCAGCTTAAAAGAGGGGAATAAGCCTCTCGCCTTGCCAATATTTCAATAGAAAAGGAACTTCCTGTCGAGGTTGGGTTTTTTTCTTCCAAAATCCCCCGTTTCAGGATCTTCAGTTTGTTGATTTTACCTCTACCAACCCCTATTTCGAAGAAAGCTGGATGGTTTGTGATGCAAGAAAACCAAACAGCTGTATTTGTTTTCAATGTTAATCTTTCTAATGTTTACGTAGCTGTATTTTTCTATTTTGCATATAGAAAGTGGAGTTTCTTCTGAAGGCATCCGTGATCTGTACCATTGAGTATTTATTGCTGGCAGATCCTTAGACATAGCGAGAACTGAGGATATCATGTCTTTTGACGTTGTATAAATTGAATTGTACTGCTTATATAAATTCAATGCAATTTCTTTTTCCTCTTTTGCTGGGCACGTCGTCTGTTTATATGTCAAGATTCGAGAATCCTACTGGGAAATAGGCCTGTAAAGTTGAATCAAAAAATAGGATTATTATGAAAAAGTCAAAGCGTGGGACAGATCTTTTGAAATAGAAATTTTACTCGACAAGAAACCTCTCTGGAAGAAATTTTACTCCTCTGCTACTTCGATATATGCTTGCAGCTACTGGGGATGTGGACGATTATCTCAGATTTGCACTTCCAGAATTTGATTCATTTTTTCTTAGAAGGTTCTTTTAACATTGTAGTTTTTGGGAGTTATTTATTTATTTATTTTTGATAAAATGATCAAATATTATAGATAAAAGGATTATAAGTACAAGACAGTCCTACAGAAATTTGAAGAAGTAAACAAAGAATTGTCTGCATTCTCCGAATACTTAAAAGACAACTGAACCAAACTAAAATTAGACGGTAGGGAAGCAACATGTAAAAGAATGCTAGATGTTTACAGGACTTGTTCGTTCAAAGATGAAGTCTGCATATCCGTCCAAATTTCCAGTGGAACCGCAAGAGAGAAGAAAGTTGAAGATGACATCTACTGTAAAGACGCTCCAAGACTAAAGGCAGATTAATGTTAATTGGCTCAGTTTGCATGGGCCACCAAAGTGGGTGGTTTATAAGAACAGAAGTTCCTGTTCCGATTCTCCATTTTAGATAGTCTGCTATAAGATCTGCATGTTCCAACATTCCTTTCCACATTCATGATGCATTGTAAGGTTTTTGACCAATAACAGGAGATGATGGGTCAATATATTTTATACAAAGAGTATTACGGAAAAAGTGATTCAGGTTCTAAACTAACAATGCTCCAAACCTGTTTAGCAATCAAGGATCTGTGAACCACATGTGCAGGCCTAATACCTAATCCTCCTTCTTGAACTGGTCTTAGAAATACACACAAACGATATATACTAAGGAGGTTCTTAGAAATAGAAGGAACATGTAAGACATGTTTTAGAGTTAAAGAGGAATGAGGAGACGAACAAGAGTGAAGAACAGAATGGCCAGAACAATGAACAGACAAATCAAAACCATCTCCAACTGAAACTGAATTATGCTTCTTACCATTAGAAGTGGCAGTAATATTAGTATCATCATGAGTAACATGACTCGTAGCACCTGAATCAAGGTACCAATCAGGATCCACAAGAGAATCAGTGGTAACGACATGAGCACTTGGAGACTGTGTCTTAGGACCACGATCAGTAAGGTTGAAGCCATGGAAAGATTCATCAAATCGGTGCCAACAATCGCGAGCACTATGTCCTGGCTTCTCACAAAGCTGACACGAGACAGATGATTTAGCACTGCCAGAGGAAGAGCGCCCACCAGAATAAGTTGAGCCAGAGGAACGGCCACGGCCACGACCACGGCGACCGCCACCGCGACCTCCACCAAAAGAGGAACGCCCACCGCCGCGACCAAAACCACCGGACTGAACCAAGTTTGCGGTAGGAACAGGAATCAAGGCATGATGCCTCTCGAGACGAGATTCCTGAGACAGAATAAGAGCCTCAACATCATCAATCGAATAAGGATCCTTCCTGGTGAGCACAGCAGTGATGAAGGAATCGTATTCCTCCGGAAGACCATCGAAAATATGATCAATATATTCAGAATCAGAAACAGGATGACCGATCGCAGCTAAAGCATCAGAGAAACCTTTAATCTTTAACAGATACTCATTTGCAGAGAGATTGCCCTTTGTGAGCGATTTAAGTTGCGTTTTTAATTGACGCACTTTAGCTTTGGTTTGAGAAGCAAAATGAACCTGAAGTTTCTCCCAAATTTGAAGCGAGGTTTCACAGCCAACAATTCGCATAAGAATGCTTTCGGACATTGAACAGGACATCCAAGACATGAGCAGCTGATCCTGCCGTTGCCAATCGAGAAAGGCTGGATTAAGCTTGAAGCCATCATCGTCGTCACCGGTAGAAATATATGTAACCGGAGGCTTGACGGATTTGTCGATGAAGCTTTGCAAATCATGACCACGAATCGCCGTAGAGATTTGCTGCTTCCAGAGGAGATAATTGTGCTCCTCAAGTTTGATCGACACCAGGTGATTGAAGGTAACAACACCTTTCTTCTGAGCGTCGTTCTGAATCTCTGAACCACTGGAATGAGAGGAATGAGACGACTTATCCATGGATCCAGAAGCAGAGTGCTCTGATACCATGTGAGAGTGAGGTGAGAGCGAGAATCAGAGAAGAAGAGAGAGTGAGATAAGAGAATGAAGTGTATGTTTCATTACACAACTGAGGTACTGTACACGATATATATAGAAAGGTCGTAACCACTTGATATCTCATCACGTGGCTTAGTTACAACCGCAAGCCTAACTGCTAACCACATCACTAACTCTAGTTAATTAGTTAGTCTAACAGTCTGAACAATTTCTCCTTGTTGAGCAAATGAATTTTACTTTTTTCACCCTACGAGCCCCAGAAAAAACTTATACGACGAGCATCAATCTTATCACAAACATATTTTGGTAATGCTGTACTAGACATTATATGAATCTCCAATGAGGAAAGGACTGACTTGATTAATTGAAGCCTAGATGCCTATGAAAGTGCTTGCTTGACCACAGATACACATTGCGGTGAGGCTTCAAAGAAAAACGGTGAGTCGTCATCATATAAGAGGTGGGAAATAGGCATGATTACAAGTAAGGGGATAAAGGATTTCCTTGCCTAAGTTTCCTATTTGGAATCATTGACTTTGACAACCTACCATTAAAAAGTAGTTGATATTGAACTGTTGAGATATATCGATAGATGAGATTTTCAACGAAGCCAACTTTCTCCTACCCTTACCGGAAGAATGTATGATACTCATTAAGTCTGTTGCAAGTATAATGTTATCAAAAATCAACCTCCCTTTTAAGAATTCACTCTCAGCCGAAGATATAAACTTTGTTAGAACCATTTTCATCCTATTAGCTAGGACTTTAGAAATGATCTTGTAGGTCACATTACTTGTATTTCTTATCATATTCTCATTTTTCCTTTTGTTCACAAAAACATGGAAATATTTGGTGTTCCTCTCTCCTTGAACCGTCCATTTAATCTTTGCTCTTTGTTCCCATAAGCTGTGCTCACAATCACAAAAAATAAAAATAAAAATCTAACTCATTTCTTTCCATTCCAATTTCTGTAATTAGGTCCCCGGGAAGAAAAGTGGACATGGAAATTTTTTATGATAAGCCAGAAATGTATTTTCACGCCAACGTTTGAAACAGCTTGATTATTTTTTCTTATTAGAAACAGTTAAATTTATGGAAGGAGAATCGGGTGTCGAAGGGTGAGAAGATATTTGGGAGAATTTTATCAAACAATCACATGACTAAATTTATTTTAAGGACTAAAATATTTTAAAATTTTACTGCGAGACCAAAGATTAAAATGAAATTAAGTTTTGTAGGTAAAAAGATAATAATACACTTTACTTTATATTTTTTAAGAAAGGTTTGATCATCGCTGAAGCTTTGATGACTAATTATGTGACCTTCTAATGAAATTTTCTCTAGATATTTTGCAGTGAGAGTTGGTTTGATGATGAGACATAGTGAGTAGAAATTAGAAAAGTCAATATGGTATACATCATCCTGTCTGGTGTGGTGTAGATAAAGAATAACTTGTTAATTGGGGTGCTTCAGAGGGAAGGTGGCTCATATGAATGGCCTTGCAGAGTGTGGGCCATTCACTTGAGACTCACCTTTGATTTCTTTGATACTGCAATACAGAATTGCAAGGAGAGAGAAACACATAAATAGGTGGGACTTACTTGACTTGTGGTGAGTTCCATTTTACTTTGGGTTTCTCCTCTTATTGCAGCATATCATCATTGCACTATAGATTTAGGATTTGAATTGGTTCAAATATAAGTAACTTTCAACCGCCTCATTTGAATATTTGAACTGAGGAAAAATGGTTGGCTCGTTAAATTTATTTTAATTTTTTTCTTCCAAATTTAACAATATTAAATGAGGTTTTAGAGAGTTAAATAAGAAATTGGACAAGCATTAAGAAAAAAAAAATGAGGTTTTGGAGAGAAGAGAAAAATATAAGGAGTCATGTTTAAATATTAATTATGAGGGTAAAATTGGTAAATACGTATGCATAACAATGGAAAGTAATGCAATTATTCTGATAAGTTTAATGGGATAACATACTATCAAATTCGTTTCTTAGTTCTTGCAATAAGTTGAAATTATATTTTGGATAAGAAGAATTGTAAATTATATACCAAAATTTTATTGCTAATATTTCCATGTTTTTAATTGGGAGAATTACAATGAGGTCCCAAGGAAGGGAAAAAAAAAATGAAGAAATGGTCCCTATAGATTGCAAAATGAAAAATTGGTCCCATTCCAGGAGCTTGTATTGACAACTCGTTAACAACTCTATGAGCCTGTATTAACAACTCCATGGGACCATTTTTTCATTTTGCAATCTATTAGGATCATTTTTTTATTTCTCTTTTTTCTTGGGACCTTAGTGTAATTCTCCCTTTTTAATTTTTAGGTGAGAGTACCACTTAGGCCCCAAAAGATGAATTTATGCTAATGAACCTTGATTCACATGGCATCTACTTCTCCCCATCATAGGTTCAAACTTATGCAAGGGTGTGTTTTTGTGTGTGCTAATATAATGTGTGTGCTCATCATTTGATCTTATATAAAAAAGATGAATTTAATGATAAATGGTTATAATTTTTTTCTTCTAAAATGAGTTGTAAATGT
The DNA here is from genome assembly GCA_963242795.1 of Inga leiocalycina. NCBI lineage: Eukaryota > Viridiplantae > Streptophyta > Magnoliopsida > Fabales > Fabaceae > Inga > Inga leiocalycina. The sequence continues at coordinate 10,751,502 of OY725329.1, read as the reverse complement.
TGATAAGGACATTCTTGTAAAATCACCGTTGCAAATCAAACATTTAAATATTAGGTGACAATAATTTCAAACTTTGAATAACATATTTGTAACTTAATTTTTAGCAATTAAATTATGCCAATGAATCTTGACTCACATAGCATCTACTTCTCTCTGTCACAAGTTTAAACCTATGCAAGTGTATGTGTTTTTGTGTGCGCTAATATCATGTGTGCTCACCATTTGATCTTATAAAACAAAAGATGAATTTGATGATAAATGGTTATAATTTATTTTCTAAAAAGAGTTGTAAATGATGATCCGGACATTCTTGTAAAATCACCATTGCAAATCAAACATTTAAATATTCGGTGACAATAATTTCAAACTTTGAATAACATATTTGTAACTTAATTTTTAGCAATTAAATTAAATGTTTGATACCTACCTATCAACTTCCCTGGTCTAATCTCAATTTTTATTTGAATTTCGTGGATATTCTTCTTGGAATTTTGCGTCGTGAATGGAAAATGTGTTTGGAAACATGTGACTCTGACACTGACGGGTTTGGCCTTAATGTTTGTTTTTTTTTGACCTGTAACGCGTAAGTCTGCATTTGGGTTGAACTCAAATTATGGTTTTAAAAATTATTTTTTATAAATTGAGATAAAACTTTCCTAATATATTTATTTCGTAAATCATAAAATTATTCTTTAAAAATTAATTTAAATACAAACTTAATGTATTTAAATTATTAAATTTATGTACTCATGAGTGACACCACAGTATGATAAGGTTATTTCATCACGTTCACATTCAAGTTTTATTCTTAATATTTACTGAATATATTACCTCAATCCTTACCATAAAATATACTTTACTAATTTAGATAAATTAAAGAATTAGTTATTTATTAAAAATATGTGTTGGTTTTCCTAAAATATTTTTTTAAGCCTTTTACATTGAAATTACTAGCTTCTTGATATAAACTTCCTCAATATAAGCAATCAATAGAGATAATTTTTAAAAAATGGTAACTGTGGGATACAAAGTGTATTGATGTTTTATATTTAGGATCAATTTCAAACCTTAATTAACTCTTATATTAATAATAGGAGGGAGCACTATATATGTTTATTTGATTTTTAGGATATAAAAAAGTGAGGGAAGGTAAGGCTTTGAATTTGAAGGCGCAATGTAGGATATATGGTCCCTTTTTATTTTAGGAATTTTAAAGGTTGGCCCTAACCATCATTACAAGATTTTTTTCCCTCTTTACTTTTGAGGTTGGAACAAATAAAGTCATGGCAATCCAATAATCTTATTCCAATTGGACCCTACTCCTTTCTTCACATCCTCAGGGGTTCCTTTACATGTGTAGTTGGTGATGTTTTAGATGTTTATATTTTCCCAAATCAAGAGGTCGTGGGTCCAGGTAAAAAGGAAAAAAAATTGGAATGGCCTTGGGATAAATATCTTCGGTCGAAATAGAGTTAATTAAAGTTGAGGCATGTAAACACTTCTATTTCGATAATCGAAGAGTAATAAAGACAGAATTTAATGGGTATACAGAAAAGTACAATTATACTGATAAAAATATTCGTTTACAATCCCATGTTGTTTATCAATGACATACAGAAAATACAGCAGAAACTTAATGTTTACAGAATTCTCCAAAATATTTAAACATAAACTAATTATAACCATGATCATGTCATTACCTTGTGACACGTGCCAATCACTTCCTGGCTTCTATGCCTTTGCCCTTTGACCTATTGACACCCCTTGAGATGTTTAATTAAAATTAGGGTGAGATTCTGAAGAATCCCAGTAGAAACATGCTATCGTTTATATAAAATGTGGAAAGTAAATATGATATGCGCCATGTATGCACCAATTAATTAACAATATAAATACATCATTTGCATATATACATGAGTGGGGCTGGGCATTGGTTGGGTTCTCACCAACTCCAGCGTAAGTGCCTTTGGCACTACTGGCCCCTCTCTGGACAAAGCATGTTGATTAATAAAGTACATTTACAACAATGGCAACCACACAATCATATAACTATGGTATGATGTATGAAGGATAATGTTTCTACCTCAAAGCTTTATAAACCCCTTTTTAAATGTGCCTTGTAAAACGTGTCATGTTCGACCTCCGACTCGGTCCTAAAATATTAAATGTACAAGAAATAGGTCATAACCTATCCGAGTATCATTTTAGATTCTTCCATAGTGTTTTTTGTGGTTCTATTATTCTATGGTAAAAATTTACTAAAATACCCGGGGACCCCTGCTTGGCCCTACCATATCTGACCCAATGGCACGTTTTTCTAAAATTTTGACTAGGGCTATCCTGATATATTTTCGCCCAAGGAATCTATTTCATGGCTCGAAATCACCAAATTCATTGTCAAATTACCAAAATACCCTTGACAGCCCCGGTTTAGGGATTTCAGGGGTGTTTTCGTAATTATGCTTTTTCAGCCTTTTCCAGAAAAGTGACCAACTGTAACCCCACCTATTTTTGCCCACTGAATCTAATGGAACCATTTATTTCATGAAAATTCAGATCTTGCCCCCTGAAACAATGCTGGTCGAAATATTCAAGAAAAATGGAAAAATTGGAGTTTTGTGTTTTAGCTTCCAAAACTTATATTTTTCCACTTCTAATCCTTTATTAACTTATTTAAACACATCTTAACCATGATTCAAAGAAATTTGGGCAGCATAACCCCTTAGGGTTATGGCTTTTTCCAATTTTTCAACTCAACAAAAAATCACCAAACTAACAATAAACTTCAAAACCAACTCATACAAGTATAAATTTAAGTTTGGTGTAGTTACCTCTTAGGCTTCTTATATCCTCTCTCCCTATGCGTCCTCTCTCTCTTCTCCTTGAGCCAACAATGAGTCTTGAAGATCAAGAATTCATGAAAAAACAAGGTTTAGAGGAGGATTTCATGCATGCTTACAAGAAGAACACTTAAGAGACAATACTTATCTTACCTTAGCTTCTTAATCTTCCTTCTCTCTAACTTTTCAAAATTTCTCCAAGGCACTTTCTCTCCTTCTCTTGTGTTATGCGTGAAGTGTATGAAGGGAAGGGAAGAGAAATGCTTCATAAACTTCGTCCCTTAATTCTACACCATTGATCTCATCAAAGGGTTGACATGGTGACACTTGCCAACCACCATACTTCCTTACATGCTTCCACCTATACTTTGACTTACTTGCTCCATTTGGTTTCCATTAGATTTGAACCACTTTCTTCCTCTTAGTTAGCAAAAAAAACGTGGTCCCTCTTGCTTCATTAAATCACTTGCCTTTCTCCAACTAAATCCAAACTTGTAGTCAATTTCATCCATTCCTTTACTCAAGCTAACTCTCATCATGCATTTTACCATATTTCATGAAATGTACACTCCACCCTTGTCATCATTACCATGTTCATGTAGCAATTAGGCATGTGCTCATGGAATTCAATTTTTCTCCCTCATTTTCATGTGATAGGTGAAATTACAAGAGGAAAGGAAAGGAAAAATGATTTCAACAATTCCATAATTTATTTAAATGAATTATGTATAATTCCCTCTCATTTCACAATTCTTGATTTATTCCATCAAGAATAATCAATTTATACATTTTCCTTTATTTTCCTTGATTAATTGAAATTAACTCCAATTAATTGGAAAATAATTAATCTTGGGCTAAATTGGCAAAATTATGATTTTGCTATCACCTTTGTAATTTAATTCCTTTCTTGAATTAATTTGCCCATTTCCTCATGAATATGAATATTTCAAAACTCATAAGATCCAAATTTCATGAATATTCACCATTTTATTGAATTTCTCAATTTATTACAATATATTTTTGGTAAATATAAAATTTGGGGTGTTATAAAGAAACTTTGTTTTTTAATGTATTTGGCTGTTCTTTATATTTTTTTGGACACAGGTTTTCTTTATATTTGAATCTTATGAAACTACCTTTTCAATGTATCATTCAAATAAGTTTCAATCAAATAGATCACTTTTTATAAAAAATTATCTAAATATAAACCACATTCCACTATGTTTTTTTCTTCATATGCACATATATCATCCTATTTTATTAGCGATAATCATATCCAAGCACTATAAGGCGTTTGCGCACTTTTGCTACCGAGGGTTGGATATGTCATATCCATATGGGTTAAAGGGTTATTTTGTTCCGTAAGTTGTCACGAAGGGGTAATTTTGCCTTAGAATTGAAGTTTTTTGGAAGGTAATTCTGTTATAGAAGTATCAAATTTGGAGCAATTTTTCCCTGGCTATTATACTAGTTAAGTTTGATGTTTAGTTGACTAAATATACTGAGCTGACAAACCACATGTTGTCCACGTCATTTTTGTTTTGGTTTTATGTTTAAATTTGTCTTAGAAGTTTTCACTCATGAGCAATGTTATCCTGAAAATTTCTAAATCGTAGCAATATCACCTTGGTTGTTATTCAGATTAAGTTTACTCATTACTTCATCAAATATACTTATTTGGCAAAATCCATGTGTCATCCACTTCATTTTTGTTCAAAGTTAGATTTAAAAATAAGTATTTCTTTTTTTTTTTTTCAAATGCATCCCATATGACGGATTATAAATAATCAAAGAGGTGAAAAACATCTTGTACGGTGAAGAGAAAATCAAAGAGAAACTTGCCTATCTCGGTGTCATTGGGGTACGGTGGCAGAGAGTTTTTTATGGCCTTGTTCTCGGCAATCTTTCTTAGTGTGTTATGCATCTAGTGATTGAATCCTTTTCTTCATTACTCTCTGGTGGTGAATGTGAGCTCTTCCTCCATATGTAACTTCTTCTTCAATGTTGTTCACATTGCTAGCTCAACATATTCGGTTAACTAACAATCAAACTTAACCTAGATAATTGTTAGGGTGACATTACTATGATTTGAAAACTTTCCGGGTAGCATTTCTCGTAAGTGAAAACTTTCAGGCAAATTTATGCCTTAACGACTAAACTTAACTGGTCAAGTTAGCTCAACATATTTGGTCACATAAGAGTTAAACTTAACTGTGATAACGGCCAAGGCAAAATTGCTTTAGATTTGACACTTCCAGAGCACAATTGCTCTCCGAAGAACTTCTAGGACAAAATTGCGGCTTCGTGATAACTTTTCGGGGCAAAATAGCCCTTCAACCTATCTATTGGTTGCAATAATTTAGTTTTATACAGATTTAGTTTGCAAAAGTCAATTGGCATAAAAGTCATTTTTACAAATGTTAATCCAAACAAACCCAAATCTGTGATGAAGTTTTAGACAATACTTATTATAATATGTATACATCTTGCTAATATTGTATTTGTTATAATTTTATTTGCAAAATTAAGCTCTTTTCAAATGCACAATTGGATATTGAAATGAAGATTTGATATGATAGTCTATGAAACCCTAATATAAGGTCATTTTGTTCACAACAATGTACAAACTGAACATGGAAATGCAAGATATGTCATAGGGAGGATAATAGAAAAATACCACTTGTACTTCAAAATCCAAAATTAGTTTTTTGATAAAGATTTGTGTTGTCAATTGCATTACTATTCTTGTCAATCCCATTATCATTCTTGTCAGCGGGATTTTGAAGTTTAAATGGTATTTTTCTGTCATTCTCCCTATGTCATAATTGTTGTTATTATTTATAGTACATATAGTAAGTGGAAAGTATATTGAAAATTTAACATTATATCTTAGAGAATTATCTTTCGAAATTTAGATGATAGCAGTGGATCAATATGCATAGTTCAACTAATAAAGAAGATGCACTTGAAAAACATTCAAAATAGTCACTTGAGAAATTAGTTTACGTCCTTGAGATATGATTTAAAAAATAAAAATAAAGAGTGCTGTCGTCACCAAGGGAATGATAATGTTATTGTCATCATGGGGAATAGTTATCATGTTCTACACTTTTTCCCCTTAACCAAAATTTATTTCACTGAGTTTTCTTATTAAAGTTTTTAGCCAAACAACTTCAATATATATATTGTGTCCTATTTTCTTTCAGTAGGTTTTTGTTCCATTGAGTTTTTCTTAATAAGGTTTAAACGAGGCATAATATTTATTTATCGACATTTAAAAAGCGCATTATAAGGCTTTAATGATGAATATGAATTTTGGTGTTCTAATATAATTTAATTTTCCTAGAAGATTCTTATAGCATATAAACTAAACTCATGATTCTAAGGAGAATTTTTATTTCTTCTGCTACATAAAAGGTTCACAGATACAAAATATATGAGGAACAATATAACAATCTTCTGAACTGCTCAAAATAATTTCAGTGAAATGTATGCAACATTCCAGAATTCAAGATTGCTCGGTCATCACAAGATGTGACAAGCTAAGAGATTTGTCCCAAGAAAAATAAGAAACACAACCTGAGACCTGAGCATTGATGGTGTATTTTTTTATATTGTATGAAATTTGAGAAATAAGTCACACTATTTCATGACATGTGAATAGTAAATAGTATGAATTTTTTTTTTAAGGTTTTATTCTGTATAATGATATATTATTGATTAATGAAATCAATCTCTAAGGAAATGCCAAGGTCCTGCTCCTGTTCCCATCCTGCAATATTGAAACATAGCGTTTTAATGAAACTTGAAAAATATTTTGTTATTAAAGTTATTATAATGTCCACAAAGAAAACAAACAAGTAATTGAGATCTTCTTGTTTTCCTTGAGATTTATGGTAAACCCATAAAAACTTAAATTTTTAACTAAAAATAAATTATATGTACGTCATGACTATTATTTCAATTTGGGCTAGATATATGAATGTTGATCGTCGGAGTAAAATATGCAAAATTCTCTCTCTCTGTGTTCTTATGTTAAATATTTTGAAATTACATAGACATATCTTCTTTTAATTTTAGTTCAATTTTCAAAATTTACACCAACTTTCCTTAAAAACAGACATAATGTTGTGAGAACAACGCCTTGATGTCATAAAGATTCTTTGTTCAATCTTCAAGATATGTTTTATCTATATTTTAAAATAGACATTTCCAAAAATAAAAGTAATATTTACAATAACCTTCCTTCATACTGGTTCTTCATGAATTATGCTCCCTCTAGTTTTTAAATACAAGTCACTTTCAATTACCCCACTGGAATTATGGAAGAACGGTTAACTCAATATATTAATCAATCTTAGATTAATTTTTCCCCCCGACTTTGCCTATATTCAAGTCTGTTTCACCGCTCGCATGCTTCTTTCTCAATATGACAATATCCAATATATCACCAATAAATATAGGTAAAATTGAAAAATGATTTGATAACTAAAAATACTCTAAGTGACTTATATTATAAACTAGTTAAGGATCCCCCCCCCAAAAAAAAGATGTCCTATATTTTGAATATGGGGGAGTGGTTGTATAATATATTTGTAGAGGATGAGAAGGGGAGACGAGAGATTCAAATGATCCCTTTTTTGTTACTCCCTCCAACCTTTAATATACGATATATTTGGTAAATTGGTCTTGATTCTAAATATAAGATATAATTTTCATTTTTGTCAATCTTTTTCTAATTTATCCTATTGATGCTAGCTCTCTCAACAATAATCAAGAAAGAGAGGGAATGAAAGAATTAAGAAAGATGACTAGGATGTTTTAGAAAATGCATATCATCTTAACTAATTTTCTTTAATATAATCAAATTAGGTAATTATATCTTATATTAAGGACTAGAGGGAGTATATTTTAAAGGGGAAGGAAGTGATTTTAGTAATTTTTATTAATAATGGAGCATAATATAGCTCTGATCATTCCCTCTTCAAGAATTTGGTTTAGAAGGAAACAGGGTTAAAATGCACCTTTCTCTATGATCAAACAGATGGGTAAAGACAATCAAATATTGGTTCTAGTGGAAGGGGTTTTAACCACTTAAACACGAGATCTTAAATTTAAGTTTGTGTGAATGCAGAAAACGCATTTAAAAAAGCTTTTCCAATTAAGTCCACAATGCTCAGAGTTGACCTAATCACACAACCTTATAAAAAAAACAGAGTTTAAGAATGCGGGAAAAAGAGAATAGCTCCAGATTTCAGCAAGCATGCGAAGAGCCATATATATAGTCAAAGCAATCCAGATGCCAATAAACCCTTTCATTTTATAAAGCACCAATTCGATTCCAACGCTTACAATTGAAACCAATACCTGAACATTATTAATTATATATGTTCACATATCATCACAACAACAAACAATTAACTCCATGTTAATATAAATTTAAACTTGCCATGGAAAGTGCTGCATATGTAAATCAGACGCTCCATAGTTGACTCCGTCAAACACAAAGGATAATGCATTGATTGGTTGTGTTGCTGCTACAAACTGTTCCATTCATCAGTTCAATACACAACTACTTAATTAGTTCACAATCATCACACACACACAAGCAATAAAAACTTCATGTTGGTAAGGTATTAGGTATTAGGTAGCGTTAATAAAGAGTATATGACTTGATCAATATGGTCGTTGAATTGATTGGTCAGTGATTCAAATATATATACTTTAAACAGTGCTTTAACTTTGAATCTTGCAGATGATTTTTTTTATATATAGCCAATGCTTTGACTCGACTAAGGAATTGAGATCAGTTGGTCGTGTAGGTTATAAGAATTGGATAATTATTTTGCGGATATTAATAAAATTAATTGAGTTAATTATTTGAAATAAATGTTGGTTGGTTTCCCTAAAATATCCTTTGTAATCATGAGTATTGTAACTATCTCTTGATGGAAATTCTTATACTATATGCAGTCAACAAGGATATTTTAGGGAAAAAATTATAAATTTGGGAGATAAAGTGAATTGAGATTTTATATTTAGAACTAAAATAAACCCTCTATCTAGCTCGAATATTTAATATCGGTAATAGCAATTTGTTTTTCTAAACAATCTAGAGCAGAACTTAGTTTGTTTGCCGCTACCAGGTGGAACAATGCCTCTATACACTGCTGTAAATTACTTCCTCTGGTCGCTAACATAGGAGTTAGATAATTGAGAAAATTAGTCAAGTGAGTTATTTGTAGAAAATGTGTGTTGGTTGCTGTAAAATAATATATTTAATTATTTTCATTGGAACTACCCTTTAATGGAAGCCCTTTTGATATGTGAAATTAATAGGGATAGTTAGAGAAAAAAATTATAAATTTAGGAGACAAAATAGATTAATCAAGGTATTACGTTAGGAGCAAATTAAACTTGTTAACTAACTCTTACATTGGGAACCCAATACCAAATTTAAACGATCAATTTTTTTTTTGTAAATTATATATATATATATATGTATATATATTAATTTGAAAGGAAACATCATACAGAACCCAAAAAAAAAAAACATACAGGAAAGCCTATTTTGATAAGGTAGAGAAGACTTGGGGTTTTGGAGAAGATGGTGGCTCCAAAGCCCAACCCGAAGCCAACAATAAGAGATAACCCTACTCTCATCACAGAAGTTATCTGCATATACATATTATTAAACCAGAATTAATTAATAACAATATATATATATATATATATATATATTTACGTGCATTGAAGCAAGTTTTTTTTTTCTTCCCAAAACAAAGAGCTTTTAGAACTCCCTAAAACTATTAAAACAATTTTGCGACCTACCTGAAGTATCCTTACAGCCGATGCTTTGGCCTCGGCATAGGTTTTTTCAGCAAATGAACATGCCAAAACCGTCTGTCACACACCAAAAGTCATGAAATCAGTGAATCACTAAATCATTTTGTTTTTGTTTCACAAAGTATTTGGTGTTTAGCTTATGAGAAAAAAGAACTTCTAAAAATAGTAAAAATATTTTTACCATTTTTAGACTTTGTTTTTTGGGAAAATTTGATGAAAAATCCCCTATTGAAAAATCTATCCTCAAAGGTACCTAAAGACCTAAGTCATTGGACGCGGGCAATTTATGTTCAGTGGATATAACTCTTCTTCAGTTATGTGCAACATATTTCTAGCTATGCGTACATGTCATCCGTTTTGCACATAGGTAAAAGAGAGTTGTACCCACTAAAGATCGGTGGCACCTAGGTCTATAAAGAATTGTAAGGTTGTACAATAATGATTTTTTAGATTTTTTTGGGGAAAATTACTAACAAGTCTCTTGTTGCATAAAGAATTGTAAGGTCGTACACATACTTCGATGTATTGAATTTTTAAAGATTTTTTTGGGAAAATTACGAACAAATCTCTTGTTGTATAAAATTTATCATCCAGAGGTACTTGAGAACCCAAGTTTTTTAGCGAGTGCAACTCTTCTTCAATTGTATACACAAACATAGTTGAAGAAAAGTTTCATTTATTAAAGATAAGATTACACGTGAGTTCATAAACAAATATCAATAATGATATGTCGAAACGTGGGTGATTTATTCACCTGAATAGCAACAGCTAAACCATAAGACAAAAGGGAAGAAGTGATCCAAACTTGTTGGCATGTTTGGTGGGCAGCCATAGTAATGGACCCTGCTAATGATGCTGCAAATGCATGTCACCACAAATGTTACTGCCACCACTCTTGCCATCAACAACCCTCCTGCCACATTTTATATATATATATAAAATAAATCCATTCATTCAATCAACATCATTATTTTATTTTATAACAAAAACTTGATCTGCATACACAGTAACAATATAAGCATTATTCTATCAGGTCCGATCTGGTTGCATGATGTCATATACTCTATTAATAACCAAATTTTTGAATAAATTTAGTCAAAGCTGCATTCAATCATTTTGCCGATTGAGTGCTTTCTTTAATCTTCCTCTACTTCTTTTCAGAGAGATTCATACTACTGTTTGATTAGTTCTCTTCATTGATGCCTCGAACTCTTCTTGACATGTATATAACAAGGGAAAAAAAAATTGATGCAAGGTTCTCACCGTTTCTAAGAAAGCGAAAAATTTGCAAATCCTTAATAGTAGGAGGTGAGAGATCAACTTTTCTCATTAACAACACCAAGAGAGCCAATGCCATCAAGTACCTAAATGAAAAAATATCACCAAACAATAAATAAATTAATTAGTGGAGCAATTATAATTATTCTTTGATAATAATAGAAATCATATAGAAGAGTGATTAAATAACACTTACTATGAGATGACATGAGCCATGGCTGCACCTTGGAGGCCAAACTTGAAGTGGAATATAAGTATTGGGTCTAATGCCACATTCAGTGAATATCCGCTAACTAAAAATAATCAAATCAACAATATGAACCAAATTGAATCAGTTTAATATTATATATTCTTAATTCAACTATTTTATGACTAATAATACAAAAGATAATTAAATTAAAAATACAACAAGTTATTAGTAAAAAAGGAGAAAACACACACACACACACACACCAATAACATATAAGGGAGTTGTAGTGTCCTTGAAGCCTCGGAAGATTCCTTGCGTAGATAATGTAACTACTCATTTTCGCTTCTGTTATTGAGTAAACAGTAGCTGTAGCTACATAAGGTGTCTGTTGCATAAAAGCCAGACGCCGTTAACAAGGTTATCACTCTACCTCTTCTGTTATAGTTAAAACAGACGCTGTAAGAGATCTTATGGCGTCCGTTTCCCAAAGAACAGACACCATAGGTGATGTGGAATTTATTTTAAAAAATTATTGTACACTTATGATGTTTTGTCCATTATTGACCATACACTGTAAGTTATTTTTAATCTAATGATATACATAAGTATTTTAGAGAGATTAGTTGATATATGCTATAATTCAGTACTTTGTTTAACTTTTTAATATCATCAAATTAGTCAACTGTCACTCATATTAAGGATCAGTAGTAGATTATTATTCAAAAGATATAAACAGTCTTTGGCCACTTTACGAATCGAGTAAGGTCTCTCTTAGGAGGCAATGGACATTTCTGAAAAATGGGTTGACGACTTGCTGCAAGAATCAAACAAAGAAAATGGAGGCCAAATCATCTCACAATTTTAATGAAATACCCAAAAACGAAATCATTAATTTAATTGAATGCCTGGCAATTGAAACACAAACCTGACAATAAAAATGAGGTTGAGAACGAAACCAATCAGAGGGAAAAAAATGATGATAGCCTTACGGCAATCTATTCAACCGTAGATCTGCGTTGACGGCAGCGAAGATTAAGGACGGAGGAGAGAAGGGGAAAGGAGGAGCTGCCGCGAACCAACGGAGGGGCTTTGCTGATGTGCTTGAGTATCAGATTTCAAAGTTAAAAGTAGGCACATTTTGAAATTTAGGTCAGTTTTAAGATCGATTGTAAATTACAACCGGTCTTAAAAGTAATATTTAAGACCGGTTATTAATAAATAACCGGTTTTAAAAATAGAAACTTTTTAAGGCCGGTTATTACTAATAACCGGTCTTAAATTTTTAACATTTAAGATCGGTTTTTATTTACAACCGGTCTTAAAAATAATAAAAATTTTATTTTTTTAATTGTCTTTAGTTCAGATAATATTTGCTAGACCGGCTATATTTAGAACCGGTCTAGAAAATATATTACATATATTTATTTTTTTAATTGTATATATTTGAAGATCGGTTTTTCTTATAACCGGTCTTAAAAGTATTTTTAAGACCGGTTCTAAAGATAACCAATCTTAAAATTTGATCATAATTACAAAAATGCCACCGGTCATATTTTTAAGACCTTATCGGATATAATCGATCTAAATGTTCCGATCTAAAATCTCTTTTATGTACTAGTGTGAATACATATCAAATATGCATGAATAATTTATTTTACTTTGAAATGCACGAGGAGGGATTATGATATTTCTATATTAAGGACCATTTTTCTAGAAAAACAAAATTCTAAATGGCTGATGAAGAAGGTCGCATGACAAATGCTTAAAAAAGTTGAAATGCTTTTGACAACTGCGTGGCTGTCTTAATAATAATTTTAAGAGATGTGGAAAAAAATGCAAATGCATGTTGACCACACATCCACACACGCACAACACATGCATACACAATACAAGCACGCACACATTGGTCATTCAATATTAGTATTGCGTTTCTGAAATTTTAATCAATATTTAATGATTAAACTACTTAAATGAATAAGCCATTGTACCATTAATAACTTATAACTTTTCCTCTTCTTCATTAGAGAATAGTGACTACAAGGGAGGAGCGAGAGAAGACGCTATTGCTGATATAGAGAGAAGGCTGAGATTTGATTGGTGTGAGAGAGGAAGAGAAGAAACAAAGAAGACAGATGTTTGGGAATGCAAGCGGGAGTGGGAAAATTACTCCATTTTTAAACGATTATGTCTATTTATGCATCCTTTAAAATTTAACAGTGCCAAACGCTTACAAAAAAAAAATTATTATTAAAATTGTACCTTAGCCTATTGAAAAATTAAGTTTATACAAATTCTATGTTATCTGATCATAATCAATTTTATCAATCATCTATGTGATAAAAATCTATAACAATTGATGCTACTATTTACAAGTTATGAACAATGTGGCTCACTTTTAAAATATACTTTGTTTAATTAATGCATGGAAAATATATGTTGCTACAATAATAATAAGTTTTATCCTATTAGGTGGGTTTGGTAATATGTATCAAATAGTATTTTTGTGCTCTATTAACAACTAAATCTTTGAATAAATGATTAATTAAAAGGTCTTGCTCAATAACTAATTTATTAAGTGCTTTCTTCTATCCTTCTTTTTATATTTTTTAAGGGGATTCCATAATGTTTGATTTACCCTTGTTACTAGCGCCTCCAATGGCCTTTTTTGTGTACATTTGGATTATCTCAAATTATTTTCTTCCATTTTTCTTCAGTAGGTATCAAACGGACTCTTATATATATATATATATATATATAGATATTCATTACAACGTTAATCGAAACAGGAAGGCAAATCAGAGGCAGCATCTCTCACCACGAGGGTGAGCCTTTTCTCTCCGTACGGGAGAGGGGATTTTACCACTTTTGGGGTGGTTCTTTTCGTGTTTCCTGCCGGATAAACCTTCCCCTGTTTTGTGTGAAGAATGCTATCACCCACTGTGATAGTATAAACTGAGGGTTCTTGTAATTATTCCTTACGATTACGAGATTTGGAAGGGAGTGAAATTGCAACTCCGGTTGCTTCTCTGTGAGAAACGAAGGTCCTACGATGAGTGGAGGACAGAGCTCATCTGCTACTTCCAGGGAAACCATAATCTTGGAATGAAACCCCAAGCTGAAAATTGGTAGAGCCTTGATTGGAAGAATAGAGGCCAGGAAGGAACTTAATCGTGGCATGGTGCTTTCAATGGCACAAAAAGGATGGAAAATTAAATCTGAGGTCAAAATCTTGGATATGGATAAGAATGTATTTGTTTTCCAATTCTCAGATCAAGCCGACTATATGAAGGTATTACAAGGTCGCTCGTGATTGATTCAATCTTTCCTACTGAACCTCCAGCCATGGGATGATGATATGGTGTACAGGGAAGCAAATTTTGACAAATGCCCTTTTTGGGTACAATTCCACGGATTGCCGTTTGGATACATGAACCATTCAAATGCTATAAAACTGGGTTCATTTGGTAGGAGAAGTCGTTATGGTAGAAAACCCCTGTAAGAACAGTGGTATATCTCGAAACTTCCTTAGGGCTAGGGTCTTACTTGACATTAATAACCCTTTAATGGTTGACTTATGGGTATCTTGGGAAGCAAAAGACAAAACATGGGCTGAGAAAAAATATGAAAAACTTCCAATGGTATGCTACAGGTGCGGTAAAATCGGTCACGAACAGAGGATATGCTCTAATTCAAAACTTAGAGTTGATGAAGAGGTATCATATGGAAGCCACTTGAAAGGCACAACCCCAAGATTCATTGAGGAAATCGTGATGCGAGTGAAGGATGGATGGTGCGAATGGGAGCAGAGACCTTCCTCGGTGGCGCGTTGTCTTACTTTCAGGGAGGAGCATGTCTCTGACACACAAGCATGGGGCAAAGAGCGCCTCTCGTCTCAAAGTCAGAGTAACGGCTCTGGTTGGGAAACCACTACCTTACAGAAGTAGATAAACCTATGCGGTGTGCCAGTTGCTTAGGAGCAGACATTTGAAGTGGATGGGGTGCAAGGTGGCCCATTAAAAGAAAAAGAGCAAATTCATGATAAACCCATGGGCTTAAGAGACAAAGCCCAATCTGCTATGCAAGTTAAGTCTCCAGCCAAACATGTAAATGGTACCAGCCCAGGGAAGAAAAAACAAGCAAATAAGATTGAGAAAAATAACACACTCAAATCTGCAGGAGGATGTCGAGGGGTAATCGTAGAACTCAAAACTGAACATACTCCCATTGCAAATGCAATTGTCCAGTATTTACCTACTTCTCCGGTCTCAGAGGTGGTAAGTAAGATTGGTGGAGTAAAACTTAAAAGGTCCCCACCTAAAATAGAAGATCCACGAGTAAGCAAGAAAGCAAAATTTAGTGAAGCGAGGAACCCAGATCAAGAAAAGCTGAACATAACAAGGAAAATAACTCCAAATAAGAAGAATGCCAGAAGAATCAAACAGGGTATGCGAGGTAAGAATAGTTTTTTGCAAAATCCTTCTACCTACCCTTCTCTTCCTAATTTGGTTGTACTTTCAAAATCTGAAGACTTGAATCCCCAAAACAAGGACTTAGACATGACTGAGGGCATGAGTGGTTGGCCTGAAACAGCCCTCCAAGCACCATGATGATCATCTCCTGGAATTGCCAAGGCATAGGGGTGGCCTTGACAGTTAAGAACCTGAAGGAGGTTTACAAAAGGAATAAACCCCATTTGGTCTTCCTTATGGAAACCAAACAACAAGAAAAAGTAGTAAAAAAAATTCGAAGAAGATGTGGCTTTAATGAAGACTGGATTGTTAATCCAGTAGGGCTAAGTGGAGGCCTTGCTGTATGGTGGTCAGAGCTAATAACTGTTGAAATTTTACACTCATCGAGTAACATCATCCATACAACTTTGCACTCAAAGGCAATAGGAGTTCCCAAATATGTAACTTGTGTATACAGCCCACCAAAAGTGAATGAGAAGAAAAAGGTATGGGAAAAGCTAATATCAATCTCTAGATACATTGAGGGGCCCTGGCTCTGTGTTGGTGACTTTAATGATTTGACCGAACAAAGTGAAAAGTGGGAAGGCCGACCAAAAGATATAAGCTAGATTTTGAATTTCCAAAGCCAAATCTTGAATTGTTATTTGATGGACATGGGATACAATGGTTCAAATTACACCTGGAATAACAGACGTTTGAATGGGGACCACATAAAAGAAAGAATAGACAAAGCCTTAGCAAACGTAGAACTCAGAGAGAGCTTCCCAAAAGCCTAAGTTTTCCATTTAGAGCCAATAGGGTCAGACCACCACATGCTCTTAATCGATCTGTGTTATTCTAGTGCTCATACTCCCTTTGTGTTTTGATTTGAGTGCAGCTAGACTGAACACCCAGAATTTCCAGACGTGGTTCGACAGGGGTGGAACGGGGTTGAGAATTTAGAGGAAGACAGAATTGTAATGTTTGTTATGAGACTTGAAAGTTGCCGAAAAGCCTTGATCTGTTGGAGTAATAAGGTATTCCCCAATTGTAACAAGCTTATCAATTGCCTTAAAAGGGAACTAGCTGCTTGCTTGGAGGGAGAATTCACAGAAGAAAAACTACAAAAAGCAGAAAAAATCCAAGTAGAGATTGAGAAGACCTGGGATAGGGAGGAGAAGTATTGGTGGCAAAGATCCCGAGTTTCTTGGCTGAGAGTAGGTGATCGCAACTCCAAATTCTTTCATGTGTCAACTATTTAAAGACTCCGTAGGAATGCCATCTTGAGACTGAGGAGAAATAATGGAGTGTGGGTAGACAATGACAATGATATTGCTGAATGTATAACTGATTATTTCATGACTTTGTTTTTAGCTTCTAATGCTCGTGATTTCTCTAATGTACTGCAATATGTAGATCATAATATTTCTGATGCAGATAATACACTATTGTTGTCTCCAGTGACTGATAATGAAGTTAAACAAGCTGCATTTCAATTGGGTGGAACAAAGGCTCCAAGGCCAGATGGATTCCATGGAAAATTCTACCAACAAGCATGGACTGAAGTGGGAAGCAGTGTTGTTGCTATGGTTAAAGATTTTTTTAGCGGGCAGAGTGATCTCAGATAACTCAATGGCATGAATATTGTACTTATTCCTAAGGTTGAAAAGGCAGAGATGATTTCCCAGTTTAGGCCAATAGGCCTGTGCAATTTCTCATATAAAATCATCTCAAAACTTCTAGTCAACCGCCTCAAATCAACACTACATAAGTGCATTTCAGACACTCAAGGAGCTTTTGTCACTGGACGCCTTATCCATGATAATATAGTTGTAGCTCACGAGGCTTTCCATTACCTTTGAAGAAAGAAGTCAGGTAATAAATATGAATTTGTATTGAAAATGGATATGATCAAAGCCTTTGACCGCATTGAATGGGACTTTCTAAAAGCTGTGATGTTGAGAATGGGTTTTTGTGAGCGCTGGGTTAATCTTATCATGGCTTGTGTATCCTTGGTTCATATGAACATATGCTTATCTGGCTGAACTATTAGCTCCTTCACTCCAGGTCGAGGACTGCATCAAGGGGACCCCCTCTCCCCATACCTCTTTATCTTAGTTGCAGAGGTGTTATCGAATATGTTCACAAAAGAGATCAACAACAACAGATTAAAGGGAATTAAGCTTTCGAACCAAGGCCCTACTCTCTCCCACACTTTTTTGGCCGATGACTCGTTGTTCTTCATAAATGCTAACCCTAGTAATTGTAGAAGATTGGCACAACTACTAGATATGTACTGCATAGCTTCAGGTTAATCAGCAAACCTATCCAAATCTGGATTAATTTTCTCACAAAAAACCCTTGCTGATGTTAAGGATCAAATTAGCCAAATTCTAAGAATCCCTATCTCAGAAAATCAAGGTAAGTATTTAGGAATTCCCAATGTGTGGGGTAAGTCCAAACAACAAGCTCTTGCCTATGTTAAGGAGAAAGTAGGGAAAAAGGTCCAAGGGTGGAAAAGGAACCTCCTATCCTTTGCTGGACGAGAAATAATGGTAAAAGCGGTAGTGAATGCAATCCCAATCTACCCAATGACATGCTTCAAATTCCCAGTAAAAGTATATACAGATCTGACAGATTAATTTCCAACTTTTGGTGGGGGGAAATTGAAACTGGAGGCAATATACATTGGAAATCTTGGGCTTTCATGAAGACCCCTAAATCCAAAGGAGGAATGGGCTTCAAGGATTTTGTGGCGCTAAATGATGCTTTACTTGCAAAAACTGCATGGCGGCTCACTCAAGAGGAGAATTCTCCGTGGTTTAAAATATTGAAGGGGATTTACTTCCCAAATGGTACCTTTATGATAGCACAAAAGGGCCACAGAGCGTCTTGGATCCGGTCTAGCATCCTAACAGGGCGGGAGTTGCTGAAACAACAATGTCATTGGTTACTTGGAGATGGCAAATCCATCAATGTATGGCTTGATCACTGGGTCCCGGGGCTGCTAGGTAACTCATTACAAACCCATCTTAATGTTGAATCTGTTCCTAATTTGTTAGTGGAGTCCCTTATAATAGATGGACATTGGGATATTCCTTTGCTTTGTGATATTGTCCCAGTGGAAGTCATACCTCTTATACAGGGAATTAAAATAAGTCATCAGGCACATAGAGATAAAGTGGTATGGACTTTTGCCAAAAATAGGGTATACACTGTTAAATCAGGCTACAAGGGCCAATTATTGAGCCAGAATTGCATAAATACCCGGCCGAGTGTCTCTAGGTCTGTACCACATGATTTCTGGTCAAAATTATGGAACATTAGCACTGTACCTAGAATCCTTCACTTCTTATGGAGATGCTGTAATAAAGCCATAGCAACTAAATGTGCTCTATTTTTTAAACATTGCTCTGTTAATCCACTTTGCCCTATATGTCTGACTGAACCTGAGACCCTTGAACAACTATTCCTCTTTTGCCCATGGGTTAGAGGTGTGTGGTTTGGTAGTAAAGTAACCATGCGTGTTGAGCAGTATAATACTAGATCCTTTATGACCTAGGTCACTGAGTTGCTGTGCAAAAATGAAGAAATGGACCAGGGGAGCATCAGACTAATTGTCTGGCTACTGTGGTTCATCTGGAAAGAAAGAAATAAGGTGGTTTTCCAACATAAAAGCCCTAATCCAAGATCATTCATTGACTGCACATCAAGGGCAGCGAATGAATTTATCCAGGCGACTTCAGTGCACACCCCCACAAGATTAGAGCTCCCCAGCAACCTTTCTGTCAAGTGGCAGGCTCCACATGGAGATTGTTTAAAGATTAATTGCGATGGATCCCTTCAACCAAAAGACAACTCAGCAGCTATTGGCTTGGTGTGCCGAGATCAGGATGGAAAGTTCATTTGGGGCTTTGGAGAACTGGTTTACACTGACACACCTTTCTTAACTGAACTACTTGCTGTTAGAAAGGCTGTATTGATTAGTCTAGAGTTGAATATTCCACAAGTGATCATTGAAACGGACAACCAGGATCTATTCTTTTGTCTATCCTCAGGAAATTTCTCAAAGGTGAATGGCGTGGGCTCCACTATTTTGAGGAAACTCTAGAGGCAGCAAAATCACATTCTGACCTCTCTTTCTCCTTTACTACTCGAAAGGGAAATACTGCTGCTGATCATCTAGCAGGCTGTTTTCGGAGGAAGGTGTATCCTACGGGATGGGTTTCAACGCCAGCACCTTCTGTGTTACCTCTACTATCGTGTGATGCTGCTGAAGCTAGAGTTTCCTCTTTAATCAATGAATACGAGCGCGTAGCACAAGACCGAGAAGGGATCGGCTGAAGAAAATGAGATGGAAGTGGCTTTATTTACTGGCTTTTATTTACATGCTTTCAGTTTGTTAACTGAATCTCTATTATTGCTGGACTAGTTTGTCTTTATCCTTCTAGATGCATTAATGAAAAAGTCATATTCCACGTAAAAAAAAAAGATATTCATTACAAATTTTGAACACGTATGCACACATTCATCTCAACATCCTTATCACAGCAACTTCCAACTTCTTGCTTATGATATCCCTATAAAGCCCTATACATTCAGCTAAGATGAAAAAAATACCATACTTTTGGCACCCAAAAGAAGTAATAAAGATTTTGCAGCAAATATAAGGATTGATGCTTGGAAGAGGCCAAGAATTGTCCTAAACTTTAAAGGTAAAGTTTGTTTTGGGCAGCTCTGCCCTGCACCACTAAACCAATCCCTTTTTTTTTTGGCCAGCACTAAACCCATTCCTTTTAACATTATTATTTATTGGTTGACTATTTGCATGGACATTTGAAAAGTAGAAGAGTTAAAAATATATTCTTAAAAAAATTTCATTAGTAACTTTTTTGAGATAAAAAACATTGGCATTGTAGCCTACATCATGAGACGTTGCATGCAATCAAACCTCACCAACTCCAGTATACAATCTGGAGCACTTGAGAAGAAACATGGTCCTCCTGCTATCGACAGAGCATTCTTTGCCAAAGCATCGGCCACCATATTGGCTTCTGTTCTAATCCAACGGATGGTGGCGTCCCAGTTATGATGGAGCATCCTCGTTATCTTAGTCACAGTATCCATCTCCGGTGCTTCCATAAGCTCTCTAGCATTGATATACTCTATTAGATTGAGACAATCCGATTCAATGATCACATGCTTTAAACCTCTATCCCATGCAGTTTTCAAGCCGAGCAGTACCCCCAAGCTTAAGCTTTGAAACTAGACCCTGCATAGATATTAAAGCAGAAGCTGCCGAGGACCTCCCCTTGATCATTACGAATAACACCACTATAAGCCGACTGACCAAACTCCTCCAAGGAAATCCCATCAACATTCACCTTAACATACCATAATCTGGAGGAACCCAGGCTTCTACTCCATTGAACTTGCTTGACTCTACCTGTATCACTCCTAGTGCCCATTTAACGTAAGATATGACCTTTGCTATGATCAAAGCTGGTGACACTACCTTCTTCTCAAAAACCAGAGCATTCCATGCCATCCATATTTTACGACACGTCAGGTCAAACCAGACACCCCAGCCAATACCTTCAATTTTGAGTCGTTAACCCAAGCTTCATCTAAACCATAGCACATGATCTTGAGTAAAGAAGAAGGTAGAAGCAAGCTCCGACGGAAGTAGCCGATGCCAAACCTCCCTTGCACATTTACAGTCCTACAAAACATGTAGGATATCCTCCCTGGTCTCCGAATAAACCAGACATCGATTAGATTGACTGATCCCTCTATAAAATCTTGAAGCATTGGTAAGAAACCTGTTGCAAGCATTTAACCACAAGAAGGTCTTGCAACATTACGGGATGCGAAGCTTTTATATGGTCTGCCACAACCATTTGTTTGTGTCATCACCAGTTTTCCTGAGGCTCTCATAGGCAGACTTTGTTGTAAACAGCTGTGGCGCAGATAACCGCCAATAAGGGAAATCTTCCCTTCCTTGGTTCGTAGCTACTTGACACATCGCACAGATAACCTCCTGTGGTAAATACGGACTAAATAAGTCCATTCTCCACCCTCCAGAGGGGAAGATAAATGTAGAAACCGAACTATCAACGATATGAGGTGGGACCTCATGCACCACCAGCTCAAGTAGAGGTTTCAAACCCTTGATCCAAAAATCCTTCCTAAACTGGACGCTAATCCCATCACCTACTGTCCAACAAAAACCTTGCTTCACACTCTCCCAATTCTGCTTTATACCTTGCCATGCTTTAGAACAAATTGAGTGGCGTTTCTCCATATCAGGCAGTACCCCATCACCACATTTATACTTCTCACGTATAAACTGGACCCAAAGGGCATCCCTTCGATTCACCATAGCCCAACCGAGTTTCATCATGAATGCATTATTTTAAAGGTGAGCTTGTTGGAGGCTTAGCCCGCCCTCATCCTTTCTCATACATACATTATCCCATGAAACTAAATTTATTTTCCTATTAACCAAGGAACCACCACACAGGAATTTCCTACACCATTTGTCAATATATGTACAAATAGAAACCGACAAAGGGTTGGATTGCATCGCGTACGTAGCTGAAGCTGAGAGAATCGAGGACATTAGCTTATTCCTGGCTGCTAAAGAAAGGGAATTTGCCTTCCACCCTGACAACTTTTGATCCATCCTATCCACTATATATTGGTATGTCGACTTCGATAGATGTTTATGATGAATCGGTATACCAAGGTACTTCCCAAGATCTGTGGTAGGGGTGAACCCCAAGAATTCACTAATTTCCTAAACCCTTGTTTGATTAACAGATTTAGAGAAAAAGATCCTAGTCTTTGCATTATTAAATTTCTCCCCAGATACCTCACAAAAATCATCCATGCAGGCTTTAATCAAGGTTGCTTGATGAAGAGACGCTTCTGTAAGTAGAATAATATCATCAGCAAAGAATTAGTGGGAAACAGCCGTACCATGCTTCTTCAATCGAAAGATATCCACTATTCATTAACCACCTCTGCTTGAATCATATGAGCTAATTTCTCCATAATAATAACAAATAAATATGGAGATATAGGATCGCCCTGACGTAACCCATGAGTAGGAATAAATTCTGATCCTTGCAAGCCATTCCACTTTAATTGCATTCTGGTGGATTGTAGACAATCCATAATGATACTAGATAAATTATTGGGTAAATTAAGTTCCTATAAGCATTACAAAACAAACGACTATCTTACCTAATCATAAGCCTTCTCCAAATCAATTTTTGTAGCCATAAAGCCATTTCTTCCTTTTTTGTTCTCATGGAGTGAAAACTTTCCTGGGCTAAAATAATGTTATCAACACCTTGCCTCCCAGGCACAAAACAACATTGATTCAGTGCAATAATTCGTGGCATGATGCTATGTAACTTATTTGAAATCACCTTTATTAGAATCTTGTAGATAACGTTGCAAAGGCTAATTGGCTTGAAATCACATATTGTCTCTAGGTGATCCACCTTCGGAATTAGGATTATGTTAGTCCCATTCACTTACTGAATTTGATCAGGAAATGAAGACAATCTCTAAACTGTCGCCACTATTGAGTCCCCTACAATATCCCATTGACTTTGGAAAAATAACGGATTCAAACCATCTGGGCCAGGAGCCTTAATCGATCCTATTGCAATAAGAGCTTGGTTTACCTCAAGGTTGGAGATCTCTTTCCCTAATGAGCTTCTTAACGTTTCATCAACCTCTGGGAATTGTAGCCCAAAATCCACACTATCTACACCCATATTAGCATGTGTATACAATAACTTGAAGAAATCTGTCTCTATTTGTATAATGTTCTGTAGCTCATACTCCCACACTCCATCTTCATTTTTAAGGGCCTCCACTCGATTCTGTCTCTGTCTACTACTAGCCATAGAACGAAAGAATTTTGTATTTTTATCCCCATCCATATACCAGCTACAACGTGATCTTTGAAGCCACATCACTTCCTCTTGGACAAGAAGCACTTCAAGCTCCTCCCACAACTTGTCCCTTTCCGCCTAGAGTCTTGGATCCTCTGGTCTCCACCTCCACCTATTATTTAACGTATCCAAACATCTCAACAGTACACCCTTCTTCTTATTTAGGTCCCTAAAGACTTCTTTATTCCAGCCTTTGACACTCACAGTAAATGAGTTCACATTCTCTGACCAGTTCCTCGATGATATCGATGAATTTCTCACACATGATGAAAAATTATCATGCATTACCCAAGGTGCAAAAAAGTGATTGAACCATATTTTATATGATTTTTTATTATTAATTTGGGATTTTAATTGCATTTTCTTAGACAATATTACATAATTAAACACTAATTTTAGTTAGGAACAATTGTTTTGAATTAATTGCAATTAGGGGCGAAATGGACATAATTTATTGATTATTTTAATACAATTGTTCCCTTGAACTTTTGATGCTACATGGTGTTTAATATTGTATTGTAGATGGTTTGGAAGAAAATTGGAGATTTTGAAGGTCAAATTAATATTTTGAAGATTGGGGAAAATCACATAAAGGGGCCCTAGATTTTGGGAAAATCACAAAAATAATGAAGAAAAGGGACAATGAGAATTACAGATAAGTACCCAAAAAGTTCAGAAATTTTGCTTCGGCCTACCAAAGTTTCTAAACAATGCTAGTTAGTCCCTCAAGGAAAGTTTTCACAGTGCTTATTTTGGTCCCTGGGTCAAAACACATCGTTTTGACCAGGGCTACTGTTGGGCTTGCTGTACCCTGGAGTTAAACGAAACAGGGAGGCCCGATCCGAGATGGAAAAATAAAGCTAAAGGATATTAGACGGAGAGCAGTGCCGCAAGCAGGAGGACCTGGATCGGATATCATCTTCATCTTCCATCCTTCTCCCTCTTCCTAGAGTCGCCGGCGGCTCTATCCTTGTCACCATCACCGCCGGCGACCTCCATTTTCTTCTCCACCGAGCTCCCTCCTTCAATCTCTATTTCTGGCGACATTCCTCTGTCTTTCTATCCACACACAGACTCGAGAGCTGAGATCTTCAGCTGAGCTGGGGAGCTTGAGAGAGAACGGAGATAGTTTCAGAGCACCATTCCACCCTCCACCACACTACATCACAGCCTGAGATTGAAAGAGAAGAGGCGTAGCAGAGACTTGTGAGAGCTTGATTGGAGTTACAGAGGACCAATACCATTGGATCCCTTCCTTTCATAGCACCGTCCTTCACTGCCAGAAAAGGTTTATCCATCTAGTTATTTCCTAAGGGCTCTTGAAGCCGAACCAGGAGAGGTAAGTGATCAAATTTATACTGTAGAAGGTGAATTACTGTTGCTTTTGGAAACTTCTCAAACTAGTCACTATTTACTAGCACCCGGTCCAACCGACTAAAACTTCATCCTCTGTTCCAAATGAACTTTAGACCACAAAAATCCATGTCAACCAAGTTAAAATTATTCACTTAACATTGGAAAGCCCTATCTGCGTTACAATGTGGCTTCCCATTGAGTGACGTCCATCATCACAGAGAGTGGCGTTAAAGTCACCATAGATGCACTAGTTCCCAAGACCATATGCAGCTATAACTTTAAGTGCCACCCATAAATCCCTATATTTATTGTGATTCGGATGGCCATATACAATAGTTAAGCCCCACTCGTGCTCCATACTTTTGTTGAAAATCCCAAACACAGCCTGCTCAAAGCTCATAATAATCTTGAAATTCATACTATTGTGCCACATTCACCAAATCCCTCCACTAAACCCCACAATCTCCACTACCGATACTTCATCAAACCCAAGCCTTTTAGATAGCATATTTGCCTTATGACCGTATTGAAGAGGCTCCAGGAGTACAATGAACTATAGGCTATGCTTTCTTTTCAAATCCTTAACCAAAGGAATAAATGTTTTCCCACCTACACCTTTGGAATTGCATACAAGAAAATTAAACATCATCATATATAAATGAGAAATAAGAATATCGTAGTGCACAGGCTGCTCAATTCTCAATGAGCGTGTCATCATATGGCACATTTGATATATCACCAACTCTCGGAAGAGACAACGGATTTTCACGAACCAGAAAGGCAGGAGTACCAGTCGGTCCTGGATCAAGAGGATTATCATCCTTAGGCATGCCGTCAATATTTTGACCAGGACCCAATATTGCCTCATTAGCTATTGCCTCAAATCGCACAACCATCACCGAACCCACATCCGCACCATTCCCTTTGAGTCCTTCTAACTCAATTACTTTGGATTGCCCAGAAGGGCCAATGAGGCCTATTCTCTCCTTCACCAGTAAATACGCTTCTATAGGCCCAACAACATTAGTCTTGGCTTTGACCTGAGGACCCTGCTTTTTGTCTGTGACAATTGGCACCTTCTGCTCTTTAGAACCCTTCTTCATCCCACTATTATTAGCATTAATCACACATTCACGACTTGGCGTTGAGTCCGGGATAGATGGCACCACATCATTGATTGATTAATCATGCTTCAGTCTACAAATTTTGAACTCAAGGAAACGTGCAAGAAGTCACGAGTACCGCGGCATGAATCACGTGCTTTCCCTTCCTAGCTAGTGAACCTCCTCCCACACCATGGCCTTTGCACAACCATCCAACCGCCATAAGTCGTTTCGGGCACCCCCTTTTGTGTCTCTATACACCTACTGTGTTCTTTCTGAGCGATGCCATTCAGGTTTCTATCAGGGTGTCTCTGAGTTGAGCAATGGTCATTGTCATGGCCATATTTTCCATAATTAAAACATATCAAGTACCACCCCTCATATTCGATTTTCTTCTCCTTCCCATTGATTAGCACACACGATCGTAGTGGCGTATTGAGATCCAGTCGGACACAAATTTTTGCAAAACGCCCTTTAGTCATTCTCATGGTATTCATATCAACCTTGAGCACTTGTCACCTTATTCCCTATCACATAAAGGATCCCTTGATCATAGTAATCAAGTGGTATGTTAGTGATTCTGATCTAGGCCATGACGCTTGAGACTACCCCCTCTGTAGGATCGAAGTCTTCCTTCCAAGGTTGCACACTAATGTAGTGATCAAAGATGAGCCAAGGTCCACCAGTCAGAGCAAGGTTATATACGTCCTTACGTGGGCACTGTTCTAGGAAAAAACCGGCTCCAATATCTATCACCCTAACATACCCCCATAAACGTTGAAGTTTAATCTCAAGATCCACTTGGCGAACCATTCTCCCCAACGCCGTGACAATCAGGAACTTTTGCCAATACTTAGCAATGACTACTTTAAATTCTAGTTGCAAAATAATATTCGGGCCCTTAGCAGTATATTCCACCCTCATGCAAGATCTCCATCCATCGTTACTCCACCAATCCTCATCAGCCTCTTTTTTATTACTGGAGTAGTGGTTCTATCTATCTGTAGGACATCCTTGCACTCCCCGTCTGATTCAACTCCGATCCCCTTCTGTCGTCCATGGGTTCCTCGTCACTCAGCATCCAGTCCTCTACTCGTACTCGTGGGGTTAACCCATGGCCTTCCACTACCACTCCATTACCTGTTTAACACGTCCTCTTCCTCCGTTGTAACCACGTCCTGACGTTCTCCACCTCCACTCTTGCTCCTTCTCTATTGCTAATTCTAGTCTCATTGGTGACTATTATTATACAAAATATAACACCATTTTCAATTAGGACACATAACGTCATGGATTAAGAAAAACAAAAATTACAATTTTTCAAATGACAAAATTTGAAATATTTATGGTTATTTACTTATTTATTTCTGAGTGAAAACTAGAAATAATGTATTTTAAATAATTTAAAGTATTGTTATTAATTAAAGATATAATATTCTAATAATTAAAAATCACTATGACTCTTTGTTTTCGTCATAACACACTTATTGTACCCTTAAAAAAAGGTTCGAATTCAGAACCTTACATTTCCCAAACTTTAAGACTTGGTGCTCGTTGGGCTACAAGTCATGCACAATTATCAGGGCCTAGGTCATTTTAGAATTTGTTTTTTCTTATTTTCTTTTCAGAATGTTATCTCTACCATAAGATTTAAAAAATTGGATAGTCTATATTTTATATTTTATAAAACTATTATTTTAAATATAAATAAGTAAACTTAAACCGTTAAAACATGATCTACTCAATGCATAACTGTAATACAAACACAAGTAATGAAAAAATTAATTTATAAAACACTATAATCATAGTTTTAGAAAATATTAAGTCTAAACCATTCATTTTTTTATTTAAGGGTGGAGATGAGATTCTGAGAAGAAAAGGAAAAGAAGGATTAGAGAGTATCTTCTTCCCAATTATCA
The DNA here is from genome assembly GCA_963242795.1 of Inga leiocalycina. Taxonomy (NCBI): domain Eukaryota; kingdom Viridiplantae; phylum Streptophyta; class Magnoliopsida; order Fabales; family Fabaceae; genus Inga; species Inga leiocalycina. Next base: position 10,723,552 of record OY725329.1, on the reverse strand, counting down.
TGAGTACTTAACAATCAACTAACTTTAATATTTTTTTATTTTAGGAGTGTTATTATCCAATCATATACAAATATCGATTGATTTTCATGACATAATAAAATATCTTTCCCCCATTAACGTCATTCTTTCTCATCCCTATTTTAACTACTCCCACTTCGACACCCATACAATCAACAAATCATTTCACGAAGCAAACAAATTTAGTTAATTATAATTATCATCGGCAAGGGACGTTAGTGGCACTATTGGGAAGCTGGGGCCCATCCCGTACATGTACATCCAATCAATCGGGGGTCTCCTAATTATGTTAATTAATTTTATTTTTAAAATTCTCCTCCACCAATATCATTAACATGTACCAGGGAACAAAAAACCGGACCGGACAGTTCGGTTCAACCGGTTGAACCAGGAACCGGTCCATGGTCTGGTTGGTTTGCTAATAAATCGTCAAACCGGTCGAACCGGTTGAACCAGTTTCATTTTTTTTTTAATTTTTCACATTTTTATTTTGTGCTTTTTAAGGGGAAAATGGAAGGTTGAAGACTAAAATGAAGAGAAAAATATGTAAAGAAAGAACAAATCTAAAAAAAATGAAGAAGATAATGAAAAAAATTGTTTAAAAAGATATAATAATTATAGAAAATGAGATATAATTGCATAAGTATAGGCATTATAACTAATACTAATAGATTTTAAGCTTTTTTTTTCTAAAAATCTTTATTTTTATATATAGATGTTTAAAAATATATTAATGTATATTATTACTAATAAATTATAATATTTTAATATGACCGGTTATGATCGGTTCAACTACCGGTTAGACTCCGGTTGACCCATTAACCCTTAAACCTGTGCTGTGACCGGCTCATTGCCCGGTCCGGTTTTTCGTTCCTTGCATGTACCCAATATATTGAAAACTAGACCGGATAGTGCACTTATCGATGTACTGGGTTAAGGGTTAGTGGTTCAGATCCGGATCAACCTGGGGGTCAGACCGGGATCAATTAAAAAAATATATGTAATTTAAATGTTTATACACACCATTCAAAAAATTATATAAGAGTTTTTCTCTAACCAATAGTCCAATATAACCTCTTAAATTTAATACCCATAAAAATATCATTAAGTATATAAGAATTTTTCTCAAACCAATGCTAAAAGTATTCCACAATCTTTTTAAGGCTTCTTACAAATAAAAAAAATTTAGGAAAATAACTTTTTTTTTTAAAAAGCCAAAACGATATAGTTTGGAGCATAAAAAAGTAAAAATAAATAAAAAATGGGGCAACCCAGGTCGCTCGGTTCACATCGGGTCAACCCCGTGTCAATTGAGTCAGTTGAACCGGTTCTCTAACCCTCAACTGGATCAAACCAGCGACCGGTTCACAGTTTCCTGTCTGAACTGGTCGGTCCAGTCCGGTTTTGCATACCATGCATGTACCATGACAGTAGAGGCAATAAATTACGGACATATACTAGATTAATTAGAAATTTTGAATTACATACACTATAGCATCATGATGAGATTCGCTTAATTATATTAGAGGTCATTTCGTTATTAATAAAAGGGACTTCTTTTTGCTCAAAAAATTAAAAGGTCATTTCCATGCAAGCTAATAATATCAATAATCATTCCCTTCATTGTCTCTTCTTGACCATCTTTTAGTGAAGTACTGTTGAGCCATTATTGGAATTCATTCAGACTCAGCATATCCATATGTATATAAAGGTTATCATGCCATACTGCTCTTGTAAATGGACATGAACAGAAAAGATGGTGAAGAGTTTCATCTTCATCGCATCCAAAGACACACTTACCTGAGACATTAAGATGATGCTGGCTCAATATATCACATGATGGTAAAGCTTGAGATAACATCTTCCATACAAACAAAATGAATTTAACAACTAGAGAAACAGACCATAGAAACTTTCAGAAATCACCCTTAACTCCTGAATATTCCTGTGATGAACAGATTTGAAAACCTGCCTTAACCGTTTACTGTCTAGAAATTGCATCTCCCCATATGATCTTATCTCCTGCTCATGTTAAAGCTATTGGCATTGCAAGAATTTGATAAGCTATAGTAGAACTTAAGAGTATTACCAATGGGTGATTCAGGTTCTAAACTAACAATGCTCTAAACCTGTTTAGCAATCAAGGATCTGTTAACCAAATGTGCAGGCCTAATACCTAATCCTCCATCTTGAACTGGTCTGAACAATTTCTCCTTGTTGAGAAAATGAATTTTATTTTTATCACCCGACGAGCCCCAGAAAAAATTTATACGACGAGCATCAATCTTATCACAAACATATTTTGTTAATGCTGTACTAGACACTATATGAATCTCGAATGAGGAAAGGACTGATTTGATTAATTGAAGCCTAAATGCCTATGAAAGAAGCTTAGCTTTCCAAGCTGCAATTCTGCTATCAATTACCTCGCTTAAGTCCCCTATTTGGAATCATTGGCTTTGACAACCTACCATTAAAGTAGTTTATATTGAACTGTTGAGATCCATTGATAGATGAGATTTATCCACTTTCTTAGGAAGTTCATGCAAGTTACAACAACACTTATAAAGTCCCATGATAATCTATCAAATACTTTTGAGAAATCAATTTTCAACGCAGCCAACTTTCTCCTACCCTTACCAGAAGAGTGTATGATGCTCATTAAGTCTGTAGCAAGTATAATGTTATCAAAAATCAACCTCCCTTTTGAGAATGCACTATGAGCGAAAGATATAAGCTTTGTCAGAACCAATTTCATCCTATTAGTTAGGACTTTAGAAATGATCTTGTAGGTCACAATACTTAAACTTCTTATCATATTCGCATTTTTCCTTTTGTTCACAAAGGCATGGAAACATTTGGTGTTCCTCTCTCCTTGAACCTTCCATTTAATCTTTGCTCTTTGTTCCCAGAAGCTGTGCTCACAATCACAAAAAAAAAAAAAAAAAAAAAAAAATCTAACTCATTTCTTTCCATTCCAATTTCTGTAATTAGGTCCCCGGGAAGAAAAGTGACATAGAAATTTTTTATGATAAGCAAGAAAAGTATTTTCACGCCAACGTTTGAAACAGCTTGATTATTTTTTCATATTAGAAATAATTAAGTTTCTGGAAGGAGAATGGAGTGTCGAAGGAGAAGATATTTGGGAAAATTTCATTAAACGACCACAGGACTGATTTATTTCAGTCAAGGATTAAAATATTCAGAAATTTTATTACAGGACTAAGGACCAAAATGAAATTAAATTTTATAGGTAAAAAGATAATAATATTTTTTACTTTATTTTTTTTTTGAAAAAGGTTGGACCGTTAATGGAGCATTGGTGATCGGTCCTTTGATCTTTTAACGAAATTTTCCCAAGATATTTTGTAATCAGGGTTGGTTTGATGATGCGATACAGTGAGTAGAAATTAGAAAAGTCAATATGGTATACATCATCCTGTCTGGTGTGGTGTATATAAGGAATAATTTGGTAGTTGGGGTGCTTCAGAGGGAAGGTAACTCATATGAATGGCCTTGCAGAGTGTGGGCCATTCACTTGAGACTCACATTTGATTTCTTTGATACAGCAATACAGAATTGCAAGGAGAGAGAAACACATAAATAGGTGGGACTTGCATGAGTTGTGATGAGTTCCATTTTACTTTGATTTTCTCCTCTTACTGCAGCGTATCATCATTGCGCTATAGATTTAGAATTTGAATTGGTTCAAAATATAAGTTACTTTCAACTATCTCATTTAAATAATTGAACTAAGAAAAAATGGTTGACTCGTTAAATCTATTTTAATTTTTTTCTTCTAAATTTAACTATATTAAATGAGGTTTTAGAGAGTTAAATAAGAAATTGGATAAGCATTAAGAAAAAAAAAAGAGGTTTCGGACAGGAGAAAAATACAAGGAATCACTTTTAAATATTAGTTATGAGGGTAAAATTCGTAAATAATTAGTATGCATAACAATGGAAAGTAATGCAATTATTTTGACAAGTTTAATGGGATAACATACTATCAACTTTATTTCTTAGTTCTTGCAATAAGTTGAATTATATTTTGGATAAGAAGAATTGTAAATTATACACCAAAATGTTATTGCTAATATTTCCATGTTTTTTATTTTATGGGGAGAATACCACTTAGACCCCAAAAGATGAATTTATGCCAAAGAACCTTGACTCACATGACATCTACTTCTCCCTGTCCCACGTTCAAATCTGTGCAAGTATGTGTTTTTGTGTGGGCTAATATAATGTGTGTGCTCATCATTTGATCTTATAAAAAAAAAAGATGAATTTAATGATAAATGGTTATAATTTTTTTTTTTCTAAAAAGAGTTGTAAATGTTGATCCGGACATTCTTGTAAAATCACCATTGTAAATCAAACATTTAAATATTACGTGACAATAATTTCAAACTTTGAATAACATATTTGTAACTTAATTTTTAGCAATTAAATTAAATGTTTGATACCTACCTATCATCTTCCCTGGTCTAATCTCAATTTTTATTTGAATTCGGTGGATAGTCTTCTTGGAAGTTTGCGTCATGAATGGAAAATGTGTTTGGAAACATGTGACTCTGACACTGATGGGTTTGGCCTTAATGTTTATTTTTGTTTGACCTCTAAAGCCCTAATGTGTCTAAATTATTAAATTTATGTACTCATGAGTGACACAAGAGTATGATAAGGTTATTTCATCATGTTCACATTCATGTTTTATTCTTAATATTTACTGAATATATTACCTCAATCCTTACCACAAAATATACGTAACTAATTTAAATAAATTAAAGGATTAGTTATTTATTAAAAATATGTGTTGGTTTTCTTAAAATATTTAGGATATAAAAAAGTTTAGATCCCGCGTTGCCAATGGTAATAATTGGTTTAAAAAACAGTGAGGGAAGGCAAGGCTTTGAATATGAAGGCGCAATGTAGGACATATGGCGCCCTTTTATTTTAGGAAATTGAAAGGTTGGCCCTAACCATCATTACAAGATTTTTTCCCTCTTTACTTTTGAGGTTGTAACCAATAAAGTCAGGGGAATCCAATAATTTTATCCAAATTGTACCCTGCTCCTTTCTTCACATCCTCAGTGGTTCCTTTACATGTATAGTTGGTGATGTTTTAGATATTTATATTTTCCCATATCAAGAGGTCGTGTGTCCAGGTAAAAAAAAAAAAAAAAATTTGGAATGGCTTTGGGATAAATATCTTCGGTCGAAATAGAGTTAATTAAAGTTGAAGCATCTTTTTTTTTATATTTGACTTTTCTTTATATTTGAATCTTATGAAACTAACTTTTTAATGTATCATTCAAGTAAGTTTCAATCAAAATAGATATCTTTTTATCAGAAATTATTTAAATATAAATCACATTTCACTAATTAATTTTTTTTGTATGCACATATATCATCCTATTTTATTAGAGGTAATCATATCCAATGCGCTGTCATGCATTTGAACACTTCTACTACCGAGGGTTGGATATGTCATAACCATATGGGTTAAAGGGCTATGTTGCTTCAAAAGTTGTCACGGAAGGGTAATTTTGCCCTATAATTGAAGTATTTCGGAGGGTAATTTTGTCTAAGAAGTGTCAAATTTGGAGCAATTTTTTCCTTGCTGTTATTCTAATTAAGTTTGATCGTTAGTTGATCAAATATGCTAAGTTGATTGTCTATATGTTGTCCACGTCATTTTGTTTTGGTTATAGGTGTAAATTTGCTCCAAAAGTTTTCACTAAAGAGCAATGTTATCCTAAAAATTTATAAGTCATAGCAATTTCACCCTGATTGTTATTCATATTAAATTTACCCGTTAGTTCACCAAATATACTTATTTGATAAATCTATGTGTCATCCATTTCACTTTTGTTCAAAATTAGATGTAAAAATAAGTAATTTTTTAAATGCATCCCATATGAAGGATTAGAGATAATCAAAGTGGTGAAAAACATCTTATGCGGTGAAGAGAAAATCAAAGAGGAACTTGCTTATCTCATCTTCGTTGGGGTATAGGGGCAGAAAGTTTTTGATGCCTTGTTTTTGGCAATCTTTTTTAGTGTGTTATGCATCTAGTGTCAAACCCCTTAACCTTTCGATATGCACAGGGTGTTAAAGGCATAGTTCCACATACATACAAAAATAATACAAATATACTAATAAAAAGTACTTGTTTACATATAAGAGTCTCCCCGTAGGATTTGAAAATATATACAAATTGTCCAAAATATTAAAATCAAACTAATATAACCAAACAGCTCCTATCTCGGGATCTGCACACCTCAATTACCTGTAGTCGCTGTTTTGCCTTTGGAGCCACTAGCTTCTGCTGGAATATTTATTTATTTGAAAAAGAGTGAGATTCAAAGAATCTTAGTAGTAACATACAATCAATCATACATAATGCCAAAATTAAATATGTAATGCACTATCTAATGTAAAATGAAAAAGCCATACTATATCGTGTGTGTGTGTGTACATAATGTTTAGGGCCAAATTCTATTTGGATTCCCTACTTATCTGTACACCTCAGCTGAGTCCCAGACTATAGTTAGGTAATATGCCCCAGGTACCATGTTCATGTCACAAAACATAGCAACATACAGCATATAAATGATCACATAGTATATGAGGGATAGAGTTACTACCTTGTGTCCCTTTTTGTAACACAAAACAAATCCTAATTTGGTTCGGCTTAATAGACTGGTTCTAAAAATTCAAATGTATAAGAATTAGGTTAATACCCATTCATGTACCACTTTATAGTCTTCCAAAGTGTTTTTGTTTGTTATATCAGTCCAAAGCTGAAAAATTACCAAAATGCTTCTAGGGACTCGGTCTAAGCCCCTTTTTACTCGATCCGACCTTACTTTTCCAGAAATTTTGACCCAGATTATTCTTACATAGTTTTATGTGTATAATCCATTTTTAACCTCGGTTTTCATAAAATCGCTATTAAATGACAGTTTTACCCTTGACAGCCCCTATTTAGGGTTTTAGGGGTATTTTCGTAATTTCACTTTATAAGGCTTTTTCTGAAAAAGTGTTCAACATCAACCTTACACAATTTTCTCTGCTGAGAACAATGGAATCATCAAATTAATGAAATTCTAGCTCCTACTCCTCTGAACATCCTTGGTTGAAACATAGAAGGGAAAAAGGGAAAAATGCAACTTTGTGTTTCAACACATAAAACTTACTCCTTTTCACTCCTAATCCTTTATTAAACCCTTTAAACACATACTAAATAAGATTTGAGGAAATTTGGGCAGCATAACCCCTTAGGGTTTTTATGTCCCAAATTTTCAAATTCATCAAACAATCCACAAATCAAATAAAAAATCACAACAACAACATCAATACACCAAGGATTTGAGATTTTTGAAGTTACCTTTTGATTCTTGGTGTTTCTCTCTCTAAGGCATCTCCTTCCTCTATCCTCAACCTTGAAGATTAGCTTGCTAAGCCATGATTTTCATGAAGAATAAGAGATTAGAGAAGAGATTACACAAGTTTGGAAGCTTAACACTTGAAATTACAAAGCCTTACCTTGGATTTTCTCCTCCTTCTCTCGAGTTTTTTTAAGCCTTCTCTGTGTGTGTGTGTGTGGGTGCGCGCGCGCGCGCACGTTCTTGGTCGTGCAAATGAGAAGGAAAAAGATGAAGGCTAATGCTAAAATATCTTCATCTTTCCTTATTTAATAAATGGTCACATAATTCATTTATGACATAAGCCTTTGTACTTGCCTTTATCCCTCCATAACTTATGTCATAAACTCCTATTGAAATCGAACCATTTTCTTTCCCTCTCCTTGGCCCATGAAAGACGCCACTTAGGGTCCTTTTACACCAAGTTGGGCTTCATGTAATTGCCTTGGTCAATTGTGTAACTAATTATTATTTCATTGCTAATAACACATGTGCTCATATCTTAGTAATTCTTATTTAATTACTTGGCTCAAAAGAAGACACTTGGCATATCATAATCCAAATAATTATTTCCCCCCCTATTTTCCTTATACTAGGAGAAATTAACAAGGAATAGGAAAATAAAAATTGTTCCAACGTTTTCCACAATCTCCTTAATTAATTTATGCACAAGTTCCACCTTGACTTTTCAACCTTGGTTTATTTGACAAAAAATATTCTAAATATATATTCATCCTTTATTTTCCTTAATTAACTGAAATTAACTTCAATTAATTGGAAAATAATTAATCTTGTACTTTGTTGGCAAATTTATGATTTTACCATTACATTTTTGGATTTAATTCTTTTTCTTCATCCATGGCCAAAATTAATCTTAATATTGGGCCAAATGTTATGCTTTACTATTCCTCCATTTTAGGCTTTTTAGACAACCCAAAAATAAATTTTATAACTTGTTCTAGCCCAATTCTCATAAAAATAAAAAGTTACTAACTTTATAAATTTCAAGTTCATGAATATTCACTATTTCATTTCATTGAATATTTCAAATAATTACAATGTATATTGGTGAATAAAATTTGGGGTGTTACATTTAGTGATTGAATTTTTTTCTTCATTATTCTCTGGTGAATGTGAGCTCCTCCTCCATATATAACTTCTTTTTCTTCAATGTTATTCACATTGCAGTTCAATATATTCAGTCAACTAACAGTCAAACTTAACCTAGATAACTGTTAGGGAAAAATTGCTATGATTTGGAAACTTTCGGAGCCAAATTTATACCTTAACGACCAAACCTAATTAGTTAGGTTAGCTCAATATATTTGGTAACTTAACAATTAAAATTAATTATGATAATGACCAAGGCAAAACTGCTCTAAATTTGACACTTTTTAGGGCAAAATTGTCTTTCGAAAAACTTTCGGGACAAAATTGCGCCTCTATGATAACTTTCGGGGAAAAATAACCCGTTAACCCTATCTATATTGGTTACACTAATTTAGTTTTATCCAGATTTAGTTTGCAAAAAGTCAATTGGCATAAAAATGATTTTTATAAATGTTAATCCAAACAAACCCAAATCTGTGATGAAGTTTTAGACGATATTTATTATAATATTTATACATCTTGCTAATATTGTATTGATTATAATTTTATTTGGAAAATTAAGCTCTTTTAAAATGCACAATTGGATATTGAAATGAAGATTGGATATGATAGTTTATGAAACCCTTATATAAGGTCATTTTGTTCACTACAAAGTGCAAACTGAACATGGAAATGCAAGATAAGGCATAACTTTTGTTATTATTTATAATACATATAGTAAGTGGAAAGTATATTGAAAATTTAACATTATATTTTAGAGAATTTTATGCTTCGAAATTTAGATGATGGCAGTGGATCAATATGCATCGTTCAACTAATTAAGAAGATGCACTTGAAAAACATTCAAAATAGTCACTTGAGAAATTAGTTTACTTCCCTGAGATATGATTTAATAATAGAGTGGAAGAAAAGATGATTTAACATTCCCACGCGCAAAGACAGAACTCTTGCTATAGTAGCGTGCTCTCGTGCTTTGAGACAGAAATTGAGTTTTTGACCGTTGCATTGGCAACGGTCTCCGGCTCCGTCGAGCTTCTCTTTTTCTGTCGATCTGCTCTCTTTCTATATAGATCTGTCCATTCCGTGCTGCTGATCTAGCTCTCTGAATCGGCTGCTTTTGTTCTGTCCATGGATTCACTCTGTTTCTGATTTTCTTAGTCGACTGAGCTGAGTCCATGGGTATGTTGCCGGAATTGGGAGAGGAGATCATTTTGAGTAAATGTCTGTGAGTATGTCGTTCGTTCTGCAACTATAGTTTTTTCCAGATCTTGTCGTTCTTCTGCGTTTCCATGGTTGTTAACTTCGGTATACTGTGATCGTCTCTTGCGGTGGTCTCTGGTAATCTGCAAGGGAGCACCTTTAATTCCTTAGATCTACCTAGTTCGTCATTGGTCATTGTCCTGTATTGTTCATGGGGTTGGCCGTCGGTGAGGTATATTTTAAGTACAAGTAGTTTTTGTGCGCGCGCGTGGGTTTTTTTGTTGTTTGTTTGTTTTTTTTTCCGCAGGATTGAATATTTTTCGTTTGGACAGCTTTAGAGCTGCTAGACATGATTGAACATGAGAGAGAACGTAGTCCTGAGAGAATGGTTTCAGAGCTAATGATGAAGAAGAGTCATGCCTTGGAGCGTTCTACAAAGAAAATTTGAGATGATAATGAAGAATTCACAGGTAAGCAATCATTAGCTCCACGGGTGGAGGACTGGATGAGTAATGAGGATATTGAAAAGGAAACCGTTATACCGGAAACACCAAAAAGGTCATACAAGGAGGCATGTGTCGAAGATCAGACAAGAGAGGAATGTTCAGATAAAGAAGAAGAATGGTGGAAAGGGGACGGATGGAAGTCCAGAATTGAGGTCGAGATAACGAAGAAGGGTCCTAATATCATTGTGTCTCCGGAGTTTAGAAGGAAGCTAGCACGGAAATGGTCAACGTCATTGTTTGTTAGATTACTTGGCAGGATGGTGAGGGAGGATCAATTGGGTCAAAAATTGCAACAATTATGGGGACGTAGAGGGCAGGTTGAAACTATTGAGATAGGGTCCGGGTATTTTCTGGTTCGTATGAACAATGAAGAGGACTATGATTTTGCGTTAACAGGAGGCCCTTGGTTATACATGGATCATTATCTAGTAGTGCAGCCGTGGAAGTCAGAGTTTGATCCAGATTCTGGTGAGGTTTCCAAAATTGCAGCATGCGTAAGAATTCCTAAATTCCCAGTTGATTTCTATGATAAGGGTATTTTACATGTGGTGGGTAACCAGATAGGAAGGGTTCTAAAAGTGGATACAAATACTCTTAGGCAGACCAAAGGGCGCTTTGCCCGTATATGTGTTGAGGTTGATTTGAATGCACCTTTGCTTCCATCCTTGATGATTAATGGGAAAGAAAAGAAGATTGTTTATGAGGGTTTGCATTTAATTTGTTTCTCATGCGGGACCATGCACGGATAGCACGTCGACTTCTACATCTATAACACCATCGCCCATATCATCTGAAATAACTGCTAAAATGTATGGGGAGTGGATGGTAGCGCCACGTCAGAGAAGGGGGCAATGGAACTCGAATGCAAGGAATGGCAATTATAGTCGTGAACATAGGCGTGATTTAAATTCTCGAAATATGGGAGGAGGATCTCGCTTTGAGGCTCTAAATGTTGAAGACATGGCAATTATTGATGGCATGGCGGAGCTGGTGATAACGCATATCAGGGGAAGATTCGTGTGAGTTCAAAAACTGAAGAGAGGTCGCATGATACTAAAGGTCAAAATGGTCATCTACCTGTATCAAATAAAGGGAGCAAGGGTAATAATAGATCGGATATTGCAAATGTAAGAAAGAAGGAGTTGAATGGTGAAGTTGTGAATAGTGTTGGGCATTTTAATAAGTTAACTCAAATACGTGGAAGCCAAATAGCTAAGAAGAAAGGGTTTGAGGAGGGACCTTCACAGGAAATATTGAGTACGGGGAAAACAAAAGAAGATGGAACATCTGGTAATTTAAGTGGGGAAGTGGGGTCAGGCAGAAAGAAGAATGTTATGAAATTACAATCCAAGTCCCCCACTATTCGTCTAGAAGCCTCCAACCCTATTGATCCAGGTGTAGAAGGAGGAGAGACTTTTGTACCTCGGGTTAGTCCACTTGGAGGTGTTGATGACGTGGTGATGCATGGGATTGAGGATATACAAAAGGGACATATGTCTCAATGATGTCTGGTTTGTATATGTTCTCCTATTCTTTTATTAAGTTTTTAATGATTATTATGACTTGGAATACTCGGGGTGCCGGTGGTGCCTCCTTTCGAAGGTTACTTAGTGATGTTGTTGCTAGACATGGAGTTAATTTATTTGTGCTGTTGGAACCTAGACAGCCAGGGTTAAAAGCTAAGCTTATTGCTAGGAAGTTGGGTTGGACAAATATGCATGTGGTTGAAGCTCGTGGTTTTAGTGGAGGTATGTGGTTGTTCTGGAATTCTAAATTAAATTTCTCTGTTACTTCTTCAGGGGATCAATTTATTCATGGGGTGGTTAATAAAGGTACTAGTGAGGAGTGGTCAATAACTGTTGTGTATGGGCACCCAAATATGGTTATTATACGTCAACTGTGGCAGTCTCTTGAGGGTATTAGGCAATTGACTATTGGAGGCTGGGTTGTGATTGGTGATTTTAATGCTGTCTCTAATCCCGAGGAACGTTGGAGTAAGAATCACAGGACAACTATTGGTATTGATAGGTTATTTCAGAATTGGCTTCTGAGTAGCGAGAAGCTTCAAAGGTTGGTAATCAGTGAATTGCCTAGAGAGGTTGCTGAATGGAGAGTAGCTGATTGTATCACTTCATCAGGACAGTGGGATATGAGTAAGTTTAATCACCTACTGCCAAGCCATGTATGTACAGCTATTTCACGCGTTAAAGTCAATCATCTAAATGGGGAGGATTTTCTGGTATGGAGATGGTCTTCAGATGGATTTTTCTCCATTAGATCAGCTTACAAATATCTAGTATGCACCCCTCAATCTCACAGTATTAATTGGAGAAGATGTGTTTGGAAATTGAAAGTCCCTCAAAGGTATCGTATTTTCTTGTGGTTGTGCTTTCATGGTCGTCTAATGACAAACATGATGTGTTACCGGCGAGGTAGCCATCCCACGGGTACTTGTGATATATGCCATAACTCACGCGAGTCTCTACTACACGTTTTGCGGGATTGTCCATTCACTTCTGAATTATGGAAAGAATTCTTACCGCCTGATTGGCGTGATAAATTTTTTGGCATGCTTGAGAGAAATGACTGGCTTACATGGTGTACGGGAAGAAAAGATGTAATACAAGGATTCAAGTTTTGTCTTTGGTTTACGGTTTTATGCCGGCATATCTGATTGGCTTGTAATGATAGATATTTTAACAATAACACTTGGAGTAGACAGGCCATATTGGCTCGTGCTCGTGTCTGCTTAACATGGGGTAATACAAGCTTGCTTCAAGATAAAGAGTGCAGAAATGAATCAACAATAGTGGCAGCCACCACCATTTGGGTGGGTGAAGATTAATACCGATGGTTCTAGGAATGACAACTTAGGCACTTGCACGTGTGGAGGTGTGTTGAGAGATCACAATGGTGAATTTTTGATAGGGTTTATGTATCAGATCGGGTGAGGAACAATAGTATCTGCAGAAGCATGGGGTGTTTTGTGGGGACTTAAAGTCGCATGGGATAGAGGTTACAGACAAATCATGATTGAGTCTGATTGTAGTGAAGTGATGGATCTAATTCAGGGAAAGGTAGCTCAGGAACACCTTGATTGTAGGCTGATTGAGGAGGTTTAAACGTTGCTGGATAGAGATTGGGAAGTGGAAATTTCACATTGCACTCGGGATGTTAACACAGTTGCAGACTCTGGCTAAAGAAGCTTGGAAGATGGCGATTGATCTTCATATCATATATTCGCCCCCTGATGCTATTACAACCTTGTTATTTAATGATGTAACTAGGATGAGATTTCATGTTGATTCAGGAGGATAGCTTCTGATGTGTTTGTAGATTATCTTTTACTATCAAAAAAAGAAAAAAATAATAATAGAGTGTTGTCGTCACCAAGGGAATGATAATGCTATTGTCATCATGGGGAATAATTATAATGTTCTACTCTTTTTCCCCTTAACCAAAATTTATTTAACTGAGTTTCTTATTGAAGTTTGAAGCAAAGCAACTTCAATATATATTGTGTACCCTTTTTTTTCATTATATTTTTGTTCCATTGAGTTTTTCTTAATAAGGTTTAAATGAGGTATAATATTTATTTTTCAACATTTAAAAAGAGAGTGATAAAGCTTTAATGATGAATATGAATTTTGGTATTCTAATATAATGTAATTTTCCTAGAAAATTCTTATAAATAGCATATAAACTAAGCTCATGATTTTAAGGAGAATTTTTATTTCTTCTACTACATAAAAGTTTCACAGATACAAAATATATGAGGAAAATAATAACAATCCTCTGAAATATGCTCCAAATAATTTCAGTGAAATGTATGTAACATTCCACAATTCAAGATTGATCATCACAAGATGTGACAAGAGATTTGTCCCGAGAAAAATAAGACACACAAAAACTGAGCATGGATGGTGTATTTTTTTTTATATTGTATGAAATTTGAGAAATAAGTCACACTATTTCATGACATGTGAATAGTAAATAGTATGACTTTTTTTTTTTTGGGAGAATTGCTGAAAAATACTTTGGACGCAAATTAATTGCTGATTGCTACCAAGCGTGCAAGGGATCTTTCGTGTGTGCAGGCGATTTTTCGTTTTGTGCAAATCATCTTCCGTGTGTGCAAAAGTCTTCCGTATAAATGTGCAAGCAATCTTCCGTTATGTGCAATGGTAGCATTCAGCAATTAATTTGCCAAAAAGGTATTTGTCAGCAATTCTCCCTTTTTTTTTCAGGTTTTATTATGTATAATGATATATTATTGATTAATGAAATCAATCTCTAAGGAAATGCCAAGGTCCTGTTCCTGTTCCCATCCTGCAATATTGAAACATAACATTTTAATTAAACTAGAAAAATATTTTGTTATTAAAGTTATTATAGTGTCCACAAAGAAAACAAACAAGTAATTGAGATCTTCTTGTTTTCCTTGAGATTTATGGTAAACCCATAAAAAATTACATTTTTAACTAAAAATTAAATTATATGTACGTCATGACTATTATTTCAATTTGGGCTAGACATATGAATGTTGATCTTCGGAGTAAAATATGCAAAATACTCTGTGTGTGTGTGTGTGTTCTCTTATTTAAATATTTTGAAATTACATAGACATATTTTCTTTTAATTTTAGTTCAATTTTCAAAATCTACACTAACTTTCCCTAAAAACAGACGGAATATTGTGAGAACAACTTCTTGATGTCATAAAGATTCTTTGTTCAATCTTCAAGATATGTTTTATCTATATTTTAAAATATACATTTCCAAAAATAAAAGTAATAATTTCCAAAATATTTTAAAAAGTATATTTTCAGTCATTTAATATTAACATCATTAGTTTCATCGAACGGAAAATGCTGACTTATCAAAGATATATTATTTTAATCATGATTTGGCAGCCACATCAACTCACATTTTTATCAAATAATAATAAAAAATTCTTAATTTTTAATCAACGAAAACCCTCCTCGACCAACAACCTACTTTCTCCATGACCGACAATAGATCAGCTCAAAACAATTCATTAATCATTACTACTTTGGAATCATAATTTCTGAGACAGTGGGATGCGAGTATTAGAAAGAAAAATCTTTGCTTTGGACCAGATTAGAAGAGATCATAGAAAAGGAAGTTATTTGCTTAAACCCATATACAAGTGCGAATGAAGCATCCAACTTAGGCCTCGGAATTTAAAAAAAAAGGAAGGAGAAGAAACAGATTACTCGATCACAAATCCAAACCTAGTTCCGTTGAAGAAACTTGGCTCTTGCTGTGAAAGATTTTTCATGGAGGAAGGTATTGAAAGATTCACAGTGGAAGCGTTCGCCATGGAAGAGGGTTTCCGATCAGAAATGGGTAGCATGTGAAAAAGTTGATTAAAAAAATGAGAGTTTATTTTGTCATTATTATTTTAATTAAAATATGAATTTGTTAAAAATTTGAGTTGACAGGGCAGCCAGGATTAAACTAATGTGACTTTGATGAATTGGCATTTTTTGTTAGAAGACATTTTTTGTTAGAAGAAACTAATTGTGTTAATATTGAAGGACCAGAGATGCAATTTTTAAATATAAAGGACTAAAATAAAACTTGATGCAAATATAAAAGACTAAATGTATACTTTAACCAACTAGTTAATTAAGGATCCCCTCCGAAAAAAAAAAACGAGATGTCCTATATTTCGAATATGAGGGAGTGGTGGTATAATATATTTGTAGAGAATGAGACTAACCTATCTTTAGTTCAATGGAAAGAAGGGGAAAGGAGAGATTTTGATGATCCCTTTTTTGTTACTCCCTCCAGTCCTTAATATAAGACATATTTGGGGAGTTGTGTTTGATTCTAAATATAATATATAGTTTTTATATTTATCAATCTTTTCCTAATTTATCATATTGATGATAGCTCTCTCAACAATAATCAAGGAAGAGAGAGAATGAAAGAATTAAGGAAGATGATCAAGGTGTTTTAGAAAATGTATATCATTTTAACTAACTTAAACAACTTCCTTAATCTAATTAAATTAGGTAATTATGTCTTATATTAAGGACTGGATGGAGTATATTTTAAAGGCGAGGGAAGTGATTTTAGTAATTTTTATTAATAATGGAGCATAATATAGCTCTGGTCATTCCCTCTTCAAGAATTTGGTTTAGAAGGAAACAAGGTTAAAATGAACCTTTCTCTATGACCAAACATATGGGTAAGGATCAATAAATGTTGGTTTTAGTGGAAGGGGTTTTAACCATTTAAACACAAGATCTTAAATTTAATTCTGTATGCATGTATAAAATGCATGTAAAAGAGTTTTTCCAATTAGGTCCACAATGCTCGGATCTGACCCAATCACACAACCTTATTGAAAGTAAAAAACAGAGTTAAAGAATCCGGGAAAAAAAGAATACCTCCAGATTCCAGCAAGCATGCGAAGAGCCATATATATAGTCAAAGCAATCCAGATGCCAATAAACCCTTTCATTTTATAAAGCACCAATTCGATTCCAACGCTTAGTATTGAAACCAATACCTGAACATTATTAATTATATATGTTCACATATCATCACAACAACAAACAATTAACTCCATGTTAATATAAATTTAATATATAAATTTAAACTTGCCAAGGAAAGTGCTGCATATGTAAAATCAGACGCTCCATAGTTGAGTCCGTCAAACACAAAGGATAATGCATTGATTGGTTGTGTTGCTGCTACAAACTGTTCCATTCATCAGTTCAAAACGCAACTTTTCATTAGTTCACAATCATCACACACACACAAGCAATAAAAACTTCATGTTGGTAAGGTATTAGGTATTAGGTATTAGGTATTAGGTAGCTTTAATAAAGAGTATATGACTTGATCAATATGGTCGTTGAATTGAATGGTCAGTGATTCAAATATATATACTTTAAACAGTGCTTTAACTTTGAATCTTGCAGATGAAATTTTTTTATATATAGCCAATGTTTTGACTCGACTAAGGAATTGAGATCAGTTGGCCGTGTAGGTTATAAGAGTTAGATAATTATTCTGCGGATATCAATAAAATTAATTAAGTTAATTATTTGGAATAAATATTAGTTGGTTTCCCTAAAATATCCTTTGTAATCATGAGTATTGTAACTATCTCTTGATGGAAATTCTTATACTATATGCAGTCAGCAAGGATGCTTTGAGGAAAAAATTATAAATTTAGGAGATAAAGTAAATTGATATATTATATTTAGAACTAAAATAAACCCTCTATCTAACTTCTGTATTTAAGATCAGACATAGCAATTTGTTTTTTTTAAAAAATCAAGAGCAGAACTTAGTTTGTGTGGCGCTACCAGGTGGAACAATACCTCTATACACTGCTGTAAATTACTTCCTCTGGTCGCTAACATAGGAGTTAGATAATTGAGAAAATTAATTAAGTTAATTATTTGTAGAAAATGTGTGTTGGTTGCTGTAAAATAATATATTTAATTATTTTTATTAGAACTACCCTTTAATGGAAGCCCTCTTGATATGTGAAATCAATAGGATAGTTGGAGAAAAAAATTATAAATTTAGAAGACAAAATAGATTGATCAAGGTATTATGTTTAGTAGCAAAGTAAGCTTGTTAACTGACTCTTACATTAGGAATCAAATACTAAATTTAAACGATCAAATTTTTTGTTGTTGTAAATTTAATATATATATATATATAGATTAATTTGAAAAGAAACATCATACAGAAAGGTAAAAACAAAAAAATAAAAAATAAAATAAAAACATACAGGAAAGCCCATTTTGATAAGGTGGAGAACACTTGGGGTTTTGGAGAAGATGGTGGCTCCAAAGCCCAACCCAAAGCCAACAATAAGAGATAGCCCTATTCCCATCACAGAAGTTATCTGCATATACATATTATTAAACCAGAATTAATTAATAATTAAATATATATTTGTACGTGCATTAAATCAAGGTTTTATTTTTTTTTAAAAAAAAGAGCTTTTAGAACTCTTAAAAACCATTAAAACAATTTTGCGACCTACCTGAAGTATCCTTACAGCTGATGCTTTGGCCTTGGCATAGTTTTTTTCAGCAAATGAACATGCCAAAACCGTCTGTCACCCACCAAAAAGTCATCAAATCAGTGAATCACTAAATCATTTTATTTTTGTTTCACAAAGTATTTGATATTTAGCTTATGAGAAAAAAAAAGAACCTCTAAAAGTAAAAATATTTTTACCAATTTTAGATTTTTTTTTTTTGGGAAAATTTGATGAAAAATCCCCTATTGAAAAATTTATCCTCAAAGGTATCTAAGGACCTAAGTCATTGGATGCATGCCATTTATGTTCAGTGGATACAACTCTTTTTTAGCTATGTACAATATATTTCTAGCTATGCGTACATATCATCCGTTTTGCTCACAGTTGAAAGAGAGTTATATCCGCTAAAGATTGGTGGCACCTAGGTCTATAAAGAATTGTAAGGTTGTACAATATTGATTTTTTAGATTTTTTTTTTTGGGAAAATTACTAACAAAACTCTTGTTGCATAAAGAATTGTAAGGTTGTACATCGATGCATTGACTTTTTTTAGATTTTTTGGGAAAATTATTAACAAATCTCTTGTTGCATAAAATTTATCATCTAGAGGTACTTAAGAATCCAAGTTTTTAAGCAAGTGCAACTCTTCTTCAATTGTGTACACAGACATAGTTGAAGAAAAGTTTCACCTATTAATGATAGTTTACACCTGAGTCCATAAATAAATATCAATATTGACGTGTCGAAGCGTGGGTGATTCATTCACCTGAATAGCAACAGCTAAACCATCAGACAAAAGGGAAGAAGTGATCCAAACTTGTTGGCATGTTTGGTGGGCAGCCATAGTAATTGGACCCAACCTTGTTGCTAATGATGCTGCAAATGTCACCACAAATGTTACTGCCACCACTCTTGCCATCAACAACCCTCCTGCCACATTATATATATAGTATATATATAAAAAAATAAATCCATTCATTCAATCAACATTATAATTTTATTTTATAAAAAAGATTTGATCTGCATGCACAGTAACAATATAAGCGTTATTCTATCAGGTCTGATCGGGTTGCATGATGTCATATACTCTATTAACAACCAAATTTTTGAATAAATTTAGTCAAAGCCACATTCTTTAGTTTTCCTCTACTTCTTTTCAGAGGGATTCATACTACTGTTTGATTAGTTCTCTTCATCATGCCTCGAACTCCTCTTGACATGTATATAACAAGAGAAAAAAAATTGATGTAAGGTTCTCACCGTTTCTAAGAAAGCGAAAAATTTGCAAATCCTTAATAGTAGGAGGTGAGAGGTCAACTTTTCTCATTAACAACACCAAGAGAGCCAAAGCCATCAAGTACCTGAATGAAAAAAAATATCACCAAACAATATATAAATTAATTAGTGGAGCAATTATAATTATTCTTTGATAATAATAGAAATTATATAGAAGAGTGATTAAATAAGACTTACTGTGAGATGACGTGAGCCATGGCTGCACCTTGAAGGCCAAACTTGAAGTGGAATATAAGTATTGGATCTAATGCCACATTCAGTGAATATCCGCTAACTAAAAATAATCAAATCAACAATATGAACCAAATTGAATCAGTTTAATATTATATATTCTTAACTCAACTATTTTTTGACTAATAATAAAAAATATAATTAAATTAAAAATACAACAAGTTATTAGTAAAAAAAAGGAGAAAACACACACACATATATACCAATAACATATAAGGGAGTTGTAGTGTCCTTGAAGCCTCGGAAGATTCCTTGCATAGACAAAGCTAGAAGAACAGCAGGAGAACCCAGTGCTCTCAGTTTCAAGAACTTTTGTGCAAGAATCAGCATGCCAGAATCCTAATAATTAACATAATACAAATCATTATACATGATAAAAACCCATAACAAGTGATACTACTATATACTACATCGGGTCCTTGATACCAAAACTAGTTGATTAATTTGGAGAGACTGAGAAAGCTAAATAGTAGAGCAAAATGATAATATAACTACTCATTTTCGCTTCTGTTATTGAGTAAACAGTAGTGGTAACTACATAAGTTGTCTGCTGCATAAAAGTCAGACGCCGTAAATAAGGTTATCACTCTCCCGCTTCTGTTATAGATAGAACAGACGTTGTAAGAGATCTTATGGCGTCCATTTTCCAAAAGACAGACACCATAGGTGATGTGGAATTTATTTAAAAAAATTATTGTACGCTTACGGTGTTTTGTCCATTATGGACCATACACCATAAGTTATTTTTAATTTATCAGACTTATAAATTGATATGTAATAATCTAATGATATACATAAGTATTTTAGAGAGATCAATTGATATAAGCTATAATTAAGTATTTTATTTAATTTCCTTAATCTCATCAAATTAGTCAACCAACTCTTATATTAAGGACTAAAGGTAGAGTATTATTCAAAAGCCATGTACAGTTGGACTTTCTTTTGATATTTTGTTTTAATAACACACTTACTGGTTTGGCACCCATAAGAAGTAAAAGAGGTTTAGCAGCAAATATAAGGAGTGACGCTTGGATGAGGCCAAGAATTGTCCCAAATATTAGTGCTGTTGATGCTGAAGCTATTTGTTTCTTCTTTTTCTCCTTCGTGTTACTCTGATTCTTACGACTACTTGCATCCGAGGAAGAAGAAGACTTGGACGTGTTTGTGTTGATATCTGATAATTCAGCAAATAAAGTTAGTTATAAAAACTTCACTGATCATATATTATATATATTTTCACATGGTACAGGAGGAGTCTTACTCTTATTATCACTATTCTTCTCCACAGTGTCACTCTCTTGATGATCATCATCACCATTATTGTTGGGTAAAGATTTTTCAATGTCTGAGATTTTCTGAAGAGTGTCTTCTTCTGCCACAAACGAAGTAGTGACACTGACCAGAGGGAAAATGGTGATCCTTGAAGCTTGATTGAACAGTGTTATAGATACTCCTGCTGCAGCAAGTTCCACAGCTCCTATATATTTCAGAATCATCATCATCATCAAACAAGAACACAAGTAGTTAGGTTAGATTCTGGAATATTCTGGGCCTAGAATCATTTGAATACGATGTTTTAAGGTTTTATTATACGTAGGTACGTACCTATATGGCCTATGAAAGCAGTGTCGATGAGAGAAGCAATGGGATCAGCAGCCACAGCCATGGCAGCAGGAACTGCCATTCCTAGTAGTTCCCGACCAATTGAATCCAACTTGAACACTTTCCTACACTCACAATATTATATTGTTCATACTCGCAACAAGTCAATATTACATATCCAAGAGAATATCTATATCATTGTCAATATGTAGCAAGTTTCACTATTCATATATATAAGTTATGAACAGTAGAGCTTATTCTTAGAAATCTATGGAAAACTAAGACTAGTTGAGAATCATAATACTCCCTCCCTCCTCCGTCTTTCCTTGATATTGTGGTTATAATGACCGATTAGCGGACATTAAGGAAGTCAGTTAAGTTAGTTATTTGTAAAAGATGTGGTGGATTGGTTTCCTTAAAATACTCCCTTCATTTGAAAACTACTATTCTTTGATACAAACTCTCAGCCCCTTATAATATGTGTAGTCAATAAGGGCAGTTTTGGAAATGAATTATAAGTTTTTGTGAGAAAATAGATTAAAATCTTACATTTAAGACAAAAAGACCTCGTAACTAACTCCTACGTAAATTTTTGGAAGGAAGTATAATGTAGTGTACCTTGCATCTTCGAAGAAAACAAGAAGAGGCAAGTTGAACCATTTGTTGTTATTGTTGAGGTCTTGCACAGAAGTACTTACATTGATTTTGTTGTTGTCTGCCATGAGATCCAAAACCCTAAGAATGAATGAGAGTTTGCTTACTAATTCTTTCTTCACAGAGTTGCTTTGAGATCTATCAGGTGAAGCTGATAGTACTGCTAAACAATCTGTAGAGTTCGAGCTTTTATATATAGGGCTTAAAGCTGCATGGAGGTTCATGTTCTCTCATGCATGAGATTTAGAAATAATTGAAATGTTATGTAATATTAATTGCACAGAGCAAACCTTTACAAATAAATAAATAAAGGATATAATCCTTTTGAGGCTTAGAAAGTAAAAAGTTTTCGCCTCTTTTAACAACCGTGCTTCCGGGATTTAAACTTATATTCTCCTCCTTACAGTGTGAGGCTGCTTACTGCATCAACTAAAAACTTGTTGGTTACCGTGTTTTAATTAAAACAAACATTATATACTTGTTGAATTAATAGAACAATAGTAATATTACTCTATAATTTTGATAGAGACACTGCAAAAAGACAAGAACTCTTTCCTGTAAACTCATGCATGGTGCATTATGCTTGCGGAAATATGTAATATTACTTTTTATGAACTATTTTATAGGATTTCCAATTGGTTAGAAGCTTTACTATATAATGTCCTGCAGGTCATATTTTTTTTTTGTTTTGAGTATTTTAAAACAATAAAAAAAACACAAATATTGAAATATGATTAATCATATTGAATACATATCAAATATGCATGAATAATTTATTTTACTTTGAAATGCACGAGG
This sequence comes from Inga leiocalycina, assembly GCA_963242795.1. NCBI lineage: Eukaryota > Viridiplantae > Streptophyta > Magnoliopsida > Fabales > Fabaceae > Inga > Inga leiocalycina. The sequence continues at coordinate 10,700,667 of OY725329.1, read as the reverse complement.
AGGGATTATGATATTTCTATATTAAGGACCATTCTTCTAGAAAAACAAAATTCTAAATGGCTGAAAAAGAAGGTCGCATGACAAATGCTTAAAAAAGTTGTAATGCTTTTGACAACTGCGTGGCTGTCTTAATAATAATTTTAAGAGATGTGAAAAAAAAAAGCAAATGCATGTTGACACACAAATCCACACACGCACAACACATGCACACACAATACAAGCACGCACAACACACGCACACACAATACAAGCACGCACAACACACGCCCACATTGGTCATTCAATATTGGTATTGCGTTTCTGAAATTTTAATCAATATTTAATGATTAAACTACTTAAATGAATAAGCCATTGTATCATTAATAGCTTATAACTTGTCCTCTTCGTCATTAGAGAATAGTGACTACAAGGGAGGAGCGAGAGAAGACGCTATTGCTGATATAGAGAGAAGGCTGAGATATGATCGGTGCGAGAGAGGAAGAAAAGAAGCAAAGAAGACGGACGTTTGGGAATGCTAACAGGAAGGGGAAAATTACTCCATTCTTAAACGATTATGTCTATTTGTGCACCCTTTAAAATTTAATGGTGTGAGATGCTTACAACAAAAAAATTTATTATTAAAATTGTACCTTAGCCTAGTAAAAAATTAAGTTTATACAAATCTTTTGTTACCTGATCATAATCAATTTTATCAATCATCTATGTGATAAAAATCTATAACAAGTGATAGTACTATTTACAAGTTATGAACAATGTGACACAATTTTCAATATACTTTGTTTAATCAATGCATGGAAAATATATGTTGCTACAATAATAATATGTTTTATCCTATTATGTGGGTTTGGTTATATGTATCAAATGGTGTTTTTGTGTTCTATTAACAATTAAATCTTTGAATCAATTATTAATCAAAAGGTTCTACTCAATGACTAATTTATTTTAAGTGCTTTCTTCTTCTTCTTCTTTTTTTATTTTCTTTTAGAAGATTCTATAATGTTTCATTTACCTTTCTTACTAGCGCCTCTAATAGCCTTTTTTGTACATATTTGGACTATCTCAAATGATTTTATTTTTTCATTTTTTCTTCAATAGATATCACACCGACTTTCTTATATATATATATGTATGTATATATATGTGTGTGTATATACTCATTACAAATTTTGAACATGTACATACACATTCATTTCAACATCCTTATCATAGCTACTTCCAACTTCATGCTTATGTCATCCTAGGGGTGAAAATATGTTAGACTTTAACTAAGTAGGCCTAAGCCTGGGCCTGAGCTTGTATTTAAGTTTTATTTTAGGCTTGAGTCTGAGCCTTTAAAAGGCTTGATAAGGCCTGAAGCCTATTATTTAAATGCCTACTTAAAATATAGGTCTTTAAATAGACTTAAAGTCTATACATCTAAATTCATATATAATTTATTAAGCCTATTTAAATGCTTACCTTATGTCTTAAAAGTTTAGGTATTCATTCTCATATGAAATAAAAGAGATAGTAAGAGAAAGAAATGAACACATAGTGGCAAAAATTGTCTGAGCAAGTATGAATTAGAAAAATCAATCATTTATTGACTAAGGAGATATATTTTTAAAAATCAACCAAGCACAAGTGGCATGTAAAACTAGATTTTACCTCTTGTTTTTCTTGCAGAAAATTAGACAAACTCCTCATATTGAGATCATTTTCATTTGGGCATCACTAAAATAAACTTACTACAATTATTATATTGCAGCACATGACATAAATCAAGGGAGAGGTAGTGAGCTAGCGTTGTCATCTTGAACAATAAAAAAGAAAAGAAGTAGATGTGATTAATTGATGAATGAAAATGTTAAGCTTATTGATAAATCATGAAATGTGAACTTTAGGGTTAAAACCAAGTTATTAATTTTATAAATAATTTATAAAATTAATTTAGATTAAATTATATATAATTATGCATAGTAATACATTTTTTAAAAAAGAAAAAATTAAATAAGACAGGCCTATAGGCTAGGCTTTATGAATATAGGTTTGACCTATTTACCTAAATAGGTCTGACAATAGGCCTAAGGCTGAGCCTAATCTATTTACTAAATATACTAGGTTAGGCTTAAAGTAGGCCCTTGATAGAAGCCTAGCCTATTTCCAACCCTATGTCATCCCTATAAAACCCTATACATGCAGCAAAGGATGAAAAAATACCATACTTTTGACACCCATAAGAAGTAATAAAGGCTTTGCAGCAAATATAGGGATTGATGCTTGGATGGGGCCAAGAATTGTCCCAAACTTTAATAGTAAAGTTTGTTTTGGGCAGCTCTGCCCTGTACCACTGAACCAATTCCTTTTAACATTATTATTTATTGGTATACTATTTGCATGGATGTTTGAAAAGTGGAAGTGTTAAAAATATATTCTTAAAAAAAAAATTCATTGGTGAATATTATTATACAAAATATAACACCATTTTCAATTAGGAAACATAACGTCATGGATTAAGAAAAACATAAATTACAATTTTTGAAATGACAAAATTTGAAATATTTACGGTTATTTACTTATTTACTTATGAGTGAAAACTAAAAATAATGTATTTTAAATAATTTAAAGTATTAATTATTATTAATTAAAGACATAATATTTTAATAATTAAAAATTACTATGACTCTTTGCTTTTGTCATAACACACTTATTGTACCCTTTTTAAAAAAACTTTGAATTTATAACCCCACACTTCACAAACTTTAAGACTTGGTGTCAGTTAGGCTACAAGACATTAGCAATTATCATGGGTACTTAATAATTAACTTACTTTAATACTTTTTTTTTATATTAGGAGTATTATTATCCAATCAAATACAAATGTCGATTGATTTTTATGACATAATAAAATATCTTTCACCCATTAACCTCATTCTTTCTCATCCCTATTTTAACTACTCCCACTCCCACACCCATAAAATCAACAAATCATTTCACGAAGCAAACAAATTTAGTTAATTATAATTAGCATGGGAAAGGGACGTTAGTGGTACTATTGGGAAGATGGGGCCCATCCGGTACATGTACCTCCAATCAATTGGGGTCTCTTAATTATATTAATTAATTTTATTTTTAAAATTCTCCTCCATCAATACCATCAACATGTATCATTACGGTAGAGGCAATAAATTACGGACATATATTAGATTATTTAGAAATTTTGAATTAAATACACTAAAGCATCATGATGAGACTCGCTTAATTATATTAAATGTCATTTCGTTATTAATAAAATGGACTTCTTTTTGCTCAAAAAATTAAAAGGTCATTTCCATGCAAGCTAATAATAATATCAATAAAAAACCTAGCTTAATGGCTAGTTTGGTTAGATCCCATTACACCCTGCAGTATAGTGTAATACGATGTAATGATAATGCAATACAATATTAATTACACGGCTTGTGTTTGGTTTGATTTTTAAGCAAGGTGCAATGAGTTATTTTTTAAATAATTATTTAAAATTAATATATCATACAAAGTCTATTTTATTCTTAATATAATCTTTGTAGAGAAAATAGTTAAGAGCCATTGCGTTGTCTCATAATAATCGTCATGCTATTTCACTGAGGATCGTGTGATATCGATGGTTGCGGTGGTAAAGGCGACAGTAATAGTGATGTGGCGGCGGTGGCGACGATGGTACGTGGTGATAGCTACAATGGTTAAGGAGGAGTTAATGGTGGCGGCAATGGTGGAGGTAGCAACGGTAGGGGGTGGTGGCGATGACGGTGATGGAGGAGGAGGTAGTGGAGGCAATAATGGACGTGGAGGTGGCGGTAGTAAGGGGCAGCAGAGGAGGCGACGGTTGTGGTGCAGTGTGACAGATGAAATGAGACAAGTGAAACAAAGACAAATGAAACTAAAGGATAAATTGGACTTTTTCGACCATGCAATGAGATGGTAATGAGTATTCAAAGGGGGAGGTATGAATGAGGATCACCAATTTTTTGGTAATCATCATTACTATGGTAAACCCTATTATCATATTAAAGAGCAACCAAACACTCTTATTTTGGTACTGCAATCATGATTATCATTGCAAGCATGTAATGCAGTTGAACCAAACGGGCTTGTAATGAACTTGAACATTGTGGGCTTAATGCATGAAAAGAAAAGCCCAAATATAATAGCAACCCTAGTGTGACATAGCCTATGGGTAAAAAGAAGGCCTTGGAAGCTATGGGAAATGGAAGAAGAGTAAGCATAAAAGGACAAAGTTAGTTATGGGAAGGGTGTGAATGAATTTGGCATATCTCTCTCTTCTCTAACAGATTTTGTCTTTTTGTGAATTGCTTTTATGCTATTTCTTATTTGTTGTATTTCTTCCATGTTCATTGTGATTTTTTATGCTTATAAGAACTTTTCATGATTGTAAGCTCTTGAATCCTATCTTGATAATATGTATAAATGTTGCATCTGGAGCTAATTGACTATTCATTACATTTTGTGCTTTCATTGAGTCTATTTTAGCTATGGCAGAGAATACCAGATTAAAGGAACTATATGTAATGCCCCAAATAATTTTTCTATCACACTTCGCTAAGTAACGTTTCTTCCATTTTAATCTCTCATCTTTACAACAAAATGAGTAACTTATACACATACACTTGCCTGTCATTATTACTACGTTGCATGCACATTGTAACTACACATATTTGCTGAATAAAACAATCCACTACTACAATAATTCATTCAATATGAAAAAATGACTTTGCATTTCATTGCACATATTAACTCACATAAGTAAGATTACATGTCTATATTTCTAAACTTCCTTGTACACAACATTCTTTATCATCCTATTTGACCCAGATTCTTCTGTTCCCACCATAATCTTAAGATCTTCTATGCTTCTTACTCTAGAAAGGGCAATATATAGTTGGCCATGTTATAATATTGTTGTATCTCATCTATGACTTTTCTACCACTACCGTCGTTACTGTTATCAAACAATCTAACCATAACTCTATCGTTCCCTTTACTGATATACTTGAATAAGTATTTAATAACAGTTGAGTGATTACACTTTTCAACATTTATGTGTGCCTGGAACATCTATAAGAGAGTTGGATTGTATGGCACAACATACCGGTTATCAAGAGGAACCCCTTGTAACTGAATTGTTCTTCCATCATCCCTTTGTTTATATGTTGGGAAACCATCTTCATCTATTGTAGTATGCTCAGTAAACCTCTTTGGGAAATACTTATTGCATTTCTTATCTTTCATGCATGGAGCATTGGGCTTGGTTGATCCGTAAGGTCTATGGATCATGAATTTTCTCATTAACTCATGCAACTGTGGTGAAGAATCCTCATTAGGAATTTCTGCTGAAATCATATTATCAATTGACTCTGGATCAAATGACTTGCCTTTTTCGTCTAGAAAGAGGAGGATATGTGCATGAGGCAAACCTCTTTTTGGGAATTCAATAGTGTAAATCTATATGGCATATAAAGGGTAATGTAAATGTTATTCGGTGAGAGTAACAATAATTAAAAGAGATTATCAACATTTCATATGCCAAAATTAATAAAATAAAAGCATGATTGTAGATATTAGTAAACACTATACCTGCACGAATTTTTCCAAATATATTTCTATTTTTCAATGTCTTCATCAATGAGGCCAACTTCATCTGAAAAATCCTAGATAGTTGATGTGGGCAATCTGAAGGATGTAGATTAAGTTGGTCGCAATATCTAGTAATTTCAGGCCAAGCTGGATTGCAAGTAAAAGTGATGAATAGATCAGGATAGCCAATAGTTCTGCATATCGCCATTGCATCTTGGTAATTTCTTATCATATATCTTGCTCCTCCAGTGAATGATGCTGGGAGGATAATCCATTTCACTATGGAAGAAGCATTTGTCTCTCCACTTATTATTGCATCCGATAAGCCTTAATACAAATCGGCTCTTAGCTCTTTCTGGTGAGTTCTAATCCACAATAATCTTTGTGACTCAATCATAGTATACCCATCAATAATGAATTGTTGGAGCAACCTTGAAGCATGTTATAGTATGGAGAGTTCATTTTCTTTGATCATTAATCTGTAACAAAGGAACTCATGAATGCTAACCCTTTTACATGTCTTCATCACGATTAATGTCTCTTCTCTATGCTGAATGTCATCCCTATAACCATCCTCACCGTAAGGGAATAGTAGCAGATATTAAAGAGGTAGGTAAGAGGCATGTAACTCATTGATTCTTTCAAGTTTGCCTGTGTGTGTTTCCAAAATGATAGATCAAACACCAAAATCCATATCTATATCACCAACAATTAATGCTGCAACTTCAGATGCATTTGGTAAATTGTATGTTTGTCCATCATGTTGTCTGCTACCAATCAAAACCATCTTCAATGGACTTGGAGATGAACTGGATAGGATGTTTGAGGCCAAACGAAATTGCTGGACAAATGAATTGATCTCATCTAATTGATTCTTTATTTGATGAACAATAAGTGGGTCAAGTGAATCTTCCTTTTGTCGCTTGCTGCATGGAAGAAACAATATTTTTCAGTTGAATTAAAAGTAATTGATCAATAAAGGCATAATATTTATTGATAAATATATAGTTGACTACCTCACTGCTGCAATTCTGTTGTAAACTTCATTCTCAGTGTCATGAATATAGAGTTGAGAGAGGACATGTCTAGCACTTTCAGGTGGTAATAAAGCACCAATAGTGTGATAGTTAATCCCTGATAAGACAAATGTATACAGTCCACCACCATATTTCATTGCATGATCAATTTTGCCTCCTATTGATGTGAATGAGAACATGGTATTGTGTTGCCTAATGTTTGCATGGAAATTGTTGGAAAATGCAAATTTCTTGTTGAATAATAGATCTTGAAATAATGGTGGAGGCATTGCTAGCGGAGGAAGTACAACCTTGCCTTTCAAGCAACATGGTGAAAATATATCTATATTTGTTTGCTTCCTATCCTTCTTGACTCTTTCATTGAACCACAGTTTTGCATGGCAAAACTTGCATATATAGATTGGGTCACCTTTATCTGTCCATTTAAAGTGTAGTATTGACAAATGTTACTTGATAGCATATATATTTTTGTTAGTCCTTATAAACAATGAACAAATAATGGTTGAGTGAAGGAAGTGAAAAATGTTGCATCGTCATATTGAGAATACAATAATAAAAATGAACCTTGATATGAAATTCCTACAGATCCATGTCCATTTTTGGGTCCAGCCTCTAGTTGTCTATCTACTATTGATGGGTCTTCAATATCATCTGCTAAGGGAACATAAATGATTAGTCAAATTCATTGAAGAACGGCTTTAGCCTAGAGTGTGGCATTTAATAGGCACAAAAGATATTGTTCATGGAAATAATATGAAGAAACGATAACAACCTTTAATGGAGTCATTATTGTTGTAGTCTAAATCACTATCATGGCATTGTTCCTCATCAACATTGTTCTCTATGTTCTTATAATGTGCTTCTTGTGGAACAGCTTCATCGAAAGAGGATTTAATATAGCTTATAAATAACAATATTTGTTGGAAAAAAGATGTGTAGGCTAATAGGGGAATAGGCACTTAGCTATAGAAAATAATGGTACAATGTGAAAAAGAGCACTCTTCTATGTAATATATCCCCATATTGTTACTGTCATCCTATTATAGGGGAATGTCTTATGTTGGCCTAATAGGTAGGGCTAATATGTAATGAGTAGGACATGCCAACTCATAATGATAGCAACAATTAAAAAAAGTCTACCAAAGAGGAGCATAATGCAAGTATGTGTAAGCTAGAGTAGACATACCAATGGTAGTTGAGGCAGACAATAAATGTTGTGTAATAGAACTTTGACCTTGGTTTGTAATCACAGATCTTTTATTACTAACCTTAGTAGTAGCATCTTTATTATGTTCCATTCCTCTACATCTTACAGACTTTCATTTTCAAACATGATTGAAAGGGTCATTATTGTTAGCATTTGAAATGGAGAGGATGTACATTCTTCAATGAAGTCTAAGATGTTTATTTTTCATTGGAGTAATTTAAAATATTATTTGGTATTTATGGAGAGTACATAATCCTATTCATTAGTAGATATGGAAGATATAAGGACTTTAATTTGTTATCCCAATGCCAAGAAACCAATAGTACTAAGTGATTAGTTAGTTTTATTATCATGATGACTTCATATGATCTACATTCTACTGTTGTATTAAGCACAATGAGTAGTATGAACAATTGAGGTCTTGATTACTAAAAATGTTAAAGATGATATGAAGAGTGTATATTAAGTTAATTAATCCTATCCATTCTCGCCTTTACTTGTCAAATCAAGGTTCACGGTGTTCAGCAACCTCCAATCCTATCCTACCTAAGTCTATCATGCAAATCTGAAAGCTTGAATTTAAAGTCCGCATAGCTTACAAAATCTCATTTATGATGGGAAGAAAAAGTTTATATGAGCTACAGTAGTATTAATGAAATAGTATGACCATGGTTTATAAATGCTTCTGAGAAAAAGTTGTTTCCTTATGAGTTGATACATATGAAATGGCCAAAGAAAACATACTTTCGAAAAGTGTATATAAGTTTGACTGAACACTGCTTATATCCTTCAAAACACAAGACCTTGTTGCTCTTTGTCGGCCACTCCTTTCAGTTGGGAAAATATTAGTCTGTAGTAATGATGGTTGGGGGAAGACAACATCAAATGTTAATGGTGTGTTCTCTTAAGACCCAGAACTGCTTCCTCTAATACGGGAGAGGGGGGAATGAGATTTAAAGTCTCATTTGTTTTGCTCCTAAGGTTGCGCTTGTAACTATGGCATGAAAGGCTTGTTTTATCTATTTTTGAGAGAGAGAGAGATGAAATAAGATGAGAAAATAGTATAAGCTAATGGCTTATAATTGAATGCAATATGATTAAAAGGAATACCCTTACTGCAACCTTTGTCCATATGAGTTGGATTGTATATGCTCCTCTACAAAAATGCAGGCTTGGAAAAGGAGAACATGGAGGCAATGAGATTCCATCATTTGTTTATGAGTGGAGGTTACAAAAATACAGGCTTGGAAAAGGAGAACATGGGGTCAGGGAGATTGAATCATTTGTTTGTATCCATGAAGGCAACGGCAGTATGAGTGCGTATCCCCCTGAAAGTATACCTTCTCACCTATGCCAACTGTATACATACCATGTCAGAAGACAAAAAATGCATAAATATAAAATTTTGATTAGAGAAAGAATGATGCAACTACCTAGGCCAGGTGTTATGATTATTTGTTATCCATGTATTGGGTTTAAATATAGAACAATGCGTTAAGGCTTCATTGTTTAACTGATAAATGGTAAATCAGTAACAACATTTTTCCCAAGGATGAAGGAATGCTATTGCATATATTGGAATGCTTACTGTGTCATGTAATAATTATTAAGTGGAGTTGCTAAAGGCAATAACCCCATAGTTTTATTTGTGGCTTCTTTTATTCATAATAGTAAATTCTGCAATCTTCATTTGACTAACTGCTTAGTTTCTAATAATATGTTAGGTTGATGCATGATTTAATTTTGATGGACATTATTGTATGGACTTACTGTTATTTAAGTGATCATGCGCATTGTAATTAATGAAAGGAAGTATTAATCCATAGGTCAGAAGTGACATTAAAATATGATGTACCGATATATTAGTTGTTCAAGCCCATGTAGTATGTAGTTAATTACATATGGAAGTTTAAATTTGTATTAATACTCATTATCATGCTTATTAGATAGGTGTCATCACTGTATGTAAAAAGTGAACATGCTGGTGAGGGAAAGAGCAACCAATTAACAGAAATTAAACACAACAAGCTAACATTGATTCAAAAACGAGTTCACAACAGGCAAACATAACAGTAGACTCAGAAAAATGTGATAAATGAGAACGGAAATCTAAAGAAAGACTTGAACCTATTCCTAACTTGCCTACAAACAGAAGTTGACATGAGGGGACAAATAATATACACTGAAGGGAAATATTTCAACACTGCTACAACAATTGGAACATAAGGAGTGCAACCCAGGAGCACTACTTCTCCTGCTTTATAATCTTAATGAGTCTGCCATCATGATTTGGGTTGGCAGATGATTGGGTATTGTTTGCAAGATCCTCTCTAGTTCCACTCCTCTTCATGGAACATAAAGGTGACATGCTCGATGGTGCTAGAAAGTGTATCATCTTCCACATCAATAGGATTTGGAACAACACCATTGGTAGGTGGTACAACTAATTCAGTAACATCATCCTTGGTCTCTTTAAATGAGTGAGATACAAACCCATTGTCCTATGTGGAAAAACTGGACAATTTAGAATCTAAAAGTATCATGTTATAAATATTAAAAGCTATGGAAAATAATGATTCAAACATGAAAATATTAGAGGAGTAACTTGATCTAGTTCAAGCATAGTTAACCCAACCTCCTGTAAAGTGAAGTCACTAAAGTACTTAAGTAAGTAGTGTAATGATTGGTTCCTATTAATTGCCATCATGGACATATGGAAATTGAGTCCTACCTCAGCATATACAGCATCAAACTGATTGATTAAGTCCTCACAAATAGTAAATTCATTTGCAGAGATGCTTGATGCTGGGAAGTTTTTATTATAATCATTGAGTCTGAGCTTTAGCAACAACTTCTTCCCAACTGGATGGTCAAGAAATTTTGGAAATCCATCCTTGCGCTTGTCTTGTGTGTATAAACAATAAAGCATTTTATGAATAATAGAAGTAACCATTAATTAGTGACAAATCCCAATTTTATCACATGTTTTTATACTTTATTTGAGGATTTTGTCATAATAATTTAGCTTAAAATACCTTATTTGTGCTTAATTGAGATTAAGAGTAAATATATTAAATTGTAATTAAAAAGGACATAGTTGTCAAAATAATTGCAATTACTCTTAATTATTAATTCTTGAGAAGAATTGATGTTGGATTAATTATTTTCAATTGTAGGTAATTGGAAAATGGGATTAAAACTGAAAATGGCAGTTTAAGACTCAAATTTGAAAAATGCTAGATTGATCCCACGAATTTGAGAAATTCCAACTTGGTCCAATTGAAACACAGTGTTTTAATGCACTAGGTCAGACTCTGATCAATGGGGAGCTGAGGGAAAATAAAGGCATATTAATGCAGCTTCATTCGAGAAGGAGAAAAGAGACGCGAAATCAGGAATACAACCTCCAAACCTTCCTCCTTTGATCTTCGTCACCATCATCCTTCTTCTCTCGCCGGCGGCACCGTCCACCACCACCATAGCCGCCGGCGAGTCTACCATATCCAATACAGCAGTGGCAGAACAGAACGAGGGAGCTGCAGAATGAAAAGCTGTAGAACGAAACATAAGGAGGGAGCTGAGAGTTAATTCATGACCACCACCATTCTTCTATTCTTCCAGTGAGTTTCAGCTTCTCAAGCTCTCCATTGTTCCAGACTGTGGTTTAATTTCCTCTGTTCTAATCTGTTTCTGACTCTCATCACAGACCGTGGCTTGCTTTGACGTGTCTGGGTTTAACTTCAATTGTGCCTATTTCCTATATTTTGTTTGTGGTTCAAATCCAGCCCATGAATTAAATTGATTTAGGCTGATTGATTAATTTATTTTGAGATTTTATGGCTGGGTGTTTGAATCATAATGGGATTATATTTCTTGAAGTTATTCTCATGATTGGTTAGGCAATTTTGTGCTCTTGGGGATGAATTGGAGATGACTTGAGCTCATATGTGCTTCAAAGGGGAGTTTATTTTATCTATAGCTCATTATATTTTTGATTTCTTAGGTTTAAGAATTCATTTATATATTGAGACTATAATTTTAGTTATATTTTATTCTATGATTGAGTTGTTGTGATTTGGAATTTGTAATGAGGATTTATACTCATCAATATATATAGTTATATATATGTTTCTTATGATTCTATTGCTTTCTATCTATTTAACATGGTATTGTTGGGTAGTTTGATTGACTTGGAATTGTAGTTGAACCTAAATGCATTGCTTATTCCATAGTCACTCTCTAAGGGGTTTTAATAATGCTTAAATAAATGGGTTTAATTAAGCATTAGACTCAATGGTAATTGGGGTTTGATATATTAGAAAACTTAGAGAAACTCATTACACTAAGAGGGCTTAATAGCATTTCAAGGGTAGAGGTTCCTCTCTTGTGATGTTAGACTCAATGGTAATTGAGGTTTGGTATATTAGAAACTTAGTATATTAACTTCCCAAATATCTTAATTGAGCAAGGATAGCCATTGAAAACCATTTCCAAGAGCAGATTTATCACTTGCATTTCTAACCAATTTCCATTCCATATCAATTTTATTACAAAAATTCAAAAATATTAGTTTTAAAAGCATTTTAGTTTAATTGCAATTTAGTTGTTAGATGAAAAGGTCAAAGATCATTTTTAACTCATTTCATGTCAATCATTGCACTTAGTTTCTAGGTAATTAATAAGAGGCTCTTCGAGAGACGATCCAGGATTGTACCCTATATTGCAATCCTTGGTTATTTTTGAAGAGGTTACAAGGCAAAAAGCCGACAAAGCCTATTTCTTCAATTAGCAGTATATCATAGGGAAGATATTAAAAATATATGCCTAAGGAAGAGTCAGCTTCAGCTACAAGGCTATTTTCTCCATCAATTGTACTGCAAGTTTATCCCAAAATATGCCAGAAGTGGTACCACTTTCATATTTGACAATGTAATGTAGCTTCATCCTGTATAAATATAGATACCAGAAAAATGAGAATAGGAACTGCATAACATAAAAAAATGATGGCTGGAATGAAATATTTAAGTTTGGAAATGTACTTAGGCTCAAAGGACTGATGATTTGATGAATTAGTGAGGGGTTTATAGGTAGGACAAAATAATGGACTGTTGGGATTATTCTCATCCTTATGTTTTGCTTTTGTAGAACACTTGGTGCACCCATTATAAATCCACCTATATTTTTATTCAAATTTGAAAATCTCACAATTGATGACAAAAGTAGTTCCCTGAGGTTGGAAACCATAGGTCTTTTAAGCAATGAGCATAGAAATAATTAAGAAGGACATACATGTTACTCATAGATGGTTAATCTGCAATGTTTGCAATGTTAAGCTTGTTATGGTTGTGAAGAGAACCGTTTCCAGAGATATGGCTAGTTTGTGTAGGCATTGATTGAGTTGGTGTAGTTAGCAAAGGCTAACTTCGTTCTTTGGCATTGAAACATAAGAATAAAAGACCACAATGAAAGGTGTTTAAAAATAAGGGCAATATTCATATATAAAGTGTTTATGATTCTGATTGGAATCGTTGCTTTACCTTTGAATTAAGTCCTTGACCTTTTCAATTGGAGGTTGAAATAAACCCTTGTGGCAGCAAAAGAGCTGGACAGTTGATGACCCTTTGCAGCAACATAAGACATATATTAAGTCATAAGTAGAGACGGATGTAAGTGGCATTCGGTACAACATAGCATATGTAAAGTAAAACAAAATCCAAGAATAATGGAGGAGAAAGAGCATTAATATCTTCAGTCCAACCAAGCTTAGCTAGATTTAAAAGGGCCACAACTGGAGTATCATTGTTTTCCAGCTGAGCCATGTATGCATCTGAAGCACAGGTGTCAAACAAAACATACTCTATTTCATTTTCACTGAAAAGGAACATTTGTAATAACTGAGAGTGGAACATTAATAAGAAGATAACAAATATGAGGCTGTAAAGGTAAATGTGACTTACTTGACATCGGACAAAATCATCTTGAGTAGTGCTTTATCTGATTTTCCTTATGTTGCTCTTCAAGAGAACCAATACACTTAACAAACGCAATAACATCTGTACAAAAATGTCTCTATAAACTTTATTGATTAAACACATGTAGAAGATAACAAATACAACCTATAAGAGAGGAATGGTTGACTTTGGTGAATGGCAACTTATAACAATCAGATTAAGATAAGTGATGTAAAAGCCAATATGTGCTAATATTTAGAAAACTGATAGGAAATTCATTACCAAACAATAAGGAATATCCTCGTCATCAGGAAGACTCAAAATTTCAGCTATAGATTTGAATGAATAAGAGAAGAGTGGCAGGACAACTTGCTTTTCCATTATACATGTATGAGTTGTGAAAGTGAGCTTGTATGGATGAGCTGTTGGCCGGTATTTAAAATTGTGTGATGAGACAACTAAATTTTCAAATTCATAAATGTTCCCTTTAATTGATTGGAAAAATCTGGTATGCATGGACTTGATGAGCACACTAGCCTGAATCTTGGTCCCCTGGGTGAAAAGAGTGAAAACATATTAGGATGAAAGAAGTATTGAACCTAGTATACAGTATGTAAAATGAGACTTAAAACAGCATACATGTACCTGAGCATCAACCAATAACAGAGAAACACAACAGAGTTCAGTTAGAGCAGTTTTCTGGTAGACATTCTACTTGCATAAAACTCTAACTACAATAGTCCAGAGGTCAGATCCATCATGGGTATCTGTAAGTAATGTAGGTCAAGACATAGTGGAAGTTTGGGAGAAAGTGAATATGAGTGCGATGGCAATATGGCTGGGATAGATATGTGAGTAAGGATGGTGTGGGAATGAGAGGGATGGTATAGAATTTTTAAATAGGGATAACTTCAACGTTGATGTGAGTCATATCATGCAACTTAAAAAGCAATGGGATGTATTACGTTGAGGAGAAGTATAATTAAATCATAACATAACAGAATATTGGAGTAATGTGTAGTAAGCAACAACTTATGAGAAAGAAATATGTATATAGATATGATAAATAACAATGTTTTGTCAGGTGAAAGCTCTGAAGTAAAAAACTAAATTAAAAGGGAGGGGGAAAGCCTTAAGTCGAGAAGGTAATCTTGGAGAAAGTAGCTGAGGGACAGGTGTGAAGGGGAAACATTGGTCGGAGGAAATTATGATTAGGTTCTAGGGAAAAAGATTCCAAGATGCCTAGTTGGTTACTTCAATTATTGAATAGGCATGAAAAAGAAAAGCAAATCAGAAACCAACTCTTGGCATTAATGTGGAACACGACAATTTAGGGGAAAAAGGAGACAAAATCATACCAGAGGTTGGTTTAATGATAGAGATAGGGTGATGAAGATGGTTAAGTGAGGGATAGCCTGCATGATAGACATAGGTAGGATGGTAGCATTTACCATAGTAATGCTTTGCTAAAAAAATGAAAGAAACATAGGAAGAGGGTAAGGAGCATACATGGAGTGGGGAAGCCTATGAAGCATTAAGAAAATGGGAAGGGTCAATACCCCTTGGTGGACCTAAGAAAGGAGTGAGAATGAATATGAAGTCTCAACAGTATGGGAATACCTGTAACATGTAACAGGAAGTATTGAGTCAATATAAAATGTCTAAGAAAATTGTTATGCGACATTAGAGCAGGCTATGGCAACAGCCAAGGTGATAGAAGTACAGACATAAGGCAGGTACCGTATTAGTGCTTGGCACTATAAATAAAATGCTAGAGAAAAGGAAGAGGGAAATGAAGGGACATGGAAGAGGAAAGCATATGCAGGAGGCAGAAGAAACAAAATATTGTATTAATAAGGTGCAGACCTGGTTGAAAGGAAACATGCAGGAAGATGGTCAAATGAAAAAGTATTTAAAAAGCCTGGAAAATAGAGAAGGGAATACCCATGATTTTGATTCTGGGCAATAAACTGGGTCTGAGCTGTCATATCTGTCTCATTCTAACAGCTAAGTTGTTATAATTCCTGAGGAAGCAGAGTTACTGGATTAGTCTTGGCACAATTAACAATAGCCTGGAGGGATGGAAAGAAAGAAATGATTATACATTGAAGAGGAAAACAGAGTGATAGGAAAAGGAAAAGGAAGTGCTTCAGTAAAAGGTAGAACCTAGTTCACATAGTGCAGATAAGTGGCCAACATTGCAAACATAGCTCAGTAACAAGATGAGTGCTTGGCACTATGAGCAAAATGGAAGAGCAAAATGAAGAGGTAAATAATGATATATGGATGTGGGGAGAAATATGAAAAATGAAAAGGTGTAGAATAGAAATTATCCAAACAATAAAACATGAGAAGTGGAAAACATAAATGACGGTGGGATTGAGAAAATTTAAAGAACGAAACATAAAAAAGAAAAATTTCCTAAGTATCTAGTTACTGAAGCATTAGAATAGTATAGACTAAAAGCTAAGTTGTTGTAATTCCTTACGATTCTGAGTAGCCGGAATAGTGCTTGGCACACTCACTAAAACATTTTTTGCGTTGACGGAAGGGTTGTGAGCTGTCATTCGCTGAAGACATGAAAAGAAAGAAGTAATTAAACATTCAAGAGGAAAGTGGAGTGGTCAGGTAAGGAAAAAAAGTCCTTTATCGATATAAGATGATATAGTTAACAGAGTAGAGCAAGCACGGTTATCAAAAGTGTGCAAATGCATGAAACAATTAGGAGGAAGAAAAATTTGAAGGAAAAAAATTAGCATGAAGCAGATAACCTAAATAGGGTTATGCATCAAAAAGGATGAAAATAAAAGAGTGAAATGAACATGAAACCTATCAACGCAGCAGGTAAACCTATTTTTGAAGTAGAAGTAAAACCATATTTTGGTTAATAGTAATAAGGGGGTGAAAACACAGCAGTCTATGTAGCTAGGTTCCTTGCATGCTTGAGGAAAAAGAAAACAGTAGAAGTAAGAGGAGCATGAGCTGACAAAAAAGAAAAGGAACGGACTAATAACAACTACCATTCAGAGTGAAGATGGGCCAATAGAAGGGCTTATTTTAGAACCCACCAAATCTGTAAACATAAAGAAGTTTTGTGGAAGTACATTTATAGTATTTTTGAAAAAAGCAATATGGAATTGAACTGTTGAAATTTTATAACATACAAATCAAATATGCTCCGTCCTTTTAGAACATATAATATATAATTGAAGTAATTAAACATTCAACATATACAGAGTAGAAAAAAATTACAATTTTAAGTGAAAATGTAACAAAAAGTCCTATGTTATAAATCAAATTGTCAGTGAAAATGTATGAATTTTTTAAGTGAAAATTTAACAAGGAGTACCTATCAAAAAGTCCTATGTTATCAATCAAATTGTCGGTGAAAATGTATGAATTTTTTAGGTGAAAATGTATGAATTTTTTATGTGAAAATTTAACAAAGAGCACCTATCAAAAAGTCCTATTTTATCAAAGAGATGATAAAGTTTTTTAAGAAAAAATCAAGCACTTTAATAGCCACCAAAATTGGTGCTCCATTGCTTACTAAATTTAATGGACAAAGTATAGTTACTAGTAGAAAAAATGTCTTTTAAATTGCTCTATCTAGATTATTTATTGTAGAAGATGGTTTAGTACAACATGATTGGCATCATTCCTGTAAATATATGTAAAAGTTTATACTAATTAATGAGCACAGTAGCATCCACCCTTTATTAACTTGAGCTGAGGGGAGTCTAATTTTTAAAGAAATGACACTAAGGCTTTAATATCTAAATTTAATTTTAGATAACAAAAAAATTTAGGTGAGTTGGTCCCAAGAATCATAAGTTAGGTTTCAAAATGTTTTGCTAAAAAATTAGTGGAAAATATGTAAACAAATAGCCAGGCGTTAAATAATGAACTGTTTCCAAAAAAATAATTCTAACACTTTCGTTGTTTGTGCGTGGAGCGTTAATCGTTTGTTTGTCCATTTCCAAACAAATGCAATTAAATAATTCATAATTGTTTGTCTAACTAAATATTTTGCCCACTCATTAATCGTTAAGAGCATCACTCATGAATGGATTACTACATACTGTAGCAAATGTAAGACATACATTGAATTGAAATAACACAATGTTTATCCCTAGTGGTCTCACAGACACTATTGATGATACAGTTGCGAATCATGCCATAAACAACATCGACATACTTGTAAACCTATGACTAAATGTAAACCATCTGTCGCTTCAGAGTCTGCACCTCGGGGATTTGGGGATCGAACTCGTAGGTTGTAGCATCACTCATTAAGTTGGCAGATGGGCAGCCTGTACACACAATGATAAGACCATTGAGAAAGAAAACAGGCATATTAGAGACTGTATGAAACTAGATTTTGGAGGTGGAGGCCTACCTCCTATTGTTGCTGAAGTAGAAACGACATAATGAAGTAGCAAAAACATAGTTCTGGGCATCTTTTGACTGTGTTTTAGTTTATGCCCAACTTTTGCTACCTATGAACCACGCAGATAACATGTGACATGATCCCTAGCTCTACACAAGAAGTAAATAACTTTATAACCCATTTGATTTTAAGTTGCTTTTGTGGAAATGATGTTGGATGAAGGTATCCATTAAATAGAACAAACCACTTAGAATCCCTCATGCGCGTCTCAAGGATGAGAGTAATCATCTTCTCATTGTAACCCTTGTATTTGTTCATACAGACAAGGGAGAAATATTGCACAAAACCACACAAGTCTGAAAAACCAATAAAATAGACGGAAGCTACTTTGATTTGGAAGTTCTAGTTTCAAGAATAAAGAGAAGAGGGACTCACCGAAAAAACCACATCTATCTATAAGCCCCCATGGAAGATCTGACACACATTTAAGTTTAAGAACTTGAAGTTGGCGGATTTTACAGAGTCCATAACCGTAGTCAAGTTGGTAAACACTAGGTGGTATTGATCATGTATACATTGACCACCTCACTGTGAAACCTTAGATGTTGTAACACCTACCTCTATGTAGCCTGCTGAATAATCTATCCCTGATCTCCTCAGAGTAGATAACTGCAAGCATCCGAGTACCCTGCAACATGTATAGGATCTATGAAGGTGTGAACTGAGCATGCTATAGAGTGTGAACACAATAGTAGATTCAAGTTTAGAATTTGTTAAGACTAACATGCTCATCGAATACAACATAATCAACGGAAACAACTTCCTTCCTAGGTAGTGATACAGACAGTACAGGCAAGCGGATGTTTTCTCTGCTGAAGAATCTATCAACCCGAACTTGAATCAGGGTTCAGGTAATTTGTTCGTGGAGGTAGGCCAAGTAAGATCGGGGAAGGTTGTCCATGGTGAAGGGAAAATGGCAACGTACTTAATTGTGGAGGTTTTGAAGACCTTAAGCAGCCCATTTCTAAAGGACTGAGATGAAGACAAATAGTGATTTCTTGACTGAAGAGGGACGATATAAGCACCTATTAAAAAGTCTTGGAGGTGGAGTAGGACGATATAAGCACCTATTCAAATGTCAATAAAGTTGTTCACTCTGGCAGGAGCAATAGAGTGATATTAAAAATGAAAATTTGGAGCCCAACAAATGCTGATATATGAACTTGATTGGCACAGAGCCAAAGGTACGAGCGTTTGATAATCGGGTTCTATAGAGCCATCCTGAGCAGCCTTGGCTTGTGAGCAGTAACCACAGTGAGTGATGGGTGGAAGATGATTTAATGATATATTGATTTATGAATTAAAGTTGAGTTCTTATGGGTTATGTGGCAATTTTAATTAATATGCCATAATCAGTGAGAAATTGAAAGAATGGAAATTAGTTAATGATTAATGGAAGAATTAATTACTAACTAATAGGGAAATGAGAAATGTAACTAAATGGCTAATGGAGTGGTTAGAGTAATTAATTGGTTACTTGCTTTATGAGATCCAATGAAATCGTGACAAGTGGCAAATGAAGAAGAAGAGAGAGAATGGAGAAAAGTCAAATGAGCATTTTTTATCATATTTTCTCTTTCTTCTTCCCTCCATCTTGCACAAGGGATGGGAATGCAAAACCATCATTTTACCATCTTCTTCAACACTCTTCATCTCTCCTCTCCCTCTCTCATACGTGCAGCCATTAGAGCCAAGGAAGTGAAGAAAAAGCTTGTGAAATAGGTGAGTCTTTGACCCTCCAAATGACCTCAAATGCCAAAACTCCCTTCTTTAATCTTGTTCCTTGGGTTGAGGGCTTCATTTTCGTGGTTTTAGATTTTCTATTTGGTGGTGTTTGAGCACTCAAGGAAATCTAATGATTGGTGAATCAAGGAACCTCTTTGAGAAAGTTGTTAAGGTAAGTGATATGAACCTTTCTACATAGGTTTTGTGGCATTTGATTGAGTTTGGAATTTATGGGATTTTGGTTTGATTTTTGAAAATGAGGTTCATGGTGTGTATGGCATGTTGTTGTCATAGATTTAATGTCTTGTGATGTGTATTGGATGGATAGAATGAATTGAGATTGAAATTGGAAGTTTGAAGTTTTTGAAAAAGTTGCATTTTGTTGTTGCCTTGGTTATATCTTGTGAAAGTAATGTGAATATGGTCATTTTGGTGTCTCCATTGTTTTCCTTATGAAATTTGGTGTGAGAATGAGTTTTGGTTTGGATTTTGGAACCATTTGAGACATAGTTATAAAATTGGAAATTCTGGAAAAAAATGCTAAGTGTAAATTGTTATGCAAGTGGAAAATTTTGTGTGATAATTTGAAATAGCAAATGGCTTTAAAATGAGGTGAAACTTTCCAGTTTTGTAGTTCACATGTCAAGCTTTCCATTGATTTAAAGTTTGGTCAATTCTGAATTATGTGCTGAGAGTTATGGTTGGTTAAAAACAACCAAGAATTAGGACAATTCTTGGCCTCGGCCCAAGGTGTCTAACCGTAGCCCATAACCTTCTGTCCATTTCTTGGCTGCGGCCCAAGGGTGGCTGGCCATAGCCCAAATGTTTCTAACCTGTTTTTACCAACGGCCAACCCCCAAAAATTAGCATTTTGCACTTCTGAAAGGTGGTTTTTGGTATAGTTTTTCCCAACCCTTTAGGCATATATTTGGGCTTCTAGTAGCCACCTAAAGAACATAAATGATAACCAAATCTAAGTGTTGTGAAGTCATTAAGTATTGGAATAGAGAATAATACTTCATCCCTAATTATGAATTATAGGATTCGATATTTGCTCTACTAGGGAGAGATCAGTGCTAGAGCACGCACGAAAGGACCAAGGTAGTGACTTTTCTCTTATGTTGTGTATGATGCTTGGAATGCATGACTTATCATTGTGTTGTTGTAAAAATTGTGGGCATGAGGCCATTGTGAAAATGTGAATATGTTATCTACCGTAGGGCATTACAGCGTGAGCAGTTCAGTGTGAGTAGTCATAGGGGGTGATGATTATCACACCTACCCCTGCCGTTGTATCTGCCATTGTAATTGCTGAGGCTGTGATGTGAAATTGTGGATTCCTGCTTTGACAATATGCCAGTATGGCTTTGATGTAATGTGAAATATTTATATGGATCTTAACTGTGGTGATATATGTGATATGAACATGTGGTTATACAATACAGCATGAGCACTTCAGCGTGAGCAAACGTAAGGGTGACGCGCGTCATACCTTCCCTTAGCGCTGTAACTGTCGTTGTAGTTGCTATGTGTTGTGTGATGATTTGCTTTCATACTTTGTGGTTGTGCATACTATGAGTGATTTGTTACCACCAGGATTCCTTAGAATATCATTCTCCTAAACAAAATTTTAGACAGAGCTGGTGGTTCTAAAGAGAAGCAGGTGATGAAGGCGGTTAGAGCTCGGGGATGGGAGTTTATTTTGGATTTTGGTTATCATTCTGGATAATTGTACATGATATTTTGGATTATAGAATAGTAATTGTGTAATCCCCTAGAATGGGAAACTGATTATGGGTATTTGTGCCTTGTAAAACCTTTATTGATTAATGGAACTCGAGTATGTCAGGAATTTACATTACACTATGATATTTATGAATGAAATCGTACTATACAGGCCATTTATGTAATTGAAATGTGAATATAAGACCGTTGTTGATCAGGTTTTAGAAAAGTTTTTGAAGACCATGCTTTAGGAAACAGGAATGTTAACAAGTCCCAGATCATCGTACGGTCTCTAATTCCATATAATCACATATTTATGAATTTAATCTCGGCCTTAGATAAGAAAGGGGTTACACTATAGACAGAGCACAAGAAGACCAATGAATTTATTGAAGAAGCTCAAAATCGTTTTCTTCTTCAAGACAAGCAATTTGACTAGATTGGAAGTTCTCTTCAGTCCTTAGCCCAATCTGTCGACGCTATCAACATTCACCTCAAAAAACTACAACCCACCTTTCTTTTTGGGTCTTCTTCAAGGGATCCTATTTCTCAACTTATCTTGCTCAACCACCGCTTCTTAAATCAGTTAAAACTGATTACCCCCATTTTGATGGATCTGACACTTTTAACTGGATATTCCAAGTTGATCAATTTTTTTATTATAATATCTTCAATCCACAATGGCTAGTGATCACGTCTGTACACATGGATGGCGGTGTACTTCCATGGTTTCAAATGTTGGAAAAGGCTAGCCGTATTCCACCCTAGTTTACTTTAGAAAAAGCCGTTGAAGCTCAATATGGCCCCTCACCTTTTGATTGTGCATGTTCTCAAACTTTTAAACTCACTCAACAGAGTGTCGGCAGTATGCTTGATGATTATAATGCCAAATTCTCACTCAACAGAAAGCTTTCAATGCATTGAAGCACGCTTTGATGTCAGCCCCTATCCCAAAGCCCTTTGTCTTAAAAACAGATGCATCTGGGTTGGTATCGGCGCCATTTTGAGTCAGGAACATCATCCTATAGCATTCCTTTCAAAGAAATTATCTCCTCAGTCGCAATCTCAATCTATGTACGTGCGGGAACTTTATGCTTTCACTGAAGCTGTTTCTAAATTTTGCCATTATCTTTTTGGTAATCATTTTATTATGCTTACTGACCATGCTAGTCTTAAGCATCGTAATGAGCAAACTATTCCTACTTCGGAACAGGAAGCTTGCTTTCCAAAGCTCATTGGATATCGTTTGACAATCGAGAATAAACAGGGGAAATATAATCAAGCAGCAGATGCTTTATCTTGGGTTGCTTGCATGTCACTTTTAAAGCTTGATTATTCCTTCAAAGATTTTATATATGAACAAGTCAGTGCCTCTGTGTATATTGCTGATTTCAAAAACCAAGGTTTCTGCTGATCCCAACTTATTTCCTCACTATACGATCAAACAACATGATTTATATTGGCACAATCGCTTAGTCATTCCTCCTGACAATACGGAGCTTGTTCAACATATTTTTTATGAATTCCATGCATATGTTTTGGGGTGGATACGCAGGGTTTCTCCACATATTTCATCATATATCTTATCTATTTTTTTGGCTAAAAATGTGCCACGATATTCAGCTTTATATTTGCAATTGTTCAATCTGTCAGCAAGCTAAAATTTCCAATCTACATCCATCTGGCTTATTGAATCCTTACCCATTCTTGAACATATTTGGGAAGATGTGGCCATGGATTTTATAACTTGCTTAGTAGTGATCACAGGGTATTCAGATATATTGGTTGTCATGATCGCCTATCTAAGTATGCTCACTTTACTCCACTACCTGCCAATTTTCTAGTCAAATGGTGGCCGAGTCCTTTCTCTAGAATATAGTTCATCTACATGTCTTACCTAAGACTATTATTTCAGACAGAGACAAGGCTTTTACATGTTCCTTTTGGTGTAGTTTGATGAAACTATGAGGTACTCAACTGTGTGTCAGTTCGGTTTACCACCCACAAACCAACGGACAATTGGAGGTTCTTAATAAATGCCTCGAAATGTACCTTCAGGGTTATGTTTATGAATATGCTCGATAATGGCTCTCGTATTTACCATGGGTTGAATTATGGTACAATTCCTCTTTTCACTCTTCCATTGGTATGGTGCCTTTTAAAGTTGTATACGGTCAGGATCCACCCCCTGTTTTGTGTCAATCTTTAATGGAAGATACCCCAGCTAACATTTATGTTCAGTTGCGTCAGAGAGAAGAATTACTTGATTTGTTGAAATAGAATTTACACAAAGCACAGCAGCGACAGAAGTTTCATGTTGACAAGAGTTGCACCGATGTTGTATACCAGATTAATGACTGGGTATTGGTCAAGCTCCAACCTTATCAACAACACTCCGTCCATCTCCGAAAATATCACAAGCTTGCAATGCAATATTTTGGCCCATTTCACGTAACTGAACAAATTGGACAGGTTGCATATCACATTGTTCTTCCCGACCACTGCCGTATCCACCCTGTGTTCCATGTCTCTGTTTTGAAGAAATTTCATGGTGAACAGAAGGATCAGCTTTATCTACCTTCACCATTACTTTTACTTCTAGAAGGGCCACTTTGTCAAGCTGTTGAGATTCTTAATAGCCGCAAGATTAACCATCATGGCCAGCAAGTGCACCAGTACTTAGTATGCTGGGACGGGTACCCTGAACCATCTTGGGAAGTATCCGATTATTTATCGTTGCTATACCCCGAATTGAACCTTGATGACTAGGTTCTGATGTAATGAACCTGAACACTGTGGGCTTAGTGCACGAAAAGAAAAGCCCAAATCCAATAGAAACCCAAGTGAGACGTAGCCTACGGGTGAAATGAAGGCCTTGTAAGCTGAGGGAAATGGAAGAAGAGTAAGCATATAAGGACCAAGTTAGTTATGGAATGGGTGTGAATGAATTTGGCATATCTCTAACTCTCTTCTCTAACAAATTCCCTCTTTCTATGAATTACTTTTATGCTATTTCTTATTTGTTGTATTTCTTCCAGGTTCATTGTGATTTTATGTGCTTAAAAGAACTTTTCATGATTGTAAGTTCCTGAATCTTATCTTGATAATATATATAAACGTTGCATCTGGAGCTAATTGACTGTTCATTACAGGGCTCTAAGGCCATTCTCATTAGGGGGTGAGCAATCGGTGTTTTAGTTCGGTTATGAGTGAAAACCGAAATAAACAAAACACCGAAATGAGGCATTTAGCAACACCGAACCAAACCAAATTATATCATTAACCGAAATGAAACCAAATCAAAATTTTCCAGTTCGGTTTGGTTAGAACCGAAATTATATAATTGATATATGCCATTCGAAGAAGAAGAGGGAGGATAAGGAATTAATCTTGATTTCAAATCTGACTACATGCTTACAGAAACAAGGAAAATTTTCAAAATAATTCATATCACAAAGAAAAAGTTATAAAGATACATAGGAGAAAAGAACAACCAAAGCCCATAATTTTTCACAAACACCAACACAGATCTGAAACTCAAATGTCGAATCAAAATATAAACCTCAGTGAGTCGGCGACGGTAGGTGCGATTGTGTGAACTGCGAACAACGGTGTTCGGGTTGTGACAGGGGGCCGTCAAGGACAAACGTGGTTGGGATCCGGTGGTGAAGGGAAGATTGCAGCTTATGGCTTCAAAGAAGAATGCTTGGTTAAGGTATGAAAGATGATGTAGATCTAGTGGATATTTGAGATAGAAAGAACATACTAATACAAGTGACTAGTGAGGATGAAGAAGTTGAGGATTTTTTTTTTTGGATAAAAGAAGATGAGGATTGAAGACAACAGAAAAGAGGAAGAGGAGATAAAGAAGAAGAAGGTCGAGTGTGGTTGAAGAAAGATGTTGGTGGTGAAGAGTAAAGTGAAGAAACTGTGGGTCAGTGGGTGTCGGTGCGTGCTCTTCCTTCCCTTTTTTTATGTTTATTTAGGTTGGGTTTTGTACATCTTGTTTAAATGAATAAGATTGTTGGCTTGGGCTTTGGGTTGGTAGGGACTAGGGAAAGGGAGACTCGAACACAAGGGGTTAACATAAGTAAGGCCCATTTATAATATAATTTCGGTTTTTCGGTTATAACCGAATTTTTTTTAAACACACAGAACCGAAAACCGAAGACTAAAAAAGCTGAAAACAAAAACTGAGAAAAAACCGAATTGGGTTCGGTTCAGTTCAGTCTTCGGTTTCGGTTTGCTTTTGCTCACCCCTAATTCTCATGCATGCATGCATGCATTTGTTGATCCCATAATTAATAATGGAAAAAAAGATCCCATAATTAAGTAAAGCTAATTTGGCCATGAATTAATCTTTTGTGTCGCTTTAGTTGTGTTTATAAACACAAATACAATCTAAAGCATGAAATTATTAAACTCAAAAGCATATATATATATATATATATCTCATGATCTGCTGGTGCTGTTACTTTGAAGAGCTATTTTTCTAATGAAATTTCATCATCTCTTTCAATACAGATCAAAAGAACATCGATATTTTGAATCACTACAAAAAAAGACTGCATTTTCGATGGAATTTACCATGAAATTCAGAGTCTCCGATGGAATTTGCCATGGAAATGGATTTCTGGGGGAATGGATTCCATCACCAATAATAACATGACAAACTAATTTCTGATGGAATTCTGATTCTGTCGCAAATTTGTGACAGAATTTTTGACGGAATTCAGATTTCGTACCAAAATTTGTAACGGAATTGAATTCCATCGAAAACTTATTCTTTATTTTTTAATTTCAAAATGCCACATGGCATTCTTAGAAGAAGCCATGTGGCAGCCTCGAAGGCCGCCATCTCATCGCTAACGCCTAGCTCCTGCTACATGCCGCTCCATATTTCCTAAAAATACAACTCTGCTTGGCCCCCTAGTGGATCAAACCCATGACCTCTTCTGTGCGTGCATGATACCTTACCAGTTGGTTTGGAATACTTTGGTGTTTAATTATTGCACAATTATATATATATATATATATATATATATAAAATCTTATTATAGACAATCAATTATTTATAAATATATATTTTTTTTAATACATAAATATATATTATTATAAAAAATAAAAATGAATTTACTAATAATATAAAATAATTTTATATATTGTTATTATTTTTTAATATAAATTAATTTCAAATTAAAAAATTTTACATCTTAAATAAATTTTCATGACTATATTTTTGTCCAATTTTTGAATTTAAATTTTATTTTTAATAAAAATTAATTTATAACTAATAATATATATATATATATATATATCTATATATTAATTTTTTTAATAATTAAATTTATCTAAATGATAATAATTTTTTAATGTTTCCGACAGAGTTATTTCGTGGCAAAATTTGCCACAAAAATTTCCATGGCTAATTCCGTGGCAAATTTAGCCACAAGAAGTTTCATGGCTAACTAATTTTGTGGCAAAACTCCGTGGCTAATTCCGTGGTAATAAATTTGCATGGAATTTCTGACGGAATTTACTACTGAATATTTTTTTGTGGTAAATTCTGTGGCAAATTTTGCCTCGAAATGAATTTCGTCAAAAATTTCAAAAAATTTTCCAACAAATTTTTGACTGAACTTGCCACGGAAAAAAATGTTGTGCAAATTCTATTGGAAATTCATTATTTTTTTATAGTGGATTGAGGTTAGGTTTTTCTTTTCCTTCCAAAATTCTCCACTTTAGGATCTTAATTTCTACTGCTTATAATTTGAATGCAATTTCTTTTATACCACTTTTGGCCAAATTTATAAATTTCAAATAACGAACTTATGCAATTCAAAAAATTTATTAAAACTGGGTAAAGACAATAAATATATAAAAAATGCAACTTATTTTTCAAAAGCACCCTTATTTATAGAGAGGGTGTGTGGGAGAGAGAATGAGTAGAAAAAGAGATGAGGGAGAATTAGTGAAAAAAATAAGATAAGCGAGATATAATTAATTAGGGGTAAAATGGAAAAACTACAATAAATGTTTAGACATTTTCTAAATAAAACTTATAAAAAGAACCAAGCTCATTAAAAATATGAAGCTTTATAAATAGGACCTATTTGCTTTTGCTACCAATGTTGGAATTTGAAGGCCAAATGCCTATTGTGGTTCTTTTGTTTAAAATAGAAAAGGTTGGCTTTAACCATTATTATCACAAGACTTTGTTTTTATTTGTTTTTTTTTTAATTTTTGCTACATTTTTGTGGATTCATGCGCATTTTTTTAAGGGAAAACGTTAAGAAAATAACTCTTGAACTATATAAACACCAAAATGTCAAATGAATAAGGGAAATGATAGAGAGGTGATCTGATAGGAATCTGGATTTTGAATATTTGGAACAAGTGACCAAAATACGCCTGAGTTATATAAAACCTGACTTAACTCTTTTTTCTGGGCGAAAAAGAAGTGCTGGCACGCTGGGGAGAAGGCAGTGATGAAGGATGGAGCAGGTGGAAGCAGGAAAGCTGAGAAAGGAGGAAATTGCAAGTAATTTTTCAACTAGAATGCTCTTTTAATTCACATTGAGAAGGAAAATTTCCATTTTTTAACCTGATATTTAGCCGCCTTGGTTTGGTGAACTTTCTTTTCTTGTTAGTTGATGCCAATTAACTGAAGATAAAAACAGAGAAATAATATTGAGGTTTTCTATTATTCAATGTGACCTATATCGGTGTTCATTACATGCTTTATATAGACTCAATAGGTCAGAGACTCAACGACACGTAAGCTGCAAGTTGTTAATAGCTGGCAACACTCTCATATCAGTCTAACAGACGTATAACAGATATAATCAATATAACTAACATTCCCCCTGTGCATAAGAGAGCTGCAACTCATTAGAACCATATACATCATCCACATCATCCTCTATAACATCAAAGCTGAGATCGGGATCTGTTAATGATTCGACATTGAGTTTGTGACGACAGTAATAGAATAGGGTACTGGATTGAGCCTTTGTGAGGACATTAGCATCTTGATCAAATGATGGAACATATCCCACATGAATAATCCCTGCAGCAACTTTTTCGTGAATAAATTGCAAGTCAATCTCAAAATGCTTGGATTTGTTGTGTAGCACAGGATTAGCTGATAACGCAACTGCACCAGCATTATCACACCAAATAGTGGGAGTATCAACAACAGAAGTACACATTTCCTTTAATAGTGCCATGACCCAAATGACATTAGAGACTACATTAGTGACACTTCTATGTTCAGCTTCTGTAGCAGAACGAGAGACAGTTTACTGTTTATGGGACGTCCAGGTAATGGGATTTGGGCCAAGGTAAGTACAGAAACCACTAGTAGAGCGGCGATCAGGATGACTACCTGCCCAATCTGCATCAGCAAAGGCCTGAACACACATATGCAGAGGTTTAATGAGTAAACCATACGAACTGGTGCCTTTAAGATAACGCAGCAAATGTTCAACACAAGCCCAATGTTTAACAGTTGGTTCATGCATAAACTGACTCAGCTTGTTGATTGTAAAGGCGATGTCTGGACGAGTATAACAGACATATTGATGAGTGCCAAGTACACTACGATATAGCGAAGGGTCAGAAAAAAGAGCACTGTCTTCGGGGGTTAAACGAGTTACAGGGCCCATTGGTGTTGCATAAGGAGTTGTAAGGCAGAGGTTCATCTTTTGCAGAAGCTGAGCAATATACTTACATTGAGAAAAGAGTAAACAAAAAGCCGTTCTGGTGAATTCAACACCAAGAAAATAGGATAGGTCACAAGGTCCTTTAAGGAGAAAATCTTACTCATCTTGGAGATAAGAAGCCGAACAGCAGATTCAAAATTGCCAGTAAGCACAAGATCATCCACATAGGCAAGGAGGTAAATAATATCAGTGCCAAAATGATAGATAAACAAACAAGAATCAGCATGAGACGCTTGAAAACCAAGAGTCTTTAAAGTCTTAGCAAGCTTGAGAAACCAAGCATGAGGGGCTTGCTTAAGCCCATAGAGGGCCTTTTTTAATTTGCAGACCAGCGGTGCACCGTGAGCACTGGTATGAGTAAATCCAGAGGGTTGATCCATGTAGACTTCTTCCTGCAAATCACCATTTAAAAAGGCATTGTTGAAATCAACTTGATGTAAACTCCAGCCATTTGTAACTGCAACTGTAAGTATAATATGAACTGTCACAGCCTTGACAACTGGACTAAAGGTTTCAGAATAATCTGTGCCAGCTTCTTGAACATAGCCTTTAGCAACAAGGCGACCTTTACGTTTGGCAGGAGTACCATTAGCATTGAGTTTGACTTTGAATAACCACTTACAACCAATGGTTTTACGTCCTGGAGGTAAAGCAACAACATCCCAAGTGCCAAAATTAATTAGAGCATTGTATTCATCTTTAGCTGCTTGTTTCCACAAAGGATCAAGAAGGGCCTCATCAATAGTAGTAGAAACTGAGGCCTCCTCAATAGCAAGAAAGACTTTCGGTTTAAAAATGCCATCTTTACCTCTGGTAACCATAGGATGAGTATTGTCATAATAAGGTTCAAGAGGTGGGGGTAAAGGTGGTTTAGTGGCAGCAAAAGGTAAGGATGGTGCAACGGATTCAGGAAGAGAGGAAAAGGAAGGGGTTGGAGGAAGGGCAGGTTGAACAGGTGGGGATGAGGAAGGAAGAAGGGGAGGTGGAGATGGTTGGGAGGATGAGGAAGGAATGGGAACTGAACTGAATGAAGAAAAGGAATCGGTGACACTATTATTGTGAGTGAGGCGTCATACAGTGGTTTGAGATATTTCAGGAAAAACAGCTTCATTAAAAATAACATGGCGGGAGACAAAGATTCAACCAGTGGTGATATCTAAGCAATTATATCCTTTATGGTGAGAGCTATAGCCTAGAAAAATGCACCGTGCAGCTCTAAATTCAAGTTTGTGGTTGTTATGGGGTCTGATGTAGGGAAAACACTCATAGCAAAAAACCTTCAAGATAGAATAATCAGGTTTAACACCATAGAGCTTTTCAAATGGCGTGAGACCACTTATAGCAGAACAAGGTAGTCTGTTTAAGAGAAAAACAGCAGAACTGAAAGCATCCGCCCAATAAAATAATGGTAGGTGTGCATGAGCTAACAAAGACAGGCCAGTTTCAACAATTAGACGATGTCGTCTTTCAGCCAAACCATTTTTCTCAGATGTGTAAGGATAAGAGAATCGATGCTCAATGCCACAGGCTGTAGTAAATTGTTTAAAACTAAGAAATTCACCCCCATTGTCAGTCTGAATTATTTTAATTTTAGCATCAAGACAATTTTCAGCTTGAAGTTTAAAATCCTTGAACTTCTGCAGTACATCAGATTTTTTATGTAAAGGAAAGATCTAAGTAAAACGATTGAAAGAATCAACAATGGCAAGATAAAATGAATAGCCATGAGAAGAAACGGGGGTAGGACCCCACTAATAATTCCAATGGTTTATTGTATACAGATGCAGAACTAGAAAAAGGAAGCTTATGGGCTTTCCCAAATTGACAAGCAGAGCAATGAGACACTATATCAGCAGAAGAGAATGGAATAGTAGCTCTGTGTAATACAGTTTTAACAGTATCCATAGATAGATGTCCTCATCTATAGTGCCATATGGTAAGAGAATCTGAAGTGGTGGTAAGATGGCATTGAACTGTAAGATAAGGATGAGAAGACTGCCTTGATCGAGGCATAGCACCCAGCTTGTACATGTGATTTGTCTCAATACCATCCATAAGTATCCTGTTTGTCCTCAAGTCCTTG
The DNA here is from genome assembly GCA_963242795.1 of Inga leiocalycina. NCBI lineage: Eukaryota > Viridiplantae > Streptophyta > Magnoliopsida > Fabales > Fabaceae > Inga > Inga leiocalycina. The sequence continues at coordinate 10,669,152 of OY725329.1, read as the reverse complement.
ACAAAACAAGCATGAGGAAAACATTCAATAGAGACAACATTTTCTTGTGTGGTCTGAGCAACAGATAATAAATTTTTTCTCATGGCAGGAACACATAGAACTCTACACATATTCAACTGAGAATTAGGAGCATGAAGTTGCATGTTGCCAATATGAGTAATATCTAGACCATGACCATTTCCTACCATAACCTTACCAGAAGAAGCAGAGGAAGTGAACTGTTGAAGATACTCAGAGGACGTAACAACATGCTGTGTGGCACCAGAATCAGCATACCAAGCATTATCTGAGACAGTAGCTGGAGTAGCAATGAATGCTTGGGCAGTAGGTCCAGAAGAAGTCGATGGAGCAGTCTGAATAACTGGAGTTTGAGAGACTGGAGCCTGAGGAATCGGAGATTGTGGTTTGGTAGTCTCTATTGCCCGAGCAGGTGGAGCATTTTGGATAGGGATACAAGGCTCATAGCCACCAGATGAATTAGTAGGAATAGCATAATAATAAACACCATCACTGGAACCATAATTAGTACAGTAGGCCTAAGATGAGGGACCATATGAATTGGATTGAGAAAAGTCATACCTATAGTAACAGCGATCAACAGTATGACCAGTGCGGGGGCAGATCTGATAAGAAAATTGAGGAAATGTAGAAAAACGAACACATCCTCTGCCATGACTTATAGAAGCACTAGTAGGATGTGGTGGTCGTGAAGGCGGACCACGACCACAGCTACCATGAGAAGTATATGGAGCTTGCGATTGAAACACATGAGGATAATCATTAGAATAGTCCAGAGGCAGAGAAGTAACATAGTTGTCATGTGCCACAGTGTTTTACATGAAAGTCTTCTGCCTAGCCTCCGAATCAATAAAAAAAGTATGAACTGTATCTAAATCAAAACGAGTAGGAGAAGCATTGATAATAGCAATAATAGGTTCAAATTCGACAGTAAGACCATTAAGTATATGAGAGATGTGAGTCACTTCGGGTACCGATTCACCAAGCATGGCAAGATGATCACAAGAAGACTTGATACCAGCTAGATAGTCACGCATCGATAGTTCCCCTTTCTTCTGATTAGATAACAGATTATTATAATAAAGAAACTTGGAGGCTGATTTGTTTGAATACAAACGATGCAATTTGGACCAGATCTGAGCAGAAGTTTCTAATCCAACTAGATCAGGCAAGATTGAAGAGCTTACCGACGAAAGAAGCCAAGAAGCTAGGGCGGAATCAATAGCTTCATAAGCCACGAAATTAGGATTAGAAATGTTAGCTCCATCCTCATCTTGAATTTTTGATTTAGGTATAGGTACTGTGCCGATGAGATGACTGTTAAGCCTGTGCTGTTTGACCATGAATGTGACCTGTTGCTTCCATAAAAGATAGTTGGTGTCGTCGAGCTTTACACTGATCTTCTTATTGGTGAAGGAAACAGAGTGCAGATTGGCAGAATCAATGCTAACAGTGGAGTGTGAACCAGAGGAAGCCATCGTTGTGTTAAACAATCAATCTAAAAATGGAGATTGTCTAATGCTGATGATCTGTTTAGTGATGGACGGTGATCGGAGTCGCTGCTAATGGCAGTGGCTCTGATACCATGCCAATTAACTAAAGATAAAAACAGAGAAATAATATTCTGGTTTTCTATTATTCAATGTGACCTATATCGATGTTAATTACATGCTTTATATAGACTCAATAGGTCAGAGACTCAATAACACGTAAGCTGCAAGTTGTTAACAGCTGGCAACACTCTCATATCAGTCTAAAAGACACGTAACATATATAAGCAATATAACTAACAGGATTGACATGTAAGAGTGAAGGTTCTCCATCTGTTGACAGTGAGCTAGAGTGGTTTCTTTGATACAAACTGATATGTTTTGATAGTGGTTTACTCGCTGTCCAACATTAAAACGATAGTGCTTTGGTCATTTTGTAATGCTTCCTAAGCATAGCATACTCACCATCTAACCTAATTGATTCTTTTTCCTTCTGACAATGTTTGCAGTTGATGTAGAGAGGTATGCCAGAGATTTTATGAAGGCTTTTAAGAAGCTTCGAATTTATTTTTTTTAGCCTACTGCGTGAGAGTCAACAATTAAAAGCTAAAATGCTTAGAAAGGCACAGTAATTAAGTACACAGAAATAGGAATTTTGCAAATTGTTCTCACTTCAGCAAGTTATTGAGATCCTTATACATCAGCATCCAAATTTGAAAGTTTTGTTATATATTTTGTCTAAGCAGGAGATTGCTGTGATGAAGAGGAACCTACGGGAAAAACAGAGCTAATTAAAAGCAAGAGAATCTAATTCAAGGGTGGATTGCATATGCAAGGCTTGATGTGAGTTCAATACTGCAATGGAATACATGAGGAAGTTCAATCATGAGTTATCGATCATGGTGATATTGAAAGGTGGGCCATAAGATATTTCCCATTTAAATGATGGGATAAAATAACACCAGGCTTGTTGAGTCATTCAATGCTGGGATGGTGAAGGAGAGACGATATAATGTTGCCCAATTTATCTACGAGCATCATGAGAAAGTAGCAAAGACGATGTATTCAACAAGCATGAAAATGAGGAAATATGGTGTAGTTTGGCTCCATCTAAGACTAGTCAACCACCCGAAACGCCAAGGATTGAAAGGAAATATTCACTGTTCCAAAACAAGAAGGTACACCACTGTAAAATCAAGTTGGCCAAGCAAGAATTTGCAAAAATTCGAACCCAAGTTAAACTTGGATGTCCAGACCTGAGGGTTAATATTTTGGAGGTCATTTTTGGTGTATATAAAATGGCTTTGGCCCCTTCATAATTTTTTGGTAGAAGGGTTGTGGCATACAGCTTGTCCTTTTTTGTAAGTAATGTATAGTGAAAGGAATATGTTCTCTAGTGTGAATGACAAGAAAATATTAGGTGTAGGTGGAATCTTAATGTTAACTTATCGTTTAACTATATGTATTGCAATTGCTGTAATAACGAATCTATTTTTTTGTCAATAACTTTAGTGAACTTGTCATTGTCATTACAAGTACTGTTGATGATGAAAAGTACTGTTATGAGATTGTGCAGTTCCTCATTGTTCATGGTGTGCACTAGTTAAGATTTATTAAAATTTATGAGGTGCTTGTGCATTATAACGTATAATTCCTTGAGCTCCAAGTGTAGCTTATCATATTTACAGGTTTTGTCATACAATCCTCATTTCCTTCAATGACGTGGTCCCTTACATAACAAGTTTCGTCGTACACTTCTTTTATTATTAGAGTTGCCAATATCATTACAATAGAGTTGATTTCACAATTCTTTTTCCATTTGGTTACAACTATTACTGGAGTTGTCAATGCATTTACGGCTTTAGTCAATTTATAAATATATTGTTCAATTAATTTAGTACCCTTAACAACATTATCACTATGTTTACAAGTTTAGTCAATATTGAAAACATATCCAAGTTTTTTACATGGCAAAAGTTGTAAATGTCTTTAGGAAACTTGTCAAATTCACTAGCAGATTTGCTAATCCCTTTACAATAGTAGTCAATTACACAATTCCTTTCCCATTTGGTTAAAACCATTACAGGAGTTGTCACCCATTTACAACTTTAGTCAATGTAGAAATATATTGTCCGATAGTTTAATACCCTTAACTTCGTTGTCAATATGTTTACAAGTTTAGTCAATATCCAAAACCTATCAAAGTTTTTCACAAGGCAAAAGCTTTTGTCAACGTCTTTAGGAAACCTATCAAAATCAATACCAGATTTGCCAATCTCTTTACAATAATAGTAAAAGAAGACTATATCTTCTATAAATAAATAAAACCTTTAAAGCAGTACTCATTCCGTTTACATGACAAATAAATTGCAAAATACCAGAGTTCCCAATCCGTTTACAAGATCAGTGAAGTCCACAATACGCTGCCTAAATAAGTACAGCCTTCAAAACAATTGGGTCAGGTTTTATGAAATTGACTATAATTTTAAAGGGATTGTCAACACATGTAACAATTTTAACAAGTTGCATAATGCCATTGACTAGCGTTTTTGACACGTTAAACACTTGGGAAAGTTTAAACAGTTAGGTTAGGTTTTATGAATTTGACTACACTTTTAAAGGGATTGAAGTGGTATAACAATTTTGAAGAGAACAAATTTGATTTTCCCCAAGCCATGAAAGAAACGTTCCTGCTCCAAAGCCATGAACGATCTAGTTGAGAGGGAAAAAATAGTTCACAAGTTCAAATAACAAGCCCATTAGCACAATGAGAAAAGCAACGCCTATTATTGAAGTGTAGCCAATTATGAAGCGTCAGACTAAATCCTCATCATGAACACGGTCCCCATCCATAACTACAACCCAACAACCAGATGGCAGTAGTTGCACGTCTAGGTGACAGTGCTGAGCACAATTCGAGAAGATTAGGAAATGGAGAGAAATTATAAGATCGAGACTTAGCATACCTCCATGGCTAGGTGACAGTGCTGAGCACAATTCGAGGAGATTAGGAAATGGAGAGAAAAGATCGAGACTCAGCATACCTCCATGGTCATAGTTGCTATAGCAAGAAGGAGAGGAATCAAATGGGAGTAGTAGGATGAAGATGCAGTGGTTGAAATTTGGCCGTCAACAGTGGTATGTGAACGGGTCTAGATGGAGAAGATGGTGAAGAGAGAATGGAGCTCAAGCATGATGGTGGAGAGAGAAGACATGAAGGGAGGGATGATAAAAAGGAAGGAGAGACATGAAAATTTTGTTTTTTGCCCCAAACATTCAAAACCTAGATTCTTATCTGATCATCTCTATGTCCTTCCCCTTATTCATTTGACATTTTGGGATTTTTAAAATTCATGAGGTATTTTCTTATCATTTTCTCTCATTTTAAACACACTTAGGTGAAATTACATAAAATCTCCATTAACTTAAGAATCATATACAAATAATCTTTTTAACCCTTGGAACTTAATAATAAACACTCTTAAACTTCAAATCTGTGCAGATAACCCTTTAAATTTGATACTTTTTTTTTTTCCCTTTTTAAGATGTATTTAACGTTTTGAATATATCAGTAAATTTAATTTGAACTTTGTTTTTTTTTTCATTTCAAATGAATTTAATAACTTTGCTACATTTGGTTGATTATAGCGAGGTGATTGGAAGTGCCTTATAATAAGGATATAATGCAGTATATTGTAATGGAATATAATAGAGAGATGAATTAATATATAATGGAATCCTTATAAAATAATAAAAATACATATATGCAATACATGTGGTCAGGGAACAAAAAATCCTCTAGAAACCACAAAATTAATAAAATGACCAGAATAATAATGTGTAAAATGACGTGTAAGTGGTGCAATATAACATAATATTCTACAGTGCCAAAAGATCGAACCTCTCGTGTAAGTATATAGTAGTGATGCGTGGAAATGAATCTAATTAACTGCATAGTGTGAGGAGATTATTCAACGACGCCGTTTTGTGTCCATGATACAAATCATTGTCTAAGGAAACGCCAAGGTCCTGTTCCTGTTCCCATCCTGCAATTTCAATTTACAAATTAGTGTAGTTAGTTAATTAAACTCCACAAAATATTTTAATTTGTATTAATTGATTCACATTTACAAAGTCTATAAAAATATAGAAAAAATTTTGAAGAGTGACTTGTTTTTATTTATAAGATAAATTATAAAATTAGAGGAGTATTTAATTTTTTTGTTCGAAGAGTATTTAATTTTTTTAAAAATACATATAGGCCTATTAATTAAATGTATAAAATGTCTTGTTATAATACACTGCCTTTTCCCATTAAAGACTTGCAAATAAATTAAAGTTGACAGTAAAGAAGGGGTGAATTTGAAAAACTATAAGTAGGTTTAAGACATAAATTAGTTTAATTAATTTGCGTGAATTATGAGATAATTTAAGTCACTTAGTGGATCATTGTTAGTGGAATTTTCTCAAATATTATCCCTTTATTACAATAAACTAAGAGAAGACTAAAAGTCTAATGTAGTTTTCCTTATATAGGCTCTTAAAAAATGTTTTCATTTTTATACAGTATTAAGTTAACGAGGTAACCATCTCTACTCTTTGATTTTCGTGAGATAGCCAGAAGCAACTTATAATATTTGATCTAATGCGTACATTTTTCCCGAATAACTAACATTCATGTTTGGTGTTCAAAAGAAAAGTGTGGCAATGATGTTTGCGGGTCAACTTCCTGGGCCGTCTCCTTGTCAAATGCTATTACATGATATTCGTTTATATTTTTCTAGATTTAGGTCAGTTTCCTTTTATTGTATCAAATTACTTATGTAAGGGATTATCCCAAAAAAAAAATTGACTAAAATTTTAAATATCAACAATATTCTTGAAATATTGTAAAACTCGATTCAATAAGAAATGGGTCGGATTGAGTTTATCAGTCATATTTGGATCCTTAAACAATATAATTTATTGATGCATTAATATCTCAAATAATACCCCAATAACTTTCTTTTAATATTTATGAGAATATCTTGTCATTAACAATTATCTTCTACTTTAAAGTAATGGAGTATAGTTTATCGTTTTTTGAGAGTTTGTAATAATATATATTGAATCTTTTAATTTTATGTACTAAGTCTGATTGTGACAGTGATGTTAGGGAAAATTTCCTTTTGTGTGATATTAATTGATTATTCTAAGTCCTAATTCCTCTTCTTGGACAATATAAATTGTTATGTGACATCTAATTTAAAATCAATTAATTTGTTCACAAAAAAAAAAATCAATTAATTTACAATTTGGTTTATTATTGTTGAATTATATTGAGCATAATAACTTCTATTATTTTATAAATGCATACAGAGATTTTTTGCGTTTAACTTCAATCTCTTATTATAATATTAACTAGGGTCATATTTCATGCACATACATATGGAGAAATCCTGCTTCCACCAACACACCCCTCAATTTTGGATGATGTAGTTTATTACTATATTTGTTTGTATTATTTTCCTTTTATGCTTTTCTCTTTGTGGGGGATTTGTAAAAATTTCTTTCAATTTTATGTTAAATTATATTCATCTCGCACGATGGATGTAAAAGCTTGTTTAGAAATAAATAATACGTACCTCCAAATACCAGCAAGCATGCGAAGAGCCATATAGATACTTAAGGCAATCCAGAGGCCAACGAAGCCTTTCATCTTATACATTGCATATTCTATTCCAACGCTCACAATTGAAACCAACATCTGATGATCACATATTTGAACAAACATTTAATTCGTTAATCTTAATATACTGTGTATATATATTGATATATTTCTTATTAATTATATATGTGAAATTAAACTTGCCAGAGAAGTAGCAGCATATGTAAAATCAGATGCTCCATAGTTGACTCCGTCAAACACAAAGGCTAACGCATTGATTGGTTGTGTTGCTGCTACAAACTGTTCCATTCATCAGTCCAACACAACATTTAATTAGTTAACTACGAATATATATATATACATATATAATAAAATATAGTGGCTATATATATATATATATATAAAGGAACATACAGGGAGGCCAATTCTGACGAGTTGGAGAACAGTAGCGGTTTTGGAGAAGACGCCTGCTCCAAAGTACAGACCAATGCCTACTACCAGAGCCAGCCCTACTCCCATTACAAAAGTCATCTGCATAAATAAATAAATAAAATTAATAATTAACTCTTAATTGTACAACTCTAAAAAATAAGCATTATTATTATTACTTGAAGTACTCTTGCGGCTGCTGCTTTGGTCTTCTCATAGTCTTTCTCAGCAAACGAACATGCCAGAACAGCCTGTATAGATAAATATATAAATAAAGTAATTGTAAAATTTGAACACTATCATGATATGAGTCCTATATATATATATATATATACATATATATCTCAATCAGAGAGTCTCACAAAGTGAATTGTGGTTTTTTAATTAGCTCGAAGAACTCTCCCACCAATGTCCTAGCCTTTTGTAATTGAGCCATTCCTTGTGTTCATAACATATTATTTATTAGTAGTGAATGGTATAACTCATCCTCAAACTCCGATTAGGGCTTGTTTGAATCAATGCTAATTTGCAAAAGGGTGACTTTTGGTTTTACCCCAATTTCGAATTGAAGCTGGAGTAAAAGTCAATTAATATGATTTGATTTAGCTTGGATATGTTTTTATTAAAAGGAAAGTCAGTTTGAATAATATATATTGAAAAGACCGTTTCAGAAGTTTCAAAATTTGATGACTCCCAGGCTTTTTCGAAGAAAAGCCCACTTATTCCTAATGCTAAACCAATCATGATTTTTGGGTTCTAACTAACTTTGAGGGGTCCAAAAAAAATCATATTTAAGATCCCAAACGAACTCGGCTTCGTTAGTTAGACATATACATACGTACATACATACACACCTGAATAGCAACAGCTAAGCCATCAGCAAGAAGAGAAGTAGTGATCCAAACTTGTTGACATGTTTGGAAAGCAGCCATGGAAATCGGACCCAACCTTGTTGCTAATGATGCCGCAAATGTCACACAGAATGTTACTGCTATCACTTTTAACATCAACAATCCTCCTGATCATCATAACATCATGCACACAAACATTTAATAATTAACACTAAACAATTAATAACAATATTTGATCAATTTAAGAAAGATTTTATCACCGTTTTTAAGGAACCGGAAAATCTGCAAATCCTTAATACTAGGAGGTTTCAGATCAACTCTTCTCAGTAATATCAAGAACAGAGCCAGTGCCATCAAGTACCTGAAGCAAAGTTCCACCATGATTAATAATAATATATTATTAATTAAATTAAGCAATCCAATGTCAATATTCTCGCACTAATTAATGAAAATAATATATTACTAGAGGAGTAATTAAGCAAGGCTTACTGTGAGACGACATGTGCAATGGCTGCGCCTGTGAGACCTAACTTGAAGTGAAATATAAGTAGTGGATCCAAGGCCACATTTAAGGAATACCCCAACACTAAATAAGAATCAAATAAAATGAAACTTAGTTAGAGGAAAAAAGGTCACTTTCTTTTAATTAATATTTAACCTTTTATTTAAAACTAGCATATAATTTACATAATTTAAAATTAAATAAAATATTAATAAGCAGACCACCCAAATCAGCAGATATAAAAAAATTTCAAAGAAACAATGTGCACATCTTTAAAAAAGTAACAACAAATCAAGCTAATCCATTGAAATTATGATATTGATCAGTCTAATTACGCTTAATCCAACTAATCTATGACCAGAAGGAGAAGACAATTAATTAATTAACTTAAAAATAGTACCTACCAATAACATATAAGGGAGTTTTGGTGTCCTTGAAACCTCGGAAGATGCCTTGCATAGACAAAGCCAGGAGGACAGAAGGAGAACCCAGTGCTCTCAGTTTCAAATACTTTTGCGCAAGAATCAGCATAGGGGAACCCTAATTAATTAAAAAAAAATACAGATCATTATACTTATTTGCTATAATATATGTATATATATATATATATATATATATCAATCACTATATATGATAAACAAATTATGAAAATTGATGAAAAGTATCTGTTTGAAATATTTATTGTGTCCAAAGGTACTTGAAATTTGTTAAGCATTTAGGTTCAAATATGGGCGAAACATAAGACATATTTGCACATTGTTGAAATTATGCTACACAAAGCTGAGGAGAGAGTTGTATTGGCTCAAGATAAGTCCTTTTTTTTTTAATATTATCATTTGGTATCCATTTTGAGTTCGTGACTGCCCCTCCCACAACATGTGTCTTCTTTGGGAATCGAAATCAAAACTCAGAGGAATCTTGCAGGGCCTTATACGTACCCTTAGACGTTGGTAAGATAAGTCCTTTTGAGTGTACAAAACTTTGCAAATAGGCACTTTTCAGAAATTTCTCCTAAAAAGTTATAGCAAGTGATGCTACTACTCAAAAATTATAAAAAGTTTGATTCAATTTTCATTTCCTAATTAATAATGCACCGAAAATGTATGTATATAGCTAATGATGAAAAATAGCACACTTACTGGCTTGGCACCCATAAGAAGTAAAAGAGGTTTTGCAGCAAATATAAGTAGTGATGCTTGGATGAGGCCAAGAATTGTCCCAAATATTAATGCTGTTGATGCTGAAGCTATTTGTTTCCTCTTCTTCTTGTTGTTCTTATTACTATTCTTGTCAGTTGAGGATGCGTTTGTTTTAGTATCTGATAATCATCAAGTATAAACTGAAAGAGATCAAATAAAATTATTCAAAAAATTTCACTAGCTAATTAAGTGTTTTTTGATTTGATTCTATTTATAAGGCACTTCTATATCATGTTTTACCTGAATCAAGAAAAACTGTAAAACCTCATTAACTACTATGTCTTCAAAATAAAGGAATGAGTGGGAACTGAGAAGTCCAAGATCAAAGGCTTCTTTAAGATTCTCTTGTATAGCAAAAGCTCACATAGATAGGGACACATTCATATACATATTATATAAACTAAGTGAAAGAACATAGAAACTAACGTACCATGGGTGAGCTGGTTGTCTTTTTTGAGAGTAGAATCAGTATCAGTATTATTCTCACTCATATCATCAGAGGATTTCTTAAAGGAATCTTTGACATCAACTTTAGCAGAAGCCGGAGAATTTCCCAGAGAAGAAAGATTCTTTTTGGGAAAACCTTTTTCAATGTCATCGTCGTTGGATTGGTTGTCGTCTTGGACTACTTTAGTTGCTGTAATATGCTTGAGAGTGTCTTCTTCAGCTACAAATGAAGTAGTGATACTGACCAGAGGGAAGATGGTGATCCTTGAAGCTTGGTTGAACAGTGTTATTGATAATCCAGCAGCAGCAAGTTCCACAGGCCCTAGTAATATTAATTAATTAATTAATTAAGCATCACCACCAAATATCAAGTTAGGTCCAGATCTCTTCAGAAATTAAGACTCAAGGATATAGATAAGAAATTACACCAAGAAGTTGACATTACCACTGTGGTCCCTATTATAAGTCATTTTACCAGAAGGAATTAATGCACGGTCCTTATATATAAGTCACCAAGTGGGGATTGTCCCAATTTAAAGTTTGATGGAATATATAATTTTTATTTTTTGTTTCTTAAGATGTAATTCATAGATTTAAATAAAGGTAAATTTGGAAATTGTTTTTATTATCAAACAACTTTAATAACTTAACTACCCCTCTCTGTTTGGTTATGGTGATCGAAGTAATATAGGAGATGACTTATATAAGAGGGACTGGATGAGTGGTATACATAAGCATTATTGGATTCCAAGGCCACAATCAGTTTTCTTTCTGGTCAACAAAAAGTATGGAGGTGAGTTAGGTCTCAAGAACTTATTAGATATGTTTGGAATAGCGAGTGCAGCTTCCTAAAAATATATTTTCAATCGTGATTTACGGTATACGAGGTAAGTAAGTGAGATAAGTTTTATCTCAATTTACATGAATAAACACTTTTAAGGATCCTACTAAAAGTGATCCCAAATAAGCATATATTAGATGACCTAAACTTATGGCTTCAAGGGATGCTTATATATCGTCTGCCAACAAAATCCTTAGAATTCAAATTCAATCAACGTGGGATATAAATTTTTGTATACATACGTATACACTAATATTAATGGACAAATTCTAGAAGCTAGCATACATTAGATTGTGGAGCATAATTACGTACCTAAGTGACCAATGAAAGCAGTGTCAATGAGAGAAGCAATGGGATCAGCAGCCACAGCCAAAGCAGCCGGAAACGCAATTCCCAGTAGCTCCTTACCAATTGAATCCATCTTGAACACATTTCTACACCCACCACAACAACATTCATCCTTAAAAACATCAAAAACAATGCCCGACCAATATATATATATATACTTCCTCCAACCCTTAATATAAAATCTAATTTGTAGTGCAAAATACACTACAACCTAGATCTTATATTAGTGTTCAGAGGAGGCAGTACGAGTATTTGATTACTACTACTGCTGCTACATCAATAATCATCATCCTCATCGTTCTACATATACGAGCTCCATATATAAATAAAAACAGACACAATGTAATGCAGGTGACAGAAAGAGATGAATCAATCAATCAATCAATGATTAGATAAGACAGATGTGGACATGGCGATGGGTTGTTTGTGTTTAAACAAGAACAGTTTCAGATCAAAAAGTACATGATGATATGTATATATAGTAGGTGGGTGTTAATAATATTCTGTACCATATACCTTGCGTCGTTGAAGAAAACAAGGAGAGGCATCTTCCATTTGTTGTTATTATTATCATCTGCTGGTTCATGCACAGAAGTACTTCCATGATTAGTATTGTCTGCCATCATAGGATTTGTCGTAAAGAGCTAAATCCCAAGTGGAAAGTAGAAGAAACTACCTGTTTCAGATCTATCAGTGGTGAAGGATACAAAAAAGACAGGTAAAGAAATCTACAGAGTTTGGAGCTTTTTATAGGGAGAAGTTTCACGCATTTTCATCATGCAGAGAGAGTATACAAAATAATTGAAAACTAAAATATTTGTATATTTATTTTTCCTTATATGATGACTTTATGGATGATATTTGAAATTAATTTAATGAACTTGGGTGTAATTGATAAAGAAATGATGAATTTGGCATAAAATAGAATTTATTGAAAAATACTAAATTTGAACTTGTTTCGGTTTTTAGGTAATATCTGGAGCTCTAGATGTCGGATTGAGACGTTCTATATATAGATAAAAAGCTAAGAAAAAGATCTACAACATTTATGTTGTGCCCAAAACCCAGTTCTGCCTTCAAGGGTTTCAAATTTTGCTTGGAAATTGAGGATGTGAATTTGTCTCTGAATGACCTTTGCCCACTAATTTGACCATAACTTGAGTTACAAAAGTCAAAATGGAGAGCTTCCAATTGTGTCTTTACGCTAAGATCCATAGTTATAACTTTTATGGATATCACATGTTGAAATTCTACCATCTTGAATATCAAAATTAGGCGGCAATCAATAAGTTTGGCTACCACAAGGTCAATGTTAAAAGTTCAAGGTCAAGACGATGTATGCCTAACTTTCTTGGAAATTTTTGCACTCGCTCCATCTATTGATGCTACTAAATTTTTAAATAAGTACCGCAAGTGTACGGTCCGTTGAAATAGTATAATGGCAAATCAAGGTCGTCCCACAGAGATTCAAGATAATTGATAATTAGGCATTAAAATTCTTATTTTCATTTAAGTTGAGTAAATATAAGAAGAAAATGAATTTGAAAATCAATTTAAACAAAAGAAAAAGTAGTAAATCTAATGGTTCAAGATTTCAATGGAGAAAAACAACCTAAAATGGCTAATCTCTTCTTTAAGTATTAGAGCATGTATTTACCCAATTAAAACCACTTAATGTTAATTTGTTAATCTAGAATTTAAATAGGTACAAGTATCTTCCAATCACTTATACCCCTCTATCAAGTTAAAATTATTATTTCTAACTAATTCACTCAAGAGGCAATAATTGTCCAATTTCACTTTAATATGATTATATGGGTCCAATAGGTATATTCCTATCCTATTAACAAATTAGAACAAATTCTAATACCACATTACTTAATCCTATGATCCAATTAAGATCCCTCTCCAAAGGTTAATATAATAAATTCCTCAAATTTATACTTAATGATGATCAAGCATTAAGTAGATAAAACAAAACAGATTAAGTAAACAAAATTAACACAAATCACAATTAATTAGTCCATACATAATCAAATCCTCAAATTAGTTCATCGCTACTCTAAGTTCAAAAAAGAAAGTCTAGCCACATATGGCTTCAATCCAATACATCACAGCAGCAAATCAAATCAGACCAAGAGCCACCAATTATTGAACAATAAAAGAGAAACACTGCCACTGTTCACCAATCTGGTTCGCAGTTGGTGCAGAAGATCCAAGAGAAATGAACAGTAGCTGCCCTCAACTAGCCGCCTCCTCCGATTCAGCTCCCACTGGTCGGAAACAAGGAATGATGATGGATGAACAGCCAACTGCAGCCCCCTGTAGCTCTTCGGTCGATTCTCAGCTTTGATGATGATCCTCAGTAGTGCCGCCTCTACCTCCTCCGCTGATTTTTCAATGAATATTGCGGCTCCTCTGTATGTGACTGCTCTCCCCCTCCTTCAGCTCAGCGCCTCTATCTATAATGATGATTAATCCTCAACCTTTGACCCTCTATAGCTCACTCAATCCCCTAGCTGCTCGGTCCCCCTCTTCAGATATTAAGTTAGCGATTAGAAACCCAAGCCCAAGAAAGCTACAAAACGCTGTCTGTGGCCCCTTTAAATGTTGGCACTCTGCATCTAAAAAAACCCATAGCTGTTTTTTCTTTCTTTGGTCAAAACGGTGTCACTTCCTTTAGCCCTTTCCATTTCAATTTTCAAATCAAAATGATATCTCTTCATCCCCACATAATCCACGTCACCTCATCACCTAAGGGAAAAAAAAGACTATTTAATAATAATAACAAAAACTAACATAAAACAAAATAAATATAATATGCCATCATTTTATTTTATTATTATTTTTTTTCAAAATAGTGAAAACTAGAATATTTAAAATAAAATCCTCAGATAATGCATCAACTTGATATCTTATAAAATCTCAAGAAAATCATCTAAATTAGCATTGATAACTCCCCAATTATATCAAAATATGTCTCAAATATATTAAAAATGGGGAGTTATCATCTATAAATAGAGGAGTTCAAGACATAAGGAGATCCACCATCTTAGAGTTAATCTCATGCATTGTATTTGTTTTTTGCATGCCTTCTGAATGGAAGGTTTAAGTAGTCCTCCTTTATGGATGGTATAAGTTGCCACCTACATGGACAGATTTACCTCTAATATGGAAAGTTAGATTTTTCCATTTTCATGCATCTTGTAGTTGTATTTTTGTGTTTTAGAATTTAATAATTGAGTTTCATGCAATGTTTATGAGGTTTTCAATTTATTTTGGTTGTGTTTTTAATTTCATCATGAGCTAAATTTTCATTTTTCTATGGTGATGATGTAGCTTATTAATAACGGACTGAATCTTAACTTATTAAATCTAGTTTTATTTTTTCCTTTATGATTGAGTTTTGATTATTGTTCTTAATGCTTTCAATTGATTGGTCATCTTTTGAATGATTTTAATATGCATGTTGAGACCGAAAGGAGATGCATGTGTATAGATCCTATAATTGAAATTAAATCATAATTCGCATATAAAATAGGAATATATTCATATGAGTTGTGTAGTCTTAATGAGTTTCCATAAATCTTAATGCATGATTTATTGCTTTAATTTATATAGGGATATACTAGATTAACAATTAATTATAGAATTGATTGACCTTGGAAGAGGCTAGTAATTAAATTAGGGAAACTCGGCTATCAATCATGTGGAATAAATTAGACTAGAATATATAAGTGATTCAATCCGAAATTTGGTAAGTGAAATATAATCCATAGGACTTTTTCTCATAATTGTTTTCATATCAATTACACTCATATGTAATCATTTTTATTTTGTACTCTCAATCACCAGCTAATTGATCAACTGAATAGAATTAAAATTATTCATTTTGGTACTTAGTGATCAATCCTCGTGATAACGATATTCTACTCATTTCTATATTATTTGATTACGACAGTGTATACTTACACTTTTTAATAAACAATTTACATTTCTAACAATAATTAAAATAAATTAATTGAAAAGATGAATGCATTTAATGTAGTGCAATATAATGAATAATGATAATTAATTGCAGCGATCGAAGAGCCATATATATTATCACTCGCTAGAGACAAACCATAATAACAACGGACATGTAGTACAATGTGGTCAGGAGTATTGTCTGAGTCATGCTTTAATTAATTAATTAATTTAGTAATTAATTAACTAACTAACTAACTAACTAGCTAGTTAAAACCTTCCTCAGCTCTGAAAAGCCCTGATGGCAGCAAAGAATAGTTTAGTCGCTTCGTAGTCAAGTAATGAAAATAAAAAGGAATTATTATTATATGTATACATTTTAGATTTAGATTTTATTTCATTGGGAGCTGAGGCAGATCTGTATAAATATGAAAAATTAGTTGGTTTTAAAAGAGAGTTATGTATATAAAACTAATGAAGTCGAAGGTCCATGAGGATCTCCCCCAGCATGTAATGCCTTTTTGGAGCTCATCAAATCTATTACGAACACTTCTTCCTTTTATTCCCCTTTTTCATAAGGAACTTCAAAATAACTTCTCACTAAAATCAATGAGAGATTGTTAAACCTTAACTCTATCTAAAAATAAAAATATTTTCAACTTTGCCCATATTTAAATTTGTGTTGAGAAAACATAACGAAAATTAATTATTACATTATTTACCAATAAATATTATTCTAGTTGATAAGGAGTAGTTGAATTATAACCTAAAAGGCCGTAAGTTCAAATCTTGCTGACAATGTGAGAGTCATATTGATGGGCGATCTATAAGTATTTTTGTATGCACTCTTTCAGCTTGAAGACATGCCCTGATCTCGGTGAGCCCCTGGATTGATTCACCTAAATTTTTTTTATCAAAAAAGAAAATTATTACATTCTCTCACAATCTCCCACTAATTTTTTGTCTATTGACTTGAAAACTTAATTAAATCTATGATTGTGTAATGCATCATATGTAATAGCTGTAACTTAATTGAATCTATGATTGTGTAATACATCATATGTAACAGCTGTACCCATGGACCAAATTTTGAAGATATATACATACATACAAATATAAAAAGAAAGAAAAAGACAATTTATAGTATATTTTTATAAGCAGCTAATTTACTAGCTACTCTCCTAATATCAGGAAAATCCAGCTCGTTCATGAAGCTAGACTTTATATTTTTGGTGTTTTCCCAAGTTGAATCTCGGCTTGAAATATTAAAGTATCCAATGCAAATGCGATTTTTGATAAAATTTTGTATAATTAAAAAAACATTTATGCATTAGACTCGTTGAATTTATATCCACCCCCTCCCCAACACCCTCCATCCCTTATTATAAACTTTAAATTTGTGAATGGATGTGTCTCAAAATATAAGTGTTAATCTTGAGAAATTCATAGTTATCGCATTTTTCTTATACATTTGCCAATTATGAACTCAATTTGTATATAAAATTGATACATGCAAAGAAAAATGTGATGTGATAGAAATACTCTTATACAACTATAAAATTTTGAGCTAAATATACAGAAGTTTTAATCTAATGGAAGAAAATAGAAAGCTTATAGGCTCCTTGTTCAGATAAGAGGATGAGGACAAGATATAGTTTACAAGGATCATTGGGAGTGGTGAAAAGAATGAAAAAAAAATGAAGATCGAATAAGTAGTTTGAAGACACCTTCATTCGCCTTTGATTTCCTATGGCAAAGCAAAGGCGAATCAACCCAAAAACAACCCTTCCTACCTTCATTCACTTTTGATCAAAGTTATACATGTTGAACAAAACATGGGGAGACGGACGTGGGAAGTAGTGCTAGTCGACCAAATTTGGAAAGGTGTGAATCACCTAACTTCAACATAAGTACATTTAAGGTCTATCATCTTCAAGATATGGCCGATGCAATTGAAACAGAATTTTGAACCGATTACTTGAAAGATGCAAGTGATATTTGCTTTTTGGTGTCTCGTCATGAAGGAAGGACATCTGGACAAGGGTTGATGGGAAAGAAAGTTATCTTTGTATCAAACCGACAGTGGGAGCAAGCACAACTATACATATATATTTCACAACTTCATAGAGATTGACGATTATGTAGGTGTTTATATGGATGAGCTTAAGAGGGAAAACCCTAACAGAATACAGAGTTGGTATGCCAAATAACATAAATAATTTACAGTAAGGTTGAAGCAGTACGTGGATGAAAAATACAATAGTGATAGTAATTCAATTTTGAATAAAGTAATGTTCTTGGCATATGGTCTGAATAGACATGTGCTTTCTTTCTTAAGCCATGTCATCAATGGATACCCCTTCTACACTAAAGAGCAGGATGCTTGAAGAAAAATGCAAATTAGTAGAGTAACTGTTATTGCTAACACCATGCATATATCAAGTGCCAAAGATAATAATTCTATTTATGCCAATATGTCATACTTTGGGGTGGTTGAGCACATTTGGGAGTTGGATTACATAGGATTTCAAGTTTTGGTTTTTGGGTGCAAGTGGGTTGATAATAATAATGCTTTGAAAGTGGATGAGTTAGGCTCGATACAATTGAATTTGAATAAGCAAAGGTATAAAGAAGAGCCTTTCATTTTGGCTTCTCAAGCTAAATAAGTGTTCTGTGTTTCTGATCCTGCTAATAAAGAATGGTCTATTGTTTTGTTAACAAACAAAATAAATGAGAATGCAGGAGGTGAATTTAGTGAGGATGATCATTCCAAGGGTTGTCACTTGAAACACATTTCAATAAGGACGATGCTTCATACGTTAGGCATGACCCCAATGAAGGAATTTGGATATCAAAGAGGGGGAAGTTGCTTCGCAAATTAAAGAAAGCAATTGTTATTAAAAATAGCATTAAAATTATTTAAACTAGGGAAAGAAAAAGGGGCACTTGAGCATATGTATATTCCCTTACCTTTGATGTATTCATAATTGTATAGGTAGTATTTGATGAATTGTTTTAATTTGTTGGCACTTGTTGGTCGGAATTGGTTATTTTGTATATTAGGATACATCCATCCAGAACTGGATCTGTTTAGGTGTTTGGTATATATATATATATATATGTTGTTTCTGTAGGTTATTTGGCAGGGGCTGATTGAAAGTGAGCCCCCCAATTTTTTTAAAAAAATTTGTCACATATACTTAACAGTTATTCGCCAATAACTATCAAATATTATATATATATAATGATTTTTTCAAATAATCGTCAAATAAATCCCTTTCTCTGGTGACCAGTACTTTACTATTCATCAATTTAATTATTAGGTATTGTATAAAATATTTCATGGTTATTATTGAACAACCGTTAAATATAGATTTTTATATTTAACAGTCATTGTCTTACAACCTTTAAATTTAGTGCTCTAAAAATAACGGTTTTATTTGAAAAAACTATAAAATATAGGCTACAATATTTAACGGTTAAAAACTGTTATATGTAAATATTTAGCACTCAAATATTTAACAATTGAAAATTGTTAAATATCTTTAAAAACAACCATTAAATACAAACAAATATGTAGTAGTGTTACAACCATAAAAATTTGAGCTAAATGTATAGAAGTTTTAATCTAATAAAAAAAAATAGAAAGCTCATAGGCTCCTCTTTCTTCTAAGAGGATGAGGACAAGATATAGAAGCTTACAAGGATTATTGGGAGTGGTGAAAAGAACGACAACAAAGAATTGAAGATCGAAGAAGTAGCTTGAAGACACCTTCATTGGCCTTTGATTCCCTACGACAAAGCAATGGCAAATCAACCCAAAAAGCAACCTTTCTACCTTCATTTGTTTTTGATTCACTACAACAAAGCAAAAGTGAAAAGGCTCCAAAAATAAACCTTTCTGTCTGACTATGTTCACTTTTGCTTCATGACAGCAAAATAAAAGCGAATTCGTGAAACTGATACCGTGCGCTTCAAAAAAAATCACACATCTGAGGGGTTTTAACCTAGTTTTGGGAGCTAAAATTACTCATTCATTCATTCTACTCTCTAGAGAGGCTGGGCATGAAAGGAGGCTACTTGAGAGATAACTCTTAAAGGATTTGGGGCCCTTGGAGGAAATTCTTGGGGAGATTCTAGGGTTTTCTTGGTTCTTTTCATACTTCCAACTCTTTCTGTATAATCTGTTATAGACATGATTATTTTGTGTAGTTTTGTTTGTTTCAGATTATGTCTAGCTAAATCTTTCTTTTAGTTTTAATTTTACTCCTTATATGGATTGGAACGACTAGATTGTCTTGCTTTTGTTAGTTCAATTAAGATTGCCACATCTAGACTTCCTATAGGTGGAGACGGTTTAAAAACATGACCAGTCACGCTTCCCCACTGTCTAAATAATATTTTATAGACTAGTTATAATTCAATGTGGTCTCAATAAGTATTAAATATATGAAGTTTTTCAAAATTTAAATTCTTCTTAAACCAGTAGCTCAAACAACTAGTTTAAACATTCTTTTAGAGAATGTCCTTTCTTTACAACTAATATTAAAGTATTAGAGTTTCTTTAGCTTCCAAAGTAAACTTTTTAACAGGCCTCTTCAAAATCTGAAGCCACTTCAATCAATTAATGTACTCTTTAACTATCATGTCTATTTAAACTCCTCAAATCCTTTCATTTCCTTTAAAATTGTATTTCACGCTCCCTTTTATCTCTAGTCAATCAATGTTATGGTAAGATGCCACAGAAGTCTATCAGTTCATCCTCTAGTTCCTTCTCCATGTGCACTACCTCCACCATTCACTAGTGCAAAAATCGCTTTAAACCTGGTGAAAATAACTTTTTATATCGGTTTTGGAACAGGTCTAGATATAACCGGTCTAAAAAGTCTGATACTTTTTAGACTGGTTGACCAATTTACAAAAGGTGAGATCTAAAAAGTGGGACTTTTTAGAACGGTTCGCAAAGGTACACTTTTTAGACCAATTCTAATTACAACCAGTCTAAAAAGTTAGAGTTTTTTTAAAAAAAATAAATAGGGCTTTTTTTTTATTGAAGATTATTTTTAAAAAGAGCTCTAATACCAAGAAAATGGTTTATAATTTTATAATTACATAAATTCTGGGTGAGCTATGAGAACCATATTATTCCAAAAAAAACAAATAAAACAACAAAAAACTAGAAAGTAAGAATTTCTTTGCCTCTGTAAGAAATATACAACTATATGTACAACTATACAAATGAAGACATGATTCATGCCATTCACAGTCTTGCTCCAAGAACAAAAAAACTAAATTCAGGAAAAACTTCATAATATCCTTGTGACAATGTTCCAATAACCCTAAAAGAAATCATTTAGAAACACACTAGGACCTTGAAACTTCAACTGGATACAAACTCGAAATAGTTGTCCTTTTCTTCCTCCTTAAAACCAGCTGACCAAAAATTCCAATAGCTCTAAGTCCTTGATGTTAATGGCCAATAATTCCTGCCAACTATTATAATGCAATTTAAGATATTATGCAACTAAACTTGTAAAAAAAAAATTACAAGGTCATAATGACATGGACTTAAACTTGACAATTGGTTTAAATTAAAATACTTACTAGTGTAAACGTTGATCCTACCATTGCAAAAGTGAAAACAACACTATTTAATTAGGGAATCACTTTATATGTGTATATATATGTTGTGGCCTCAAAATCAATGCATGTAGAGAAAAAGTACCAAGAATGAAGACAAGGGTACCAAGGACAAAAGGTTTTCCTGTTTCTCCAAAACAAGTAGCCAAGTATTGACCTCCAACCCCTAAAGCACCGGCCAATAGGGTGGCAAATCCTCTGTTTATACATTTGTTGAGAGTGGCACCTAAATAACAACAAAATCATAAGCATTTTATATTGTTATATTTGACAGTGAAGGCAATGATACTGGCAACTTAATTAATTTACCTATACACATATGTAGTATTGAGCAAAAAGCTTTCTGCAAACAAATTATTACCTAAATCATAAGCAATGAAAAAAATTAACAAAAACTTTCTATAAACCAAAAAGAAAAAACACTTTTTGGACCTATACACATGTGCAGTATCGAGCATTGGCCATAAGCACAGGGTACTCTATTTGCATTACGATCTCAAATTCACAATATAACTCTCATAGAGAGACTTTCCTACCAATCAAAATAGTCAAAAGTAAGGGGTAGAACTCATAATTGTCACCTTATATATCAAATTATATACAACTGAACTCTCAGTAAACAAACCGTATGATTCTAAGATTCACAGTAGAACTCTTAGGTTTTAATGCATTTCTAAGCAGCAAAAACAAAATTGACATGTGACATAAATAAGTTACAAGGTGGTTTTCAAAAGTGAAACAAGCAAGGCATAGAGAACATACAGCTCTCATATTTGCAAAACCAAGATCTATGTTTGGCACTTGGAGACTAGGCAAGACATCTGCCAGCCTGTCATAATCTGATGCACACGTGCCTCATCAAATGAACCTATATAGTCAGTGTGTGAAATATCTCTTTGACTTCCATATAGTTAGTGTGTGGAAACTATAGTGAACATAAAGTGTCTTTTTGTATCAGAAATAGTAAATCTTGACCTCTCTATCCAGTGAGGGAGGTAAACAGTTTTGAAGTTGAGAATAAGCCACATCTACAATCATCCATGTTCCTCGCATTGTTAATGATACACACTACTCAAAAGTCAAATTTTTCGTATAAAATGCTTAGTGATTTCTTACCAAAAAATGTGACATTTGGGGTGAGTTCAATATCATAAACAGCAAGATAACTACAGAATAATTATATCAGATAGGAACTAGGGATATATTCTTAAGGAGTAGAAAAGCATTATATATAAAGGTTACTAAATTACCTGTAATGAGTAAAGCAAGACTATTGCTATTTACTTGCTAGGCTAGATGAACACGCTGATGGGAAGAAAGGAAAAACCAGAAGAACTATGGTCAAATAATAAATTAATAAAATCTAGGCTTATTGGAAGAAAACTAGCATTAAGACTAATGTTCAAAGGAATAATATATACCATCGTGGTTCTTTCGGGAAAATATTTTGAAAATCCACTTTCCATATCTCCTCTACATCCTTGGAAGACAAAACTCATTATAGCTACTCTTTCAACCAATAAGCCACAACGACACTATACTTGTCAGTATATATAATAGAAGAGAAAGCTAATTTTATCAATGCACTTGCTTTTAGTTATCGACACAGCATTGCCTTAGAACTGATTGTGAAGAATGACTAAGCTATAAGTACTTCTGCAGTCAAGCATCAGCAAGAGCAGGTAAACAGAGATCAAAGCGAGAGACATAATTAATGATCACACTCATAAATTTCTTATCAAGGTCACTATTTTTTCTCCAAATAAAAATAGAGCTTAAGACTATTAGACTTTATCATTAATCATATCATATCGATCATACCAAAATGGCTTGGGCTACTTTGTATAACTCATCACAAACTTATATAATCGTGACTAATAAAGACTAGCACCATGATAGTCCCATTTAGATCTTCTACTTACTCTTGGGCAAGATTGAGGTATTATTTTCTGTAATGGAATTGCTGGTTTTAACATTATGTTGATTGCAAATAAAATGAGGTATGAAATACATACCTACAAACCAAAGGTTGCGATTATGCCAATTGAAGTAGTGGCTAGAAGACGGAGTGAGAATAGAAGACTTGAGCTATAGAAAGGGAGAGACGTCAACATCGATTGGAGCATAACGGATGAAGATGTTGAGGATAGGAGAGTGGGAGTAGGAGGACGACGGCAACAACTAAGAGAACTTGGAGTTTAGGGTTTTCTGTAGGGTAAGGAACACGAGACATATCAAACAACAATTAGGAGTTGAGTACGAAGAAGAAAATGAGTTGAAGGAGATGCAATAGTGATCGAGGTGCAGTAGAGGAGTGAGGCACGGCGGAGGATAACCAAAGTAGCGATGAGGTCATGGAGGTAAGAGCGAGCAGAGGTCGCAGAGGTGACGAAGAAGATGGATAAATTTTCAGGGATTAAGATTCTTTTAAACCGGTTGTGTTGAACATCAGGTCTAAATTAAAAATGATAAATATTTTAATTTTAATTATTTTTAACGCAGAAAAATACATTTTAGACCTTTTATATGAATAACCGATCTAAAAGTTATATTATATTTATGATTTTTTAAATTATTTTTACATTTTTTAGACCAGTTAGCTAAAAATTAGGTCTAAATAATATTTTTTAGACCTTATCTTAGAGGAACCATTCTAAAAAACTCATAATATTTATGAAAATGCCACCAGTCACACTTTTTAGACCTTATCCTTTATAACCGGTCTAAATATGACAATCTAAAAAGCTTATATTGTACTAGTGGTTGCCTTTAATGAGGGAAGTTCTTGACGAGCTCCATGCAAGGGTGGAATGTGTGGAGTGAAGCCTTACAAGAATCATCACTCAGCTGCATGTTATCAACAAGTTTAATCTTATACCCGACAATATTGATTTCAAGTATAATCTATCTTCCGACCCCTCTTCTCCTTCCTCCCTTGCTTTCGATAATGACAAGGAACAATGATAATTTTTTTATTATATAAAATGATGTATTTGTTTATGCATGTATGTTATCCACTGCCTTCAAGCAGCTAAAAAATTATATTAATGACAAAAAGTTTATTTTTAATATTGATCTTGAACATCTCTTGTTTTTATGTTTAGTTGTTGTTTTTTGCCTATGGCTTGACAAGTTAATTTATTTCTATATATATATATATAATTATATATATTAGTAAATTATATTATTTGAGTGTTGTTAATTATATAATTATTTGATGCTAAAACTGGTTGTAGTGGCACCAGGTCTAAATATGATAATTTGAACCATCGTTTAATTCTTCACTGGTTAAAATGTCATTTAATCTTCTAATGTTCACTTTTAATTTAGATCAGTTAAGAAGTACACTAGTCTCATTAATATTATTTAGACCGTGTGTTAAGAGATGATCAATCTCAATAATATTATTTAAACCGCGTTTTAAAAGATGACTAGTCTACATACGTAATGTTTCAACTTCTAATGCACAAATCATGTCTCATCATCATCTGAAGTTTCTAACCATCAGTTCTGATTATAAATACCAATGCACTTTTAGTTTTGAAGTTCAAATTCAAAAGTCTGTTTCTAAATTTTTCTTTCTTCTTTAAGTGACAACATTTTCTATGTCATGAACAAAAAGGCAGCGGTTTCCCTCTCCCCTAGCAACAGTAGCTGCCTCTTCGTAGCACCTAGGGGTGTTCATGGGATCCCGGTCCCGGTCCCGGTAGCAGCGGGATCAAAAATTCCCAGTCAGTCTGGGACCGGGACCGGGAGTAAAAATCCCGGGACCGGGACGGGATCCGGGTAAGGCTTCGGGAATCCCGGTCCCGGGTAATATATTTTTTTTTTAAATTTCTTTTTCCCCTTTCCCAAAACACTAATCCCTCTTCCCTCTTTCGATAATCGATAGTTCGGTCCTTCCCTGTTCAGTGTTCCCTGTTCTGTTCGACTGTTCCTCAAACTCAATCCATCGGCCTCTCCTCTCTCACGCCTCGGATCTGTCATCTGAGCTTCTGAGGATCTGACTCTCACTCTCTGCCTCCGCCTCGTCTCCTCTCCTCTCCGCGACTCCGCCTCGTCTAGTCTCCTTTCGGCCGACGCTCACTCCCAGCCTCGTCTCGTCTCCTTTCGGACCGACGCTCACTCCCAGCCTCGACGGCCGTCGCTCACTCCCAGCCTCGCCGTCACCTTTCCAGTTCCAGCCAGCAACCGCGGCGTCGTTCTCCCCTCGCCATCGCCTTTCCAGTCCCAGCCTCAGGTGAGTTGATTTACAACTCTTTCTTTGTTTTCCTTCTTTAATCGATTAATCTTGGTAATCAAATAAAGCATCTTAACTCTATTCCCTCTAAATATCTGCTGGTTTTCGTTGTAAGCCATAAGAAAATACAATGTTAGGTTAGTTCACTCAAAAGTTCTTTCCTTTCTTAGCTCTCCTTTGTTACCTATCCATTAGTCGTTAGCTTTTCCTTCTTTCTTTGAGAGGCTACTTGAGATTTAAGTGATATTTCTAATTTAAATTATAACGTAGTTGTGTACTGCTACATCTGCAATGATTTGCTGCAACTATGAGGGATTTATCTAATTGTTTCTTTGATAGCCGTCTGATTCCATGACAATAATTTTATCACAATGCTGAAAAGCTTTTTCTTTGCTATGAGAATCCTCGCTGCTTGGTTTGCCAGCTTTTGTGCTTAATCTTTGTTGGTTTCTTTCTGCATTTTTATACCATTCTATGATGGTTAAACTCTGTATAACCAGTCAATGATCAAGTACTGGCGACTAGTCTATGTAGGGCAACTCAAAATATGGTTAGAAAGGACACTTGCTGTGTCAAAATCAGAACATGAACTTCCTAACAGCTGCTGTGCTATAACCGTGACATGGAAGTCTAGTTCTCTCTTGTCAGGTGGATTATGTTCCTGGAAATGGCATACTCTATCCTGATAATTGAAAGCCTTGATGTTGGGTTTTCAATATTTGATGGTAATACTAACGTCTTAGGTTGCGCTAGGATTTTTTCTTGATATGCTTGCTGAGTAATGGCTAGATTCTTTGGTTAGGATCTGTTTCGCTGGTTTTGTTTAGTATTACTGTCAGAAATTCGTAATGTCACATTTTGAGGTTTTGTTTTTCCTTGTGTGAAAAGTTTTGAAAGGCTTAGCTTTTGAAGCTCTAATCCCAACTCTTTGGGAATTGATCAATGTAGATCATATTTAGAAAATAATTTTGATAGTGGATAGTTCATGTTTGCTTACAAAAATCCTTCTTGATTCAGTTCTTGTATCCAAATTATTAGGTACTTCAGCTTGTTTTCTTCCATCCAATTCAGCTTAAAAATCCGTTTTTTGAAACCGGGAATTCCCGGTCCCGGTTGTCCCGGGAATTTCCCGGGACCGGGAATGGTTTCCCATTCCCGGCCACCCCCGGGACGGGACCCGGGATTGGGTGATCCCGGTCCCGTCCCAGGATTTGAACACCCCTAGTAGCACCCTTCTCCTTCAACGTTGGTGGAAATCATAGAGGCCATCTCTCACCTTTAGGGTGCTATGTTGGATGTCATGGAGAAGCAAGATCGCTTCTCCAAACAACTGGAGGAGTTTGTGGTGAAAGTGGACAACATCTTAGACCATTTGGCCTAAGGATTGCCCCCTGCAATAATGATGATTGTCTAATGGCTTAGGTTTCCAAAACCCCCTTTTATACCCATATTTGACGTAATTTTGATTTTGCACTTGATCATCATTATATATATGCATGTGCTGTCGCCATCAGATGAAAATATTAATGAACAAGTTTCAATCTTTTTATGTTTTTTATCAGTTACTATTATTTCCTATTCATGATATGCATCTTTTCATGTTATATGATTATTCAATTCGTTTAAGTTCTTGTTTCTTAATTTTGTTTCTTAAATTTTATTTCTCTAGTTTTAAAAATAATTTATTAGAACGACTGTTTTTAAAGCCAATCCCATAATGAATTAAATATGTTTTTTATATATTTAAACCGATTGTAAGGATGACCAGTCTGTAATAACCTGCCTTACTATTTTTTACTCACTTTTGAGCTCAGACTTCATCTATTGCATTATGGAGTCACGTGTGCACACTCTTTCTCTCTTTGTCACCTTTGGCTGCCATGATCTCTCTCTTTCTCCCATCGTGATGTCTTGGTATTCCTTTTTGTGGGGCTTTCCCTCTTTGTTGTTATCATTGTGCTCTTGCGTTTGATGAAAATCATTGGCTTTCATAAACCCTTGCTAGCCCTTTTCTGTAAGTGTTCTCTTTCGTTGTCTTTGCTTTCATGAATGTTTTAATTGGTTGATCCTGATGCTCACTCATTTTCTTTCTTTTTCAAAATACTAATACTTGCTCCTTTTCGTTCTTTATTGAAACTCTGATTGAAAGTTCATATTTTTTGTCTTACATCCACATAAATAACAAGAATGTTGCTTGCTAATATGTTCATCCCTTAAGTCAAAATTTTTTTTTGCTTACTTGATATTCTCTGTAGTTGTTGCAATTATTGTATGAGAATTTTTGTTCACTTGAGTGAGAAAAATATTTGCATATGCCCTAATGATGGCACAATATATAGAAAAGATCATGAATAGCTTGAGAAGTGTCAATATGTGTTATATGTGGTGGTGTTGGTAGGTCAGAATTATTTAATTTGCTACTTGCTTCAAAAGCAATATAGCTCGCAAACATATGTAGTACACATGCAGTAATTCTGTTATGTACCATACATGTTCATGAGCTACATTGCATTTGCAACTGAGACTTTTATATAATAGCAATAATTCTGGCCAACCAACATCTCCATATATATCATAAGGTTTGACTTGCAATAGAAATGAATATAATACATGCATACATAGCACAGAGGATGAATAAGCACCCAATTTTTTGTAGCTATCAGTTATGTTTTTCTGCTTCTTTTACACTTCATATTATTGTGTTATTACATATTCTTCTGAGTTTCAAAAAGACATGTGAAGAGCATTAAATAATCTGTTCTAATATGTAACTCCATTTAATTGAAAATAGGGGATGAATACAGTTGGAGGTTATAGATACATGCAACCCTTTCCTTTAAGACTTGGAGGGATATTAGACATTGATTCTAACTTTGGCCTCATGCAAGCCTTTCTTCCGCAGGTATAAATATAATACACTATGGACAAAAACTTGAACTTATCATTATCAGAATCATACAATTTCATTTAACATGAACATATCTTGGTGCTTCTCATGATATAACATGTAATATCCCAAATTGTGCTTAAGGGCTAATGATTTCAAAAGTGGTGTAATTATTGTGAATAAACACTTTTGGAGAATGTGATTCGAGTTAGGATATAAATGTGTTTCAATCAGTGCCTAAACCCTGTGTTTAAGTTCAATTATATATTAATATCTAAATTGAGTTACAATAGAGGGGAGGTCACATAGTTGAATGAAATGGAAAGATAAAGATGTGTAGTGGTGATTTAGTAAGCGTTGTGATAATCAGGGGCAAAATGGGAAAATGTAAAGTTACAGACCAATTAGTCAGTTACCGAAGAGGAAACTCATTGATAATTGAAGATCAATGGTTAGGGTTCACCCATCAAGTGATCAAGAGGTGGAATTCTATGTATATGTGCATATGTGAGCTCATGGAGGGGAAATAGGATGGGGATGCATGTCAAAAGGTGAGCCATAGATTTGGTCAAGTTGTCAAAACATTTTCCCTCTCTTCTCTCTCCCTTCAAAGTTGGTTGTGGGCATGGGGAAGACCAAAAACTGATCTTTTTCATCATTTCCCATCTCTCTCATCTCATCTCCATTTTCGGCAAGCTCAAGGAGGAAAGAGAAAGTGAAAAGTGAAGATTTAGCTTGGTTAGTATCCTCTTTAGCTCAAATATTCCATAATAATATTGTTCATGATGTTGAGGGCTTCATTGCCATGGTTTCAGAATTTTGAAAGGTGGTGTTTAGGTGTTTGAAGAAAGTTGAAAGTTGGAGAAGTAAGGAATTTGCTTTGGGAAGAAGAAGAGATAAGAATTTAACACATTTTGACCTAAGTCTTGTGACCGTAGGTTGGGTTTTGAGATTTTGTGATTTTTCCCTGATTTTGGTATGAATTTGAAATGCAAGAATTGTTTAATGTGCTATGGTGGAATAGGTGTCATAATGTGTCATGAGAACAATATAATTGGTTTGGAAATTTAGAAAGGAAAGTTTAGTCATTGAGTGGTTTGGGTGTAATGTGTTGACCCAAAACCAAATTTGTTGTTGGGATGTGATTTTGAGTGTTCTGAAGTTTCCAATAGGTTCCTTGTGTAAAGTTATGAGGGAGTAACTTTGGTTTAGAATTTTAGGACCATTAGAAGCATATTGGTAAAGTTTGGAAAATTCTATCATCTGCTGCGTTTTGGATTATGATAAGCCTCACTTGAGTGAGGTAGGATCTCACTCGAGTGCAGCAAGATATTTTGCCTTTCTCCTCAGCATTTTGGTTAAGTTCTCAGGTGAAGATCAAGAGTGAATCTTCTCACTCATGAGTGATGCAAGTTCTCACTCGAGTGCATATGGTATCACTCGAGTACATGTGCATCTAGCACTATGAACGTGCGTCTCAAGTTAGCACTCGCGGCTAATTTCTTGAGAGTGTGTCTTGGCACTTGCAAGTATTGTAGCATCACTTGAGTGCCAAGGGTAGTACTTGAGTGAACTTGTCACTTTAGGGTTCTTTAGTTGCTTTCGGGTAGTCACTTTTTGTGCCATACTTTATGGGACTCGAGTGAGCATGAGGCTAACACTTGAGTGTTGTCCCGTGTGCTAGAGCACAGCAAGCACTTTCTATCTTCATCATTGCTCTTTCCCAAGCACTCGCACGAGTAAGCCGTTGTTGCTTGAGTGCAAGTCATCCATCACTCGAGTGAGGCTTTCTTCACTCGAGTAAGCCAACCAAAAATCAGTATTTTCTTTCTGGAAAGAGGATCTTTGGTATAATTTTTCCCAACCCTTTAGGCATGTGTCTCAGCTTCTAGTAGCCGCTTAAAGAGTTCAAATGATAACAAAATTTAAGAGTTATGAAATTAAAAACTTGGAAAAGAGATTGATCCATCGTCCTTGATTATATGTATAGGGTTCGACATTTTCCCTGATCGCAAGCTATTGGTGTCGGTGCACGTCATGAAGGAACAAGGTAGTGACTCTTTACCTTCTACTATATGTGATGCATTGTATGTGTGTTTATCATTGTTTTGAGATGATTTTGGATGTTGCAAAGCCTGCATATATGTGAGCCGAAAGGCTATTTGTGGGCCGAAAGGCTATATGTGAAAGCCAGAAGGCTATATGTGTAACCCCCTTCTCTATCAAGGCCGAGATTAGTTCGTACAAAATATAAAGTTTGAATTACAGATCGTAAGATGATTTAGGACTTATTCAAATTAAACTTCCCAAAATCATGGTTTACAAAAACTTTACAAAACCTGTTCACAATAGTCTCATATTCACATTTTAAATACACAAATGGCCTATACAGGTTAATTCCATTCATACATATCAGAGTACAGCATAAATTCCCGACACACTCGGGTTCCATTAATCAGTAAAGGGATTATACAAAGGCACAAAGCCAATAATTTTTTCCCCTTATCTGGGGATTACACAAAACTACAATATACTTCCAAAATATACAACTATTTACCCTAACATATCCAATGACGCTGAATCGAATGGCAGCGACGCGAGACGCAGAACCAGAGCACCACGGACCGAGAAGCAGAGCGTGCGAGTGGCGACTAAATTCAAACCCTCGATCGTTTTCTTTAAAAAATTAAGGCTCTAATTTTTAAATTCCTCAGAGGTTATTTTTGTATCTGCTTATGGGGAATTCATGTCAGAAAAGAACTTTTCTGACCTTTAACTTTTCAAATGGAGTTTTTTGGGATTTTTTGTGAACCTTGAGACCTAGCTGTCATTTTTCCTTTTTTTTCCTCTATTTTAATTAGAGGAATATTTTAGTCTTTTAATCATATTTAAAATTTTCTAATTAGGTGTCTTGGCCTGACTTCAAGTCATCAATATCAATATCAATATCAATATATATAGAATCTATTTCCCCAAGCCATACACAAAAACAACTTGTCTACGGCTCCTCTCATATTTTACTGTTCACAAGTCAGATTAAAATTTATCAAGCCAAGTATAAGCTATTTCCCATTTTACAATTCCCCGCCCCTATTTGAAATTCAAATGAATCATCCCTTCCTTGATCTATGCGCCACATCACGGGGTATTGGCATCAAATAAAAAAAATTTTTGACCCTTGTTTCCATTTATCTTCCCCGACATCTTCTCTCACCAAAACACCTCCTCCTTTGTGCTTAGTTCTGAATAAATGGCCAGCAAGGCAAAGGTGACTGAGTGTGGAAAACGGTTGATGAAGATGGTGGGGAGAGAGAGTGTGTGTGCCAGTGCTGTGAAAACAGAGGTGGTGGCTAACGGAAGAAAGAGTGGAGGAAGGAACTCACCGGAGAATCACAGAGAAGGAATGACAGCAATGATTGATGGTGGTAAGGAGAACGAGCATGTGCTACCCGTGCGTTGCACGGAAGCATTCACTTACTCACAAAGAACTACGCATGTCATTAACAGGACAAACCTCTGTCATCCTGTTAGGAAATTCAACTTCACAATGGAAATGGACAATTACAGTTCAGCATCTAATCACCACATAGCAATTGGAATTTAACATTGAAACTTATATGAAACCATTACATGAAAAACATTCTAAGTTAGTGAATCAACATTCCAGAAAACCTCCTTATAAATCACATTTTTGGTTGTTGCTTTGCCTTCGGACGGTTTGTCATCCACCACAATCTTCAAACCTTCTATGCTTCTTACTCTGGACAATGCCACATAAAGTTGCCCATGTGTGAAGACAGCCTTTGAAAGATATAACCCCACATTTGCTAGAGTTTTATAAGAAAAGAAGAATTTCATATTTAAACCCAAATCAATACTATTTAACATAGATCAAGAATTTTCTACAAGGTTGCTGTTGATATATATAGTTTGTTAAGTAAATATACATCAGTTGAATCAGAAATACCTGAAACAAACTACCCAGCTACGACAGATGGCATCAGGCAATCATGAATAAAGTGCAGGGGAAAAAGATACCTCATGCTAACACCTAATACCCCTAAGACTGAAACTTTTAAAAATGAACATCTAGTCAATTCAAAACATGATTGAATATTCAAATTCATGTTCTAGAGCAGAGTACACTTGATGGATAAAAAATAATGACTTTGTACAGCACCACACATACTTTCAGCTGATGTTTCTTTAGTCAAATCTTCATCTGCTTCCTCTCATGCTCTTCCAACTCTTTCTGAATCTTCTCATGCTCTTTCAATAAATCTGGTACAGCACCACACATACTTTCAGCTGATGTTTCTTTAGTCAAATCTTCATCTGCTTCCTCTTCACCGGACTCCATTTCTTCTGTTGCTTTATCTTCACCTATAATTTGATAAGAAATTAATTGATTTGATCAGCCAAAACCATAAACCAATTGGATGTCCAGGATACAGAAACAACAGCTTGTGCAAAAAGCATATATGAAGGAAAAAAAATCTCCCAACTATATAAAAAATGGACATTGAAATGTTGATGCCCCTAAAAGAAGAGAAAATCCCCACAAATACAAATAGACTGAGAAACTGCAAATCCCATCTTGATGATGATGTCACTAAAAATATTTTAAGATCTCTTCATATACACAAATAATTTGAATAATACAATTTAATATATTTTTATTGGGAAAGTCAATTAAAAGTAACTGGTTGGAAATTGTATTGGCCAAAGGGACCTGGTACAAGTCATTTGTCTCTATATTGCACACAGTTCCAAAAGAATTGAACTCGTTCAAATTCAAGTCCTTCTAGCCAATAAGATTTATAAACAGTTACTTTACACCAATTTTTCCATTTTTATTTAGTGGATTTTCTTCTGGAAACTGACTGTACAAGGTACTTAAAATATCGGACAATTACTGGCAAGATATATATAAATATCTGCGTGTGTTTATGTGTTATGTTTTATATGTTTCTTGAATTTAACACATCCTAGTTTGCTTCTTCTTATGTGTCCATGCTTCATGGCCACCAGTAGGATCATTAAAAGAGTGAAAAAAAAGAACATATAACAGTGAGCTACCTCTGATTTTCCCTCGGGACATTTGTTCATGTTTTGGAGGGAAACCCTCTGCAGCATGAGGATCAAGGAGTACAAATGCCAACTTCTCATTCAGACTTTTTGATGATATCTCCACTCCAGAATTTTTGCCAGTTGGAATATCATGTACCTAATAAAATATAATTATAACAAATCAGATCTAAGATCTCTATATTGAAGTGAAGTTTCACTGTTCTTAAAGGATGGTATTAAGGAATTCAAAAGGAGCAAGACTTTGACAAAACTCGCAAAATGATACTGAGTGTACCAGGTTCTTCAATCAGTGAACCTTGTAATAATCAGTTTTAAAACCATTCATAAGTTAAGGATTTTTCGTACCTCTGCTTCTATGGTGCTTGAAGAATTGGAAACTTTGTCTGCTGCAAAGATTGTCTTCTCCATAGATTTTGCCTTCCAAAGCCACGATTTTTGGTTCATGTTTTTCCAGTACTATCCAAGAACAAAAACTGAAAAAAACTTCATTTCATCAATAGTTACTCAAAGTGATTCTTATCAACCATTTGAAACATCTTACAAGTTCAGCCTTCACAGCTTACACTTTTAACAGTATAAAGTGAGCTAGAGACACATATCAGATATAGTCCGCCCTCAAATGCCACATAAATTAGTAGGGGTAAAATTAATAGGGGTATCAAGATAATGGGGATACTATCTGCTTTGTCATTGAACCAAACATTCACAACAATATGTGGCCGGTGATTGGGCCTGATATATTACTGGGCAATTAAATGAAACTTAAAAGGCAGACTTAGTGTGGTTTTGCACAAACCCATTACCTGTATTAGTTCCACCTTGTATTGGACATCCAAAAAAAAGCTTGTATCAGATAACCTTTTTTGTCCAAGTTTTAGGAACATTGCTTCTTATATTGTGTTGATATGTAAGCACGAATTTTTTGTCATTATTACTGATATGGTCCTTTCCTTGAATATTCCAGATTGAGAATGTCAAGTTTTGATGTCCTTCCCGGTTTGTTGTGGGAGCAAGAACTTGAATATATAGATTGATGAATATATAGAACTTGAAGCAAAATGATATTATGCAAATCATGATCCTTTGGTTTGATTTAAAACTTATGAAATAAATGACCAGTTAGTCATGACCACAAAGCCCACCTTCAAATGAACTTGGATGGGCCAAAAATCAAAGGAAAGGGAACCGTAATCTGATGCAATTATCTTGATGAATAGCAAAACATGCATGTCATGATTGTAGATCAAGCAATGTAGGTGACATTTTAAGCAACACTCAAACAACTATTTGAGACAAACTCAACATTTATACACAAACGGTGTACATGCCATGAAAGAAACACATTAAGGAGAAGCAATAATGAAACAAAATCAGTATTGGGATTACTATCACAAAGGTTAACTAATTATTATTCTAAGAAGCATAACATTATGATAGATAACAGTTTGTTCAGTCTAATGATACATTGTCTATAGGAGGAAGTTTACATGTCCATGTGGCTAAATATACCATATTCAAGCATTTTGTTCGACAGAAGGAAAAGCAAGGTCGGTTCCAGTGCAATGAGAGGCATCTGAGTGCTGATTTCAGGAAAAAGATGCAAAATGCCAGCTTATCTGCCATCGCCGACCCAACAAATCTGGAATACCTGAATTATTAACAGGATCACACCATACACTTTGCTGAAATCGATAAGGCGCAATCGAAGAGATGACATAAAAACAACAATCGTTGCAACGCACCTGGAGAGGAGAGGGATCGACGATCATGGGTGCGGTAAATACAGTTGATTTCAATTAGAGAAGAAGCGACTGCGTACAACGAAAAACACAAAGGGATGAAGGTCAGTGGAGAACAGTTTCAACGAATTCCAGATGAAGGGACAAAGCAGAGACACCCACGTGACTGTTGAACGGAGTCGTTGAGAAGGAAGAAAGTGAGAAAGAATTGCAGAGGAAGGCACAAAGCAGAGACACCCACGGCAGTGTTGAACGAAGACGTTGAGGATGAAGAAATTGAGAAAGAATTGCAGAGGAAGGCACAAAGCAGAGACACCAACATTAGTGTTGAGCGAAGTGGGTCGGTAGGGAGAAAGTGAGAAAGAACTCGGGATTCTGTGTGTGGCTGTGACCTTCTGGCATTATAATTAAGAGAAGTCAGGTGTTCAAAGGCGGGAAATTTGAAACTTGAATATCATATCCGATAACTTAAAATAGATGAGCGTGTTTTGGATGCGGAATGCATGATGCCGGCTTAGCCAAGTGTCGCTGTCACACACGAACGGCTTGCACGAAGCCAGCTGAATAGGAGGATCAGCTTGTGAACAGTAATTTGTCTCAGAAGCCAGAGGATACGCCGAGCCGTGAAATGGCTTTGTGGAAGAGTACTTTAATATATATTGATGAAGAAGAAGGTGATGGTGGTTGGAGAGAAGATAGAGAAGGAGGAAATGGTGGAGAGAAAGAACAGAGGAGGTGGCTAAGAAATTTTGGTGGTGACGGTGGTGGTTGATGAGAGGAAGAGGGAAAGGATGATGGTGATACCGACGGCCAAACAATGCTCTGGGTTGAAGCTTCTCCGATCTCTCTCTCTGCTCCCTATTGCACCAAAAGTTTTAATTAAATTGATATATCTTATATGATTTTGGCATCCAAGAAGTGTGAGGATGGTTGGCTCGAGCACCGAAACCCTAGGAAGAACATCGATTATCAAGTTCCTGATTCCTTAGCTTCCTCTTTTGGCTTTTCCTTCTCGCCGGATTTTCAATCTACCGCATCCCTCGATCTATCCCCTTCTCTCGAGAAATAAACCTACATTCATATTCAGGGTGTCGACGGTGAATTCGAATTGAGTTTTTGCAGCCTTAGGCTTTCTGGCCCGGACGACTTCTCCATTCCTGTTGATGATTGCGAAGCCTAAAAGTAACAATTTTTTTGAGTGCTAAATCGCCTGAAGAAGGTGGAGGATGAGAAATCGGTGAAACTTGAATGTAGGGTTTTGATTAAAAGTGATATTGAAGTGCCTCATGATGAAGGGCAGTTCAGGAAGGGTTTTGTTCCTTTTGATTTGAGTGCATCATTTTTTTAATGTTTTTTTTGTTCTTTCATTCCTATTTCATGCACTTTAATTGTTCAATTTTGTTGTTTCAAAAAGTTTATGCATGTTTGTACTTTTTTTGATTCAACACTTAGTAGACTGTGCAAAGATGTAGACCCTTTATGCACTACCTTTAATCCAATGCACGAAATTCTGACATGTGATAATATGTTTTTTTTCAGTAAAGTATTTTGTCCTTCACACCTTTTTTTGATATCTTACGTACTCTTTTGAAGTTTTTTGCAGATCCCTTCCTAAGCTATGCTTTTCAGAAGACAGCTAAGAAAGGAAACGGAGCCAGAGCAATTAACATATCAATGTTCAGCTGATGACCAGAGAGAATGTGCTTCAAGTTTGGAAATTTCCTCACGCAATCCAGCTGCTAAGGCATAATCTTTACTCTTGATTGTCACTATTGACATAAAATATTCTACAGGGAGTCACAGGTGGAGGTCTATTTATTTTGTCCATTAAAATAGTCTCCCTTTGTCATACTAAATTCACATCAGATCAATAGTCTCATTTGTTGTATGCATCTATTATGATACTATCAATGTCAAAGTCAATAGTACCACAAAGCTTTATCTAGGGAGTCACAGGTAGAGTATGGAGTTTCATATAAATTTTTTTATCCTATTAAAATATTTAATAGGATAAAGCCAAAAAAAAAAGATGTTTTGCTTTATAATAAAATAAAGTTATTGGACAAAACAAAATGATGAAGGATGCTTTCAACTTTAGTCATTGAGAATCAATATCATCTAATTTCTCTTTTCCTTTAATAGAAAAATTTTCCCCAGCAGAATGGTGGGTGTTTCACTGTTTCTACATCATCTTGAATCTATATATATATGAGTTCTTGAATGAATGTACATTTTTCTATTATAATCTAATTTGTTACAGCAAATTTTCCAAGTTATTTTAGTTTGATGTCTTTCTTATTATTGCCTTGCAGGTTCATACAAGATTATACTTTTTCTTGAGCAGTTTCCCAGTCTTCTTGATTCTACATTTTTAAAAGTTGCATATGGCCATAATGTGTTTGTCATTCTTTTATTCCTTCTTCAAGTTGAAGCTGATGTGTTAAAATTTTGTTGTGCAAGTGGATGTTATACTTCTTAATACTTATGAGGATTCCAAGGCGGATGCAGTGCATGATGTTGAAGAAATAGTGATGTATCCTAATTTTATCATAATATTTAATATCTTATTTATGGATTTTGTCATTAATTTTGGGTTAAATGATATTTATGATGATTAAATTGAATTAAAAAAGTATTGTGTGAAGATAAAGCTTAAAAGGATATATTTGTTATGATCTTGTGATTATTTTTTAAAATTTGAATTTTGAATAAAAATATTATAAGATATTGATTTAAATTGTTAGTCATTTTGGGAAAATTAGAGTTGAGGGACCAAAGAGTAAAGATGCACAAAGATTAAAAGAGAAAATGAAATTCTGCATGTGGCTGATGGGACTATAGACAGAAATGAGGGTTTTTTTTTGTAATATTAGATGCTACTTTTTAGTGAAGAACATATCAGTTGAAATTACAGAAAATGCCCCCGAATTTTGAAATTGACAGTTTAGTCTAAAAATCCGAAAATCACCGTCTTTCACCTCTAGAACTGATTTTTTTCGGCCTCTTATACAAAATTTAGAGAAATCTGTGTCTTAATATAATCTTGGAGAGATTTTGTCGTAACTTAGAGGGGATTTGATCGAGATTTGAAATCGCAAAAAAATAAAAAGGATCAAGAGTCTTATTGCTCTCTAAAGCCTCCAATCACATCGGTCTCATGCATCCAAAAAAGAATCGATCTCAAAATGAAGAATCATCACTAATATTGTAGAATAAAAAATAAGATTAATCATCTACATAATAGGAGATAGTTATAAATTAGAGATACTAAGATTACAGCTATAAATTAGAGATAATTAGAAATCTCAACATCATATGATTCCTTAATCATGGGGCTTTTATTGCACTATTTTTTGTTCTCTTATTTATTAAATTTAATAAGGAATTAAATGAAAATATATTGTGATTTCTTCTCTTAAGAGGTTTTTTGCATTTCAATGGTTTTGCTTGATAAAGAGGTCTATACATTTTTATTTGTTGTTCTTCTATTATTGTCTTAACTTTCATATGTTTATTTCTCATTACATTAACGTCTTCCAATAACCAAATTATTACTAAGTTGTTGTTTTTAATTAAACTCTATTAAGGGTGCAAGATACAAGCAAGTGTTCTAAACAAAGATTGCATGAGAAATTAAGAAACTTCGTCACTAAAGGAAAAACTTTTAAGTTTACTAACTTCGTAGTCACTTAAAATGTCGGTCAATATAGAGCAACAACGAATGATTTTAAGCTAATTTTTACTCCACAAACATATGTTATGGAGCAACATGCTTCTATACCCTCCTATTCTTACTCATTTATACCTATTACTGAAATTTTGAAGGTAGATCAGGATCATCAAGTGAATCATCTAATTGGTGACCTTTTTCTACCTTATTATATTCCTTATAAATCTTCTTTTTCTTTCTGAGCTTTACAACTTCAACTGTTTTTTGAACTTCTCAATTGTGACGCAGATATACTTGCATTTGTTGGAAGTATTGGTACATTGGAAGAATTTCGTAGGGATAACAAAACAAAGATGAAGCTTTGAATGCTGCTGACTGATTATGAGTAATTGTCATGATGTTATGATCATGCAATCATATTCCACACTATTTTAAAATTTACATACTTGATCTTCCCATGTTGAATTCTGGTTTTTTAGAGAGAATAAAGTAGTTTGTGTGCTCTTTGATGGTGTTGCTTCTAATGCATTAATGGATCAACTGCAAAAATATCAACTTTGTCTTATATTTAGTACTGGAGGGAGTATGATGAGGTGCCATACTTCACTGAAGGAATCGTGGCAGTTATATGTAGCATTGTTTAGAGTTAAATACATTGAGGGCTTAAAAATAGTTGTGGGTGATAATGACAATGCCGACAAAAGGACTACAAGGAATGTTGTGCAGCTAGAAGTGTGTAGGAATGTTAATTAGTGAAAGTAAGACTATTAACTATTAATATATTAATGTTATTTCAACCTATGTTTCTTAGAATTATTAAGTGTATGTTTTTTTTTTTTTTGCCAAAATTAAGTGTATGTTTTAATGTATGGAACTCATTTATTTAAGAGGAAAATATTTGGTTTAGGCAAACAATTGTTCAAAAAGCACAAGCACCCCGTGTGACGAACGGGGGAGCAATCTAGTTTGTTAAAAATGTAGGCCTCATTTTCAATTTTAATATTTCAGCTAGGTTGAATTAGGATTCTCCTTTTTTAAAAGTCTGTAGAAACCATTCTGAAATTAAGTTTTATTGGGGTGAAATTATACCAAATTTCCCTACATACAATAAAACTCCCACACCTAATTAGTCGGGAGGCATTATACCTAATTGCACATATTGTATCATTAATAACTATAAATCTATAATTTATGTTAATATTTAAATATGTATTTTAATTATTTATCATTATTTTTTGTCTTTTTTACCAAATATTACTATTTATTGTATAAACAATTAAGTAATGACTTATGCGTGCGCTTATGCATGCATGCATATATTTGTGTAATTTTATGTGTATCATTTTCCTCAATTGCTACTTATCGTGTAATTTTAAGCAATATTAACATTTAACTGCAAAAAAATTGACCACCATTAGTAATAAAATGATTCAGATTTTTATTAAATTATAAGGGTTAATGTTTTTTTTAATAATATTGGATACATTCATTAACTACTCAAGATGAAGGTACATCAAAACCTAAACTTCCTTCATCAATCACCACCTCTCTTGATAAAGGTGGTGGTTGATCAAAGATACAAAAATAATTTTCCTAATTAAAAGACATCTTTACTAAAAAGTTTGTCATTACATGATTTTCCCCAAGACTTTGCCTAATTGAAATCTGTCACTCTGTGAAAAAACATTCTAGCATCCTCCCCAATATCACTAAATGGATTATTAGAATTAGAACCTTTTAAAAGTAAATTAATGGCCTTTAAAGTGTCAGTGTGGAGAGTAATCAATAAAGACTAATGTTTTAAACATATTGAAACTCTTGATGGATTAAAAATTAAAATGAGGGTAAATTTTAAGAAAAAATGATTATATTAACCCTATTAAATATCCCTTACCCTATTAACCTTATTCTTCCTCATTCCTATTTCAATTCCCACACACCACATCCATAAAATTATTTCACGAATTTCAAGCAAATTTGATTAATTATAGTTATCATCTGAATCAAATATATATATATATATATATATATCTCATAAGAAAGGGACGTTGGGGGTACTATTGGGAAGATGGGCCCCATCCCGTACGTGTACATCGGTACATCCAATCAATTGGTGGGTTTCTTAACAGATTAGGGACAAGGATTAATTAGAAAAATTGAATACATTAAATGCACTATAACATCATATCCAGTATAGTATAAAAAATCGAATTGGATCGGTCGGTTCAACTAAAAAATCAGTGAACTGGTTAGTTATTCGGTTTGGTTTAGTCATTGGATCGTGAGGGGTGTTGAACCAATTTGAACCAGTATAAAACCGGTTGTTTGGCTGGTTGGACCGGGTTACATTTTTTGGTTCTAAAATGATTCTTTTTATTAGTTATCTAAAATATTAATTTTTACATTTGAATTAAATTATATTATTTTTTGTTCCTTGGTTTCAACTATATTTTGATGTTAGCTATGGGTTAGTGATGACTTATGAATGATGTTTAATATTTTTATTTTTGTATTGTCAATTAAATTGTAATATTTTAATATGGCCAATCCGACCCCGGGTTAAACTCTGGTTGATCCATTGACCCTTGAACCTATGTCACAATCGGTTCATTGCCTGGTCCAATTTTTTGTTCCTTGATAATGAGACTCGCTTAATTAAGGTCATTTTGTTATTATAATAAAATGGACTTCTTTTTGCTAAAAAAAGAAAATTAAAGATCATTTCCATGCATGGTAATAAATCAATTTGGTAGCTAAAGATCTTTGGTTTAATCGTGGACTAGCTAAACTACAAAGTGAACGAACACCGTATTTAAAATGACCATGGGGAGAGGCTCCTAGTCACAAATAGGGGTGGTAATAGGCTAGGCGGCTTGTCAGGAGCCTGCCGCCAGGCCTGTTCTAGGCCAGGCCAGGCCTGACCTATCAGGCTAAAAGGCCAGGCCTAGGCCTTGTGCAGAGCTTGTTTTATTTAATAGACCATGCCTAGGCCTTGTGCA
This sequence comes from Inga leiocalycina, assembly GCA_963242795.1. Classification (NCBI taxonomy): domain Eukaryota; kingdom Viridiplantae; phylum Streptophyta; class Magnoliopsida; order Fabales; family Fabaceae; genus Inga; species Inga leiocalycina. Next base: position 10,627,148 of record OY725329.1, on the reverse strand, counting down.
GAGCTTGTTTTATTTAATAGACCATGCCTAGGCCTATTAGTAGGCCTTTTAAGCCTATCACGCCAGCCTGGTAACAATAAAGAAAATTTGACTTAAAGTTATCGGCCCACAATCTTCACACAATCAAACCGACAGACGACAACTCACAAAACACTCAGCTTATAGCTGACAAGGCACTCAGCTCAAACCGATAGTCGGACACTAGTACTACTCTGTCTCATGTCTCAACTCTCAAGCTCATCTCACTCTCAAGTCTCAATTCTCAGTTTCTCACATCTTTCTTTCGAGTTTTGACCAAAAAAAAATTCTCAGCTCTTAGTTCTCAATCTTCACTCCTCCTCCTCCCTTCTCCAGTCCTCAGCTCTCAAGTCTCAATCTCATCTAGTCATCGTCCTGTCAACTCTCATCTCAACCCTCACAACGACAGATCTGTCCTTACATCGCCATTACCATTGCTATCGCTATCCATCATCCCTTCTCCGATGTTGTAGGATTCGATTCGGTTATGTGGTTGATGCTCCGTCATCACCGTCCGTCATCCCTTCTTCGTTTGTAATTCAGTATGGTTATTTTTAGTGGAATTCGGTATGGTTTGAATTCTGTTTTGATTTATTGTTTTGTTCTTGGTTGTTAAACTCTGTTCTCGATTTTGTTCTTGGCTGTTAAACTGTATTCGATAAGTTGCAGAAACTCTGTTCTTGGCTGTTAAACTATGTTTAAACATTTTGTTCTTGGCTATTTAAACTGATCAGAGAGAAGGAACATTTGATTAATTTTTTTAGGATGAAGTTTGGATAATAGACGGAGAAGGCTGACGGAGTAGCAGAAACACAACGGATGGTCAAGGATGGAAGAAGACAAAGATGAAACTCTTTGCGTTAGCCAAGTCACGAAAGACAACTTAAGAAAAAAAAAGGTGACACTCTTTGTGTCTAGACCATAATGAATGCCACTAATGTGCTTGTGAGTTGTGAGTGCTTGTAGGGCCAAGGGAGTAGCACAAAATACAAAGTGATAAAGGTCAAAGGTGATGAGTGATTGTGCTGTGAGTGCTTGCTTTCGGTGAGTGATGAAACATATTATTTGTTAAATTGTTTTATACTCTAATATTGATTATTTTTTTTGAAGGTCTTTGAAGGAGAAGAGGAAATTATATTGAAGACTTGATGTGAAGATGAGAAGGTCTAGAGACTTTGTATTTGGTTTCATATTTTATGATGTATATTGAATTATTGGTGTAATAGGGCCTGTTTCTCAAGAGACCTATTGTGAGGCCTGTGGCCTATTTAAAATGTTTTAAATTTCTAGGCCTCTTAACAGGTCACATGCCAAGTTATACCTTTGTACAGGTCAGGCTTAGGCCGAAAAGATGGCCTTTTACAGGCCATAGGCCAGGATTAGGCCATCCTGAGACAAAACAAGCCTGGCCTGTTAAGGCAAAAGCCTAGCCTGGCCTGACCTATTCCCACCCCTAGTCACAAAGGCTTGATTCGAATTAGCCATCCAGTTGCTCTTATAACTGGCAATAGAATTTAGGAAAAACGTCAGACATTGGGTGACTCAAAGGTTTTACTTACAAACCTCAATACAAGCAATCATCAATAAAAAAACTAGCTTAAGGTCATTCCCATGTATGCATGCATATGCTGATCGCATAATTAATTAAAGCTAATTTGGCCATTAATTAATCTTCCATGTCCATTTAGTAGTATATATATCACTACAAAAAAAACATGATTTAGTAGCGGTTAAAAATGGTCATTAGTAGTGGTTTTAACCGCTACAAGAAACATTAGTAGTGGTTTATAAAACTGCTACTAAATCACATGTTGCAAGCGCATTTGTAGCGGTTATAAAAAATTGCTACTCAAGCAAAATAACCGCTACTTTATTTGTAGCGGTTCAATCCCACCACTACAACATCGCCACAAGTCGTAAGCTTTTTCTGGGATATTTGTAGGGTTATATAACCGCTACAAATATCAAAAAGAAAATTTTCAAGGCGGGAAAAGAAAAATGAAAATTGTTTGCTCATTTATAGCAGTTTAAGAACCGCTACTAATAGGAAATTTCTAAAATTAGTAGCCGTTCTAGAACCTCTAATAATTTCATCAAAATTCAAAATTCCCACAAAAAGATTAATTTCAGTTTGAACCAGGTGCGTTAATTAGTAGTGGTTTAATAACCACTACAAAAATTAAGAAAATTAAAAAAAATACAATCATTTGTTTATGTTATTTTGATATTAAATTAAATATTTTATTTTTTAGTAGTTTAGCTAATTTAATTAGCATATTATTCAATAATGTAGTTCATTTATAAATTAAAAGGAATAATTTAATTTAGTTGGATAAGTATAAAAATTGTATTTATAATATTATTAAGGATACGTAGGTAATAAGGAACTATTATGTTGTCTACTACAATGTAATTGTGTATGAATAATAGATGAAAATGAGACAAAGCTTTGAAATATCTAGAAAAAGAAAATGGTGAGAATAATTTTTATGCGAAGGAAAGAAGTATTGAAATAAAAAATTAAAAAACTTGTTACCAAATTTGATCGTATTGTTAAGCTCCTCAACGCATACAAAAAAAATTGTAAATGAGAGAAAATAGAAGAAGGATAAGGTGAAAAGAAATGGGGGAGTGTTTGAAATGAGATGTGGTAGGGGTATTTATAGGAATCCGTGTAGCATTTGTAGCAGTTAATGTCTGCATTTTGTAGCGGTTATTTTTATTTTTGTAGCCGTTCAAAAACCGCTACAAATATTATTTTATTTTATTTTTAAATATTTTTTTCCAGTTCTTTTAAAGACAAAAACATAATTTGAATTTGATCACTTATCTTCGCCATCCCTACAGAAATTATGTATAAAAATTATTGTTAGTGATGTATTATTAAATTTAAAAAATTTAATTTAAATGATGTGGACTTAAAAAAACGCACCGTGGTAGAGGTAAATTGTCATCGCGTTCAGGGAAGTAGTTTTCAAAATCGGCTGACTGAAATAGTTCACTCTCATAGGCGATGTTATCACCTTCACCCATGTCGTAAAGGTCTCGTGGCTTTAAATAAACGACTATGTGCCAATCCCTGTGCCTCTCGTCTTCGACATAATAAACCTGATGTGCCTCTGAAGCAAGAATATACGGCTCATCATCTTGAGAAGTACCGGTATGAATGGGCCATGAGAAATTGACTGATGTGATCCTTAAGTCGTTAGTCGTTAGTCGTCAGTCCCCGAGAAGTAGTGGTATTTGCCCACAAACACTTGAACAGCATCACGGTGAAACGACTTTGATAATTAAGTTTGACCACATCAAGAAGCTTTCCATAGTAAGGAATACATCCGAACTGCATGTTGGCGTCACTGCTACTCGCATAACTCCTTGTCCCAAATGTGCCATAAACACCCGAATTTTGAGTTTGCAATCCTTGATCCTGTGAAACTGTGCAAAACTTAAAACTAGTGACATTATATGTTGTAAACCTTTTTGCATGATCAAGAGGGCCGATTGCGAGAGCTCTGAAATCTGGTGAGTGTGGGTTGTGGTCATTTAGTATTCTGCGCGCTAAAAATGATTTTCGATTGCAGCTAATCGAGCTCCTCAACGATCAAAACCTTAGAACACAACTTCCGAAAGAAAGAACAAAGTTCCACCAAAACGATGGAAACATCGGGAGGAAGTGCATTCTTTATAGCCAGAGGTAGTAACTATTGCATAAGAACATGCGAGTCATGACTCTTCAGGCCAGCAACCTTTCGAGCCTGCAAGTCAACACATCAAGAAATGTTGCTTGAATACCCATTAGGAACTTTTAATTTATTCAACGTCGCGAGGAAGACTTCCTTGTTTGGTTTTGTGAGAGTAAACTTTGCCGGCTGAAATTTGTCATGCTCATCTGGCCAAGCGTCTTCGCGAACTCCCATGGCACATAAATCTTTCCTCGCTTGAAGGTGATCTTTTGTCTTGCCTGGTTTATTATGCAGCGTATATAGCACATTATCGTAAACATTCTTTTCAATATGCATGACATCAAGACTGTGACAAAGTAAATTAGATCTCCAATATGGAAGAGTGAATAAAATACTTATCTTCTTCCACTGCTGAGGCGCCGAAGTCTTGCGTGTCTTTTAGCGAGTTTGTGCTAAATCGTCGCTTTTTCCAAACTCGAAGTTAACATGCTCAAGCTGCTGTAAGATATCTGTACCGGACAAAGTCTAAGGTAGTCCTCTATTTTCTGGTTTCCCATTGAAGCGATTCCGTTGCAATATGAACTTATGCCTTCCATCGAGAAACCTCCGACGCCCTATAAAGCACCACTTTTGGCTGTAGGGAAGGCGCATTGCGTCAGAGTCAAAATTGCAAGCTGGACACACCGACCCAGTATGCACATTCCAACCAGATAATGTGCTAAGGCCAGGAAAGTCACTAATCGTTCACATCAAGGCTGCACGCAAGTTGAACAAAGTCTTCCCGTAAGCGTCGTACGTCTCGATGCCGACATTCCACAGGTCAAGCAATTCCATAATAAGCGGTTAGAGATACACATCGGTGTCATTACCCGGTGCCTTTTTGCCTGAAATGATCATAGACATAATGAAAGAGCTTTGTTTCATACACATCCAGGGGGTAAGTTGTAGGGAACTAAGACTACCGGCTAAATACTATAACTTGTGCTAAGATTCCCGAAAGGATTGAAACCGTCGGTCGCCAACACAAGCCGAACATTTCTAGGGTCAGTCGCAAAATTTGGAAAGTCGTTTTCAAACATTTTCCAAGCATATGCATCCCGGGGATGTCTTAATTTACTGTCTTCATTCTTATCAACGGCTTGCCACCTTATGTGCTCCGTAATTTTAGATGACATAAATAATCTTTGTAGGCGAAGTTCCAAAAGGAAGTACCTGAGAATCTTTGCAGGTTTCTTCTTCTGCTTTTTCCCCTTCTGAATTGTCTTGTACCTTGATGTGTGGCATTTCTTACAAGTTTCCCTACTGGAATCATCTCCCCAATACAGCATACAATCGTTGGGGCATGCATCAATCTTTTCATAGTTCAACCCCAACCTATTGATAATCTTCTTGGCCTCGTAGAATAGTATGGGAATCTCAGCATCAGGAAATGCATCTTGTAATAATTTGAGCAACATCGACATTCCCTTATCTGTGATTCCACACAAGCACTTGATATGATACAATTTGATCAAGAAAGATAATTTGGAATATTTTTGACAACCTTGATATAAAGGACGATCTATTTCATCCATCAAGCTGAAACAATCCCGAGTTGCTTCATTCCTCATGAACATCGGCTTAGAATTGTGCACATCTTCGTTGAAGTTGTCGCCTTGAAATCCAAATGCATAACGCACAGCATCATTCACTGGATCATCTTTATCTTGTTGAACGCCTACTTGAGAACTTTGAGGAAGAGCATCATCATATCTAAGGCCAACCTTTTCACCATGAACTTCCCAGAATATATAGTCCTCCAGGAAAGACTTCAGGAGCAAATGTTCCTTAACAACATTTTGTGCATGCCACTTCTTGAACTTGCATCTCCGACACGGACAGACAATCTTGTCATTACAGCTGGCGTGAGTGAATGTGAAATCCAAGAAATTGTTTAATCCGTACAAATATTTCGGAGAATTGCGTGGCAACCTGATCCATGACTTATCCATAGCTATTAGTGAGAGAGAAGAAAGTATAGTGAAGAAGATGAGTGAATAGAGAATGACGAGTGCTTGAAATCTTATATTCTGAATTTTCAACATTTAATATTTTGTAGCGGTTCATAACCGCTATAGTAACCGCTACTGTGATAAACATTTGTAGCGGTTATATGTATAAAACCGCTACTAATTATCAAACCATTGGGAAGCTAATTGAAGAATTTGTTTTGACCTTGTAGCAGTTATAAGAAAAACCGCTACTAATATAACTTTGTAGCGGTTATACATAATTAACTGCTAGAACTTTGCAAAAAGTGGGGGGAATTCAAAATTGGAAAGTTGAGTATTTGTAGCGGTTATTTATATAACCTCTACAAATAGTCAACAATTCAATTTTGAATTTTGCCGCGCTCATGTCTTTCAATTTGTAGCGGTTTCAGCGTTAACCGCTACAAATATGGAACTATATTTCTTAAACTTAAAAAAATAAAAATTATATATATTTATAATGGTTTTATAATAAAACTACTACAAATATAATAAAATTGAATTTGTAGCGGTTATTTTATTAACCGCTACTAATATATATATTTGTAGCGGTTATTCATGTTAACCGCTACAAATATATATAATTTTTTTTAAGTTTTAGAAATATAAATATAACTATAACTATGGTAAACACGATCTAAGAATATAAATATAACTCTTGTAATTAATTTACAAAGTCAACAACGCGATCTAAACATATAAATATAACTATGGTAAACACAATAAGAAAATAATTTCTGAAATGTAAATTTATATATATTTATTTACAAATGTTTCAACAACAAAAAATAAATATGTCCTAAACTAAGTAGCTGGGGCCTGATCATCTGGTGCTCCCTCAGGTGGGGCTCCCTCAGGTGCTGCTGGATCGGGGCGCTGGGCAGAGTTAATCACACCATCATCATCAGCAGGAGGAGGAGGAGGAGGAGTAGTAGTCTGGATGACGTACCGAGGGATAGGGGGAACCTGTAGATGCTGCTCGTCCGGGAACAGGCGACTCCAAGACCGCTCAAGCATGTTGTTCATGATTTCACGCCACTGTGTCTGCTAAGCATAGATTAAATCAGCCTACAACTGCATTTGCTACAAATGCAGTAGCTACATCTGCTACTACTGCTGTGCCACTACAGCCTGTGTCCGCTCCAAATCTGACCACAGCTGCTTAACAAACTCGTCCCTCGGACGTCTGACCCCTCTAAAGCTACCAGCCTCAGAGGCGGCGCTCCTGCCATAGACCATGCTAGGTCTGGCTCCTATCCCCATCCTCCGCACTCATCCGGGGTGCTCAGCCTGACCCAGACCCACCTTCAAAGGAGCCGTCGGGTTCATTGACCCCTGTGACTTCTTGGCCTGGGTTTCTCGCAGCTCAGCCTACGAGTGCTGCATCCACTCCTGCCATTTTATGAAACAATTACTTATTAGAATTTTTAATTATTAAGTTGGTTATATAAAAGTTATAATAATGAAATTACTTACAATGGCTGCCTCTGCCTGCTGAGAGGTCGAAGTCCTATCACGGTGTTTGTGTGTGATAGCGTACAACTCCCCATAGTCCGTCTGACGGTTCTCCTGCTGTGCCTTCCTCTCTTAAAATAATTACAAAATTCAATTAGTATTATGAAATAACCAGTTAAAAGTCAGTGATATTATGAAAAGTTACCATCTCGCTGTAAGTGACAGCAAATGTCTTCGATCCTGCTATGTGGTGGATCGTCTACTGCCCATGGCACCTAGTATTCCTCTGAGAAAGCGCTTGAAAAAAAAATTAAATGTATTAAAATAATATAAAATATTTAAAATTAATAAATTTCAAGTTAAAATTAATTAAATTTAAATTATAATTTAATACTTAAAAATTAAAAAATTATATATAAATAATATAATAAATACATTACTTGCCCCCTAGGGCTCCTCCTGAACTGGACGAAACTTGCCCAGTTGTTCGGCAGGACACTGTCCAGGACGTTCTTGATTAGCTGCTCCAAAGGCATCGTCCCATCCTTATCCACACTATGAAAGAGACGGTTCCTCCTGTTCCTTCAGTTGTCACCCATCTTCACCAGGGTGTACATCTTCCGGTTGGCCCGGATGGCAAACCGCAGCTGCAAAAAAATTATTTAAATATCAATAATTACAAAAATCCTATTAAAAAATATTAATTAAATATAATTAATTACAAAAAATATTAATTAAATACTGTTAATATCTGAACCACCTCCTCTTAAGTTAGGTCCTTCGGCCCCTTTGGAACGTGCTTCCACGTCCTGAAGTCAAGGGAGAACTGAATTCAATTCGAGCCCAGCTCGTTCAGAAAGCGGTTGAACAGGTGACCCCCCATTATCGATCAGCTGGTCGTGGCCTCATTCCATGACACTACAATTCGTAGGGTCCGGTCCATGTCGTTCAGACCGGCCACGTCCAGCCTCCTCGTGGACACATTCCCCTGCTCATCTGCACAATTTACCGTACGTTAGATAAATTGTAATTCAAATTTAACATTTTGAATTTAAATAAATAATTTATTAAATAAAAAAATTTATTTACCTTGGACCTGCACCACAAACCCAGTAAACCGCTAAGACGACCCTCGTGGGTTGTTCTGCTTCCGTGCCTCCTCCTCATCGAGGAACTACTCCATCTCTTTGATCCCAATCGGGATGTCGAAGTCCTCATTTGCACCATAGTCCTTGACGCTGATATCTACCTCCCCCAAATCAGGCACCACTGGTGCGGTCGTCTCATATGGGATCATTTACGGTGCCTGTGGTTGGGCTGACTCTTGTGGGGGGGATGGGCTGAAATGCCGCCGTCGCCCTCCCTCTACGCTGCCCCCAGATCTACTATTGTCGCCCTGCAAAATTGGTCTAGGGACATCGGGCTCCTTCCCCTTATCCTGTCTAGAAGCCATATCAACTACAAAATTTCAAAAAAAAAAACATTTTAGTCACATTATTATGCAAAAATATAATAAAAATAAAAATACATATAAAATATGTATTGTCTCTATACCTCAAGTGCAAATAATGAGAAATACTGCAGTAAAAACTCTTCCATAGACACCTGAACGCTCAAATCTTAAAGAAAACATTCAAAGGAATCTCAGGAAACAAAATGGTCAAATGGAAGAGTGATGGGGGGAGGTGGCCTTAAATAGGGGCGGCCTTTGTAGCAGTTCCTAAAATAATTGCTACATCAACCGCTACAAATAAATTTAGGCGGCTAAAATTTGTAGCAGTTCTAGAATAATCGCTACAAATTACAAAAACATTTGAAGTTCTGTAGCGGTTATGGTACAAAACCGCTACAAATTTAGAGACCTCTCAAATTCTGTAGCGGTTATAAATATATAACCACTACAAATACGAGACCTTTCGCATTTTATAGCAGTTTAATTGATTAAACCGGTACAAATAAATGTTACACTGTTGGCGTGTTTTGTTCATACCAAGTGGCGCCAACTTTGTAGCGATTATAATTTAGTAATCGCTACAAAAGTACTACTACAACTTTTGGCGGGAATTACGCCCATATTTGTAGCGGTTATTTATACTTAACTGCTACAAAAACATTGTCAATCTGTCGTGCCACTTGGCGCATAGCTTGCCGCTACAAATTTGTAGCGGTTGAGGCTTTAACCGCTACAAATCTTAACATTTGTAGTGGTTAATTATAACCACTACAAAATATCTTTTTTTTTATGCATGTTGGGATTGACAGACACAGCGGAATAATTTTAAAATTTTTGTCAATCCCAATTGAGGATCTATTAATAGCTTTTAAACAGAGTTAGGAAGAATCGTACCTTTTCAAATTTAGGGTTTTCGATCTCTAGGAACCAACACCTCTAATCGGCTCCCTCTACCGGTATCCACATGAATATTACTCCAACACGGACTGCGTGCTAGCGCCTCCAACGTCTTCTAGGGTTTTCTCATGGCTCTGAATTCTCATTCGTACATGAGTTTTTCTGCTCTATCATTTTTATAACCCATGAGGGCTATATTCGAATTTTAAAATTAATCTTGATTAATTTTGAAATTAATTAAATTTTAATTATCTTGATGAGCTAATTAAATAAATTTGGTTTAATTAAATCTGTCATACAGTTTTAATTTAACATATTTATTTAATCCAAATAAAGAGCCAATATATTTAATTTATCCTTATAAATTAAATCTGAGATATTATATCTCTATCATGTTAGTTATTAAATTTAATTTATCTAATAAAATTAAATTTAAAAATAACATAATATATAATAATATTATCATATATATATATATATATATATTGTTAGAACCGGCTGACACCCAAGAGGGGGGTCAATTGGGTGTAAGATAAAAATCTTAAGAACTTTGATAATCTTTTTGCATCTTAGAGGAAGCAATAAATATAAAAGTAATGAATCAAAAATCAACAGTTTATATATGCTGGAAATATAAGAGTTTAAGGAAAAGAGTGTGCAAATTGTGATTTATCTTGGTTCGGTCCAATCTGTGATGGCCTATGTCCAGTCCCCAGGCTCCTCCTGAGATTTTCAAATCCACTATCTTCTTGTTTAATACAGGCACAAGAAAAGCCTTTACAACCCACAAGTTCAGCTGGGCACTTGCGAAGCCGTTTACAAATCTCTCATCGAGTTACTCCCCCTTACACATCGTAAGGTTACAACCGAGTTACTCTCCTTACACACCCCGTAAGGATACAACTTTTATGATGAAAGATTATAGTCAATCTTCTCTCTCAGAAGTGAATAGATGGATACTGAAGCACAATGAAAATAATCTCTCTCTCAAATATACATGATATAGAAAATGGATAAGAACAGAGAGTAGTTGGGTTGGAGTAGATGATTCATGATCTTTGCATATTTCTCGTTGTAGTGTTCTCGTTGGTTGTTCTGAACTCTGAATGCTCTTCTATTTATAGTTGATGAAGGTTGATGATCGTTTGAGCATTTCAATATATCCGTTGGAGTGTGGTTTTTTCAATTTGAAAACTAGCCGTTATAACGTTGACGCTCCGCTTCCGTAAATTCATCTTTTGACTCTTCACATCATATCTTCATTGTATTCCTGGAGAAATACATTAAACACTAATACAATAAAGTGTTAGAGTGATTAGAAGCAAGAAGAATGAGTTATATGATCATTTTATTGATTTCCAGAATCTTCGGGACGTTGTTCTGTTTTCCTGGGAAGCATTACTCGAGTGCTTACTCGAGTGTACATCAAGTTTCTTCACAGGTTACTCGAGTTGCTACTCGAGTGGCCTTCCATTTTCTGCATAGCTTACTCGGGTAGTGACTTGAAGTTCTCTTCTAAATAACTCTACATACTCGGGTAGTGACTTGAAGTTCTCTTCTAAATAACTTTGCATACTCTGGTGGTGCCTCGAGTAACATTGGCAGGATTGAAAATGCTGAGAGCAACTGGAAGTGATTTCCCTGATTACTCGAGTGTGTACTTGAGTAACGTTGGCAGGCCGAGAACAACTGGAAGTTCTCTATCTGATTACTCGAGTATGGTACAATTTTCTTCATAGGTTACTCGAGTGGCTACTTCAAGTGAATTCTTGATTTTCATTTGAAACATGGCAAATTATATATCATCAGAAAGCTCTCATTGTTTACATTCCAACGCAACAAGAATTAGCTCTAAACACGTTGTATACTAAAAGTTATGATCCAAAGAATATCTACTGTTCTTAGATCATTTCTGAACTCACGAACCATCACGAGCAGCAACTTCCAGAAGTCATAGCTCTTAGGATATAGCTTAAAATGTGACAAATTATATATCCATGGAAAGCTCTTTGAGTCTACTTTTATATGGCACTAGTTTCGTTGCAATCCGATGTGTAGTTTGGGAGTTATATCCAAAATACCAAAGCTGACCAGGAATATGATGCTGATTCATATGTCAACTTTCGAAGCTTATATCTCTCTCATCTAAACTCCTTTGAATGTGATCTTGGTGTCAAAATTTTGTGTTGGAAGTCTAGTTTCATATGCCACCAGTTTCAGTTCAATCCGACATATGGTTGGAGAGATATCAGCAAAATACCGAACCTCTGTTCTGCCGCGTGAAAACAGAGTGCCCATTACTTCAAGTGCCGCCTCAAGTGATTCATCAAGTAACTCGGCAGATTACTCGAGTAGCTACTCGAGTAATCACCTCCAAAATGTGGCAGTGCCCTATTACTCGAGTGATTACTCGAGTAATCATCCCCGAAGGCACCATAACTTTCGTATACATTATTTTAGCTTCGTATTGACCCATTCCAACTTCCGTTTGACCATAGAAACCTCCGATATCACTTCTAATAGCTTGGATCTAGATATTCTCATGTGATCTTGCAAGTTCTTCTTTCTTTAATCTCTTTCTTCTTCTTTCTTCAATCTCTTTCTTCTTGTTTTGCCACTTGATGATCATTCTTCATAACCTAACTAGATATCTTCTTGAATTGATAATCGTTCTTCATAAACTAACTAGATATCTTCTTGAATATCTTCAATCTTCTTCAATCTTTACTTGATATTCCTATTAGTTCTTGCAATGCCTTCTTTCTTCAAATCCTTGTCTCTTGATTTTCTTCTTGATGATCATTCTCCACATATGAGGCATTATAACATCAACCCACAATCGGGTTTATACTAATCTACAAAATATGCAACATTAAATATAGTAGTTAGTCAATGTAGAAGATAATTATATCATACAAATTTTTTGCTCATATTTAACATCTATATTTGACATCATCAAAACTATTCATATCTAACATATATAATATTATTAATTTTCTTTTTCCACGAATTTTATATTATATATATAAATATAAATTCGTCCACCCTTGATTAAACATTGTCTCATATTGGGTCATTCTTATGTGCGACCCTGTAGGCCCATACGAAATTGGCAGTGGGCTAATAACTGTACTAACTCATAAGTCGCAAGCGGCCTCTAGCAAGTCATAACGATTACCAAATTCATATGAGGATCTTTAACACAATGCAACCTGTCATACAAGAATGTTACGTCTCTTTTGTCATATGATATTTTGATCAAGGATGAGGCATGGATGATGTCATCCTCTTGTTCTTGACCATTACTTTCTTGATTTCTGAGTAGTCTGACAATAGAAATAGAAACTCCTTTCCATCATAGTATGGCCATACATTTCTCAGACTCATTCATCGAGTGGCCCAGTAATATCTCTCTACTAATGTGAAGGACAAATTCCATCTTGATCATTCATATTCCTCTGCATGAAAAACCACCAAGCCCGAACGTAGCCTTTATCATCACCCGGTTAAATGTGACTTTTGACTAGTTCAAAGCTTAGTAACTCTCATGTAGGAATCCATGTTGACCCTAGGTCGAAGGGCATTGTGACGTCATTATACATGAGATAAGCTTATGACTTGAACCAAGTTTTCTCATAGCGAGTCGTTCCAGCACCTTGTACTCTTAAAAGTGCCTAAAACTTTGATTCATATCTCCATATCTTATTAAAGTCATATTGGTTTTGTTTTATCTCTGCTCCCGCATAGATGACCAACTAGGGGGACATTTAGGACAATCTTTATGATTTATCTAAGGATACATTCATCATAGTGAACGTGCGAATAATATGATAACATAGTGGAGAAAATTCATTAAATTAATAATGTTCAAAGTATAATTATTAGCTCCTAGGGCACAATTTCCAACAATATACTCTCTTATGGTTATATTTCTTAGTCATTTTCAACATGTTTCACACAAAAAGCAAAAAACTCTAAACTTCATTAACTCTTCTTTTGCAATTCAACAACTTTCATAGTTCACCCGTATTTTATTTGTTTTCCTTACGTTTTCTACATCTTCCTCCTCTTTTTTCTCTAGCTTAATCACCAAGATGAAACGCTGTGTGGAAGACATACCAAAAAACTCTCGGTGTCATCCTCCACCAACTCCTTCTCTTCCTCCCCAACCTCCACCTCCCGCTTCTCTTCCCCTATATCCACCTCCACCTTTGCCACCACCACCTCCCACTACAAAAAAAAACGTGATTTAGTAGCGGTTAAAAATGGGTATTAGTAGCGGTTTAAACCGCTACAAAAAACATTAGTAGCGGTTACCAAAACCGCTACTAAATCGTATGTTACAAGCAGTTTTGTAGCGGTTATATAAAACCGCTACTCAATCGAAAATACCTGATACATCCTTTATAGCGGTTTAATCCAACCGCTACAACACCCTTATGAACGAAATTTTTTTCAAAGATATTTGTAGCGGTTATATAACCGCTACAAATATAAAAAAAATTAAAATTTTGAGGCAAAAAAAAATGAAATTTTTTTATTTTGTAGTGGTTAAGAAACCGCTACTAATTTTGAATTTCATGAAATTTGTAACGGTTATTAAAACCGCTACTAATTTCATGAAATTCAAAATTAGCGCCAAAAAATTAAATTTGAGTTTTAAAAAGGCGCGTTATTTAGTAGCGGTTTAATAACCGCTACAAATATTTAAAAAAATTTAAAAAAATATACGATCATTTGTTTCTGTTTTTTTAATATTAAATTAAATATTTTATTTTGTTATTATTTTATCTATTTTAATTAGCTTATTATTCAATAGTTTAACTTATTAATAAATGAAAAGAAAAAATGTAATTTAATTGGATTAGTATAAAATTTATATTAATAATATTATTAAGGATAGGTAGGTAATAAGGAATTATTATGTTGTCTAATATAATGTAATTGTGTATGAAAAATAGATGAAAATGAGATATAGTTCTGAAATATGTGGAAAAAAAATGGTTAGAATAAATTTTATAGAAAGGAAAGAAGTATTGTAAAAAAAATTAAAAATCTTGTTACCATATTTGATCGTATTATTCAGATCCTCTACTTATACGAAAGAAGTTGTAAATGAGAGAAAATGAAAGAAAGGTAAGGTGAAAAGAAATTGGGGAGTGTTTGAAATGAGTTGTGGTAAGAGTATTTATAGGGATCCACGTACTATTTGTAGCGATTAATGTATCCATTTCGTAGCGGTTATTAGTTAGTAGCGGTTATTTGTATTTTTGTAGCGGTTTAATATTTATAGTGATCCACGTATTATTTGTAGCGGTTAATGTCTCCATTTTTTTTTTACATTTTATTTTAAAAAATTTTTTGCATTTTTTTTAAAGACAAAAGCATAATTTGAATTTGATCACTCGTCGTCGTGATCCCTACAAAAATTTTGTTGAAAAATTACTGTTATGGATGTATTATTAAATTTAAAAAATTTAATTCAAATGACGTGGACTTAAAAAAACTTACCGCAGTAGAGGTAAATTGTCATCGCCTTCAGGGAAGTAGTTTTCAAAATCAGCTGGCTGAAATGGCTCACTCTCGTAGGCGATGTTATCGCCTTCACCCATGTCGTAAAAGTCTCTTGGCTTTAAATGAACTACCATGTGCCAATCCCTATGCCTCTCGTCTTCGACATAATAAACCTGATGTGCCTCTGAAGCTAGAATATACGGCTCATCATCTTGAGAAATACCAGTATGAATCGGCCATGAGAAATTGACTGATGTGATCCCTAAGTCATCAGTTGTCAATCCTCAAGAAGTAGTGGTATTTGCCCACAAACACTTGAACAGCATCACAGTGAAACAACCTTGATAATTAAGTTCGACCACATCAAGAAGCTTGCCATAGTAAAGGACGCCTCTGAACTGCATGTTGGCGTCACTGCTGCTCGCATAACTCCTTGTCCTAAATGTGCAGTAAACACCCAAATTCTGTGTTTGCAATCCTTGATCCCGTGAAACCGTGCAAAACTTAAAACCATTGACATTGTATGCTGTAAACCGTTTTGCATGATCAAGAGGGCCGATTGCGAGAGCTCTGAAATCTGGTAAGTGTGGGTTGTGGTCATTTAGTATTCTACACACAAACCAGCTCGGGAATTCTCTATGGACCCTCCTATCAACTTCCGAGGATGCCTGTGTATGGATCCTGAGTTGACGCTTAACATGACTTCTGAATTCCCTGCAATTAATAATGGAAAGGCGTTAGTGAAATGAAAGTGAGAAATGTTACAAAAGATATAGATCAAATAACATGTGAGTGTACAATTCTTACCGTATGAAAGGTTCAACTTGAGTGCAATTAATCAAGACATGTCTATGTGCTTGCAACTTCTCAGTTGCCATTAGTTTGAAGTTCTCAGTTGCTCCAACTGGTTTACCAACACGAGGGATAAATTCTCCTGATGTCGATGCAGGTTCAGGACAATCGTCAACACGAGGTGGGCGGTTGAAAGCCGTCCCAAGATCATCAAAGTACCTTGAGCAAAAATACAGCACCTCATCTCCTATATAGCCTTCAGCTATAAAACCTTCTGGCTACGCCTTTTTCCTCACGTAAGATTTTAATTTCCCAAGGAACCTACGAAGTACAGAAGAGAAAATTGATATAAAATGCTGAAAAGGACGACTGGCAAACATTAAATATGAAGAATAAATTAAAGCACATATTTAAAATGAGTACCTCTCAATCGGATACATCCAACGATATTGTACTGGTCCAGCAAGCTTTGTTCCACGAGCGAGGTGGACTATGAGGTGAACCATCACAGTAAAAAAGGATGGAGGAAAGATCATCTCCAAATGGCAAAGCGTAAGAATGATTTTCGACTGCAGCTGATCGAGCTCCTCAATGATCAAAACCTTAGAACACAACTTCCGAAAGAAAGAACAAAGTTCCTCTAAAACGATGGAAACATCGGGAGGAAGTGTATTCTTTATAGCCAGAGGGAGTAACTGCTGCATAAGAACATGTGAGTCATGACTCTTCAGGCCAGCAACCTTTCGAGCCTGCAAGTCAACACATCGAGAAATGTTGCTTGAATACCCATCAAGAACTTTTAATTTCTTCAACGTCACGAGGAAAACTTCCTTGTTCGGTTTTGTGAGGGTAAACTTGCCAGTTGAAATCTGTCATGCTCATCTGGCCAAGCGTCTTCACGAACTCCCATGTCGTGTAAATCTTTCCTCTCTTGAAGGTGATCTTTTGTCTTGCTGGGTTCATTAAGCAGCGTATACAGCACATTGTCGCAAACATTATTTTCAATGTGCATTATATCAAGACTGTGGCGAAGTAAATTAGATCTCTAATATGGAAGAGTGAATAAAATACTTATCTTCTTCCACTGCTGAGGCGCCGAAGTCCTGCTCGTCTTTTGGCGAGTTTGTGCTGAATCATTGCTTTTTCCAAACTCGATGTCAACATACTAAAGCTGGTGTAAGATATCTGTACCAGACAAAGTCTGAGGTAGTCCTCTTTTTTCTGGTTTCCCATTGAAGCGATTTCGTTGCAATCTGAACTTATGCCTTCCATCGAGAAACCTCCGATGCCCCATAAAGCACCACTTTCGGCTGTAAGGAAGGCGCACTGCATTAGAGTCAAAATTGAAAGCTGGACACGCCAACCCAGTATGCACATTCCAACCACATAATGTGCCAAGGCTAGGAAAGTCACTAATCGTCCACATCGAGGCTGCACGCATGTTGAACAAAGTCTTGCCGTAAGCGTCGTATGTCTCCAAGCCGACATTCCACAGGTCAAGCAATTCGGCAATAAGCGGTTGGAGATACACATCGATGTCATTGCCTGGTGCCTTTTTGCCTGGAATGATCATAGACATAATGAAAGAGCTTTGTTTCATACACATCCAGGGGGTAAGTTGTAGGGAACTAAGACTACCGGCCAAATACTGTAACTTGTGCTAAGATTCCAGAAAGGATTGAAACCGTTGGTCGCCAATGCAAGCCGAACAGTTCTGGGGTCAGTCACAAAATCTGAAAAGTCATTGTCAAACATTTTCCAAGCAGCTGCATCCCGCAGATGTCTTAATTTACCATCTTCGTTTTTATCAACGGCATGCCACCTCATGTGCTCCGCAGTTTTAGACGACATAAGTAATCTTTGTAGACGAGGTTTCAAAGGGAAGTACCTGAGAATATTTGCAGGTTTCTTCTTCTGCTTTTTCCCTTTCCAAATTGTCTTGTACCTCGATGTGTGACATCTCTTACAAGTCTCCCTGCTGGAATCGTCTCCCCAATACAGCATACAATCATTTGGGCATGTATCAATCTTTTGATAATTCAACCCCAACCTGTTGATAATCTTCTTGGCCTCATAGAACGTTGTGGGAATCTCAGCGTCGGGGAATGCATCTTGTAATAAGTCGAGCAACATCGACATTCCTTTATCTATGATCCCACACAAGTACTTGATATGATACAATTTGATCAAGAAAGATAATTTAGAATATTTGCGACAACCTTGATATAAAGGATGATATGCTTCATCCATCAAGCTGAAAAAATCTCGAGCTGCTTCATTCCCCATAAAAACTGACTCAGAGCCGTGCACTTCTTCATTGAAGTTGTCACCTTGAAATCCAAACGCATCACACACAGCATCATTCACAGGATTATCTTCATCTACTTGAACGCCTACTTGAGAACTTTGAGGGAGAGCATCATTATATCTAATGCCAGCCTTCTCACCATAAACTGCCCAGTGTAACCCCCTCCGTAATTATATCCGAAATACGCGATTAAAATGAAATAGAGACCAATAATAATCAAATAACATTTACTAACCCATCACATGACGGGGTTTTCACAAATACTTTTCGAAATCATTTATAAACTTGGTCTCATATTCACATTTCGAATACAATTACTATGCAAAGATAAATCACATTCATATAAATATCAGAGTGCACAACATAATCATCTCGGCAATCCTGGGTACATACCTTCGCTAAAGATACACAGGGCCCAATTGCCCATTACAATTCTTCAAATGGGGATTACACAATCTCATCTCGGAGGAGTCTTAGCCGCTCCCTCCACGAGCCACTTGCCCTGTCTAAATTGTTGGTAGGGGAGAGTAAGATTCGAGAGAATCTCAGTAGGAAACATATACCATAATGCATGCATGATAGATGCTAGGTGTATGACATGTTAGCTTTATCTAGATGCATACCTCATAATGATATTTCTGCATGCTCAATGTTCCATACAACAAAAGACTATGGCCACAGCGAAAACAGAAACAGAGCTTCATTTATTCAAATATGCTCTACACAATCAAGTAAAGCAATCACATACATCACTACACAAGCAAAGATATCGAATACATGCAAGTAAGGTAAGTCCCCTACCTCCAGTCTTTTCTCCTCGATTTGCGTGCCAGCAACTCGGGGCTTCACATTCGATCCTACAATGTCAAATGTACTATTTAGACACTTCCATAGTGTTTCTGGGGGTTATATGAGGCTATATTGAAAATTTACTAAAATACCCCCGGGGACCCGGCCCGGTCCGGTTGTACTTTTCTTGAAATTTTGACATGGGCTATTCTAACATATTCTCACCCAAGGAATCCATTTCCGGACTCGGAATTATCAAATTCAATGTCAATTACAAAATTACCCTTGACAGCCCCACTTTAAGGGTTTCAGGGGCGTTTTCGTAATTATGCTTTTTCGGCCTTTTCCGAAAAAGCGCCCAACTGTAACCCCACCTAATTTTCGCTCTTGAACTCAATGGAATCATCAAATCATTGAAAATCCAACTCTAAGACCCATTTATAGCCCAGACCGAAATATATGGGTTTTCCAGGGAAAAACGAGGTTTTTCGGTTTCGGCTGCGTAAACGCGTTCCTTTCTACTCCTAACCACTTTATTGACCATTCCATTAGGTTAGAACTACCATTTAGTGTCAATTTGGGCAGCATAACAGCCCCACAAACCCATTTTCCATTTTTAGAACCAAAGACAATCCGGCGAAATTTCACCGATTAAATTGTCTATAACAGCCATAATAGTCAATATGCAAGAGTTTGGAAGTTACCTCAAGCTCCCACTAGCTTTTCCTTCTTGTGGCTGAAAACCCTAACTTCAAAACACCAAGAGAGGAGCTTCCAAACCTTAAAGAACATAAAGGAGTAGCTTAGGATCGGAGTTATACGCGTTAGGAGCTAGATCGTCGGAGAAATCGGCTTACCTTGCGAGTTCTCTTCTCCTTTTCTCCCAAAACCCTCTCAACTCTTTTCTTTATTTTGGTTGCAGAATGGCGTCGGAATGCTGTAGGAGAAAGATGATGTTTCTTTAATAATCTTATGCTTATGTCATCAATGTAACATGATGATGTCATAATTCTCAATTTTCGGATTTTTGGCAGATTCCTGACCAAACTTTGCAAAATCATAACTAATTCTAGAAAAATAGAAATGAGGTGATTCTAAAGCCAAATGAAAGGTATTTAAGTCCTCTTCATTGGAAAAATATGATCCATTACCAGAAATCACCACAAAATTCCAGAATTACACAAATTTCATCACTGCCCCAAAACAGAGTCCATTTTCGACCTCAAACGTTGGACAGTCATATCTCCCAGTTCTCAAAACGAAATGGCACAAATTATATGTCCATTTTGAAGCTTGGGATGTGAACTTTAAGACTAGAAATTTTCATAATTTTGTGACATCATTTGCCTAGTCAAAACATCCACGCGAGAAGACTGGCCATACAGAATTCACACTGGATAGCATTTCCAGTTTTGCAACCAATGTGTCCAATTCAATTTAAATCAATTCCAATGATTAAATACCACAACATGACACCATTTCCATCACAATACCCCATTCAATTCTTCCCTCTATTCTAAGTCAATTTGGATGTTGATCCACAATTGAACTCAAATATAGGGTTTGGGCGTTGCTCATAACACAAGCGACTACAATCCACTTTATATTCTCTAAAAGAGTTCATTAATCACTAACCACGTCCACTTTTGTAGTCATTAACCCCTAATCACAATTTGGGATCTTGCTAAACCGGGGCTTAGCAATCCACTAATCTCAGGCTTATTCTCTAGCCTCGAGTCTCAAAATTCGGGGTATAACACCCAAAATGTATAGTCCTCAGGGAAAGGCTTCACAAGCAAATGTTCCTTCACAACATTTCGTGCATGCCACTTCTTGAACTTGCATTTCAGACAAGGACAGACGATCTTGCCGTTACAGCTGCGTGAGTAAATGCGAAATCCAAGAAACTGTTTAATCCGTACAAATATTCAGGAGAATTACGCGGCAACCTGATCCATGATTTATCTATAGCTACTAGTGAGAGAGAAGAAAGTATATAGAAGAAGATGAGTGAGAAGAGAATGACGAATGCCAAGAACCATATATTCTGAAATTCCAACGTTTATAATTTTATAGCGGTTCTAAAACCGCTACACTAACCGCTACAGTTATAAAATATTAGTAGCGGTTATATACATAAAACCGCTACCAATGTTCAAGTCGTTACACATTGGTGGGAAATTCAAAATTTACACGTTGAGTATTTGTAGCGGTTATGTGTATAAAACCGCTACTAACATTAAAGTCGTTGGACAGCAAATTTAAAAATAATTTTTTATTTGTAGCGGTTATACATAACATAACCGCTACAAATGTAGACAAAGACGGCAAATTTCAAAATTCAAATGATGAGTATTTGTAGCGGTTTCTATTGTAGAACCGCTACAAAAAATGTATATAGTTGTAGCGGTTTTAAGTTACAACCGCTACAAATATATACATTTGTTGTAGCGGTTTTTATTTTAGAACAGCTACAAATATATACATTTTGTAGCGGTTGTAACTTAAAACCGCTACAAATATATGTATGCTTCATTTTTTTTATTTAGAAATATAAAAAATATAAATTTGTTGCAATTAATTCATAAATTCAATAAGAATATAAATATTAACTTGGTTGCAATTAATTCATAAATTAAATTTTTTAATTCATAAATTAAATTTTTTAATTTAGAACATTTGTTGCAATTAATTCATAAATTCAACAACGCGATCTAATAATATAAATATAATTATATATATATTAAACACAACAAGAATTTAAGTTCTGAAATACAAACTCATATATATATATATATATATTTACAAATGTTTCAACAAAAAAAAGATGTCCTAAACTAAGTAGCTGGGGGTTGATCATCTGGTGCTCCCTCAGGTGGGGCTCCCTCAGGTGCTGCTGGATCAGGCCGCTGTGTAGAGTGAACCGCACCATCATCATCAACAAGAGCAGGATGAGGAGGAGGAGTAGTACTCGGGACGACGTAGTGAGGGACAGGGGGAACCTGTGGATGCTGCTCGTCCGGGAACAGGCGACTCCATGACCGCTCGAGCATGTTGTTCGTGATTTCACGCCACTGCGTCTGCTGAGCGTAGATCAAATCAGTGTGCAGCTGCATCTGCTGCTGCTGCTATTGTGCCATCTGCTGCTCCAAATCTGACCACAGCTGGTCAATAGACTCATCCCTCGGACGTCTAACCCTTCTAGAACTGCCAGCCTCAGAGGCGGCACTCCTGCTGTAGATCATGCTAGGTCTGGCGCCTATCCCCATCCCCCGCACGCGTCTGGGGTGCTTAGCCTGAGCCAGACCCGCCTTCAAAGGAGCCGTCAGGTCCACTGACCCCTGTGATTCCTCAGGCTGGGTCTGTCGCAGCTCAGCCTGCGACTGCTGAATCCGCTCCTGCCATTTTATGAAACAATTACTAATTAACATTTTTCATTATTAACTTGGTTTTATAAAAATTATAATAATAAAATTACTTATAATGGCTGCCTCTGCCTGCTGAGAGGTCGCAGTCTCGTCACGGTTTCTGTGTGTGATGGCGTACAGCTCCCCACAGTCCGTCTGACGGTTCTCCTGCTGTGCCTTTGTCTCCTGAAACAATTACAAAACAATAATTAGTATTATGAAATAATCAGCTAAAAGTAAGTGATATTTTGAAAAGTTACCAGCTCGCTATAGGTCACAGCAAAGGTCTTCGATCCTGCTGTGTGGTGGATCGTCTGCTACGCACTGATCCTGGTGTTCCTCTGAGAAATCTCCTGGAAAAAAAACAATATTAAATGTATTAAAACAATAAAAAACATTTAAAATTAAAAAATTTCAAATTAAATACAATTAAATTGAAATTATAATTTAATAACTAACAATTAAAAAATTAAATATAAAAAATCTAATAAATACATTACCTGCCCCTCAGGGCTCCTCCTGAACTGGACGAAACCCGCCCAGTCGTTCGGCAGCACGCCGTCCGGGACGCTCTTGATCAGCTGCTCCAGAGGCATCGTCCCGTCCTTATCCACCCTGCGGAAGAGACGGTTCCTCCTGTTCCTCCAAGCGTTACCCATCTTCACAAGGGCGTACCTCTTCCGGTTGGCCCGGACGGCAAACCGCAGCTGAAAAAAAATTATTTAAATATCAATAATTACAAAAAAATAATCTAAAAAATATTAATTAAATAGAATTAATTACAAAAAAAATATTAATTAAATAATTTTAAGTATCTGAACCACCTCCTCCCAAGCCTGGTCCTTCGGCCCCCTTAAAACGTGCCTCCACGTCTTGAAATGAAGGGGGAACTGCATCCAATTCGCGCCCAGGTCGTTCAGGAAGCGGTTGAGCAGGTGACCCCCATTGTGGATGGGCTAGTCAGTGCCCTCATTCCACAGCACTATAACTCGCAGGGTCCGATCCATGCTGTTCACCTCGGCCATGTCTAGCCTCCTCGTCGAAACATTCCCCTACTCATCTGCACAGTTTACCGCACGTTAGATAAATTGTAATTCAAAGTTAACATTTCGAATTTAAATAAATAATTTACCTTGGACCTGCACCTCAAACCCAGTGGATCACGAAGACGACCCTCGTGGGTTGTTCTGCTCCCGAGCATCCTCCTCATCGAGGAACTGCTCCATCTCCCTAAACCCAATCGGGATCTTGAACTCCTCCTCGTTGAGGAAGTCCTCGATGCTAATATCTGGCCCCCCAACCTCAGGCACCTCTGGTGCGGTCGTCTCCTGTGGGATCGACTGCGGTGCTTGTGGTAGGGCCGACTCCTGTGGTGGGATTGGCTGAGATGCCGCAGTCGCCCTGCCTCCGTGCTGCCCCCTCCCTCTGCCCCCTGCTCAGCTGCTGCCACCCTGTAAAATCAGTCTGGGCACCTCAGGGGCCTTCCCCTTATCCTGTCCTGAAGCCATATTAACTGTAAAAAAAAATTTAGTCACATTATTATGCAAAAATCTAATAAAAATACAAATATAAATAAAATACGTGTTATATACGTACCTCAGGTACAAATACTGAGAAATACTGTAGCAAAAACTCCTACACAGACGTCTGAAAGCTCAAATCTTGAAGAAACCACTCAGAGAAACCCCAGGAAACAAAATGAGCAAACGGAGAAATGAGGGAGACGGTGGTTTAAATAGGCAAGATATTAGTAGCGGTTATTCCAATAAACGCTACCATAACCGCTACAAATAACCCACATTGCCTTAAATTTGTAGCGGTTATACAATAACCGCTACAAATTACAAAAACCTTTGAAATTCTGTAACGGTTATTGCCTAGAACCGCTACAAAAGTGGAGACTCCTAAAATTTTGTAGCGGTTATATCCATATAACCGCTACAAATAGCTGACGTTCGGTATTTTGTAGCAGTTTGGTTGCTGTAACCGCTACAAATAACCGCTACACTGTTTATTGTAGTGGTTTCTGTGTATTAACCGCTATAAGTTTTGGCGGGAATTTCGCGCCAAATTTCTAGCAGTTTTGGCTACCAAACCGCTACAAAAAACGCTGTTAATCTGTCGCGCCACTTGGCGCATAGCTTGCCACTACAATTTTGTAGCGGTTTAGGTTAAAACCGCTACAAATACTATAATTTGTAGCGGTTTTATAAAACCGCTACAATTGCACCGCTACAGATTACCCTTTTTTTTGTAGTGTCCGCCTATGCCACCTCTTGCTCTACCTTGACATCCTATGCTTCCTTGATTGGATGCACTGTTACGGCATGCACTATAAACTGACCATGCTGTGATGAGGTTTTCTAGATACCTCTCCAGTATGAATAGGAAGACCAATCTCTTACTTGATGAGTATGGGGTTGGTCATGATCCTAACAATGATTCTAGCCACTCCTCTGGTGATGGGTAGCCTGGTGATCTCATCAGTTCATCAGGCTACTCGCCACAATTCTTTTTTTTTTTTTATTATGTTTTCTTCTTAAATATTTTGTAAAAAGAAAAAAAGAATATAACCAATGCTCCTAAAGTCTTTCTTCTTGAGAATCTTTGGTGTAGGTACCATCCACAGACCCAAGCTTGTTCTTACCGCAGAGTGCTATGATCATTGCTTTGCTCCACCCTGTATAATTTTAAGAACTAGATAATACTTGAAAAATAATTGTCACACCCTATGTCTCCCAGTCGCACATGTCTCACCCATCGTGCAATCGCTTGTCTAGGGTTCGAAGGCTGCTTATTCAATCAGAAATAAACCATGCATTTGTCGAAGAAGAAGAAGAAGAACGTGTGTCTCAAAAGTACTTGTGTCTCAAAAAGTGACTTCAAGTGGATGAATTATCCTATGCGTTGAAGTTGAAATCCTCCAAGATTAACCCACGTGTCTCGGACTTTCAAGAACAACCGTGGATTGCAACCTTGCATCGTCATTTTGGGGAAGTCAAGAAAATGAAAGAGCTTGATATCTTAATGAGCATACAATCTTGCACAGTCGTTTTGCAAGAATCCAATACAGAACATGATGTAAAGGCTATCCAAGAACCTGCTCTGATGCCATGTGAACTTTCACATGTGGCCCAAAAGAACGGTTTAAATTTTTTGATCAGAAACGATTGGGTAACATTTCTCTTTTTTTGTTTTTGCCATCAATCGCGAAACATTTCATACATACAAATAATCAGGCCCTTATATTTATACTCATCCTAATGGGCCTTAACAGGTTTCAGGCCCAACTATCCTACTCTAAGACATATATTAACAGACTCAAGCCCAACAATACTAGATTACAAGCGTTTACAACATAATACAGAAATTACTAACTAAACACTACAATTTACTCAACTGTCTTCCACACGCATATTGTGGTCCTTTTGTTTAAAATTGAAAGGTTGGCTCTAACCATTATTATTACAAGACTTTTGTTTTTATTTGCTTTTTTGCTACATTGTTGTGGTTTATACGCATTATAATTATAAACACTCGTAGGTGAAATTACGTAAAATCTCCCTAGCTAAACTTAGAATCATATACAAATAATCTTTTTAACCTTTAGAACTTAATAATAAACACTCTTTTTTTACCTGAAATAATAAACACTCTTAAACTTTCAAATCTATGCAGATAATAACCCTTTAAAATTTGATGCAATTTTTCTTTTTTGCTTCTCAAGATGTATTTATTATTTTCAATATATATGAGTAAATTTGAACTTCTTTTTTCATTTCAAATGTAGTTAATAACTTAACCGCATTGGATTGTATCAAGATGATTAGAATTGCCTTATAATAAGAATACGATGAAATATATTGTAATAGAATATAATATGGAGATGAATTAATATATAATGGAATCATTATATACTTATATAAATACATATATGCAATAATACATGTGGCTAGGGAAAAAATCCTCTAAAACCCACAAAATTGGTAAAATGATCAGAATAATTATGTTTATAAAATGACGTGTCAACGGCGCAAAATAATATAAATATTCTACAATCTCAAAAGACTGAACCTTTCATGTACATGGAGTACACAGTATAGTGGTGGAAATGAATCTATATATATAGTGAGTGGGTGCGGGGCATGTGATGTGAGGCGATTCAACGACACCGTTTTTGATCCATGAACATGAAGATACAATTATTGTCTAAGGAAACGCCAAGGTCCTGTTCCTGTTCCCATCCTGCAATTTCAATTTACAGTTACTTTAGCTAATTAATTAAACTCCACAAATTATCTTAATTTGTATTAATTGATTCACATTTACAAAGGATAAACAAATATAAAACAAAATTTTGGAGAGTAACTTTTTTTTTAATTTATGAGATAAATTATAAAATTATAAGAGTACTTAATATTATATATATGTCCCTATTAAAGTTATAAACTGACTTGTTATTGTACTGTGTTTACCCTTTTGAGGTTTACAACGTAAAGTGTTTTCACCTTTTTTAAAAGGTGCATTTCTTAGAATTCGAATTTGTGTTCTTCTCCTTAAATGAGTAAGACTGTTTACCATCTCAATATAAGTCATTTGATGAACAATGTATGAACTTTTTCCAAATATTTCAATTTAGTAGCCAAGAGAAGACTTGAAGTCTAATGTAGTTTTCTCTAGACTCTTAAAAAATCTTTCATTTTTAGATAAAGATAATGAGTCAACTATCTCTCTTTAGGCTTGTTTGATATAAAGGAAGGGAAGGAAAAGTAGGGGGATTTTCTGAGTTGGATTTAAAACATTAATGAAGTGGGGTTAAAAGTTTATAATCATTTTTTTTTTTACTTTTTTGTCTTACACATTTTTTTTATTAAAATTTTGCAGCCAAACTTTTCCAATTTTTTACATCCAACTCATAAAAATCTCCCCTCCCCTCCTCGCCAAATCCCTCGTATCAAAGATGTCCTAAATTACATTTAGACTTGTAATATGAATAGAATGAAGTATATTCTTTTACCGAGTAACTAATTCAACTAATATTTTAATATTTATAAATTAATTTATCAACTCTTATATTCATTATTAGAGGGAGTAATAATTAATGTGGCTGAATTGGGAAAGGGGAAATAATAAATACCTCCAAATACCGGCAAGCATGCGAAGAGCCATATATATACTTAAAGCAATCCAGATGCCAACGAAGCCTTTCATCTTATACATTGCATATTCTATTCCAACGCTCAGAATTGAAACCAACATCTGATCACATAGATCAACAAACATTTAATTCATTAATTTTTAATATATATATATCATTAATTATATATGTGAAATTAAACTTGCCAGAGAAGTAGCAGCATATGTAAAATCAGATGCTCCATAGTTGACTCCGTCAAACACAAACGCTAACGCATTGATTGGTTGTGTTGCTGCTACAAACTGTTCCATTCATCAATTCAACACAACATTTAATTAGTTAATTATGAATATATAAACATTATATATGCATATATATAATATAATATAGTGGCTATATATATATATATGTATAAAGGAACATACAGGGAGGCCAATTCTGACGAGTTGGAGAACAGTAGCGGTTTTAGAGAAGACGACTGCTCCAAAGTACAAACCAATGCCTACCACCAGGGCCAGCCCTATTCCCATTACAAAAGTCATCTGCATATGTGTGTGTGTGTGTGTGTGTTAATATCCAACTATGATTAATTAATTAATAATTAGCTCTTAATTATTAAGTATTATTCAGAAAAGCATTATTATTATTACTTGAAGTACTCTTGCCGCTGCTGCTTTGGTCTTCACATAGTCTTTCTCAGCAAACGAACATGCTAGAACTGCCTGTCACAGATAAATAAATAAATCAATGCAAATATCAGGGCAGGGAAGTCTCAAAAATGAAGTTTGTCTTATAATTTCAAGGAGCAATCTCATTCTCATCTTGTGCTCATATTAATTTAGACTGTCTAGATTGATTTTGGACGGTCCATATTCAATTTAATTTTTTAATGTTTTAATTAATTTTTAATGTCAAATGATCAAAATTTAAAATAAAGACAATATTATAATTCACAATTTTTTTTTCAAACATATTTTTATTAATAATAAAATTGCATATTAAAACTTTTAAATTTAGACAGTCTAGATCAGATTCTGGATATGATCCATATTTCATCACAGGAATGGGCACACGATGCTAATCACTACGGTGAACATTGAATGAGGGGATTTAATGTTTCCTTACTTGTATGGATTCTCATTCAGTGCTCATCACAATAATAAGCATGGAGTACTCATCGCTATCATGAGATCTAACCCATTCAAATTTAATCTAAATTAAAAACTTTTAATATGTAAATTTTTAAATAATAAATTCATTTTTTCTAAGAACTGATATTTATAAGATTATCTCTATTTTAAATTTTAAATATGTCAAAAAACATTTTAAAAGGTAAAATTAAATTAAACTAAATTTAGACCATCCAAAATTAATGTAGATGGTCCAGATTGGTGATGAGCCGAAAATGTGCTCCTGGCTTGGGTTCATAAAAAGTGAGGAACATGCAGTGGCATGTTTCAGTTCAGGAAATAACAGCAGGTCTATATTACTCATTTGTTATAGGTTTTTTAGATGAGTACATTCATTCCTTGAAATAACATAATAATTTTCATCATATTCAAACTCTGCTTTAGGCATTTATACCTGAATAGCAACAGCTAAGCCATCAGCAAGAAGAGAAGTAGTGATCCAAACTTGTTGACACGTTTGGAAAGCAGCCATGGAAATGGGACCCAACCTTGTTGCTAATGATGCCGCAAATGTCACACAGAATGTTACTGCTATCACTTTTAACATCAACAACCCTCCTGATCATCATAACATCATGCACACAAACATTTAATAATTAACATCAAACAATTAATAACATTATTTGATCAATTTAAGAAAGATTTTCTCACCGTTTTTAAGGAACCGGAAAATCTGCAAATCCTTAATACTAGGAGGTTTCAGATCAACTCTTCTCAGTAATATCAAGAACAGAGCCAGTGCCATCAAGTACCTGAAGCAAAGTTCCACCATAATTAATAATAATATATTATTAATTAAATTAAGCAAGCCAATGTCAATATTCTTGTACTAATTAATGAAAATAATATATTATTAGAGGAGTAATTAAGTAAGGCTTACTGTGAGACGACATGTGCAATGGCTGCCCCTGTGAGACCTAACTTGAAGTGAAATATAAGCAGTGGATCCAAGGCCACATTTAAGGAATACCCCAACACTAAATAAAAATCAAATCAAATGAAACTGATTAGTTAGAGGAAAAAAGGTCACTTTCTTTTAATTAATATTTAACCTTTTATTTAAAATTAGCATATAATTTACATAATTTAAAATTAAATAAAATATTAATAAACAGACCATCCAAATCAGCAGATATAAAAATTTCAAACAAACAACGTGCACATCTTTGAAAAAGTAACAACAAATCAAGCTAATCCATTGAAATTATGATATTGATCGGTTAAATCAAGCTTAATTCAACTAACCTATGATCAGAGGGAGAAGATAATTGATTAATTTTTAAAAAATTGAACCTACCAATAACATACAAGGGAGTTTTGGTGTCCTTGAAACCTCGGAAGATTCCTTGCATAGACAAAGCAAGAAGGACAGCAGGAGAACCCAGTGCTCTCAGTTTCAAATACTTTTGCGCCAGAATTAGCATAGGAGAACCCTAATTGATTAACAAAATACAAATCATTATACTTCTTTGCTACTCGTATAATATATATATATATATATATATATTATATATCTCACTATATATGACAAAAAATTATGAAAATTGATTAAAAGTATCTATTTGAAATATTTATTGTGTCCAAGGGTACTTGGAATTTGTTCAAAGATTTAGGTTCAACTATGGACAAAACATAAGACATTTTTGTACATAGCTGAAAATATGTTACATACAGCTAAAGAGAGAGTTGTATTCGCTGAAGATACAAGTCCATAAAAAACTGTGCAAATAGGCACTTTTTTATAAATTTTTTTCTAAAAAGTTATAGCAAGTGATACCACTGCTAATTCAAAAATTATAAAAAGTGTAATTCAATTTTCATTGCTTAATTAATAATGCACCGACTATGTGTATGTGTATGTGTGTGTGTATGTGTGTCTGTATGTGTATGTGTGTGTACTCCTCTTGTCCTATTTATAAGGCACTCCAACATATTTCACACATACTGAGAAAAACTTTAACTCTATCATAAAATTTAAAAACTTTCCAACTTTATTTCTATTTAATTTATATTATACCCCATAAAATTAAAGTCAATATAATAATAAATAAAAGATAAAATTATAAATTTATATGAAAAGTTTATGGACAAAACTTACCTCTAGTTTCTTATATCAAGTTAAACCAGTTCTCAATCAACAAGTGCCATGTGGATCCATTAAAAAAGTCCCCACTTAACGTCATTACTCTTCTCCGTCTAAACCTCACGTCACCCAACTTGTGCCTTTCCACAAAGCTGACTTGGGTTTTCTTGTTCTCAAAGCCCCTGTTTCCAACTTTCCCATGATTCTCGGGTTTCTATTTTTCCAATCATATGGCCTTCTCCTCTCCAACTATCTCATGGTCCATGATGATGAGGCATGAGAGAACATTCTCATTTGCAGTTACAAAATTGAAACTTCCTTTTATCCCTGTTTTGTGATCAACATTGGCTGCCACATTGAGATGTAGGATCGTAAATCGTCTTTAACAGCTCTTTCGGCGTCTTCTTGGATCTTATTTTCAGATTCGCATGACTCTCCACCATCATTACTTCTATATCTGTGATGCATACCTTCCCATGTCGAACACTCACCGTCCCGCTTGAGCTTCTCTAGTACTGAAGAAACATCAAGAACTCTAAACTTGCCATCCCCCATGTCAGAGCAGAGTGATTTGGGGATGTAGTTCGGTCAAGTGCAGCAACGTTGTTTGGTACTTAAGAAAATTCAAGAGGCCATGGTAATCTTTGGGTTTGGGTCGTGACTGGAGATGAAGATGGAGAAAAAGAGTAACGGGGTTAAGTGAGGATTCGTTTAATGAATCCACCTGGCACTTGTTGATTAGCAAACTAGTTGAACTTGATATAAGGAACTGGATATAAGTTTTATTCAAAGTTTATCTCTCTGCTTTATAAATAGGACAAAAAATTTTCTTCTCTCTCTGCCTTATATATAGAACCAGAGAAGTATATAGCTAATGATGAAAAGTAGCACACTTACTGGTTTGGCACCCATAAGAAGTAAAAGAGGTTTTGCAGCAAATATAAGGAGTGCTGCTTGGATGAGGCCAAGAATTGTCCCAAATATTAATGCTGTTGATGCTGAAGCTATTTGTTTCCTCTTCTTCTTGTTGCTCTTAGTACCATTCTTGTCAGTTGAGGATGCGTTTGTCTTAGTATCTGATAATCATCAAGTATAAACTTAAACAGATCAAATAATATTATTCATAAAATTTCACTAGATAATTGAGTATTTTTTGACCTATTGACCTGATTCTATTTATAAGGCACCTCTATATCATGTTTTACCTGAATCAAGAAAAACTTTAAAACCTCATTAACTACTATGTCTTAAAAATAAAGGCATGAGTGGGAATTGAGGAGTCCGAGATCAAAGGCTTCTTTAAGATTCTCTTGTATAGAAAAAGCTCACATAGATAGGGACATATTCATATGCACATTATATAAACTAAGGGAAAGAACATAGAGATTAACATACCATGGGTGAGGTGGTTGTCGTTTTTGAGAGAAGCATCAGTATCAGCATTATTATTCTCACTCATATCATCAGACGATTTCTTAAAAGAATCTTTGACATCAACACTAGCAGACGAAGAGTTTCCCAGAGAAGGAAGATTCTTTTTGGGAAAACCTTTTTCAATGTCGTGGTCGGATTGGTCGTCGTCTTGGGCTACTTTAGTTGCTGTAATATTCTTGAGAGTGTCTTCTTCAGCTACAAACGAAGTAGTGATACTGACCAGAGGGAAGATGGTGATCCTTGAAGCTTGGTTGAACAGTGTTATGGATACTCCAGCAGCAGCAAGTTCCACAGGCCCTAATAATAATTAATTAATTATTTAATTAAGCAACACCAACAAATATATCAAGTTAGATCCAGATCTCTTCAGAAATTAAGACTCAAGGATATAGTTAAGAAATTACACTAATTTGAAATTATCACTCTGGTCCCTATTATAAATTTATAAGTCATTTCCAGAATTGTCCCAATTTAAAGTTTGATGCAATATATAATTTTCCTTTTTTCTTTCTTAAGGAGTAATTCACAGTTTTAAATAAAGGTAAATTTGGAAATTGTTTTTATTGTTAAAAAAGTTTAATAACTTAACTATCTCTCTTATTCTGATGTGAAGTGATAGGAGAAGAATTAATAAGAGGGGATGGATGAAAGCATTATTGGATTCCAAGGCATAATCATTTTCTTTCAAACAAAATGTGTGAGGAGGTGAGTTAGATGGATTCAGCTTGCATCATTTTCCCTTCCCATCCTTTTGCATTATTTTCTCAATCTAGACCGTTAGATTAAGACCTCAACGATCCAAACTTTTCCTTTATTATAAAAATAATAATATTATTATAAAATAATAATAATAATATTTTATAAAATATTAAATCTGGACCGTTGAAATCTTAATCCAACAGTTCAGATTGAGAAAATGATGGGAAGGGAAAAGGATGCAAGCCGGATTCCATAACGGACATTCTAAACTTATGGCTTCCAAGATAAATACCGGGGTGCTTATATATATATCTTATATATATATATATATCGTCTGCCAACAAAATCCTTAGAATTGAAATTCAATCTACGTGGGATATAAATTGTATACATACGTACATACTAGCTAATATTAATGGGAACAAATTCTAGAAGCATACAACATTAGATTGTGAAGCTTAATTACGTACCTAAGTGACCAATGAAAGCAGTGTCGATGAGAGAAGCAATGGGATCAGCAGCCACAGCCAAAGCAGCAGGAAAAGCAATTCCCAGAAGTTCCTTACCAATTGAATCCATCTTGAACACATTTCTACACCCACCACAACAACACTCATCCTTAAAACATCAAAAACATTGCCCGACCAATATATATATTTACTCTAGTCCTTAATATAAGATCTAGTTTGTAGTGCAAAATATAGTACAAACTATATCTTATATATTAACGATCAAAGGAGGTGGTACTAGAATTAGATTACTACTACTTCTACTACTATATCATCATCCTCATCGTTCTCCTTATACAAGCTCCATATATATATATATAGATATAAACAGATAGAATATAATGTACGTGACAGAAAGAGATGAATCCATCAATCAATGGATAAACTAAAAGGAAATTAAGAAAGATGTGGACACGGTGATGAGTTGTCTGTGTTTAAACAAGAAAAGTGCTTCAGATCAAAAAGTAGAAGATAATATATATATATATATATGTATGTATGTATGTATTTGGTCGGTGTTAATATTCTGTAGTATACCTTGCATCGTTGAAGAAAACAAAGAGAGGCATCTTCCATTTGTTGTTGTTATTATCATCTGCGGACGGTTCATGCACAGCAGTACTTTCATGATTATTGTCTGCCATTGGATTTGTCAAAAAGAGCTAAATCCCAAACACAACCCTCAATCAAATCCAAGTGTGGAAAGTAGAAACTTTGGATTCAGATATATCAGGTGGTGAAGGAGACAACAAAGACAAGGGGGTAAGAAATCTGCAGAAAGTTTCGAGCTTTTATAAGGGTTTAGAAAATGAGAGGTTTCACGCATCTCATCATCATGATGAGAGTACAAAAAATATATATATATATTTTTAAGAGGTGATGAATGCTTTTGATGGAGTACAATATAATTAATAAAATTGCAGAGATCGAAGAGCCATATACTTGTATCAGTTTGGTTATTATCACTGGCTAGAGACAGACAATAATAACAGAAGATATGTAGTCAAATGGTCAGGAATTGTCTCAGTCATGCTTTAGTTGATTCATTAATTAATAATAAATTAATTAACTAGTTAAAACCTTCCTCAGCTATGAAAAGGCCTGATGGCCACATAGAATAGTAAGTCGCTTCATAGTCAAGTAAAAATTTAAAAAGGAATTATTATATGTATATATTTTAGATTTAGATTTTATTTTATTTGGAGGCAGATGTGTATTAATATGAAAAATTATTAGGTGGTCTTAAAATAGAGGTATGTGTATGAAACTAATGAAGGACTCCTCTATCCTATAGGGCAAAGAGTGTATTTTTGGTCCCATTTATAAGACACATATCATTAAATTTTTTACTTGAATGTACAATGTTACTTTTCACTTATTATGGTGTAGATTGTTATTTTTTTGAAAAGTGCAAAGTTAAATTGGGGTAAATTTGAATTTTTTTTTTGACTTTTAATTAAGGCAAAGTTAATAAAATTTTAGGTTTTTCTTGGTTTATATGAAACATGTTAAAAGTGTCTTATCAATAGTATTAGTGGAGTAGAAGGTCTCTGTGGGATCTCCCCCAACATGTAATGCCACTTTGGGGCTCAGCAAATCTATTGCATCCTCTGTTCTTATTTATAAAATACCATTGTTTAAATGAATATGTTTTTTTATAAGATATTATTTGGAGATGTATAAACATTTCATGCATTTTCCCCATTTTCCCCCTCAATTATAAATAAGGGTGTTTTTAGAAAATGAGATGCATTTTTTATGTATTTATTGTCTTTAACCAATTTTAACTAACTTTTTTATCTATGTAATTTTGTTATTAGTATCTAATAAAAAGGAACGGTTCTTCTTACAAGGCACTTATATTTGCTTCTCACTAAAATCAAGGAGAGATTGTTAAACCATTAACTCTGTCCAAAAATAAAAATGATTTTCAACTTTGCCCACATTTAAATTTATATGTTGAAAAACATAATGAGAATTATTACATTTCCCTTACCAATAAGGTTGATCTAGTTGGCAATGAATTAACTCATGATCTAGTTCAAATATGCTGCTGATGTGATGTAAGGAGTGAAGACCATGTTGATGGACGATCTGTAAGTATTTTCGTAAGCATTCTTTTAATCTGGAGACATGCCTTGACCCCGATGAGCTTCCAGGACCTAACTTATCTAAAATTTTTGTATATATAGAAAAAAAGAAAATTATTATATTTTCTCACAATATCCCACTAATTTTTTGTCAATTGATTTGGAAACTTAATTAATTCTATGATTGTGTAACACATCATATGTAATAGCTGTACCCATGGATCAATTTTGAATACACACACATAAAAAGAAAGAAAAAAGACAATTTAGGTTATATTTTCATAAGTCTCTAATTCACTAGCTATCTCCTGATATCAGGAAAATCCGGCTTGTTCATGCATGAAGCAAGGAGACAAAAAATTCATGTTTTTGGTGTTTTCCCAAGTTGAATCTCGAGTTCAAATTTTGACGTTTCCACTGCAAATGCGAGTTTTGATAAAATTATGTAATTGAAAAACATTTATTATACATTAGACACGTCGAATTTATTACACACACACACACTCACGCTTTGATAGCGACATAATTCAAGGATTCTTCGTGGAAGGATCCATGAACAGACCACCCAACTGGACATTGGGAAACTCATATCATCTCAGCAAAATCGAAATATTTTAAAATATAATGACCAGACCCAAAAACAAACACACACGTCTGAAATTAAATAAAACTCCAAAAGAATGGAAACAGTTTAAGTAATGCACGTCTCTCTCTCTCTCTCTCTCTCTGCGTGTGTTGTGTGTGTGCACACACACAGATCGAATACAAATAAATCTTCCCCAGTTGCATACTGGCATTGAGAAAGAAGGGTTATTCGATTGATGAACTGTGATATCCAACAACTACATATGGAGCCATGCAGATAAAACCAATAATATTCCACAATTCCATATACAACTTAATTATTTTCATTTGAATATGTTTGACCACAAAACGTTAAACTGGTCGGTCTCTAATTTCATAATTTGAGAGTTTTCTGGTGCAGGTGGCATACTTCAAGAATTTGTAACTTTTTGGACACACACAAGTCCTTTTCTTCTCCCCTCCTACATTTTCTGACCAACTTTTCCTCCTACACACATTTTCGTTCCCTAATTTCTCCACTTTTTAGGCAAACAAACAGATGAATCTGTTAAAGTACAGGGCTAAATTCAAAGTTATCATTTTCTTGAACTTCCAACTTATATATATAGATCATAATGCAAAATAATTGAAGTTGTGTGTGTGAGATATATATATATATATATATAGAGAGAGAGAGAGAGAGTGTGTGTGTGTGTGTGTCACTAATTAAATTATGAAGCAATTAACCTAATTAATTTGAACACCTATCACGACCTATACATGCAAATAATATATGGTGATTTGAATCAAATATATAGAGTCAATGAGAGCAAAGAATTAATCTGAGGGCTTAGGAAAAGAAGGGGAAATTAACCTGCAAGTTTCTATATATAGTTTTATCAAATTTTTAATCAAGCCTTTGTACTGTTTTCTTTTTACCAAGTCTTTATAATTTCATTTGTTTTTAATGAGGTCCCTGTATATTTTTTCTTTTTAGTAGATCATTATATTTTTACCTGATTTTTAACTAGGTTCTTGTCTTTTTTTTCCTTCTATGAAACTAATGGCACCTGATTAAAAATCTAGTGATGCTATATGGACTTGCAAATTAATTTTTTTAAAAAAAGAATTAGAAACCCAATAATATCATTCTCTCATATTTACAACTTCAGCTCCTGAGAAATCCTAATTTGTCTTTTTTGAACAACGGACGACTTCTTTATATGCGATGTTACATTATAGCAGAAGCAATTATTGGACCATTAAATTTTATTTTGTTTTATTTTGGCTATACTGCTATAGATTCGGGCATATATAATGGTTAAATCGAATAAATGTCATGTATGTAGAGGCAGAGGTCACGCAAGGATATATAATGCTTAAAAGTAACAATCATTTACGTGCACCGTCATGTATTGCGAAGTAGAATTAACAAAAACACAAGTAATGGTTGTGTTAATAACTGTCATTTATTTAGTTACAAAAATGACAGTTTTTAAGAGAAACCATTATTTAACACTTACAAACAGTTTGTCTTCCAACATCAGTGAAAACAAAAGCATAAAGGTTATATCAATTGAATGTAAAGTATGAACGACAAAAAGGACCTTTCATAATAAACAATCATCATGTAAAGAACAAATCTAAAAAGCACATTTTCATAACCCTGTTCGGTCTGACACCAAGTACCAGTGATCCTAAGTTAAATACTTTAGAGTGAAATATTCAACTCTATTTATATTGACCTATTCCTTTTGTTCTTAGTACTTTTCTAAAAAGCACATTTTCATAACCTCATCCTTCTCTCCTTTATCATGGTTAGACGCTAGAGAGCTCTTTCCATTTGCATTCCTACTCCTCCCCTGTTATATCCTATATTGGCAAGGGAGGGGAACGAAAGATGTCTTATAAGAGTTTAGGTACCTCCCCCTCTTGATGCATTTTAAAGCAGACAATATCGAAAGCAAGGCATTGAGATGTTACAAATTAAATGGTATTAGAGCTAGGTTTGGGTCAATGTGGATTGATATGCCAGCAAGGACATTAGGTGCAATATCCCACATTTTGGTCCTAGAACCTAGAGAATATATAAGACTCAGTCAAGAAGACTACTAAGCCCGGTTTAACAATAGTCCTAAGAATGTCTAAGAAATAGAATGCTTTTCAGGGACTCTATGTTTTGGCCCTCCGGGTAGAGAATAGTTCTATAGACTGTATGACGGATTGGTGTGTGAAATTAGTTGGATAAAATATACTGGTGCAAGTGTACATGGGCACACTTAGGCGCCATTTTGATGGCACACTAAAGGTATATATGGTGCTATGTGGGGCCCACAAGCCTACATCTGACATTTTCCAAGATACATCGATATCTGCTTGGTAATTCCTGAGTCATAGGCCATGTGGCACCATCTGAGGGCTTACAAGGACACTTGGCGCATTTTGGAAACACAAGTACACATGTGGTGCAATTTGAGTAGATATTCAAAAAATAGCTTTTGAAAAGTAGCTTTTGAGGTGGACCAATAAGAAGTTTCCACCTAATATTAGCTTTTGGGTTGGCATAATGCAAAGACGCCACCCAGCGACCCCATGTAACATATGTCCAATTAGCCAGGAGAACTCATCGATCCCTGGTCTCCAGTTCCACCACATGTCAGACTTTCCCCAAAAATGCTTATGAAAGTCGGATGAAATTGTCAGGCCCTCTCTTCCCCTGGCCTTGAGGACACCCAAGGCATAAGTGAGAAGGAGGAGGAGGATGCCCAGGTGTAGGAAAGAGAGAAGAGGCCAGTTTTAAGAAAGAACACCGAGCACCCTGAGATTTTAACACTTGACACGTGTTACCATAAGATCAATCCAACACTTCCCAAGCCTTTAAGAATTCGGCCAAGGCATTAAAAGAAGAGAGAAAATAGAGAAAATCAAGAGAAAAAGAGAGAGGAGAGGAGAAGAGTGTTATTAAGGAAAGAGAAAGTAATCTTGCCAGATTCAAGCTCGGATCGGTATTTTTGACCGATCGATCCTTCACAAATCTTCTTCTATTCTTTAAGGGCTACGTTTCTATGGTTTTGGATTCTTTATCAGAGGATTTTGTGTTGCCTCTAAATTTAAGGTACTTCAAAAATCAAGAATGGGCTACAACACCAGATAGAGGTAAGCATAGGCTCTAATTTGATGCTAGTATCCTGAGGTTTTAACGAGTTTTCATGAGGTTATGATACCCTTGAATTTTTTTCCAGACCTGGAATATAGAGAAGGAATGTGATTTTGATGATTTAAAGGTTCCCAATGGATTCTACACACAATTTTGTATGGGAATAACTTATGGAGATTATTTTAGAAGGGTTGGATTAAAAACCCTAGAATTGGAACTTAAGGTTGTATAAGGTTAGTACTGCTAGATTCGAATCAAGTTGCTTATGAGATGATTTTGAATGGCCAAATCTGGTTCAATGGCTGTGATATTTTACAGGCTATTAGTAGACATCCTAAGCTTTAAAATGAGGTATAAAATGCATTATTTGGGTTAGTGGATTGTAAGTTATTATTTGTTAAATTTTAGGCATTGAATCTGGAATGAATCCTGAGACAGTGTTGTTGCTTGAGGATTTTTGGACCTTTTTGCCTATAATTTCACAGTGAGTAATATTTTTCCCTTGTAGAGGACATAGAAAGCTTTATATAGGACTTTGAAGCATCCTGTTTGGAATTTTGTAGATTAAGTTATGAAGTTTCAAAATTGATCAATGAAATTTAGCAGATTAGGGAAGACTTGTGAATTGTAGCATTTGGAGGGAATTGAGATAAGTAAGACCATAAGAAATAGAGACATGTCCTTGAGGCTAATGTAACCATATTGGGTATTCACTTGACACGGCTCTAACACATGGGCAATGGAAGATTTTTCAAGACACTACAATGGTTGGGGGAAAAGGAAACAAGAGGAGGACATAAATGGGGAAAGGCACTACAAAAAAACATGGAATTTCCGACGAAATTTAATTCAGTAAAAAATTCCATTGCAAAACCGTCGGAAAATTTTCCGATGGAATTTTTTCAGTGGCAAATCACAGAAAATATTCTGTTGGAAATTCTGACTTTTGCCACAGAATTTCTGATGGAATTTCCAACAGAATGGAAATTGAGAGGGAATTTCTGACATAATTGAATTCCGTTACAATTACTGGCGGAATTCAAATTCCCTTGCAATTTTCGACGGAATTGAATTCCGTCGGAAATTCCATGGAAAAATTTAAAAATTATTTTTTAATTATTTAATATTTAAAAATTTAATTTAATTTTAAAAAATTATTTTTATAAAATTTATTATTTTTAATTAATATTTTTAATTTAATTATTATTATTTTCTAATTTCTAAAATATTTTTAATTTTCAATCATAGGTTTTGGTCATTGTAGGGGCAAAATAGTCATATAAAAAATAAAATTTATTAGTTATTAATTAATATTAGTAAATAAAATATTAGTTAATAATTATTTATTATTTATTAATTAATGTTAATAAAAATTTAATTTTAGAAATTAAAAAAATATACTCATAAGATTATATATATAATTGTGTGTAATTATAGAACACCAAAGCAGTCGAGCTCATCCGATAAAGCATCGCGCATGTACGGACGATGTCATGGGTTCGAACCAAAGGAGGGGCAAGTTGAGTTACATTTCCAGGAAATATGAGGTTGCAATATGTGGCGGATCTGGGGGCCGACGATAAGGTAGACGCCGCTGGAACTGCCACGCGCCGCCACCGGTGATGAGGGGGCGGTTGCTGTAGTTGCCAAGTGGATTTTGAAAATTAAAAAAAAAATTTGTGACAAAATTTCCGACGGAAATGAATTCCGTCGGAAGTTGCTAGGGAATTTCTGAAGGAATTGAATTCCGTTGGAAGTTGTGAGAGAATTTTTGACGAAATCAATTCCGTCATAAATTGCAACGGAAATAAATTCCATCAGAAATTTCCGTCGGTGACGGAAATAAATTCTGTTGGGAATTTTCGTCGGTGACGGAAATAAATTCTGTTGGGAATTTTCTTTGGAATCTGAATTTCGTTGGAAATTGTGAGGGAATTTTTGACGAAATCAATTCCGTCATAAATTGCAACGGAAATAAATTCCATCGGAAATTTCCGTCGGTGACGGAAATAAATTCTGTTGGGAATTTTCGTCGGAATCTGAATTTCGTTGGAAATTTTTTTGTGATGCTATTATTGATGATGGAATCCATTCTGTCAGAAATCAATTCCATCGCTAATTCCGTTGGAAATTCAGTGTTCTTTTATAGTGAGGTGGTAGTAAACTTACCTAAATTGCTTCTACTTGATATGTATGCTTGTGTATTGATGTATATGATTGTTTTGCTTGATTATATGGAATGTATATGAATGATTGAAGCTCTGTTTCTGTTCATGCGATGGCCATAGATGTAATGTATGAAACATTGAGCATGCAAATATGTCATTATGGGAACATGAATTTATGTAAGGCAAGCATGTCATGCACTAAGCATTTATCTTGCATGTATAATTGGTATTATTTGCCACTGAGATTCCCCTGAATCTCACCCTCCCTTACCCAAATATATAGGTATGATGAATATGAAAAAGGAATGCATGAAGATAAGCCAATGGAAAATGTGGCGGTGAATTGAAGATTTATATGTGATAATCTGTCATGTGTAAACTATCACATTTCACTATTAACTGTATAAGCATACCATGAATGATGTACATGTGAATACATAAACCCGGTAGCAATAACAGTATTTGGAGATATCAGAACATCAGAGAATTTCATGATTCCTGTGCACTTGGTAGTGATATCAATACATGTAGTATTGATATCAGTGCACATGATGATGGTATCAGAGAGCAGTGGTATCAGAATATACAATATCAGTGTCAGTACCAGTATCAATATCAATATCAGTATCAGTATTAGTTAGGGTACACTAGCTAAAAAACAACATTCGGATTTACAAACAGAAATACAACTCTAATAATTATAAAATGAAGTTGAGAATTGAAGGAGAAATTAGTACCAAATGCACAATGCCCCAAGAAAATAATTGTGTAAGTTTTGTCTGAAAGTTTTAATTAATGTTTTTTCTAAGCGATAATAAGAACATTAGCGCTTCTGTATACATACTAAAGGGGTATAAATAAAGGGTGTTACACTGGGCTAAAAGGTGGGTAGACTGTTATGTCCCACATCAGCTGGAAAGGGGAACAAAAGACG
The DNA here is from genome assembly GCA_963242795.1 of Inga leiocalycina. Classification (NCBI taxonomy): domain Eukaryota; kingdom Viridiplantae; phylum Streptophyta; class Magnoliopsida; order Fabales; family Fabaceae; genus Inga; species Inga leiocalycina. Next base: position 10,584,837 of record OY725329.1, on the reverse strand, counting down.
CCTTCTTAGGGTTTAGATACTCTCAACACACTTTAAAATCGTGAGGGGTGGTAGGCCTCAAAGTAGATAATATTAAGAGTGAGGCGTTGGGCTGTTACAAATGATATTAAAGGCAGGTTCTAGTAAATGTGCTAGCGAAGACGCTGAGACCAAAGGTAAGTGAAGTGTTATGTCCCATATCAGTTAGGGAGGGGATTAAAGATGCCTTATAAGGTTCAAAATACCTCCCCATTTAACGTGTTTTAAAACCGTGAGGAGTAGCAAGCCCCAAAGTGGACAATATTGAGAGTGAGGTGTTGTGATGTTACATGTCCCTCCTCCTCATCATCTTTACCCTCATCACTACTAAAAAAAACATTTTTAACATCCCTTATTTAGGCCTTTTAACGTTTGAAAACAAGGGGACGTCTATGTGAGCGATGTAGTAAAAAATGGCAATAACGTCCGTAAATAAAAGGACGTCTAAAGTCTAAACTTTAGACGTCCCCAGTTTAAAATGGGGACGTCTAAAGTGTCAGTGTAGCACTTTAGATGTCCCCATTTTAAACTGGGGACTTCTAAACCCACTTTAGATGTCTCCAGTTTAAAATGGGGACGTCTAAAGTGCTTTTTTTTTTAAAAAAAAATCATTTATATTACAGATCTGAACTAAACAGTATTTAAAATTAGAAATTACAGATCATCGTCAATCAAATTACAGATCTAGTATCTGAACTCCAAATCCAAAATCTACACAATAATAACTCTAGAGCTGAAATCTTATAAACAGAAGATGATAACAATAAGATGAATCAGTTGCAAAAAACTTATCTCCTTCTATTATTAAAATTCATTTTCTCGTAATAATGAATAGAGAAGAGCAATAGGGAGAGATGAACCTCATTTTCTCAATGGGAACGTAGCCATGAAGTATGTTTTGGAGTCTCGTTCTACAAACCATAACAACACAAGTTAGAAGATAAAATAGAAGGAAAATCCAAAGAAAAAAGAGAAAGAAGATAAAATAATAAAAAATAGTAAGAAACATAATAGATCTGGTGAAAAAGAGAGAGAGAAAAGAAGAAGCAAGTTTAAAAACAGTATATAAAGAAGAAGAAGCAAGAGTTAAATGCGTGGTGGTAAGCATAACAGATCTGGTGAAAAAAAGAGAGAGAAAAGAATAAACAAGTTTAAAAACAGCATATAAAGAAGAAGAAGCAAAAGTTAAATGCGTGGTGGTAGTGGTTCTTGTTGTGGTTGCGTTGATGAGAAAGATGAGTGTGGGTCTATAAAACTGACAAATAAATACTGTCAGTATAGATTTGAATTGTTTTTGGCGTCCCCAATTTAATTTAGGGACGCCTAAAGTTGTTTAGTTAATTTTTTTTTACTTTAAACGTTCCCAATTCAAAAAGGGACGTCTAAAGTCACACTTTAGACGTCCCTAATTTAATTGGGGACATCTAAAGTTAATTTTTTTTATATAATCACGGACGCCTTTAGGCGTCCCTGATATATGTAATATCAGGGACGCCACTTTTGGCGTCCCTAACAAAAGTGGCGTCCCTGATTAAAAAAAATTTAACTTTAGACGTCCCCAATTAAATTGGGGACGTCTAAAGTGACCAAAAGGCGTCCCTGATTAAAAAACAAAATTTAACTTTAGACGTCTTCAATTAAATTGGGGACGTCTAAAGTGACTTTAGACGTCCCTATTTGAATTGGGGACGTCTAAAACTATTCAAATCTCACTTAGAATTACAAAAATGCCACCGCCTTTATTTTTTATGTCTTTTTTTTAAAAAGGAACATCCTTTAGGGTTGTAAAATCAATATTTTGTAGTAGTGCATCCTCCACTAGCTCCTCCCCCTTCTCGTCCTCCTATTTTGCCTCATCCTTAAATGAAGGATGTAACGTCCTATTTTTATTCACCAATATGCCTTGTAATTATTTATGACATTTAATGAAATAAAATAATGAATTGTGATGTACATGAAATGATAGAAGCACTCCAATCAATGGTTACACACAATTTAGCTAAGCTAGGACACAAAGGAGCAACTAATGTCCACTTAAAAGCCTAGCAATGTAACCTAAATTGGAGCATGAAAGGAGCACAAAACAATGGCCCAATAAACATGTTAAAAATTGGCCAAAAACAAGGAAGAAGAGCAAGACATGGATATTTTTGTAAAAATATAATGGCAAAATGGTAATTTGCAAACAAAGCAAGAAGCAATTTATTTTTCCATTTTCTCTCTATAATTTCGGTTAAATAGGGAAATAAAGGGGAATATATATATATATATATATATATTCTTGGTTAATATTAATTTAAGAAGAGGAAAAACAAGATCCAAGTAAATTGAGTTTGAAAAGTCAAAAAGTAAAAAGGTGAATTAATGAATTAATTGAAAGAAGAGAATATGAGAATTCATGAAGCAATTTTAATTCCCTTATTCCTTGATGAATTTTGGCTGAATTGGGAAATATTGGAGAAAAATAATCATTTGAATAAAGATGATGCCATGTGGAATGAATTAGAGCCAAGTAATTAAATAATAAGTCACAAAGCAAAGCACATTGGAAATTGGCAATAGAATATAGTAAATTAAGAGAGATGAAGAGGATAATATCTAAGACTTCTGATCTCTTTGTGTAGTATGATGTTGTTATGGTGGTGGTTGTTGATTTTGGCTTTGTCTTGGTTGTTTTGAAATTTTAGGATGATGAAACCTAAAATGTTATGCTGCCCAAAATTTCCCTAAATCATGTTCATTTAGTGTTTAAGTAGTTAATGATGTGATTAGAAGTGGAAAGGAAGTGATTAAACAAGAGAAAGCAAGAAAACACACTTTCCCTCCTAAAACCCTAACTTTTAGCCAGAAGCAGAACAAGAGGGAGGAACAGAAATTTTATAATTTTGATGGTTCCATTGGATTTAGAAGGGAAAATTGTGTGAGAACATAGGTGTTCATGATTTTTGGATGTTAGTATGCAAATCTGGATATTTTTAAAGTTAAAGGAACATGCTGTTTGATTTTCCACTACTACAAAATATTGATTTTACGACCCTAAAGGACGTCCCTTTTTAAAAAAGGGACTTAAAAAATAAAGGCGGTAGTATTTTTATAATTCTGAGTGAGATTTGAATAGTTTTAGATGTCCCTAATTCAAATAAGGACGTCTAAAGTCACTTTAAATGTCCCTAATTTAATTGGGGACGTCTAAAGTTAAATTTTTTTTTAATCAGGGACGCCTTTTGGTCACTTTAGACGTCCCCAATTTAATTGGGGACATCTAAAGTTTTTTTTTTTAATCAGGGACACCAAAATATATTTTTGGCGTCCCTTAAACATGTTATCAGGGACGCCTAAAGTGGCGTCCTTGATATAATATCAGGGACGCCACTTTAGGCGTCCCTAATATTAGGGACGCCTAAAGGCATCTCTGATTATAAAAAAAATTAACTTTAGACGTCCCCAATTTAATTGGGGACGTCTAAAGTCTAAAGTGTGACTTTAGACGTCCCTTTTTGAATTGGGGACGTTTAAAGTAAAAAAAAAAAAATTAACTAAACAACTTTAGGCGTTCCTAAATTAAATTGGGGATGCAAAAAACAATTCAAATCTGTACTAACAGTCTTTATTTGTCAGTTTTATAGACCCACACTCGTCTTTCTCATCAACGCAACCACTACTACCACACATTTAACTTTTGCTTCTTCTTCTTTATATGCTGTTTTTAAACTTGTTTCTTCTTTTCTCTCTCTTTTTTTCACCAGATCTGTAATGCTTACCACCACACATTTAACTCTTGCTTCTTCTTCTTCTTTATATACTGTTTTTAAACTTGCTTCTTCTTTTCTCTCTCTCTTTTTCACCAGATCTATTATGTTTCTTACTATTTTTTATTAGTTTATCTTCTTTCTCCTTTTTCTTTGGATTTCCCTTCTATTTTATCTTCTAACTCGTGTTGTTATGGTTTGTAGATCGAGACTCCAAAACATGCTTCATGGCCACATTGCCACTGAGAAAATGAGGTATATCTCTCCCTGTTGCTCTTCTCTATTCATTAGTACAAGAAAATGAATTTTAATAATATAAGGAGATAAGTTTTTCGCAACTGATTCATCTTATTGTTATCATCTTCTGTTTATGAGATTTCAGCTCTAGAGTTATTATTGTGTAGATTTTGGATTTGGAGTTCAGATACTAGATCTGTAATTTTATTGACGATGATACGTAATTTTTGATTTTAAATACTGTTTAGTTCAGATCTGTAATATAAATAATTTTTTTTAAAAAAAAGCACTTTAGACGTCCCCATTTTAAAATGGGGACGTCTAAGTCTAAAGTGTCAGTGTAGCACTTTAGACGTCCCCATTTTAAACTGGGGACGTCTAAAGTTTAAACTTTAGATGTCCTTTTATTTACAGACGTCATTACCATTTTTTACTACGTCGCTCACATAGACGTCCCCTTGTTTTTAGACGTTAAAAGGCCTAAATAAGGGACGTTAAAAATGTTTTTTGCAGTAGTGTGCCTCTAGCAAGGCAGTGTCTTTGTGCAATGAAATTTGTTGGTCAAGCTTGGCCCAAAAATTATGAAACTTGATAGGATTAAAGTAGACATCTGGAGCTTTAATTTGATTGGTTAATCATGATTTTTGGATACGTACATTAGAAGATATGAATTTTTCAAGTTGTGCCCTGTTTCTGGAAGAAAATCTAGAACAGTGCAAGTTTTGCAAATTTCTAGGAAATTTGTGATAACAATGACTAGCTTTGGGTATTTTTCCATGAAAATACACTTAACAAGCTTCACATGGGTTTTGGAATAAGTCAAATTGGATTTTCCTATAATTAATTATGAATTTCTAAAGTTGACTGAAAATCTGCCAGTTTCTAGAAACAGTGAAACTGCACTGTGCAAAATTGTATTGTACAGAAACTGTTGTAACTACATTAAATAACAGGTAGAAGTTGATTTAAAGGCAGTAATGGTACAAGTAATAATTAGTTACTTGTAAATTTAATTTTGATAGGAATTGGGAATTTCCCGAGCCGGAACCAAAGTTTAGGATAGACTGAGGAACTGAAAAAGGAGTCAGGTAGTAACTTTTTCTTACATATACTATGTGATTATTATATGTTTGGGTATGCCATTCTTTGTAACATGAGCATAGTCTCTTGGACATGCATATTAGCCTGGTTGAAGTCTGGGATCCAATGAAGGCGTAGGGTTTAGCCAGGGTGCAAACATGTCATTTGGCCTTGGACAGTGTGCACACAACATTCTATCATCTTACACGACGTGGTGTATTAATATTTATTTTCACATTTTATATATCTGAAAAGCATGTTGCTATTGAGATTGGCTCGAATCTCACCCTTTTTTAACAACAGAAACATTAAAGCTAGAGGCTCGAAGGGCAAGGTAGTGGCTACCGGTGAATAGAGTCTCGGTGCATACCGAAGCTGCTGTAGTTATCTATATTTGTACTTTTGTTCTTTTAAGCAGTCTATATATTTGTATATATTTTTCAAACCCTACGAGGAATTCTTGTATTGTAAACAAGTACTTAATGTCAGTATGTTTCCGCTATTTCTGTATGTCTTACGGAACTATACTCTTAATACTCTACAAATATCAAAATGTTAAGGGGTTTGACAAAGGCTCTACTGCAGACATTGGCCAGCCTTGACCACTCTACAAGGCGTCTCGCTACACACACTTACAATCTGAACAAGAAGTTGAACTTCATTCTCCATCACAATCATGTTGTATATGATCACTTCCAGTCAGACCCTTTATCTCTTTCCTCATACATTAATGATATGCCAAACAAGAGGGAGGGCAGGAGGAGGAGGACAATAGTAGTGGTGATGATTGAAAACCACCACTATTTTTTTTCTTTTTTGAATATTAAAAAATTAATCATTAGGGAAAAGTAACCCAAAAATATTTAAAAAACAATTAACACTTCACCGTTATTAGTAAACAATTGTTACTAAAGTTAGGCATTTTACAAGGGACATTCATGGTCTATGACAATTTATAAAGACACGTTCGACTTTATAACGTAACCCTTTCCATTCAAAATGACATGTTCTATTAGATAACCTATAAAACCTTTCCATTCCACTTCTATGTAATTAACAAGAAATGATCTTTAATACTAAAGGACACATTCGGTAGTAAGATAATCTATGAAACCCTTTCTATTTAAACGTTCAAAAAATGAACTCCACTTATCTACTTCTATTTCAATTCTCATATCTAACTTCTAACTTTTAATTTGTTCTTCATTGATATCATGGACAACGCAAGAGATCTTCTGGTTCATCATCTTTTGATCTCCTTGGGATAAAACCAAAAGATGACTACCATCAATCAACAAGTATGGAATGGCTAATCCACGTGAACTATGACCTCTAACATACGTTTAATGATTACATAGAAGAGTAAGGACACAGGAACAAGTTCATGAAGGAACTAACCTCTCTTGTGCACTCTCTGATCGAGAAGGTGGAAAAATTATTGGAGAAGGATAACTCTGATGATGTGGCAGATCCTTCATCTTTATAACCTTTTTTTGTTTACTCACACTCTTGTTTTTCTTTTTTAATTTTTTGTTTTTACTATGGGGTTGAATAATTAACTTCAAAAAGATTTATAAAAAAGTCAAATAAATAATAGTTATTAAGTCAAACTTATCACTCTTTAGATTACTATGTCAAATACCTAACGATTATTAAGAAAAAATCTGTTGTTGTTTACAAAACCTAATGATTGTAATGTAAAACTGTAAACTTACATTCAAAGGTTTATTATGGTTGTAAATTAAGAATCATAAGAAAAAGTCACCTTTCATAATAGTTTTAAACTTATAACTATGAGCAAGTTTTGCCAAGTCTTTTAAAACACCCGCTATCTCACGCCTCTTCACATTCCCAAGTTATTACACTTGTCTTTGGTTGAATGTTACCCACCATCCTTGAAACTCTCAACTCTAGTTGACTTTTTGGCCGTCTATAAATGCTTTTAGGCAAACCACATCCTCTATTACTTTCTTTGAACTTTGATCTGACAACCGTGAGAGTTGTTTTAATTGCCCTAACTGAATTTTTCGTTTCAGAGCCCTAGCTAGGTCGCATTCCTTCGCGTGCTCTATTCTCCTTAGTTTTAGGGATGATTTCTCTTCATTCCGCATTCTCCATTCTGCATTCCACATTCTCCTTATTTTTCACTTCATCTTGCCTAGCTAGGTTTTGACCTTATTCATGCATCATGTTCTTTTAGAAAACTCATTGCTATATTCCTTATGGTTGACTGAATGAGTTTTATTTTTCAATTAAAATGGTTAGTTCTAGTTCCCTCGGCACTGATAGTGCCCCTATTATTGGTATTCCCCCTAGTACTAATATTGCCTCTACTCAAACTAGAAACTTGACCTAGGAACAGGCATTAGAAGAAGTGAGGGATATTATAAGAAGGGGTCGCTGTACCTTGACTTTTGTGAATGAAGCAAAGTCTTTAGAGAGAAAGTTAGATGTGATATGGAACAATAAGATTCAAAATTTTGAGCCATCACACTTCATCAGCTACATCGGCTTAACAGCTAGTACACATATGTTATTTGGGACAATATCAGGTAAGAATATAGACTTGCTAATTACTTGCTATGTACTTGTAAAAAATGTTAACATAAATTGTGTGCTTTGCAATCCGCACATGATATAGATGAAACTTACAAAAAATTTGTCCTCTGTAACACCCAAAATTTTATTCTCCAAGATGTATTGTAATTATTTGAAAATATTCAATAAAATGGTGAGTTTTAGAGAAGGTGAATAGTGCTACCAGTGAGATTTCCTGTGAGGAAGTAAGTTTGTCGTCCGGTTTTGGATGACCAAATTAAGACTGAAACTTATGAAATTTTACAGGGTGAAAGTAGACATCATAAGATTTAATTTTATAGGTGATATGAATCATTTGAAGCTATATACAAGGATTTATGAATTTTTGAAGTTAGCCCAGAAAAACTCTTGATTTTCTGGAAAAAAGAATTTAATTATGAGAATTTTATCATTCTAATTGGCAAAGGGCTATATTTTTTCTTCAAACTAGACTCAATAAAGGTTCTATAGTCTTTGGAATCACTCCAATTCAATGTCTACAAATTTAGTTATGATTTTTCAAAGTTTGGGCAGAAAATCTGCTAGAATTTGCTTAAATATGAAATTTTGGAAATTAAGTAAATAATTACAATATAATATAATATATGATAAAAATAAATTCCTCCTACTTCCATCAGCCATTTCCGTTGCCATTAGAGAGCAAAAGGAGAGAGAAGAGCTTGTTGAGTTTTAGAGAGAGAAGGAGGAAAATCTCACAAGGTAGGTCGATTTCTTCGATGAATTCATACCTAACATGTATAATCCTTCTCCTAAGCTTTTATTCTACATGATTTAAGGTGTTTGAAGCATAAATTTGAAGTTGAGAGGAGTTAGGGTTCGATTATCAAGGGGAAAAGCCAGACAGAAGTTAAGGTAACTTCTGAAACTTCAAATATTGATTGTTCTGGCTGCTATGAGTAATTTAATAGGTGAAATTTTGTTAGATTTGCTCTGATTGTGAATTTGGGAAATGTGATGTCCTAAACGTTATGCTACCAAGATTGGGTTTGAATGGTAGTTATAATGTAATTAAATAGTTGATAAAGTGGTTAGGAGTAGAAAGGAGCAAGTTTACAGAGTCAGATTTCGAAAACCCCAATTTTTCCCTGAGAACCCTAGGATTTCGGCTAGGACCAATTGGAGGGGTTAGATTTGGATTTTTGGTGATTTGATGATTCCATGGAGTTCAGGAGGAAAAATTAGGTGGGGTTACAGTTAATAACTTTTTCAGAAAAGCCCGAAAAAGCATAATTATGAAAACGCCCCTTAAACCCTGAAATAAGGGTTGTCAAGGGCATTCTGGTCTTTTGACAGTGAATTTGGTAATTCTGAGTCTGGAAATGGATTCCTTAGGTGAAAATATGTCAAAATAGCCTAGGTAAAAATTTCAAAAAAAGTATGGTCGGACCGGGTACGGCGAGGCCAGGCCGAGTCCCCATTTGTATTTTGGTAATTTTTCAATATACTCATATAACCACCAGAAATACTATGATAGTGTCTAAATTGTACGTACATTTGACATTTTAGGACCGAATCAAGAGCTCGAGGGGTTGGCACATATTACGAGGCACGCAAATCGAGGAGAAAAGACTTGAGATAGGAGACTTACCTTATTTGCATATATTTGATATCTTTGCTTGTGTAGTGATGTATGTGATTGCTGTACTTGATTGTGTAGAGCATATTTGAATAAACAAAGCTTTGTTGCATGAAACATTGAGCACACAAAAATGTCATTATGGGGCATACATCTAGTTAAAGCTAATATGTCATGCACATAGCATCTATCATGCATATATTATGGTACTTGTTTCATACTGAGATTCTCTCAAATCTCACCCTCCCCTACCAACAATTTAGACAGGTGAATACAGAAGGTACGTGGAAATCAGAGAAGAAAATTGCATGAGAGAGAATTGCAGTGGTGAAACGAAGACGGGAAGATGTCTCCATTTCACTGGGATGGGTTTAGACACCCAAGTAGTCCTGTACGCTACATTGATTGTAATTATTATGCACGAACAGCTAAAAAAAAATTTCTGTAATCATACACATATTATCAGTATTTTTATGTTATTCCTGTGTTGGCCACCGAACTGGGCATTGCTACTCTGATTAATATCGATAATAAGTGCTATGCAAGGTGGGATCTTACATCCTCAAGAAGGTTAGGGAAGCACTACGCACATTCTATCATGTATTGATGAAGGCGTATTTATAGAATCCTGAAGAGGTCAATGGGATAGAAGTTTCTCAGGATCTTCGATCCACAATCAAACTGAAAGAGTGGAGAGAATTTGTTATCTCACATTGCCAACCATCATTCCAGGTAATAGTTATTCATAATTCATAAGACTTGCATGTATCTGTTTAATATTAACTAGAGCGTTGTGCATTTTTGTAGGAAATAAGCCGGGCAAATAAGGAAAGGGTGAAGAACAATAAGTATCCCTACATGACAAGGCGAACGGGGTATGCTCACATTACTCAACAATATTCCACTGAGAGTGGGGACAGTAGTAGACCTCCTTGTCATAAACTTTGGGTGGTGACGAGGCAAAATAAAGATGGTTCTTATAACGATCCTTAGGTGAAGGAGGTCGTCGATAAAATGATAAGTAGTAATATTAGTCCTCGATGTATGGAAGTAATGTCTTCAATTAACTATCAATATTAACATTATTGTTAAATGCACAACAAGCCTTATCCCAGGAAGTTAGTTCATAGGGTTGCCTTTCTGTAGAAGAGGACGTATTGGCCAAGACATTAGGGCCTAACCATCTTGGTTTTCTTAGGGGTGCCAGTTTTGGATTGACCAAGATAAAATATTATGGTCACTGCAACCTCAAACAAATAATAGGGATGAACAATATGAAAAGCTCCAGAAACAATGCATTGGAATGTCACTAGTACAAAATTCCCTTTTTAGACCGCCATATTTAGACCGGTTATAGCGGATAAGGTCTAAAAAATTTGACCGGTGGCAATTTTGTAATTATATAGAACTTCTAAGACCGGTTCTTAAAAAAACCTGTCTTAAAAAAATTATTTAGATCAGTTATAAATAAAACCGGTCTAAAACTATGAAAATATTTTAAAAAATTAAAAATTTTAAACTTTTAAGACCGGTTATTTATAATAACCGGTCTTAAATATCAAACATTTAAGACCGGTTTTAATAAAAACCGATCTTAAATATGAAAAATTTAAAAATTATTTTTTTTCACCATTTTAAGACCGGTTTTATTTAAAACCGGTCTAAAAAATCGACTTTAAATTTTTCAATCTCTCATTTATGGTGCCTAATTTTCTCTCTATCTGAATTTGACCATTGCTTCCTTGTTTACTGTATGTGTATAGCTCTGTTTCATTCCTTGTTCTTCGAAGCATGCGGCTGAATGGTAAACCTTGTGAATGAAGCTGTTGGGCTTCTGTTGATGGGAACTTGGCACTTATGCCAGGCTGCGATGGAGACGGTGCTGTGCGGTGGCACATTGAAGCCGATGCCAGAGCTTGTAGTCTTGGATGCCGATCTCAACCTCCGATTGACGCCAATCTTCACTCATAAAAAGGCTTAAGGGAGAGATAAGATTAAAATTTCATGCGGTTTATGATATTAAATTGAAGCTCAACAAGTCCTTCTTTCTATGATTAGGTGGAAGCAATGATCAAATCAGAGAGCTTGGTACTACAATGCCAAAATCAAAGGTAAGACAACAATATTCTTAATTCTTGAGACAAGTCTAGCAGAGAATAGTATAAGAACTCGTTCGTATATGATTGCAGGCTAAAAATCTCAAGGCTGGCAGAGAGAAGCAACAATTCTCCACAGAATCATCTATCACTTCTCAGTCTACTTCGTCTTGTTTGTCTGGCATGTCGTCTTTTGATTTTAGAATAGCAGTTTAGGTAGAAGCATACCACCAATCCCTCATGTAAAAATTCCAGGAATCCCAACTTCAGAAGTAGCACCAAAGCAACATGAAACCCTTGGCCATCAATCTCATGATTCGTGAGCTAATGTCAAAGACTCAAAGCATAGTTTGTCCAAAAAAAAAAAGACTCAAAGAATAGAGAAGCTCACAGACTAACAATGAAAAATGGGGCTAAAGAGGGAAAGAAGGGAGGCCATACCTTGAATTACATAGACTCACCTAGGCCTGAACCTTGTCAGGCATCCAAATCTATCAATGCAATTTTTAGACCATACTGCGGAAACGGTCAAACGGTGTAGTGAGGTGTAAAAAGTAGTTTTTAGACCGGTTGTTCTCAACAACCGGTCTAAAAAGTATAATTTTTAAGACCGGATTTTAAAATATGAGGTCTAATAAACACTTTTCAGACCTATTTTCAGAATAACCGGTTTAAAAAGTAACGACTTTTTAGACCTGATTTTTAAACAACCAGTCTAAAAAATTATTTTTAAGACGATTTCTTAACCGGTCTAAAAAATAACAGACTTTTTAGACCGGCTGTATCAAGACCTAATATAAAACCGGTCTACAAAGTCATTTTTAACCGGTCTAAAAAATCATTTTTCTACTAGTGTGTGTAAACAAATAATGTTTCTCACACAAGAGTTGATAAAGGAGAATTGCACGAAGCAGCAAAGGGAAAATAGTGGCCCAAGTACTAGAGGAAGCTGCATATCTCCAAGCCATGATCCACTTGAGGGATTGGCGAAAGTTGAATGTTTTACTGAAAGCCCTGGACACTATACAGTGGCAATAGGCCATATCTTGTACAACACGGAAGATAACATGATTCATAACGAGCATATCCCTTCTAAGCATGTGAAGATATAAATTAATACCAACATCAACCCCAGCTATCCACTCTATAGGCCACCAAAGACACAGGTAAAGTAGGAGGGGCTATGGATAGCTACATTGCGTAGCCTCACCGTTTACTTTAATTAAGCATGCAAGCTGATCAAGAAGTCCACTGCTCAAAAAAAGCTTCCCACTAAGTTCTAGACTGCCAATCAGTTCAAGACCCCCATTCAATCCAAGAGAAGGAAGCAACCCACCCCTCAATGATCAATTCGGGAAGAAATTATTCTCACATAATAAGCATGTTGGTCAATATGCTTGGAAGTTCCTCCAAAAAGTTCGCTGACAAGGTTTTCCCTTCAAACCCATTTCCAATGATCAAATCATCAAGCTTTAATACATAACTGGTGTTATATTATAATTATTATAATAGGTCTAAAATAAATAATGGTTTGAAACCGCAATTCATCTGCGCGGAGAATATATAGCACCCACATAGATAACGATTTGGAACCATTATATATGGCAAATAATAACTGTCATAAAAGACATTATTTGTAGTAGTGCTATCAAAGTTCTGAAAGGTTGTTTTGGACAATCAATCTGAATCAGATCTAAATCAAAAAGTTTGCACGTCTTGATCCAAAACCTCTAGAATCAAAATGAAAGCCGAATGATAAAATTAAGGAATTAGAAAAAGCAAATTGTTATTGCTTTAATTTTATATAAAATTTTATTTTGGCCCTTTAGTTTTATAAAAATATATTTTTAATTCTCTAACTTTTACAACCTTAATTTCATTAAAAAAAATGCCGACATCAAAATTTTAAATGTTGAGAAAATATTTTAAATTTTAATATTAATTTAATTTTTTAAAATAAAAATAATTAGTAAAAAAATAATATTTGAGACTAATAATGTTAAGAATGAAAATATATTTTATAAAATTCGGGGAAGAATTAAAACATTATATAAACTAAAAAGTTTTGGATGAATGCATTACAACTTTTCTGATGTAGATCGCTTGTCCAACAAGAACACTCACAAGTTTCAAGGCATAGTCCCACAAAAGCTTAGTTAATATACAGATTTAAATTGTGTAATAAATATATACACACATGATTCATTGCATTGTTTTTATTTAATTAAGTTATGATACATCATTAACAACCAATTGATTGAACCATATTTTTATATATAATTTTTATAATTAAATTAAAATTTTGATGCATATTTTGAGACATTATTGTATGATTAAGTATTAATTTTAGTTAGGGACAATTATATTGAATTATTTGTCATTAGGGGTAAAATGATCATACTATGTTAATTATTTTTATGCAATTGTTTCTTAGATTTTTGATGTTACCCAATGTTTAATTTTGTATTGTAAGTAATTTGGAAGAAATTGGAGATTTTTAGAGGTTCAGAATTACTAATTTTGAGGATTTAGAAAAACTACAGAAAAGGACTCCAGAAATTCTGAAAATTACATTATTACACAGAAGAGGGGCTTACGACAACCCACAGTAAAGGACCCATATTTTCAGGAAATTATATTTAAGCCCCCAACATTCAAAATATTTTGTTTAGGTCCCTGGTTAAAACGCACTGTTGCTTCTTTTTTTGTTTCCGAGAGATTGAGGAAAGAACGGGGAACCGAGATTGAGATTGGGGAGGGGAGCTGGAGTTTTGGAGAGCGCCACGGGGAAGAGGAGAGTAGAGAGCCTCTTGGAACTCCTTCTACCTTCACCGCCTTCTCTCACACACCACACCACCATTTCCGGTGGCTTCCATTGCCGGCGAAGCTCTGTTAATACCGAGAGAGTTAAGCTGGGAGTTGAGAGCGGCGGAGATTAGAGAGCTGAGGGGAGAGAGACCTGAGAACCAGAGGAGAGAGAGTTGAAATCCGGAGAACGGGAAGAGGGAGCTAGAGACCACCGTCCCTCTGTCTTCACCACCGTGCGCCGGCACCACCGTCACCACCGTCACCTTCCACTCACACCACCATCGGCAACTTCCATCATTTCAGATTCAGAGAATATTGATCAGCGCCGTTCCTACCACCGTCGACGCTTCTCTGTTCTTCAGCGCCGGCGTTCTCCGTCTCTCTTGCCACCATTAGGTTCCTTCCTCTTTCACCGACATCTTCATCCCACCGTCATTTTCCCTTTCTCTGTTCATCATTATCACAGCGTCTCCTTCAACTCGTCACCACCAGTACCAATGACCTTTTCTGCTTCTCCAACTATCACCACCATCGTCTCTCTATCTCTCTTACTCAACGGCCACCGTTAACATCCTCTTTTTCCCCTGTTAGGACCATCATCATCATCCATTCCATTTTCGTTCTCATATTTTCCCAACCAACATATAGAGTACTAGGCAGGTCACGCGAGGGTATAGTTGTTAAAAAGCCAAAGTGATTTTATCCGATAGTAAATAGTTTCGATTCTAATTGTTTCATTGACGGTCATTGTAGATATACATTTATTGATTTTAACAACCAATTGTATGCCTTTGATTTAAAGTGCCCTCGACAACCTGACAATACTAAATGCGGATATTATGTTATACTTTATATGTATAACATCATTCAAAGTGGAATTACTAGCGATTTTGAAAAGGTAATCGCTTCTTCATTCACAAATGATAATATTTTTGGTGTTCTAATAGAAATATTAATTAATTCATTTGCTTGATTCATTTAATCAAAGCTTATTTTCTAATTTTCAGATTTTTGATAATGAAGATGCCTACCTACGTGAAGACCTTGATTTGATCAGAGACCTTTTGGCTGGACATCTTCTTCAACATATAGAGCAGTATACTTTTTATTTATATCAGTTTGTAGTTGTGTGATAACATCGTTTTGACACTTTCTGGTTGTTATTGTTTATATATATAGTAGTAGGTTGTATGAGTTGTTATTGTATGTATATATAGTAAAGATTGTAGTGCTAGATGTCCTTACCATTTTGTAACGGACATTGTGGTTTATGTATTCATTTTCTATTCTGTTTCTGCAGTTTGAATTCGCTGGGTAATGCAAAATGTAAATGATCATTTAACAAAAAAATCAAACATTTTAACGTCCCAAATTAAGAATTGTGACGTTTAAAGTCCCCCTTTAGAAGACTTTAGACATCCCAAATTGTTATTTGGGGCATCTAAAATCTCACTTTAGACGTCCCATTTTTTTGGGATATTTTTTCTTAAAACATACTACACCCCCCACATAGACGTCCCCCCGTTTTTTGTCGTTAGAAGGGCCAAAATTGAGACGTTAAAACTCTTTTTTATAGTAGTGATTTCGTCATCCTTATCATCAGAAACTACCTAGCCTAGCACCTACACCATTGTTACTGCCCATTCAACTTCTTGAATCCATTCCATTTGTTCTTGTCTATAGTTGGCAGGGGATTTAATCGTGTTGCAGCTGAAGCTAGAGATATGAGTGGCTAAATTCATTGGGTCTTGGTCGTCGAGGAGGTGGCTAAAGCTCCAATGTACTATAAAGGGGAGTTCAATAATTTCCATTAACTCAATTTTTGTATAATGTTTTGGTTGGATTAATTTTGCATTGGTAGATGTGTATTTTTGAGACTTAAATGAGTGCTTATTTTTCTATGATGGATTGCTTTTGTGATGAATTTTTGTATTGGTGCATTTGAATTTTATTGAACTTATTTCCTTTTGAATTAATGAAGTTATATATTATATGTGATGACTAATGTATATGATGGATTTATTTCGATTTGAGTGTCGCGATTGTGCTTTCAATTAAGAGGAAGTTACTACATTAAGTAATTTTCAACACACATCAAGTGTGTTTTAACAATTTATCTAAGAGATGACTATGAATGTAATAGTATAAGATCAGTTATTAATTAGGTAGATTGGATCTAATATGATTGCTTAGAATTCTTGATTTGACTTGATGCAAAATTAACTCCCATATATAGTATTTTAACAAACTAGGAAAGCTACCAAAACTCATTTTATCATTTAATCCCTTTTTAATCCAAATCATTTGTTTGTTATTTTTCCAAAAATACCAAAAATATTAGTAATTTATTTTCATGAATTTTGATTTAAAGAAAACCAATTTCAAAACTCTAATTCTAACCATGTTATTAGCATTTAGTCTAATCTATGGAATCAAAATAAAAGGCTCATTGATAAGAGAACAATGCCGAGTTATATGCACTATATTATATTTAATTCGTGGTAATTTGTAATTTGACCCTGAGGCTGTTAAGGCTATGTCAAATCACCAACATTCACAAAAATTATAAATTTAATAAATAAATTTAAATATATATACCAAATATTTCATGTAAGCAAGATAGGGGTGCTAACTGCTAACCATTTTTAAGAAAACAATCGAGATTGTTTAATAATCTTTGAACAAAGAGTGATTTTACAAATTAAGATCAAGAGAAAAATTCTGAATCACAATCATAGTCTAAATGTATAAATATATACGAAGGAAGGACCAACAACAACAACAGCAACAATAATAAAGTATCCTAGTTTAAATACCACATCGATCTCCACATGCATATAATTAATGTGTGTGTGTGTATACGTAGTAATGTGAATCGAAGAAAATGGTTTTGAGAGCAAAAAAGAAAATTCATTAGAAGCATACCGGAAGGAAAAAGATTGTGCAAGAATATATCCTCTTGCATTTAGAACTCCATCTCCTGAAAGATTCAATTTGTCTTTCTAGACAACAGCTTCTGCAGTGTAAAACATTTTTTACAGCAACTCAAAATATGTTACTATTTTTTTTAATTTATGTGTTTTATTTTGGCTATCTAATAAGCTAGGGTTATTCTTGAAAAGCTTTTATTTATTTCTATTTTGGCTCCCTGGTTTCTGAAGGGTTATGATGGGTACGGTGTGAGAGAGACGTCAAAGGACAAAATGATCACAGAGGTGAATGAAAATAAATAATATTTTTCGTTGACGACAGCTACATGTTTCAATAATACTAACGGCAAATACAAATTCGAAATATCTATTTTAACTTTGATTTTTTTTTCTATTACAGTTTCAATTTATAAACTTAAGGATATCAAATCCCTCCCGACTCAATTGTTGATGGTGGTACCGGTATAAATATTTCTTCTTAAAAAAAAAAGGAAGAAAGACATATAACGACCTCTAAAAATGTGAATCTCAAAATGTCTCTTGAGGTGTCTTAATTCTTTTGAAATCTCTGGAAGCCATACTGGAATTAAGTATTTTGTGAAATTGCCTAATTTCTCTCACATACAAAAAAAAAAAAAAAAATCCTAACCACTACAGGCGTTAGAGCTCTAGTTGCTAGAGACTAGAGAATTTTTGGGAAAGTTAAACATTATTCGAGGTAAGATTTAATTCCATCACCTTTTTGGTTCCCAATAAATATAAATAACCATTGGGCAACTAAAGCTTCCTATTAATATAGTGTAAAATATACAATCTCTGATTCTTAATATAATATATATCGGATAAAAAAATCCTTAATATAATATATAGTTTATAGTATAATTTATATTAAAAAATATATTTTATATCAAAGAAAAGAGATAGTATAAGATAACTATTAAGCTTTAAAATATATAAAATGATGAGAACAATTTGGCGAATAACCACTTTTGCATAACGCATGATAAGGACAACTTAGCCAACGATAAGTTATTTTTGTGTATTTTGCATTGATAAATTTAAGTAGAGAATTGCATATGAATGATAAGAATAGCTAAGAAAATAACAACTTTCGCATAACAAATGGCCAGAACAATTTAGCCATCGACAAATTAAGTTTAATTTTTAAAATAACATTGATTGTTACAATAAAATAATCATTTAAAAACTAAGGATATTAGAATGAGGTCCCAGAGGAAAAAATATTTATTGAGAAGTACAATAAAAATTGTAATTATTTAGAAGGATAAATACAAAAATATAAAATTAAAATTACTAAAAATGTCCCCAACGAAATATTTTGCATTCCCTCGTATATTCTCTCCCACATTTTATTTTTAAAACTAATACAAAATTAAACAATAGCTTTTTAAATTTTTATTTTCCACAACTTGCACAGATATCTATGAAAAAAATTATGCATTCTTCAATTTTGTGGAAATTATTATTTTTAAAAAATCAACAAAAAATTTAATTAAAAATAAAATTATATAATTTTTAATAAAACTCAAGGTATTTTATAATTTATTATATACATTAAACCAAGATAGTTTATACTCTCCCTAGTATTTAATATAAGACTCAATTTACTTTTTTAGAGAGATTAAGAAAGTTAAATACGTTATTTTAAAGAATTTATACTCATCATTTTTCTCCAAAATAATTTTTCTTACTTATAAATTAATATATTAATCTAATAATACATAATATATAATATGATTAAATAAATCATTCAGCATTCTTAATCTCTCCAAAAAAAAAAGTCAATTGGATCTTATATTTAGGACCAGAAGTAGTATGATTTATTTTTGTTTTATAAGAAATTTATGTCAGTTATACAATTAATTTAATGTTAATAAAACTTAAAAAATATAAATAATCTTTTAAGTCCTGAAAAATATGTAATGAGTTTAGTTTTTATTTTTATAAATAGAGCTTAATTGATATAAATATTGATAATATAAATAGGGGCAGCTTGATGATATATATTGTTGAAAAAATTTTTAAAAAAATATGAGTTTAACCGTTGTTAATTAAATAATATATTGAAAATTTTAAAAAAAAAAGTTACGATCATGATGGTGGGTGGTTTTAGTTTTAATTTTAGTTTTTTAGAATTATGAATCCAAGAGATAATGTAGGAGGTTTAGGTAGTGGCAATTTAGCAATTTTAAATTTATATTATGGTGTTCAATCCTTCTAAATAATTACAATTTTTATGGTCCTTTACAATAAATATTATTTTCTCTATATTCTTTTATTTTAATTTTCCCTAAAAACTAATGATGGTATGGTTAGAAGATTAAAAATATACTTTTTTAAAATTAGGAGACTAACTAAATCTTGTATAAATAATAAATTTAGAGGACTAAAAGTGTATATTTACTTTTTTTAATCCTATTATTTGTTTTAATTGATATTGTTGTTACACTTATCTAGTCTTACATTGTCAATAATATACTAACCATTTGGTTGGTGGCTTTTTGTAAGGAAGTTTTTGTTAATCACGAGATAAGTTAATTAATATGAAGAACTTTTTTCATAGAATAATCTTTAAAAATCAAAGGAGAAAAAACCATGTCTTATTTTGCAATACAAAATGAAAATTGCCAATGCATCCAAAAACCAATAAATTAAAAGAAATTTACGAAAATATATGAGCTTTAGAATTAGAGTACTGTAAATTTGAATTGTCATGTAATAACCATTCAATATAATTAGATTTTTAAATTTCTATTGGAGTATAAACTTATAGAAACTACATTCCGGCAAAAAAAAACTTCTAGAAACTATAATCATTATCCAAAATATATTTTTATGAATTATGAGTCACTACTCACCACAGAAAGTCGTTATTATAAATGTAATTCTTCCACTATATGTGGAAACATTTTAAGTAGATCAAACAAAAGTTATCATTAATGACAAATATATTTTGAGATTGCTTACAAGACTTTTTATAACCTATTCCATTGATGATAAACTAAAAAGTACTTTGTGCTAAAACTTTTAATGGTGGCCTCAAAAGTCACTTTCTATCAGATATATTTTTCTAATTATATTCATTTAGCTAAACAAAAATAACATATAAAATTATGATAAAACATCACTAATCGTTGAGTTATCATTCAAATTCATATATATGATCATTACTTGTAGGGGGGAAACGAGAAAGTATGAAGGAACAATTCACATTTGGAATCTCTTCCTTACTACAATCATCAATATCAATTCTTTTATTTTTTGGGCCAATAACCAATATCAATATTTAATATAAAAAAAATTATAGTTTTATATACATCATCGAGTTTTTTATAACTTTGTTTAATTAAACTCTTGATTGATAATTCGCCAAATATTTTTATAGAATTTAAATGTTTAAAAGATGGGTACAATAATTTATTGAAGTATGTGTACGTGTATCATAAATACACTGACACTAACTCGAAGCTAAGACATCTCCATATTTCCATCATATATACGCAAGCATGGCGATCAATTTGGCCAGAAATTTTATTGTATTAGCATAAAAGAAATAGCTATAAGTCGAGGAAGCTATATATTTTTTGATTAAAAATCCCCTAATTAAGTAGTTAACAACATAAATGAAACTAGCCAGTTCATATCATATAGTCATTTTCCATGCATGCACACATATACTGCTGATCTAAGAATAATTAATTAAGAAACCAGAACGCATAATTAATCAAAGCAAATTTGCATACCTTGTTTCCACAGTATACGATTTATGATAGGGATCTCATCAGAATCTGATTAACTTGAACTCTCTTCCTCAGTTCCTTCAACACACACACTCTCACAATATTTACACACACAACCAGAGAAACACTTCCCTCTTCTTCTTTTGGCCCTGCCCAACTCACCCTTCTCTTTCTGCGTGCTTAAATATTAAAGCATGTTCTCATAGATAGATAGATAGATAGATAGATATATATATATATATATATAGAGAGAGAGAGAGGGGTATATATATAATTGCAGAGAAAATTAAGATGGTGGACAAGTAGTTAGATTAATCGATAAATTTATAGTACGTAGGAGTATTGGATAAAACATGTGTACAGTTATGGTCTTGTATATCTTTACTGGTTTGTGTAGAACTTTAATAATATAAATGGCATTCATCAAAAGCTTTTCTTTTTTTTATTAAAAAAAATGTCTTTTAGATGTTGTCATTTAGTGAAACTACTTTCTGAGAAAGATTGATATGTCCACCACCAAAAAAGAGTAGTGACAAGCTAGCTAGCTGTAAACCTCAACAAATTGAAGAGTGTGTGTGTGTTATAAATAATACTCGTATATATTTTTTAATAGCTTTTCTTTGCGAGTTCAAAAGCTTTTGTGGTGCTGTGGACTACGTAAGAATTCCATTATATATATAGAGAAGACCCCACGTTACAATATTAGTTAGGAGTACTCTCGCCTCAAGTTATTTGAAGTGAAGTAATAGAAATAAATTAAAGAGGGCAAGAAAAAGTTGAAACTCACTTGTGTGAGAGAGAGAGAGACAGAGAGTAAGATCCACACAATAAAATTGAATCCTATATATATATATATATATATATTTATATGAATTGTGTCTTTCTAGCTAGCTCTTTGTTTGATTTACGTAAAGTTATTTCAAACGATCATGATATATTAATGAAAATTTCTCCTCTGGTGCAACCTTACCTAACTTTTGTGGTTTCAATGTGAAATTTCACGTCTTTATTAGCATTATATATTTGCCACACTTGTTTACTATCTAACAACTCAACGTGTACTTCAATTTTGTGTCTTAGATATCTACTTCCTCCTTATAAGCTACGCTTCTATTTAACCAATTGCGTTATTTAAGAAAATAAACTTGTTTTTTTAAAATCTGACGACCTTGTTTATAAGTGGGTAAATGAGAGAGGATAAGTGTAAGAAAAATTAGGAAAGAAAGCATACGGAAAATTAATTAGGGGGTAATATTAATAAAAATGCATTTCATGCTCAGACAATATCAAAGAAGACCTTATAAAACAGGATGATAGATCAATTTAAGAATAATATTTTATAAATAGGGACGAAGGGAGCATATGTTTATTAATATATACACTAAATATGTTTGCCGTTGTTTTCATATACTCTTTGCTAAGAAATTTTCATCACTTAATGACTTAAGTAAGTAGTTGGGGGGTTCAAAACCCAACTGTTGTATAAGTTAATTGTCACACCTTTATTTTAAATTCATCTTTATCAGAGTATTCGAAGAAAATGATATGCAGTTCGATTGGCAGCACAAGAATAGCATAATTATGCTGATAATATGTATATAATTACAGAAACTCCCCATAGGGGCTCGTATATGATAATTACCATCAATGTAGCCGAACAGGGCTACTGGGTCTCTAAACCCGTCTTAGTGAAACAAAGACATCTCCCCATCTTCGTTCCACCACTGCAATCCTCTCTCATACAGTTCTCTTCTATGATCTCCGCATACCTTCTGACTTCACCTGTCTAGATTGTTAGTAGGGGAGGGTGAGATTCGAGAGAATCTCAGTAGGAAAATAGTACCAATATGCATGCAAGATAAGTGCTTAATGCATGACATGCTTGCATTACATAACTCATGTTCACACAATGATATATCTGCATACTCAATGTTTTATGCAACAAAACTATGGCCACAGTATAAACAGAAACAGAACTTCAATCATTCATATATGTTTTACATAATCAAGCAAAGCAATATCATGCATCAATACACTAGCACAAATATCAATGGAATCATCAAATCATTTAAAATCCAACTCTAAGGCCTATTTCATGCTCTGCCGAAATATATAATTCCTAGGAAAAAATTGGGGTTTTCAAAATCCGACTCCGCAAATGTGTTCCTTACTACTCCTAACCACTTTATTAACTATTACATTATGTTACAACTACCATTTGGACCCAATTTCGGTAGCATAACCCCTAGGCCAACCCATTTCTAAAAATTAAAACCAATGACAATCCGGCGAAATTTCATTGATTAAATTATCCATAGCAGCCAGAATAGTTAATATATGAAGATTTGGAAGTTACCTTTCACTTCCTCTAGCTCCACTTGAAGTGGTCAAAACCCTAGCCCTTTTCCAACAAGAAAATTGAGCTTCAACAACCTTCAAATACATGAAAGAGTAGCTTAGGAGTAGAACTATACGCGTTAGGTACGAATTCATTGAAGAAATTGACCTACATTGTGAGTTTTCTTTCCTTTCTCTCTCTAAAAGCTTTCAACTCTCTCTCTCTCTCTCTTGTTTAAAAAAAAACCCCGTCGGGAATGGTATGAGGAAGATGAAGATTTGCTTTATAATATCATGATGATGTCATCTAATATCTTGATGATGTCATATTTGTCCAATTTTCCCACTTTCGGATTTTAAGTAATTTCTGGCAGATTTTTTGCCCAACTTTAAAAAATCATAACTAATTTTAAAAAAAATCGAATTAGAGTGATTCCAAAGGCTATGAAACCATCATTGAGTTTAGCTTCAAGAAAAAATATATTCTTTAGCCAATTGGAAGCATATTATTCCTAGAAATTCCATCTTTAGATGTTGCTATAGAAAATTTCTAGTTTCGCTGGATAAATTTCAAAAATTCATATCTTTTTGTATTTAGTTTCAAATGATTCATATGACCTATCAAATTAAATCTTAAGATGTCTGCTTTCACCGTATAAAATTTCATAATTTTTTCTCATCATTTGATCATACAAAATCACATGACAAACGCACTGCCCCATAGGCGATTTCACCGAAAACATAATTATATTCTCCAAAATTCACCATTTCATTTCATTGACTATTTTCAATAATTACAATATATTTTGTGAATAAAATTTGGGGTGTTACATTAATAACCTAATATTTGGAGGAAATTTATTCTTGACTCGGATTTGCCACGTACACTTGCATCACTTGTCTATTATGCAAGTCAAGCGTAGTTTAGTTTTGGGAAAATTTCATTCGGTCCTTATGAAAGAGGCTTAATTTTAGTCAATCCCCAAAAGATTCTAAAACTTCACTATACTCTCTTGAGTCAAAATAAAATTAAGTTTTGTGAATGAAAAGACAATAATACCCTTATACTTTATTTTGTGAATCCCTTTATTTTTCTTGTGAATTCCCTCATTTGTCTTGTGAATGTCCAAAATATTTTTAACTCTCTAGATTCTTTTAAATCCCTTTATTTGTCTTGTAAAAATATCTTTATTTGTCTTATAAATGCCCTTATTTGTCTTGTGAATAGCCAACATATTCTTATTAACTCTCTAGTTTCTTCTGAATCTCTTTATTTGTCTCATGAATGCCTTTATCTATCTTGTAAATGCTCTTATAAAAAATAAAGTAAGGGCATGATTGTCTTTTCACCTACAAACTTTAATTTCATTTTGACCCAAAGGGTACAATAAAGTTTTAGAATCTTTCACCGTTGACTGAAATTAAGTCCCTTTGACGAGGTTTAATGAAATTTTCCATTTAGTTTTTGTTTTCCTCTCTACGAGTGAGTTCATTATATATACACAAGTTATGAGCTTTTTAAGAAAACACAAGAAAAATCATATCCCAGCTTATTCAACTTTTTATTTTTTTACAAGAGTAAAAACTGAATTTGTACTATTCAAATAATGAAACAAGAACAACTAGCTAGGTCGATCTTCCTTCAACAAACTCCATCTCATACCTAATAGGTGGTTGATCAAGAATACCCGGCTTGTTCATTTCCATATATAGTGGTGATGACCGTTGATCAATAGATTGAATTAATTAATCCAAAAGCTGAATACTTATTCCGAGCTATAAATAAATAATAAAGAAATAAAAAGAAGATTAGTATATCTTGAGGATGGCTTGTTATTATTGAAAAAAGATTTGCTTCATCACACACACACACACACACACACACACACACATCATTAATGTTACTACTAGTTGACGAAACAAGATTGCCTATTGGTCGAACCATTAACACTGCTCACAATTATTAGTGTGTGCTTTTGATAAAGTTATTTGATCCTAATAGTCACACATAATTGATCATTACAAACTAATTTATATTGGCATTATCATCTGACATTTCTTTTCTTATAAAAAGATAAAAAATTAATAATAATATCTGATCCTGAAATTATATGGTATGATATAATGATACATGATAAAGTGCATTTCGATTCATTAAACAATGTATCCAAGTACAAATCATCAATGGTTGATAGAGATAGTGCGGTGCATAAAAAGCCATGCCTGAAATTACTCCCATGAGAATATTTTGAAGCAATAAATCATTAATTAAATAGCACGCCCAATAACTAAATCATGGTCAAAAAGTTTGTGCATATATATCTCTAGCATAAGTCACTAACAGTGATTTTTTTTTTTTAACCTGAAGTCACTAATAGTACCTCTTACGATGTTTAATGAAAGTAATAAGGTTTTAGGTACCCGATACATTTATTTTTCCAAAAAATATATTACAACTATTGATTCAAATAATTGTAAAAGAGTCGTGATTGCAAATAAAATATTTTAGTTTCAAATAATGCAACTGCTTAATTTATAATTAGAATTCCTATTTGCTTGCATTGTCTGAATTTATATTTATAACTCATTTTTTAGAATACTCTTTTAGACCTAATTTTCATTAATTTGATCTTTTATGACTTAAATGTCATTCTCCCAACATTTCATAAAGATGATATTAAGGAAGTGGCCGGTCAGAACTCATATATTATTATCTAACACACAGACACATAATAGATATGAGAGGAATGAGAATCCTCAAAAGTCACAAAACTATTGCAAAAATGATAATGTCTAAATGGTGCAATAATATTCCACAATAAAAAATTATCAATATAATCACAATCTGTAACAAGAGATTATAATTATATATATAACTGTATCCTGCTTCCACATCTATATTATGGAGCTTAGTCTTTAAGAAAATGCCAAGGTCCTGTTCCTGTTCCCATCCTGCAATTTCAATTTAAACAAATGAAAGCACTAAAATTAATTAAATATCTTGGCAAATTGGTAATATTTTCAACAAATAATAATGTTGTTTGATAATTAACAATGAAGGAATTAATAATAATATGGTAAAAAAACATTATATACCTCCAAAAACCAGCAACCATGCGAAGGGCCATATATATAGTCAAAGCAATCCATATCCCCACGAACCGTTTCATCTTATACATCACAAATTCTATTCCAACGCTCACAATTGAAACCAACACCTGACCATATCAACAAACAATATCCTACTTAATTCATTAATATATATATACATACATACATATATTTCTTATTATTAATTATTACATTTGATCTTTAACGTAAGATATAGTTGACTAAGTTAGGAAGATTAATAAAACTACATAAATTAATTAATTATAGCTACGTTATATGATCTCTTTGAAACATTGAAGAGTATCACTAAATTATATATCAGTTAGAAAAATTTATTTGGAGAAAAATAATGATAAATATAAATACTTTAAAGAAATTTAGTTAACTTCCTTTATTTATCCAAATTAGTCAGCTGGTTCAATATTAAGAACCAAAAGTAGTATATAAGTTGGATATCATTTATATGTATGTATGCATGAGAAACTTGCCAAAGAAGTAGCAGCATATGTAAAATCAGACGCTCCATAGTTGACTCCGTCAAACACAAACGCTAATGCATTGATTGGTTGTGTTGCTGCCACAAACTGTTCCATTCATCAGTTAACACAACAACATTTAGTTTCCAGTATTCGTATTAATGTGTGTGTGTGTGTATAAATTAAAGAAGAGAGAATTGTTGTGTAGTCCCACATAATTAATCTAACCACTAAAAATTCTCACAAGTGAGCAACATGCGATAACAAAAGGTGCAGCAAATGATAACAGATTATGGCATATTGAAAACTAAAGAGACATTTTAGTGATTAAATTATTTATGTGGGACTTCCAGAACAAAGAAACTTACAGGGAGACCTATTCTGATGAGTTGGAGAACAGCAGCAGTTTTGGAGAAGACGCCAGCTCCAAAGTACAATCCTATTCCAACAACAAGAGATAGCCCTACTCCCATCACAAAAGACATCTGCACAATCATATATTCAACAACATAATTATTAAAAAAATATCAAAAATATTTACCATATGTTGATACAAATAAACTTTAGTAATGAATTATTAAATATCATAATTATATTCAAAGTTTCATTATATTACTTGGAGAACCCTCACTGCTGCTGCTTTGGCCCTTTTATAATCTTTCTCAGCAAAAGAACATGCTAGAATTGCCTGCCATCCCACAAAATCTAAGTGTAAGATCATACTCCAACCTCGAATTTTAAGATGTACTGTATATATTTGTAAGTTGTCAATAGTGTGACTCTATTTTTTGATACAGAAAAAGTTTAGATTAGTTGGGTTTCACTAGATCATCACCAGGGGTAGAACATGCTTTCAGGCTCAAAGAGCACTTAAAGAGGTACTTACATATTACCCACTAATAAAGTCCTGACACCAGCATCGGGATTTGAACTTATGATCTTATGTATGTGTTATGAGCCAACTTCTTACAGACCAGACCAATTTGTTGGCGACTCATGACTTGTTAGATGAAAGCGATGAATATAGTATGAGTTATTTACCTGAATAGCAACAGCTAAACCGTCAGAAAGAAGAGAAGAAGTCATCCAAACTTGTTGACAGGTTTGGAAAGCAGCCATTGTGATGGGACCCAATCTTGCGGCTAATGAAGCTGCAAATGTCACACAGAATGTTACTGCTATTACTCTTGCCAACAACAGCCCTCCTGCATGCAAACGTACATAATAATTCTAAGTGTCAGTTTTTATAATTAATAATTAAAGTAATTCCCTCATAATGATTTAAGATCCTCACCGTTTTTAAGGAAGCGAAAGATTTGCAGATCCTTAATACTAGGAGGTAACAGATCAACTCTTTTCACCAATATCAGCAACAGAGCCAGTGCCATCAAGTACCTGAATTATTTAACATGATATTAATATTATATTCTTACAATTAATCGTAATGGTCAAGATTAATTATTAGGATAAAAGGATGATTCATTAGGACTTACTGTGAGATGACATGTGCAATAGCTGCACCTTTGAGGCCTAACTTGCAGTAAAATATAAGTATTGGATCCAAACCCACATTTAGTGCATACCCTAGCACTGAACAAATATCAAATCAGACAATCCAGAAATTAATTAAATACGTTCACTTTAATTTACTACTTGAGGCCCAATATTATAAAACATAATTAATTTATAAGAAATTAATTGATCCTACCAATAACATATAAGGGAGTTTTGGTGTCCTTGAAACCTCGGAAGATTGCTTGCATAGCCAAAGCCAGAAGAACAGCTGGAGCCCCTAGTGCCCTCAACTTCAAGTACTTCTCCCCAAGAATCAGCATAGCTGAGCCCTAATTAATTAATTCATCAAATTCAAATCATTATATTACTTTGCCATACAAAATTCTGATTTATACGTGATATGATTACATACTTCTTTCGTCTTATTTATAAGACATTTCTAATATATTTTATTGAAACCAAAAAAAACTTTAAACCTTATTAAACCTATATTAATTAAAATTTTACCATTTTTCCAATTTTATCCTTATTTAACAAGAAATAGAGAGTAAGAACTAAGGAGTCCAATAACAATAAATTAAGTGTAAAATTGTATACATATAATAAATTTAATGAGATGACTTATATTAAGGGAAAAAAAATCCTCTCTCTCCCCCCCCCTATAAATAGGACCATAGGAGTATGTGTGTAGTACAAAAAAAAAGTGTCTTGTTATAATTATAGAGGAAAATAGATACTTACTTGTTTGGCACCCATGGCAAGTAATAGAGGTTTTGCTGCGAATATAAGGATTGATGCTTGAAGGAGGCCAAGAATTGTCCCAAATATTAATGCTGTTGATGCTGATGCTATTTGTTTCTTCTTCGTCATCTTACTCTTATTATTACTACTACTTGCAGCCAAGGAAGAAGAAGGCTTGGACGTATTTGTGTTGATATCTGATAATACAGCAAATTTCAGCTTGATGAGCTCACAAATAAAGTTTTTTATATACAAACTTCACTGAATAGATAAATATATTTATATACACTACCGTATATATACTAGTATCTATTTATTGACATGGCACTAGAGTCTTACTCTTATCACTATTCTTCTCCACATTGTCACGCACAGAGGCTTTGGACAAAGAACCATTCATTTCAGTGTTTTCAGACGCAGAGTTTCTCAAATGACTCTCATCATTATTCTCTAATTTGTTGGATAAACCTTTTTCAATGTCTGAAATTTTCTGAAGAGTGTCTTCCTCTGCCACAAATGAAGTAGTGATACTGACCAGAGGGAAAATGGTGATCCTCGAAGCTTGGTTGAACAGTGTTATGGAAATTCCAGCAGCAGCTAATTCCACAGTTCCTATATATTTCAGAATCATCAACAAATGAGAAACAAGTTAATCCTGAATACCTAAAATGTATTGTTATATACCAATATATTTATATGCACAATATATATATATATATATATATTCACGATTAGTTTAATTTCTATATACTTATTCAGAAGCATTTGATTGTGAAGCTTATACGTACCTAAGTGACCAATGAAGGCAGTGTCGATGAGAGAAGCAATGGGATCAGCGGCCACAGCCAAAGCAGCTGGAAACGCAATTCCCAGTAATTCCCTACCAATTGAATCCAGCTTCAACACTTTTCTACACCCACAAAAACACATCATAATTAATATTCCTCATTTCATTCCAATTGAGGAAAACTACGTATTAACAATATCTAATATATATATAACTAAGTATTGAACCTCATTAATTAATTCTGCCTTAAAATTCAATTACTTTCCAACTTCAATAATGTGAATTATCAATATAACAAAAATATTCCTTCTCTATATATATACACACACGTTATAAATAGGATATATATTTATATATATCAAGCCAAAAGAGTAGACGGTATATGAGTCGGAAATGAGAACACAATTCGAGATTATATTGAACAGAGGATAATGATATAATTATCTAGAGAAATATGAGGGTCTAAGTAAGGATTAACATAATCACTCAAAAGTTCTATAATAAATGAACAACATGGACCTATTGTCATTTATTGTATTAAAACTTATCATTACATACTACTCACGGGGGACTTTTTTTGTGATTATATTTTTCTTTGGGACCTCATAGTAGCAATTTTTTTCTAAAATAATCTATATAATATAGGAGGTAATGTGTTGACGGTATATACATATACCTTGCATCTTTGAAGAAAACAAAGAGAGGCATCTTCCACTTGTTATTATTGGACTCATGCACAGTACTTCCGTGATTGTCTGCCATAAGATTCTATAAAAAGAAGAGACAAATTAATATTCCAAAACACCCAGAATTCAAATTCCTCTCTTCCACTTGTTCCATATATATGTATATATATCTCTTAACAATGTGTGTATATACATATAAAGGGATTAAATCATGCCCCATTTGCGATGGCCATGGATTATGAAAACAATGGGCGGGCTATGCCCACCCATTTCTTGTATTTATCAACTCAACTCAAGTGGGTTATTGGTGGGGACTCGCTATCTTAATCCAACTTTATTGCATGCCACTTACCGCAGTGATTAATTTAATTATAAAATTTAACCTAAAAATATATGGATGAAGTTGGAGGAAACATTTTTAAACTTTTTTTTAATAAAAGATAAAAATGCATTACTAGAGTTAAAACAATGTACAATAAAGTACTTATAGCTGAACATAAGGCCATCTTCATGTATGCCACATGCTAATCAATGCTCCACTTGATCCTATGTATAAGTAACAACTACCCCAATCACGTAGATCAAAATATTGGTTAAAATCAGTTAAAACAGATAAATATGTAAGAGTTGTAATATTTTAATATACCATTATTTATGAAGACAATAACCGTGAGGAAGAGAGTAGGTGGGAAAAGATATGAGAGACATGTAATTACCTGGGAGCAAAAATGTTACTTGTATACATAACCAACCATGCATGAGAAAATGTTACTTTTATATATAGGACTAGAGGGAGTAAGAAGAATTAAGAGAGATGCACATATTATAAAAGCTAATTTGGCCATTAATTTTCGATGTCCATGTGTACGCAGACACACACAAACACACAGATAGAATACCCAAATTAAACATGAAAACATAAACACACATAGATGGAACTAGCTTGCATACCTCTAGTCACAATATATTTGTGTTTTGATAATAATGCTCTCAGAGAGTTTGAAACTTAAACTCAGTCTCCTTTGAACATAAGTTCCCTTATTTTGCTTTCTACACTCACACAAGCACACCACACACCACAAACAGTATTTAAAGCCTGTAAGTTGGGGACGGAAGGTTCTTCTGCCATGCGAATTAATTAATTAGTTCAAGATGAACATTGTATATAATTGAAAATTGATGAGGGACTAGTAATAATTATTTGAAGCGATATATTAAGACAAGACAAGTAAGTGCGTGTATATAAATGTCTGATGTGCCTCAACAGAGATTTAAGAATCTAAAGATTTTTCTGATCTGGTAGACTCGATGTTGTCCAACAAGCATATGCTCCTTCGGTTCTTTTTATAAGCAACAACTATTTAAACTATACAAAATGAATTGTTGATTAAAATTAGTTTAAAGTAATAAATGTGTCACAGATGTAACTTTTTTTTCTAAATACTCCCTTATTTATGAAGATGATGAGTCTGAGAGACAATGAGTGAGAAAAAAATGAGAGAGAATGAATAAGAAAAAAAGATGAGAGACAAGTAATTAGTTGAGGATAAAAATAAAAAAAGTGCATTAATTAAATTTTTAGATGATGTCAAATTATTGTTTATATAAAGCACCAATCATATACGAGAGAATATTGTTTATTAATATGAGGGGAAGTAGTGCTTAATGGGAGTTGAAATTAAAGTCTGGTCCTGTGGGCTTCGTAAGAATTCCAATATGAGCCACCACACCCAAAACTTGGAAATTCTGCAGAACCAATCTGACCTAATTTTTGTGGTTTTAATTATGATACATAAACCAAATTATATTTTTGGTAATGATATATAAACCTCACTATCAATGGGCATTATACTACACTAACCAGCACCTTGTTTATGATCTTTCTACTCTACGCGTGGACTTGAGTTTATTTTATATTCTCTCTATGTAGGCGTGCTTTTGTGTGTCTCTCTTTTTATTAAAAGAAGGTAAGATATGACCAATGGGGGCTGGGTCTAGCGTAAGGGGCTAGTCCGTTATAGGTGATGAACTAAGATTCGAATTCCCGTTGGAAGAGGGGTTCACATTTAGTGCCTGACTTCAGTGCCTCAAATAGGATTATCTCTAATAGGAAGAAACCTATACTTAGAAGAAAAAAAAAAGGGGAGGTGTTAAGATATGTGGTCATTATCATCTGACTTGTCTTTTATTATAGAAATTAAAAAGTAGAAATCACTTTGTAGGACATGGTGATGTGCCATTGGTCCGCTAGTATATATTTACACTTTCGTGTGCCTGCCACGAGCTTGCTTCGTTTTCCCATTTATAAAATCAAAATGTACTTGTCCTCGCTTTACCTAATACCTAATTTTAAATAAACACACTTAAATAAATACAAATTTTATACATTTTAATAGACACCAAAATTAAAACGTAATTGTATCAACGTGGAGGAGGACAGCTATATATATGTCCCTTCTAATTATAAGAAATAAGTCAAAAGAAGAGGAAATATCTTTTAATTCCTTAATTAGTAAGCAATGTTTGGGTGGCAATGGTAGGACTGTTCACCTTTATTCTCTTAATTTAATTTTTTTACATAAATTAAATAAATCAATTTGTCTTTAAAATTATCATATATATATATATATATATATATTTGGAACATTAATAAAAGGGAAAATTGGGTAAAATTCCCTAATTGGAAAATTAATTGGTCATTGGTGCAATCAGTGGTCCTTTAGGAGAAATAAATATGTAGAGAAAATGATGAAATTGCACACCACGGAAGTTCAATTGTAATTAGTGGAAAGAAATTTGCATTTGCACTCTAACTTAATTTTCACACCACGAAAGGTCATTCGCAATTCATGGAAGGATATTTGCAATTCATGAAAGGTCAATTGCATTTCAACTTAATTTGCATACCATGGAAGCTCAGTTTGCAATTCGTAGAAGGTCATTTGCAATTCATGGAAGGACACTTGTATTTGCACTCTAACTTATTTTTCACACCATAGAAGATCATTTGTAATTTCTAGAAGGTCACTTGCACTTGCATTTGAGGGAAGGTCACTTGCATTTTAGCTTAATGTGCATAGCACGGAAGCTCAGTTGCAGTTCTTGGAAGCTCAATTGTAGTTCGCGGAAGGTCATTCACAATTCATGGAAGGTCAATTGCAATTCATGGTTCACCTTTTATTCTACTAATCTGCCATAGTTCACCTTTATTCCCTTCTTTGTCTCCTTCCATCACCAAATCAGTCATGGCTTGCCACTACACAAGATCTATTATTTCTCTTTTTGAAATTTGATTTTTGTTCTCAACCAAGTTAAGAAGGGGGAGGAGGGAGGGAGCGGCAACGAAGATTGAAGAAATGGGGCAAGTGAAGAAGGCAGGTGTAGTGGTGGCAGATGAAGTCGCTGGATCTGATGTGGTGTTGTAAGATGGATGTCGCTGTTATTGGTTGCTTGAGTTACCATTATTCGTTATTGGAGTTTGCTTGAGGGGTATATGGAGTTTGGGAAGGGTGAAGTTGAAGAGATGAGGAAGACGATGAGGGAGTGGATGGTAATGAGAGAACCGATGGGTGGAAAAGGTAAAAGGGTAGATCTTTATTTCATCATGGGTAGAATGGTCATTTCATATGGTCACTTATTTCTCTCAAAAGACCTTAAGACTTTACCTTTTTTCTAGGTCTGATTCCCCAATTAATTTCTCAAATGGGGATTTATCCCTATTTTTCGATTAATAGAACCGTATAGAAGGCTGTTTATGAAAAGGAATGAGCTAGCATAATAACTGATTGTTGAATACATACTAATTTATAATACTATAATTTTAAACCAATAAAAGCAAGCAATAAACTTCCACACACATATAGAAACAAAATAATGTCACGCCCTTATTTTAATTTCACTTTTACCAGAGTATTCACAGAAAATAATATGCGGTTTGGTAAGCAACACAAAAATAGCATAACTATTCTGATAATATGTGCATGATTACATAAATTCCCCATAGGGGTTTGTATATGATACTTACGATTAAGGTAGCCGCATTAGGCTATTTGGTGTCTAAACTCATCCCAGTGAAACGGAAACTTCTTCCCGTCTTCGTTCTACTACTGTAATCCCCTCGTACGGTTCTCTGCATTGTTTTTTGCATATCTTTTGTCATCTCCTGTCTAAATTGTTGGTAGGGGAGGGTGAGATTCGAGAGAATCTCAGTAGAAAATAGATACCATAATACATGTATGCTTGATGCTATGTGTATGACATGCTAGCTTTATCTAGTGTATACCCCATAATGACATTTCTGCATGCTCATTGTTTCATACAACAAGACTATAGCCACAGCAAAAACAGAAACAGAGCTTCATTTATTCAAATATGCTCTACATAATCAAGTAAAGCAATCACATACATCATTACACAAGCAAAGATAGCAAATACTTGCAAGTAAGGTAAGTCCCCTACCTTAACCCGTTTTTGCCTTGAAACGCGTGCCTCGATCTACGTGCAAACAGCTCGAGGCTCCATATTTGATCCTACAATGTCAAATGTACTATTTAGACACTTTCATAGTATTTATGGGGGTTATATGAGTCTATCTTGAAAAATTACTAACATACCCTCGGGGACCTGGCCTGGTCCAGCTGTACTTTTCCTGAAATTTTGACATGGGCTATTCTTACATATTTTCATCCAAGGAATCCATTTCCGTACTCGGAATTATCAAATTCAATGTCAAATTACAAAATTGCCCTTGGCAGCCCTACTTTTAGGGTTTTAGGGGCGTTTCGGTAATTATGCTTTCTCGGCCTTTTTTGAAAAAGTACCCAACTGTAACCCCACCTAATTTTCCCTCCTGAAATCAATGGAATCATCAAATCATTGAAAATCCAACTCTAAAACCCATTTACATTGCTGGCCGAAATATATGGGTTTTAAGGGGAAAATCGAGGTTTTTCGGTTTCGGCTGCGTAAACGCGTTCCTTTCTACTCCTAACCACTTTATTGACTATTCCATTAGGTTACAACTACCATTTAGTATCAATTTTGGCAGCATAACAGCCCCACAAACCCATTTTCCATTTTTAGAACCAAAGACAATCCGGCGAAATTTCACTGATTAAATTGTCCACAACAGCCAGAATAGTCAATATATAAAGAGTTTGGAAGTTACCTCAAGCTCCCACTGGCTCTCCCTTGATACGGCTGAACCCTAGGTGCTCAAGATTCAAATTTGAGCTTCCAAACCTTAAATCATATGAAAAGGAAGCTTAGGAATGGAGTTATACGCATTAGGAACCGATTTACCAAAGAAATCACTTACCTTTATAAGTTTTTCCTCCACCTTTTCTCTCTCTAAAATCTGAACGTTCTCTCTCTCTTCAGCTGCTGTTTCACGCCATAAATGAGCTCAAGAGGAAGAGGATGATGATATATTATTATATCATAATTTACTTTAATTTTCCAAATTTTCGGATTTTTACAAAATTTTGGCAGATTTCTGCCCAAACTTTGAAAAATCATAACTAATTCTAGAAAAATCAACTTAGAGTGATTCCAAAGCCTATAGAACCCTTATTGAGTCTAGTTTCAAGGAAAAATATAGAATTTTTCTGAATTGAATCACAAAGTTCCCAGAATTTCAATCTTTGCATACTGCTCTAGAAATTTCACAGTTTTTCTGTGCTGACTTCAAAAATACATATCTTTTTGTATATAGCTCTAATTGATTCATATGACCTATCAAATTAAAGCTTAGGATGTCTACTTTCATCTTATAAAAGTTCATAATTTTTACTCATCATTTGATCATTCAAATGAACATGACAAGCTTACTACCTCATAGGCAATTTCACCAAAAGCATAATTACTTTCTCCAAAATTCATCATTTTACTTTCTTAATACCCCAAAGATATTAGAATCATTAGGGGATAAATTTGGGACACCTGTTAAATCAGGGCTTAGCAGTCCACTTAATTTAGGCTTATTCCCAAGCCTCCAATCCCAAAATTTGGGATATTACATTTCTCCCCCCGTTCAATAAATTTTGTCCTCGAAATTTGAACGTCTACAACTTAGGGATTAATCCTATCTCATTCTATTATCACATGAAGGCTCATAAGCCATGTAACATCATAGTCATATTCCCATTACTAACCTCAGATAGTATTTAGCATTCATCATCAATTCTGTACATAGTATGTAGCATGCAATCAAACACAGGTTCCCACAGTGCTTGGTTCCATAGGCCTTACAGCCTCTTCGGAACTTCACCCGAATTCACACAATCACTTTTTTTTTGTAATAGCCCAATCCTCACCCCCTTAACGAGGCCTATTGGATGTCCCTTACCCCCTTAACGAGGTCTGTTGGGCTAGTGAGCCGACCATGGTTCACTTCGTTAGGTTCTTCCCATAGTAGAATATCACGCCTCATATGAGACATGAGACCATTGGACACCAAAACACTTGGTCACACTGGTTTTAATGCCTCTACTACAACCTGGTACGGTTTGAATGTTCTGTCAACCTCAAAACATTACTTTGAACACACTGGTCCAATGGCATCATACTAGGCATCAACCACAGTGCTAGACACACAAGTCTTACAGCTTAGGGACACCGCCCTATGCAACCTTGCATGTCGGATCTTACCACCTCGAGCCTCAGCTTGTCACAATTTTTAGTCACATCACATTTTGCCGACCTAAGGACTTACTAGTCCATCAGGTCTTATGGCTTAAGCACATACAATTCATCATCTTTGCTGAATACATATCGAGACTAACAACCTCAAACAAATCATTGGTGCCTAAAGATTAAGCATAAAGTTACCATGCTTCCGCTGCCCACTCTGAGGTCTATCTCTTCATATGAGCTTTAATAATATCATGATAATTTAACAGGAGTCCTAAGGAGCCTTCCATGACACTTGACAGCACCCACAATCTATATTCCTCTGTGCCCACTCTTTACCCATTTGAACTTGAATCATTCTGAGCCATATAAACTCTTATCTCAAGAAAACCCATTCAATGTGAGATTTACTATAATGCACTATCGTTGAAAGCCAACGTTCCCATAGCTCTACTCAATGATTCAACATCACGGTGGCTGCACTCGTGGGTTTGTCGTCATGGTGGCTGCACTCTAGGGTTCTGTACTCGGTGCTTCACACAAGTGCTCATACACCTGGTCAGCCCCCTTTCGGTCAAAACTTTCCTTAGGTAGCCCTCTCCAATCAGATTTTACCGTAGGTAGCCCTTTTCGATCAGAACCTTCAATCTTTATGGTCGCAGTACAACTCCACAATTATGCCATAAAGGCAACGTTTCCTGATTCAATACAAACATTCTTATCATTAACTCAAGATTATGGATGGAATGGTTCAATTCCTGAAGCTTCAGCTGACGAGATACGTATGCCCTTACTCAGCTCGCATCAATTCTCATATCGATCTATGCCTGCTTGCATATGGGGATTCAATTCCCTTCCCAATCCATGCCATTTGGCATTAGTGAAAACAACAATGGCCCACTAAGGATCTGGGATCATCAATGTTGGTACTCCAATAAATTTTTCGTTTTAGCTCTTTGAAGCTCCCCTCACAATCATCATCCCATGCATAATGCTGAGTTCTGAGAAATTTTGATATAAACATCTCATTCCTTTTTTTTATAATTGTCACACTTGTAGCCCTTCTTGGCCTTGTACCTGAGTCCCTTAGGACGTGGCTAGTAGCCTCGTCGGGTAAGGTGCCTTTTTATTCACACCACATGGCCCTCCATAGTAACCCACAATCATCCATAGAAAATTTGATAGATAAATATGTCATGCACCATATAGTGTAAAATGAAAATCACATCAATCTGTGTGTGTACACAAAGTTCAGGGCCAAACACCCAGTTAAAACAACAATCCGTGTGTATACACAAAATACAGGGCCAACTATCTCGTTGGAACCCTTCCATGTACCTCAGTTGAGTACCTGACTACAGCTAGGTAAGACTAATGTTCCTCAGCTTGGTTCCAGACCACAGCTAGGTAAATCGTGTATCATAGCTGGGTCCTTACTAGGCCGAATGGTACATATACACTTCCCATCGGACGGTACATATATACTTCCAGCACCACAGCTAGATAATATTCGTGTACCTCAGTTGAGTCCCAGACTACAACTAGGTAATGTGCCCTAGGCATGTGTTTATATCACAGAATACAGAACATACAACATATTAACTATCACATAGTGTATGAGAGATTATAGTTACTACATTAGCCTTTCTTGGATAACCTTCCTGATGATCATTGATCATTACATACCACTTGTTATCGATCTGAATCAGAATAACAATATGCAGTTCGGTGTACCTGTAGGTACCATGGTGGGTCATACTCAGTGTACCCATAGGCACTATGTTAGATGTACCCGAAGGCACTGTGTTTGATGTACCCATAGGCACTATTCATCAATTTCTGTAAGTCTACCCCCTGTCAGTAAGCCTAATTCAGGCCCAAGGGACATGATTTTGGATTCATCAATTTCGCCTTTTTATTATCACAGTCACACCAGCATCGCACCCTTCCGAAGTAAGCTAGGTAACTGAGTACCTGGACTCAATCAAATATCCTCACTAGTTTTTTTATTGTCGCATCCCTATTCTTTCTGACTGGACCCCAATTTGATGACTGGACGACCTAGTCATCAGGGTCAGGGATGGACTCACAAAGATATCGGCATTCCCCCTTTCTGATGACTTTCTTTCTGCTTTCGCAGGATTTGAACACTCACCCTAAGGGTTAAGATGAGCGACGTGGCAAACCTTGCTACCATTGAGCTAGTGTCACACCCCCAATCTTTGACTGGACCCTATTTACTGATACCAGATCACCTGGCTTGGAGGCACCTGCCTCGGGGTCGAGGGTGAACTCACAAGGATATCCCTACTCCCCTGATCCTCAATCCAGTTGTAAACCATGCATCACATATACTGCTCTAACTCTAGGATCGGTAATGAAACCCGGATCTGTCTCTGTCTTGTCTGTTTGTGGTATATCTGCCTGTCACTTAACTACCCACAACTGTGGCTGGTTACTGTTAAGCCAACTGGTGATTCTGTTTTAGGATGAGGCTCTACACTTTGGCATTACTTGGATCCGTTGTCTTGGTGTCTATGTCATCCTTATACCATCCTCTCACTGGTATGGTAACATGTACTACCTTCCAGGTATTCCACTTTTTCCTTTAAGCGTGTCTATACCTTTCAGGGGCTTGTGAACTAACCGAAGTAATTTACTTCGTTGTTCCTACCACTGTGTAATCAAGCATATCAGTATACTATCCTGTTGCCAGAACCACCACACTTACTCTGAGTAGACAATTTTGTGGCCAGAATCCTTGCTCTGATACCAAAATGTCACGCCCTTATTTTAATTTCACCTTTACCAGAGTATTCACAAAAAACAATATGCGGTTCGGTAGGCAACACAAAAATAGCATAACTATACTGATAATATGTGCATGATTACATAAATTCCCCATAGGGGTTTGTACATGTTACTTACGATTAAGGTAGCCGCATAAGGCTACTGGGGTGTCTAAACTCATCCCAATGAAACGGAAACTTCTTCCCGTCTTCGTTCCACTACTGTAATCCCCTCGTACAGTACTCTGCATTGTTGTTTGCATATCTTCTGTCGTCTCCTGTCTAAATTGTTGGTAAGGGAGGGTGAGATTCGAGAGAATCTCAGTAGGAAACAGATACCATAATGCATGATTGATTGATGCTATGTGTATGACATGTTATCTTTATCTAGATGTATGCCCCATAATGACATTTCTGCATGCTCAATGTTTCATACAACAAGACTATAGCCACAGCAAAAATAGAAACAGAGCTTCATTTATTCAAATATGCTCTACACAATCAAGTAAAGCAATCACATATATCATTACACAAGCAAAGATAGAAAATACATGCAAGTAAGGTAAGTGCCCTACCTTAACCCGTTTTCACCTCAAAACGCGTGCCTCAATCTACGTGCAAACAGCTCGAGGCTCCATATTTGATCCTACAATGTCAAATGTACTATTTACACACTTCCATAGTGTTTCTGGGGGTTATATGAGTCTATCTTGAAAAATTACTAAAATACCCCCGGGGACCCGGCCCGGCCCTACTGTACCTAGTCCAGCTGTACTTTTCTCGAAATTTTGACATGGGCTATTCTTACATATTTTCACCCAAGGAATCTATTTTTGGACTCAGAATTATCAAATTCAATTTCAAATTACAAAATTGCCCTTGGCAGCCCTACTTTTAGGGTTTTAGGGGCGTTTCTGTAATTATGCTTTCTCGGCCTTTTTTGAAAAAGTACCCAACTGTAACCCCACCTAATTTTCCCTCCTGAAATCAATGGAATCATCAAATCATTGAAAATCCAACTCTAAGACCCATTTACATTGCTGGCCGAAATATATGGGTTTTAAGGGGAAAATCGGAGTTTTTCGGTTTCGGCTACGTAAACGCGTTCCTTTCTACTCCTAACCACTTTATTGACTATTTCATTAGGTTAATATTACCATTTAGTATCAATTTTGGCAGCATAACAGCCCCACAAACCCATTTTCCATTTTTAGAACCAAAGACAATCCGGCGAAATTTCACTGATTAAATTGTCCACAACAGCCAGAATAGTCAATATATAAAGAGTTTGGAAGTTACCTCAAGCTCCCACTGGCTCTCCCTTGATACGGCTGAACCCTAGGTGCTCAAGATTCAAATTTGAGCTTCCAAACCTTAAATCATATGAAAAGGAAGCTTAGGAATGGAGTTATACGCATTAGGAACCGATTTACCAAAGAAATCACTTACCTTTATAAGTTTTTCCTCCACCTTTTATCTCTCTAAAATCTGAACGTTCTCTCTCTCTTCAGCTGCTGTTTCACGCCATAAATGAGCTCAAGAGGAAGAGGATGATGATATATTATTATATCATAATTTACTTTAATTTTCCAAATTTTCGGATTTTTACAAAATTTTGGCAGATTTCTGCCCAAACTTTGAAAAATCATAACTAATTCTAGAAAAATCAACTTAGAGTGATTCCAAAGCCTATAGAACCCTTATTGAGTCTAGTTTCAAGGAAAAATATAGAATTTTTCTGAATGGATTCAAAAACTTCCTAGAATTTCAATCTTTGCATACTGTTCCAGAAATTTCACAGTTTTTATGTGCTGACTTCAAAAATTCATATCTTTTTGTATATAGCTCTAATTGATTCATATGACCTATCAAATTAAAGCTTAGGATGTCTACCTTCATCTTGTAAAATCTCATAATTTTTTCTCATCATTTGATCATTCAAATGAACATGAGAAGCTTACTACCTCATAGGCAATTTCACCAAAAACATAATTACTTTCTCCAAAATTCATCATTTTACTTTCTTAATACCCCAAAGATATTAGAATCATTAGAGGATAAATTTTGGACACCTGTTAAACCAGGGTTTAGTAGTCCACTTAATTTAGGCTTAATCCCAAGACTCAAATCCCAAAATTCAGGATATTACAAATAACAAGTGAAAACACCACTTGAAAAAAATATATATCATAAGACATTTTTTAAGATATTTTTTTATATGGCAATCGAGCAGGGTCAGATTCAAGGGTTTTTTTTTCTTTTTTTTGCATTTAAGCATACTCAAATTGGAGATCTCATGGTTAAGCGGTGAAGCCCTATCCACTAGGATTAACACCTGTTTGTAAAGACATTTGTTGGTGTAAGAAGCATATTGCCATTGTCATCTTATATTTCTTTTTTTTTTCCCTTGATACCTGTCATCTGATATATATATATATATATATTTTACTTCTTTCAGATATTCTCCTATTGAAGATAATCATATTCAACTTTATAGTTTGTTAGATGATAAGGAATTAATTTCTTTCGCTAGGCGCATTTCCTGTTAGTTGTCATATATTTGTATTGGTATAAAAAGCAAAAGTAGGGTGAATGATTGTGCCAAAATGAGTCATATAATAATATTGTAACTTTCGTGTGGAAGCCACGAGCCTTCAATATTTAATCAGCAAAAGGTATTTCCACTAACATTTCCACCTATGGCCGGCTCCTATACCACAAATTGCCAAAAGGCATTCCTATCAACATCTCTCTCTCTCTTTTTTTATTTTTTTTTTTAAGGATTATGGATTTATCGGGGGTCATAGCCTAATGAGACTAAACTCCTCCCTTAAATATAGAGTTGCGAGTTCAATCTCGTATGAATATGATAATGAAGGTGCGAGTTATGATAAAAAGAAATTAAGGATCATGAATTTGAAATGAATTTCAATAATAAATAGTTTAGGAAGGTCTTCAAATGTCATTTTCCCTTTTAACTTTTGATTCTGAGCCATTACTTTTGGTTTGATTCCGTTCACATTACCATGTGCGTGCGTGTCATATAGTTCTGTTTGGATCTAACATATAGAATTTCTACATATAAATATATAATATACTTTAATGGATGTATTTAGTTGGAAATTTTAAAATTAAATTAAATGCAATTTTTCTAGAATAAAAAAATTGGTGTAAATTAAAAAATCCATGACAAATAAATCTATACAACTTATTTTGCATAACTTCAAAGATAAATCTATCCAGTTTATGCTTTTAAAATTACCGTATCTTTTCATAAATATTCTTTATTGAATACTTCCTATTCTCTTAATTAATTGGAAGCAATTTTTATAAGATTTTGTTTTTTTTAAAAAAAGAAGCTTTTAAGTTACTTTCAAGATTTTGAAAAAGAAAATTATATATAAATAGGAACATTAGAACTGTCTAGAAGGCGGTTTATAAAAAGCAATGGAGCTAGCATATTGATACATGACTGATTGCTGATTAAATTATATTAATAAAATATTAAACCAGCTAAAACATATAAAATAATTTTACACACATATATAGAAATAAAATGGCTATAATGGAAGAAACACTGAAAAATAATCAAAGACTTTTTTTAAAAAAAAAAATAAGAGCCGTGTTGCCACTGCCATCTGACATTTCTATATATTGGAATAAAAAGCTAAAGTGGGGTGAATGATTGTACCAAATTGAGACATATATATTATCGTAACTTTCGTGTGGATGCCACAAGCCCGCAATATTTAATCAGCAAAAAGCCATTTCTATATATCAAAATCTCCCATTTTAAATTTTATTGTCCAAATGTAATTAATGACTAAGGTCCACAGGTGCAACTCTACTTTAACTATATGCAACATATCTTCAACTTTATCATAGTTTATAATATGTTGCACATGGTAGAAAAACGAAGAGTTGCATTTAGCTAGATACTTAAACAAGTTTCATGTATATATTTTTTTTTAACCAAAAAAACTTCATGTATCTTTAGACAGTAAATTTTGAAATAGGGAATTTCTTTTAGAAAATTTCCCCTATTTTTTCACTCGCAATCAAGGATCATGATTTTGGAAAGGGATTTCAATAATTTAAGATCCTTGAATGTAATAAATAGTTTTGGAGGGTCTTCAAATGTCACTTTCC
Organism: Inga leiocalycina; assembly: GCA_963242795.1. Classification (NCBI taxonomy): domain Eukaryota; kingdom Viridiplantae; phylum Streptophyta; class Magnoliopsida; order Fabales; family Fabaceae; genus Inga; species Inga leiocalycina. The sequence goes on along the minus strand of OY725329.1, from coordinate 10,540,763 downwards.
CTTTTAACTTTTGACTAAAAGGCATTACCTTTTTGTTTGGCATATATAAACAAATAAAACAGTCAAAAGAAAATTATTCCGTTCACATGAACATGCGTGTCAGGTTTTGGACCGCCTTTTTCCTTGTAAAAATGTTGGATCAAGAATTTTCTTAGCATAATTATAATTTTTATTTTACTAAAATCTATTTTATTAAGATAGATTAATACAATATTTAAGTTAATGTAAATGAAGTCTTCGTTTTTTAATTTTATACATATTTAAAATTAATATTTTGCGCATGTTCGGATGTCACAGGTCTAATTGTTTACATAGTTTACCTATAATTAATAAATGTGTTTAATTGGAAAATTTTAAATTAAATTACATGCATGTTTTCTTGAATAAAAATTTTGCGTAATTTAAAATTTTAAGATAAATTTATACAACTTGTTCTGCACATAACTTCAATAACATGCGAACTTAGTTGCAGAATATCATCATTAACTAAATTAAAGTAAACATATGATTGATGGTTTATATATGTATATGTATGATGATTTATCGGTTTGGTTGGACAATTATCTGACATATTTGAGAATTTTGGTTATATGTAAGGGAGAATTGTGAAAAAAGATCTCATTGGCAACTTAATTACCAAATGGGCCCTAGGAAGATATCTGCACACGAAAGGAAGATATTTGCACATGGAGGAAAGATTTTGTGCACATAGGGGAAGATCGTTTGCACACTAGGGAAGATATTCTGCACTCCGAAAGATAATCTGCATGCGAAGGTCCTATTTGACAAATAAGTTATCAATGAGTGATTTTTTCACAATTTTCCCTATATGTAATGTAAATGCTTTTATTATAATGTTGGTGGACAAATATTGTTTAAGATATTTTTTTATGCATATTCACTAAATTATTATATTAATTCAATCAAAATCAGTTTGACAATATGGTTCAATCATAGTCCGACTATTGAATTTTGAGCCATCAGTATTTTAGTTGGATCAATGCCCAATTTGAATATTGATATGGACCCTTAAAAATAAATTATTTTATTCATGACTTGTAAATAATGTAAGTCATATTAAAAATTATATTAATATTTCACATTTTTGTATACAATGACATTTGGCTAAAGCTCTTTGGTGTGTGTGTGTGTATTTTCAATATCATGCACCAGAAGCTTCCACTTTCCTTCGATATCTTAAACGATAAGAAACACTGCAGATTATTCAAATGTGTGTGTGTGTGTGTGTGTTTTTTTTTTCACTAATCTAGTCTTGGATGCATATATAAAAACCATGTATTAAATAATTGTGAGATTGTAATAAAAAAGAGGGATCAATTATAAGAAATTATAAAAAAAAATAGAAACCAAGAGAGACAAGAAACAGATTATATAATCAAATATCGATCTGTCATGGTGGTTTACACTTGCTACGTACGTATGTCTAATTTAATTTATCTCATATTTTCTCTGGTAAAGTAATTATTTATCTCATATTTATTGATAAGTAATGATTCACATAAACTCAGGATGTGGATTCTGTGAGTGGAGCAATTACTTGTAGTTTTGTGTGCTGCATCAAAAGAAAAGTTCCATTGCCTAAGATTGAGAAAACATTAATTAGTGTATGTATACTAAGATATGAGTTTTAGCTAATAAAAAAGTTAAGAGAATGAGTGAGCCCATGCATAGAGTTCCAGGCCAATACAAGCTTAATATAGCATATATTGCCTGTAGATTGAGCATATATACCTATTCTTCAAGCCGTGAGCCCAAACGAAATATCATAACAAAGTTTTTGAGGGATTTTGCATTTATTACAATGACGAAATTGACTGATACCTCAGTGATTGAATATATTTTTAGGTGAATGTATTTTCAAACTAGCTATGTTGTAAATTGAATTAGTGTGATAAGCAATAAATTTCATTCTTAGTATAGATTTACACACTACTACAAAATCTTACATATATGACGCTTAATAAATAAAGGAGCGAATAAATATTATGTATGTCAAGGTAGAGCTCACGCAAAAATATATAATGCTAAAACTTAATGGTTAAATATATGTACCGTCATGTATTAAAAAGTGGAATTCACAAAAACATAAACATAATGATTGTAATTATTAACCATCATGTATTGTCTCACAAAAATAATAGTTCTTACGAAACAATCATTATATAACATTAACAAACAATATGTCTTTCAACTTTATATCAGCCACAACAAAAACATAATAATTATAACAAATAACCATAAAGTATTAATGATATAAATGACAATTTAAATGAGATAACTGTTTCTGTTAATAGCCATCATCTAAACATTCAAAACTTTTTCTCTTCCCCGCACTGATGATATGGTACTATGCAAGGTTATCAAACCCGGCCCAGTCACTGAACCGGTCAAGGTATTGGATCAAAAGTCAATAGGTCAGACCGGAGTTAACCCGAGACCACACCAGTGAGGAATAAAAAATTGAGAAATAATTTAATTTCTTATCACGCTATCCATAATTCCAAATACTATATATCATTTCAATACCTTGAATCACTAGCAAAATAATCAAATACTTGTCAAATATTCTTTACAATTTTCTTTACAAATTGACATCACAGTATCATATACCACCCAATGACACCTGAATTTGTAATCAGTAATCACAAAATATTTATTATAACAAAATATCAAAAACAGATATATATATATATATATATATATATGATAATAAAATATTCACACCTATATGATTAACATATTACCACCTACATAAACACCCTTTCAACGATAGTCGCCAAACCAATATAATAAAATATAACATACCTCACTATTGTTAACAAAAATTTGTGATAAATAGAATAAAATAAATAATAGTTCTAACAATAAAGCCATTAACTATAGGCTTTTCAAAAAATAACGTACCTCAATCATTAGGAACGAATCGTGATATAAAGTCTTAGGTACGAGATAACCTACAAAATCCTACCATTCCACTTCTATTTAAACATCTAAAACAAAATACACTTAACACTACTTGTCTAGTCAAATGTAACCCACCAACCTCGAAACCGTATTACTCCAGTTGTCTTTTTAATCGTCGAGAGTCATTTGCAATCAAACCACACCATCAAAAGTGTTTGTCAAACTTCTTCGCGGCAGCCACATGAATTAATACACTTAAAATTTGTCTCAATGATAGTTGCGTGAGTTGCTTTTGCTTGCCCTAACTCACATTTTCATTCGGGAGCCCTAGTTAGTTCATATTCCTTTGGTTCTCTATTCTCCTTATTTGTAGGTATGATTTCCCTTCTCCATTACGCATTTATCCATTCTAGTTTCTCCATTATTCACTTTGTGATGTTTATTTAGGTTTTGACATTAGTCGTGCTCATGTTGTTTTGGGAAACTCATTACTCTGATTGAAGGTTGCCCTCCTATTATAGGAAGTTGTCAACCCAGCTGATTAAGTTGCTTTTGTGAAGTCACGATGCATAAAATATTCAAAGTGACATTACATTGCTTTTGTAAAGTCATGTTTTTTTTTAAAAAAAAAAACCCATTGCATGGATCAAAGGTTCCTCTTCTATTATAAGAAGTTGTCAATCCGGCCGATTGGGCCGCTTTTGTGAAGTCATGATGCATAAAGTATTCAAGGCGATTGAAGAAGCCTATGCTTTGTGCCTTGGTAACCTCTTCAAAAAAAATAACCAAGGATTGCAATAAAGGGTGCAATCCCAGATTATCTCTTTAGGAGCCGTTTATTAATTACCTAGTAACTAAATATGATGATTGGCATGAAACAAGTAAAAGATTTTAAGATCTTTATCTATCAACTAGGTTGCAATTAGACTAAAATGCTTTAAAACAAATAGTTTTGGATTTCTGGGATAAAATGGATGAAAAAGAAATTAGTTCAGAAATAATGAGGAAAACCTCCTAAAACAATGAATTTTATCTATCCTTGCTCAAAAAGATAATGTGAGGGTGCTAGTTTAACAAAAATGCCCAAAAGACCCTTTGAACTAGCTTGAATTAGGTGAATTAAATCTTCTACACAGGGTAAAACTTAATCCCTCTAACCGAAACCCAATTTAAACATTAGTAATTTGAATCAATGAAATGCAACAACACAATTAGCCAAGAACTCTTGCACTACAATCATAATTATATATTTATTCATAATAACTTCAAGCAAAAGCTATAACAAGTCAATTACATGAAATTGCTACTAATGAAACACAAGTGTCAAATACATAATAGTAAAATCTAAATAAACATCCAATCTCAAGTAATACATGGAACCCCAGTGCAAAACATTCAGTTCAATATGCTAATTAAACTCTAAACCTATAATTTAAATAATACAAAAGATTAAATATAGAAATTAGATAGCAAAGCACTTCCCTATGAAGCTCCAAGCTCAGCTTAAGAACCAATTCATTGCTCTATAAGATGAGAAACTTGCGTGCTGCTCATCATGGAAATAACTTCAAGAAGCAAAGCCTCCCTCTGATTCAAACACCTAGCCATGGAAATTGATGAATGGATGAAAGATTTAATGATGAAAATGGAAGAATGTGGTTGCCAATGGAAGATAAATGGAGGGTAGCCATGGACTGAGTGAAGGCAGAGAATCTCACCATTGGAGATGGGAGAGAAGGTCGCCAACAAAGGTCCAACGAGAAGGGGGTGCGAAGATCCCTCCGTGTCAAATCTGCTACTGGAACGGAGTCTTAAGGCTATTGTCAAGTCTCGATAAATTTCAAAGTGATAGTGTGGAGGTCACTGCCGACGATGGAGATGAGGGTGAAGGTCGCCGGTGATGGAAAAGGTAACGCAATGGTGAAGATGGAGGTGAAAGGTGATGGCAGAGGTCCCAATCTTGATCTGGTTTCGCAATGTTGCTTCTGTCTCAATCCGAAAGTGTCAAACCCACACAATTCAAAATCTGAGTTCACCTTAGCTCAAAACACTCACTTTTGCACAGGGACTGAGCAATTTTTGAAATTTTGTAGTGCTAAGATTTAATTTCTGCTATTTGAGCCCAAAACTTCCATTTTCATATTTGATCCAATTTCTTCAAGCACCTACAATTAAAAACAATTAAACCAACATCAAATTTTCTCAAAAATTAATGATTAAGAGTAATTACAATTATTATTACCTTTTTAGTTCTAATTCAATGAATTTACTCTTAATCCCATTTAATCATAATAATGGCATTTTAGACTCAATGACTATGACAAAATTCCCAAATAAAGTATAAAATTATATAACAAAATAGGGATTTGTCAGTGACATTAAATTACTTTTGTGAAGTCACATTTTTTTTTTTTAGAAAACCCATTTCTCTATTCCTCTGCTCTTATACAAAGTTGTCAACCTAGACAATTGGGCACCTTTTGTGAAGTCATGACAATATAAAGCATTCAAGGTGATATTAAATTGCTTTTGTGAAATCATATTTTTTTGGAAAACCCATTGCATTGATCGAAGGTTCATCTTCTGTTTTTGCGTTGAGCATGTGGCACCAAGTTAAATCTTTGAAATTCATCAATGTAAGATTAGTCCTAGACTCTTTAATATGAGAATTTATAAGCTACTTGGACTTGACTCTATCTAATAGAGTAGTACTCATCACATAAATTAGCCATGCAGTTTGGGATAGATTAAGATTTTTTAGACTCTGTGACTAGAATCAATAACACTTCTGACCTATATATATAATAATGTAACAATTGATCTATACCTTGCGTCTTTTCACAACAATTAAGTCAGGCAAACAAGAAGAGAGTAAAAAAGAATGAATATCCCTACCGTAAAGGTTTTAAGGGTTATGCAAACCTTGAGTAAGACTTGATAAAGCAAGAGGGATCATATTGACATTTGCTTTCTAGTAGGAATATTCGTTCTTTTTCATCATCTTCTTGTTTTCCTAGCTTAATTCCTGTGAAGAGACACAAGCTATAGGTTAACAGCTACATTAATACAGATATAGGTAAGGAGTAGGACCATTAATTATTCCCACAAAGCCTAGAATGTCCTGCTCCATCTCAAATTGCATGGCAACTCATGGGAGGTACTGTTCTATTATAAGTTCAAAAACTCTCATACGAAGAGTCTAGCATCGATACATGATAGTTTTATATAACAACCATAATGTATTATAAAACTTCATGGTTCTTACTTAATTAACAACCATTATGTATGTTATTAAATAAATAACGGTTGTTTATATGAGAGTGTTATGTATTATATTAGTATTACTAAATATATAATGGTTATTTTCATGAGCCTATCTTTATTATCACAATATTACGTACATCTTGGCCTCACCGAGCATCAATACATAATAGGTATTCTATTAGAGCCATTATAATAGATACTGAATACAACACAGTTTGGAACCGTTATGTATCAGTGCCGAGCATATATAACACCTTCATATATGATAGTTTAGAACCGTGATGTATGATAAAAAATAACGGTGATAAAAAGGTTTTTTTGTAGTAGTCAATTCAAATATCGTATTCAAGAGTTTATGAATAAATGTATTGTTTTTACATTGGATGAGTTGTAAATTAAAATAGTGTGATAATTTTTAGTTATCTCGCAAAATTTTGAAGTCCTCATTCAGAATTTTACCAACAAGATACATTCACTTATAAATTACAAATAAAATTAATTAAGTCTAAGTTTTTGGAGGATTTGTAAATCTTAAAAGTTTACTTATAATTTGTGTGTGAATATTTGTGAATAATAATATTTAAAAATCATTTAATATTAAGGTATTCACATTTTAATAATTAAATATTATTACAACAAATATAATATTTTTCAATTACTTATTAGTGTTGTTGATAGTGATGGTGATTCAGTAATCACCTAACAACCGGTCGAGGTTGGTTAAAATGATATTTTTGCATTTTATAAGGATAAGAAATAATATATATATATATATATATATATGTATATGTATATTAGTCTCGATTGACATTTATTTGTAATTTTTTAGACTTATTTGCTATTAATTTTTATAGGCAGCTTTATTTATAATTTTCGAGACATTTTCCTTTAATTTTCTCAATCAATTAATGAAGGGTAACATTGCATCCTTTTTAATAATTTAGGAACAATATAATATTACACCACTTGATAGTTTATAACGCTCATCAATGGGGCTAAGAAGATAGTTTGAGGACATAAATACATTTTAACGCTTTTTTTAATTAGACTCTGCTCCCTTAAAATGGTAACTCTTAATACCAATAATGGTCTTTGGATTACATAGAAAAAGAACTTGATACTTAATACTCTTTCGGTTCTTAATATAAGACATATTTACTTAATTTGATTAAATTAAAGAAGTTGTTAAGTTAGTTTATACTCTTTAATTCCCTCATTCCCTCTCCTCTTTGATTATGGTTGAGGGAGTATCATTAGGGGTAAATAAATTAAGAAATTATTGACAAACATGAAAACTATGTATTATATTTAATTTAGGATCAAGATCAATTTTTCATATATGTCTTATATTAAGAAAGGGAGGGAGTAGTATACATGTAAAGTTGTTGGTTTAGACTTTTGTATGTATATGGGAAAAATAATTCCAACTAAACTTTCAACATTTCACATTGTTTACCAACTTAACTCTAGATAAACTAAAATGTCATTAAAAATATTAATGTTTACTTTATTCAAATCAATACCTAACACCATCCATCAATTGCAACTCAATATTACTCTTTGATTAGCAAAAAAAAAAAAATCAATATTACTCTTTGTTTATTCGTCGTCAGAAGAGTGTGCTTGTACTCACCCCACATTAATTATTTTAAGAGAGAGACCAATAACAAACTCTGGCATCGGGCATTGGAGTTTTTTTTTTTTTTTTTGGAGATAATAAGGGATAAAAACTAGATATTTTTAATTAGACTGGATTATTATTAAATATTGAACCCCATCTATGTGTTTAAAAAATGAGAATCCATAAATTGATCCACAGTAGTATTTTAAAAAAAATTGCAGTCAAATTCAAGTTTATCTAGTCAAGAACAAAACCAAAATGAAGTATATTGCTTTGCATGGAATTACGTTATGGATATAACGATGATATTGTTATGTATAAAATTAGGTTTAAAAACCACACAACTATCCATCACTTGGAGTTTAACAATTCTTGAATTTAAATGCATGAATAAAATCATGTAGGTTGTTATTAAAGATATAAATCTAATTTTTTTTTTCCTAAAATATTTCTTTAAATAGTCTTACTAGGCCCTCGGTGTTGAACCATATTCAGTTATTTGCACTGATTTTACAAGGTTCAAGTGATTGTTAAAAAACAAAAAAAACAAAACAAAACAAACGCGCTCGCGCCCCCGTTCGTGTGAGAAAAAGTCTTAGTTCATAGGAACTAAGAATCAATATTAGACTGATATCAGAAAAAAGAATCAATATTAGACATTTTCGTAATTTAAAATTTTATGATAAATTTATTCGACTTGTTTTGCAAAAACGTCAATAACATGCATACTTAGTTGCTGAATATCATCATTAACCAAGTTAAAAGTAAACATCTTCAGATTAAACAGTATTCATATCCAACAAATAGAATCGTGTATTTAGAATCGGACCGACCAATATGATATGTTGAACCAGGAAACGGTCATATGTCTTGCTCAAAACGCCCATGGAACCGGCTAGAAAGAGAGCCGGTAAGAAATCGGTCAAAATCATTAGAAAAACTATCTTAATTTTAAAATTTTTTTATAACATCCTAACAACCCAAATCTATTATTTCTTTTGTTTTTTGTCTTTTAATTGGCTTTTCTTTGTGTGTGTGTTGATTTATTGATGATGGTTCTGGTTAATCATGGAAGCTTATATTGGTTTGGTTGGACAAGTAATATGACATATATGAGAATTTTGGTTATTTGTAATGCAAATGCTTTTATTATAATGTTGGCGGACAAATATTGTTAAGATATTTTTATTTTTATGCATATTCATTAAATTATATTAATTCAATTAAAATCAGTTTGACTATGGTTCAATCATAGTCCGACTATTGAATTTTGAGGCATCAGTATTTTTGTTGGTTCAATGCCGAATTTAAATATGAAATATTGATAGACTCTTTAGAATGAATTATTTTATTCATGAATTGTAAATAATGTAAGTTATTATACATTTTAAAAATTATATTGATCCTTCACATTTGTGTATAAATGCCATTTGGCTAAAGCTATTTGGGGTGTGTGTGTGTGTGTGTGTGTATTTTGAATATCATGCACCAGAAGCTTCCTTAGGAGCTTCCACTTTCCTTCGATATCTTAAACGATAAGAAACACTACAGAATACATATACATACATATATATATATATATATATATAACCATACCTCCCGTCATTAATATAAGAGCTAGCTAGTTGATTAATTTGAAGAGAGTAAAAAAGCTAAATAAATTATTTAATCATATCAATTGTTGTATGATCTCTCTAAATTATAAATCAGGAAAATTAGTTTGAAAAAAAATGATTAATACAAGAAAAATAAAATGAAAAAATATTTCATACTATTTACCAAAAGTGGAAAAAGTGATTATCTTCACCCCACACTTTCATCAAATCTTGTCCTCAAGATTTCAAAATATCAACAACTAAAGAAAATCATGGAAGCAAGATTCTCAAATAAAACACTATAAAATTGGATTTAATTCAAATTTTCAAGAATAAATTTTTTCTTTAAACTCTTTCCACCTTCTAAAAATGCAAGCAGAAATGCAAATAACTTGGTAAAGATAAAAAACAATGGAATATTCATCACTAGTGAAGTATTTGCACTCTTCTCTCAAGATAATAAAAGGGCTTGCGTTTCACTCTCTTCCACTTATTGTAGCCTAACTATCTACCATAAGCTTGTTTATTATCTCCATCTCCACTACATTATCCCATTGCTCACACAAATCAAAAGGGCTTTTCTAAAAGTTGTAATGAATAGGGTAGGATAATGAAACGAAAGTAGTCAAATGGTATGGAGGCATATTTTAATTAATGCTAAGTAACTTAATAAAATTCATGAAGAATGAAGGAATATCCACTTGAAGAAAACAAACTAGCTCACACTATAAACAACCCTTATTCATTTGACCCCAACAATCTATTTCTTTCTTTCTTCCATTTTTTTGTCATTCTATTTTTTTTTTTTTAATTTTTTTTCATGTACACATTTCTTTCTATCATTCTTTTCCTTCTATTTCACTTTTTTTTTTCAAGTATCCACACCAACTCACATAACATTAACTTTCTAATCCCTTCACTCTTGTTCTAAAATTGTTTTACTTAGCATTTACTAAAGTAACAAATGAATGGAAATGAAAAGATATCAAAATTGCATTTCTAAAACAAAGGGCTATTTATTCTATGCAATTTTCTTTTAAAAACAAATTAAGGCTCAAATGGGGTAAAGCAAAGAATTTTCATGTGACAAGGATGGATATTTGGCCAAACTAGCAATGAAATAAATGCCTAAATCATCTTTGTACATGTAAAAAGATTTTAAGCTTCAAAAGAGATCCAAGACAAGTTCTAGAGATAAAATCACAATAAGTATACTCCCTATGGAAAGGAATGAATATTTAGGCTTAAGTTTCTCACGGGCATTTGACATCCTAAAGTCAATTATCCAAGCCAAATTCTTTGCCTATCTACTAACATTCCAAGAAGATAGAATCGAATTCTAATTAAACTCAATCCCTTTCAAATTCAAATCATCCCAACTTTGCCAATGTTCACAAGTAAAATCCAAACTTCCATGAATAGAAAAATTTTTGTTCAAAATTTGTCAAAATATTTCTAGTTATGTTCAAAACCAAAGAAATTTTTCAATATTTCCTAAAAAACTTGAGGACAAATCACACAAAATCAATGGTACCCTCACCCCACACTTAAATGTCACATTGTCCTCAATGTGAACAATTAACACTAAGTAATAGAAGTGACACTAGTGGAAAAATCACTTTTAAAACCGGTTAAAAATGACATTTTAGACCGGTTCTAGATAAAATCTTGATATAGCAGTCTTAAAAGTCTGCTACTTTTTAGACCGGTTAAGGAACCGGCGTTAAAAAAAAGTTTTAAGACCAGTTATTTGTAAAACCGGTCTTAAAATAATTATTTTTAGATCGGTTATCGAAGAAACCGGTCTAAAAAGTTCAACTTTTAAGACCGGTTTTCAGAACAACCGGTCTTAAAAGTTGAACTTTTTATACCGGTTTTCCAAACAACCGGTCTAAAAAGATTAAATATTTAGACCGGTTGTCTAAAAAACTAGTCTTAAAGTAATACTTTTAAGACCAGTTTTTTAGAAAATTGGTCTTAAATGTACTTTTTAGACCGGTTGTGGAAATAACTAGTCTAAAAAGGTGATTTTTTAAAAAAAAAATTTCCATATAAAATATTTATCCAGCCAGCCATTTCCCCTGTTAAAACATTTCACTCAGCAAGCTGCCATTTTAACGACATCCAAGTAAATTCTTCTCTTACACATTATAACAAACATCTTATATAGATCAACATTTTCCTTCAGTTTCCAACCGAGCAAATCACAAGGAATTCACCAAGTTCGACTTCTACAATGAGGATTTAGGTTTGTAAGAAAGAGTCTTTAGACAATAAGGTGAAAGGAGCAACTTTTACTTCACATTTCCTGAAGATATGGTTGTAAAAGGGGCCTAGAAGATGTGTTCATATCATAGGTTGGGTTTCTTATTTGGCTCTAAAAGTTTGGTTACTTTTGGTAATGAATCGAATGGAGAGCATCATTGTTAACTACATGCAAAACCACATTGAAAAAATTAATATAAGAATAATAAACTTCCCTAACAAATACATCACAAGACTAAAACTATCCCAATAGAAACCACAATGATCAAGTTACTTGCAGCTCAGACTAAAAATACAATTCCACCTAGAGCTAAATATTGACAAGCCAACTAAGTATATACAATATGATACCTTAACCATAGAAGAGGACAGATAAGAAGGCTCACAACAGATAGCTTCACTATCTACAGCCTAACTGGAACACTTTATGGATGCTCTATAGGCCAACCAAAAGCTTGTATCATCACATACAATTGCCAGGATTTCACCTATAAAAATTGCTCAAGTGGATCATCTTGAGTGGCTTCAGAATCTATATCTATCGGATTATTATTATCTTGACTGGCTTCAGAATCTTCATCCTCCTCAACATCGTCATTACCTTCAGGTAATGCATCAGATGTCAATACACTTTTTGATTTAATCATCATTGCCAGTGTTTCTGCAGCTCGAGTATCTGAATCACACTGAGTACCACCTTTTCCTCTCTCTTGATCACAATCATTCATAGAACCTTCATTTTCCTTCATATCCTTCATTTTCCTGTGACGACATTAAAAAAAAGTAGTTTTATATATACCAATAACAATATACATAATTCAAATATAGTTCATGATAATTATTTTAGCTAACTAATCTTTAAAGTAGTTTTATAAAGGGATATCCTCCCATATCCCTTCATGATGATCTTTTCTTGTGCCGTGTTCATTATCTACTTCATCTTCTTCGTTCAATTCTGGTAGACCCCTAGAAAAAGGAGTCTCAAGAAGATCATTCATTGAACGACTTTCCTAATTAATGTCAATGACCTTTTTTCCATAGAGAGCTACAGACCACATTTTATTTGCCTGATCGATAATATAGAACACTTGTTTCACTTGATATGCCATAATAAAAGGTTTATCTCCAAAACTTCTACTAATCAAATCAACCAATGTAAATCCTAACTGATTAATCATCACACCATTATTGACATTAACCCACTTGCATTTGAAAATGGGAAATTTAATTTTAACATAATCAACCACCCAAATCTCTTCAATAATAATAAGGTATTGCTGCCAATCTAGGGTTATTATCTTTCAAACTAGAGAAGTGCATAGATTCAGCCAATAACATAACCCTACTGTCCTAGACGGTGCTCCTATTATCAAGGGACTTCATGTAAAATGAATAAACATTTATCACAAATGAAATCCAAGTTATGACATCAACCTCAGGACCACGTGCTAACCATTTAATTGTATTAGAAACACATTCTTCGACATCAACCTTTTGTTTGAACTAATGTGCAAAAGTTTTGTTATGCTCCCTAATTAACCTTTGTTCGGTCATTCGACTATTTTCTTTTCGGACAATTTTTTTAAGGGCATTAATGTAATGTTTAACTTCATCAACATTATTCAAGATGTACAAGTGGACTTGTTGCAATTCATCAGGATCAACACTCTTTACTGTAGCCCCGCGTCTACCCCCTTCTTCATCATGACGTTCAGGAAGCCCAATATGTCTTACATATGACAAGTAATCTTGACAAAACTCTATGGCTTCTTCAGAATCATATTTCTGAACAATAAATGCTTCAGGCCTATTTGCATTCTTCACATACCTTTTTAGGATTTTCATAGTTCTTTCAATTTGGTTCATCCATCGTAAATAGATAGGGCCACACAACTTTATCTCCCTCACTAGATGAACAATTAGATATACCATGATGTCAAAAAAAGAAGAAAGAAAAAGCTTCTCAAGCTGGCACAAGATCATATATTCTTCATTTTCCAATTCATCCAATCTTTATGTCTCAATGACTTTACTACAAATAGCATTGAAGAAGAAACAAAGTCTAGTGAAGATCATATTTGGCAATGCCTCGAATAGCTACTGGGAGTAGTTGTTGCATTAAGACATGACAATCATGAGACTTTAGCCCTACTAACTTCAAGTCTTTCATCGACACAAGCTTCCTAAAATTTGAAGAATAGCCTGAAGGAACTTTGATACCATGTAAACACTCACAAAAGCTTCTTTTCTCATCCTTAGACAAAGTATAAGCAGTTGGAGGACAAAAAGTTCTCTTACCATATGGCTTTGGATGTAAGTTTTCTCGTATCCCCATTTCTTGCAAATCTAATCTTGCCTTCACGCCATCCTTAGAACTACCTTGTATATTAAGCAATGTCCCAACAATACTATCACATACATTTTTCTCCACATGCATGAAATCAATACAGTGTCTCACATCAAGATTGGGCCAATATGGAATATTGAAGAAGACAGACCTCTTTTTGCATTTATTTTTTTCATTACTATTCTTTTTAGTTTTACTAAAGATAACATTGATATTTTTCACCTTTTCATAAACTTGCTCCCCCGTCAATGCCTTAGAGCATCTTCAAACTCTTGTCCACCAAAAAAATCTTTCTTTAATCTACGATATGGGTGGGCCCATCTAAGAAATCTCCTATGACCAAGATAAACTGTCTTTCTTCCATTTTGAAGTTGATGGTAGCATGTTCCTTCTTCACAAATCAGACATGTTTTATGGCCTTTAACACTATATCCTAACAAGTTTCCATATGCAGGGAAGTCATTTATAGTACAAAAGATCATGGCTCGCATTTTATAAACCTCATTCTTATTCGCGTCAAAAACATCAACACCTTCATCCCACAACTCTTTCAAGTCTTTGATCAAGGGTTCTAGGTATACATCTTTGTCATTTTTGGGCTGTTTTGGTCTCGAATTCAACATAGACAACATGATGTACTTTTGTTTCATGCAAAATCGAGGAGATAAGTTGTAAATTACCAACAAAATAGGCCATGAACTATGTATACTGCTCAGGCTACCAAAAGGATTCATGACATCTATGCTAAACCCAAGCCTAAGGTTCCTAGGTTCTTCACCGAAGGTAGGAAATAATTTATCGATTTTCTTCCATTGAGAAGAATCAGCCGGATGTCAAAGCTTTCCATCGGATATCCTTTCATCCACACGCCATCTCAAATTTTTTGCATCGTTTTCATTAGAAAACAAGTGCTTGAACCTTGGAATGATTGGAACATACCACAACAATTTTATAGGGGTATTATTTGATTTGTACCTCGAGGTTTCACATATCGAACACTGTTGTTCCTCTTCATACTCTTTTCTATACAATATACAATCATTAGGGCATGCATGAATCTTTTTATACTTCATCCCTAGTAGACACAATATTTTCTTAGCATAATAGTTTCGAGAAGGCAACTCATTATCATCTGGAACCATGTCCTTAAAAGCCTCAAGAGTTTATGAAAATCTCTTGTCGCTCCATCTATGTCGTGCTTTCAAGCTTACCAATTTCAATACTACTTTAAATAATTGGTATTTTTTACACCCCGGGTACAGCGGTGTCTTAGCATCACTGCACATATTACTATATACATGTGATTGCTCAAAAGCCTATTCTCCTATATCAAGAATAATATTCTCTATCCGATCATCTGTATCCGTGTCATTATCATCAAAGGCCACTCCCCCTATTGAGATAAACTTGGCATTTCTAATTCTTCACCACGCCATATTCATACTGTATAACTCTTACAAAATCCTTCACAAATTAAATATGTATATATATATATATATATCTATAGCACTTAGTCGCTTCTTATTCAAACATACTACACAAGGGCAATAAAACTTCCAACTACCATTATCAACATTTCTTCTAGCGAAGTCTAAAACACCCCTCACCCCATTATCATATTCAACACTCATTCATTTAGCTTTTATCCAACTATGATCCATATA
The DNA here is from genome assembly GCA_963242795.1 of Inga leiocalycina. Taxonomy (NCBI): domain Eukaryota; kingdom Viridiplantae; phylum Streptophyta; class Magnoliopsida; order Fabales; family Fabaceae; genus Inga; species Inga leiocalycina. The sequence goes on along the minus strand of OY725329.1, from coordinate 10,525,082 downwards.
TATCTCAACACTTGTAGCACCCTATATCCAACAGCAAAAGGATAGACAAAAAAATAACAACCATAGAGTTTTAGAGATTTCAACGAATTTTAACATGCACCATTTGAAACTAGTATTGTTTCAACAAACCAATAACACTGACAATCAAACAATCACACTAAATTAAAACAAAACTTAGAATGGTATTACTCCAAGCCAAATATCACAGGTTAGAGCATCTTATTTACTTTTGGTCCAAAACAAGAAAAACGTATATAGTAATAAAGTCATCACACATTTTTCCCTTTCACCTTAATTACTTTTTTCTGCAATTATTTCGTGTCTAACTATATTGTCAGAGCTAATATTGTTGAGAATAAGCAAATACAAGCTAAAAGTTGAGGGCTTTAATTTTAATAAAACACTAACCCGATTAAAGACCAAGAAGTGAGCTTCTATCCAAAGTCACAATGGCGTCGACTAAGGTTAAAATGAAGTCCTCAAATTCACGGTACTGATAAAGGGAAGTCACAGCAGAGGAGAATGGTCAATACGAAGAATAAAGGTGGTGGCGGAGGAGAGTGACGATGATCAAATAACAACGACAAGTAATACAGCAATGATAGCGGTAATGATGGAGGAGAGTTGAACAAATGAGAAACGAGGAGTGATGGAGGAGTTCAGAACAAGCAGGGACAGAGCTCAAAAAGAAATGGTGACAAGAGAAGAAAGGGTTCAGAGCGTGGGATCTGGGCGTAGGAGTAAAAATACGGGCAAAATGCTCACCTTTTAGACCGATTTTCCATAAAAATCGGTTTTAAATGGGAGAAAAAAAATAATCTTTAAATTTTTCATCTTTAAGACCAGTTTTTAAAGTTTTTATCTTTAAAACCCGTTATTATTAATAACCGGTTTTAAAAGTGTCAAATTTTAATTTTTTAAAATATTTTGATATTTTTAGACCGGTTTTATTTATAACCGGTCTAAATAATTTTTTTAAGACCGGTTGTTTGGAGAATCGATCTTAGAAGTTCTATATAATTACAAACCTGCCACCAGTCAAATTTTTAAGACTTTATCCATTATAACCGATCTAAATGTGGTGGTCTAAAAAGGGAATTTTGTATTAGTGTGAAGATATAACCACATCCGAGTATAGAGATAGCAAAAATTTCTAAGATCTCAAATTTTCACCAATTGTGCAAAACCAACAAGTGCTATCAATCAAACCAATAGTCATTAACAAACACCTAGCACATGCAAATGCAGACTATAACAAGCACTCATATCTAGAACATGTTATCAACTATCAAATAAAACAAAACAAGTAGAAGTAGAAGAAAACTCCCCTCTTAATCCTTGTCTTGTGCTCTTGAATGCTCTTGATTATGGCTACCAAAGTGAAATATATCATTAGGTGCTAGCAAAAGTCATACAAAATCAACAAACATAAAAACAATTCAACTAAAGAGAATTTAAGGGAAATTGAGTTACGAAAACCTTGGGTTGCCTACCAAGAAGTGCTTGGTTTATAGTCCTCAGTCAGACTATGTCAGAAATTCAGGGTGGATGAAACAAGCAGTACCAATGTATCACAAGAAATGATGCAGAAGTATTCAAAACTTGCTCACTATGCTTATAAGCATTCACCACACCACTTTTCTCAACAAAAATAGTCCTACGAGGTTCTTTAATAGCAAATGAATCCAATTCAGTTTGATAGAGGTTATCTATCACAACAACCCTTGCATGGTAGTTTGATTCATTTTGAATGTCCATTGCTTTATCCCTCTTAAACTTGATTTGCTCTTCACCAACTCATAGAACTATCTCTCCTTCTTCAACATCCATTAATGCTCTTGCAATAGCTAGAAATTGTCTCCCAATAATTAGTAGAATCCCTTTATCCCTCTCAATGTCAAGAACAATTAAGTCAGCAGGATAGATGAAAGAGCCAACCTTCACTAATACATCCTTAATGATACCATATGGATAAGAGAAACTTTGATCAACTAGTTTAAGTGTGAGTTGTAGGATTAGCCACCCCTAATTGAAGCTTCTTGAAAAGAGATAAAGGCATAAGATTCCCAGTAGATCCCAAATCACATAATGCATATCCTTCAAATTTGTCACTAATAACACATGGAATAGTGAAAAAACTAGGATCTTTACACTTTAAAGGCACATTAAGCTTAATGACACTAATGATTTCCTTGGTCAGCGCTACAGTTGCAAACTCAGTAAAGTGCTTCTGCTTACTCAACATCTCTTTTAGGGACTTAGCATACTTGGGCATTTGCTCCAAAGCCTCTATTAAAGGGATATTAATGTGCAATTGATTGAAGATATCCAAGAATTTCTTGTATTGCTTATCAAAAGCCTTCTATTAGAATCTTTGGGGGAATGGTAAAGGTGATGTCCAATAGGTTTCTCTAGAAGAGTTGCCTTTTTCTTCACTTACATCTTTTTAGCATCACTGTCCTTATATACTCCCTTAGCCTTCTGTGGAGACTCTTCCTCATTCTCTATAATAACTTCAAGAGTGTTATTGTAACCCCCATCAGGATCAAAGCCGAGATTAGTTCATTTAAACATAATTAAGTTTGAATTAGAGACCATGTATAATTTGGGGACTTAGACAAAATAAAATTTCCCAAAATCAGGGTTTTAAAAAAATTTTACAACACTTATTCCACCATGGTCTCATACTCGTATTTCAAACGTAAATGGCCTGTACGCATTGATTCCATTCATACATATCATAGTATAATGCAAATTCCCGACACACTCGGGTTCTATTCAATAAATAAGGGTTCTATAAAGGCACAAAGCCCATAAACATTTTCCCTTTTACTTGGGGATTACACAAACCTATACTATGAATCCCAATATATACAATTGTTTCCCAAAAACATCCAAATAATTTTACATGATATCAATATCCAAAATAATTTCCTACACTGGAGCTCTAACCGCTCTTTGTCGCTCGCTTTTCCTTAGATCCTTCGGCCTTGTCTAAAAATTTGTTTTTGGGAGAGTGAGATTCTAAGGAATCCTTATAGTAACAAATCACTCATAATATGCACAACATCAAAGCATAAAAGTAAATAATCTATGCAACACACAGCAATCTCAACAACAGTTGCAACGGCCGGGGTAGGTATTATGGGCATCACCCCCTACGTTGGCTCATGCTGACTGCTTGCTGTATTGTACATCCACATGAACATATCACATATATCACCACAGCTGGGATCTATATAAAACGTTTCACAACACGCAGCCCCATGGGCTGGATACTCAAACAGGAATCCATGATTCCATAACGCAGCCTCGACACTTACAATGGTAGATACAACGGCCGGGGTAGGTATCATGAGCATTACGCCTTACGACGGCTCACGCTGAACTACTCGCGCTGTAATGCCCTATGGCCGATAACACATTCACAATGATAAACATGCATACCAAGTATCATACACAACATAAAAGAAGATTCACTATCTTGGTCCTTCCGGGCATGCTCTGGCACCGGTCTCTCCCGATTTGGGCAAATATCGAATCCTATAATGCACAATTAGGGATGAAGAGTTATTCTCTATTCCAAGACTCAATTGATTTCACAACACTTAGATTTGGCTATCATTAGCTCAAACATATACCTAAAAGGTTGGGAAAACAACTATACCAAAAACCATCTTCGGAAGTCCAAAATGTCATTTTTGTGAGTTGACTGCAGCCCAAGAATCCACTGGCCGCGGCCAATAAAAATCCTGTTTCATGGCTGAACTTCCAAAAATCATAACTAATTCTATAAAAATCGAAATGAGGTGATTCCAAAGCCAAATAAAAGGAATTTAAGTCCTCTTCATAGAAAAAATATGGATCATTACTATAAATCACCACACAATTCCAGAATTACACAAAACTCAATACTGCTCCAAAACAGAGTCCAGTTTCCATCCCAAACTTTGGACAATAATATCTCCTAGTTCACAAAACAAAATGACTTAAATTATATGTCCATTTTGAAGCTTGGGATGTGCAATTTAAGATTGCAAAGTTTCAGAATTTTCCAACACCATTTAGTTATTCAAAACTTTCGTGTAAACTGACTGCCCAGAACAGAGTTCACACAAGACAGATTTCCAACTTTTCTACCAAAGTGTCCAATGACTCCAAAATCATTAACCAAACCTGTTTCCATGCAATTTTCCATAAGAAACACAATGGTAACCTCAAAATGACCAAAATCACAACCCATCAACATGTCTTGTTTTGACTAATACAAAAAACCAAACACAAATTGCCAAACTCAACCTTCAATGATTCAAACCAATCCATTTGTCCAAAAGACATCACAATATACCATTTCCATGATCACAACATGCCAAACTCACTAAGACCCTAATTTTTTAAAATAGGGCTGAAAATTCCAGAAAAATCAATGCTCAACCAACTACCACAATATATATATATATCAAAAGGGAACTAACACTCACCTCTTTCACTTTCTCAAACTTGTTTCTTGATTCTTCAATCTCCAACTTTTCTCACGCATAAAAACACCTCTCCTTGAGATTCTAAAACCATAGAAAGGAAGCTCTCAACAAAGGGAACAACTTTAAAGAAGGAGATTTTGGCATTTGAGGTCAAGATCTTACCTAAATCTTGAGCTTTCCTTTTCTCTTTCTTCCTTCAACAATGGTGAAAATGGAGGGAGCTTGGAGAGAGAAAATGTTTTTGAGATGATGATGAAGGATGGGATCTGATTTTTGTCTCCCAAGCACATGCCTAGACGAAAATGAGAGAGGGTGAGGGAAGAGAAAAGATCAAAATATTGTTTGCTTGACTTTTCTTCCACCAACCACTCTCTTGCTTTATCCAAATGTGCCACATGTTTTCATCTCATATAATCTCATAAAGTAAGTAACCACTTGGTTACTCTACCCATTTCATTAGCCATTTAGTTACATATCTCATTTCTCCTTAGTTAGTAATTAATCTCTCCATTAATTACTATCTTATGGCCATTCTTCCAATTTCTCACTGATTATGGCATATTAATTAAATTTTCCATATAATACATAATCAAATTCTATTCCTTCTTCTATACACCATTTACCCCTATTTTAGCCCAAATAATTATTTGTCACATAATTATGCTAAAATACAAGGTGTTGGGCATTTCCAATAACTGATTCATGTCTCAAATCAATTTTAATTCCCAAATCATTTTAAATAATTGCCATTAACCCTTAATTGAAATTTAGGGCGTTACAATTATCGCCCTCAGAACTTGAAAGCTTCCCTGTTGACTATTGTATCTCAGATAATTCTTTACCATTTCTAAGGGTAATGGCTTTACACTCTGCTTTTCCATCTCTACGAGGGTTATGCACAGTCTATCCCCCTTCCTCTTGCTTATTCTTTGATTCTTCAACCACCAATTTTCTTTGAATTCACAAAACACCTCCTTTTGAAAATATAAAACCATAAGAATTAAGCCCTCATCATGATGATCAAGATTAAAGAAAAGGTTTTGAGCAATAGAGACCATCTTCAAGGTCAAAATGGCTCACCTCAACCTTAAACTTATTCGCTTTCCTCCTTCAACTTAGACGAAAATAGGAGCTGAAGAAAGAGAGTTTAAGATGATGATGGATCATATTTTTTAGCCCCTCAAGCCTCCTGGCCGACTTAAAGGAGATAGGGAAGGGAGTTGAAATTTTTGACTTTATCAAACTCAATCCAATGGTGCCAAGTGATGCCAAGTATCACCATCTCATGATTTCTCACTAAAGCATGCACTTTAATGTTACTCTAACTAATTCCACTAGCCATATAGTCATACCACTTACTCTTTTAGTTGATGGTGAATTTTCTCTTTGGTAGCTAACAAATTGAACAATAAATTTCTTTCTTCTGATTTTGCCCCTGATTACAGCAATTCCAGTTTGATTACCACTTAACACATTATTTGACCCTATTTCTCATGCCATGCATCCTCCCCTTCTCATTTAGTCTAATATAGAATTTTTCATATAATTAAACTTAAATACAGGGTTTAGACACTTTCTGCTACTGATCCGGGTAATAGTTCATGTTTTATTCCTTAAAGGAAACATCTAACATTCGTTTCATTCACTTTTGAAGTCATTGAGTCCTTACACATATTTTGGGGCATTACAATTCTCCCCCCATACAATAAATTTCATCCCTGAAATTTGTTACACAACTTGGGACGCAAACTCTGGACGCCTCTTCATGATGGTTTCCGTTTCCCCGGTTTCTTCCACTAGGACAGTCCCTTCTAGACCACCTGCACAAATGGTACGCTACAGGTCCGATTCTTGCAAGAATCTCAAACAGACCAAGGTATCATGGCCTCAACTTCATTCTCTTAATCATTCTACAAATTCCCGTGACCGGAGACACTCTTACGAACACGTGATCTCTGACTTTGTACTCTTGAGGTCTTCACCTTGTTCGATCATGATTTAGATAGACTGCACTCATTCATCCTGACTTTAAGCCTCCTCAATATCAAACCTCAAATTACTTTCCCCTTGGGAAAACACTATACTTAGCACATAAGCTCTGGTTCGATGAGTTTGAATCCCATAAATCTTCTACTAATTTCCCTTCTTGAATCATCATTGCTACAACTTACGCCATCTATTGACTAAGCGCATCAACAACGACATTAGCTTTATCTGGATGATATTTGATCTCCAAGTTAGGGTCTTTTAACAACTCTATCCACCGGCACTATCTTATATTCAACTCCTTCTAATCAACAAATACTTGAGACTCTTGTGGTCGCGGTACAGTTCTACTGTCACACCATACAGGTAATGTTGCCATATCTTTAACATAAACACAATCGCTGCAAGCTCCAGATCATGGGTGGGATAGTTCATTTCATGAGACTTCAACTGTCGGGAGTTGTAGGGCACCACTTTACTCAATCTAATCAACCCCTCCGGGAACAACTCAAGGTGCTGCAGACTCAAGTTTTACGCACCGCCTCTTGGCATAGGGTTATCACCAGTGCAACCAGTTTGGTGGCTAGCCATGTAGGCCATATCGAGGTAAGCCAAGACTTCATTCCTCACATCATCCAATAAGAACCCCCGATCATATAGTTGAATTCACCATCAGCTGAACCAATTCTGCGTTGCTGCATAGGACATACCCCAATCCCTGCTTATTCGCATCACAATACACAACATAATTCAAGCTAGGATCAGGTATACTTAACACTGATGCCGTCAACAACCTTACCTTCAGCTTAGTGAGTTCTTCTCACATCGATCATCACACGTAAGTAGTTGATCCTTACACGTGAACTTGGTCATCAGCAAGACAATCTGAGAGAAGTTCTGAATGAACCTCTGATAATAACCAGCAAGACCCAAAAAACTGCTTATCTCAACCACAGTTTATGGCCTCTTTCAGTCCCATACTGCTTCAACTTTATTGGGATCTACTGAGACCCCTTCTAGCGAGATAACATGGCTCAGAAATTTACTTTTGAAAGCTAAAAATAGCATTTACTCAATTGACATAGAGTTGCTTTACACACAAGATTTTCAATACTATTCTCTTACTCCCGTAATCCAGCAACACATGATTCACTATCAACCAATCAAAACCCAGTATGAATTATAATTGATAAAGCGGCAATCAAAACAGTCAATCACGGGATCATGCCCCTCAACAGTTATCACACAATTTAAGAAAGCATCAGCAGCCATAATCTTGACACCTATCGGCGTCAACATAACCAAATCAAATCACACAATCATAAACAATGAAGAAATGACTAGCACCCGAATCAAATAAAGCTTGTAGTAAACTACTTTTAAGAAGGATTTTATCTTAAATCAGGTCGGGAGACTTCCACACTTCTTCATGTGTTAGAAAAAACCCTGCCCTGATTCCTAAGCCTTTGCTCTACCTGCCACTGCTTGCACTCACTAGCAATATGTCCTACCTACTTGCAGTTAAAGCAAATTGCTTGCCTCGAACATGTTCTGCCATTATGCGCCCTGCCACAATAAGGACATGACCATGTCACTAGAGGCCTTTGGTGTAACCCCCGTCACGATCAAGGCCGATGATTAGTGTTTAAACAAGTTAAATGATGGAATGAAAGATCAAAAGTAATTAAAAACCTTTTACAACACCTGTACAAAAAGATCTCCATTCATTCATTCATAAAAAAAATAAGCCTATCCGGTTTGTCACATATACAATATCAGAGTATAAGCAAAATTCCCGACATTCACCCGGGACACTAACATTAATCCAAAGTTTGTGGGACATCATTGCCCATCTCAGTTTCCCATACCAGGTATTACACAACATTACTATTCTATGGTCAATTATATATACATTCCTCAATAATGATAACCAATCCAAATCACCAAAAAGAATCTAGCTAAGACTACCACCAGTAGTTCTAATCGTCCTTGCTCACTTGTTTACTTCTCGATCCACTTGCCTTGTCTAAAAATGTTATATGGAAAGAGTGAGATTCAAAAGAATCCCAGTAGCAACAGTTTACGTATATGATGCATAACTAAACAAAGCAAATAAGCATATATCACAATGTAGCATATCAATATTCAAGGTTGGGTTAACCACCACGTCCCCTCAACAATATTTAAAGCCGGGCTCTCGCCACGTCCCCTCAACAATATTCAAGGCCGGGCTCTCGCCATGTCCCCCCATTCATTTAATAATTAATACAAACAAGCAATGCATTACACATGATATAGAATAAAATGTCACTACCTTGGTCTTTCCGTACTAGAGCGGGCACAGGCCTTCTATGCTCTGGGCAAATATCAAATCCTAAAGTCATAATTAAGGATGATATGTTATCACTTATTCTAATACTCAAATAACTTCACAACACTCAAATTAGTTATCATTATTGTCCTTTAAGTACCCATATATACCTCTAACAAACGTCTTAAAGGGTTGGAAGAACTATTCCAAAGATCCCCTTTTGTAAGCAAAAGAATTGATTTTCCCGCTATTCATTTGAGTGAAGAAGGCCTCACTCGAGTGACGATGGACTTGCACTCAAGTCCTGGAAGCAACACTCGAGTGATAGCCAAATGCTTACTCAAGTCTTAGGAAGTACGATGTAAAGAGTAATCACCTGGGAGCAGAAAGAAATGACAGAAACCAGACATGCTTGCTGCACTCGAGCATGAGAAGGAATACTCGAGTGTTGGCCTAATGCTCACCCTAGTCCAAGAAAGTGAAGCACAGTAGGTGTTAACCCAAGACTTGAGTAAGTGAAGCACTCGAGCACAGATCTTTGCACTCAAGTGAAGGTTGAATTCCCGCAAGTGCCAAAACACACTCTTGCTCTCTAACCGCTTGTGATAAACCGAGAGGCAAGTTTATGGTGTCAAATACACCCGCACTCGAGTGGAAACCCACTACACTCACAAGTGAGGCAACACTCTTCCAAAAGTACAGTTGAAAACTGAAGGGAAACGAGAAATCACACTGCCTCACTCGAGTAAGACCCCTCCTCACTCGAGTGATGGGTATCAGAACCCAGAAAATTCAAAAAAACTGACAGCATTTTCCAAAATTCTCCCAAGTGATTCCAATGGACATAAAACCTCAACCAAAGCTACTCCCACATAAAATTACTCAAGGAATCCAATGGAAATGTCAAAACTACCATGTTCCTACTCCATTATCATGCTTTGGTTTTAGGCAACACTAAAAACCAAAATTCCAAAATCACCAAACTTAATCATTCAATCCTAAATCCCTTTCTATCTATCCATATACATTCCCAACATACCAATTCCATGCCAACAACATGCCAAATACCCAATGACCCTTATTTTCGAAATTGAGCCAAAAATTCCAGAAATTCAAAGCTAAACCATTTGGCACAAAACATAGATAGAAAGATTGGTTTTACTTACCTCTTCAACTTTTGTAAAGGAGTTCTTGATTCTCCAACTTCTAAATTTCCTTAAGAGCTCAAATCAACACTAATGGACAATCTATAAACATGGAAATGAAGCTCTTAACTCAAGGAACAACTTTATAGAAGAGAGTTTGAGCAATGGGGTTCATCTTCTTACCTTTTTCTAAAGCTTTTCTACTTCCTCCTTGAGCAACAATGGCGCCGGAAATGAGAGAAAAGAGAGAGATGAAGAGAGGTTGAAGATGATAGGAAATGATGACACTCCCTCCCACCCCCATATCATGCCCAGTGAAAACCAAGGGAGAGGAAGAGAGAGAAAAACATTAAAAAAATGCTATTTGTCTTTTCCCATACCCTCTCTCTTCATAAGCCTGCCATATGTCTCATTTCCATTGGTTCTCCTTAAATAAGTAACTAATTAGTTACTCTAACTACTCCATTAGCAATTTAGTTACATATCTCATTCTTTCTTAGTTAGTAATTAATTTCTTCATTAATCACTGACTAATTACCCGATAATTTTCCATTCTTCAAATTTCCTACTGATTATGGCACGATTATCATAATTTGCCACAAGACACATAATAATTCAGATTTAATTCACAAATCATTCTCAATAATTGTCATTAGCCCTTAATCAAAATTTGGGGCGTTACATTTGGTACTCACGATCCTCAGGTTGGTAAGGTTTCTTATCACCGCCCTTAAATGAGGATTCTTACCCCTTCCGCTTTTGGAAAGAATTTTCCTTACCGGGCACAACACGGCTGCTACCACCCTTGGTTAAGTTCAAATCTCTTAGATTATTCTCAGTGATTCGGCACTCCTCCATAGCTTTGTTGAATACAGTAAATTGTCGGGTGGTTAACCTTTTCCTTAACTCGCGCCTCAAGCCTCGGATCAACATGTCAAAACTCCATTCCTCATCATCCATACATCACAGATAGGAGAAGTATTTGGCCAGTGGAATAAAGCGAGATAGGTAATCATTAAAGGTTTCCTCATCCCCTACTTTATAGACAAGAATTTTGATTCTTTCTCAATCTTCACATATCTCAAAAAATATTTGCCATTGAATTTCTCCTGGAACAGCTCCCAGGTCAAAGGCTCATTCTAGGTCTACAATGTCATGGTAATGTTCTAACACCACCTGTCAGCGTCTTCCTCTAGCTTGCAGATGGCCAATCGCGCCCTCACCTCGGTCGGGCAATCTAACACTTCAAAAATTTTCTCAAGCCGGACCAGCCAGTCTTCTGCTGCTTGGGAATCAAATTTTCCATTAAATGCTGGAGGCAGATGCTTGTAGAATTTGGAGACCCAAAACTGTAGATCTCTATCATTTCGGGCTGGCACCCCATAAGAATCTTGGTTTGGCTCGGTGTGTAGTGGTGACTCCGTTGGTCGAGTTGACCCTTCTGCTATTTCTTTGTGAGTCGTCTCCTCTTGTGTCGATTGAACTCTTTCTTCGCTCCATTTTTCTTTTACCTCTCGGAGCTCATCCCTCAATTCATGGATCATCTCTAGCTACTCCATTAACATTCCTATCATCTGTTGTATGGGATCGGGTAGATTGTGGTTTATCTCTTCCACCTCCGATTCTACCTGTCTAATCTTTAGTCGAACTATAGCTTCTGCTCACTCTACAAATGATTTACTACATCAATACCACATTGAATGTATACACATATTCCTTAAAACTCACATATCAACAAATAGCACCAAACAATTATTGGTCATCTATTATCACTAAGACAAGGAACTATGGCAACTATCCTAGCAAAACCTACCCTTGTCAGGAACTTCAGCTTTAATACCAAAAATGTATCCCCCTTCCTCTTGCTTGTTCTTTGATTCTCCAACCACCAATTTTCTTTGAGTTCACAAAACACCTCCTCTTGAAAATCTGAAAACATAGGAATGAAGCCCTAATCAAGATGATCAAGATTAAAGAAGAGGTTTTGAGCATTAGAGACCATCTTCAAGGTCAAAATGGCTTACCTTCAACCTTGAACTTCTTCACTTTCCTCCTTCAACTTAGACAAAAATAGGAGCTGAAGAAAAAGAGTATGAGATGATGATGGATCAGATTTTTTAGCCCCTCAAGCCTCTTGGCCGAATTAAAGGAGATAGGGAAGGGAGTTGAAATTTTTGACTTTGTTAAACTCAATCCAATAGTGCCAAGTGATGCCAAGTGTCACCATCTCATGATTTCTCACCAAAGCATGCACTATAGTATTACTCTAACTAATTCCACTAGCCATGTAGTCACACCACTTACACTTTTAGTTGATGGTGAATTTCCTCTTCGGTAGCTGACTAATTGGCCGATAAATTTCTTTCTTCTGATTTTTCCCCTAACTACGGCAATTCCAATTTAATTACCACTTAACACATTATTTGACCCCATTTCTCATGCCATGAGCCCTCCCCTTATTATTTAGTCAAATATAGACTTTTTCATATAATTAAACTTAAATACAGGGTTTGAGCACTTTTTACTGTTAATCCGAGTCATAGTTCACGTTTTATTCCCCAAAGGGTTCATCTAACATTCGTTTCATTCATTTTTGAAGTCATTGGGCCCTTACACATATTTTAGGGCATTACACACAATATTACTTGGTAACTCTCTTTATTGTAATGCATTCACAGCAGTTGCAAGTTGTCCCAATTGCACCTTAAGATTCTTGATGGAAAAGTCTAATCTTGCATTAGTAGCAGATTGATCTTAAGTACTCTTTAATTGAAAACTTATGAGTTGAGACATTATTGCCTCCAAATCAGGTTTAGGCTCATGAAGAGGAATAGCTTCCTTTCCCAATTGATAGAACCCAGGAGGTGACACTTGCTTTCAATTAAAGGTTGCTGCTTGATTAAGAGTTGCACCATGTTTCCAAGAGAGATTAGGATTTTTACGCCACCCAGAATTATAGGTGTTTGAGTATTGATTGCCTTGGTTATTGCCATGGTAATTTCCTACAAAGTTTTTTGTGGAGATATTAGGCATTGACTATTAGTGTAACCCCCTTCAACGCTTAAGACCGGGATTAGTTCTCAAACAAGTAATTAAGTTGGAATTAAAGACCATATTGTGATTTGGGACTTATTAAAATAAACTTTTGCCTAAAACCGGGTTTACAAAACTTTTCAAAAGTCTCTTCTGCATGGTCTTCTATTAACATTTTCAATCAATACAAATGGCCTATACAGGTCGATTCCATTTACAAATATCAGAGTACAACATAAATTCCTGACACGCTTGAATTCCATTAATCAGTAAAGGGTTTTACAATACAACAATGCCCATAATCTCTTTCCCTTTACTAGGGGATTATACAAAACTGTACTATACTTCCAATATATAAAACTATTCACCACAAAATATCCAATGAATTTTACATGATAACCATTAACCAAAATAAAATCCTAAACTGGAACTCTAACCGCTATTCGTCACCCGCTTTCCTTTTGATCCTTCGACCTTATCTAAAAGTAATTTTGGGAGGGTGACATTATAAAGAATCCCCGTAGTAACAAATCATTCAGAGTATGCATAATAATAAGGCATGAAAGCAATCATCACACACACATTGCAACTACAATGGTAGTTACAACGGCAAGGGCAGGTATAACTCATGTCACCCTTATGTTTGCTCACATTGAAGTGCTCATGCTGTATTGCACTACAACACAGTTCACAACAATATATTTCACCATAGCTGGAATTTATATAAAACATTTTACAATACACAGCCACACTGGCCAGATTCACAAAGCAGTTTATCAAAGATCCATGTCTATTACAATGGCAGTTCAACGGTCGGGGTAGGTATGATAAGCATCAACCCCCTATGACAGCTCCCGCTAAAAGTGCTCACGCTGCAATGGACCATAGCACATTTTCATTCACATTTCACAATCACACAATGATCAATCACACATACCAGAAATCATACACAACATGAGAGAAAAGTCACTACCTGCTCGTTCCTTTCGTGTATGCTTTAGCACTGATCCCTTCCAAGTAGGGAAAATGTTGTATCCTATAATTCATAATAAGTGACGAAGAGTTATTTCTCTATTCCAATTCTCAATAACTTCTTAACACTTAATGGGTTATCATTATTGCTCTTTAAGCACAAATAAATACCTCTAACAAGAGCCCTAAAGGGTTGGAAGAACTATCCCAAAAGATCCCCTTTTTGGAAGCACAAGACATGATTTTGCACTGAGACACTCGAGTGAAAATGGCTTCACTCGAGTGCTATTGTACGGATACTCGAGTGAAGGAGACCTGACTTGAGTAATGGTACAGTCAATACTCGAGCACTAGAGAGTGAAACACCGAAAGTGATAACCCGAGAGCACAAAGGAACAACAGAACCCAAAGTTGCTCGTTGCACTTGAGTACAAACACAATCACTCAAGTAGAAGCCTAATGCTCACCAACTTATGGCCCAACAATTTCATTCTTTCAATTTCCACTAATCATGGCATATTAATTAATATTGCCACAAAACACATAATTATTCCACTTTAATTCAATAATTATTCTCAATAATCATAATTAGCCCTTAATTGAAATTTGGGGTGTTACAATTAGCATGAATATCTCCACAACAATCACAAGGAGTATAAATAGCATGCACTCCCATATGTCCACTATTGGATCGAATGACTTAAGCTTCCAAATCACTAAACCTCTTGTTCATAGCACTTAATATGGTCACCAATGGTGAAGATGTATCCTCAGTAACTTTTGCACTTGACTTTAGTATCCTTCTTTCATTGTTGTTCTGAATAAGATCGGCTGATAAGTCATTTAGGCATCCCCAAACATAGTTCACCGGTTACTTTGTAATTCCCCCATTAGTGACAGCGTTCAATTCTAATATAGATTTAGGAGTTAACCGGGCACAGAAAATTTGAAGTAAGACCCACTTCTCAAAATTATGGCTAGGACTTTGCCTAAAAAGTAACTTGAATCTCTCCTAAGTATCATATAGATATTCCTCAAACTGTTGGTTAAAATTAGTAAGAGCGACTCTAGCATCCACTATCTTGTTATGTGGAAAGAATCTTAATCTAAAATTTTCCTCCAATTTGGCCCAAGAAATGACACTTCCCTCTTCTAAATTGTTGAGCCACTCTTTGGCTTTTCCTTGTAGAGAATAAGGAAAAAGCCTAAGGCGAATCACATCATTAGGAACTCCATTTTGCTTGAATGAGTCACAAATATCAAGAAATTAAATCAAGTGCCGATTTGGATCTTCTAAATCATTTTCGGCATACTGACCATGTATTTCAAGCATCTTCAACATAGTTTGCTTGATCTCAAAGTTATTTGCTTGAAATTCAAGCACTTTGATTCCTAATTAATACCCACGAGATTGTCTTCCCATAAAATCATTAACACCCAAACGATCATTTTAATCCTCAACCATTACTGTAGTCTCAGTTTTTACACCTTTCTTTGTTCGAGTCTAGGTTTTGTAGCTTCCAAAAGTTTTTAGATGCTCCTTATCTTTTGTGGTGTCTTAGTAGCTTTAGATTTGCGGGGCATATACCAAAGTACCTGAAAAAAAAAAAATAGATCTCAAGAGTATCACACTAACACAAAAACTAACAAAAATAAAATAAAAATGCTCAAGCTAAAAATACTAAAGAATTTCTAATTCTAATCACTAATTTCCTTGAGAACCCCAGTAAAGGCACCAAAAACTTGATGCTACTAAATTTTAAGCAAGCATTGCAAGTGTACGGAACGTGAAAATAGTATAATAGCAAATCAAGGTCGTCCCATAAAGATTCAATTAAATTAATGATTAGGCATTAAATTTCCCATTTTCATTTAAGTTAAGAAAATCGAAGAATGAATTTTAAAATTAATTTAAACAAATACAAAAGTAGTAAATCTAATATTTATAAGATTTCAAATTGATAAAAATAATCTACAGTGGCTAATCCCTTCTTTAAGTCTTAGAGCATGTAATTATCCAATTAAAAGCACTTAATGTTAAATTTTTAATCTAGGATTTAAATGGATATAAGTATCTTCCAATTACTCATACCCCTCTCTCAAGTTAAAATTGTTATTCTTAACTAATTTATTCAAGAGGCAATAAATGTTCAAATTTACTCTAATAGGATTATATGGGTCCAATGGGTATATTCTTATCCTATTGGCAAATTAGAATAAATTCTAATCCCACATTACTTAATTATATGATCCAATTAAGATCCATTTCCCAAGATTAATCTAAATTCTCTATATTCATACTTAATAGTGATCAAACACTAAAAAAACAATACATAACAAGATTAAGTAAAAAAAATAATATTAACCACAATTAAATGGTTCAAACATACTCTAACCCAAATATCAGTTCATAGCTTCTCTAGTTTCAAAGAAAATTCAGCCACGTATGAGTTTGAATAAACTCATCCCAGCAACATTAAGCTTAGAAATACAATCAAAAGGGAAGGGTGAAGATGAAACCAAGGACAGTAAATCGATCAGGTTGCCTCCTCCAGTTCATCTCACTCTACTCTTGTCTCACTGCTTTGTTCCGATTTCCCAAAGAAAAACGATGATGAACAGTATGGGGAACAGTGACTGCTATAGTGACGAGCAGTGCGATGAACAATGACTTTTTTCTCCTCCCTTCCCAGTCAGCTGCCGCACTTCCTTCTCTTCCTTTCTCTGCCAAAATCCCCTAGCTTTTCTCTATTCCTTTCTAGCTTAGGTCTCCCATTCTTAACTTTTCTCCCAAAACGCTGCGCTTTCTCTTTTCTTTCAAAATCCCAGCTTCTTCCGTTCCCTTAGTCAAAATGATGTCACTCCAAGCTTGATCTCTGGACATTAAGGGTTCGTTTGGTTCAATCTCATTACATCCCACAGTGTAATGCGATATGATACAATGATAATATAATGCAATATTAATTACAGGGGTAATGTTTTGTTTGATTTTTAAGTAAGGGACAATGACTTAATATTTTAATAATTATTTAAAATTAATATATTGTACAAAGTCTATTTTATCCTTAATATAATCTTTGCAACAAAAATAGTTAAAAGCTGGCGGCGACAACGATGGGGTGGCGACAGAGAAGGAGGTAGTGGCGGCGGCGGTGGCAGTGGGGGGTGGCGGCAGCGACAGAGGAGGAGGAGGTAGATGTGGTGGCAATGGGCGGGGGCGGAGGAGGAGGAGGAGATGGTGGCGGCGGGGGTGGAGGAGGTAGTGGAGGCGATGGGAACAGTGGGGGTAGCGGCTGCAATAGTGGAGGAGGAGGAGATAGTGGTGGCGGCAAGGGGTGGAGGTGACGGCAGTGGAGGAGGAGGAGGAGGTAGTGGCAATGGCAGTTGTGGCGTGACGTGGCAAATGAAATGAGATAAGTGAAGGATAGACATTGTCGGCTTTTGTGCCTTGGTAACCTCTTCAAAAATAACTAAGGATTGCAATACAGGGTGTAATCCCATATGGTCTCTTGAAGAGCCTTTTATTAATTACCTAGAAACTAAGTGTGATGATTGGCATAAAGCAAGTTAAAAATGATCTTTGCACATTTTATCTAACAATGAAGTTGCAATTAAACTAAAATGCTTTAACACTAATATTTTTGGATTTTGTTGGAATAAAAGTGGAATGGAATGGAAATTGATTTTGAAGAGTGTGATAAAGCCTCCTAGAATAATGAATTTCATCTATCATTTATTTCAAAAGATAATAAGAGTGTGCTAGTTTGACAAAAATGCTCAAAAAACCCTTTGAACTAGCTTGAATTATGTGAATTAAATCTTCCACACCGGGTAAGACTTAATTCTTCTAACCGAAACTCAATTAAAAAAACAAGCAATTGCAATCAAAATCCCTCAAAATACCAAATCTCAAACACTATTGACTCTAGTGCATTAATCAATGATTATTTCTAGACCAAGAAAATAATCACTTCTTAAAATACTATTAGAAATCACTTTGTATGTAATTTATGAAATAACTAAGTTTTGTAAAATATCAAACCCCATTAACTGATGAGTCTAACATCAAAAGAAAGGAACCCCTACCCTACTCTAGATATGCTATTAAGCACTCTTAGTGATTATGAATCAGTTAATATAATTAGTTCCAAATAAATTTAAACACCGCCGGAGAGCAAAATTGAAACAGATTGAACCACAAATAAATAACACAAGATATCTTCAAATCTGGTTCAAAACTTCACGGCCTCCTCTGCAAGTTGCCAAAACCGACTCTGACCCCTTTGAAGCTCAGCTCCGTCACTGCCTGCGTTTCCTGTGGTGGTGCGGTGGTGGTTGTGAGGTGATGAGGGCGGAGATGGTGTTGAGAGGAAATAGCTCGGCCGCAGATCTGATTCCACTCTGCTTCACGGTTCTTCTTAAAATTGACGGTGGTGGCGAGGAGCTACCAGCGGTAGCTATGGTGAAGAGGAAAAGCTCCTGGTCCACGCCGCAGCTCTCTCTCGATTTAAGCTCCCTCCTCCCAGCTCCACTTTTCTTTCAGCTCTCGGGTCCTCTCTGTTCGGAGCACGCCGGCGACGGAAGTGTATGGTGACGGTGTAGCTAAGGTCGCCGGCGAGAGAGGAAGAAGAAGACGAAGGTGAGGTCTCTAGGTTCTGAGTTCGTCGCCTCCCACTCTCAGCTTCTCCTCCTCGGCGGCTCCCTGTGTTAATGTGTCGGGTCTGCAATTGTTTTTCCCTCAGCTTCCAAACTCATTCCGTCTGACCTTAGGCTCATGAGTAAAACGCTGTGTTTCAAGAGATACTGAACTGTCATTTTTAAATTAGGGGACTAAATTGTTATTTTTGAAATTCAAGGGACCAAAATGTCATTCCTATCATTCACACCCCAAATTCCCATTTTCAGATTTAATCCCATTTTCCAAGTTCTTACGAGTAAAAATAATTTACCCAACATCAAATCTTCTAAAAAATAAATGATTAAGAGTAATTATAATTTTTTTTGACAATTTTGCCCTTTTTAATCCTAATGTAATATATTTACTCTTAATCTCAAAGAAGGCATTTTAAGCTCAGTTATTATAAAAAAAAATCCTTAAATAAAACATGAAAATATATAATAAAATTAGGAATTTGTCAATAAGTGAAACAACGACACAAGAAACTAAAGGATAAATTTGACTTTTTTAACCATGCAATAGGATGATAATAAGGATTCATAGGGGGAGATATGAATGAGGATTACCAATTTTTTGGTAATCATCATTACCATGATAAACTCTATTACCATTCTAAAAAGCAATCAACCACACTGCTCTTGATAATGCAATCATAATTATCATTACAGACATGCAATTGAGTTGAACCAAACGAGCTCTTAAATCATCATCTTCAATTGATTCTCTCTTCCGATCTCCCACGTGTTAGCTGATTAATAGAAGAAAAGAAACAAAACTAAAATAACATAAAAGCAGAAGAACTATAATAATTTTTAACTTTAAACTATTAATATTAATTTTTTGGAACTACATCTATTTTTATTTTGAAATATGATATTTATAATGAGATCCTCAGATCATGCACCAAATTGATATCTTATCAAAATATTGAGTAATTCTTTTTAATTTAGCATTGATGACTCCCAAAATATATCAAAATATATCTCAATATCTATTAAAAATGGGGAGTCATCAAAAAATAAAATGGAAAAAGATTTTATACTATTTAGGACCAAAATTTACTTATAAACTAATTCTTATACTAAGAACCGAAGGTTTTTTTATGGAAAGATGTTTTGTGAGATTGTAATTAAGAAAAAATTAATCACTGATAAGAAATTATAAAATAAACAATAGAAACCTAGAGAGACAAGGAACAAATTAAATAATCAAATATGGATCTGTCATGATGGTTTACATTTGTTACGTATGTCTACTTTAATTTAGGGAAAATACCAGCTAGGTCCCAAGCTACAGAATTAATCTCAAAAAACTCCCTTTGCAAATTCCAAGGTCAGAAAAGTCCCTAGGGACTTTTCTGACAGCATTTCCCTTTGAGCAATTACTAAAAGAGCCCCCACTCAAATTTAAAAAAAGGAGCTTTATTTTGAAAAGAAGACACAGAGGGTTCGAATTGGAATCGTTGGACGCACGCTCTGCTTCTCGTTCCTCCGTCGTGCCGTGGTTCTCCGTCAAGCGTTGGTGTTCTCCGTCAAGCGTCGCTGCCGTTCGAGTCGGCGTGGGTGAGTCCAAGCGTGCAGCGCAGTCCGCCAGGGAAGCACGCATCGCAGTCTGCCGCGAAGCAGCCAGTGTTCATGGGCAACGCCAGCGTCGGCCGATGTTGCAGCGGCAAAGAATCCGGCGCCCGTCCAACAACGTCAGCCGCATCGCTCCTTCCAACACCTAGCGTCCCTCGAGTGCTCCTCTGACGATCAGTCGTCTGCCCCTTTGCTGTGTGGTTTTTTTTTGTGAAATGGCACCATTAATGTATTGGGTTGCCACTAGTTTGGGATTAGGGGAAAGTATTGATTCTTGGAATTTAGTTAGGAAAATACATTGGTTAAGGAAGGTGGTTGTCGGGTTTAAATTTTTTCTTTTTCTGTATGGCGCTGCTATGTGATGGCTGAATCAGTGTTGTTCTTTTGGGGGTATAGATGTTTGTTTATGAGTAACATTGAATGCCAGGGAATGTTTTATAATGTGGTTTGCTGATAATGTGCTGCTCTAGCATTGGGTTTGATGTTAGAATCAATGGGTATGAGGCTAATAATGTGCTTCTCTAGAATTGGTGCATTTGGAAGTTAGTTACTGTTAAAAATTGATGTCCTATTAATGCTTCAGTTTGTGTTGCTTATTACTGTTTTTGAGTGGTTCCAACAGAAGAATGGGCAGTATAGGAAGTAAAGTTGGCTCTAGGTACAACATACACCATTGTACGAATTGGTACATGTCAGTATAGAATAGTTAGCAACCGTTGATATGAAAAATTGTTTGTTGTGTGTGATGAGTTGCAGAAGAAAGTTTTGTTCATGACCTATGCTTCATTGTTGATTTATATGACTTAGTGATTGATATATATATATATATTGTCTAGATGACTGTGTTCTGTACATTACTGATGTGGAATTGCAATTAACTTCATAAATTAGTTGTTCATTATATACAAATGATTGGTTAATGTCTTATGTTTTTTGTGGTGTGTGAATAAAGTAGTAATTACGCTCAAGGTTAAGCAAAAAATGGCAAAGAAGAAAGAAAAGAAAGATGGAGAGGGAGAGAGGGTGAAAAAATTTTCAGGGTATATATTGTTTACACAAGATTATTTTAAGAACAAGAAAAACAAGAAGGAGGAGTGCAAGCGTTTAAAAAAGGAGACACAGTCTATGAAAGAAGCTTGGGACGCATTGAAAGATGAGGAGAAGGAGGCATATAAGGTGAGGGCAAAGAATTTAAGGAGTGAGGCAAAAGGGACAAAATACGTGGTTCCATTCTTGACCCGATATGCTCCTAATCAATTTATGAAAGTGTGCAACAGTGTGAAAAATAGAGAAGATAAGATGGATAGGCTAAAGAAAATCGGATTTGACAAGTTAGTTCACATAAGCTGCTCACAAATCCCCTGAGATCTATGTGGTCAGTTGATGTCTGCATTTGACCCTCCAACTAACAATGTTTTGATTCGAGGGAGGTCATTGAACATCCGCCGAGAAGATGTACAACAATTGATGGGGTTACCGTGTAAGGGGGGACATTGAGGAAAAAGTTAATAAAGAAGAAGAAGGTTTTGAACAATTGAAGACATTGTACGGGACAGTGCCTTACAAGACCATTGGAAAATGGCTAATTGAGAGAGACGAGGATCCAAAATTCGAATTCCTCTTTGTCATGTATGCGTTGGGAACTCTCTTGTGCCTCGGGTCGGGTATAAAAGTGACTGATAGAGTGTTGAAAGTGATGGCAGCAACAAAAGGAGGTCTTGGGAAGTACGATTGGTCGAGTTTTGTGTTGATTGAACTATCAAATTCTCTTGCATAGTACAAGAAGAAATTAATGAAAGGGAAAGATGCAGGGAGGATCAATGTCGGGGGATGTATATATTTTCTAATGGTAAGTGCATGTTTGATCTATGTAACGTTTATTGGCTTTTTTAATTAGTTGTAAACGTAACTTACTATGTTGTTAATATGACTTACGAAGTTGTAAATATAGCATAACATGTTGTAACAAATGACAGTGGTTAAATTGCTTGGGGGTATTTTGGTAAATGGTCATTCAGAATCCATGTCAGAAAAGTCCCTAGGGACTTTTCTGACATTGGAATTTGCAAAGGGACTTTTTTGAGATTAATTTTGTAGCTTGGGACCTAGCTGGTATTTTCCCTCCTTCAATTGCAATTCAATCCTACTCTTCATCTATTCGTGGTTAGAAGAGGGTGCTTGTACAGTTGTACTCACCCTAAATTATTGTACGACAGAGACCAATGAAAACTCTATTTGGCATTAGGCATTGGAGTCTTTTTTTAGATAATAAGGGATAAAATGTATATATTTTTAGTTAGATTTGCTTCGTACAAGAGATTGAATATTGAACCCCAATTATGTGTTTAAAATGAAAATCCATAAATTCATTCATGAACAATATTGATTCACAATAATATTGGAAAAAAGAAATATTTGTAGTCTAATTCAAGTTTATCTAGTTATTAACAATACTTATCTTCTCAAAAAAAAAAAAAAGAACAAAACTGAAATGAAGGAGTATATTGCATGATTGTAATTATGTGATGGATATAAAGATGATAGTTGTTATGTATAAAATAGGTTTTAAAACCACACAATTAACTATATCCCTCATTTGTAGTTTAACAATTCTTAAATTTAGATTGATGAATAATATCATTATTAAAGATATAAATCTAAAATTATTATTTAGTTTTATAAACAACAACAACAACAAAAACTTATCCCACTAAGTGAAATCGACTACATGGACACGACACCGTTATGCTCTATCAAAAATTATCTTTTTAGATATATTATTAATCAATATATCCCGTTTTATAACCTCATTGAGTGATCGCTTTGGTCCTCTTCTGCCTCTTTTTAGAGGACTTCATATTGATTGATCGACCCTCCTTACTATCTTGTTATATAATTGATCCCAAATATCTAAGATTTGCCATTTGTTGAATAACTTGCTCTCCCAATTTAACCTCCACAATATTTCTCACTTGTTTTTTATCAAAATTGCAATGCATATATTCTGTTTTACTCCTACTTAAATGAAAACCAGAAGTTTACTCCAGAGCCCTTCTCCATATTTCAAGTTTAAAATTAGTCTCCTCCCTTAATTCAGTCAACAAAACAATATCATCAGCAAAAAACATACAGTTAGAGATCTCATATTTGATAAACTCAATTAGAACGTCCATCACTAGGTTAAAGTAACAAGGACTTAGAGTTGATATCTGATGTAGGCCAATATTTATAGAGATGTTTGAAGTGGTTGAAAAATACACACACAGATGATCATGTGATAAAAAGTTTTAGGGCTTGTTTTGTATGAGGGGAGGATACCTCGTAAAGAACTTTAAAGTTGCTAAAGACAAAAATGTGTTTTGAATATTCAGAATTCTAGAAAGATGTTAGGTCCAAATTGTCTTCACTGAAATTAAAAGGAAAAGACCATATTGCCCTTACATTTTTTTAATTAAAAATAATAATAACCTCCATTGTCTCTTTTGGCCCGCACCCCGGCAGCTCGTCCTTCCGGAGATCCGATGAGAATATTCCTCACAATATTCCCTCCCTCTTGGGAACATTCCCTCATAATATTCCAAGGAATAATCCCTTGGGAATATTTATTCCCAAGGTAGTGGGGGTGGGGTTCGAACCCTCACCAATTTGGTTGTACAAAAAGTGCATTACCGTTGGGCCACCAATACTCTTTAACATAAATAATGCAATATATATATATATATATATTAACCTTTGATCTTTAATCAAGCCCACCAATAAGTTAAGATAAGGAATTTATAAGCTCAGATTGGGAATTCGAAACATTCATTTAAGTAAAAATTTCACATAAGCTTTTAGGTCATTCACAAGTTCAGATAAGGAATTTACAAGTTCATATCAAGAATTTGCAACTTTCGTTTAAGTAAAAAATTCACTTACGCTCTCAAGCCATTCACAAATTTATATAAAACATTTCCAAATTCAGATAAGGAATTGACAAGTTGAGATAAAAAAATTCACAAGTTCAGATAAGGAATTGACAAGTTGAGATAAGGAATTCACAATTCCTTATCTAAACTTGTGAATAGCCTGAGAGAGTAAGTGAATTTTTACTTAAACAAAAGTTGTGAATTTCTTATCTGAACATGTGAATTTCTTATCTCAACTTGTTAATTCTTTATCTGAGCTTGGGAATTTCTTATCTAAACCTGTGAATGGCTTGAGAGAGTAAGTGAATTTTTTACTTAAAAAATGAAAGTTACGAATTCTTTATCTAAACTTGTGAATTTCTTATCTTAATTTGTCAATTCCTTATCTGAGCTTAGTGAATTTTTTATTTAAAAAATGAAAGTTGCGAATTTCTAATCTAAACTTGTGAATTTCTTATCTCAAACTATCAATTCCTTATTTGAACTTATTGGTGGGCTTGGTTAAAGATCAAAGGTTAATACACACACACATATGCATTATTTATGTTAAAGAGTACTAGTGGCCCAATGGTAATGCTCTTTCTGTGCAACCAAAGTAGTGGGGGTCCGAATCCCACCCCCACCACTTTGGGAATAAATATTCCTAAAGGAATATTCTCTGGAATATTCTAAGAGAATGTTCCTAAGAGGGAGGTTCCCATTGGAGCTCTGGCCGCCAATGGGGGTAATTATTTTTTTCTATTAAAAAAAATGTAGGGACAATATGGTCTTTTCCTTTTAACTTCAGTAAAGATAATTTGGACCTAACATCTTTCTGAAATTATGAATATTCAAAATACATTTTTGTCTTTTAGCAGTTTTAAAGTTCCTTATGAGGGATTTTTTCAAAAGTTTGTTAAGTTGGATTTTAAAAAAGGAAAGAAGTGGGGTTAAAAGTTTTTAATTAATTTTTCTTACTCTTTTATCTTACATATTCTTTTTATTAAAACGAGCCATTACTTCCCGTACGTTGCACAGAAATATTTCTTTCCTATTGGATTTTCTTAAGTACAGTAACACCTACCATATACATGCTCATTACTTCCACCTTAGTGAAATGTCCATAACGACAATGAAGCAACGAAAATTGAGATGATGACTTCGATTTCTATTAAAGCATGTTGGATGTTCACTCTCGCACGACACAAGTGGATACCTACATATTTATGTTTGTAAACACTTCTTTGTATACAACATTCTTTGTAGTGTTATTTGCCGTTGATTCATTAGCTGCCACAACAATCTTCAGCCCTTTCATGCTTCACACTCTAGAAAGTGCAACATATAATTGTCCATGAGTGAAAACGGGTTTTGACAAATATAATCCAACATGACGCAATGATTGCCCTTGAGATATGATTGTCATTGCAAATGAAAGTATAATTGGGAACTGTCTCTTTTGCATGCGAAATGGCCATCTAGACTTAGAAGGATTAAGATTCATCCTATGGATGAGAACCTTAGTATTTGGTTTAGAACCATTCAGAGTAACTGCCTCAATGACCTTGTTGCCAAACATCGTGACACGAAGACGTGCTCCATTGCATAATCCAGATGCTTGATCAATATTTCTCAATAGCATTATTGATGCTCCAACTTTCAAGACAAGTTTATGAGGTTGTAAGCCAGAAGAAGTGATGGTGTTGAGGAATTATGTTGTGTATAAGTTGTCGAAGGAGTCAAAATCCTCAGTTGACTTACACACAGAGTCACAACTTAAGAACTCATATTCCTGCCCTGGGAGCAATGAACACATATGATTGTTGATCTTGGCAACCATTTCAATCGTTGGTGCAAGGATCGCTCTATCATTGAAGTAGTCATTGGAAGTTAGATTGTCCAAAAGCATTTCGTATGTTGCATGTATGATTGCATTCATTGGATCATTGAAACCTTGAATCAAGACTTCCTGTGGGATTTTTATATCAGTAACACCATCAACAGGATCTCCTAAGTTACTATCACCAATGTCTAGTAACCATAATGAGAACCATTCAATTCTTTTATTTGCATTGGTATCATGAGACTGATTCAACCGTATGTTTTTAGTCAAGCGGAGAATAGTGCAATGTTGCCATAGGTGAGACGAAGTTATGCAAGCATCAACAATAGCCGCTCATGTACCTTTAGGAATGACTAGAAGTATTTGCCTAAAATCACCACCCATTACCATGCATTTACCTCCAAATGGTAGATTGCATTGAATTATATCCTTTAGAGTCCTATCAAGTGCTTCAACACAATACCGCTGGACCATAGGTGCCTCGTCCCAGATTATTAACTTCGTCTGCTTAAGCAAATTTGCTAATGGTGAATTTTGCCATATGGAGCAAACTGAAAATTCTGTTATTTGTATTGGAATTGCAAATCACGAATGCGATGTCCGTCCTAATAGTAGTAAAGTCACTACTATACCACTTAATGCAACAGTTAGCACAATATGTCCCTTTGAACAAAGGCTGAAGACTAGTGCATTCCACAAGAATGTTTTGCCGGTGCCACCAAACCCATAAACAAAAAAGAAGCCTCCGTAAGGGAACTATAATGACGCCATAACTTTATCATACACATTTCGTTGCTCTAAATTAAGCACTGTCAACAATGATTTCGCTTATGATAGTAGTGATTCTCTATTATAACATAACTCTTGTAGGATCAAGTGGTTGGTGACGTCAATGGTAGGTAGTTTTGATGGAAGAGGAAGAGTGTTATAGTCATGCAAACTCTTTCCATTTGAATGCAGTAAGGAATCAATCTCTTTGAGTGTAGCTGCCTCTTTTTGACATGGAGGTATATGGACACCTAAGAAATGTATAACTCAGTAGTTATAGCAACAACACGACATCAGTACTTATGTATGAAATACATTAAAAACATTGAAATGGAAAATTTAGTAATCAAACAGACCTGAATTACTATCATATCTGTGCGGAATGTACAACATATCTTCATATAGGAGTTTAGATGATTCTTTCCATACATATTCTGGCCGTTGTACTGAACCACAAAGCAACATTGTGACAAACAACTTCCTAAGTGAACGTCCTGAAGCCCATACAGATTCTTCTTTAATTGCATCAACATATTCTTTATCATCATCTAATAACCCACGTGTAAAGCATGCCTCTTTGAATTTTAAATTCAGAAATGACCAATACAGAAATGAATTTTACTCAAGGTCCGATATCGTCATCCTGAGCCAATACTTGGTATGATCATCTTTATGTTCTTCCTCAAGAGAGCCAATAGACGTAAGAAAGCCAACCACATCTGCGTAGAGACATTTATGTAGACTATTACACGAAATATTTAAAAAAATTTATCCATACTAACGTATAATGCATAGGTCAATGACAATGTTAATGTTAATTTTTTGTGAAGGACGTAAAAAGTTTGCAGACTTACCAAAGAGATAGTCAATATCCTCTTCATGTGGAAGGGAGAGGATATGAGATATGGATTTGAACGAGTAAGAAGAGATTGGGATATTAGCTTCAATGGATGAGAAAGATGTATGAGTAGTAAAAGTAAGCTTTAAGTTATGGGTGGTTGGTTGATATTTGAAATGGTTTTGTGACACAAGGAAGTTGGAGAATTCGTATGTTTTGCCTTCTTGGATGGAGCCGCAGAAAGTTGTATAAAGAGACTTGACAATAACACTTGCTTGAATCGTTGTCCCCTGCAAGAAGATGTGCACAGTTAGTATGGAAAATAAGTAATAAATGGTGCTTAATATGTTTTAACAAAGATAAAGTATGGTTGAATAGGCAATAGTGTCAAACCTCAGCATCACATACCAAAAGAGAAATACAGAATAGCTCAGTCGGGGCCATTTTTTGGTACAAATTCTATTTCCTTGACACCCTAACAGCAATTATCCAAAGGTCAGATGCATCATGGATCTGAGATAGTGAAGTATGGTCAGACATGTTGAGGTTTGACGAAAGGAAGGAGAAACTAATGTAAAAGCAGTTGAGAAGGAGAGAGTAGGCACAGAAGATGGGGTTGTTGTAATGGACATAGAAGTGGAGTGAATTTAAGGGAGCATGGGGGTGAGATTTGGCGGGAAACATAAACTAAAGGATGGTAAGACAATGAAGAGGATGGCTAGGGCTATAATCAAGTGGTAGGACAGAGGTGAAGGCAAAGGTGCTGGAAAAAACATTAGAGTTTTATGGCTGTGAAGGAAAATGCTATGAAATTGGGTAGAAATTCAAGGAACATGTTTTTGCTATATAATTCAAGGGCATTCTCATAATTGTATAGGTTTAGTTTGTTTGGTTTTGCGTGAACTGAGGTTAGCCTGAAGAAATGACATCATGTAGATTTGATTGTGTAGGGAAAGATTTGAATTTGAATTTCAAGGCAAAATGATAAAATGAATGTGATGACAAAGAGAGGTAACTGTAGGAGAAGGTACCTATTATGTGAGAGTTTGTGAATTGGTGAGCAAGTAGTTTGGAAGGGATAAGGGATACATAATCCTCGATTATAAGATTTAAAAAAGTAATAGTTGAAGGATCTGAAAAGGTGAAGCACTGGTAAAAAGGATATTAATAAATAACTGTAAGATAGTAACAAAAGTGTTTGCCTAGATAAAGTAACAAAATGAACTCAGTGGCGGTAAAAAAAGGTGATGGATAGATTGACTATGAACAAAAACTTACCCTTATGTTGGCATTACTGCATTTCACAGTCATAGACACAGTAAGCACTAGCATACATTTCAAAATTGGCAGGGAAGTAAACTCCAATTCATTTATTACCTGGGAGCTATGGAAAGATGTTTCAAATTATCTAACTTCACACTGTTTTGTAAAAGTCACATCCTTGCACAACTTGACATTGCAATGACGATTACTTTATTTGTGTCAAGCAGATATTGTAAGATAGGAAGAAATAAAAAATGACAGGCATAAGTAAATTGAAACTTTTGGACATTATGATATGATGTGGGAAGATTTATATAGCTTCATTGCTTGTATAGTGGGAGAGGAAGTCATAGCCGTGTTGCCTTGACCACTAAAATAGTCATATTCATTATATATGAACATCACTTCATGACTTGATTGTATTGAATCTACATATGGACAAATATGGTGTTATGGTTACAAACACACATCTGAAAGATTACATTATGATTTTTCGTGTTTGGCTCAAGCACAAGTTTGCAAAATTTATATAGGGTGGAAGTAATATAGACTGAGTGATTGAAATAACATATATGAAATTGAGTGGAGTAGGTTTGAAATGAAGTTTTTGTTTGTGAGTGAAAGGAAGTAGGGACAAGGAAAAAAGTATTCAAAGTATTGGCATCACTTGGGAAACTTAAGAAATGAAGAAAGTTATTGGCATTATGAAGTTGGACCTTAGACTCTTAGTGAAGGTAAGTATTCATAAAATAGCAGTAACTATGGCAACTACACAATGCAACCCTTATGTATTAAGGGGACTTATGTTTGTGCCTAAAGGATCTACATAATGTAATAAATATTTTGTTTAAATAGTAACATAAACATACAACACGTAGTGTATTTTGCACATTAAATGATTGCCATATGAGAGTACGTTGCAGACCAAATAACATAACTGACACGAAAATAGGAACATGAAAAGGTTGGATGAGTTGTCATACATCATAATTATGCTAAAATGAACTTTTATAAAGAATGGAAGTTAAAAGGATAAGTAAGTGATGGTTAGCCCTGTTATAAGGATTAGAACAAAATTTCATGGGTATAGAAGCAGTGGAGTTTGGATAAAACTTGACTAACATTGATACCCTTTACACATATAGCCCCAAATTTCAAGAACTCCACCCCAATACTTTAAGAAGAGATGAATATAAGAGTTTAAGAAGATATCATGGCACTAAGAAGTGACAGAGAGGCATACCATGAGAGACATCAACTCCTTCTGCAGCCTACAATATGCAAAAAAAGAATAAAACCATAACTCTAAGGCAAACGAGGAGAAAAAACTCATTATAGAAACTATAAAATGGGAAGATGTCAAGAGTGACCAATGTAATCAAATTTAAAATTTGAATTCATATGATGTCAAGATGGAAAAATAGTCCCACAGTCAACTCCCCATACAATCATTACATTAAATTTACCTAAACCTTGAAACAACAAAACAGCGTAGAAATTGAAAATTACACTATGCATTTTCACCATCATCATCCAAATCCATTTCTTTGCTAGAAAAGGAGATTCAAAACCATAACTTGTAAAAGACTGGATAAAGTTCCGGCCATTCCGGAGGATCACAGAGAAAAATAGAGAAATCATGAAATAAGAAAGAGATTGATTTAACCTTTGGGAAACAGAGGTGGTGTCTACAGGGTGAGGAAAAGCAGATGGTGGATTAGATGAATATGAGAGTCTAAGAGGATAATTTCTGAACACCCTTATACAAGTAGCATCATATTTCCAAGATGTATAAAAAGAAGTACTATACAATGTAAGGATACGAACTATCGATTACTGATATAAGATGCGACAAAGGTGGCAAGAAGTAAAGTAGTCCGTGTCCTGTTTATTTTACTGTGGACACATATGATACTAAAAAAGATAAGTCAATGTAGGGTGAGTAGAGGGCCCTAAACTATATTTAATAAGGCAAAGGGTTGGTTTTCAGCATGGCATGCTTATGAAGGCATCATTACTATTCTTTTCTTCACACACTTAAAAATAGGTGCGCTCAGCGTTATAGTGGTGTTGATATGTTAATGACAATGAATTAAATGGCCAATGTTAATAAAGGCATTAATGACATATATTATGGAGGTATGAAATACAATTTATTTCAGGCAGGATTTCAAGGAGTTGGCAAATAATCATTTTTGTGTTAAACAAACTATGAAGATCAGTTTACCTTGTCAGGGAACGCAGAAAAATTTGGCTGCCACACAATTAAATAGATGGTGCTAAGGTGTTTGTATGTGCGAGTAACAAAAATTGGCTTGGTACCTACAGAAAGTGAAAATGATAGCATTGGATTTTAAAAAAGGTCAGGTGGACTGATGCACATTAAAAAAGTACAAAGTGATTTACATATGGATAAGGGCAACGTTGTAGTTTATTAGAAGTTGAGACAACAATAAACCATAAATGAATAAGGCAATGATGTAGGCACACCACTAGGGATTGATGTTATATAAGTAATAGCTATGTAACATGAGGTAGAGAAAGGAGTATGAGGAAGTTAAGCAAGGTGTGGAATGAAGCTATATTTGTGTGAAGATGGATTTACTTGGGAAAATGAACCATCACATAATCTACATGTGTTGAATTGTGAATTATGTATTTGACCTCATTCTCATAAGCCGAAGCAACCCTATGATGAAGAAATGACATGACATAGAGAAGATAGCTCAACATGGCATAAAAAAACTAGGTGAATTAATTATAGGGCTTATATAAGTGGTTGGTACACAGGAGCACACTTAATAGGGAGAAAATGCAGGATAAAAAACGTAACAAAATTGCATACAAGCTGGCCTATAATCAATGTGTGTACCAAGTGCAGGAGGAAGAAAAATTAACAGACTAATCAATGATGGAAAAATCATATATAAAGTTTTTTGGAGGAAATTGGCACTCTGATCTTAATAGGCTTGATCTGTAGGCCTAAGTTAAATATAGATAAGGATGATATAAACCAAACATAACCCATACACATTGCGTAAAACGGGAAAAAAACTATTATGTTTGTGATAGGTGATCTACTGACCTTAATTCTCCGCTGAGGTTGGACTGGCAATAGAAGAGAAAGTTTTACATTACTATAACATAAATGTATAATGAGGTAATTCGAAAGTAATTGTTGTGTGATATGGGGTTAAAGACATATCAATCACTAACTGTGACTTACATGCAGACAAAATAGTTATGCTTGAATCAGAATGGCAACACAATATGCAGCACATCTAGTCGTACATGACAGTAGGTTTTTTGGTACTAGGTGAAATAGCATCCAAGATGTAGGTAAGATATAGAACCTATAAAGAAAGCAATGAAGTAAGCATTTAGTAAACCCAAGATACACAAGTCTAACAAATAACAATATGATTTTTTGTTCTAGCCATTGTCACAGCTCAAAAAAATGCTCTGAAGGATTGAAGTATTAGAAATTGAGTGAATGAAATAGCTTAGAAGAAATTGAGTCGAGTAGGT
The DNA here is from genome assembly GCA_963242795.1 of Inga leiocalycina. Taxonomy (NCBI): domain Eukaryota; kingdom Viridiplantae; phylum Streptophyta; class Magnoliopsida; order Fabales; family Fabaceae; genus Inga; species Inga leiocalycina. Next base: position 10,492,772 of record OY725329.1, on the reverse strand, counting down.
TCAATGTGAATGACCTTGTGTGTTTGGAAGGAAGTACAGACAACTGAGGAAGTATTCACAGTAATTTTATGAATTGGGTGAGTTGGAAAATGTATGAAGTTGTTAGGAATATTAAGTTGCGCATGATAGCCTCAGTAAAGATAAGCATGTTCCTTTTAAGAGTAACCATAGCAACTACACAATGCTTCATGATAAGTATTGACATTATATGAGTGACATGTGACAGTAAGTTGCAAAGCAAAGAACATCACTGCTATACCAGAAGAATCTGTACATTTGGGAGAGTTGGTAGGAAGCGTAGGGAAGGCAATCATTGGGAAAATGTAGTGTGTAATCATCAATACTTTCCTATAAGACAACAGTCGCAATTGCAGCTTCTAAGAGTATACAGAAGTTTTGTCTTATGTCTAATTGTCACATATGTAACAGGTATGGACATTGGGTCTATGTAGCAATTAAATACGTGTGGTGTGTAATCAAGAAGGAACTTCATGAATCCTTCATATGTGACAAAAAATGGCATCATCTTATACTTCAATAAATATAAAGTTCACTGAGATATAACACATGAAATGGAATTAAATTGAAGTATGTGTCTGTGTAGCAATTAAATGAAGTCCTTGTGATTTTTCCAATCGAAAATGACATATCCATTTTCATAAATATCCAAGGTGAGGTTAGGGGAAAACAAACTTGAAGATAAACTCCTCTATAATGGCATATGAGAATGATTTACATTCCTTCTCCCTTCTAGCTGTGGCGATCTCTTATTCAAACAGGGATTTTCGAGAGATGCTCCAGCAATGGAGAGAATTGGGCTTCCACATTGTAAGTATCAAGTGTGGACTCTTGTACTACCAACATGTCATGAGTTTAGAAGCTGTAGTTAAGCACATTGGTCTATACACCGAAGATAACGTGATTGAAGTAGTTCCAATGAGGACGTATAGGGTGTTGCCATCGATTAAAGCATCTGAAGGCAAACCAATAAGAATGGGTTCACCAAGATGGAGCGAGAGCTTATACTGCTTATTCAGGTGCTTCTATTGGATACTAAATAAAGAAGGATTCTCCAACAACTTGTGGCACAGCATGCATGATCCGTCCTACGGTGAACACTACCATTCTATGATTCAGACATCACAGTCTGACATAGGAGTTTTTGTAATGACCCAATTTGGGATTAAGGGCTAATGACTCTGATATTGATTGTAATTAGTGTAATTGAATACTTTTGGAGAAATATGATGTAAATTTGATATAAGTGTATTTAGAGATTAAAGATCAATAGTTGAGATTTATTGACCATGGGTCGAAATCCTACGCTTTGCATTTGTGTAAGCTCATGGTGGAAGTGAGAAGATGTTAACATATGGCATTGTGTGGACCATGGGATTAAGCTAAAAGACAAAAACCACTTTCCTCTCTCTTCTCTCTCCTATTCAGCCAGGTGCATGGGCAAAGGGGAAAGTTGTACACTCATCATCATTACCTTCATATCTCACCATTTCTCTATCCTCCTTCTTCCATTTCTGGCAGACCAATCAAGGAAAGAGAAAAGAGAAAACTTTGATTTTGGGTAGGTAATGGTCCACTTATGCTCAAATCCTCTTCCTTAAACTTGTTCATAGTGTAAAGAGCTCCATTTTGGTGGTTTCAGAATCTTGAAAGGTGGTGGTTAGTGTGTTGAAGCAATTTAAAAGTTTGAGAACCAAGATTCTGGATTTAGCAAGTTGAAGAGGTAAGGATTTGATGCATTTTGGTGTATTATTTGTGATTTTTGGATGAGTTGGGAAATTCTAGAAATTTGCCCTAGTTTTATGCCCATTTTGGAATGTATGAATTTCATAGTAGATGATGTTGGGATTAGTTCATTGTGAAGTTCTTTGAGTATTTGATATGGTTTTGAAGTTTGGGAGATGTGTTGATTGAAATTGGGTGTTGTGTGTGATATAGAGACCAAAGAGTTAGATTATGTTTAAAATGGTATTTGGGTGTTTTGGAGGTTACCAATGGGTTCCCTATGTCATTTTGAATAAGTATGAGCTTTGTGTAGAGTTTAGGAACCATTGGGTTAAGTTTGGTAAATCTAGGAATTTTCTGTCAGTTGCTGCGATCTGGGCAATTTGATAGCATCATTCGAATGAGGGAGGATCACACTCGAGTGCTGCTGTGTATTGTCCCTTTTCTCTTTGTGTTTTGCCTAGGTTCTCATGAAGAAAGCTCGAGTGCACTTCTGTAACTGTGAGTAATGTTGAGGATCACGTGAGTGAGCATGGGTTTACTCGAGTGAAGCTTTGAGTTCATGTTAAGGGCTACGTCCCGGGTCCTCACTCGCTGGCTAAGTTTTAAGAGTGTGTTCTGACACTCACAAGTGAAGCCCTCTCACCCAAGTGCCATAGGTTGTGCTCGAGTGAGCCTTTCCCTCTGGAGTTGTCTGTGCTCTCGGGTTGTCACTCTCTGTGTTGCACTTTCAGGGACTCGAGTGGAGTTGGAGTCATCACCCGAGTGCAAAGCCTTATGCTCAAGTGTGATGAGCACTCTCTAGCTATAGTAGTTGCTCACTGTCAAACACTTGCGAGTGAGAGCTAGTCTCACTCAAGTGCGAGTCTTTCATCACTCGAGTGAGGTCATCTTCACTCAGGTGAGCCAGCCAAAAATCAATGTTTTACCTTTCGAAAAAGGGGTCTTTAGGGTAGTTTCTTCTAAGCTTTTAGGCATATGTTTAGGCCTCTAATAGTCACCTAAAGAGTCTTAAATGATAACCAACTTAAAGTATTATGGAAATAAGTATTTGGGAAAGAGATTAATCAATTGTCCCCAAATTGGCAAAGGATTTGATATCTATCAAACGCGTGAGCCTATTGTGCCGAAGAACGTCAGGAAAGATACAGGTAGTGACTTCTCTCTTATACTTTGTGTAAATGTATTGTATGTTTGCCTATCATGTAATATGTGTTGTTGCTGCTGCCTTGTGATGCATTGAGACGCCTTATGGAGCTTTGTGTTGCTTTATGCCTTGTGGAGCTTTGTGCCTTGTGATACTTTGAGCTTTGTGATGTTGCTGCATAGTGATTACCGCAGAAGTAGGCATAGTGATTACAGCAAAAGCTGGCATAGTGATTACCGCGAAAGCGGGCATAGTACATTGTGATACAACCGTGAGTGCTGTCGGTTGTGGCGCAAACCATGACTCATAGTGTTGTTGCTGAACATGATGAACTTACATGCTTTATGTTTATATATTGTATGAGTGATTTGTTACTACTGGGATTCTTTAGAATCTCACTCTTTCCAAATGACTAACATTTCAGATAGAGCAAGTGGCTCAAAAGGGAAGCGGCCAACCAGGAGTGGTTAGGACTAGTAGGGACATATTAGATTTTGGATTGTTGGTTATCTGTTTTAGATTTTGGATTTTGGGATTACTATATATATATGAGTTGTAGATAATATTTTTGGATATGTAATCCCCATCTTGAGAAACTTTAAACCCATTGTATATATACAAGTAACCCAGGGTTACCGGGATTTTGGTTACGCACTCTGATATTTATTATGTGATATAACTGCACAGGTAATTGTATTCTAAAGTGAATGTGAGACCAGATGAATTCTGTTTTTTTTTAATGTTTTGTTTGGACACCCTATTTCTTGGAGATGGGTGATTATAAATGTGATTTTTGTCTTATTGGTCTCTATTTCACTTAAACTTCATAATCCGGATATAACTACCGTGAGGGGGTTACAGTTTTCTACCCTAACAAAATTCTTGAGCCCATCGTTATCCACGACTTCAGGAGACACACAAACATGAAGATCAGGCCAATTAATTTGAGGGTTTACCATCCGAGGGCATTAGCGATAACAACGGGACCACATAATGCTAACCAACTTCGCGTCATTGCCGACGGTACTACTAAGGACTCAATTAATCAAGTACAACCAGTGGCAACAACAGAGATAACAGCACAGACGGCTAAAAACTATATAGAGCCAAGCACAGAGGCAAATGATGAAGTCTCAAGTAAACCATACCTACCAATGGCATCGGAAGTGGGGGAAGATTTAGGATATGTGGTGGACTGAAAAGTAATACGGCAAGTGTAATGGAGTGGGTCATTGATTTCGGTTTTGGTCTCCAAATAGTAGGAAAATGGAAGACTTTGTTAGATGTCGGTATTTGGGAAGGTGACGAGCTTAATGGTCGGTTTGTTTTGACCAATTTAGGAACACGGTCGATTTGTTTTAACCAATTTAGGAACACGGGCAATTAGAGTTAAACTAAAATTGTGGAGACCTTGTTTCTTGTAAGTTTATGTCTTGTTTTTTTTGACATATGTAAGTTTGTGTCGAAGTCTTTACTTTTTTATCTTGTCCAAGTCTGTCTAAGTCTGCACTTTTATGGCAACCTTGTGTCTTGTTGTATGAATGTTATGGAAGCTAGGCTAATTTTATTTATTTATTTAAGTTTAATTACTTGTCATAATACAGCATATATATAACATCCTTTTCGGGGGCTGATTCAGGGATAGACTTGAATGTTTCATCATATCACTTTTGATAAATTCAAACTTGTATTCCTGAAATGACGATGAGATATGCAGGGAAAAAAAGGACTGGGCTTACTTGCTCATTAAAATGACAATATAAAGACATAGAAAATAATGTACTTTTTATAATAAAGAACTTGTGATTGGTGACCTAATGTAACAATGGTTGGCTCGAGAAGAATAGTTTATTGTCATGTAAAATCCACTCCAAGTCATATCGGCATCGTACTAATATTGTGGTATTAGCTGGCTGCCTGACCTGACTTTGTTGCCTGCAATTAACTTAGCTCCATGATAATGTTAAAGGCAACATGGGAACTTGGTAAAAATGTGGGGTTGCTAACAATAGAAAATGTTGTAACATCCAAAATTGTTTTCATTTGATGGACTTATATCTCAATCTAAAATGATAAGTTGGAAGGGAAAATTTATCAGTCAGCACTTCCAAGCTATTGGTTTCAGGAATTAAACATATAGGACAATAATAGGAGGCTATCATAATAACCCAAACAAACCATACTTTTGCACAATAAAGAAATTTAATGCAACAAAAATATTTCTTCATAATATGTTAAAAGAAAAAAAAAACATGAACAGTGATGTCATCGGAAAAAAAAGAGACCTTTCTAACTTTTCTGTCTTAATAACCCCACACCATGCTTCTCACAGCAATCAATACAATGTCACAAGAAGTAAAGATCACTATCATGTGTTCAAGTCATAGCAACTTGATGTGATGGTATTAATTGATAATAGTAGTTTGTTGCATTACTTGACTTTGCTTTCTGCACTTTACTGATCTCAAAGTCAAATTGCTTGATTGGCAATACATGGACAAATTGGGGGAGAAGTACTTACATCAATGTCATAGACCATTGTTACAAAATAGTTGTCGACATATGGTGGAAGGCAGGTCTTGAATGACAATACATAATCAATATTTGGTATTTCAGAACTCCTTAAACATATATAAATTTAAGTGTGAGAATGGAGCTATACATAATATACTGGAGTTGGTTTGTTGCTGTAATGGGAAATAGGAAGAAGTTATACAAAAAAAACCAAAGGCAGCTATCAAAGAACAAAAAAAATATGGTTGATTAGAATAGATATATTGCTATATTTTGCAATTAATGGTTTGTTTGGGTTGGTTTGTCAAAAACAAACATGATAAGCAGCCTATACTATCAAACTATAATATCAATTGCAGCGTACATTAATGCATGATGTTGTACTACGATGAAGTGCTATCACAAAATAGAAGACAGTGATGGCCATTGGAAAAAAAAACATGAAGACAATTGTGGCCGAAGATAACTTGCTTGTCCATAAGGTTTTGCCTTATACTTTTAAGCAACCTTACAAGTGCAATAATCACTCTATTGTATCAAGACAATAGATTAAAAAAATCTTAACAACACTTCTCAAAATGGTTTAAATTGACTGAGATAGCAACACAATGCTCCCTTATTCAAATGTTACTGAGTGAATTAAGTTCTGTAATAAACGGGTGGGCAGAGCAAAATTTTGAACTTTGTCTGACAAGAGCTTGATAGACACAGCAGGTACAAAAAAAGGGGAAATTTTAAGTCTTCATCTCAGTAACCGAAACTCATGTGGGGGAAACATCTTCATTAGTTAGCTTTAGGGACCTCCTTAAAAAGCTAATGTCCAACCTGAGTATTAATAGATAACGTGGTTAGTCACATAGTACTAAACCCAAAGTCATAATAGCAATTACTAAAGGCCGGTTCATTAGGACTACACAAATTGCTTAGCGAAAAATGAAAAGGGGTTTCAGATTGAAGAGAGAGCAAGGACACAACCTTCTCATAATCCATACTCTGTTGGCAGACCACTAACAGAGTCTCTCCCACTATATTGAGTAGTAACCCCCATCTGTGCCAATAAAGCCATGTCCTCTAAAGTTTTGGCTGTTCCAGATGAGCAGAACAGTGAAATTGGAAGAACATAAGCCATGGAAACAGTGAAGGAATTTTACAGGAAAAAGGCATTTGCTCAACGACACCATTGAGAGACCATAGAGAAGCTAGAACCTAAATAACATTTGAAAAGCTTCAGAAAATCCTTTCTCACAGCTTCAAAATAAATGAACATGTCATGATCTTCTTGCACCATTACCGAAACATAAAACCAACAAAAATGGATGGGGGAAGTATAATTGGCACACAAAAAAGTGTGGAACAATTTAACACAAGTTTTTGGTAGATAAGAACTATCAATAAAATATATCTGGGAAAGCAAAAAGGGGCTGAGAAAATGACCATACGTGAGCATGACAATTGGAAACTTCTTCCATAGAGGAAATCGAAAATATGTTTTATCCCATATAGCAAAACCTTCAGGACTGATCTGCATGTACAAACCACTATATTAACCACAGATAAAATGATGAAAAAATCAACAGTGAACAATAATGGTCACAAATATTGTCTGCCCTTGCATGGAAAACTACTCAAATTTTAATGGGTCTTCATAACACTTGTTGCACACTAATTAAGTGAGGCCATCAAATTAAATTAGTGGAATTAACATGCCTCAAGTTCTCCGTCTAATTTCTGTAGGCAATAGTCTGTATTTGTCCCACTTTCCAAAATATAATAATTTAACTTGAAGAATATATACCTTAACCTCAACTATCAGAATGATATACCTTCTGGCCGCATAATCTTAACATGGATGGTAAATGACAAATACCAACTCGATCTGTACAATATTTTTCAACAGGTACGTTATAAACCATAAAAATAGCTTAGATAAATAATAAGAAAGATGAGTTATATATTCCAATGAGATCTCAAGACGAAGCTCGCACGTTTTCTGTGTAACACCGCAATAAACAAATCACAGCAGGTAAAGGAAGAATTGGAGAGAACAGAAATAAAGGACAGAATGAAAGAAGAGTACAAACACTTTTTAGCGTGTAGAAGCTGATGAGCAAAGGGACTTGAAATGAAATGTGAAGCTATCGACCGCGAGAAACGGGCTGATTGCGTCACCGAAGAAGAAGAAATCTGATATGGGCAATTTCAGAAACCCCTCGGGATCCAGAGATGAGACACGTTGACAGAACCTGAAAAAGAAGAGAAAGTAGAGAAGGCTGGTATTTGACGGGAGAGGGAGTCATAGTAGGTTGAAACGGAGGAGTATTTGTCGACGGTTTTCTGTACAATCAAAATGAGAATGAGAATGAGAATGGGAAAGATGGGAAAGACTATGAAAAAAGTAGTGGAGAAGCCTAGCTGAGGGAAGAGAAAAGCAGCCAAATGGGGAAAAAAAGTAAGGGAAAATAACAGCTAGGTCTCAAGGTTCACAAAAAATCCCAAAAAACTCCCTTTGGAAAGTCAAAGGTTAAAAACGTCCCTAAGGACTTTTCTGACATGAATTCCCAGAGCAATTACAAAAATAACCCCTGAGGAATTTAAAAATTGGAGCCTTCATTTTTGTAAGAAAACGATTGAGGGTTTGAATTTGGTCGCCACTCGTAAGCTCTGCTTCTTGGTCCGTGGTGCTCTGGTTCTGCATCTTGCGTTGTTACTGTTAGACTCTGCCTCGCTGCCGTTCGACTCGGTGTCGGTGACTCCTCTGATCCCCAAGCGTGCATTGTAGTCTGCCGGTCAAGCACCCGTTGTTCCTAGGCAGCGCCAGCGTTGGCCAGTCTTGCAACGGCAAAGAAGCAGGTGTCCCTCCAAATCCGCAAGCCACGTCTCTCCTACCAACACCTAGTGTCCCTCCATTGCTCCTCCGACTGAAGCCGCACGGTCAGTCATTTGTAGGGGGTTAGTCTTTGCACGCCTTTCATGTGTTTATTTTATTTTATTTTATTTTGTGAAATAGTGTAACGCCCCAAATTTTGATTAAGGGCTAATGGGGATTATTGAGAATGTAATTGTGGATTAAAGTTGAATTAATGTGTATTTATGACAATATTATCTAATATATCATAATTGATGGAAAATTGATAGAATGAAAATATTGGCCATAAGTTAGTAGTTAATGGGGAAATTAATTACTAACTAAGAGGAAATGAGATTTGTGATTAAATGACTAATGGAATTGGTTAGTGTAACTAAGTGGAGGATTAGTTGTGAGGAGATTACATGAGAGAGTGACATGTGGCATTGTTGTGTAAGCATGATAAGAGTTGTTGAGGAAGCCAACCAAGCATGGTCTCATCATTTTTTCTCTCTTCCTTCTCTCCTCTAATTCAGCTGAATGAAAAGAGCTTGGGAGCCCAAATAATCATCATTCATCTCTCTCCACATACTCAACCTCTCTCATTTTCTCTCTCTCTCCCTCTCTCTTATGCGTATGGGGCAAGGGATGGGCAGAATTTCTACCTTCATCCCCATCATTTCATCACACTCATCTCTCTCTTATCTCTCCAAGAATTTCGTGCAGCCATTGGAGCTTGAAGAGGAAGAAGAGCTTGGGAAATAGGTGAGATTTTGACCCTTCTAATGAACTCTAATGGAAAAACTCCCTTCTTCAATCTTGCTCCTTGTGTTGAGAGCTTCAATTCTATGGTTTTATATTTGCCATTGGTATTGATTTGAGCTCTCAAGGAAATATAGAGTTTGGAGAATCAAAGAACTCCTTCGAGAAAGTTAAAGAGGTAAGTGAGTTGAGCATTTTGATATAAGTTTTGTGGTTATTTTGTTAAGTTGGAATTTCTGGGAATTTAGCCCTATTTTTGAAAATTAGGGTCTTGTGGTGTTTGAGTTGTTGTTGTCATGGATATGATGCTTTGAGATGTATCTTGGATAGATAGAATTTGATTGAAGCTTAAATGCCAAGTTTGACAATTTTGGGATTTTTGTGGTACATAGGCCAAAAAAAGAACATATAGATGGAATGAGAATTTGGTTATTTTGATGTTTCCATTGTATTCCTTGTGGAAAATTGTGTGGGAGTAGTGTTGGATATGAATTTTGAACCATTGGGAACTTAGTTTTAAAAGTGGCAAGTCTTGGTTAGTGAAAAACTCTGTTCTGGCAGTGGATTTACATGGACGTTTTAAAATAGCAAATGGTGTTGAAAAATTATGAAACTTTCTAGTCTTAAATTTCACTTACCAAGCTTCAAAATGGACACATATTTCATGTCATTGCAATTTGTGAGCTAGGAGTTATGACTATCCAAAGTTTGATGTTAAATCTGGGAACAATTTTGGAGCAGTGTGGACATTTCTTAAATTCTGTCTTTATGTGGTGATTTCTGGTAATGGTCCATATTTTTATAGTAAATAGCACTTAAATATATTTCAATGGGCTTTGGGATCACCTCATTTCAATTTTTCTAGAATTAGTTATGATTTTTCGAAGTTCAGCCAAGAAACAGAATTTTCCTAGCCGCAGCCAGAAAATTCTTCGCTACAGCCAGAAACCTTCTGTGCTATTTCTGGCCGCAGCCAGAAAATTCATGGCTGTAGTCAAAAATTTTCTGTGCTATTTTTGGATGTAGCCAGAGGTTTCTTGGCTGCAGCCAACCCCTGTTTTCAGCACCATGTGATTTTGAAAAGTGGTTTCTAACCTAGTACTTCCCAATCCTTGTAGGCTATTGTTAGAGACTTTCATAGCACTTAAGGGACTTTAATGGTAACCAAAACTAAGTGTTTTGAAGTCATTTGAGTATTGGAATAAGTGATAACATGTCGTCCTTAATTATGACTATAAGGTTTGATATTTGCCTGGAACGTAGAAGGACTACGCCTGAACAAGGACAGAAAGAACAAGGTAGTAACACTTTATCCTATATCATGTATATTGCATTGCTTGTTGCATTAGTCATAGAATACAGATACAGTAAGGGGACGTGGCGAAAGCCCAACCTTGTATACAGTAAAGGGGACGTGGCATTGTGCCCGGCCTTGAATATTGATTGCTACATTGTGATATATGTTTACTTGCTTTGTTTAATATGCATCATATACGTAAACTGTTCCTACTGGGATTCTCTAGAATCTCATTCTTTCCAAATAACATTTTTAGACAGGGCAAGTGGATCTAAGAACAAGCAAGTGAGTAAGGACGATTAGGACTACCGGCGGTAGTCTTAGTTAGATATTTTGGTTTATACTGAACTGGTTATCATTTTGGGATAAATGTACCTATTGAATAGATCATAGCATGATAGTTTTGTGTAATCCCTAGTATGGATACTGAGATAGGCAATGATGCCTTGTATAAACCTTTGGATTAATGTTATTATCCCGAGTGTATGTCGGGAATTGTGTTGGTACTCTGATATTATATATGTGACTGACCGAACAGGCCTATTATTTTTACTTTGAAATGAATGGAGATCTATTTATACAAGTGTTGGAAAAAAATTTTAATTACCCCGGATCTCTCATTCGATTATTAAACGTGTTTAAATGCTTAATCTCAGCCTTGATTATGACGGGGGTTACAAATGGCACCCTTAATCTATTGGGTTGCCACTAGTTTCGGATTGGGGCAAAGCATTGATTCTTGGAATTTACTTGGGGAAATACATTGGTTAAGGAAGGTGGTTGTCGAGTTTAAATCTTTTCTTTGTCGCTGCTCTGTGATGGCTGAATCAGTGTTGTTGTTCTGAGGGGTATAGATGTTTGTTTATGAGTAACGTTAAAGGCCAGGGAATGTTTTATAATGTGGTTTGCTGATAATGTGCTGCTCTAGCATTGGGTTTGAGGTCAGAATCAATGGGTATGAGGCTAATAATGTGCTCCTCTAGAATTGGTGCATTTGGAAGTATGTTAATGTTGATAATTGATGTTCTATTAATGCTTCTATTTATGTTGCTTATTACTATTTTTTAGTGGTTCCAACAGAAGAATGGTTAGTATAGGAAGTAAAGTTGGCGTTAGGTACAACGTATACCAATGTACGAATTGGTACTTGTCAGTATAGAATAGTTAGCAATTGTTGATATGAAAAATTGAATGTTGTGTGTGATTAGTTGCAGAAGAAAGTTTTCTTCATGACCTTTGTTTTACAGCATGTGAAGTAAACCCTTATGCTTCATTGTTGATATATATGAATTAGTGATTGATATATATATATATATATATATTGTCTAGATGACTGTGTTCTCTACATTGCTGATATGGAATTGTAACTAACTTCATAAATTACTCATTCATTATATACAAATGATTGGTTAATGTCTTATGTTTTTTGTGGTGGGTGATTAAAGTAGTAATTACGCTTAAGGTTAAGCAGAAAATGACGAAGAACAAAGAAGGGAAAGATGAAGAGGGAAAGAGGGTGACAAAAGTTTCAAGGTATATATGTTCACATAAGACTATTTTAAGAACAAGAAGAACAAGAAAGAGGAGTGCAAGCGTTTAAAAGAGGAGACACAGTCGATGAAAGAGGCTTGAGACGCATTGAAAAATGAGGAAAAGGATTCATATAAGGTGAGGGCGAAGAATTTAAGGAGTGAGGCAAAAGGGACAAAATACGTGGTTCCATTCTTGACTCGCTGTGCTCCTAATCAGTTTATGAAAGTGTGCAATAGTGTGAAGAATAGAGAAGATAGGATGGATCGGCTAAAGAAATTTGTATTTGACAAGTTATTTAACACATGCTGCTCATAAATCCCCCGAGATCTATGTGGTCAATTTATGTCTGTATTTGACCCTCTAACTAACAATGTTTCGATTCGAGGGAGGTCATTGAACATCCGCCGAGAAGATGTACAACAATTGATGGGCTTACCGTGTGAAGGGGGACATTGAGGAAAAAGTTAATAACGAAGAAGGATTTGAACAATTGAAGACATTGTACGGGACAGTGCCATATAAGACAATCAAAAAATGGCTAATTGAGAGAGGCGAGGATCCTGAATTTGAACTCCTCTTTGTTATGTATGTGTTGGGAACTCTCTTGTGTCCTGGAGTGGGTATTAAAGTGAGTGATAGAGTGTTGAAGGTGATGGTAGCAACAAAAGGAGCTCTTAGGGAGTACGATTGGTTGAGTTTTGTGTTAAATGAACTATCAAATTCTCTTGCACAGTACAAGAAAAAAGTAATGAAAGGAAAAGATGCAGGCAGGATCAATGTAGGCGGATGTATATATTTTCTAATGGTAAGTGCATGTTTTATGTATGTAACCTTTGTTGGCTTTGTTTAATTAGTTATAAATTGCTGCATTAGATGTTGAATTCTGTTGCTGTTAAGTTGTTATTTAATTTCTGTACAGGTGTTTTGCTTGCAACATTTTCCCCTGGGCTAACTACATGCCTCTACAGGTGATAATACGATTGCATTTTAGAATGACAACAACGTCAAGAGTAGAGTGCAAATAGAGAAAGAAAGCAACCAAGGGTTGCTACATTCAATCAGTAATGTAGTTGGATCTCCCTCTTTTGAATTGCCTTAACAAACTATGCTAACACACCCGGTAAAATGTGAAATTTGATGTCAGCCGCACATTCAGTCGAAAGTATTGAATTAATTTTGTCATTTCTAATTTACAGGAAATCAAGAGAATATATGATCGAATTATGTCAAAGGTGGTGTCAATGGTGCAAGAGGAACTCGTTTCCCTTCAGGCGAGGCTGTTGGGTGGGGTAAACATCGATGAAGGGGATGAAAAGGTGCAAGACATGAAATCTTGGTCAAAAAGTGAAGATGATGAACATGTATTACCAAGTGAAGATGAGGGGGTGACACAAGAAAAGGAGAAGACACTGAAGTGCAGTCTATAAGTGAAGACGAAGGGTCAGAGTAAGAAGTAGGAGGTGTAGATGTTATAGGAGATAAAGAGAAAGTAGAATCGAAAGGAAAGAAAAAGCTATAATTGTGGAAATCTATAAGGGTTAAGAAACCTGCTATTGCCTCTCCTTAGGTCACAACAATGGGTAAGAAGAAAAGTAAAGATGACAAGGATAAAGAAGGTTTATATCAAATGTGCACTACACGATCTAATTTAGCAGAGGATAAGCAAGAGTAAGTAATCACACTTCTTCAATCTCAATTGAGTTGAATCACGAAAACTGACTTTGTGTGCTTGTTTCTCTATTAGGGAGTTTGTGGATATGTATGATTATTTCTTGACCCGCGGTAAACTATATTGTCTTCGTCCAAGGGGGTGGATTAGTAACAGGGTAAGATATTTGAACAATAAACTTATACTATGTTCATTGAATCTGCGAATTGCTTACCTTTTTTGTAATGGTGCATAGTTTATTACCATGGCTGCCATGACATTGGTGGGGGATCAAGTACACAAGAGCAACCGGGTAACTAGACATATATTTTATGTAGAAATGATGCAAAAAATGGCAGCAGATCCAAACAACTGGTCATTGGAATCACATGCTATGGAGATCTTGCCTGAATATATTGGTTACAACATTGGCGATTGCGACTTGATTTTTGCTCCTACCCTGCACCTGGATCATTAGTTTTGTTACGTTTTAGAGACGAAGACAATGCGGTTTTATATGCTGGACTCATTGGTTGACCAATTAACATATGCAAGGGCACAAAAGGTAGAAGGAGATGCACGTTCAGCGGCTGACCATCCAAAAAAACCTAAGAGATTGAGCAAAAGGAAAAAAGAAGATTTTTAGGCCAAAGAACGGATTGCACACCAATGTGTAAGTGCTTCTTTCTAAAATGGTCTGTGTGCATTCGTCATTGTTGTTTTGTGACATAACTTCTTTTTGTTACAACTTCCAGAGAGATTGCATCGTTAACATACTTCATCGAGTTAAACTCGAAGTATATGACAAAGGACAAGAAATAGCAACGGAAGTTAACTGGCCAAAAGTGCATGTCCAGGCTGATACGTTAGTACTATTTTTTTTCCTCCAAGTCTTTAAACTGTAGCTTTTTTTAACCATTCGATTGTTATAACACTGGAACTGTGTATGTGGCAATTTGTTTTACAGCGATTCATATGGTGTTCATGTTCTGTCATGGTTACATAGCTGGGATGGCTCTACACATTAGAAAGCGGGGTACACCATGCCTAAGCTTGTTGATTATCAGATTTGGCAGGTAAAGGTGGATTGTTTATGGTGGCTAGTCACACATGAGCAGAACAAACACGCTCAAAAGGTGTTGTCCCTTCTCAATGGAAGTCAACAAATGAAGAGGAAGAAAGACGTGTAGAATTTGACATATTCTTTTGTGGATATGGCTAGTTCTAGTGTACTCATGTTGATATTTTGTAGGAATGCCTGCTTGCAGCAAAAGAAACTAATGTATAGTTAGTATACAATATCATGAGTTATTTTGGCAACATAATCAGTTAGTTTTACAACATGTATATATGGAATGCTTTACTTGCAAAATTTCCAAGGGTGGACATTGACAACACATTATGCGTATGTTCACAACATGTTTTTTGGTGGTTTAATCAGGTTGTTTGATAGGTGAAGGGGCCAACGTATTTAGACAACAAGGTCCCCAAACTGGTTTTTTTGTATTTATGGTTTACCAGTGGATATGCATGTTTTCACAACAGTTGATGTCAATTTAACAAATGTTTGATGTTTTTCTGTTTTCACAAAGGTCATTGGATGCGTACTTGTCCCACCAACTCTCAAAATCTCAAATAGCGTTTACAACATATTCAATTACTTTTACAACATGTACACAACATGATATGATGTCATTGTTCACAATGTGGTATGCTGTATTTACAACATCGTAAGTCATATTAACAATGTATTCAGTTACCTTTATAGCATGTAAAAGGAATGTATGCTTGTGCAATGTTTACAACACATGCTGCTACGTTTACAACACGTTACGTTATTTTTACAAGTCTTTAAGCTATGTTTACAACTATTTTCACTAGTGACACCAGGGCAGTAGCTTGTGCAAGAAGCTACAACATACACACCACTTTTCCAGCACTTCTCTCAACGTTTACAACATGTTATGCTATATTTACAACATCATAAGTCATATTAACAACGTTTTAAGTTACGTTTACAACATGTACGGAAAAATCGTGCTTGTGCAATGTTTACAACACATGCTGCAAGGTTTACAATAAGTTAAGTTATTTTTACAAGTCTTTAAGCTATGTTTACAACTATTTTCACCAGTGACACCAGGGCAGTAGCTTGTGCAAGAAGCTACAACTACACACCACTTTTCCGGCACTTCTCTCATCATTTACAACATGTTATGCTATATATACAACATCACAAGTCATATTAACAACGTTTTAAGTTATGTTTACAACATGTAAGGAAAAAAGCATGCTTGTGCAATGTTTACAACATACTTTGATACGTTTACAACACTTGAAGCCATTTTAACAAGTCTTTAAGCTATATTTACAACTATTTTCACTAGTGACACCAGAGCAATGGCTTGTGCAAGAAGCTACAGTAGACACACCACTTTTCTGGCACTTCTCTCATTGTTTACATGTTTGCTATATGTACAACATCATAAGTAATATTAATGACGTTTTAACTTATGTTTACAACATGTTAGGAAAAATAGTGCTTGTGCAATGTTTATAACATATTCTGCTATGTTTACAACATCATCAGTGATATTAACAACTTCCTCTGAACGGCTTAATTTTTTACACTCTCACAGGGTCGTATCATCAGCTGAACCCAGTGATGCTTCAATGTGCATAAAGTTCCCGAGGCGACACTAGCAACATCATGAGGCCTTGTTCATAAGCCATTATGTATGTTTTCACAACAACAAAAAAAGTTATTTTCATTAAGTCATTGGCCAACCCTCTTATGGTTGTACAATTTCATGTGGCCCCTGTCACAACAACATAGGATAAATTTAAACAACTAATACCTGTACTGTCACAACTAAATAGCTTATCATTTTCATATATACTAAGACAATAAAATATTAAGTACTATGAGTAAGTACCTTTCTTCACTTACTCATTCCACTTAATATGATATGCTAATTACATAGATGCACCAAGTTGGGAACGCATTCAACAAACAAAAAGGGGTCATGGAATGCGAATAGTTCATGGTTAATATATACATCACCAAAAAGTTACTATCAAAAGTATCTACATTTATGTACTCCTTGTTTTTAGGATGGATTTGGATTTCTACAAGTTTTGGCTGTATGCCCAGCCTCATTGCATCTCCCACAATGATACATCTTTTTTTGAAACTGAGATTCCCTTCTTTTCCTTTTAGGTCTCCCTAGCAGCCTTGAAGTTATTAGAGGGTCTAAGAATGTCTGTGTAAGCATGTGTCACCGCCAGAGACTTAACCCGTGGACAATCATGAGTTGCGATTGGCCTCATGGAACTTTCATATATTTTTCCCTATGCTTCCAGTTTGAACTAGTCATCTACAAATGTGTACACATTACCACTAAGTATCTTAATAACTGCACATGCATAGGCGTAAGGTACTCCACTCATTTGCCACACTAGACACGTGTATTTCTTTCACCAAGATCTACATTCACAAAAAAGATGGCATCTCCGCATCTACTTCGAACCGAGAACTGATTGTCTCCATAATTTGCTGCTTCCATATTTTCAGCATGTTTAACTTGTTGCAGTAATTTTTCTTCAATATTCGGTCCCACTGTATTTTTCCAACTATCCATGGCTATCTTGCTTGCAATCAATTTTCAAGCCAATTTCTTTCAATGTTCATGAATTAAAACTGACACAGTGTGCTTCCTTTTTGTAAACATCCATGCATTAAACGACTCTGCAAGATTACTGGTTATGTTATCCTACCTTTTGAAAGAAAACTTTCTTAGAGCCCATTTGTCAACATCCCCATGATTCTCCACCCAATCTGCCAATTATGGATTGAACAATCTTAATTTACCCATTGTACTAGTGATGTCTTCATCCAACCTTTCATATGCAATTGCATCAAGAAGAAGGAGTGCATTCTCCTTGCTATTCCCCGATGTTCGTGTCCGACCTCTATTGATTCGCAAGAACTCGGTACTATAATTTTCCTTCAAATTCCGGTAGCAAAAAGCATGTCTCTCGCTGCCAAATATTTCTTTTACAGTACCAATAATCGCATTATTACGATATGAGACAATTGTTATCAACATTGAGCCTGTGATGTCTTTCACGTTTGATAAAAACCAAGACCATTCTTTATATGTCTCACTGCTAATAATGGCATATGCTAGGGGAAACATCTGGCTGTCTGCATCGTATGTAGAAGCTGACAATATTGTTCCCTTATAAGGGCCACTTAGATGACAACCATCTACATAAAGTATAGGTCGATAACCTCAAACCCTTTAACCGAACAACCATAAGCAATAAATACCCTCTGAAATCTATTGTTAGATGAGGCTTCCCATTTTGCAACTGTGTCCGGATCACTCTCGATTAATCTGTCACATATCCAAGGAATTACCATGTAAGAGTCTTCTACTCGACCATATAATTCCCTTAACTCTCTTTCTTTTGCCCTATATGCTTGACGGTAGTTCATTCGCACCCTATACTCTCTGTACATGTCTGATCAAATTACGTTAGCAGTCTTGTCAATATTGCACCTTAAACTATCCATTACGATTAATGATGTCAAGCTCGACCTGTGTGGATGCCAAACTATTAGGCTATCTTGTGCTTGGTGAATGTGTTCACTTTTGAGTGTTCTAATGGTTATAAACTCTGTATCTTAATGTTCTCCTGATAAATATGCACCCATGTACCAAGGACAACCATCAACCTTGCACTTCACAATTATCTTGTGCTGATTGTTCTTGACAAATTGGTATGAAAACTTATGAGCAATGCTATATTTGTATAACGTTTGACGAAGGCTCACAGCATTCGAAAAAATCTGTTCTGCTCCAATAATCATATCCTTCCATTTTCCATAATTCATTTCTGGTATTGAGGTTGGCACCATTTGGGTAGCACAAGTTAATGATGGGATCACTTCACTTTCATTTAACAAACCATATGGGGATGTACACATTCCTCCTTCACCTCCAAACAAATTATCAATCCTGCAAGAAATTACAAGTTTGAGTGCTCTTGCACATATTAACGTTGGAAAAAAATTACTTTTCTTAAGACAAATAAACTTACACTTCTTGCTCTTCCATTTGACCGTTCATTGCTGGTTGTGTACTGTCATTATCATCATCCTCTTCAATATACACGTGACCATATTATTCATTAAATTTGATTAAATGATACACCCCTTCATCATCTACAAGATCCATGAATGTTGATGTATCAAGGGCAACTTTGAACTTCATTTGCATTTCATTCCTTTCTTTTCCCGTTATGGATGATATGATTCTTCACAACTCTTCATATGTTGTGCCTTCCCTTAAGTATCTTGTTCTCACTAAACCACCAACATATTGCATTTCATCTTCTCCACCATTTAAAAACTTCCCCCCACATGAAAGAAACAAAATAGATTCTTCCCCGAACAACTTCCTATCTTTCATGACAATCTGCAACACAAACTTTGTATTAACAACTTCCAAAGCAATATTTACAACTTCATATGCACATATTAACAACATGTTAGCTACATGTTTTTTTCCTACACATGTGTTTTTTCTAATAACACAAAACACACTAACATTCAACCATACCCACTTAAAACAAGGCCAAACCTCTGTTTTCTTTCTCAAAAATAGAGCACAGGTTCGGTACGTATTAATAACTTCCAAAGCAATATTTACAACTTCATATGCACATATTAACAACACGTTAACTGCACGTTTTATTCCTACACATGTGCTTTTTCTAATAACACCAAACACACTAAAAACAAGGCCAAACCTCTGTTTGCTTCCCCAAAAACAGAGCACAGGTTCGGTACGTATTAACAACTTCCACAGCAATATTTAAAATTCATATGCACAAATTTACAATAATTTTTTGTGTTCATTTCAGCATTTTTCCAGCAAAGAATACCAATTACATTCACCATTCTCACTTTAAACACAGTAGCTCCTCTATTACCATGCCACAAAAACAGAGCACTCTAACATAAACACAACCCACCCAAGGTGAAACCCCAACTTCAATGATCAAGCTCATTTGTCTACCAAATTCTTAGCATTTCTTGTCTACCACCTACCACTTACTCCATTTTTTAGCCCGAGATCCAACCTTTCACAACCCCTAAATCTCAATCTAACCAACTTTCACACAAAAAAACAAAATTTTCCAATTCGCTTCTATACGTTGCTACCCGTACCTGGATGATGATGAAGACGATGTTCCCAGCCACATTAACACCACTTGTATACCTTCAATGTTGTATCCCTTACGCCCTTCGTTCGTGCATTTTTCTCTTTTTCCTTAATAACTTGATCACACAAACGTTCTTCCCTCCTCTCATCTATGCGTTTTCTTTTGTTATTTGAGTGGGGGTTATTTTTGTAATTGGACATGGTGAATTCATGTCAGAAAAGTCCCTAGGGACTTTTCTGATCTTTGACTCTTCAAAGGGAGTTTTTTGGGAATTTTTATGTACCTTGGGACCTAGCTGTCATTTTCCCAAAAAGCAAACTAAAAACAAACGGGGTGAAACATATGGAGAGAGAAAGTAAGACACTGACTTACTAAGGGAAGGTGAAAAGCCAGGGGAAATTGAAACACAAAGAACGAACAGCAAGCCAACAATGGAGCCGAAACTATGGATCGGCTTCGCGGCTTATGAACAATAATGTTCAGTGTCAACAAAAAGTAAAAGAAATTTATTATATATTGATTTTGTAACTCCACTTCTCCAATTTTTTAAATCTAACTCAAAAATTTCTCATTCCCTCCAATCTGTCATACCAAACAAACCCTTAGTCCATAGAAACTAAGAATCAATATTAGACATTGGTTTCAGTAAAAGCAACTATTACTATTTTGGGAAACTTTTACTGCATAGACTGTAGAGAATTAATATATAATGGTCCCCAAAACTTTTTGAAATCTCACTGCACTCCTAAGGACCAAAATAAATTAAAATTTATTGGTGAAAAGACAATTATACCCTTAGTTTATTTTTTTAAAAAAAAGGTGAATAGTCGTGGGGCTTCAAGGGCCCGCCTCCAGAGCTCTGGCCACTATTAGCCATTTGGTCTAATCATCAACTTGGAGTGGAGACGCCAGTGGCTAGAACTCCAAAATTGGTCGCTGAAAAATTTAGTTGCAAATCGCTTTATTTTAGTTGTAATTCTAAAATCTCTATATTTCAATTGTTAATTCATATATGAACACTTCCATTTACGAAGAAAATTATCAAGCCCCATGAATTGAAGTGTCCATAGATGAATTAAAAACTGGAATATGGAGATTTACAAAGAAAATATCGATTTACAAGAAAGATAAGAAAAGTAACAAGCCCTATAAATATGGAAATGCTCGTATATGAAGTAACAACTAGAATATTGAGATTTACAATGTAACTATGGTGATTTATAAGAAACATAAGGGAATTAATAAGTGCCATACATGAAAGTATCCATATATTAGTTAACAACTAAAATATGGAGATTTACAACTAAGATAAAGTAATTTACAACTGATTTTCTTGCCGGTCAGCATCGCTATTTTGGTGGTTGGTGCTTTGGCTAAAAGACAGCCAGAGCTCCGGCGACTATGGGCCCATTTTTTTTTCAAAAAAAAATTATGGGTATCATTGTCTAATTTCATTTTCATCCTTACTGTGTAATGATATTTCAGTATGTTTTGAGAGCTATTGGATATAAATTCTCTAAAGTGCAGTTGCAGTAAACTTTTCCCTACTATTTAAGTATTGGGTCTCAAATTTTAATTCATGTAGATGTAAAAATTACCTTTCAGAATGCCATTTTACACTTGAATTCAATAATATTTAAATTTCATCCAATTATACCATATGTCAAATAATGTGTGTGTGTGTGTATAAAAGAATCCGAGCATATGTGGCTCATGATTCGATGGTTAGAGGAATTAAATTTTACATGTTTTTTGGTACACAATTTAAACTTGGGAAAATCCCATTTAAATACCATTTGAAATAGCAAAACCCACAAAAGCCTTTTATAACATCTAAAAGATAGAAAAGTGATCTGGGATGTTTCAGGGATATTGAAGTTTAAGGATAAAGACCAAAATACCCTCCACACTCATTTACTCACACACACAGATTTCTCACACGCAAAAACTGAACCCCTGGCCACCATCATCGTCCGCAAATCAGCAAGCATGGATGGAAGCCGTCCCTAAATTGATGAATGTTTGATCTTCTTCCTTAATCAGAGTGGTTGCCATTCTCTTTTCTTTCCGCCGACATCGATGTGATGAGTGATTGGATATTTGGGATCCTGATCTGTCTCTCTTTGGTCCATAAATCTCTGTCGCTCTCTGCTCTGGTCTCCTTCTTTGAACTGTCTTCCCTCTATCAGCGGCTTAGGTGCTTTACGGTCTTGGATCTGTCTTCCCATCTTGCCTAGACGCAGAGAAGAAGATGAACTGAAACTTAACACTGTGAGAGAGAGAGAGAGTGAGAGAGAGAGAGAAAGATCAGTACATTGTGGCTCCCTCTGGAATAGTGTGCTTGAATTTCAGCATGTGAAATCGTAATGTTAACTTGACATTTTCTAATGTATATTGCAGTTGATGTTATGAAGGTTCTGGTGTTTTGTAAATTCCATTGCTGCACTTGTCATTCCCATTACAACTGTTGTTAATGGTGACAGTTTATTGTAATTAAAGCATACATGAAGAAACAACTTATTTTAGGTTCATGACTTGTATGGATTGGATGTACGTGGAATGAGCAATGTCAGTTTGTCATTTGATACTTCATCTATAAGTTGCTGTCATGGGAATGGGAATAACAAGGTTTTTAATGATTTTAGCGATAATGGTAATGAGAATGACAACTTAATATTTTCAAACATTGTGTGGAAGTATTTGCCCATAAGGGGGGACGCTGACAAATTAAGTAATGTGATTAATAAATTTTTTAATGGGTTTGACAACAAAGGTAATGAGAATGACACTTTAATATTTCCAAACATTAAGTGTGGAAGTGTTTACCCAGAAGGGGGGATGCTGACAAATTCAGTAATGTGATTAACAAAGTTTTTAATGGGTTTGACAACAAGGGTAATGGGAATGACAACTTATTATCTCCAAACATTAAGTGTGGAAGTGTTCCCCAAAATGGGAGGATGCTGACAAGTTCAATAATGAGAATGACCACGTTAGTAATGGTTTTGATGAGAATGGTAATGGGATTGACAACTAACTCTAACCAACTTTATAAGTGAAAGTGTTGGCCCAAAAGAGGAGAACGTTGACAAGTTCAATAATGGAAATGACAAAGTTAGTAATGATTTTGACGAGAATGGTAATGGGATTGACAAGTTAGCCTAACCAACTTTATCATTGGGTGGAAGTGTTGTCCCAAAAAGGGAGGATGCTGACAAGTTCAATAATGGAAATAACAAGTCTTTTCATGGTTTTGACGAGAATGGTAATGGGATTGCCAAGTTAGCCTATTACCATTCTCGTCAAAACTATTAAAAGACTTGTTATTTTCATTATTGAACTTGTCAGCGTCCTCCCTTTTTGGGTCAACACTTCCACCCAATGACAAAGTTGGTTAGGCTAACTTGTAAATCCCATTACCATTCTCGTCAAAAGCATTAAAAAACTTGTCATTTCCATTATTGAACTTGTCAGCATCCTCTTCCTCTATTGCGCTTCTACATCTTTAATATGAAAATTCGATTTATTTTACAATTTTGAAAGCCATCTTATTGGAATGTTTAAACATGCTTTAACAATCTCAAATGCTTAGCTAATATTTAGAAGCATTAAACTGTACATTCCTTTTGAATTCTTACATTAAAATTTAATTCAGTTTTATCACCATACACTAAATAACATTCATATAACCAATATGTTTTAACATTCAAACATCTCTAGCCAGATTTTCATATCCAAATCAAACAAAACTCCTTTAGACAGCAAGCCTTTTTAATCTGGAAATTTTCCATATTTAAGAACAATACTTAAATGACCATTTCTCAAGTTGGAAGTATTAATTGTAATGATACAAACTTTTATAAATACATGTATGTGGTTCAGGCTAGAAAGTTAAAGAAAGGTGTATGTGCTTCTTGTATAACAAAAGTGCATAATAGCATACTGTTGGAAAAAAAAGACTATAGTTTTAGTAAATTTACATACACAGTAATAGTACATCACAAAAGGTCACTGCTATGAATCAGTATACAAGATCAATGACCAAAATAACAACTTTACTATGTCACCTCAAAATGCAGTGCTTGGTTACTAAGTTAGACAACAGATGTTAATCTCTTTAAAACAGTGGTGAATTCTAAAAAAATAATTGTTTGAGGAAGACCAAAAAGTTACATTAAGAACAGAATTATGTCAGTCATATCCTTTTGGTCTGGGTCATTTATGAAGTCATCAGTCTCAATGCATCCTCCCTCTTGCTATTCATTTCATAGTTAACCATCCACCCACCACAATAACTTGCAGCTGCAAAATAACATCACAATTTAATTCAATTGAAATGAAGGAATCTCTTATAACTCAGGCTATTTCATTTAAGGGGCTAAACTCTGGATTTAACAATCCAAATGCATATTATTGTGGACAGTAGCCGTTTTAAAGAAACCACTCATAGAAGATAATACATATTGTTCTGTACAATATATAACTAAAGGAGTCTCATTTGTACAAATAAATTCCACTAGGGTATATCATAACAATTCAGTGAAACTCATGAAATATTTCAAATCTTACTCCGAGTCACATACAGCAAGAGGTTAGAATGCATGTGACTATAGTATGCCATTCAATTTAGTGGTAATCATGTTTCAAAGGCAAAACATTGAAAATCCTTCACTAGGGCACTGTGTTGCATGAAGCAAATCAATGACTCCCCTTTCAAGAACATAGCTAATAAAACTAAAGAAAACTTAAAGCTCACTTATATTATTTATGCATATTCAAATTCAACTTAGTCAAATGCCAAAGACTTTGACAGTATTTATAAATATGAGGATTTCATGGACATACACAAGCATTCTTTTTTACGAAATCTAACAATAAGACTGAAAATTTTAAGAGTTTAGATAACCTTGATTGCTACCAAATTATTTCCCAATATGACCAAGCATGTAAAGAAAGCAGAGTGTACAATAAAAAATAAAATTCTCAAACCAGTCATGATAAATTACTACATCGATTAAAAACAATAAATTATGAACAAGATTATTCAATGGACAACTACTTACTCTTTATACTCTCTTATGATAATTAAAAAGCCAAAAAGCCCTTCTATTTCACTGAAAATTTAAGGCATATAAATTTCATTACTGCTGCTTTTGACAGAATCTGTTTTGGGATTCACAAAAATAGTAATGGTATTGACAAAGTCTATAATGGAATTGACAAAACACCAGAGTCATGTTGACAACAACAATTCATAATGTATTAAATAGCAACTTGACATTACTCATTCCAAATACATCCAATGCATAAAAGTCATAAACCCAAAAGAAGGTGTTCCTTCATGTATAATTTAATTACAATAAGTTGTCACCATTAACAAGAGTAGTAATGGGAATAACAAATGCAGTAATGGAAGTTACAAAACACCAGATTCTTCATGACAACAACTAACGAGGAAGCACTACTCTTACAACACAAAACTGAATGATTTTACTCCTTACTACAAAGACTTGAACAAACAAGCTACAATATATCGAATGTAATACAAATGACAGCTAAAAGTACAAATGCAGGATATAACACGGTTTCGATTACAAATTTCGACAAGAACTACTCTATAGGTCAGCAAAATCACAGAGACTATACTTTAGACGTTAGAAGAAGAAGAAAAATAACCAACACAAAAAATCTATAGATCTATTACTAACCACTAATGATGTTCAAGATATTCTTTGGCCGGTGGGAACCGGCATATGACTATGCGACTGCTTCCACTCACGATTGACGCTTCAAGGATGTCGCCGCCGTTGCCCCACTTTTTCCCCTGCGATGCCGCCGAAGACGATAACTCTTATAGGAAACAGACAGACTGAGATTTCATTGCTAAGGAATCTAAAATTGATGTGTTTGATTAAAAGTTAAAAGGGGCATATGAGTCTTTAGCATTAAACTTCAATATCCCTAAAACATCCCATATCAATTTTCTGTCTTTTAGATGTTATAAAAGGCTTTTGTGGATTTTTGCTATTTTAAATGGGATTTTCCCTTTAAACTTTTGCACGATCTCTTGTTTTACTTTTGAAGATATACTTCTTTCTTCCCCCCCCCCCCCTTTTTTTTTAAGCCTTCCTTTTGAAGATACTTCAATGGGCCCATCCAAAAGTATAATAATTTATTATAAGGGGCCTTTATTCGCTGGGCTTGATTTGGCAATTCCCAATAACTTCACATTGATTAACCTTTTATCCAACAACGGTTTATTATACTGTTTCAAAGTTTTCTTAGGCTTCCTGATATCGGACCCCCCCCCCAAGCAAAAAAAAGAACAAAGGAAGAAAAATAACATTGTTTTGAGGGAAATCCAATCTGTTTATAAGCTTCTTTAATTGTCAAATGTTCCATTAAACAATAATTTTTAGGGAGAAAGACCACAAAAAGCCTCAAGCCTACTAATTCTATTTCAGAACTCTAAATGACCTAACCACCGTGAAGTCTTTAGAGATTTGTATGGAATTAAATTTTGTAATGAAATTACCTTAATGCCTTTAATTATTGTTACCATTTGATAAGTTAAGTTTGTTGCTTCTTAAATTATTGTTATAATTCATATTCAGCAACTTACTTACACTTACCAATTAATGCATAAGCAAAAAAATTTTAAGTTAATTAACTGTCATTATCTTAGTTATTGTTGTCATTGTCTTTTGATAACTTAAATTTGTTACTTGTTAAACCATTGTTGTCATTTCGTTTTTTCGGTTCTTAGATTTTTAAATTAAGGGTTTTTAGGTAATTTCACTACAAATTTTAATCCAACACTGGTTCCTATGTGGACTTCACATTGATCATATCATTATGAGACCTTTAATTGAGATTTACAGATTTGGGAGGGAGGTATTTTTGTATCTTTCTTCTTAATTTTCATAAAACTGAGAGTATATAAGAAATATTCAAAAAAAAACCACAAAAACCTAGATAGATAGAGGGGGGTTGTGGGGAAGTGACCCTCACAAACCGATGTTGAGCCAAGTGGAAGAAATTGAATATCCCATAAGTACGGTAAAGATTTCAAACCTTATGATTATGAATCAAAGCAAATTAATCACATTGGAAATCCTTCTTAGAGCTGCATGTTATTTGGGATTGACACTTGTTAGAATTTGAAGTATTAAGGTAGAGAAGAAACAAAAGCCTCTGAATATTTTTCTACAATTTACAGTTCTGGTTCTTAATATTATTCTTTTACTCTCATATGTACATACACTACATCCTGTTCTTAATATAAGATCAAGTTTGTTGTATAATTTACACTACAAACTAGATCTAGCTTATATTAAAAAGGAGAGGTGGTATATGATTTAGTTGATAATTGTATCAAAAACAAGCCATCCAACGGCATGCATATGTTTTCCTCACTCACTTAAAAAACACGCTATAATTCCAGAGGACTCCAATACAAGAGAGGAGGAGGAGGGAAGAATTCCAAATTTTTTACCAATTCATATATATGATCTGATAGCTAGACTGATACATCATAGACAATTGGGACAAAATTATCAGCTACCACTAGTTGAATAACAATATTATTCCTTCAGCCATACACAACATAAAACTATACATTTTAAAATTCAACAAGTACAACTAAACTTCACTATATCACTATTATTCTTGTGCTCTTCACTTTCCTTAATCATCACTATTCACATTTCTCTCCCTCAAGATCATTATTATTATTATTGCACCAACCCTAGCTCTATTGCCGCAAATTAATATTATTGCTTCCCATATACATAAGCCACCTAATACAGACACAGACACTAACAATGAAGGAAATAAAAAAAAAAAAAAAAAGAGCGTTTGTAAAAGTAATGCCTAATAAAAAGAGTTCTCTCTGATTCAATTCTCTCACTAATGAGAATTTATTTAAAATGATCCTTCTTTTTCTCGCCCAAAATTGGTAATAGGAACTGCTTATAGCTTATTATTCGACTAACTTGGGAAAATCATGGAAGGGAAAAGAAGCCATATCTTGCATCAGACCTTCAAAATCCCATTGATCTCCCACCACTAGGTTTTCTCCAAAGTGCTCATTAATAATCATATTATTATGATTATTATTATTATTATTATTGATGATCTTGCTGCTATTTCCAAACCCAAACACGCCCTCTGATTCCTCTACTTTACTGATTGAGCTCTGAATTATTTGATGATGATCATTAGTGTAATTGAAGCAACTATTATTGAGGTTGTTGTAGTGGCTTTTCACACTAATAAGATCATCATCAAAATTTGGGACACTAATATTATATTTGCCTCTATCACCACTTTCCATGTTGTTACAGCTAGCTGGCTCTAGTAATATTGTCCCATAATCTCCATTATTATTATAAAGCCCTTCTTCTTCTGTACTATTCCCAACTTGATCTGTTGCAGGTAATAAAGGAAAATTACCGGCTCCTTCAATATTATTATGATGGTGATGATGATTCAATGTGAAAAAGGTATCGCCAGAAACCAATTGATCTCCGAAAATGATTGGGACTTGCATGGTCGATGATGACGTGGGCATTAATGGGTCGATCATGCTTGAGTTTCCACTGATCAAGACATGATTTTTAGGTTCTGAAGATGAGGATGTAGAAGATGATGAGTTGTTTGGTGATGAAGATGAAGAAGTGTTGTTGTTGTTGTTATTTTTGAACCTTTTCTTCAATGTTGAGTTCCAGAAATTCTTAATCTCATTGTCTGTTCTCCCAGGAAGACGTGCAGCAATTTGAGACCATCTGAGCGTATATATATATATATATATTTGGAAAAAATTAATTATTAATTAAACAGAAGATCAACCTTGAAACATATAATTTAACTTACAAAACCCTATAGAATTTCGATTTAAAAATATGCAGTCTAAAGGCATTAAGTTAATACATGAGCTAGCAGATCAGTCTGCGGTTTTATATGTAAAAGACATATTTGTCCAAGAGAATTAAAATAATGCTTTGACTCTTTTTGGGATATAAGGGTAATTAAGGTTTATTTTGGTTAAATGAACTGTATATATGCTTCCCAAAAAGGATTCTCAAATGACAAAGACCCAGAGACAGAAAATTCATATGTATAGTACTATATCTGCTGGCTTTTTCATGAGAGACTTGTTCATTCTAATGTAATTCTGCTAAATCATATCAAACTCTTTAGTTTATAATGTGTATAATCAGGACTGTGATTAAACTGATATTGCCTGAGAATTAGGTATCTTTTTCTTTTAATTTATTAAGGCAAAAACTAACGACCTAAGATTATAAGCAGTGTTAAATCCACCACCTCCCATTCATAGGATAGCTTTTATGCCACTATAGGAATTAGATATCTTGGGTTTTTTTTTTTAGAATTTTCCTACCCTCACTTCCTCTTGAAACGAAACAATGGCATGTGCTGTACAATGAATGAGAATAATACAATTAATGTTGGAGATGGAAAATGAGGTACACATATACCTGTTGCCAAGAAGAGAGTGAAGTTGAATGATGAGGTGTTCCTCATGAGGGGAAAAAGCACCACGTTTGAGGTCAGGTCTGAGGTAATTGATCCAACGAAGGCGACAACTTTTGCCGCAGCGAAGGAGGCCGGCGTTTCTGGCAATGTCACTCCAACAACCTTGTCCATTCGTCAGCATGTACCTTATCAGTTTCTCATCTTCCTCCGGCGACCATAGCCCTTTCCTCATCTTGCTCTTATTATTACTACTGTTGTTCTTCATGTTCATTTGCTCCTTCCCCATCACAAACAAGTTAAACCACCATTAATATATATATAAGCCAAGTTTCTTGTTTTTGACTAGTGATCTATGGCCTTGTGGTATATATATGATGTAAGAGAAAATTACTATATATATATATGGAGAAGAATATGAGAGAGAAGGTAGCTTCATGGGGTGGGAATGGTGGGGAGAGAGGGGTGTCTCCATTGATTTCCTTCTTAATTTATTCTTCATTGAGTGTATCTACCATTAGATCAACTTTCAATAATTGAGATTTATCATGATAGATTTTTATTATAATGATATTATTTACATGTTATTAAATCTCAACCATTGAAAGTTGATCTAATGATACATACCCTCAATAGAGAATAAATAGTGAGAGAAATCAATGAAGACACCCTCTTCCGTGAATGGTGATGATGATTCGGATGGCTATTTTGGGGTTTGCTTCAAATATGAATTAAATGAATATTATAATATGTCTTCACGTATTGAGCCTTTTGGGTTTGTTGGTTGATCATGGGTGGAGTACAAAACGGACTCGAGGGGGACCTTCTTTCAATTATTCTATAGTGTTATATGCTCCAGGTTTGGGCTCTCTCATAATTCTTTGTCTCTTTTTCTTTTCAGAATCTTATCATTAAAAAAATAGATGGTTCAGATTTCATATTTTATAAAACTATCATTTTTAACATAAATAAATAAATAAATTTAAAGTATTAAAACATAAATAAATACAACTATCTAGGAGGGGTTCACTATTGATCCATGGCCAATCAGTCCTAAGTTGATACATATTTTGGTCAATTCATAATTGTAATACAAACAAAATTTTATAAAATTATATTATAAAATACTATAATAATAGTTTTAGATAATATTAAATCTAAACCTTTTTTTATCTAAGAGTGGAGATGGGATTCTAAGAAAAAAAAGGAGAAAAATGATTCTTAGAAAATCCTCTTCCGTTATTACTCCATCCCATCGTTAATATAAGAGTTTGATAATTAATTCACAGATATTAAAAGTTAATTTAGTTATTTGTAATAAACGTGTATTGATTTTTTAAATTAGAATTTTTAACCATATGCATTGTAACTACCCGTTATGAAAATTCCCTTATTATATATAATCAACAAAGATATTAGGAGAAAATTATAAATTTGAGACATAAAGTGGATTAAGATCTTATATTTAAGAATTGAGATCAAAATGAATCCTCAATTGTAGTTCTTCCCTTTGCTTCCAATTCACATAACCCTCCCTCTCTAGGTTTTAGACTTCAAACTCACGTGTGTTCTTTTATAATATGTATATTCAGAAAAATTTTTATTATCTATTTTCAGTCATCCCCATAATATTTGAATCAAGCTTCAAAATAATGTTATTTCATATAATGCAATGATGTACAACAATTAAAATCTTGTATTGAAAATCCCTCTCGTACTATATTAAATTTGTATGTTTTATGGTATATTTGACCTTGGCATTAAATCTTCTAACCCTAACATCATTAACAAAAAAATACTAACAATTAAATTTTAAATGTTCAATTGCTGACATATTAAGGCTAGAATGTTCAATTGCGCTGACATATTACTTTTCAAAAATAATAATGATTAGCAAAAAAATAATCACTTGAGACTAATGGTGTTAGGGCTAGAAAACTGAAAATATACTTTAGTTTTTGAAAATATAAAGGATGAAATTGAAACTTCTATAAAATTAGATCACCATGAATATACACTTCTGCTTTTCGGCTGTGTGTGTATCATTTCCCCCCTTAACAAATGAATGTTCAAATAGAGATTATATATACATTGATCAAAAAAATAGAGATTACATATACATTGATAAAAAAAATAGAGATTATATGACTTCAATATATAGAGATGCATACACATACACACTTTTCTTTTCTTTTCTTTTCTTTTTTGGGTGAAACACAAACACACTTTTCTGATAGCAGATAATCTTAGATTTATTCTTAAGCTACTATTAATAATTAAAAGTTAATAAAAAATTGTTATACACACACATAGATTTTTTTTCTAATGAAAACACATGACTCGCTTTTAAAGCATTTTTTACGTATTTATGAATAATCAACTTATTATAATTAATGAAATTTTATCATTTGATAATTAAAATGATTGTAATTAAGAAAATTTTTCACCATTAATATATAATACGGAAACAATTTCAGTGCTCATTGCAATGATGAGCACTGAGAGCTATTCGCTATAGTGAGATCTACACAGTTTAAATAAAATCTCAATGATCTAGATTTAAGATTTTTAACTAGTGATTTTTTTAATCAAAAAATCATTCTGTTGAAAAACTGATAATTAAGAGATTATCTTTAGTTTAGATTTTATATACATTAAAATAATTGTTTTTGAGGAACAAAAACAAAAACAAAAAAATTCAATCTAAACCACCAAATTAGATATGAACGATCTATAATAATGAAGAGATCTCCATGCTCATTATTATAATGAGCACAGAAGCTAGTTACTATATCATACATAGAGAAGAAAGCAATAAGAGATAGAGAGAGGGACGATGGTTGGTGTTCTTGTCTTTTGACTCAATTCTTGTCCCTTTCCATATATTTTGCTTCACTCACAAGGTAATCATCATCTTTCTTTTTATCAAACGTAAGCCCTTTTGCTTCCAATTCACATAATCCTCTCTCTCTAGGTTTTAGACTTCAAACTCACGTGTGTTCTTTTATATAAAACATATATAGAGAGAGAGATTTTTATTATGTATTTTGAGCCATCCCCATAATATTTGAATCAAGGTTCAAAATAATGTTATTTCATATAATGCAATGATATACAACAATTAAAATCTTGTATTGAAAATCCCAGTGTTGTGTAACCCGGACCGGATCGACCTGTCCGGCCCGAAAACCGGCGAACCAGCCGATAAACCAGTCCGGTCCGGGTTACAATCTTTTAAAAAAAAAAATTAATTTGTCCTTTATAATTTCATACTATAAGCATAAAATCTTCAATTTCTCACCAGTTTGGTCCCTGTTTAGCTCCGATTTGGCCCTGGTCTGAACCACTAACCCTCAACCCAATACCCCGACCGGTTCAATACCCGGTCCGGGTTTTAATACCTTGGAAAATCCCTCTTGCACTATATTAAATTTGTATGTTTTATGGTATTTTTTTATCTTGGCATTAAAAAAAAGAAAAGTAGTTAAAGTGTTTCATGCTTGACAATTGTTTGTTGATGGGATATGTGTAATTTAAGGTAGTGTATAGCTTACATTATTTGCATGTTTTTCATTAGGGTCTAACAACTTATTTTAACTAAAGCATATTGATGTCCACTTCCTAACAAAGCAATCTCCTTTTCAATCTTTTTTTCATTTCTTTTTATATCATGTCAAAATCTTAATTATATATTCATCTATGGTTGCCATAAATCAAAGCATATTAATTACTACAGTTCAATATTTTCTGTCAACGTGTGACAAACATAGATCAAATCAAAGTACAATCCAAGGTATTAAAACTCGGACTGGGTATTGAACCGGTCGGGGTACTGGGTTAAGGGTCAGTGGGTCAGACTGGGGCCAAACCAGAGCTCAACCCGGGCCAAACCGATGAGAAATTGAAAATTTTAGACTTATTAGTATACAATTCTAAAGGAAAAATAAAAAAATTGATTTTAAAAAAATAAAAAACCCAGACCGGACCAGGTCACCGGACCGAACTGGTCTAATGCCCGATTAGGCGGTTCCCAGGCCGGACCGGCCGGTCCTGTCCGGATCTGGGAACACTGGTACAATCTAAAGCTTTCACTTTAATCTACCGACTTTGTAAATCAAATTAGGAGGGAAATAATTTATTGTTATTCATTTGTTATAATCATTAAGTTGAAGTACATTGTTGATTTAATTAGTTGTAACCAATATGCGTCAATCATGAATATCAATCAATATATCAACATGTTAATAATAAAATAGGCTAAATTATATATCATGTATCCTATTGAAGAACAGATAAATTTCTTGATTCTTGAAACTTAACAAGAAATTTTTCTTAAGCTTTTAAATAACATAATATTAATTATAAGCCATTAATTAAAAAATTACCAAAATAAATTATAGGAGAATTATCTGCACAGACATGAAAATTTAGAGACAATCTCTTATCAACTTTTTAAAGGTTAAAAATTTAGAAAAATCTTATATAATTTAGTCAGTCAAATACTTTCTGGTTACTTAATATAAAAATTGCTTAACTAATTTCGGTAGATTAAGAATTTCAGATAAATTGCTTAATTATAAAAACATATGAAATGATCACTCTAAAATTTACATGAATAACTTTAGATTATATATCATCAATTTATAAGTTAGCCAAATTAGTTTAGAAAAAATGACTAGTATAAGAGAAAAAATGGAATAAAGTCCTATATTTAGGACTAAGACCAACCTCTTAGGAATGGAAGAGTATAAGCTACACATTTACCAAGTCTTAAACAACAAAATTCATTTTTCGTAAATAAATATGTGAAAAGAGTATGCCCAAAAAATCGAAGCTTGATGCTTATAGATTTTTTCTACGTTTTCTTCTCTTCTTTTTCTAATTTTGTTGGTTGTTGCATATGAAGATAAAAAAATGGACACATCCATCGATCCTTCTCTTTATAGCTGTAAAGTTATGTCTCTTTCATTACCTAATTAATGAACTTTCTTACATACCATAATATTATTTTCCGGGAAACAAAATTTGAATGAATCCCGGAAAATACTCACTAAATCAGCGAATTCCCACAATGTGAGTCACTTTCCAATCCAAAATCAAACTCATACATACTCCAAGGGCAGTATAGTTATTATATATCCTCAACTTCATTCAAATCTCTCTATTCTGATAGGGACTTTGATAATTTTCAGAGAAAAGGAAATAAAATAAAGGAAAATGAGGGAAGAAATATCTGAGAAGCTACTCAAATGTCTCTCTCTCTCTCTCTCTCTCTCTCTCTCTCTAAAGCATTGTTTGCCCAAACAACTTGTGTCATGGGATGTAAGGAAGAGGTTCCCATGTTCTACTTTGTTATCAAGACAAGAAAATACAACTCATGTACACATACATATTGTCTTGAGAATACTTTGCACAATTAAGAAGGGAAAAAAAACATTAATTGTATGGCGATATAAAGTTGATTAGTTGCTTAAACCAGTCTATTTGTGGGTTCAAATAAAAACATCGGCTTAATTCTATAAGCAATACTGGTGTGCAAGTCATGATTTTCCCGTTTGCAATTGGTTAATTGGATTAGTATTTCAGAAGTGATTTTACAGTGTACCGAGTAAACATGTAAAAAGGAATTAAACAAATTTTGTCATGTATTTACCTTGTGTGTATCCGCATTGAATGCCAAAAGCACTTTTTTATCTAAACCATGGTTTCATACAGGCATACCGATGCAACCTTTGGCAGAATCCATTTTTCACAAAATCTATCATCTATGTGCTAATCTAAATACACTCTTGTACAGTGCAAAATCACATAAAATAAACTAACCCAAATAAGCATAGTCTATTTTGGGTCTGCCAAACTTCTTGCAAAAAAAAAAAAAACAAAGTTAAATTATTTTAGGCTTTTTGGGTTCTTTTCTTTTAATTTGATACTTATTTAATGGCAAAAGTACATATTATTTCATCTAATTTTATATAAAGTTTCAGTTTTGTCTCTTAATTTTAAAAGTTATCTTTTGAGTCCTTTAATTTGACTCTAACATTGTTAATCTCAAATGATGATTTTTTAAACAATATTGTCATTTAAAAAATGAAACCTATTATATCAGCACTAAATAATATTTTGTTAATATTTAAAATGTAAAGGCGGACATTTTTTTCTAATGGTATTAAGACGCCTTATAAAATTAAAGAAACAAAATAAAACCTCGTGTGAAGTTAAAAAATTAAATATGACTACAAATATTGCAGAAATTATAGCCATCATTCAGGGACTACAAATATGTTGGAATAGAGGAATTAGAAGCATTATTCTTTGTACTGATTGTATTGAGACTGTGAATTTACTCACTAGGGGCTGTGATCATAAACATCCTTTTAGAGAGGTCATTGAGGAAGCTAAGTTATGGTTAGCCAGGAATTGGCATGTTCTTATTAGACATATAGCTAGGGACCAAAATACGCACGCTGACTATTTAGCTAAACTTTCTCATACTAGTCTTGATAATTTTGTCATATTTGATCACACACCACCTCCTTTAGTGGTAGGCGGTGGTTGATGAGGGACTTTTTCGTCTCCTCCCTTTTTGGGGAGCTGTGTTGTACTATTGTTGAGTTATGAATTCCAATTTTAATTCAAAAAAAAAATTAAATATGACTAATTAAACTACTAACGTAATTATTATTACAACTTGTGTCCTTTGTGCTACTAATAAAACGCGGAGACCACAAAAGTTGTACTTCAAAAAATCATGACCTATAAAGGTGAAAATGCTCGATAATAAGAAAACTTGGGAGTACAGGTTGAAGTACACCAATTTTGTTCCTGCAAAATGCCTAGTATGTAGTTATGTACCAAGTTTTTGTAAAGTCCATTTTTCAAAAAACATATACTACTCCAAACCTAGTTGATTTTTTTTAGAGATTAAAAAAACTAAAAAGTTACTTAATCATATCATATATATTGTGCATGATTAAATTATATATCAGTTTATAAGTTAGTCAAATTAGTTTGGAGAAAAAATGATAAATATAAATATTTTAAAATAATTTAATTAGCTTCCTTAATCTCCCTAAAAAAGCCAATTGGGTCTTACATCTAGAACCAAAGGTAATCTTGTCCATTACAAAAAAATTTATAAATATAGAAATATTAATCCTTTCTATACCTAATATTTCTCAGTCTGTGCCAACGGATTCTAATTCTAATTCTTTATTTTATTATTATTATGCTCCTTCTCTTAGTGTTTTATTATTTTCATCTATATGTGCAAATGACATTTCCATATGTAGGCCATCGTTTTATTTTTTTTATACTTTCAACCGGTATTTGGAGCTTTTTCTAGATCTTATTACTAGGTATCCGAGCAATTGACTACTTCAGTTTTGAGGGGTTTTGACTTCCCCTTCCAACATTAGTATCTCCTTTCAGACTCAAACTCGAAACCCATATAAATCCATTGTTTTTTTTTTTTATTTTAGGTATTAAACGAAAATCTACAAACCACATTATTGCCAGTCGTCACCCACATCATGTCAAAGGTGACAAGGGCAAACCCCGTTAGTGAGTTCTAGAAGAAAATGAAGTCCATCGTTTCATCAAAATTGAGTGAAATAGAAGCATTTTGACTCCCAGTGCATGATACAGTTATTAAGAATTCTTCACCACTCATCAACCTCCGTGATCAAGCTTGGTTATTGCTATTTTCCTTAATAATATGCTGCTTATATTGTTATACAAGTTATATAGTTTACTATTATGGTGCTTAATATATATAAGATGTTGTTTGTAGTGCAAAATTGTATTATAAATAACATGGTTTTATATTAATGACCGAAAGTAGCATAAAATATATAAAGATATAAGACAAGAAATGTTATAAGGTAATAAACATATGATTTTAAAGAGACAATATAAGCATAAAGTTGAGGTAGCTGAGATGGGGATACTAAGATAGATGTGTGATAATACCAAAAAAAAAAAAACAAAGCTTTGTTACCACCATTTTCCTCATAATATGCAGCTTAACTTGTTTTACAAGGAATATATATTGATATGATTATCTGATTACGTCACATTCGAACATTGTTTGACTCATTTAGAAATAACTCTTTCATACAAGTTTATTACATTCACACAAACTTAAACTCAAAATCTCATACTTAAACTATCAATGTCCTCTTCATTCTGACCAACATATGTCAGTATATATAATTACTTCCAAACCAATAACCTCATAGTCTAGTAGCATGTGAACTCCTTATAAGGGACAAGTCCAAAGCTCAAACCCACTTGTAACGCCCAAACTGTTAATGTTAATATTTGCCTCTTCAATTTAAAAAAAAAAAAACAGTAATATTACTTCTGATTACACTTTTTTCATCAAATGGTAGCCTAGGATGCGTTCAGAGAACCACTTTAAATCCCATCCGTTCACACAGCAAGTTGAGGAATAAACAAGCTAACTTTGTTTCAGGACCAAAAATAAGCATTCAAAAAAAAAAATGAAACAAGCAAAGTGAACTAGCAAAAGGGGTATCGTATATTTATTTAAAAATTGATGTGCTTACGACTTGGATGATGTTACAGAAGTAATTTGAACAAATCAGTAACTCAAAAGGGCCAAATCAAAAATATTCTCAATCCCATACAAAGGGCAACGAGGCCTTACGAGAAAGTTTGGAGGAAGTAGCTTTTATTTGCAAAAAGATTGCATTGCATCCCACCAATACAAGATCTGAGAAATATATAAAAGCAATTTAGATTCCTTCATCTCTCCCTTGAACTGTTCAGGGAAATATTTGCAGATGAAAGCAAATGTCACAGAAAAATGTTTCCATCTAGATGTCGCCGAGAGTTAAGGGCTCTCGGAGGAACCGCTCCATCTGGCTAGCCCTAGTCTTAATTGAAACATCTAGGACCTTCTGGTTAAATTCTACCACTAAACCACCAAGGATGCTGGGATCAATCTGAAAGAGCAAAAACAAGAATCATGATAATGACCTAAGAAGGCATTGTTTGTATGCGAGTGTGCGCAACAGGAAGAGATAACAAGAAGAAAGATAACGACACAATACCTTTTGTTCAATATGAACCTTTTTCCCTGCACCTATGATCTCCTGAATGACCTCTTTCAGTTGCTTCTCTTCTTGAGGGGGAAGTGGCTGGTCCAACACACGAAAATTAGATAATGCAATTACTTCCCAATTGTTTCACAACATAACCTCATTCTAAAACAACAGAATCAAATACAGAGGCTAACTAAGCACTGAAAAGTTAACACATTTAGGGAAGGCTATAAATCATGAAGTAGAATTCAAAAAATTTCCTTCATATGCAAATATATAGAAACACCAGATGGGCACACTGCAAATATATTGATTTAATGAAATACTTTTTTTTAAAAGAATTTAACAGTGACACAATGGCCGTGCAAACAATATGGGTAGTGCAGTTCATAGTTTTACTATATTGAATTTTTAAATAAATAGACAAGGGACAAAAGATGTTTGAGGTATTTATGATCCCCAAAAAAATGAAAACTGAAAAATTCCTCTCCTTGTATTTGTTTATAGCG
The DNA here is from genome assembly GCA_963242795.1 of Inga leiocalycina. Lineage (NCBI taxonomy): Eukaryota > Viridiplantae > Streptophyta > Magnoliopsida > Fabales > Fabaceae > Inga > Inga leiocalycina. Next base: position 10,453,980 of record OY725329.1, on the reverse strand, counting down.
CACATCAGCAGCAAATATCCAAGTCTACTAATGTTCATGAGCATCACAAAATTCTGGTCATCCTTTTAACAAAAGAATGGAATTCAAAACAAAGTACAAATATGTTGCAGTAATTTTTTCCTCAAGTAAAAAACCAAACAAGTGTTACTTACAATAACAGTGGTCACAATGGCTTTCACTTCTCCCTTATGTGCCATTGTCAGGTCCTTAAACTTCTTTGCTATGCTATCTAAGTTTCTTAGCCTCCCATTCTCAGCCACGATAGCTTTCAGAGACAAACCCAGTAAATCAATATCAGTAGAAAAATAATGCAATAAAAACTTACTATTTTAAAATCAGTTGTTAGTTAGCATCATTTATGTATTTCATATTTACTGAATATCATAAATTTCAGAACACGATATAATTTTCAAATGTAAGGAACATCAATTTCACTGAAAGCTTCAATTTTATTTGATTATCCTAATTAGGCATTCAAAATCAAGATGGTATTCATCTCAATCATTTTGGTCAACGCACATCATCCTACAATGAAATATTTGTATGTCAAATCTCATACATGTATCAAATGATTCTTCCAACACATTAAAGCACACAAAAAGCAAAACAGGTTCCAAACTATCGACAGGAACAGCACAAGAACAAAGGCCCACGATAATTTTATCCCAGGGAGGCAGAGACTCTAAGGTTAACAGCCCAAGCTGCACGGTTGTGCATTACAGATGAGGGGCTGTTCTGGAGTGCTTTCACACTGAAAGAAAAGCTTACGCCCTGAGGAACACATGTGCTGGAGGCAGCCAAAAAATATTGCAGTCTATCAGTCATTTCCAGTGGTGGACACCAAAGCAAGCTCCACAAAGGCACCTTACTTTGGAGATTTTATGACACATGAGTTCAGACCACCATGGAGATCATGGCAGCCACCATTGACAATACTGTTTACTGACAATACACCCTGTAATGTAAGTGAGCCTTTACGTTAATATTCAAAGATTTGTGAATAAGGATGATTACCCTAAATGAATGTTTCATTTATAGTATTATGATATGTGGTTGTAAAACTAGCTCAGGATTTTTACCAAGTCAAATCTCACATCTAAAATATATAAAATATCTAAGCCCCGTTTTCAGTTAATGAGGTGTGTAGAAGGAACATAAATTAAGAATGACTGACATACAAGAAATATTGAAATTGAAGAATGTATAATTATAATCAAATGTTCAAGCTCATTGGGTGTTATAAAGAAAGAGTGGTAAATCCCTGGTATATTCTAGATGGTATAGGCACGGGAATCAGGGATAGATACACCATGAGGATGATTGTGTACCTAAGATGGACAGATAGAGAATAAAAATAGGAGGCTAAAGGAATTTGGAAATAAAAGAGGAGATGAAGGTCGTGAAGCAGAATGGGAAATTCAAAAAGTTAATTAACTGGGTTGAGAAGCTTCAAGGCTGACCCTTGAAGGCTATATGAAGGTTGGGTTGTTTCATGGGAGAGTGCTAATCTAGCCTCTTAGACGCTAGCTTTGACTTAATATTCTGGTTTCATTACATATTTATTGTTTTACTTGGAGTTTTCACTGCTAAAAGTTGTCTCTTACTCAGGGTATGCTTCTTGTGTATGAAAGGAAAATATTTCTGTGTTACTTTCCATCACAATTTATATTTCTTTTTACAAATTTTTATTTGAGTAGCAGAAAGGTCAATTGCATTGAATGTAATCTGCAATTAAGGACACAGTGGAAGATAATGGAATACCACCCACTATGTTTCTATGGTATAGAGTTCTGGCTAGCAAAAAAATCAAGCCAAAATAATGCCAGTGGTTGACATGCTAAGGCAGGTCGCATATTAATATTAGTAAAGGATAAAAATATTGAAGTACAACGGAATTCCTTGGATGATCAGGTAACATACCATGAAAGCAGGATAGTTAACAAAAATAAAAGGGAACCAAGCAAAATAATCTGTCAAGAAACTAGAAACAATGAAATATAAGCAGATTCAATTGCACCATGCCTATATGTTAACAAAAGATCCAAATTCTACATTGTTCAACATTACGACTTGCACATTACATGCATTCTTTGAGATGAGCACATACTTCCAGGTTCTAGCAAATTTTGCAAAAAAGTAAAAAAAAAATAATAATAATAATAATAATAATAAAAGCATTCAACTGATATACCTAAACAAACGTGAAATAATACTAGTGTTGGCCCATTGACTCATTAAATAAATGAAAAAACTTAGGTACAATTTCAAGTGTTTTTTAGCAGGCTCTCCAGAAATTAAACACACACTTGTAATTTTTACAGGTAAACATCATATGGTTGGGTCTTTCAAAAAAGTCCTTCCACAAGCCAAATTGTTATATGACAACCACATAGTAGATACCTATGGAACTATACCTAAGTCTTGTGCTCGGATAAAACAGAACAAAGAATTTCCAACCAGTGATAATCAATTTAAGACAAATGGTAAATGAATCAAGTGGGGCTCATACCAATTCAGTTTGATTTCAAATATTATGGTTTAAACATGTGAAAACTCTATTGGATTTTACTAAGCCTGTGAAAGCAGCGATGCAAACATAGTTTTACTTTATTTTCTTCTAAAAATAATGACCAAGAAACAGCTTTACAAATCCCATAAATCTCAACATTGTGTTGTTCAGGTGCATGATCTGCATAGACTTGTCACAAAGAATCACCTTTTTCATTGATATGTAAGGATTTTTCACTGAGCTATAAAGATCCTGTTATGAAATATAAATAAGAATTGGAAGTCAATGTTAATTACATTAGTTAGTTAGTTAGATGGTTATTCTAATATGGCCGTTAGAAAGCTAGCCGTTAGGAGAAGGACATAAGTGAGGTATGAGTATTATAAATACCCCACTCCTCTTTTGTAAATCAGTTTTGAACCTGATTCAATTAATAATACAAAGGAATTATTCAGAATTCCTCTCATCTCTCTCTCTCTTTCTTCCTCTAAACTTCTGTCTCTCTCTATTCATCTCTTTCTCTCTCATTCAGGTCTGAATACCATAACAGATCCACAACAAGCTAGGACATCTAAACTACATGCCATTCAAACCAAGAAACAAGATATTTCAATATTTATTTTAGCATTGTTAACAGAGCAATAACTTTGTCCATGGAATAAAGAAAGGACAGCTTATAATACCAAGGAAGTTTGTCGTAATATCTGAAAATTTAGCTTCCTTAGAAATTTCCTGGATGGCCTTAATTCTGGTATCTTTAGGCACAGATAAGTCCTTCGTAAACTGTGCAAATTTAGGACTATTCTTTATTGCCTCAACAAGGTCAAGAACCTCAGACTCAACCTTTTCCAGTGCATCAGCTTTCACTGCAGCAATATACAAAGCAGAGGCATAATTTCCTGTACCTCCAAACAAGGCCAGTGGCACCTACAAAGCAGTCAAGAAGCGACAAAACATAGAAGAAGTAAATTAATACCAGGAATACCATAACACTGACATGTGAAGAGCAACACAAGATATATTGAATTCTTTGCATTTATTTTCAGTTGGTAGAACAAGCTTGTTTTTTATTTTTCTCTAGTTCTCTTCGTAATCACAGTATATGTATACTCATAAGAAAGCAGACAACTAGATATATAATCAACAACACCCATAAAATTCCCTTCACAGAATGCAAGTGTGTCAGTGAACGTGTTGAAGACCAATATATTCAGGTACCTTTACTTTTTCCTCCTTTTTCCCTGATGCAGTGGCATAATTCTTAGAGTCCTGCAAGCATATGGGAAGATAATAAGACGCGGTTGAAATTATCAAATGGCAGAAGATTACAGATTTTTTAACCCTTGAAATATATGGCTATATGCATTCATAGAGCATAACAAAACAGTCCCATAAATTCTATGTCCCAGTTTCAAAATACAAGGGAAAAATTGAAGAGAAACGGAATTGGAGATTAAACTACTCAGTGTGAAAAAAAGGAAGAAACGTTCTATAACAGGTCCAAAATCAGCAGCTAATGCTAAAGAAAACCAAGGAAACGGGGGAAGAAAACCTGTCGCACTGACCAACAAAAATGAGATCAAAACAAAACCTTTAACTTCAAATCGTTCGAATAATTGCAACATTTTCCGTCAACATCAAACAAAACAAAAACTTCAGCCCTTAAACAGTATGTGTTCCACGCAGGCACTCAGGAGAAACCAAATATCGTTTAACTACATCGAAGATATGAATAAGGCATCCAATCAAAACCATTGCAAGGAAAATGCTTTCAAAAGTTGTTTGAGTTCAGTTACCAGAGAAGGGAAGGGGGCAATCAGGGATCGATGAAGTGTGGATCTCTGAGCAGAGACAGAATCGGAACTAAGATACGCCAATTTGTTGGCGAGAGAGATGCCCGATCTGAATCGGCCACACAATGCCATCGCCGAGAAACCCTAATTTCCGATGATTCTGCGTTCTATGGGGAAAACAAGAAACCACACTGGACGCTTGTCTGCGACGAACTCTGAAAGCACTAAGCAGAGAACAGGAAGCAAGTGGCGTCCGGAAGCACGTGATGGCCCTAAGGTGTACCGTTTTTCCGTCAAACTGGAGTTAAATTTGGACACGTGTAACTTGGCCCCTTGGTTAATTCGGACTAAAAAATAAAAATTGATCAAATTGGCGAAAAGAGGTCAAAGACCCAAAAAAAAGCATCTTGGCTAAATAGTTCCATTTTACAGGCTCATTTTTAATTTTTATTAATTTTCCCTTTAAAAAAAATTCAATTTCAATGCACCCTCAAAATATGGATCAAGAATTGCTCATTAGCCCATAAGTGATAATGAAACATTTTTACTAGATTTGGTCCATAAGCCTGACATAGGCTTTCCTAAAATCTATTTGGGCTTGTCTTTGAAATCCCAGCCATACTTTTTTTTTTTGGGGCAACAAACGCGACCTATGCTCACTTTACTTTTCTCCTCTCCATCTTCAGTTCTTATAACTAATGATGGTTGGGTCTAGTGAAAGGGGTCAATCCTTTACAATATAGCCAACTAAGGTTTAAATATCTGTTAGGAGAGGTGCCCACATTTAATGCCCGACAATGTCTTGAATATAATTTGCCTTTAATAGGAGAATACCTATGCTTAGAAAAACAAAAAAAAACTTATTGGCTAACTTTACCATTTAAATATGTGTTTGTGAAACAAAACTTTCGACCTGTGCGTTGCAAGGATATGTTTTTTTTAATGAACACTGGAATACAGTAACCTATGAAAAGGATACAATGAAACTTGTTCCCTAGAGGAGCAACCAAAACAACAATCATCCCTAATCAACAATCACCCCCATAAAAGAAGGTGATGGGTGATCAAGGATAACAAAAGTTTCAATACTACTATAAGCTGATCTCGCCAAATGGTCAACCAGAGTATTCTCCTCCCTAGGTACATAATTAAGAAGGACATGCCAATCTTTCAATATCAAAAGTCTTGCATCTTCAATCACTTTCCTAAACGGGTGATCCATATAAGATCCTCTTGTAAGTAAGTTGACGGCCTCCAGAAAATCTGTAAACACAATGACATTCTTTAAGTTCTTGTTCCAGCTGAAGCCCCTATATAATTACAATGATCTCAGCCACCACAGGAGGCATTTGGATAAGCCAACTGATATATCCACAAATCCAGCTTCCATCTTCATTTTTTATAGCTCTAGCGTAGCCCGTCATGCCCGATTCCAGGACCGAGCCATCTGTCTCCAAAGTAGCAAACCCATACCGACACGTTCTTTAATAACATTACATTTGTAGAAACGACAATGGATGGTTAAATCCTGATTTGATACAGCTCTGAATAAACTAGAGTGGCCATTATGATGATCTATATCTTGTTCATTCCCAAACTGCTTCGAGCAATGAGCAACCCAGATATCCCAGCAGACGTACCCGAACAAATTTGGCCAGTTAACTTTACTAGTGAAATTTCACCCTGCTTCATTCTTGAGATTCTATCGTATCCACTCTAATCCCTGAAGGATAGAAAATTTATCCCACAAGACAGGATTAATTAAGGAAATCTGTAACACCCCGATTTTCGATTAAGGGCTAATGATAATTATTGAGGATAATTATCGAATTAAAGTGGAATAATTATGTGTTTTAGTGGCTATATTAATTAATATGCCATAATTTGTGGAAATTGAAAGAATGAAATTGTTGGGCAAATGGTTAGTGATTAATTGAGAAATTAATTACTAGCTAAGAGAAAAATGAGAAGTGTGATTAAACGGTTAATGGAGAGATTAAGTGGCTAATTGGTGACTTATTTTGGGTGAGCCAATAGCATTGTGACATGTGGCAAAAGTGTGGGTGTTGAGAGAAAAGATGAGAAAAGTCAAATGGGGTTATTTTGTGATTTTCTCTCTCTTCCTTCCTCTCTTTTCGCTGAATGGGCATGGGAGGGAGTATCATATTATTTTATCTCACCTCATCTCTCTCTTCTCTCTCTTGTTCGGCAGCCATGGAGCTTGGGAGAGAGAAAGGAAAAGCTGAATCTTGAGGTAAGAAAATGGCCTCTTTAGCTCAAACTCACTTCATTAATATTGATCCTTGGAGTGAGAGCTTCAATTTGATGGTTGTAGCTTCTCCATTGGTGGTGCTTTGAAGAATCACGAAAATGTGAAGTGTAGAGAATCAAGAAGTGTTCTTGAGAAAGTTGTTAAGGTAAGCGAATCCAATCTTTCTATCTATGTTTCATGCCAAATGATTAAGTTTGGAATTTCTGGGATTTTTACCCTAATTTCGAAAATATGGGTCATTGGGTAGTTTGGCATGATATAGTTGTGGAAATGGTATCTTAGAGTGAGTTTGGGATAGATAGATTGATTGGGGATTTAAATGATTGAAGTTAGTGATTTTGGAAAGAATGATGATTGTGATGCCCTAGACCAAAGCATGCAAATGTAGTGAGATTTTGGTTGTTTTGATGGTTTTATTGGATTCATTAAGTGATTTTGCATGGGAATAGCTTTGGTAGAAGTTTTGGGTTCATTTGGATCATTTAGGCAAATGGTAGGAAATGTGGTATGTTTTGCTGCGTTTTCCTGGTTCTGATAAAATCACTCGAGCATTATGACGTCTGCTCAAGTGAAGGATGAATATCACCCGAGCATAAATGGGTCTTCTCGAGTGCGGGATGAATGTCACTCGAGCAGCAATGAACTCTGCTCGAGTGCGGGAGTGTAAGCTTCGTATTCTGCTCTTGTGTTCTTGTTGCACTTCCGTGGTCATGGCGAGTGTTGCCTCACTCGCGAGTGAGAGATGAACATCACTCGAGTGAGCCTTCTGTGCTCGAGTGATGGGTGTATTTGACACCAAAGAACTTGCCTCTCGGGTTGTCACTCGCAGGTAGGTGCTTGAGTGCGCCTTCTCACTCGTGGGTATGGGCATCGTGCTCGAGTGAGCCATGCGTGCTCGAGTGATTCTGATCCTTGAGAACTTGTGTGCTCTCGGGTCCTCACTTTCTGGACTTCTCTCTCTCTCTGATGCTCGAGTGAGTCATTTGGCCTTCACTCGGGTGAGGTCCGGCGTGCTCAAGTGAGCATGGGCATGCTCGAGTGCGGCCTTCTGTGCTCGAGTGAGCCTGTCTTAGAAACTTCTTTGTGCTTTCGGGTGTTCACTCGTTGCCTCTCACTTTCTTGTGCTTGAGGTGAATTCCGTACCAGTGCTTGAGTGAGGATTTTGTGCTCGAGTGTCCGTACATATTCACTCGAGCAAGGCCATCTCTGCTCGAGTGAGGCAGTGAAAAATATCATGTTTGAGCGTTCAAAAAAGAAAGGATCTTTGGGATAGTTTTTCCTACCCTTTAAGCTTGTGTTTGGGCTTTGGGTAGCCACCTAAAGGTCGTGGTTGATAACCAACTTAAGTGTCTAAACGCTAAGGAATTGGAATAGGGATTAATCCTATGCCCTTGTTTGGTTATAGGGTTTGATGATCGCCCTGATCGTGAGCAGCTGGAGCTGGAGCTTATGTGGAAAGAGAGTAAGGAACTTACCTCTCCTGCATGTATTGATAATTGTATTTGTGTATTGATGCATGTTATTGCTTTGCTAGATTATGTGAAACATATGTGAATGATTGAAGCTCTGTTTTTATTTATGCTATGGCTATGAGTATGTTGTTGAAACATTGAGCATGCGGATATATCATTATGTGAACACGAGTTATTGTGATGCAAGCATGTCATGCATTAAATATTTATCTTGCATGCATATTGGTACCTGTTTCCTACTGAGATTCTCTAGAATCTCACCCTCCCCTATCAACATTTTAGACAGGGAAGGAAGATTGAGGATGGAGCAAGCATCCAAGGACGAAGAAGACTCGTTTCTGGGTGAGAGCTTAGTTGTTGGTTATCAATGCGTAATTGGGAATATGTATTTGTATATTCGGATTAGAATTTGAGTATGTATTCGAGTAGGTTGTGTAATCCCTAATCAAGGAGTTGTATGGGCTATTGTGCCCTATGAGTATTGAGCGAAGATATGATCCCGGGATTGCCGGGAATTTATATTACGTACTCTGATAATTGTATAAATGTGATTTATCTTCGCATAGTAATTATATTCGGAATGTGAATGTGAGACCAAGTTATAACGATTTCGAAATGTAATTATGAAAATCCCATTTGGGGGATAGATTTGTAAATGTTTATTTGCTTGTTATCGGTCTCTATTTCACGTAATTTTCATACACCGGATGTAATTACGGTGAGGGGGTTACAAAATCCACCTCTCCCTTGCATTATCATAATCTCTTAATAAGTGCATCAGGTCCTTTTCAGCATGGCATCCAAAAGAACATCCCGCCTGTTCCATCAGACCCCTTTGTTCCCTCAACTTCACCGTATGAATTCTCCTATTAGCTGCATGCCACATAAATGTCTTGATCTTCTCTGGTACCACCCATCTCCACAGCAGCCGCCAAAAAGATTGATTCTGATTCTGGGACCCTGCAAAACAGAAACGATATGCAAAACTAACAGAAAAATGCCCATCAACAATAGGATTCCAAAAATATCTATCCTCTCCTCTCTCCTCGCAGGGCGGGGGAGCACTCATAATTCGCTTAGTCACTGGCCTCTGGAACCAACTACTAAGTTTTTTTGTGTACCACTCCCCTTACGGATTAACGTAGTCTTGAACTTTCTCATTAATGTCCATAAAGGCCTCTAAACTAGGGAAGAGATCTATCAATGGTCTATTTAATTCTGACCAATTATCATACCAGAAAGAGGCCAACGCTCCATTGCCGATTTTAATCCTCACCCCTTCTTGGAACTTGTCCCAAATAGAGCAAACTCCTCTCCAAGTATAAGATCCAATCTACCAAGGTATCAGTCTATTCATTTGATCCCTTTTGTATTTGCTCCTAAGCACATTCGTCCATAAAGCATCCTTATTTGTAAGAAGGTGCTAGCACAACTTCATAATAAAAGCTTCATTCTGTTTGCACATATCCCGAATGCCAAGCCCACCTTCTTTCTTATCCTTCTTAATATGATCCCATGAGATAAGATGCATTTTCCTCTAATCCTCTTTTTCATCCCATAAAAAGCTCCTACTCTTCTTTTCGAGATCCTTTAGAATTCCTTTTGGGAGTAACATGGTCTGCATATGATAAGCCGGGAGAGCAGATAACAATGATTTAATAAGAGTAACTCTCCCTGCCATATTCAAACATTCTCTTTTCTAGCCTGTTAACCTCTTTTGTGTCTTCTACAGAATGGGATTAAAGATAACCTTCGAAGCCCTTTTATAAAGTAAAGGAATACCAAGGTATTTGCCCAAATCTCCTGTTAAGTGAACTCCCATAGCTCTGCTAAGCGCATAGGCCCTGTTGAAATGGACATTTTTAGAAAAGTAAACTCTAGTCTTCCTTTGGTTAACTTTTTGGCCTGACACTTCGCAAAAACTCTAAAGACAATACAACATCTGATCAATCTGGTCTTCCGACGCCTCTCCAAATAAAATTAGATCATCCGCAAAGAAGAGATGAGAAAGGGGAGGACCTCCTCTATTTAGACGAATCGGTTTCCATAATCCAGCATCAACTGCATCCTGAATAATATGACTTAGCCGCTCTATGCATAGAATGAATATATATAGGGACAGGGGGTCACCTTGTCTAATTCCACGAGAAGAATTAAAATTATTAGTAATTTCCCCATTTCATAGTACCTAAAAAGATGGGCTTGAGATACAAGCCATAATAAGATCACAAATTTTTCCTTCTATGCCAACTGCCTAAAGTGTATCATGAATGAAAGCCCATTCCAGATGGTCATATGCATTCTCAAGGTCCACCTTTACAGCCATCCAACCTTTCTTTCCAGTCTTGACCCTCATTGAATGAATGACTTCTTGAGTAATAATTATATTTTCACTGCTCTGGCGCCCTGCAATGAAGCTACATTGGTGCTAGCCGATGATTTTCCCCATTACCTCCCGGAGACAGCAACTAAGAATCTTGGTAATAATTTTGTAGCTCACATTACACAGCGAGATAGGCCTGAAGTTCGTAATGGTCTCTGGGTTATCCAATTTTGGAATGGGCACAATATTCGTATTGTTGATATCTCTAATCCAGCTAGCCTCTTAGAATATATCAGTCACCAAATCAATAATATGCTTCCCAACTACTAGCCAGTATTCTTGATAAAAGATCGCCTGAATACCATCTGGCCCTAAAGCCTTGAAAGCCCCAATATCAAATGTAGCTTTTTTAATCTCATCCTGGGAAACTACTACATTTATCCTGGCCAGATCGGTATCACTTAACCTTTTAAATCTGGTTTGAGTAACTATGGTCTTAAAGTTTTGGATACCACATTTAAACAAATCTTTATAGTACTCAACAGCAAGGTTTTTGAGTTCCTCTTGGTCAAAAGTTCATTCCTCGTTGTTCTTTTTCAAACCCCCAATCCTGTTACGTCGCCTCCTGACAATTACTGCAGTGTGAAAGAATTTACTATTCTGATCTCCCCACTTCAACCATTGACATCTCGATTTCTGGTACTATAACAATTCTTCCTGAGCCAAGAGTTTGTTATACTCTTTCCATAACTCATTTTTAGTTTGGATCAAGTATTGACTATCTTGCCTGGCCCTGGCTCTCTCAACACCTCTAATTCTTTGAAGAGTCTCCCGTTTCCTTTCATTAAGATTACCTACTCTTCTTCTATTCCATTCCCCCACCTTGTTGGTGAAATTGTTAATTTTCTCATTCCAGTGATCCCTAATCCAAGTGTCCTCAACCATATAATGAAAACCTTCTTCTAAGAACCAACCAACTTGACACTGGAAAATGGGTTTAGGCCTTTGGTAATTTGAAGGACAAGATTTTAACAAGATTTGTCAATGGTCTGAACCAAATTTAAGTAAACCACGCTCCTAGGTGAATTTATCTCTAATAGTATTGGTTTCAAAGAGCTGGCAGTCAGAAATACAATCTTGAAATTACCTCATGGATCTAGCATTCAACTCCGAACCACCACATTTATTGTCACTGTACAAGTAAGCATTGAAATCCCCTATGACAATCCACGGCATGTTTATCAATCTACTCAACTCAACCAAATTGTTCCATAGAGTTTGATGGAAAATACGATTAGGTTCAGCGTACACACAAGAAAGAATAAACTCTTTAGAGTCTTTAGTGACCTTAACTTTAGTATGGATGGCCTGGGTTGATGAAGAAATATAATGAATAGATAAATCTTCAATGTTCCATAACAACCAAATGCCACCAGCAAAACCAGTAGCTTCCAGCCAAAGCCAAGTATTAAATCCCAGTCTCTTAATTATTTTATTAGCCTTAACACCACTAACCCGAGTTTCCATAAGAATCATAATTTTCACATTGTTACCCTTCAACACATCTCTAATTCTACCAGGAAAAGTTTTAATCTGCTGCACCCCTGCAGTTCCAGGATAATATATTTATAGAATCCATAAAAAAAATTTTGGGAAAAGAAAACTTACCTAAAAATCAAGGTTACTGATCCAGTACTGACATTTGCCTAATATCCACATCTACAAGAGCACCTTCAGCCATGTCCAAAGATGCTTCAACCTCCACCCTCATTTCAGCCTCCTCAATGTTGTTGTCATTTGGTGCTTTTTGAGACGTCATTTGATCTGGTGGTCTCATAGAAGGCAACAAAAACTCCCCACTTTGTAAACTATTAGCGTGATAAATTGCATATTCCTCTTTGCGTTGTAAAGAAACTAGGCAATCTGACTCTATGACTATGGATGTATTACATATATTTTGATTAGATAAATCTAATTGGAGAGGCCCATTGTTTGATGTAGATCCAAATACCAAAGTGTGGCTTTTCCCTAATTGTTTACGTTTTTGTTGTGGAGCTGCATTTTTTGGCCCATCTCTATTTTTGTTTTTTCAACATTTCAGCTTCTCCCAAAAAGGCCCCTTTCTTTGCTTAATCTCTTATCTAGAGATCTCCAGAATTTGGGCTAGGTTTGGCCCATCGTCCTCTTGCATTAAATTATGTTTCTCCAGTATTTGGGCTTATTTCGACCCAACATCCTCCTGCATTAAGTTCTTTTTCTCCAACACTTGGGCTTGTTTCGGTCCAACCTCCTCTTTCCTTAAAATCTGATGTTGATTCTCCTTCCTTATGGTCTTCGGCTCTAGTCCGTCCTCACGTGCCCGATCAGATTTTCCCTTCATATTTATCTCTTCTCTCTCCATTTTACAACCTTCACACCACTACCACGTCCTTCCTCGAAAATGGAGATTAGATTTTTCATTTTCTTAGTCTTTCTTCCCTCTCCACCAGAAATAGCTAGGTTCTGACAATCTTTCTTCTTCTACTGAACCTCAATCCCCTTATTCTTCTTATTTAATTTTGGTGTATCCTTTGAAAAGACAGGAAGATCCATCCCTTACAAGAAGGTAAACCTTGATCTAGCAGCTCGATCAGCCTCTTTCCCTTTTTTTCAGACTACAATAGCCATTCTGCTCTGTTCCATTCTGTTCTGTTGACTGCGATCCAAGACAGAGTTCTGGGGGCGCGATCTGGTTGTTGATTTCACTTGCATCCAAGGTCCGTACTCCTTGTCGACTGAGATTCCTGGTACAGATACTACCAATTGTTTCACGGTGAGCTCTCTGCCTTCATCCTCCGCCTAAGTTTTTTCCAATGTCTTCTACGTATTTTGCATCGGTGACTGGCTTGAGTAAGTTTCCACTATATGCCCATACACCCCACTTGTAAAACATATAGCATTGAGTCCTTCATACTCCACTGGGTAAATCTGGTTTCTAAGGATAAATCTTGATTGCAGCTTTTTGTTAAGATCAACCTCAACACTAACTCTAGCATATTTCCCTCTTTGCACAGTCTGCTTGTTATTTTCTTAATTAGCTAGAGTATTCATATCAACTTTAAGAGTTCGCCCTATTCAATTTCCTATTTCAAACATGCATTCCTCTGAGTAAATATGCATTGGAAGGGTAGGAACCCTTATCCATACAGCAACCTTTATCACTCTGTCACTGTAGGGGTTGAAATTTGGGCTCCATCGTTAGACCGCTAAGTAGTGACCTTGGACTAGCCAAGGACCATCAAATAGCAGTTTCGAACACAAGAATTGGTCCACTGTTCTGAACACAAAGTAATTGTTTAGCAGGTCAATTAGCTTAAAGTTATCCGATCAAATAAGCCTTCTGAATCTGTCCTTTAACATATATAAGTTGGTTCTTCTTCCCAGCACAGTTATGATGAGGGCATCTTTCTATGGCCCATACAACTCTTTCAATTTTTCATTAGGTATATTCAACGCAAGAATAGATCCTAGTTTCTCTCTCTGTTCTTCTATTAATTCTGGAGATATTTCCTCCTCTTCTTTAAGCCATTTCATCATTTGATCATCAAAACTTTTATCAAGCCTTTTCTCTGCCTCCCCCAAAAGTTTTGCTTTGTAGGAAATTTGGCTCTTAATGACTTGTATTTGACTATGTTTATCCTGATCATATGTGGGTTTCATACTCTATTTTTGCTGTGTGTCTTGATCAGATATGTCCTCCATCGGTTTATCAGAGATTTGTGTTGTCCCCACTTCATTGCTTTTTCTCTCCTCGGTCTCCATTCCTGTAAGCATTTTCTTTATATTTCTTCCTAACAGATCATCGTCTTCTTTAGAATTGCCTTCTACTTCATCAAGATTAGTTCCAGTATTTCCAGTATTGTTTGGGCTAACAGAATGCACACTCTGTCTCTCACAAGCTTTCTCTCTCACCATCGTCTCTCTAATAGAAAGACGTCGTTGCAAGGATATGTTAAAACTATAAATGGGATAAAATGAAGAACATATGCTACAATGTTATCATTTCAGCATTAGATTACATCAAAAACATGATACATTTTACATAATCTTATGGTGATAAGCAAGATTGTCTTCATGTTATTAATATAACAAAAGGTTTTGAAATACTTATTTATAAATTACATTTATTGTACTACTACTGCTTTTATTGAACTCGTCCAATATAAGTAATTTTAACCCATTGAAATTCCTAATCGTCAATAGTGCAACATATAGTTGCCTATGTGAGAAAACTGGGCTCGGTTGGTAGAGACCTATATTGGACATTGATTGACCTTGACTTTTGTTTATTATCATTGCAAATGAAATTATGATGGGAAACTACCTTCTTATTATGTTGAAAGGAAAATTAGCTTCAGATGGGCTCATATCCATTCTGTGTATTAAAATCTCTTCGCTAACTCTTATACCATTCAACACCTTTGCCTTAATGACGTTCTTCCCAAGTTGTGTCATTTGCAGCCTTGTACCATTGTACAACCCTGCTGCCTGATCAATATTCCTTACTAACATAACCGGTACACCAACTTTCAATACCAATTTATGATGAGATATCCCTAGGCATTTAATTGCATTCAAATATTCTATGTCATACAAATCCTCAAAGCTTCCATTGGCATTATCTGTACGACTTGTAAAGTCAGAACTAAAGCACTCTACCACATCACCTAGCAATAAAGAACAAATGTAATCATTCAATATGTTGACATTTTCTGTTGTAGGGGTAAGAATCGCCCTATTATTGAGGTAATCTTCGTCCACCATGCATTCTATTAAATTTAGGTAAGTAGATTCAATGATGCACCTAATTGGATTACAATCATCATGAAGCAGCAACTTTGAGGGTGTCATAATGTTTGAAATACCATCGTGTGGTAACCCAATGTCTCTGTTTCCTACATGTAGCAACCATTTTGAAAGTGTTTTAATTTTCTCTTATTTGACTGGATCGCTCGAAGACTTCAGCCTCATATTCTTGGTTAGTCGAAGTAATATGTATTCATTCTAAAGATAAGAAGTGTTGATTAACACACTACAATTTTAGCTTGACCACCTTTTCGGTATAACTGGTAGGATTTGCCTGAAATCACCCCCTATAATGACACATTTTCCACCAAATATGCAATTGGACTTCATTAAATCCTGCAACATTTGGTCAAAAGTCCCGATATAACATCTCTTCAACATGGGCACTTCATCCCAAATAATGAGGTCAGTAGCTTTTAAATCATGGTTAGTATTTAGTAATAACTATTGTTAAGATGTAGTTGATTTTCATATTTAAACTTTGATTGTTGTGGATTTATGGTATCTGTGTTATGCCATTGGAGATTATTTGATGGTGGCTGGTTTTCTTATTTGCAACGATGGTGGTGATATGTAATCAAAAGAGACAATAGGGGTTAACTTATTTTTTCTTTTTGGATACAAGGGCAGGATCGGTATTTCATTTTTTTTTTTTTTATTCTTATGCTTTTTTTAATTCATCATTTTCCCTTTCATTCTTTTTCATACTAAACATCTCCGTGGTAAAATATTTTCCATTCTTTTCCTTTCTATTTCAACCAATTCTTTGATCCAAATGGGAACTAACCCTGACCATTTATTTTGATCTATTTTGATCATTCATTTGTAAACCCGTCAAATTCTAGCTTTACACACAATTTACTAGAGCCTATATTTCAGGCCAGCTTGCAAACTAAACAGGACAGGCTTGTGTCGCCCTCCAATTAATTTTTTTTAAAAAAAACTTGTCTCACTCTTTTTCTTTTACTTTCTCACTCCCTTTCTCTTTCACCCATCTTATACACTTCTCTTCTTTTGTATTTTGTGTCGGCAACCATTTTGCTCACTTCACAAAAAACATATAAGCACTTCTTTTTTTAAATTTAATAATAGTAGAATCAATAAATATTGTATAAAAGTAAAAGTGAAAAAAGTGCCACATAAAAAGCATAAGAAACGAGTCAAACATGTCATTAAAAGAAAGAGAATAAGAGTATTTGAGTTATTTTTTTAAGGAAAACTAAAAAGTAAAAAAGGGTTTTTTAAGAGGGCCAACCTGCAGGTTGAATAGGGTGAACCGATATTTAGCCAGCCTGAGACTGTCACTTTTGACAGGCTAACGGGACAAACCCCACATGTTACAGCTAGTTTTGTTGGGCTCTACAATTTACCCACTCAAAAATTATGCACGAAACACAACATATTATACCAACAAATTAAGGAGCATTTTTAATAGTTTGTTAAAACCAAGCTCTAATTTGACCCCAAAAAAGAAAAAGTGAAACTGTGCCCTTAGATATACTTACTCATCAAATGCAGGTAGAGGCGTTGTTCAAAGATAGCCTGACTTTATCACATTGGAAACTGATGGCTTTGTCTTAGAATCGGGCTAGAGTGGATGTGCTAGGGCTATTAAGGATGAAGATGGAAGTTGGACTTGTGGCTATATGAGCAAGCTTACTTGAGTGCCCCCGGTGGTAGCCGAAGTTATTGCAAGCATTCAAGGGCTTCAAATCTACTGGAATCGAAATTTTAGAAAGATTTTGGTTTTTATTGACTGTCTTGAGGCCATTAATTTGCTTGCTCGGGGTTGCGATAGTTCTTACCCTTTTAAAGAAGTCATTGATGATGCCAGGCTTTGGATATTTAGGAATTGGCAGGTTTTTATATGTCATATTCCTAGAGAACATAATTTGTTAGCCGATCACCTAGCTAAGCTTGTGCATACTATTAGTGAAACTTTTGTTCTCCTTGATCATCCACCACCTTCCTTTCGAGAGGCAGTCGGTGATGAGGGATGATTAGGCTTGTTGTTGTTTTTATTCTTTCTTTGTATTAGTCCCGTGTTCGATTAATGATATTCAGTTTCTCATTCAAAAAAAAAATCTCATGTCATTTGCTGCTTCAAATTTGAAAAATGTTAAAGTACACGTTTGATCTTTTAAATTTATATTAAGTTTTGATTTAATCTATTATATTTATAATATATATTTCTAACATTAGCATTATTAACGAAAAACACTAACTTAACAAATTTAAATTAGTAACTTTGCAATTAAATATTGACATATTAATCTTTGATTTAAAATTTATAAATTGAAAAAATATTTAACTTATAAAAGGATTGTATTAAATGATTAGACTTTAAGTATGCTTTGTCACTATTTAATTGTATGGTCACTATTGAAATTTAAAGGACTAAAAATATGTTTTATAAATTCAAGGGACTGAACTAAAATTTGATGGAAATTTAGTGTTTATTTGGGTTAGTGGTAAAAACTGTTTTTACAATATGATTTACGATATACAAGATATATATATGAGAAGAATTTTATCGTATGAACTTACGCTTTCTCAAACAAACCCTTATAGGACTCAATTACTCGTTGAAAAAACGCACATTTGGCAAAAGTTTAAGGGAGTGTTTGGGATCACTTTTTTGGTCCAATAAGCCCGTTTTGGGAACAAAAAGCCCAAATGTAAATGGGTAACGTTTTGCTGATGTTTGGTTCAGCGTTTTTTTAAAAAAAAAAGCCCGAATGAAGCCCAAATTTAATAAGCTCGAATGAGAAGCTTTTTGAAATGTGTTTTGGTGTAACCGTTATTATGGCCATTAATGCCCTGCCAATGCATCTGAAAAGCGTACGAATTGCATCAGTGTTTCCCCCTGTCTTCACTTAACTGAGCGAAGCACATCACCATTACTGATCTCCAAAGCTCGTCCACCATTTTCGACTGGATCTCCAAAGCTCGTCCCTCTCTCGCTCGGCGGCCGGAAAATGGTGAAGCCGTGGTGTTGGAGCAGTTGAAGCCTAGTCTAGTGGTTTCGGTGGTGTGGCTGGTCGTTCGAGTTTCGAGAATCTTCCGATTTCCATTCTAAGCCGGACCGTTGGTGGAGGTGAGCTTCGACGGTGTCTTGCGGTGTTAGTTCAGTCATTTAGTTCACACACGGTGGTGGATCTGTTCTTTGTTGGCATTTTCGGGCAGTGTAGAGTCTAGTGTTGCGAAGTTATCCTCCGGTCGTCCGTCGGCGAGTCTGCTGTGCGCACTACTATCGGTCCTCCCTCCATGTACAAGGTAAGCTTCACAAGTTGCATTTTAGATGAGTTTTGAGTTTTGAATCGGCCTTTCGTTCGGTGTCTCTATGTCTGGTTTTTTTTTGGCAGCTACTGTTTATACGTGTGCTCTGTTTTGCTTGTCGGTGAACTCTGTTGCATTGAGATAATACAGTTTATATATGGAATTTGCCAATTTTGGTAATTTTCATTTTGTCTTTGAAGTATGGTTCTATGCTTTGAACTAGTGGTTTTTTTTTCTTTTTGGGTGTTAGTTTTCGGCATTAATTATTTTTGAAAGCTAACTAGGTTTTGTGGGGATTAATCTATTTCTGTTCCGTTTCAGCCTCTGATCTGGATATAAGCTTTTCAATATTAATCTGTTTTAAGGATAAAGTATTTTCAAAGAAATCAAACCACGATTATAATTTTCACCCTCTTGTTTGTTAGTGTGGCTTGGAGTCAGGTTTTGTTATGCCAAATTTATATAGAAACTCTTGAAAAGAAAATTGAGACATGTTGCCGATTGATTTCTTGGTAAAAATTTTGAGAGAAGTACTCTTATGAATAAGATGATTCTATAACAATAATACTTATTCAAACTTTTGTATTTGTAAAGGTTAATGTCCTAGCCTTCAACATTGAATGAGAAAACGGAATTAGATAAAGAAGGCAGGCACTGATTGTTTTATCCAAAAAATAAGTCATTGTAGGCTAAAGCTGAGAATGATGCAATTTGTCAAACTTCCCAAATGATGGTCCAGAGAGAGTACCAATGTAATGTCGAAAAGGCAAGAAAAAGGGGGGAACCATTGCAATATCCTAAGTAAGGAATATAATTACTAAAGGTTCTAATATGCAGCCAACGACATGAACTTATGATTATTTTTTATACTGATATTGTTATTGCATACTGTTTACAAATTTTAAAATTTTAGTAATTATTTATATTTCTTCCTTGTTGCCCCTGGCTCACAGTAATTGTAAAAACATTTGACTTTTTATGGGGGTTAGGTGTTTGGTTACACACACAAACACATCACAATCATGCTTAGTTAACTATTTGCTGTCAAAGAGTTAGCTAGCAATTAAAGTTTCATGGGTGCAGTAGTTTGGAAATGGGTAAGTAATTAACTAGTTTAGGGGAGCTGGTTAGGATATAAACATGCATTGTCTTTATGTTTAAGAAAAAGGGAAACGAGTATTTTGCAGAATTATATACTTATGTTGGCTAAAGTTGCATGATATTGATTCTTCTATATGTCATAAACATTTATGTAAAGTGAAACTTTTCTATAGAAAGATGAATGATAGAGCGTTATGGGATGATGTGTCCACTGAGATATTTGTCTACGCCATGGTTGACCAAATCTTAAAAAAAAACGACGAGGGTTGTCTTTTTCAAAAGATGGTTGGGAAGCTATTATGGCTACATTCAACGAGAAAACTAGGAAAGCGTATGACAAGAAACAGTTAAAAAATAAGTTTGATATGTTAAGGAAGGATTTAAGGACTTGGGATGCGTTAATAAAAGAGACCGGTGTGGGCCGAGAGCCTGGAACCGGAAATATCGTTGCTTCGGCCGAGTGGTGGCAGCGCAAATGTCAGGTTAGTAATTCCTACTGAAACTTATAATGTTGCAAAATAGTAATTCAATTGCCTCAATCAGCTTTTGTAATATAGTTAATGGCTTTGTTACTTGTCTGTATGCAGGAGAATTCGGCGTATAGAAAGTTTCGCCGTTCAGCCCTCAAGAACGAAAGAGAATTGAGGCTTATATTCAAGGACGTCGTGGCAACAGGCGAGGATGAATTGAATCCGTCGTTCATATAGACACAGACACAGGATGCAGAGGAAGAGGAGGTATACCAACCTACTATGGTAGAGGAGGAAGGTTCAGGGGACAGCGAGGACGAGAATTTTGGAGTTGACCCAGTACTTAGCACAAGAGTGACAGATGAGCTAGCGAGCGTCGGGTTATCCTCCCAAACCCCTCCCTCTGGTCCAGGCGCATCATCTGGTCCAACTAATTCCGGAAGTCAGGGAAAGCGGAAACGATTTGATCTCTTCAGGAAGAAAAAGAAGCAGAAGATCCCAGCGGCAAAGCAGATTACGGATGCGGTTAGTGTCATGGCAGAAGCATCGAAGAGTAGATCTACAACCATCAGCGAGATTCAAGCAAGGAGTGTTGATACCGCTATTGCAACCTTGCTTGAGTTGGATGAAGTGCAAGAAGATGAGGACTTTCAAATCCGGTGCATCAAGGTCATCATGGACAAGACTAGTCGGGACACGTTTTTCTCACTTGTTAAGCGGAAGAAGGATAGTGTGATTGCGTGGCTGCGTTATATGGTTGTGACCCTTGATTGAGTCGCTACGAATTATGTTCTTAACTATCGATATGCATGCTTCGTCTTTTGTTTTTTGTTAACGACCCTTGCATTGAACTTTATGGCTAAATAGTTTAGTGTTTATTGTATGCATGCTTCGTCTTTTGTTTTTACTAGACCAACAATGCTAATTTCGGATATATATTATGTATATTTTAATCCAACATTCGTTTTATGAATTATGTTTATGTTATATACGTTTGCAACCAATGCACAGGTTACAGCTGCAATGGAAAATTGGATGGAGGAAGAAGACGACGACTCTCAGATACTAGCTCTTATCGATGAAGAGATAACAGAGTATGAACAAATAGCTGCGTTAGTGTGTCAATATTGGATTCCTTTCATGTGTAAAGAACCTCATAAAATGGGTTCACGACCCGGTCATTTATTTGTCCAAGAAATTTTGGCTGAGCATGAATCACAATGTCATGACATGTTTAGAGTTGAAAAACATGTATTCTACCGGTTGTGCAGTAAATTGGTCGAACATGGGTTACAAGATTCTAAGAATGTCGGGGTCGAAGAAATGGTTGCGATGTTTTTGCTCACAGTTGGCCATGGCGTCGGTAATAGGATGGTCCAAGAGTTGTTTCAGCATTCAAGGGAAACTGTCAGTCGGCTATTGCACTTGGTACTAGAGGTTTGTTTTAGCCTAGCTCGAGAATATATCAAACCCTCTGATCCCGAATTCAAAGGATGCCACCCAAAAATCCTCCATGATCCTCGCTATTATCCCTACTTTAAGGATGCCATTGGAGCCATAGATGGAACTCACATCAAGGTGTGATCACTGGTCCCAACCGGGAAAGATATATCGGGAGAAAAGGTTATACAACACAGAACGTAATGGCTGTATGCGATTGGGATATGTGTTTTACGTTCGTGTTGGCGGGTTGGGAAGGATCTGCACATGACGCTTGTGTGTTTGAAGCTTCTGTCTCAAATCCAACTCAGAATTTCCCTAATCCACCTGCAGGTATATTTTAAGCCCATTCAATGTAATTACTTTCTGTGCGCACTTTGATTAATCTAACACCTTCAAAATGATTTGAGACATTCATTAGGCAAATATTACTTAGTCGACGCTGGATATCCCGGACCAGTTGGGTATCTTGGTCCCTACAGATGTAACCGTTATCACTTGGCAGAATTTCAGCGTCGTCCTGGTTTGGCAAATGCTAAAGAGACCTTCAATTACTATCATTCCAGTTTGCGGTCAACTATTGAAAGGACTTTTGGCGTGTGGAAGAATAGATTCGAATTATTGCAAAAAATGCGTAAATACTCCTACCCAACGCAAGTTCGCTTAGTTGTGGCAACTATGGCCATTCATAACTTTATTAGGAGAAATTCTCAGAGTGATGTTGATTTTGGCGCAGTAGAAAGTGCCAATGTAGCTCAGGAAGATGATAATACTGTAGACGATGCGGCTTCCTCGTCCAATGTTGCTGCGACGTCTTCAACCAGAATGAATCGCATTCGTGACATGATTACACAGCAACTTGTATGGAATTTGTGATCCCAATTAGTTATGTAATAGTTTTTTGTGAAATTATGTAATTTCCTAAGTTATTTGGTTTTTTGAGCTCAACGTTACCTACGTTTGGACTTCGTACTACAATTGTGGCCATTGAAATTCTAGATTGGGAATTATTTGCTCTAGTGGCATAATAGAGTGAATCTGAATCACAATGTGTTTATGCTGTTATAATTTCTGAAATTTCATTCCTAGTTTGGACTTCATTTTACGATTTACAAGTTTGCATTTTAGATATCTTCCAGGCCCAGATGATATGTTACTGTTGGATATCGCATATATGATCTATCTAAAATTTGAAGAATATACAAATGCCCTTCAACTTTTTATTTTTAAAAACGCACTTATACAATCGCTAATCCAAACATGTTTTGACTTATGAAAAAGCATGTTTTCAATCGCTCATCCAAATATAAATCACGAATCAAAAATTCACTTTTTTTTTAAGTCATTTTTAATAAGTCAGAATCACAATAAGTCATTTTTCCTACCGCTATCCCAAACACACACTAAGATATCCAATCAAGATATATTTTATAAACACGGAAGCCCAGCACATACCATTTGGTCCCTGCAATCACTTTCCCCATTATTGTGGACCGTTGACAAGAGATAACGTTAAACGTTGTATTAATTTTGAAAGACTATGTGTATTAATATCTTATTTTTTTTAATGTGCTCATCACTTCAATCAAAATACTTTTTGGGGAAAAAAAAGTAGGCTCACCCTCTTTGTAAACATTGATTATATACTTATTGCCTCTGATCCTAAATATATGATAGAATTAATTTTTTTGGAAATATTAAGAAAATTAAATAAATTACTTTAAAATATTTCTATTGATTATTTTTTTCTCTAAACTATTTTTTCTAACTTATAAATTGATATATAATTTAAGGATACATAATATATTATATAATTAAGTAATTTATTTAGTTTTATTAATATCTCCTAAAAAAAGTCAGCTATGTCTTATATTTATAACAAGAGAGGTACACAACAATTTGTTTTTGAAGGTTAATATATGCATTAATTTTTTTCTTTTTAAGAAAATACTGTATACATTAAGTGATTATTTAGGTGAACTTGCATTTTCAGATCGTGGTGGCTTCAGTTTGTGTTGACGACAAGTGACACCAAAGCAGTTTGGAAATATTAGGAAAATTAAATAAATTATTGTAAAAAATTTATATTTGTCATTTTTTTCTTCAAAATATTTTGCCTAACTTATAAAATGATATATAATCTAAGAATATACAATATATAATATGATCAAGTAACTTATGTAGTTTTATTAATCTCTCCCAAAAAAAAGTCAAGTCTGTCTTATATTTATTACCAAAGGCTACATAACAATTTGTCTTTGAAGGTTAACATTTGCATTATTTTTTTTCTTTATAAGAAAATACAGTATACACCAAGGTTCTGTTTGGTATGAGGGATTTTGAAGGAAGGGGAGGGGAGTGAAAGTTTTTATGAGTTAAATTTAAGAGAATTGGAGAAGCATGGTAACTAAATTTTAATATAGATAATATATATGATCAAAGAGTAAGAAAATGAATTAAAAACTGTTAACCTCATTTCTCTCATTTTTTCTAATACGACTTAAAAAAATTTTCTTTTTACCCACTTTCCCTCTTCTTTCCCCTCATGCCAAACAAACCCCATGGAATTAGGTATTTAGGTGGACTTGGCTTTTCAGAGGGTGGTGGGTTCAGTTTTGTGTGGACGACAAGTGACACCAAAGCAGTTCGAATAAAAGGAAGCAAAAAACTAATGGGCGTGAAAAGCACAGGTCTTTCTGTTCCATATCTCCTATTTGCTTGCCCACACCATATATCCTATTTTCATTTATTATAAAGGGAGGCCTGTGAAAACATATCTGAGGAAGATATTGTTTACATGAGAGAAGATTTTGTGCATATAAAGAAATATATTTTACACACATATGGAAAAGAATATTGCATATAAGGAAAGATCTTCTGTATATCCGGAAGATCGTTTGTAATTCGAGATCCCATTTGATAATTAAGTTCTCACTGAGGTATTTTTTCACAATTCTTCCTATTATATATATATAATATAATTAATTTATCAATTGATTGTTATTATTATTACTATTATTAAATGCCAGACGAATACTATTGGTGGCTCTAAAAGACTCACAGATCTTAATCCTTTGGTACGCGTGTATTTGTTTCAGGCCGTAAGCTTGATGGGCCACTTGTAATCATAAAGTTCAGTTTCGGGGTTTGAAATTTCAGCCTCTACAAGAGTAGAGTCCACATTATTTTTACTTTTTTCCCCACAACCACAAGAAAGAGGCCCCATTTCTACATTTCAAGATGTGACGTGAATTAATAATAGCCAATAATAATTTTGCTCAAATATTTTCTCATTTTGATTTTAATCCCAGTCACCCAAGTTTAAAATAACAAGTTTTAATCCTTTAAATTTTATTTTGTTTAAAATATTTATCTCTATAACTCAAAAAAAATCAAGATCATTTTACTCCTACAAGGCTAAAACTTATAATTTAAAATTTAAGGAATTAAAGATTATATTAACCCAATTTCTAAACTATTTACCAACAGGCAACGATGCTAGTGACCCTAGGAAAGAAATTAAATGACTTTAAATTTGTCGAAAAAAATATAAAGTTGTTGCCAAAAGTCCTTTTTGGGCACCCCCAGAAAAGTTAAGCGAATTCATCTAATTAAACATGTTATTGATGCATAAACCTGGCTTACTTTACGAAGTTAAGCAAATCACTTTGTTAAATCATCTAATTAAAGAAAACGTAATAATAAAATATTGGTCCATCTGACAGAGATATGTGCCGTCTGTATAAGGGGATTCAAATCTAACTACTATTTTTTGCTTGTTTTTTTTATATAAAGATAATGTTCGTATAAAAAGTTAAGGCAACTTGAACTCACTGTTGAATCAATGGATATTGGTCAAAGTTTTTTATCTGGTGCAGTTTTCTTCTGCCATTAATACGGGCTAATATAATTAATTATAATCTATAAAACTAAACATAATCAAAAATTAAATACTCTTGGGAATTCAAAATACAAGTCACTTTTAACCAGTTTAATAAAATTAAGGATTAATTCAACTTTACTCTTATTAAATAAGGTTTTGAATGAGTACAAAAATACACATAGTCATGTTTGATCATTAATTACAGGATTAGAACTGGGAAACAAACATTAATTACTTTCAAGTGATATATATAATGGACAAAAAAAAGATGACTTATATTTTGAATTGGAGCGTATGTTGTTCCCAAGAGTAACTTTGCCTGCTTTCACTGGAACCACCCAGAAGAAATAAAAGAATAGTACTCCTTCTAGTTTTTAATATAAAATTTATTTACCTAATTTAATTATATTAAAAAAGTTAATTAAGTTATTTCAAATGGCATGTTGTTTCTAAAATACCCTAATCATCTTTCATAATTTCCTATTTCTTTTTTTTACTTAATTATTGTTGAGAGAGCATCAATATACATAAATTAAAAAAAGATTAACAAGTATAAGAAATACGTATTTAGGATTAAGATTAACTCCTCAATCAGATTCTACGTTAAAAACAGGAGGAGTAAGTTCCTTTTTTGTATTAAAAGATCAATGTTATAAAATGAAGAAAACTATACAATTAATGTTGGTATATATTTAGGGGAATGAGTAATTAATAAAACATCAATTTTGTAAAGGGAGCGAGTAGAGAGATTTAAACAGGAAATTGACATCTTTTTCCCATGTGTCACTAAAAACAAAATGGACAAGAAAATTTGATGAAATATGGGAATAAATATGGTTTGATTATTATAGTTTTAGGATATTTGGATTTATTTGAATCTATCAGGATTTTATTATCTTTAGAATTTTATTAAGTTTAGATGCTGTTGTTATTAGAATTTTATTATTATTAGTATAAATAGTTTTAGGGTTTCATTTTTATGTAGACTTCGGATCATTGAATTGATTATGGTTATCGTTCTCCGGCTTTTCTCTCCCCTTCCTCTTCTCTCCCTCCCTTTCCTCTCCCCTCTTTCAATAATCCAAAGTCTGCGTGTAAAATGAAGCACTAAAGCTATTTATACTAATAATAATAAAATCATGATAACCAACAACAACAAATCCAAATAAAAGTCCAAAGATAATAAAATACTGATAAATTCAAGGGAAAATTGTGAAAAAAATCTCTCATTGGCAACTTATTTGTCAAATGGGACATTCGCGTATAGATTATTTTCCACGTGTGCAAAATATCTTCCCTGGTGTGCAAATGATCTTCCCTATGTGCAAAATTCTTTTCTATACGTGTGCAGAAATCTTCCCTACGTGTGCAGAAATCTTCCATCCGTGTGCAGATATCTTCCCTCCATGTGCAAGATATCTTCCCATGTCCCATTTAACAAATAAGTTTTTAATGAGATCTTTTTTAGCAATTCTCCCTAAATTCAAATATCCCAAAACTATAATAATTAAACCATAAATCTTATTCTTCGAGATCAAGATTATTGAGCAAATTCATCTCGCATGTGACAAATTGACATGCTTCAAGGATGCAGAGGATGTTGGAGCAATTTGAATAAATCAAAGCATCAATCTCAGACATGTGATAAAAAAAAAGAGCAGGATTAGAGGAATGTTAGTTGGTTCACCCATATGAATATTTGAATTTCATTATGACCAAAAAAAATAATTGTGCTAATGCAAGAGGCATGCCTTTAAATTTTAATCTCTTTTGTAGATTGTACAATTATGCTAACATGAGATGGAAAAAAGAATATGGTAAGTTCCAACAGGAATGGAAGAAGATGAATAACAAGCAGTGTTAAAATAAATTGTCCTATAATCGGGTTAACTAGCATCGAAAATCTTAAAGAATATTTCAGTAATATTCAATATTTTAATTTTTTTTTTTTTTACATTCAACACCCTAAAATAATTTTTAGTAACACAAAGTGTCCAAAAGCATTTTCTATGTATCCAAAACCTTAAAATATTTTTCCAGTAACACCCAATATTCTGAAGTTAATGTGCTCGTTATTATTGAAAAAATATATTTTAAGGGCAATGTTACATAAAAAAATTAGTAATATTGAAAAAACAATTTCGTGCTGAATATGCTAAAAAAAATCAGTTTAGGATAAAAATATTTTAGGGTACCCTTTTTAATAATATACAAATAATACTT
Organism: Inga leiocalycina; assembly: GCA_963242795.1. Taxonomy (NCBI): domain Eukaryota; kingdom Viridiplantae; phylum Streptophyta; class Magnoliopsida; order Fabales; family Fabaceae; genus Inga; species Inga leiocalycina. Next base: position 10,426,370 of record OY725329.1, on the reverse strand, counting down.
CCTCAATTCCTTTTTGTAAGATACTAATAACTGGATTGAGTTGTTCGATAAAATAGTTAAAATTAGTTAGGGGCAATAGATATGTATAAAATGAAATTTTTATTAAAAATTGTCTTCATTCATGTGAAAGAGAGAGAATATGTTATATATTAAGTTCTTTAGTCAAATATGAAAATTAAATGCAGTAGTGACATGAGTAATTTTAATAATTAAGTAAGGATAAAATGATGAGTTTATAGGAAACCTTACAGGCATCCCCTATGTCACGCCCTTATTTTAATTTCACATTTACCAGAGTATTAGCGGAAAACGATATGCGGTTCAGTAGGCAACACAGGAATAGCATAATTATACTGATAATATGTACATGATTACGGAAATTCCCCTTAGGGATTCATACCTGATAATTACAATTAGTGTAGCCGCACAGGGATATTTGAGTGTCTAAACTCGTCCCAGTGAAACAAAGACATCTTCTCATCTTCGTTCCACTACTGTAATCCCCTCGTACGGTACTCTGCATTGTTGTTTGCATATCTTCTGTCGTCTCCTGTCTAAATTGTTGGTAGGGGAGGGTGAGATTCGAGAGAATCCCAGTAGGAAACAGATACCATAATGCATGCATGATTGATGCTATGTGTATGACATGTTAGCTTTATCTAGATGTATGCCCCATAATGACATTTCTGCATGCTCAACGTTTCATACAACAAGACTATGGCCACAGCGAAAACAGAAACAGAGCTTCATTTATTCAAATATGCTCTACACAATCAAGTAAAGCAATCACATACATCATTACACAAGCAAAGATATCAAATACACGCAAGTAAGGTAAGTCCCCTACCTTAACCCGTTTCAGCCTCGAAACGCGTGCCTCGATCTACGTGCAAACAGCTCGGGGCTCCATATTCGATCCTACAATGTCAAATGTACTATTTAGACACTTCCATAATGTTTCTGGGGGTTATATGAGTCTATCTTGAAAATTACTAAAATACCCCCGGGGACCCAGCCCCATCATACCCGGTCCGGCTGTACTTTTCCCGAAATTTTGACATGGGCTATTCTTACATATTTTCACCCAAGGAATCCATTTCCGGACTCATAATTATCAAATTCAATGTCAAATTATGAAAATGCCCTTGGCAGCCCTACTTTTAGGGTTTTAGGGGCGTTTCCGTAATTATGCTTTCTCGGCCTTTTCCGAAAAAGTGCCCAACTGTAACCCCACCTAATTTTCCCTCCTGAATCCAATGGAACCATCAAATCATTGAAAATCCAACTCTAAGGCCCATTTATAGTGCTGGCCGAAATATATGGGAATTTAAGGGAAAATTGGGGTTTTTCGGTTTTGGCTCCGTAAACACGTTCCTTTCTACTCCTAACCACTTTATTGACTATTCCATTAGGTTATAACTACCATTTAGACTCAATTTGGGCAGCATAACCCTTATGAAAACCCATTTCCAAAAATCACAAACAAAGATAATCCGGCGAAATTTCACCGATTAAATTGTCCACAGCAACCAGAATAAGCAATATACGAAAGTTTGGAAGTTACCTCAAGCTCCTTCTGACTTTTCCCAAATATGGCTGAAAACCCTAGCTTGGTAACACCATGAATCTTGCTTCAAATTCCTCAAACAACATAGAAGAGAAGCTTAGGAGAAGGATTATACACGTTAGGTACGAATTCACCGAAGAAATCGACCTATCTTGTGATTTTTCTCCTCTCCTTCTCTCTCTAAAACTCTCAAACTTTCTCTCTCTCCTTGGCTGCAGCTCACGTCTGAAATGTTCTCAAGAGGAAGAGGATGATGATATATTATTATATCATATTTTACTTTAATTTTCCAAAAATTTCGGATTTTACAAAATTCTGGCAGATTTCTGCCCAAACTTTGAAAAATCATAACTAATTCTAGAAAAATCGAAATGAGGTGATTCCAAAGCTTATAGAACCCTTATTGAGTCTAGTTTTAAGGAAAAATATAGAATTTTGCTTTCTGGAATCACAAAATTCCCAGAATTTCAATCTTTGCATATTGTTCCAGAAATTTCACAGTTTATCTGTGCTGACTTCAAAAATTCATATCTTTTTGTGTATAGCTCTAATTGATTCATATGACCTATCAAATTAAAGCTTAGGATGTCTAATTTCATCCTGTAAAATTTAATAATTTTTTCTTATCATTTCGTCTTCCAAAACCTTATGATAAGCTCACTGCCTCATAGGCGACTTTACCGAAAACATAATTATATTCTCCAAAATTCACCATTTTACTTTCTTAATACTCCAAAGATATTAGAATCATTAGGGAATATATTTGGGACATATACTAAATCGGGGCTTAGTAGTCCGCTTAATTTAGGCTTATTCCCAAGCCTCCAATCCCAAAATTCGGGGTATTACACCCTACATTATTTTATAAAATAGAATATGGTATATTCAAGAATAGTATCTTATAAAAAAAAACTATCTGGGTGAGTATGATTTATTAAAAATTTGAATTAAAAATTTGAATTTAAGTCTGGTATATGAAGAAAATTATAGTTAATTGGAAGAGTTTTACAATCAAAGGAGTCACTTGACTCAATTTTGATTAGTCAAAATGAATATACTTTCTAAAATCAATTAGCATTACCAAAAAAAAAAAGTTCCTCCCTCCAGTCCAATCTTATATATAAAATCTTACCTATTAATCTTTAATTATTTTACAAAATTTAATGAAAGATTCATGATTGATAACACATTTTCAAAAATATATTATTGTTTCATTGATTCCATCTCCCTCCAACTAATTATATCAATCATCCGGTTGTTTTATATTCCCTCCAGTCCTTAATATAAAATATAATTGGGAAATTGATCTTATCCTAAATATAAAATATATATATTTATCAATCCTTTCTTAATATACCCCTATTGATATTTCCCCAATAATAATCAAAGAGGAACAGAAATAAGGGAATTAAAGAAGATGACTAAAGTATTTTAAAAAATACACTTCATATTAACTAACTCAATTAATTTTATTAAGGGAAAAAGACAGAAAAAGAACTTTAAATTTGTAAAATTATAAATTAAGTATTTCCCAAAAAATGAGTTGTGAATTGCTAATGAAGTTTCGTTATTCTCTTATCAACTCTTGACAACAAATCTGATTTAGGATTTTACAGTTTCAAAGTTATTTTTCTGTCCTTTTCCCTTTTCTTAATCTAATTAAATTAGATAAATGTTTTTTATATAAAGGACTGGAAGTAGTATATAAAGCAATTAAAATTTTTAATATTTAATTATTTTTCTAAATTTTATAAAAGTTGTTAATAGAGTTTTACAAAGGGAAAAAACAAAAAAATAATTTTGTATTTGTAAAATTCTAAATCAGGTATTTTTTAAAAAATGTGTTATGAATTGCTTATCAAGTTTCGTTATTATTTTATTAATTCTTGATAATAAACCTGATTTAAGATTTTATAATTTTAAAATTCTTTTTCTATCTTTTTCTCTTTATAAAAATAATGAAAATATTTTTTTAACCTTTCACGCGGTGGGTTCAATTTAGCATTGATTTGCCGAGTGTGTGTTTGGAAAGAATCAAAACCATGGTTTCAAACCATGGTTTGCGCAACCCGAGATAAAACTCCTCTCACACACTTACCTCGTAAGTCGTAAAAGCTATTAAAAAAAGATAATTCAAACACACACGAAGAAGGAGTAGCTGCAAAAATGGACATGGGATGGATATTGGATGGCCCATTATCCGTCTGTCACCAGCTTTCAATTCCATTTTCAATTATTATAAAATTATTTTATGATTATGAAAAAGTAAGTTCGCTCTATAAATTTAATGTTTTTTTGGAACAACGATTGGAGCTTTTAAAAATAAATCCGAATTCTATCTCCGGCATTCTCATCCATTATGTCTCCCATTCGCACAATGGTATAGTTTTGGCTGTAAATTGAGAGGGTTTTTCACCTTTTTATTTAAAATAATATTGAAAACCCTCAAATATTTATTCATTATGTGGCATAAAATACTTTTTTAGGAGCATCCAGTATCAGATAAGATGCAACATGAACTATTTTTTCACTAATATTCTGTATTTTAAATTTATTTTTATCGTATTCAACACCATAAATTATTTTTCTAGTTGCAATAAGAAACCTCTAAAATATTTTTCTAGTGGCAATAAGCACAATCAATTTGGGATACTGAGTGTTGGATGCGCTAAAATATAGATTAAAATAGGGATGCTATTAGAAAAATACTTTAAGGTGTAGTTTGCCAGATACTAGGTACTCTTGAAAAATTATTTTATACTATATAATGGACAAAAAACTATTTAGAACATTGAGCACTACTAAAAAAAATATTTGAGAGGCTCCAATGTTATTAAAAAAAAGGGTGAAGCACCCTCCCAATTTACACTTAAAATTACACTGTTTTGAGTAAGAGAGAGGTAAAGGATGGGAATGTCATGGAGAGAATCCCAATTTCTTCAAAAACAGTTTTGTAATAATAATTTATGAAATAAAAGATAAATATGTGACAAAAAATGTGTCTTAATTTACATTAAAAAAATATTTATAAGCTGCTAAAAACCTATCCCAAACATGCTTTTCGTTGTGGACATGGGGCACGTGTCAAGAGGTGGCAAAGAAATGCCAAGCAAAAAATACTATTGGTGGCTCTAAAACACTCGCAGATCTCAATCCTCTAGCTACACGTGTACTTCTTATAGGACATAAGTTTAATTCCGCTTGTAATAATATTCCATTTCGACCTGGGAAGAAAAAAATTTATTTAGCATTTTTTTCCACTAAGTAACTGTGAATAATGTTACCCTTTTGTTATTAGAAAAATAGCCTTTTAAACTAGTTAAAATTGACTTTTAGACAGAATTTAAATTCAGACTTATATGGACTAATTTTAAAAGTCTATTCTTATTAAATCAATTTTAAAAGTTACTTTTTTAGACCGATTTTTTAAACAGTCTGTCTTATAAAGTTTTAATTTATAATAAAAAATATTCACTTTTTAAAAATGTAATTTCATACTTGGTTTAAAAAGTGGGCAAATTTTTGTTTAAAAAAATATATGTTTTATTTTATTTAACATAAGCCTTGTTGGATTATTATATCTAAAAACTATATTATGTAATATAAATTCAACATACAATCCTAAAAATACAAATGCAATTGATATGGATAATAATTATAATTAACCATGAATATTAATTACCAATATTATTATATAATTGAATCTTAATTTGAGTATTTGTTTTTCAATGTTCACTATTTTTGTTTGTTTTTTTCTCCACCTCCAAAGGAGTCAGATTATTTATGAACGTTGGATATAGTGGAGGCAATTTTAGGCCTAACATCTGGATGTTGTTAATACATGATTTATATTGTGAGCATCTCTAAAATTGAATGCAACTACCCATTGATTAGGTGTTAGGTTCCTATACTTATGCATTTTGATTATTCTAAACTTCAAATATTAAACATAGCTCTGCCCTACTCCAGTCTCAGGTAATAAAGAAGAATATTCTTATTTAATGAATATGAGTATAATAGAGTTAATATACAAATATGAGAATTGGATTTTGCATGAGTGAATTTGATATCATGATCAGGTTCTGGATGAGATGAAAAACAAGCTGAAGGCAAATAATAAGGAAGTAATTGATTAGGTGAAAATACTAATGACAAAGTGAGGATTAAAAACTTTAAATTGGAGGATAAAAAACATTGACATGATGATCTACACTTGTAAGGACAAATTTGTTGAACTGGATGACCAATTATAACTCGGTAATCCAGTTCAATAAATTTTTCTTTTCAAACATAAATCACCATGCCTATTTTTTTTATCTTCTAATTTAGATGTTTTAATAATCAAACTGTCACTAGTAACTCCATCTAGTTGGGTAGCTCCTTATTATTGGCTTTCACTTTTATTTTCCTCTTAACCAAGACATCATCACACAATCATATTCAATCATACAAAATAGAATTTTCAACTTTGTATATCAACTATGTTAGACCCAACTTTATTAAATTTAAATGTTAAAATCATTGTAATGTTTCCTTTTGATAGTTATCTTGGAAAGAGAATAAGTATAAAACCTTTTTGCTTACAAAGCATTTATCATTTTAGTCCTTATTATAAATTTACTTTTAGAAGAAAATTTTGGTCCTAGATATAAATCAACTTACATGCTATTAATAAATGCTTTTAAATTTTATCCTTATTTAACTATTGTTGTAAAGAGAAAAAGAGAAGAGAGATGTGAGAATGATTTGTAAATATAAAAAAAATTAATAAGGGTAAACTTGAAAATTTTAAACATTTTTAATCACTTAACTTATATAAGAATTAGTTAAAAAAAAACTTATATAGAAGTAACTGACACACTGTTGGGAAAAAAAAAAACAAAAAGCAAAAACTGACAACCCAACATTTATTAATGCGGAACGATTGGCACCTGTGTTTTGTAAGATTTGGATTGTTAGATTTGATTTGAGTAGTATAGATCTAAATTTTTAAAAATTTATATTTTTTAATAAAAATTATTTTAATGGGTATATAATATAAAATAAAAACAATCTCTTAACTACTATTCTTTCAAAAAATGATTTAAAAAACATTATTAAAAAAAAACTCAAATCTTGACCATTCAAAATAAGATCTGATGAATTGGCAGAGACAGGCATAATACTTAGCACTGAAATCAAATCCATGTTTAGGGTGTCACATGGCTTGCTAGTTAAGTATTCATCTATAAAAAAAAAATCTTTCAACCTGAATTAACAAATAACTAATAACAATGATGTCACATACTATATATGTCTATATATTCACTTACTAAATAAACACTCATAGGTAAAAAAAAAAAAGGTATATTAACTTGCACTAGCTATCAACTAATAGTGTTCTCATAGAGTATATATGTCTATCTTGGTTAATTAGATATAGGACCTTTGAGTAAAAAAAAGATATAGAACCGGCAAGCTCTATATCTTAATAACAAACGCATATATAACTTGTTGACAATGCAAAATATATATATATATATATATGTGTGTGTGTGTGTCTGAGACCGAAAAGAGGATTCTGTGTAAATAGTTCTCTGTAAATGGTTCATATATAAAAGAACAGGATTCCTTCTATAACATTTGTTTGTGTTGACAAATTTTTTTCCTCGGATAAGATGCTATATATTTCGATAAAAGGAATGGTGGTGCTAATTATTACGCATTAATGAATTTTAAGGTGCAAATTGCTAGTTTATAAATACGTTAGGGATAAAAATACCTAAAACCTATTTATATCTATAGAGTTAATTTATCAACATTACTATTTGTTAGTTAAAGGACAATATTGCAACGATTTAAATATTTGAAGGGCAACGTTATTCCAACTAATAGCTTAGGATATCCAACACTCCTTTTGAAATATCAGTTCAAGAACAATAATGGACTTTGAAAAAAAAAATGAAATATTTTTTTTAATTACTCCTTAATCTAATTTAATATATAATGATTAAAATATAATTACTCCTTAGTCTAATTTAATATTTTTTTAATAATAAGGAAAACCCATATTAATAATAAAATAGAAACATTACAAAGTACTAGTTATAGCAAAAAGAAAAATTAACCACATCATTAAGTAGATAGAAGGGATTTAATCCAATTTAATAAAAAAGCTAACCAAATCACAAAATATAGCCGCAAGATGAAAAAAAAATATTTTTTAATTATTTATCACTTATTATGAATAAAATTTAAATACCAAAAATATATTTTGAATTATATTAGTTGATACTATTGAAATTAAACAAATTTAAAATTGTTAAAAATATAATTATATTATGACATGTAATATACAAAAATGAGTAATGTTAAAATATTTTGCATTTTAAAAGATGTGGTGGGAGATTAAGTTATTTATAATCAAATTATAAGGGTGTGAAAGTCGAGTAAAAAAGCACAACTAAAATATTTTATACACTGTTTTTTTTTAAAAAAAATTTTCAAATCCTTTTTTATTGGCCCATCCAATTTTTATAAAATCTTTTGGGGTCTCGGCTCAATAGCGGCTTCCAGCCCAATGAAGAGTAAATAATGACTCAAAGCGGCTTAATTGCTTAAGTGGCCTAAAAGCAAAATCTGGGTAGGTAGCTGACGGTCCAACTAGACGGTCCGGCTCTGAAAACCTAGTCCTTTTTTTTTTCCAACAAGGAAATTCATTGAAAGGAAAGTCGAAATACAACGATTATAACCGGAATAAACACAAGCCTACTAAGAGTAAAGTGGGAAACTGCAAACTAATCCTAGAACTGAAACAGAACACTAAAAACAGTAAACTAGACCAATAGAACAAAACAGAACACTAAAAGCAAATAGAAACAATATGAGAAAGTAAGCCAAATGAATATGAGTTTTTCATCACAAATATGCAATTGAGGTGAATGTCGAATAACCCAAGACAATGGGTAAGACCTAGCCACTGAAGCTTTGATAACCCAGAGTCTGAAAACATAGTCCTATACTATCTTTATAGTGTTTGTTTGTATTAATTAAATAAAAAGATAAGTACCACTATCAATATGAAATTCTCGAACATTGGAGTAGATTACGCATTTGGTATCTATTTTTTCCGTAAAAATTGATGACATTTCATTACACACATAAATAACACGTGGTGAAGGCTGCATACAACCAATATTACTCCTCTTAATTAACTTGAAGAAAAATAAAAGTTTAGTGGATTCCATTTCAATTGCTAATTGCAAGTCCTGATTGTATATGCACATGCAAGCAATTCATTTGAAGGATTTCAACATCATCTCCTACCCATGCCAACTTAATTTAGATTAAGTAGAGCCTAACATAATTTTCATAAACCAAGGTAATTTGATAAAAAAAGGCCAATTTTTATTGTTTAATAATTGAAATATAATAGGGAGAATTCTAGATAAAAACCATATGAAATTTCAAAACCTCAAAAGGACTGTTAACATTTGTAAATGACATAAAAGTGACTGTGATCAAATTAGAATTTTAAAATATTGATGAATTTATCATTATGCCCTCAGTTTTTAAATTAAAAGAAAGAAAGATGTGCCCCCTAGGTTTAGGTGTCTGCGGCGCTTCCTTGGTTTGAATTGTTGCCGGAAAAAATGGAGGTCCAGCAATAAAGACAAAGACGAGGTGTGGAGGTGGTCGATGGTGGTTGAGGAAAGAAGAAGAGAGGGAGTAAGGACGAAGGTAGTCGATGGTGGTTGAGAAGCATTTGAAGGAGGAAGGAATTGGTTGGGTGTTGTGGGTTCTGAGAGGTTGCGCTATGAGAGAAGATTTATTCAGCTTGAGGAAGAGTTTGATTGAGGATATTAGAGAAAGCCAGGAGGCTAAGGAAGAAGAAGGTGAACAGTAGAAGACGGTGAACAATAATAAAATTGATAAAATGAGAAATGAGATTGACAAAATCCGTAAGTACTGACAATATATGTAAAAGATTTGACACCAATTGAGTAATTAGATTGACAAAATGAGTAATAATGAGATTAACACAAATGTTGGTGAATTCTGACTTGCATGTTTTCATCAGCAAACGCTTTTGTCAAAACCATTATAATTCTTGTTAAAATCATTACTAAACTTATCAATCCCATTAAGAATTTTGTGAAGTCATCTTACATTTAGTTAATACCACATCAAAATTTATAAGCTTAGAATAGAGCTATCGCGCCTCGGGACAAGCTTGAAATAGCTCAGAGTCGACAACCACTCCTTCACCTTCCTCCACCTTCGCCTCTCATGTAAGTCAGGATTCATCGACATTTTTGGCATTTCACCAAAATTCGTAATGAGATTGACAAGTTTAATAATGATTTTGACAAGAATTGTAATGGTTTTGACAAAAGCATTTGTTGACAAAACCATGCAAGTCAGGATTCATTAATATTTGTGTCAATCTCATTACTCATTTTGTTAATATCATTACTCAATTGGTGTCAATCATTTTTCACATATTGCCAGTACTTAGGCCCTGTTTGGTACGAGGTATTTGGGGGTAGGGACTAGGATTGGATCAGGAATTGGGCTAGAATACATCATTTGGTTTGAGGAAGTACGGATGCCTAGGGATTGGGAGTACCACGAAAGTGGAATTGCTACAAAGCCACCTCCCCCTAGTATTACATTTTCAATTATGGGATTGCAAATTTTAGAGACAAAATTATCCCTATTTATAATATTCTCTTGACAAAAATACCCTCTATTAATTTTACCCTAAATTATAACTCTTAACTTTATTTCATCTTTTATCATCTCTCCCACAGATGCTCTTGTAGGCTCCGATTGTGCAATCAGCTTAGCCCTGGCGTACAACACCGGCCTTTCACTCCCAACGAAGACACCGTTATCATCTAGGCTCATGCCATCCACGGAAATAAGTTGGCCACCATTTCCCGTCTCTTTCCTGGCCGAATGGACAACTCCATCAAGAACCACTGGAACTCCACCCTGCGTTGCCGCCGGATCATCAGAGTTGGAATCTATCATGGTAATGAGGAAGCAGCTAGAGCCTTGTGATGCCCCAAATTCATCAAGAATGAGCAAGTCAGAGCAGCGATTGAAGAGGCATTGCCTCAGGAGGATTTCGTCGGAAAACAATAGTTACAAGGATCCAATGGTGGGCCCTGTGACGACGTTGTTGAGTTTGTTACCTCTAGGAGAGAAAGTGGATAACAAGGTGAAAGAAGAGAACGAGGAACACAAAGGTGAAAGGAGTGAGAACGGGAAGCGAAATGAAGAGAAAGAATCATACCTGATGAGGATGATGAAGCGCATGATAGTAGAGGAGGTTAGGAATTACATTGATAGTTTGCGGGCCAATGATACAGCTTTTGTTTCTCCGCCTAGGGCATTTCGGTCTTTTTATTATTATTGAATATTTATTAAATAAGATAAATAAAATTATTCCCTCCAACTATTACTTCGTACTAAATATATTTTTAAAACATCAATTCCACTCCCAATCCTAGTTCCAATCCAAATCTCAATCCCAATCCAGCAAAATTCAGTGCCACTTACCAAACAGGGCCTTACGGATTTTGTCAATCTCATTACTGTTCACCTTCTTCTTCCTCAGCCTCCTAGCTTTCTCCAATATCCTCAATCAAAATCTTCCTTGAGCTGCATAAATCTTCTCTTCTAGCGCAACCTCTTAGAACCCACAACACCCAACCAATTCTTTCCTCCTTCAAATGCTTCTCAACCACTATCGACCACCTCCACACCATCGTCTCTATCTTTATCGCTGGACCTCCATTTTTTCCAACCACAATTTTGACTAGGGGAGCGTCGCGGACACCTGAACCTTGGGGGCTCATCTTTCTTTTTTTAATTTAAAAACTGAGGGCATAATGGTAAATTTATCAACATTTTAAAATCCCAATTTAATCCCTATCACATTTATGCCTTTTACAAATGTTAATAGACCTTTGGGGGTTTTGAAATTTCGTGTGATATTTATCTGGGATTCTCCCAATATAATATGTACCCAACTTAATTTTTATTGCTTAAAAATTTGTTAGTACACGCTAACAATATACACTAACAGCACTATCACAAATTATATATGTGCATCTTGTTAGTTATAAATAAAGCTTATTAGCTAGCTGGTCATGATTTACCTATATAACTTATGACAATATCATCAGTTCACATTTAGTCTGGTTGACAATTTTGTTAACTAATGAATATCTTATTAAAATAACACCATATACTACCTTAAAGATAAATTCACATCTTTTATTTTTTTTAAAAAAAAACAAAGTAAGGGTGCCAATTGCAAATTGCCCTGCGTTATTGAAATTTAGGGTTTCTCCTTTGCAACAGAGTTCAGGAGCAAAATGCTCTTTAATTAATTAAAATATTTTTGTTAATCTAATACAGCGTGTCTGATAAATCAATTTTTTCTTCATAGTTATTAATCAGTGCCATTAATCGTTGGTTAAAAGGCAAACATTACTATAGTTTTTTTTTTTTTTTTTTGGTTACAAGGGCAAGCAAAGCTTGAAGTTAATAAAAAACTATAGGCGAAAACCTATTAAGTGATCATGTGGTAACAATCCACGATCCAAATCAAAAAGATGGATACATTCCACTGGGGGAAGTCCTAATTCCACGTAGTCTTGTGGAACCCCATGAGCCATTCTTGCAAGGTAGTCTGCACAACTAATGCTCTCCCTGTGGGTGTGGGAAATTTCCAACTCTCAGTCGCTGTAAACAAGAGATCTGGTATCAACGATAACCTCATACAAAGGATGATCAGGATCACAATGAGTGAAAAGCAGGTGGACTGCTTGTAGAGAGTCAGTGAACAACTTGATCTTCTTGAGCCCCATCTTTTTACAAAGTAGAAGACCTCGCTGAATTGCATGGATTTCAGCAGCAGTTGGGAAAGTATGTCCTAACTTCTGCTGGAATCCGCGAATCCAGTTTCCCTGGTGATCCCGGATAACACCCCCGCAAGCAGCCTGACCATCTCCAAACACCGAACCATCTACATCAATACGATGAAAACCCGGATCCGGGGGATGCCAGTGAAGAAAACCTCGCTCTGGAAATTGGAATATCTGATGACGATACCTGCCATTCTCCACCCCTTCCGAGAGATGGAATAAACACCTGTGGACTATTCCTTTTGGATTGTCTGATACTCCATCAAAGGCTTGGCTGCAACGGTTTTTCCAAAAAAACATTACTATAGTTTTGATACTTAAATGGTGACATTGCTCCAACGATTAGTTTAAGATAACCAATGCTCCTTAAAATATATTTTAAGGATAAAAAATGTACCTTAATCCTTTTTATTTTATAGCACAAGAAATATTTTACACTTACATTTAAATTTTTTTCTTAATCATACTTATAATGCCAACCAAGAGCCAAACATGTGAATGGATCTTTTGTTTTTTAGAGAGATCGAGTTTAATGGTAAGCATTTCCATTTACCTTAACGCGTTTAAAATTTTTACAATTTATTAGAATCCAACCAATTTCGATAAAGACGAATATTAGACATTTCTTCTTTGAGTTACAATTCCTTAACAAAATTAAAATTCAATTCAAAAGAGTCAAATAGGAATGTTTTGTTTTCATATATACACCATTTTTTTTTACCATGTTTTCAATTTTCACACACCATATTGAAGTAACAAAAAATAACAATTGGCAAAAAGAAACAAAATCAAGATGTTATGGCATGTCCTTGTTCTTAAGGGTTAAGTCAAGAAATAATTATGGTATTTTCGTCAAAATAACTTGAATAACTAATCATTAATAATTACTTAAGCTTTGGATTATTGTACTTTTTTCTCTCCTTTGAAGTTTGAAGTTTGAACTTTGAACCATCACGTCTTATATGCTACATATGCCATTACAATGGGACAAAACACGTTCCACGGTTATCATGCTGAATCTAGAGAATGAAATTGTGTAAAAAAAAATTAATGCTTTGAATTTAATTTGAACGATTTAAATTTCAAATGTTTTTAAAGCCGAAAAAATTTCAAACACACTTTCTTTTGATGATTCTTTTTAAATGAGATTTAATTAGAATGAAAATAAATTTTCAATTGAACGGTCTAAATTGTTAATAAAGAAAAAAAAATTAATATTTAGATTTGAACCATTAAAATTTTTAGATTTAACTTGATTAAAAGAATTCATATCCTTTTTTACCTTAATTTGTACAATTTTCTTTCTAGAGGAATTGGGATGATCCACACGATTAATGTTTGTGTTTGTTTTCTTTTTTTGTTTCTCCATGGGTATCCGGCGCTATTAAGCTCATGGGAATATATATAGGATCACAATAGGGGAATAGTGTTACTTCCAAATAATTATCTCAGCTGCATACTTAGAGTTTGAATATAAGATCACATGTTAAATTAGAATTACTCAGGGCTTGAATATAAGACCATAGGTTAAATTAGAACGATTCCAAACAATGGAGTCAAGGCTTGGCGGGTGTTTGTGCTAGTTTTTCTCAATTTAGAAAGACAGAAAAAATGCTAACAAATATTGACCTAGTTAGTTAAAATAGACGATGTTCACAAAGAGTTGGGTTCACACCTCTTTATTAGCATGAAAAATCTTTTTAGTTGGTAACTTATAAATATTTATGTAAGTTTTCTTTGAATCATGAGCATGCCCTGATTTTATACGTTTTTTTTTTGTCGATTGATTTTATATGTATTCAAAACCCAACTTATCTACAATTTTTATAAAAAAAAAGGAGAGGAAAATGATTTCAAATATCTAATTTTAAATTACAAAAAGATAAAACTTTTAATTTTAAATTACAAAAAAATTATAAAAAAAAAGGTGTTGGCCGACTTGCGGCGAATTGGAATGGGAAAAGAGAAGAAAGAAAGAAAGAAAATAATCAAGGAAGCCCCGCCTCTAAGCTTCAACCACGAGAGTCCCTCTCTGTTGACGACAATTGCCGCACCTTTTTCAGTTAACCATCCCATTCTCTGAGTTAGTGGCCATGAACAATGTTTATGTAAGTTGAGGTAAGGTTTTTTTTATATACTTATTTTATATACTGTAAGTTATATTAAAAAAATAGTTTCTATCGCGTCCATTGTTAACTTTCCTATATAACAATAATAATAGGGGAAATAATATATAAAAAGGTTAAATTACTTAAATTTTAATTTAGATTATTGAACTTAACAAATTATATATCAGGTTATGTGTTATAATTATGAATTTAAAATTTGGTTCAAAATACTTACATATCCCTTAGTTATTAAAAGGGAAAAATTAAAAACATAACCTTATTATTTGCTCAATCAATTATAGCACGTTTGGTTCGATTCTATAAGAGAGGATTATATGTAATCCTGATGAAACAGACCGATTACAACGTTTGATTGAGTTTATATAATATAAAGAGGATTATATTTTGTAGTCCAATGTAATCAGGATTACATTGTTAAGGCTAATGAATGGGGATGCAGGCATCCTGTAATCAAATGAAAATGACATTATTGCCATTCTAATTTTTTAAATTGATGAAATTGCCCACCCATAAAATGTTGTTAAATATTAAATAATTTTAATTACCACCATTAAATATTAAAAAATTAATTAATAATATAGAAATTTAAGACATATTCCCCCATTAAAAAATAAAAAAAATATATTCCACTATTAAAAAATATTAAAATATCCCATTAAATAATATTCTTATAATTAAATATTAAAAAATTACCATGAATCCAATATATACATTGTATAATATTTTCACTATTAAATATTAAAAAATTATTATGAACCCAATACGTACATTACACAAAATGAAAAAAATTATCATTAACCCAATGTATACATTATACATATATGTGCAGAAAGTGATAATTTTATCTTTTACTATATTATTTCCATATATTCTTGTAATATCCCGAATTTTGGGATTGGAAGCTTTGGAATAAGCCTAAATTGAGTGGACTACTAAGCCCCGATTTAGTAGATGTCCCAAATATATTCCCTAATGATTCTAATATCTTTAGGGTATTAAGAAAGTAAAATAATGAATTTGGGAGAAAGTAATTATGTTTTTGGTGAAATTGCTTATGAGGTAGTAAGATTGTCATGTTCATTTGAATGACCAAATGATAATAAAAAATTATGATATTTTACAGGATGAAAGTAGACATCCTAAGCTTTAATTTGATAGGTCATATGAATCAATTAGAGCTATACACAAAAAGATATGAATTTTTGAAGTCAGCACAGAAAAACTGTGAAATTTCTGGAATAGTATGCAAAGATTGAAATTCTGGGAATTTTGTGATTCCATAAAGCAAAAGTCTATATTTTTCCTTGAAACTAGACTCAATAAGGGTTCTATAGGCTTTGGAATCACCTCATTTCGATTTTTCTAGAATTAGTTATGATTTTTCAAAGTTTGGGCAGAAATCTGCCAGAATTTTGCAAAAATCCGAAAATTGAGAAATTATCAAATAAATAAAATATAATATTAGATATTAAAATAAAAAGTCATCATATTCCTCCCAAGCTCATTTCTGACGTTCAGCAAGCTGCATATAGAGAGAGAAGGTGTGGAATTGTAGAGAGAGAAAGGAGAAGAAAAATCACAAGGTAAGCCGATTTCTCCGACGATTTCGCTCCTAACGCGTATAACTCCGATCCTAAACTACTCCTCTTTGTTCTTTAAGGTTTGGAAAGCTCAAATTTGGTGTTTTCAAAGTTAGGGTTTTCTGCCATTTTTGGGAAAATTTTGTTGGAGCTTGAGGTAACTTCCAAACCTTCGTATATTGACTATTCTAGCTGCTGTGGGCAATTTAATCGGTGAAATTTCGCCGGATTGCCATTGGTTTTAATTTTTGGAAATGGGTATGTGGGGCTGTTATGCTGCCCAAATTGATACTAAATGGTAGTTGTAACCTAATGGAATAGTCAATAAAGTGGTTACGAGTAGAAAGGAACGTGTTTACGGAGCCGAAACCGAAAAACCCCAATTTTCCCTTAAATTCCCATATATTTCGGCCAGCACTATAAATGGGCCTTAGAGTTGGATTTTCAATGATTTGATGATTCCATTGGATTCAGTGGGTGAAAATAGGTGGGGTTACAGTTGGGCACTTTTTCAGAAAAGGCCGAGAAAGCATAATTACGGAAACGCCCCTAAAACCCTAAAAGTAGGGCCGCCAAGGGCAATTTCGTAATTTGACATTGAATTTGATAATTCTGAGTCCGGGAATGGATTCCTTGGGTGGAAATGTGTAAGAATAGCCCATTTCAAAATTTCGGGAAAAGTACAGTCGGACGGGGTACAGCGGGGCCGGGCCGGGTCCCCGAGGGTATTTTAGTAATTTTTCAAGATAGACTCATATAACCCCCAGAAACACTATGGAAGTGTCTAAATAGTACATTTGACATTGTAGGATTGAATATGGAGCCCCGAGCTGTTGGCACGCAAATCGAGGAGAAAGATTGGAGGTAGGGGACTTACCTTTCTTGCATGTATTTGATATATTTGCTTGTGTAGTGATGTATGTGATTGCTTTACTTGATTGTGTAGAGCATATTTGAATAAATGAAGCTCTGTTTCTGTTTTCGCTGTGGCCATAGTCTTGTTGTATGAAACATTGAGCATGCAGAAATGTCATTATGGGGCATACATCTAGATAAAGCTAACATGTCATACACATAGCATCAATCATGCATGCATTATGGTATCTGTTTCCTACTGAGATTCTCTCGAATCTCACCCTCCCCTACCAACAATTTAGACAGGAGAAGACAAAAGATATGTTGAAAGCAAAGAAGAGAACTACACGAAGGGATTGCAGTGGCGGAACAAAGTCAGGAATATGTCTCTGTTTTACTGGGATGGGTTTAGATACCCTAGTAGCCTTGTACGGCTACATTATTTGAATTTATCAGGTATGAACCCCTCGGGGGATATTATGTAATTATGTACATATTATCAGTATAGTTATGCTATTCCTGTGTTGCCTATCGAACCGCATATCGTTTTCCGCGAATACTCTGATAAATGTGAAATTAAAATAAGGGTGTGACAATTCTCATATTCTATATAATCTAATCTAATGATTTTATACATATGCATCATCTTTTATTAATGACAAACCAAACAAATTCACCCATTAAATTATATTGCATTACATTGCCTTCTTCTATTTCATGAACCAAACGGCCACTTAGGCCACTTAATTCTTTAGGAAGTACACGGAGCACCGTCTGTTTTCCAATTTCTTTCCAAATATTAATTATATTCCTTTTAATATATTCATTTTTTTTGCCAATATACCAATAAATAAAAAAGAATATAATTAATGTTTGTACAGAAGTTAGAGAACAGGTGCTCTTCTCGCTATAATACTTTCTGAAGAATTAATTTATAAAGTAAATAATAAGATTATGTTTTTAATTTAATTTATTATTTTAATAATTAAGAGATATAAAAATAATTTGACCCAAATTTTTAATTTTTAATTTTTAATTATGACACATAAGTTGATATACAATTTATTTAGTTTAATAACCCAATTTTCTCCCAGGGATTTGCCCGTAATAATAATAATCTTTAATTCAATTCTTTCCTCTAAAAAAATTCTATTTTTTTTTGGTCCGAAGAGATAATTTCATAATTCTCCCCCATCTTCTTCGCCCTTCCAGAATTCCCTCTCCCTCTCCCTCTACCTCTTCATGACCTTCCATTTTCTCTCCTCACCTACCTTGTACTTATACGTTCCAGACAAAACCCACAAACAAATTCATATTCCAATTTCCAATTCCGATTTTGATCCCAAAGAAAAATTTCATCTTGTCTTGTTGGGTACCTCAAAACCCAGAACTCACGATTCAGAACTTCCCTCTCTCTCTCTCTCTCTGAACTTCATAATCGATAAAGGGATTCTCAAATCCGAATACCCTTTTGGATCGAAGTCAGAAAGATCTGAACTTTCGTTGGTGGGTACTTAGCTTCTATATCAGAATCAGAAAAAAAGATCAAAAAAATGCTTCAGCTGTTCTTCACAGTGGCTTTCTCTGCGGTTCCTCTGACTCTGTATGTTCCTCCAGTGAGGAGCCTAACTTTGTTCGTGGAAGTCATGGAAGAGATTGTGAGAGAATCAAGAGTTTACTCCAATAGGATGTATCCACGTGTCCGTGTAGCTTGGTCCAGAATCATGGATTGTATGCTCTGTACCAACACCAGGTAGATTCTTCATCAACACAGGGTTTTGATGTAGATCTTGGTTCCTTGTACATAGTTTACTCTGTTTATTAATCATCGTTCTGGGATTTTGCTGTTTTTTTTCCTTTCAATTTTTTCTTTGCTCTGTCGAGTGATTAATCTATGATGAGTGAGTGTTTCTTTCCTCTTCAATGTTCATGTGATATGAGCCATCGAGAACGAAATAATCCAATGGAATCTTTTTTTTCCTACTGATCGATGAATTGGATCTGGGTTTTGTTTTGTGAATTTGCAGTTTGATTTACCTCTATCTCTTCTCCTTCTCTTGTCAAGTGAGAATTTTCGTTTCCTGGGCAAAACAGAATTTAGATTTCTAATGTGATTCTCCGGTGAATTTTGTGTTAGAGTCCGTGTCACTGTTTATAAGGTGGATTGAATGTTTATCTGATACCATTAAATTATTATTTGTTTGAACGTAATTTTTCCATTATTCTATATTAAAATGTGATAAGGTTCAAAGTTGTTATTTTTAAATAAGATCAAAGAAGTATATATCCGGATCACAGCCGTTTGGCTTACCAGGCACTAAACGCTTGTGTATTGGATTGTGAGAATAGTGTGATGCCTACGTGGGTTCTTCCTGGATACTAAAAAATAAACAGAGACTAGTCCAAGGCTCAATAAAAAGTAAAAATGTTATTTTAAATCATGCCCCTCCTTCATTCATGGTTGTTCTCGTTATTATAAGAATTGATTGACATGCTTTAAGTTTTATAAAAGCAGTTTATATTTTTATAAATATAAGAACGCCAAATGCTAATAATAATTTTGGTAAAAAAATACCAATAATAGTTAACTTTGTTTAAAATAGTTAGGATAGGATTTGGGAGCATATATATATATATATATATATTGATTTATGCGGCGTTTTTTATGTAGAAAAAAATTACCTAAATGTTTTAAAAAGGATTTATCAATATGTTATATTTAAAATTGTTCACGCAAAGAAGGATTTCACTTTTTTATAAAAAAATGGGTTAAGGAGTAAAAATATACATGTGATTTATTCCAAAATGCATTCACTAGCAAAAGTTTTTTTTTATGTGTAAAAGTAACAATATGGTTACATAATAGCACACTCTCCGTTAAAGGGAAACGATCAATGGTTAAAAAAAAGTTTTTTGATTAGGGATGCTGACTTCACAGGATAAGTGGCACCTGAAAAAATACTCACAACTGAAAAAAGAAAAAACACTTGAGTTGAAAAAGATGGACACTCTGCTCCGTCGGACAAAAGAAGCAAAATAGGGAAATGTCATGAAAATCAGAGTTTGTATACTGGGGCAAACTATTGATGGTAACACTGGCTGACTCAGCATCACCAATACCAATTGGGAGATTGGGGCAGTTTACCTGTTGCAAACCAGGGCATAGACATGCTTGAGTCTCATGCCAGTTGCCACCATGAAAACATATACTTAGGTACCAAGAGCTGCAGCTTCCTAAATATTAATATTTTTTTAAAAAAATTTAATAAATTAAATGCAAAAAATAGAGCAACAGCAAACCACAACCATTTTGAAGCAAAATGAATACAATCAAACAAATGAAAGCACAAAATAGAAATAGAGATGAAGGAATACAAAAAGAAAACCAAAAAATTGAAGGGAAAAACTAGAAAGACTGAGCTTGAAGAACCAAAGTATCGGTGACCCAAAGCTTCGTCGCTCCCATGATGAACGGCCAAAACGCCACTGGACCAGTGATGAACGGGTGACCGGAAGTGAAGAACGAACCCAAAGCTCATGCCTTGCTAGCAAAAACGGCGACCCAAGAAGATTAGTGTTCAACAGAGCACCTGAAACTTTGGCGCGATCGAGTTCGAGAGGGAGGAGAGCGAGAGATCGTCACAGTAAGCTTGGGTGGGATTTTTAGTTTCACTTCTGGTTTTAAATTCAGATTTTGGAAACCAAGAAACCGTGTCCTCCTATTCCGTGAGCGGATGGTGCTTGTGCTTTTGTTTTTTGTTGAGTCGGCATCTTAAACTACCAAGTTAGCAACTCTGGTCAACAATTTTTTTTTACCGTTGACCGATTCCTCTTTAACTGACAGTGTGATTTTTACACCTATTATGTAACACGTTATTATTTTTGCATATTATAAAAACTTTTGTTGTTGGGTGCATTTTGAAACAAATCACATATGTATTTTTACCACTTAACCCTAAAAAAATTGAAATCATTTTGTTTGCCTAAACGGTTTTAGTGTTGTAATTGTTGATTTTGGTCTCATAATTATTGATGTGAAATGGAGAGATAAAAAATTGGAATCGTTCTTTTGCCTGAACGGTTTTAGTGTTCTAATTGTTGATTTTGGTCTCATAATTATTGATGTGAAATGGAGAGAGGGTGTAGGAGAGGGAACTGGCTTCCTCCGTTACCGTCCTTTTCTTAAAACTCCATCGTTTTAGTGCAGTTTAGGTGTAGAATGATAGGATTGATTTTTTTTTTTTGATAAAAATGTTATCTAATATTTTAAAGTATTTTTTTTAGATGTATCTAGTATTTTAAAATATTTTTTAAGTTGCATGCAGTATCCTAAAATAATTTTTAGTGCTTTTAACCCCCTTAAAATATTTTTTTAATTGTACCCAGTATGTTAGCAGACTGATTGCAATTTTACTCTTAATGTATTTTTTCAGTATGCAAGCCAGTCTGGCAAGATACTGGGTACAACTAAAAAAATATTTTAAGGGATTAAAAACACTACAAATTATTTTAGGATATTGCATGCTACTTAAAAAATATTTTAAGACATTAGATATGTCTAAAAAAATATTTGAAATATTAGATATCATTTTTAAAAAAAAGTTCAACATCATCATTTTAAACTACACCAAAACAGTGTAGTTTTGAGAAAAGAATGGCAGCGGAGGGAAGCCAATTATAAAAATATTTAAAATATTAGATATCATTTAAAAAAAAAGTTCAACATAATCATTTTACACCTAAAACTACACCAAAACAGTGTAGTTTTGATAAAGTTTTAATGGTTGGGATTTATACTATTTACTAAGGTAGATTTTTATTATATTTAACGTTATAATAATATTTCTATATAATATTAAATCCTAACAATTGAAATTTGATATAATGATAGATACATTCAATGGAGAGGAAATGAAGAGAGAAATCAATGGAGAGGTATTTCCCATAAAATAAGTTGTGAATTGTTTATCAAGTCTCGTCATTACTTTATCAATTCTCGATGATTTGAGATTTTGTAATTTCAAAATTATTTTTCTTTTATTTTCCCAAATTTTTATCTTATTGATAACACACATGTTAGAAGAAACGAAAACCCTTTACGCTCTAGCTCTTCAAAGGAGAAACCCTTGATAAAAAAAAGAATCAAAATGATTTGATAAAAAAGTAAGATAAAAAAATTAAGTTAAAAAATCAATTATAAAATTTTAAATCAAATTTAAAAGTAAATAAATATGAAAAGTTTTAAAAATTTCATTCTTTGTATAACTGCCTCTGGATGAAGTTGTTCGTGAGGAGGGAAAAAGGAAAATGATACATTAAAAAAAATGGAAAATGCGTGAGAGTAGTGAGAGAAGGGGAGATAGAAGGAGAGAATGGTGGAAAAAATGAGAGATGAAGGGAGTATTTATTAGGGATGGAAATATGTCAGGTCTCTAATAGAAGCCTACGGCCTAGCTTACATAAAGTCTAACCTAGCCTATTTAGTAAATAGGTTAGGCTCAATCTTAGGCCTATTTTAGGCCTATTTAGTGCCTGTTTGGATTAGCGGTAGAAAAGTAGCTTTTTTTGTTATCTGACTTTTAGAAAAGTCAGATAAGAAAAAAGTCAGAATGTAGATGTGATTTGTGTTTGGATTGATGGCAGAAAAGTGAATTTTTTTTTCTAACTTTAAACCTATTTGGATTGGTGTTTAAAAAGCCCATTTAGATGAAAAATAACTGAAAAGAGCATTAATCTTATTGAATACTTCACACACACACACACACACACACACACACACATATATATTAGTTGTATATATTGTGATAGTTAAAGTGAAAAAATATAAATAAAATTTGATAAAATAATAAAAGTTCAATTATTATTGAAAAAAAAGAAAAATACACTAAAGCCACTTCAATTAAAAATGAATAAATTTATATCTGAATTAGAATGCATACATGAAATGTCTCATTATTGGATCATCTACCCCTAACAAGTTGGTCTCTGATTGTGTCACGAACATGATTCATTTGTGTTGAAGATAATCTACGGATAGTTGATGTGGATGCGACATCAATCGAATCATTAGTATCTTGACTAGGTATATTTCCTTGTTCAGCTTCTTGAAAATTTTTATCTGTTTGGGAATTTCTCTGGATAAGATTATGTATAGCTATTGTTGCACAAACTATGTAGACTTATGTTTCAAAGCTATATGACTTCATTTTCCCCAAGAGCTGAAACATATTCTTCCAGACTCTAAACATCCTTTCTATAGTAGTCAGCAAACTTGAATGATAATAATTGAACATCTCATTGGGATATGCAAATCCTTCATGTCGCCTGAAGTCTAGAAGATGATAACGCTCACATCTATATGGACCAAGATATCCAACTGGTGTTGGATAGCCAGCATCGACCAAATAATATTTGCCTGATAAATAAATGGAATTTGTATTTACACTGTAAAATTATAGCAAATGTGAGGAGGGAAAAAAGACACAATGTAAGTGCAGGTGTTGGAGATATACCTTGAGGTGGATGGGAAAAATTCATAGATGGAGTAGAGATAGCAGTTTGGAAGAAGCGAGCATCATATGTAGTTCCCTCTCACCCTGCCAATACAAAAATGAAGCGCATATCCCAATCACATACGGCCATGATATTATGTGTCAGATATCCCTTTCTCCCGATATATCTCTCCTGTTTAGACTGACTGACCACACACTTGATGTGAGTTCCATCAATTGCTCCTATTGCATCCTGAAAATAAGGGAAATATAGTTGATCATTGTGACAATAAAGGAACTTGGGATCAAGCGGTTTGATAATTTCTGTCGATAGACTGACACAAGCATTTAAAACCATATAGAAGATCCTACTAATGGTTTCTCCAGACTGCTGAAATCGTTCTTATAGGATTCTATTTCCTTGTGCATGTCCAACTTTATATAAGAATATGGCAACCATTTGTTCAATTCCAATGTACCTAGTTCGCTGTAAGCCATGTTCTACCAATTTCGAGCACAAGAGAAAGAAGACATTTTTTTTTTGTATTCGAAAATTTTCATGACAAACTCCATCGTGCCTTTCCAATACCTCTTGCACCCATGTGCACCTATTTGCTTGCTAGTTCTGCATGGCTCTTTACAAATATAAGGCACGAGATATTGAGCCATCAAGGCACCTACTGTTCATACTCTGTCAACTCTTCATCTAAAAGGGATATGAGCAGGGACCTTCTATCTTCACGAGACAATTGTACTTCCTCCGTTTGCTTAGAAATATCTTCACCACTCAAACTTGCCATAGACAATGTAACCTGTGTTTTTGTGAAGATTGTATGAAATCAAATACGACTATAAAATGTGTAAGTAAATTCACATCATACAGCAGAAGTTAGTAACATTCATAATTGGCTTAACATATAGCTGCATCGTTTAACATAAGTACTATCAAAACATACATAAAGTCAGACATATCAATATAACTACATATGACTAAATTTTCAAAAGTAACATACATAAAGTCAGGCATATCGATGTAACTACATATGACCAAGTTTTCCAAAGTAATATAAAGTGGAGTTCAGGGCTTCAGGGCAATCTGAAGATGTGGGCTGTTGTAAGCATGTTCCTGCAACCACTCTAGCAAGGCTTCTTTATTTCCTTTCAAGCCAACAAACATGTCGCGAGGCATTTGGTGCATCATCATATTACAACATCGACGATGGAAGTCCTTATTAGCAACAATTTCTAGAATGGTTAGTAATTCAGCTACGTCGTCACTCTCTGGTGTATTAGTCGTAGAGATCATTTTTATCAACTGTACTATATCCTTAGATGCCTCAACTATTCTACTAACCGCATTTGCTATTACTTTTAAAGTTGGCTTCTTTTTCCTTTTTGCTTTCTCAGACCCTTCAACCCTTTTTCTCTTCCTACTGCTTCCCACTAGGTGCACTAGGTGTAGTATTTATTGTCAATGTTATTCCTTTGAACTCAGTTGTCACTCCTACACTACTTCCAGTAGCAGGACCTTCAAGATCTTCCTCACTATCTCCTGATCCTTCTTCTAGGTCCATTGTGGGTTGGTAGACATTATCTTCATCAGCACCTAGTGACATCTGCTGTGTATCAGACTGTGTGAACATGTTTGCGCCCGATGTCATAACATCCTTGAATAGTATCCCTAATTCTTTCATAAACATGAGGTCTTTGTACCTATACTTGGCATACTGCCCATTCTCTTGCACGTATACAAGCTTCCAAAATCAATGCCTTATATAAAATAATACAAATAGTAATCATAATATTGTTCTTCATAATAAGACTAATAACAATCACAACAACAACAACATTAACATTTGTGCACCTGAATTTTCCTCTCCCATCAATCATCTTCAGCGATCACCATATTCCTTATAGAGTTAAATGATATGCCCGTCTCTTTCGTGAATAACTTATCTCACACCTTCCATTCTTTCCTCAAGTTATCAAACCTATTTTTTAGTTGCTTCTTATCATATGATTCTCCTGGTTTTTCATTGAATGCACACATAATGTCCTTCCACCCATCCTTCGTGAATGAAGATCCTTGACATTCTTTCTTGTAAATTTGATCAACGCATTCATGTATGAAAATCCCCGTGGTATTTACATCCCACGTTATTCTATGTTTCTCCTTGTTCATACTTCTATGTCAACTATGAACAAATTAAGATTAACTTATATTAAACCATTTCATTATAGTTGAAGCACATATAAAAGGTGAAACTTTATGGGATGATAGATAATGAAGCACATAAATATAATCACAAAGAAGATAAAAGGCATACAAATTACACGCTTGGACTCATAGCCAACAGTGGATCACATTCCTGTACATATATGTGACACCGCAACTAAATTTGTTAGCAACTCATAGCCGACAGTGGATCACATTGTAGACAAAGCAACTAAATAAATCATTCAGAAAAAGCAACTATATTTGTTCCCTTTCCACATCCACATATTAAGCGATATGAAAGAAGATATTAAAAAAACTAGGATTACCAGAAGTAAAGATTGAAACTGTTGTTGTTGTTGCAACCTTGAGTTCCTTATCTTCTTCCACTAGCGTTAAACTATCTTGCCTTCCTAAGATTCCGTTCAAGAGCTTAAAAATCAAAGGGAGAAAAATTGACACTAGGCACACCAAAAAATCAATGATGAAGCATTAACGAAAGAGTGTTCAGAGATTAGGAACCTTATCGATTTGAAGAACATAAGAACTTAAAAGAAGAATTGCTAGAGATCGCGAAAGAAAATCTGAAGAGGACAGAGTAACGGAAAACTAAACCATGGAACCATATGAAAGAACATGTTAAGAAAACAGTGATCACCACAAGTTCCTAAGTTCGTACGCATAAGAAAATATTCATTAAAAATGATAAAAGGAATCGAAAGAGTAGATATTAAAAGAATAGAAATCACATTCTTGAGTTAGTTAACTATCTTCTTCCTACAAACCTTGCCTTCCTGAGAATCCCTTCAAATGAATAGAAATCACATTCTCTTTTACTTACTAGTTGTTGCTAACCAACCAGGCTCTTATTGTATATAAACACAAAAAAAATGATGAAGTATTACACCCATATGCATAAATGAAGCATTACACCCTTTTAAAAAAAATGATGAAGCAATACAGAGATGAAGAAACCATAGGACAACACCCATACGCATAAATGAAGAAACAAGAGGAAAAGAAGGGAAACAGAGATTGCTATTCTTTTGGGTAAGTGACAAGCAAGTTCATGCTGCAAATCACATCAATGGAACTTAAAGAAAGACAGAAAAATATCAAAACACAGAATACATACGCATAGATATATATATATATATATTTCTCCCTTTCTTCCATAAACCATGCTATTAAAGCCATGAGCTCAGTAATTTAAATACAGAGATGAAGAAAACATAGAGTTGACCTCAGAGGGAGACGCAGAAACAAATGGTAGAAAACCAACAGTGAGCACCGAAGCTGGTTACTTGTGAAGTTTCAAATCGTGAACCCAAATCAGGAAAAGTGAAAGGCTTCAAACCATGAACCCAAATCTGGCAACCATAAAGAAGAGGAAAAAACTCAAGACAAGTAAAAAAACTTGTTACACCAGAGAAGCTCCAGCGACCACACGACGTCCGTCTAGCTCAGATCAGAACACCCACCAACAAATCTAGCCACCAAACTGCAAGGATAGGCCACAGATCGCAACATGTAACACCACGCAACTAAACAAGGGACGGATCGGAGAAGGACGATCGACCAACGGCCAACCAGTCGCAGACAGTGATGAGCTTCACAGCCTCTGACCACACCGACACCAAATGCCGACGATACTACCACAAGCACGACGGACACCAAGATTAAGGAGAAGAGGCATGGTTGAGGAGAAAATGAGAAGAGTGCGTGGTGTAGAGAAAACAAACATTAACGAAGATAGGTGGCGAATTCGTTGGGCATTAATTGATCTATGATAACAGATTTTTGTCGTGCCATGTGAAAAAGCGAGAGCTTTGAGCTTTTGATCTTAACCTACTTTTTACATAAAAGCTCAGTAATATTGTTGTGAATCCAAACAGGGCCATTTGACACTCACCGGGCCTTTTCCCCTTACCGCACATTTTTTCCCTTACCGCTTTGCCAAACAGACCCTTAGATAAACAGGTCAGGCCTATTTTTATAAGGCCTAGCCTATTTAACTTTTTTTAATTTATACTATTATATAAGTATATACAATATCATCTAAATAATTTTATAAATTATATATAAATTTACCAACTTAATCTTAATTATAAGTTTCACATCACATCATCATTACACCCAACCATTGCTTTCACATCAATCATTCACCTTACCTCTCTTCTCTTTTCTCTTGGATCACTAGATATGACAATGATAACTCACTCACTCTCCCCTAACTTAGTCGTCCACTAAAATATAACAATTGCTATAAGTTTATTTTAATGCCAAATGAAATATTATAATATTAATAAGAGGAGTTTGTGCAATTTATGTAGGAAAAGTAAAAGAGGTAAATTCTAGTTTTATATGTTGCTTGTTATACTTGATCGATTTTAAAAAATATATCTCATTAGTCAATAGATAATTAGTTTTTCTTATTCCTATTTGCTCGAACAATTGTTGTCACTAGACATTCTTTCCTTTTTCTTAACAAGCCCTAATATCATGATAAGAATGGATGTTAAGCTTTTAAAACATAATGTAGGATCATAAATAAGTATGAAAGGTTATACATGAATTTGGATGTACAGACTTTAAAGGCTATTTAAAGGCATACATTTTAAGTAGGCCTTTAAACAGACTTCAGGCCTTATCAGGCCTTTTGAAGACCAAGACTCAGGCCTAAAAGAAAGCCTATATACAGGCCCAGGCTTAGGCTTTGAATCTTTGTTGCAGGCCCAAGCCTATTTAGGTAAAGCCTAGCCTAACTTAGCCTAGCTTATTTCCACCCCTAGTATTTGCTAAAAGAGAAGAGAGGATGGGAAAATATATGATTTTTTATTTTTTCTCTCCACTTTCTCCTACACTCTCTCCCCCTTTCACATCAGCAATTATGCTATTAAAATTATTCATGTAAAGAACTATTTCACTTTTTTATTAAAAAATTATGTGTATGTTTGGATTAGCGGATAAAGTTGCTTTTCTAACGAGATTTATAGTATATAAGGTAAGTATATGAGAAAAGTTTTATCTCGACTTATATAAATATACTTCTGTAATGCCAACTCAAACAGTCCCTATATATTTGATCTGACACAAAATGAAAATTGTTCTTCACATAAACCACGTTTATACAAATTTAAAATCATGGTTGTGGCAAACGATTTTGAGTATAGCGTATTGGTAATACTTTTTGAAGTATAGCATTTAGGTAAAAAATTTTGGAAAAATCACTCTCAGGTCTCAAGGAACAGACATATTCACAGAAAAGTCCCAGGAAAAAGTCAAATATCAGAAAAGTTCCTATATTCATAGAAAAATCCCAGGAAAAAGTCAAATATCAGAAAAGTCTCTAGGGACTTTTCTAACATTATTTCCCAAAGTAAAATGACACACATGCCCCTCTTGTAATTTAAACTCTTCTCTATTCAAAGCAAATTCCAAAATCCCTCGGTCCTCCTCTCGCAGTAGGTTGCCTCTCTGTCGCTGGTGGTTGGGTCCCAATGGCGTCCGTCGCTCCTTCACTCAGAGTGTTCGTCGCTGCTCTGATCAAAGTCGCCATTACTGTCCATCATTGCTGGTCCGCCTCTAGTCACGGTCCGTCGGTGAATAGATCACACCTTACCTTGAGAAGGTGATATAGATTATTGATGAAAAAACTATACATTTAATGGCTGAGATCTTTCTCTATTCACAAACCATTGAACAGTTCTTCTAGCGATTGGTAGCCATAGCTGCCTCCTTCTTTCTTTTTTAACATCAGTTGAAATCACTAAAGAATCCTTAAATATTTTGTCTCTCATACCGAAATCTCTAAATCTAGACACACCAGTGATTTCCGACATTGATCTTTTATCCCCTGGATAAACATATTTTGATGTATGACCACTAGAAGATGAAGTTCCAACACAATCTGAAGTATCTAAAATAGAGTTTAATGCACCGACCTTTGTCTCAAATGATATCTTGCTCTCCATCTCTGCCTTTATGTTGAAAATTTGCTCATTTTCTGCTAATGTTGAAGCTTGAACCTTCTCATCACTATTTGGTTTTGAAAGATTGAATCTTTTGCTCTGTACAAAACTAATCATCTATGAATTAAAAAACATCAAGTCTGAAGAACTCAAGTTGCTCACGTTAGGTATAACAAATGTGCTGTTTACAACTCGTAAAGCATTTATTAACAACATGTTTAGTGCGTTTTACAACTTGATGGTGTGCTCAATAGCGAAATCACGTAAAAAAGAGGCCCTTTTGACCTCGTTCGCTTTTGCTACGCTTCAGTAAAGCAAAAGCGAAAACACCTCATATCCATTTTACAACTCCTAAAACGTGTATTCACAACATGATGAGTGTGTTTAACAACCTCCCACACGTTTCTGCTGGGCAACTTGTTTTCTCACGTTAAGTGTGGAAAATGTTCTGTTTACAACTTTTAAAGCGTGTATTCACAACATGTTTTGTGTCTTTTACAACCTCCCATAATGTTTTCAGCTTGAAACGATGTTTGCTTACGTTACGTATGACAAATGTGTTGTTTACAACTCTTAAAGCATTTAGTAACAACATGTTGAGTACGTTTTACAACCTCCCACACGTTTAAGCTTGAAATGATGTTTGCTCACATTAAGTATGACAAATGTGCTGTTTATAACTCGTAAAGCGTTTATTAACAATATGTTAAGTGCGTTTTACAACTTGATGGTATGCCTAGTTGCATTTGTTTCCCCACAGTGAAGCAAAAGTGAAATCATGTAAAAAATAGGCCTTTCCGACAGCGTTCGCTTTTGCTACACCCCAGAGAAGAAAAAGTGAAAACACCTCATATCCTTTTTACAACACTTAAAGCGTGTATTAACAACATGATGAGTGTGTTTAACAACCTCTCACATGTTTCTGCTTTACAACTTGTTTTCTCGTGTTAAGTTTGGCAAATGGTATGTTTACAACTCCTAAAGTGCGTATTCACAACATGATGAGTGTGTTTAACAACCTCCCACACGTTTCTGCTTTACAACTTGTTTTCTCAGGTTAAGTATGGAAAATGGTATGTTTACAACTCTTAAAGCATATATTCACAATATGTTGAGTGTGTTTTACAACCTTCTCTTGTGACTGCATTAGTAGTTCCCATTAGGCCGCTTACAACAGTAGTTCGCATTATGCCGCACACATCAGTAGTTCTCTCTATTACATTGCCTAAAACATAGCACATGTTTTGTATTAATAACCATAAAAGTTATATTAACAACTACTAATGCACAAATTAACAACACATTTTTTTTCTATATAAGGGTTTTCACAGCACCCCATCACTATGACAATCAATCATTCCCACTTCAAACATACCACTTTCTCTGTTACCTTTCCCAAAAACAGAGCACTATGACACCCAACCTCATTTTCTGTATTAACAACTACAACTGTTATATTAACAACTACTACTACACGAATTAACAACAATGTGTTTTTTTCCATATTAGCCTTTTCACATCACCCCACCACTATGAGAATTAACTATTCCCACTTCGAACATACCACTTCCTTTGTTACCTTTCCCAAAAATAGAGTAATATGACACCCAACCTCATTTTCTGTATTAACAACTAAAATTGTTATATTAACAACTACTATTACACGAATTAACAATAATTTGTTTTTTCTATATCAACCTTTTCACATCACTCCACTATTATGAGAATCAACCACTCCCATTTCAAACATACCACTTCCTCTGTTACCTTTCCCAAAAATAGAGTACTATGACACCCAACCTCATTTTCTGTATTAACAATTACAACTGTTATATTAACAACCACTACTGCACGAATTAACAACAATTTACTTTTTTTTCATATCAGCATTTTCACAGCACCCCACCACTATGAGAATCAACCATTCCCACTTCAAACATACCACTTCCTTTGTTATGTTCCCCAAAAACTAAACACTATGACACCCAATCTCATTTTCTGTATTAACAACTACAACAGCTATATTAACAACTACAACTGTACGAATTAACAACAATTTAATTTGTTTCCATATTAGCGTTTTCACAGCATCCCACCACTGAGATAGGGTTTCAATGAGGTTGGAAAAGGGGGATGGGTTAGACTATTTAATATCATCATCACCTTCATCCCTTCCTTCTTAAAAATGGTGGAAGCTTGAGTATCAAAAATATCCCACGACCTTCCTTCCATCTTTTTCTTCCTTCTATCCTACATCCCATCCCACAAATCTTTCACCACCTTAAAGCTTCAGCCTTCACCATCGCCACCATTTCCACAGGCGACCTCCTACACCGAGCTTCGGCCTTCCTCTCTCACGTCTCATCTTTCACCACCTCCCTTCTTCACACCTCCAGCGCCAGCAATGTTTCACCATTTGCCACCAAACCATTGCCTGCAGAGGGAGAGCACAGGGAGCTGGAAACACAGAGGTCAGATCTGAGAGTTGAAAACACAGAACGAAGGAGAGAGAGAAATAATAGAAAGTTTTAAATTCTTGGGGGTAACTTTGTCATTTGACTTTGGGAAATAATCATAGAAAAATCCCTAGGGACTTTTCTGATAATATCTTGTTTCCTTGGGAACTAGGAGTGATTTTCCCAAAAATTTTTACTGTATGCCGTAAATCAATGAAAAAGCCTGAAGGATTGTAAGAACTTTAATTGACCCGGCAATTTTCACAGGACTTGTGGTAGAAGAAAAGTTGTATTCATAACCATTTTAATATTACACACACACACACACACAGATGTATTGATATGAGATAAGTGTTCAATGCTACTGAATGAATTGGAAAAGTCTAGAAGGTTTCAGGCACATGACAAATCAAGGTAAAAAAAAAGAAAGTCATTACAAATAATAGTGTTTTTACTTTTTATAATAATCATGGAGAAACCGACAAAACTTGAAGCGGTAACAAAAACTAAGGCGGAAAAAAAGTGGTACTTTTCCTTCATTGTAGGGAGTAACTTGGGTTAAATGGAATTTAGAATATCAAGCGGGAATAGATCATACAGAAAAATTTAGTGGCAAACTCTTTTTTATTACATTTGTTGGGACATTTGGACCTCTATATACAACAAGTTATTTGGAGCATATTCTTCTTTAGAGAATTTCTAGGCCAATTATAGTTTCTTCAGAATATGTTCGGATCCAAAATTTCAGAGTTAGTATGAGTTTTATAGCTACAAATTCTTATCAACGACAATTATTTCAAGCCTTCCTTATGGATTCATCATGTTAGAGGTAGATGGCTTAATACTAGATGATGACAGAAGTGGTTGGGAAGGAGTTATCACGGAGAGTGTTAATGGATGTGGGGATTTAGCTCTAAACTTACAAGAGTTCCTCCAGCTATTATGGAATTATTCAAGGCCTGCATTTATGTTGGTCTAAAGGGTAATTGACAATTATCGGATTGTGTTGAGGCTATTAATTTGGTTATTAGGGTTGTGAGAGTAGTTGTCCATTTATGGATATCACTATAAAAAAATATGCTATTACCGACGGAATTACCCATGGAATTATTTCCGTCGGTAATTTCCAACGATTTACTGATTGATTTTCCGTCAGAAAAATTACCGACGGAAAAAAATTTCGTCTCTAATTACCGACGGATTAAAGACGGAAAAAATTCTGTCAGTAATTACTGACGGATTACCTATGAAATTTTTTCCGTCGGTAATTACCCACACATTACCCAAGCAATTCCGTGGGTAATTTGAATGAGAAATTACCCACGGAATTTCGTGGGTAATTCATCTCTAATTACCCACGAAAAAAATTCCGTCGGTAGTTTCTGACGCATTACTCACATAATTTTTTCCATCGGTAATTACCCACGCATTCCGTGGGTAATTTTAATAAGAAATTACCGAGGGAATTCCGAAGGTAATTCGTCTCTAATTACCGACGGAAAAAATTTCGTCGGTAACATTTGATGAATTACCCACGGAATTTTTTCCGTCGGTACTTACCCACACATTACCCACGGAATTCTGTGGCTAATCCGTCGGTAAAATTAATAATTTTTTTATTATCATTTAATAATTTATATAAAATAATAAAAATAAAAATAATCTATAGCAAATAAAATTTAAATATCATAAAATTAATATTTAATATAATATATTACATATATATAATATTAATAATAAAAATTTTAAATGAAATAAAAAATTAAAAATTTATATCATAAAAACAAATATATAATTATATATAAATATATATATATATATATATTTATATTAAATATTTAATTGAAATAAGAAATTAAAAAAATTTAAATTTATATTATAAAAAACGAAATATATAATTATATATAAATATATATGTAATATTATATATATTTATATTAATATTAAATATTTAAACGAAATTAGAAATTAAAAAATTTTATATTTTATATTATAAAAAATGAAATATGTAATTATATATAAATATATATTTAATTATATATATTTATCTTAATATTATATATTTTTTAATTATTACATTATATATATTATTACGTGAATAAATAACACAAGGTGAAAGCAGCTCAACTGGCAAAGGCATCAGATTACACGCCAAAGGTCAGAGGTTTGAATCCCACCTTTAAGGCTAATGACAATTATTGAAGAATGTGGCAATTTAAATAAATGTGCCATAATCAGTGAGAAATTAAAAGAATGGCCATAAGTTAGTGATTAATGGAGCAATTAATTACTAACTAAGAGAAAATGAGATGTGAGAGTAAATAGCTAATGGAGGGATTAAAGTGGCTAATTAGTGGTTTACTTTGTGAAATTGCATGAGATGAAGACAAGTGTCAAGTTGGGATGAAGCAAGAGAGTGTAGAAAAGTCAAGAAAGCATTTTAATATCATTTCTCTCACTCTCCCTCTCTCTTTGTGCGTTTAGGCATGGGCTTGGGAGGCAAAAATCAGATCCCATCATGCTTCACCATCATTTTCATCTCTTCTCTTCCTCTCTCATGCGTCCTCCATTGTTGGCCAAAGGAGGAAGAAGTTCTTGAGAAAAGGTAAGCTTTTGACCCTCTAAATGGCTTCTAATGGAAAAATGCTCTTCTATAAAGTTGTTCCTTGTGTTGAGAGCTTCAATTTCATTGTTTTAGATTTGTTATTTGGTGGTATTTGAGCTCTCACGAAATTGTGGACTAGGGTGAATCAAGGAACTTCTTTAGGAAAGTTGTTGAGGTGAGTGAAAGCTTCATTTTCATATAAGTTTTGTGGCAATTGGTTATGCCTTGAATTTCTAGAATTTTAGCCCTAATTTTCATGATTTAGGGTTATGGGGGAGTATGGTATGTTGTTGTTATGGAAATGGTGCCTTGTTTAGTGTTTTGAATTGAAAGAATTGCATTGAAGCTTAAATGTGAAGTTTGGCAACTTTGTGTTGGTTTTATGTATTGGAAAAAAATAGGGTATGTAAATGGGTTGTGATTTTGGTCATTTTCAGGTTACCATTGTGTTCCTTATAAGAAATTGTATGGGAATAGGTTTGGTTGTTGATTTTGGAGTCATTGAACACTTTGGTAGAAAATTGGAAATCTGTCAAGTGTGAACTCTGTTCTGGGCAGTTAGTTTGCACGAAAGTTTTGAATGACCAAATGGTGTTTCAAAATTCTGAAACTTTCTATTCTTAAAGATCACATCTCAAGATTCAAAATGGATATATAATTCATGTCATTTTGTTTTGTGAACTGAGAGTTATGCTTTGCCAAAGTTTGGGATGGAAACTGGACTCTGTTTTGGGGCAGTGATGGATTTTGTGTAATTCTAAAATTGTGTGGTGATTTCTAGTAATGGTCCATATTTTTCTAGTAAAGAGGACTTAAATATCTTTCATTTGGCTTCGAATCACCTGATTTTGATTTTTCTAAAATTAGTTATGATTTTTTGAAGTTCAGTAAAGAAACAGAATTTTCTTGGCCGCGGCCAAAGGTTATGAACTGCGGCCCAAGACTTTCTGTGCATCCATTGGCCACGGCCCATGGATAGGCTGGCCGCGGCCAACCCCCAAAAATCAGCATTTTGGACTTTTAAAAGGTGACCTTTGGTCAAGTGTTTTTCAAGCCTTTAGGCATATGTTTAGGCTTTGATTAGCCACCTAAAGGTCATGAATGGTAACCAACTTTAAGTGTTATGAAAATGAGAATTTGGAAAAGAGAATGATCCTATGTCCTTGATTTGGTTATAGGGTTGAGTATTTTCCCCGATCATGGTTCGATATCCACTCGGATCGTAAGTAGCCGATGCTGGAGCATACGTGGAATAATAAGAGTAGGGAACTTACCTCTCCTGTATGTATTGATATTTGTGTTTGTGTATTGATGCATGTTATTGTTGTGCTTGATTATGTGAAACATATATGAATGATTAAAGCTCTGTTTCTATTTATGCTATGGCCATGAGTATGTTGTTGAAACATTGAGCATACAGATATATCATTATGTGAGCACGAATTATTGTGATGTAAGCATGTCATGCATTAAACACTTATCTTGCATGCATATTGGTATCTGTTTCCTACTGGGATTCTCTAGAATCTCACCCTCCCCTACCAATATTTTAGATAGAGAAGGTAGAACGAGGATGGAGCAAGCATCCAAGGGCGATGAAGACTCCTTCGGGTTGTCATTTTGGTAGTTGGTTATCGTTATATGTTGGGATAATTGTATATGTTTGGACGTTTATGTTTGGATGATAGATTGGAATGTGTATTTGGAATAAGAATTGTGTAATCCCCATTTAAGAAATTGTAAAGGGCGTATGTGCCCTATGAATCTTTAGTGAAGGTATGAACCCGGGATTTCCGGGATTATTGTTGTGCATTCTGATATTTATATGAATGTATTTTATCTTCATGAAGTAATTGTATTCGAAATATGAATTTGAGACCAGGTTAAAGTTTTTGTTAAAGAAATTTGTGAAAATCATATCTTAAGGATGGGAATATAAATGAATTTTGATTATTATTTGTCTCTATTTCATTTTAATCTTGTATTTCGAATATAATTACAGAGGGGGTTACATTTTTAGCTCAAATGGTAGTGGGGATGCATTGAGGCGCTACTTACCTCGCTTGGGGAGCAAGGGACTCTTGTGAGTCTTGGGCTCGTAAGCCTAATGGACTACACCGGTGGGTGAGTCCAGCATCCTTGCCACGCCCTGGGTGGGAGGCCCAGTGGCAGGTAGGCCGGTTGGCTGAAGGGGGGATGTAACACACATGGCCCTTGCTCGGGGGCCGTCGGGGCCGGATGCAGGGTCGGGTAGTGGGGGGCTTTCGGTGATGTCCACTTGGCTTCTTTTAAGGTCGCCAGATGGATTTTTTTATAAAAAAATAATATTAAATTATTGACAGAATTTACCTACGGAAAAATTCCATGGGTAATTACCGACGGAAAAATTTTCCGTCAAAAATCCGTCGGTAATTACCCCAGGAATTTTTCCGTGGGTAAATTCCGTCGGTAATTACCCACGGAATTTTTTCCTTGGGTAATCCGTCGGTAATTTCCGACGGAATAAAAATTTCGTCAGTAAATCAATTTGCCACGGATTTTTTAGAGACGGAAAAAATTCCATCGGTAATTCTGTTTCCATCCCTAATCCTTCGGTAATTTGGTTTCAGAGACGGAATTCCGTGGGTAATTGGCTGTTTTTTTGTAGTGATATAGTGCAGGAAGCTAGACTTTTGTTGTGTATAGATTGACATGTTCTTGTGAGCATTGCATCAAGAGATGGCATCGTGGCCACGGCTACTGCTAAGCTTGCAAAGTTATCATATACTCCTTCGATCTTTAATATAAGACATGTTTATCTATTTGATTAGATTAAGAAAGCTAGTTGAGTTAATTAATATAATATGTATTTTCTAAAACACTCAAGTCATCTTCCTTAATTCTCCCATTTCCTCTTCTCCCTTGTTATTGTTGATGAAGCATCAATGGAGGTAAATTAGGAAAAGATTAACAAATATGATAAAGATGCCTTATATTTAGGATCAATACCAACTCTCAAAATATATCTTATATCAAAAACAAGAAGAGTAGTATGGTAGGTAGTTTATGCGTTTTTTATCAACCTCCATCTAGTATTTATGAAGTTGTTGGTTTTAAGGACAAGAGGAGGGCTTGCCTTGCTGTCTCGCCATGTAATTTCTCTTTATGAGTAAAAAGTAAATGATTTTAAAAATTTATAGAAATAGGGGCCAGATGTTAGAATATAAAGTTAAATGACTTTCAAAATTATAATGTATGTACCCTCGGTTGAATTCTGGGTGAAATGATTTTTTTAAGAACATCTTGTGATAATTTTGGTTATTAAAAATAAATGTAGGATTGTTTTAATTTTTAATTTAGATGTAAATTTTGATATTACTTTATTTAAAACTCACATGAGAAAAATAAAATTTAAAAACCAAGTTCTCTTGACAAAAATAAGTGTTTGTGTATTTGAGTTAATTTTTAAGTAAAAGCATTTTAATCCATATTTTTACCTATATTCTTTCTTTTTCTTCAGAAAAATTATAAATAAATAATTTTAAATAATATTGTCACGATTGTATTCTTTATAATATAATTCTTTATTATGATGTTACAAAATGAAAATAATTTCGACATAAAAACAATCCTTAGATACACATAAAAAAATTGGTTGATCTTATCTCTGGATTCACACAAAACAAAATAAAAAGGTCGGTTTTTGGATATTTAGAGGTTTAGGCTGTCATATTTGGCAGTTTATCTTATCTGGTAGGGTAGTGTGACTGCCCCCAACCATTCTTTTGATAATCTTTTATTCAGAAAAAATGTTTATATTATATGACATTATGACAATTTTTTGAAAAAATATATCTCTTTTTAAAAGTTATTCATTAGTAATATCATTGACAATCAAGAAATTTTTTTGGGTTCCATGACACTTTGAGAAATTAAAACTACAAGTTACTTAGAATGTACTTATGGAGTAATTTTATGGTGGGTGGATGAGGTGGGCCTATTTTTGGGACTTCATGTCCTTTTTTAATATTTTTTTTATAAAATTAAACCCTATTATTCATAATTTTTATTTAAAAAAAATATTCGTATGGTGGAGTAAATTGTAAATATGCCTGTCTTGGTATATACAAAGTATGGGCGAACATAGAATTATAGAACACAGTTTTGTGTTGCGAACATAGAATGATAGAACACAGTTTTGTGTTATGTGGAAGAAGATCACAAAACGACAAAATGCCCACAGAATGTGGTGTTTGTTCATTGTATTATATCAGCACTTCATATTGATGCTGTCTTTATTAAGTTATGTTTAGAATACTTTATTTTTAGAAAATAAATATTTATTATGTAAGTTAAAATAAAACTATTTTCATTCTCGTATACTTACCTCGTATGTCGTAAATAACAAATTATAAGTATTTATAAGTCAAAAATAAGCTATCACAAACAAACACTTATAATCAGTTATAAAAAAAATGTTTTTTTTAACCAATTTTCTTAAACATGATTGTCTTTAATAAAACAAAAAGTGTTTATAAAACAGAGGAAGCTCTTTTTCTTTAATTTAAGTTATCTCATTAAATTTATTATTTGAATGTATAATTTTACGCCTAATTTATTATCCTGTGTACTATTATGTTTTAGATTTCCCAGTAAAGCATACACACACACATTAGAGTAAAGTTAGAAAGTTACTAAATTTTCACTTAGTATTATTGATATTTAAGATTTTTTTAAACACGTTAAAGCGTCTTATAAATAAAAATGTTATATAATTGCGCTATGCAATTTTATTATGTTTATCCAAACACACACTATGTTTACGAATGAGCAACAATCAAGGGCTTGCTATGTATCAATAATTCAATATCTTGTTTATGAGTATGAAAGAATCAAGGGCTAGGATTATCATTTAGTGTTACTGTCAATTTCTTGTTTGTCAACTGATTAATTTATGATAAATTATATACTAAAAATTACTTTTGAGATACAGGTAATTTTTTTAATTTTTTTATTTGGTACTTATATACTTTTTTTATTAAATCTTTTAATTTTACCCTTTCAATACTGTTAGCGCCTGTAACTATGCTTTGTTTGTATTCTTAGCCCTTGTATAGAAGTTAATTGTGCTAACGATATAAAATTAAAAGATTAAATAAGAAGAAAAAACTACACATATACCAAATTTAAATTTGAAAGAAATTACCTTATCAAAAAAAAGTTCAACGAAATTATAGGTAGCTTAATGATGATTTTTTTCATTTATATATTGATGCGGGAATTGATTATTAAAATGAGGCATCTACATAACACCCATGTTAAATCTTGTAAGGTTCCCTTCGGGTACATCTGATAAAAATGTTAAATCTTGTAAGGTGATGCTTTCTCGTGCATTCAAGAAGTTGTGGAAAGGGTGAGGTCAAAAGAATATTTGTAGAAAGGGCACTTTTACTAATTATAATAAATTAATGCATTTCTTGCTTAAGCTTATTATTAATATGCGCCCCCTTTTCAATAAAGAAAAATCCTGTTTAAATCCAACTGAAATGTCATAATCCAAATTTATACCAACATTTTTAACAAATTTCTTAATTAAGACAAGAGGTTTAATTAGAGATTTTAAAATCATATTAAATAACCAAAATACTCCTCTATAGTTGACACGAAAAGAGAAGGCAAACATGATTATAAATTGATTGTCCTTGTTCACACTTTTCATTCGTTTTCCCGGATTGAAAGGGGAAAAAGGCTTTCTTTTCCAATTTTTAGTATGAGTTCTCAAATCATATAAACTTTTTCTTTACCCATCGCCTATGCATTTAATTTTTTTTTATTGCACTGTTGGCTAAAGTTTGATGCTTTTCTCACCGTGGCTAATGCTATTATATTAAGTGTCCGATTGGATTAGCGATAGAAATTGTTTTTTCAACGTGATTTATAGTATACGGGGTAAATACATGAGAGGAGGTTTGTCTTAACTTACACGTACATACTTGTACTTCTGTAATACTAATTCAAATAAGCCCTAAAACCATGAATTTGAAATAGGATTATTATACACTATCTCAATTTACATGATTGTAAATTGATTGTCCTCGTTGACACCTTTCATTCGTTTTCCTGGATTAAAAGGGGAAAAAGGCTTTCTCTTCCGATTTTCAATATGTAGTTCTCAAATCATATAATTTTTTTTTACTCATCGCCTTTGCATTTAATTTTTTTTATTGTACTATTGGCTGAAGTTTGATGCTTTTCTCACTGTGCCTAATACTATTATACTAAGTGTTTGTTTGGATTAGCGATAGAAGTTATTTTTTAAATATGATTTATATAATATATGAGATGAGTTTTGTTTCGATTTACGTGAACGTGCTTCTGTAATGCTAACTCAAACAGGGCCTAAAACCATGAATTTGATATAGGATTATTATACAGTATTTAAGTGAAAGTACAATATTTTAGTTCATTAAATAAATTCAACTTCTTTCTTTATTGTTGTGAACTTTTGATGCACCTCTCTTCAATCTAAATTGAAAAGAAAAGAAGGGCATTTCGTCAGCGATTTGAAGGTTGATGCCATTCATATTGTGCCAAGTTATGTTCTACCTTCAATTTACCTTTTTAATTAATTACATAGGGGCTTTATGGTCATCTAACAAGATTCTAAAATTCCTAATTAGGCCTCTTAGTTTGATTAAGAATTTGTCAAAAGTGTAGATCTAAAATTAGATTATGGCATTTTAGTCAGATTTAATATAATTTTCCCTTTCTATAACTCCTTAATATTTATAATGTGCATTATTTCAAAGTGAAAGTTAACAATGTCATGATTAAGCTTTTGCTTCCTTACCTTTTAATTCTTTTGCTTTCTTACATTTCAATTTATTTATTTATTTTAATGGATAAACATATTTTTTACTCGGTATATCATATAGCGAAATTCTATAAAGTATACAGAGTTACATGTTTTTTACCTTTTAGTTCTTTTGCTTTCTTACATTTCAATTTATTTATTTATTTTAATGGATAAACATGTTTTTTACTCGGAATATCATATAGCAAAATTCTATAAAGTATACAGAGTTACATGGTCGCAAAGTCATAAATACGAGCAAAGCAGCAGAGAGAGGTTATAGTTCGTAATTGATCTTATTTGTTCCTCAATGAGAGCAAAGCAGCAGATACAACATTTTATTCACAAATCTTGGGTTTTAATACACAAGTATTGAT
Organism: Inga leiocalycina; assembly: GCA_963242795.1. Classification (NCBI taxonomy): domain Eukaryota; kingdom Viridiplantae; phylum Streptophyta; class Magnoliopsida; order Fabales; family Fabaceae; genus Inga; species Inga leiocalycina. The sequence continues at coordinate 10,384,373 of OY725329.1, read as the reverse complement.
GAATCCTTAATTTTCAGATTCCTCTTATCAGCTTTTGTAGAAGAATGGAAGGAACAAGAGGCAAATATTTTAAAGAATAGTCTGACACTATGAACCTAAATAAATCTAGTATGGCTTTGCATGATCCTATATGTATTCTTAGAGATATATAATAAAGAATGAAAGAATCTCAAGTACCAGAACACGTCCAAAGCTCTTGCTTCTTTTTCAACATCAACCATTGACGTGTCTCGGCTATCGCTCTCTGCAAATTCCTCCTTATTTAGCACAACTTCTTGAAGAATTCCTCTCTCCTGCAAGATTTTTTTTTTTTTGCAGATCAGAGATAATATTTAGCCATAGAACAGTAAAACAAATGCAATTCCAAGTCTGCAACTGGAAAAAGAAAGCATGTGGTGCTGAAAGAATCTTGTGAAGGAGTGAACAGTATGCTCATTAAAGAATCTTTTAGCGAAGTTAATTAACATGTACAGCTTCCAAAATAGATAATTTACTAATTTTAATTACCTCAAAGCAAACCACTAAACATGTAGTTGGCTAACCTCAAACTATTAACGATCCATGGCATCACTGTTCATTATCCTCTCAGGTAATAGGTATGCAGGACCAAAATTTTATATTATCATCTAATTTTAAGGTCAACTGGAGATGATTTATTCAACTAGTTAGCCTTCGGAATCCAGTCTTTTATCAAAACGTTTTGGAACTTACATTCCATATTAAATAAAGACTTACGTTCTGGTGTCAATGGCTGTGTAATTATCAAATTTTATCCTCAAATTTTCTATCTTGACCGAGTAAATATCAATCCCAATATAGTAATAAAGTGCCGCTAGCATCACACAATTAATCTGGATTTGGAAGCCTGTGAAGGGGTAGTTTTATTTGGACCACGAATTTTAGAGAACCATTGAGGAGAGGGAGGGTTTGAGCGAATTTGTGGCAAGTTCTCATCTTTCTTGCGTCTCACATTCTCCAAGTTCAGCAGAATAGGTGTATTTTCGTTCTCATCCGCTCTCCTGCAGGATAGAACAATAAACAAATTATCAGTTTGAATATAGGGTTAAGGTGCTTAAATAGCCATGAATCATTTTTAAAAGTGCAAAAATAACCATAAACTATTTTTTTGGATAAAAGTAACCATGAATTATGTAAAATGGAGCAAAACCATTAAAACCCTTAAAATAAGAAATATTGACCGTTAATTATGATGTTGAAGTGTGTATTGACCGTTAACAGTGTTAACGATTTTTCTCCATTTTATGTAGTTTATGATTAGTTTTGTTTTAAAAAATAGTTTATAGTTATTTTAACACTTTTAAAAATAATTCATGTTTATTTAATCACCTTAACCCTTAAATATAATAGCCGGCATGGTTCATTGTCTTATTGCAGTGCACCCGTGTTTATATAGTAAAAGAAGCTATAGTCAGGCATAAAAAGTAATTGAAGATAAGTATTTGAATTTCTCAACTCCATCTATGATAATTGTCATTACCAATATGATAATGAAGAATTAATTTGTTATTCCGTTTATCAGATCACTGTGTATGGGAACTATAGAGAACTTTGCAGTCAAAGTACTAAGCTAAAAAAGCAGGGACGAACCTGAACAACGTTTTCAATGGAAGGAGATCACTAAATGAAAAGTTAAAAAATTTGAGATTAACTGAGTGATACTAAAGTTGCTTATCCGTGTTAAGGGTCAATATTTAATAGAAAATACAATATTTAATAGTTTGGCTAACCTCAAACTATTAACGATCCATGTCTTGTTTGCAATCTGAAAAGACCATTACCGAGAAGCATTAAAGAAAAAGCAAGATTAAAGAAGAAACACCAGATGCGAAAATACTGTGAATGAATCAAAGAAGAGACGCAAATTCTAACCGGATCTGCACAACCAGCCCTCATCGTCGACGGATTGGTCTGGGGGCAAGAAATCGACCCGTTTAGGCGGGTTAATGTGTTCGTAGCTTTCGTCTTCTACAAAGTGCCACTCCAATCTCTTCCAGTCGATCTTCGCAGGTTCCATTACTCTCACACAAGGAAGAAATAGGCATTACGAAGGAGACCCAGGAAATGAGGAATCGGGTTGCGCCAGTGAGCCAAGTTGTGTGTGTGAGAGAGAGAGCGTGCAGAGGGCAAGAGTTGGGAGAGAGCAAGGTGTAAAATGTAGCATTAAATTTTGAAGGGCAACGGATGTCCATGAAATTTCTTTTTCTCTAATCAGGTCACTGAACAATAAATCGGATCGGATAATGAATCGGTCATAGTATATGTTTAAGGGTCAATAGGTTAATTGGGATCTAACCAGTAATTAGACTGATTATATTAAAATATTATAATTTATTAGTGACAATATATATATTAATATATTTTTAAATTTTTATAGATAAAAATAAAGATCTTTAGAAAAAAATGCTTAAAATCTATTAGTATTAGTTATGATACCTATATTTATACAATGATAACTTCTTTTCTATAATTATTATATTCTTTTAAATAATTTTTTTCATCATTTTCTTCTTTCTTTTTTTTTTACCTACTTTTCTCTTTATCTTAGTCTTCAATATTTCATTTTCCCCTAAAAAATAGAACGAGATAATAGTTAGAAGAATAAAAAAATGAAACCGGTTTAACCAATTAAACCATCGGTCTTCCTAATTTTAACAGGTTCATGGTCCAATAGATGAACCAGACTGGACCACTGACCGGTTACCTGTTTAACCGCCTGATCCGGGCCGGATTTTTGTACCATGTTAATCACTCATTTCATTTACAGTACCAAGAACTAGCATGAATTCTCCCTTCGTATTGTGTGGGTAGCAAACTTCAAGGGCAAAATAAAGGAAAAATTAAAGAGAATGATCAAGGAAAAAAATATTTATTAATAAGGATCTTAAAATTGTAATTATTTTGAAAAATCAAAAATTAAAATATAAATCTTCAATTACGAAATTCACCTTAACCAAACTCCCTACATCTTCTCTGACCCCATCTTCTCAATTATGGAATGTATAGTTATCAATTGATATTCTCTATTCAAACACTTTCTTAAATTGGATTGACTTTTACTTTTGTATTATATTCCTGCGCTATGACAGTTTATATATGAATTTATTCTTTCAAAATTTTACATTTTAGTATTTTTCATTTTTATAACATTCTTTCTAGGGTGCATGCTGTTAAACTTTTTTTCCTATGAAAAATCATATATTTTTTAAAATATATTATAGGATTTTTGTGACTTTTTTAAACATTTTCTAAAATAATAAAACCCCAGAAAGAGGTTGATTTCTAATATTTATAGATTTTAGAGGTTGTTTTAATTTAGGTAAATTCTAAGATAATCCGGTATGTGTAAGAGAAAACATCATAAAAATATTGAGTTGCATATAAACTGGTTTTGAAGTGAGCAATTAGTCATGTAATGCATTGTGGCCTAAGCATATGCAAACAGATGAATCTAGATAAGATTAAGCTCTTCACGGATTCATCATACGCTTTACACTTGCTTATGGTAGAGTGCGGGGCAGATCATCCATTATATGAAGACATAACAAAAGGGTATTTGCCTTCTCAAACTAGGATTTTGAAATTTCTCATTCGTATAGGGAAGGACTTCATTGTGCAGATTATGTAGCCAAAATGGCTCACCGAATTAATCAAGATCTTGTTGATTAAAATCAACCTCGATGAGTTGTTTAGACCTTTTTGATTTCAAATGTGGATATGACACAAGGTACTGTTAGTACAATCTATATTTTAGACTAATGTATCATACAAGTTGTTGCTTGCTGTTGTTTAAAAAAAATTAGAAACCAAAAAGAAAAAAAAGAAAACTTACTTCTACAACATATAAGGAGAATTACAAGAGTTCTTTACTCTTTACTACTAACCTGTCGACACATAGTCTCTATTTGATTTGAAGGGAGGGGAAGCAAGGGGAAAGGGAGGGAGGGGAAGAATTTTAGTTCACTCCCTTTAATTGGGAAGATAAAAAATTTAGGAGGGGAGGGAACATTTTTTGAAATCTTCCCCTCCCTCCCCACAAAACCCCCTCCCCAAAATTGAGGGGATTTGGAGTGGAAGGCTAAAATTTTTTTAGATTGGACAAAAATGAACATCAAATTTTGATGATAACCCAGAATATCTCTCCCATTTTCATTCTTCATAAACATATTCAAACTCTATTTGGCCATGCTCCATATTTTTTTTATTCGGCTAGGCTCCATACAGTAGCAACAAACACAAGCAAAACCTTCATTTTTGGTTGAGATGAATGTCATGTGAAATTTCAAAATTAAATAATAATTCACATAATTTTATCTACCCTAAGAGAGAATACCTTCATTTTTGAAACTCACATGATTTATACTCCATACACTAGTCATTGTCATGCTCCATATTTTTTGGGATGCCATGTGGTTGGCATTTGATCACAATTGATTATAATTTAGAAAATAAAAATTTTATTTATATTTAAACTTTGTTATACATTTTTAGTGTGTATTTGGATTAGCTTTTGAGAATAACTTTTACGACTTACGAGGTAAATATGAGAGGAATTTTGTCTCGGGTTGCACAAATTATGGTTTGAAACCATGGTTTTGATGCTTGCCAAACACACTTAATAGAGTTTGGATAAAATCATTTATAACATAAGGGTAAAGTTATCAATGTGAAAATAATTTATCTCTTCTCCCCTCATGAACCAAATAAGATAACATTAAAATTCCTCCCCTCTTCTCTTTCTTTTAATCCATTCAAATAAGGTAATATTAAAATCAAGGTTTTGAAACCCGGACCGGGCACTGAACCAGTCAGGGTACTGAGTTAAGGGTCAGTGGGTCAGATCGGAGTCAAAATAGGGCTAAGCTGGAATTAGACCAGTGGGAAGGGAATATTTTAAGATTATTTATATAAAATTATGAATAATTTTTGTTAAAATAATTAAAAAAAACCGGTCAAACCACATGAAAACCGGTTGTCAATTATCATACCGTACCGGACAGGTTGGATCGCCGGTTGACCGGTTTTCGACTCGGACCGGCTGGTTCGGTCTTCAGAACCATGATTAAAATCCCTCTTATCCCCTCCCCTCTCCTCTATTGAACCAAACAAACCCATAAATAAACACAGCAAGATGTTATTGCCCTCTGTTCCTCCTCCAAGCAGGCCAAGTGTTTTGAAGAGTATAATCAATAGCATATTTCATATTACACGGAAAGATCAATTTGAACTTTTTTCCATCATAATTATTTATATAAACATATTTTACTATGCAACAAAGTCACGATGATATAGTTCTTTCATAGCACAAACAACTTAAAATTTCTCTTCATTTGCCAAGTTGAGGCACGGGTCCACTATAGGCAAATCATCTTAATATAATTTTAAAGGCTATTGCTGCAGCTGTGATTTGACAGAGTCGTCTCAAATGACATTGCCTTTTCTGGTTTGTACAATGTATCAGCAGCAAATTTTTCTTTTCTGGTTTGTCTATCTACCATCCAAGTAATACTTCCTCCGGTCCTAAATATAGGACAAAGTTTGTAGTGCAATTTGCACTACAAACTTTATCCTATATTTAGGACTGGAGGTAGTAAAACTTATCCACAACATGATTAAGACGAAAACACTGGGAATATTGTAGCATGAGTTCACTATAATTGTAGTTGGACAAACCAGAAAGGAGATCAATGGGAGTTTTCTTGTCCACATATCAGTAGAATATTTTTTCCCAATGTAGTAGGACAAAACAACATAATTAATAAAACTCATCCATATATAAGCAGCATATTTTTCCTTTCTGGTTTGTCCAACTCATCCACAGCACGAAATGAAGACAAGAAAACTCCAACCTATTGTACCTCATCTCATTCCCAAATCTTAAAATCTAGAGGCCGCATATCTGCATGTATAGTTGGACAAACCTCTCAAGATCCAAAAGGAGGACAAGAAGAGGGAAGGAGACTGATTACCATCCGCTTTATTATTATTGGATGGCTATGGATTCTCAAATGAAAATAATACAGTGCTTTTGCTCCTTTTTGACTAACGAAGCCCATGACCTTGTCTCTCTCTTATTGAAAAACAATAGTATAGGATAGTGTAGCCACCACTCTAATCTGAATGGAAAGGGTTGAATCTGCAAAAATGCAAAAAATGAAAGAAGTTTCACAAAACTGATAAAATTAATAGTCAATCATTGACAAACATGTCCTTTGACTCCTGCAAAGGTCCCAAAAAAAGGCCAGTAAATTTAGTGAACGAAGACAAGGAGCAAAATGACAAGTATACCCTTGCAGCTATGGTTGGATGTGAGTTGTTGTAGTCACTTCGAGGTACCTACCAACAAAGACAAAAGATGCAGCATATTCATATTTTGAGTATGTATGCAAAGTCGTATTCACTAAAGTGTTTGCCCAGGATATCTTGAAATTTGATAATTTATTAAATATAATAATACAAATGTTAAGGATTTAAAAAGCATGGCCATTTCCGTTTTGTCTGTTCAAAGCAAGAGAAACCTTAAATGGGCAAAAGGACATCAATATATTTTTTTTAAAGTAGACCGTATTAAAACACAAAAAAAGAAAACTATTGTAGGAAAACGTAACTTGATGGATAAAATAAATATCACCAAGTCCTAGAGTACTTAGAATTAGGCATGCCATTAGCCATGCACAAGAAGTAAAGGCTGAAAATTTGCACGTACAGACAGAGTAATTTTGATAGGAGCACACCATATCCCCTATTGGTTTATAGTAAAAGGAAACGTGGTATCATGCCTTAGAAAGTGGTGTTTTCTAGAGTTGGTTAGTTATCAGTTGTGTCCTTTGTTTTATGTGGTTGCTGTTCTGTCTTACAGTAATTATGAGTTAGTTATTAGATAGTGGATCAGTTAAGAGTAAGTTATTAGGGTGTGGTCTTGCAATTACTTTCATAGCAGTTATCTTAAGGTATGCTTAGGCTATAAATATGTAGTGTGACCATTTTTCAATTATGAATGAAGTATTATGTATAAATTGTCTTCCTGGGGTTTAGAGTACAGATTCTGGCTCTAAGCATTCTGTTTTCTTCTACCCTTGATTCTCTTTTCTAAACTTCTTTAATCTGAACTCCTAAAGGTTCTTAGAACCTATCAAATTCAGAAAACTTTTAATAAATAAGGAGAATAAAACAGAAACTCATGGGTGGCTGATGACAGATGTAGAACCCCCCTCTGAACCAAGACCACAACATCACATAGCCAGGAAGTAGCAAAAACCTCAAGGGAATGATCTTAAAATCAATATGGATTGTGCCTATGATCAAAATGAAGGTAAAGCAACAATCTCATTTATGGTTTGTCATTCTTATGGCTGACTATTAGATGGAAATGCAAAACAAATGTGGTGGATTCAGATTTTATGGGAGAATGTATGGCAATGCTTGGGGCAGTAGTATATGCTACAGAAAATCAGTTGGGGGACGTAATTTTTGAGTCATATAATCAGGTTTTGATCAAATGTTTAAATGAAAAAAGTTTGTCCACGTTGCTTGAATTAATGGAACTTCACTCATAAAGTGAGTCAGATAATCAAGCCACTAATAAAGCGCATGAGTGCCATATAAAGATGGCATGTATACAAATTGATCAGCAAATTGAAATTGACAGGGCCATAAGTATGCCATCTGTTTACCACCATGTAATTGGGAATTAGTGACAAATTGAACTAATTCCTATATGTTAAGATTATGGCCCTAATGAAACGGAATATCCCTTGGAGCTAACTAAATCAGTTGGGAGACCTATTATGGTCAAGTGCTAACTAAATGGAATTTCCCTTGGAGCTAACCTTTTGTCCTTGGAATTATTATCTATGCCTTCAGAATATCATATTTTTTTATGTACCATTTCCTTGAAAAATGACCAATATTCAGCCTTGACTAATGACAGAAGCATCCCTTATTTCATGTTTAAGTGCACTGCAACTTCTGTCCTTAAAAAAGACTCAGGCATCAAGTATGTGAAACACATTTTCAGCATTTATATGACAAGGACAAAAGTTTGATCACATATTTATGAGAGAAGCATGGACTAATTTCATGTTTAAGGAAGCTGAAACTGCTATCCTTAAAAGAGAGAGTCCAAACAAGCAGCAAGAATGCGAAACAAATCAGCAACATTTATATCACAAGAAAAAAAGTGACAACACATATTGATGACAACAGCGCTAACTAATTTCATTTTTTAGGGCCTACACATGTAAGGAACGAAAGACTCATGTATGTGCATAGACAACTTGCATAACTGACTTGTTCAAATCAAAATTTTAAAACTTCTTTTTTACATGGCAGGAAAAAACAAAAACTCTGCTACAAAACATATTGACCTCATGTAGATTCAAATGATTGCAATGCTCCCTTTTCTCTTCCTACCTTTTCTGGATGAAAGGGATGTCTTATACTGCCTTTTCTGCATCATACAGAACCTAGTTGAAAGCATTGGTCAGATCAAAAGGTATATTTTTATATTAAAGAAATCTTGATTACTCATATTACAAAAAAGGTATAAACAGTATTCATCCTTTCAGAGTCCTATCAAAATGCTTGCAATAATAGGTCTTTACCATGAAAATGGTCATAAATAAACCCTTCACGTTTTTGTGTAAGGCCACAAAGAATTACCTATTCAATGAATGTCCCTGCATTTAAATAAAGGACATTAACCAAAGGATAAATACATAACACACTACTCCAAAAGCATTAAGCTTGGGTTCGTTAGTGAGGTAGAAGATGACTCGAACTAAGCTATCTTAGTTTAAGCTAAATGTTTGCCTGTGCATGTTGTTCCTTGGACTAAGTGGCCAATATCAGAACCCAAGCCTCATCTTTATTCTATTGAACCTACTTATTTTAGTGACAGCCTTTATCTCATGTTGTTTTATTTTTAGCAGTGTTGCTCCTCACTACGTTTCTTGTTTAGTAACTTTAATATTGTATAAGTTTTTAATTAGACATGTTTGCCTTTTTTTTATTTTATTTTGAGTCAATGTTTTTATCAGCATGGAGTTCTCTTTTTTTTAAGCATTCAATAGAGGTGCTTTTAACAGCATAATAATCATGTTCTTCTTAAAGTCATATTGCTTTATCTATTATTTATGTTATTTGGTTTTTATTTAAAGTAACAATTAGCTGAAAGGTTAATGAAATGAAATAAATTTAACATCAAAATAAATCCAAATAATTAAGCAGTACAACTTCAAGAAGAAAGGAAATAAAATTAAGAGCAACAAAAAACCAAATAAGCAATACAACTACAAGTTTGAATCATAGCATAGCATGAAACTCTTGCTAAGCTTTGATAGGAGCACATGTATAGAAAGTTCAAAACGGACCTTACATCATCAAAAGAAAGAAAAACACAAGCTAAACTTCAACACGACAGAAAGTTGAACATATGCCCTCCTTTCTTCAACCTAAAGAATCCTCCAAGTATTTGTAAAAATCCTTGGCACAAGCTACCTGCTTGCTTTTCATTTTTTGTAGCCATGAACTTAAAAAAATAAGACCCACAATTACTTCTACTATTATGTTTTTGTACCAAAATATCTTCATCAGATATCATGAACCAGGAATGCACATACCAGTAACTTTAGCATCGATAGCCAAGGATTTTTATAGCACGATCAAACTAATATAATCTTTACTTACCTTGATCCTAATTTGAACAAAGCAACTAACCTATTTTATATGGATTGAATCTTTGTGAAACAAGAACTGGGAGATTACAATTAGCTCTCCCCCCATCAATGATAGGATAGGGATTCTGACAGGTTCTCATTGTAGAATCTGGGCTCTTGAATGTCACCTAAAACAAAACAATAGAAGCATGATTGTAATAAAAGATAAAAGAGTTTATTAATGGAAAATCAGGAATTTTTACCATCACATCGTAGATTGAAACGACGATGCCACAATAAAACAAGAAGTCTTGCAAAGTGAGGAAATTTTACCATCACATCAGAAATAATTTTTACCATTCACAATCAGAAATCCACCACACCCATAATCGTCTTCGACAAATCTATGGATGAAAAGGGATCGCCATCCCTATCATCATCAACAAATTATGGGACTGTTGATCATAACTTAAAGAAGATACAGAGGAGTGTTGTTGTCTTGCCATCTCTTCCATCAATAAGAGCACCCTTCCACTCATCCGATCACTAACCCACAAACACTGAAAAAATGCAGGGAACGCCCCGTATCACAAATGGTGAAGCACCTCTAAGAACTTATTGAAACCATTACCTTGATATATATAGAGAGAATAATGAGATAGAATGTGGGCAATCACCGCCATCGTCATGGTAGCTGCTTGTCACAAACTCAGTCACCATCGTCATGGTAGCTTCTCCACCGTCACCATCACATCCTTGTCTTTGCATCCACTTAGTCACCGCCATCATCATGGTAGCTTCTCCGCCAGCATCATTACTAGATATACCGATCGACGGTCCACTTCAGAGCAGTTGGGAAATGAAGAAAAAAGGGGCAAATGTTGGGTGGAGAGAGTGAGAGTCATGCAGAATGGGAAGCAAGGACTCTTAGTGTGTGTTTGGTAAAGCTTTTTTTAATAACTTCTGGAGAAAAAAATGAAGAATAGTTTTTAGAGAATGGATTACAAGAAAAAAGTGATTTTGATAAACGAAGAGAGAGAAAGGAAATAAAAAAAAGTGGATTCTTAAAATTTGAAATGAAATTTGGGAAGCCTGGACGGATTGAGAGATTGGACCAGAGCATGTGATAAACCCCCAACATAAATGGCGGGTAACAAAATGGCAGCGGTTCCAAATTCAAAATTTAATCAAGCCGAACCCCAACTTTTTGGATGTGTTTGGAGACCCCCTTTAAGCCCAATTGATCCTCATAAGCTCAATTACCAATTGAGAACTTAAATTTTGAGTATTTGGAGAGGGCAATTGGCAATTGCGCTTTTGCTAAAGCCCAATTGGTGAAAGCTCAATTGGGAGAAGCTAGAAAATGGAGCTTTTGTTAAAAGCTAATGACATTTTATGCTATATTAGGTTGTCTAAAACTATAATATTGGTTTTTCACATAAAATATTTTTTAAATAGTATGTAGTATCAAAAAATATTTTTTGAGTGTTTTTAACCTCTTAAAATATTTTTCTAGTTATACCTACTACCTAGCGTACTATCAGACTGATTATAATTTTACCCACTTTCTAGTTGTAACCACTTAAAAAATATTTTTTGAGTGTTTTTAACCCCTTAAAATATATTTTTTGGTATTTTTAATCTCTTAAAATATTTTTTCAACTGTACCCAGTGTGTTATCAGACTGATTACAATTTTACCTTTAATGTATTTTTTCAGCTCCAAAAATTACTTTAAAATATTTTTTGGTGTTTTTAAACCCTTAAAATATTTTTCTAGTTGTACCTAGTATGTTATCAGATTTATTATAATTTTGCCCTTAATGTACTTTTTCAACTCCAAAAATTATTTTAAAATATTTTTTGGTGCTTTTAACTCTTTAAAATAATTTTTCAGTTGTATCCAGTTTTAGAAGACTCAATACAATTTTACCTTTAATGTATTTTTTTTAGTAGCAAAGAACACCCAAAACTTAGAATATTGATTTATTGATTTCCACCCACTCTAAAATATTTTTCCAGTAGCACCTAATATTTTAAAGTAATTTTTATTTACTTGATTTTTTAAATATTTTTCCACCCATTCTCTCTTACCATTATCACAAAAGCCCTTATGCTTAAGCCAATCCAAACAAGTTTTATTTTTGCAAAAGCCCAATTGACAATCGCCAGTCCAAACATAAATCACATTACATAATTTAGCTTTTACCAAAAGTAATATCACAACAAGCCCAATTACCAATCGCTGTTCCAAACACACACTAACTTATGTTTGGAATAGCTTTTTTTTTTTGTTATAAGTGCTAATTGCGTAAGTCGAGATAAAACTCGTCTCGCATACTTACCTCATATATTGTAAATCACGATTTATAAGCACTTATAAGTAAAAAATAAGTTATTCCAAACGAGCACTATGGCTTGGACCAGAGCATGAGGTGCCTCATGAATAGTAACTTTGTCTTGGAAGCCATAAGAGAGCTGGTTTTGAATTAGCGGCGGAGAAGGAATTTTTTTTTCTTCAGATGGGCTTTTGGAAAAATCAGATTGTAGATGTTATTTGTGTTTGGATTAGCGGCGGCAGAAATGACTTTTTTTCTAACCTTAAACCTGTTTGGATTAGTATTTGAAAAGCCTGTTTAGATGAGAAATGACTGAAAAAGGTATGAATCTTATTGAATACTACACACACACATATATATATATATATATTAGTTTACATATTGTGATAATAGAAATAAAAATATATTAAAAAAATTGATGATATATGGTGCAATGAATTTAACCATCTATCTTGATTTTTGTTTCTCTCAACTTATTACCATTAAGCATGGGAGAGGTTTCGCTATGTCCATAATAGCAACGGAAATAATTATGAAAAAAAGGAAAAAAATGAAGTAAATGTAGGAAACTACCCCTCAACTTACTGATATTGAATCATAATTATTAGCACCTTCTATTTCGAAGCCATCGTGGGGAGAAGACAGAAGTCAGAAGCTGTTGTTTTGAGCTTTTACTGGAAGCCACGGTATGGATAAAAGCTTAGTGCTCCTCACCGCATTCCCAAATGGTATTCATCAGCCCACTAAGCTTTTTTGGGATCAAATGCGCAATTGCCCCTCCTCATCGTATTCCCAGACAGACCCTAACAACAATCAGCTTGGTAGAGAGGTATTAGGTGATATATTGATACAATGAAGCATGCCCTCTATTATGGGCTTCTTATTAAGAATAGGGGTGATTTTATTTGCATAGGTATGGAGTAATATATGAGGATGTGATGCATGTGAAGAAGGAAAGTTAGAATCTCAAGACAATGAATGGTCTTGATTCCAACGAAGGCTAAAAGTATCATCATTCTAATTAGCTTGAGCTTTAGCAAAATCATTCTCCATGTAATCCAAGGTTAAGAAATCTGAGCATTGCTTACTATAATGATTATCTTCTCAATAATTACAACAAATGTACTCATACTGAGCTTTAATAGCATAACAGTCATACCAAGAACTGAGATAACTATTATCATGCACAAATCCACCACTTGTTTCATTAGTCTATCAAGGATAATCTATAGACAAAAAGTTACTAACAAACATAAAATATCTAAAATAACAAAATTAACAAAACTACCTAAGATAATAAGAAAAACAAAAGAAAATAAAATGTTAAGAAAAATAAAAAGAAAAACTCGAGCATAATTAATCTCACAATTGCAACAATTAATCACATAACTTTTGCCCTTTCTCTCCGGCAACGGCCCCATTTACTTGTTTGTCATCTAGCTTATCGCAAGTATACAGGTCGCAAGTAGGATAAAAAGTTGTCGTTACCACAAGGACTAAGACAAAAGTAGGCTAACTAATGCAATTGTGCTTTTAATTAGTTTGGGCAAAATCATTTTGAATATTTCAATTTATGAAAGCAATTTTTGGTTCAAAACAAAGTAAATTGTACTAAACAAGATAAAATTTGATTATAAATTCAAGAAAACTGAGGCTTTAGGATTACTTCTCCCATCTATATTTCATAAGACTAATTATTTCCCTCTCAATTAGCTTTAATGAAAAATCAAGTGTTTGTCCAAGATTCAAAAATATTGGAAAAGATTTTTTAAGTCAAAACCAACATCTATTTTCAAAGAACTCATTCAATCTCTTGAACAAGCTAGTGAAAATATTCATTAAGACTCAATCTTATAATGATAATAATAGGTTAATAGGTAAATCTCTTTCCTATCAACAAATTCTCCATTCAAACATGAATGTTAAGGCTAGTATGACTTTATTCAAGTTCTTTAAACAAGATAATCTCTCTCAAGCAACATCTCATTTACAAATCAACTAAATAGTGATAAAGCAATTAGAAGCATTAAGCATAAAATAAAATCAGCACAAAATTCTTCATTCAATGCTAGAAAAGAGAGAAAAACATACATATAGTATTTCAATCTATATAGAAGTTCAAAGTAATCATAGAAATGAAATACTTAGCTACTTATAGTCTTAGGTATAGAAACTCCATACAACAAAATTGAATCCATAGCTAAATAACAAGAAAAGAGGAGGAAAGTGACAAAACTCAAGTAGAAACTCCAAAATCTCTCTTGAAATGACCACTCAAGCCTCCAAACTTACTTAGAACTCCTTTCCAAACTCTCTCCTTTCATCCCTCAAGGCTCCCAATTGAAGAATCCATGTTTTCGGCGCTTTTCCCTAGGTTAAATAGTGTTTTGCAGATTCTGAAATCAAAACACATAGCTTTATTTTTTCAGGACTTGCTACGAAAAGTTTGTCACCTTATCGCGGCCAGTTACACAGAGAGCAAATAGGGATTTCTTGCCACAGCAAGTTTGTCAACTTACTGAGATCAATTACATAGAGAGCAAACTGGGTTAACTTGCCATGATAAGTTTGTCAACTTGTAGATGCCAATTATATAGAGGGAAAACTTCTTGTTTTTCTCCTACTTGCTTCATCATGTTCACAACTTGCTAAGGTAAATTGTGCAAGTTCCTTCTTCTAACTTTGTAATGCTTCACTTTCTTTGTTCTTTACTTGCTTCTTGGTTCTTAGAGGCTTCAAAACTTGTCTCCATCCTCCTACAAAATAGGGAGGATTTATAAATTCTCAATTAAATCATAAACTAAATAGGATAAATAAGATTTTTTTGCTTGATACTTTGATATGCACATTTTCTTTTATAAACTTCTTTCTATGCAAATTTTGATTCCAAAAATAGGTAAAAAGAGAAGAAAATGTGCTGGAACGTTATCAATTTTCAAGAGTTAACAGTTATTATCGGCCATAAATCATGGTTCTGAATCGTTATTTATTTTGGACATAATATAACCGTTCTAATATAACACCCATTATGGATTAAGTCTCGGTGAGGCCATGATATATGCATTGATGTGATAATAATTAACGGGCACATGTAAACAATCATCATAATATATGGTAATGCTTACATGATATATAACAGTCTCATATTGACAACCGTTATTTATTCTATAACATTTATAACAGTTCTTATGTAAGAACTGTTACTTTTAATAAAAATAAATAATGGTATCACATAGATAACCATTATCTATTTAGTAAATTAATAATGGTTTCTAAATATGAATTGTGGACTTTTATAATAAATTACGGTTATTATGTAATAACCGTGATGTATGGATGTGAGTCTCTTCAAGTGAGAGTTTCTTAGCTAGTGGGGCTCATCTGTATATTATAGAATAGTATCCCCCGCATCGAGTTGCTATGTAATTTGGGATGGACCAAGACATTCCAGACTTTGTAGGGAGGATCAATGGCAACGTTAACATATATATGTGATAATGTAACTATTGACCTATAAATTGTGTCTCTATAAAGGAATTAACCCTGGAAAGCTAAGGCCGAGGGAAAAAAATTAATGAATATGCATATAGGAAAAGATGCTTGGGGTATTCAAACCTTTGATTAAAGCAAGGGATATGCAAACCCTTGAGTTGCTCAAGGGTTTGATTTACCTCTTGCAGCCTTTCCTATACAGATATTCATATTTTTTTCACCTATGAGTTGCTTTCCTAGCTTAATTACTGAAGAAACATAAGGTATAGGTGATGAACACTTACATTATGATATATATAGGTCAAGAGTACGATTGATTCACACCACAAAGCCTGGAAAATCTTGGTCCATCTCGAATTGCATAGCTAATTAGTGTGTGAAGTACTACTCTATTAGATAGATTCAAGACTAAGTAGCTCAGAAACTCACATTGAAAAGTCTAAGACTGATCACAATGTTAGAGCTTTTAACTTGGTGCCACTTGCTCAATACAAAAATAGGAGAGGAACCTTTGATCAGGGCAAAAATGGGTTTTCCAAAAAAAAACATGACTTTATAAAAACAATTTAATATGTCACTTTAAATGCTTTATTGTATCATGACTTCAAAAATGCTACAGGTATTTGCTTTTCATGTATGACTCTCAATACAATTGAACTAATTCATTCATCACATCCCTATTGATCTTTTCGAAGTAACTTACGGAGATATGGATACTTTTAAGAAATGAGGTATCTTCTTAGGCATCCATATCTCTTGAAATCACTTCAAAAAAGATCAACAGAGTAGAAACCGTGAATCAAATCAATGAGTTAACAACTTCCTAAAATAGGAAAGGAACCTTCAAGTAGAGCAATATTATGTTTTCCAAAAAAATATAACTTCATAAAGCAATTTAAGGAACCTCTGATAAGAGCAATGCCATCTTGGATGCTTTATCGCATCATGACATCAAAAATGATGCAGATATTGACTTGTTTATGTATAACACTAGGTACAACTAAACTTGTTTATTCATCACATCCCTATTGATCTTTTTGAATTAACTTCTAAAGATATGGACACTTCCAAGAAATGACATATTTGCTTAGGCATCCACAACTCTTAAAGTCACTTTAAAAAAGATCAACAAAATTGGAATTGAGAATCAAAGCAATGGGTTGACAACTTTTTATAATAGGAAAGGAACCTTCGATCAAAGCAATACTAGGTTTTCCAAAAAAAAACGTACCTTTACAAAAGCAATTTAAGAACCCTCAATCAGAGCAATACTAGATTTTCCAAAAAACATAACTTCACAAGAGCAATTTAAGGTTAACTTGGATGTTTTATAGCGTCATGTTTCACAAAGGTAGCCCAATTGGCTGGGTTGAATGTTGCAAGAAATAGGAGAGAAACTATTAGAAGTGAATGTGGGAAGGATAATGTGAAATGGATGAGGAAAATCATAACTATACCTACCTAGGGCTCACAAATGAAAACAACTCACATTGCAGTTGCTAAGACAAGGGTCAAGTGTATTCACTAGTATAGATGTCACTGAGAATTCGAACGAAGGTTTTTTATGGTAGGATTAGGCTGAAAATGACTCCTGACAACCAAAGAAGACAATAGGAGTTGGAGGGTTAACATGTTGGAGGGGTTTCGTTCGAACAGACTAAGTGTCAAGTGTAAGAACTATTATTTATTTGTTTACATTTATCACAAGTTTTTTTAATAACTGTTATGTATTTCATTTTTCTAATTTTGATAGTTGATTATGTTAGTGAAAGCGTTTCACCCAAGAGAGCGGGTGAATTGGGTGATACCAGAAATTTCGTTGTGTTTAAGAAAATTGACAAAATATTTAAAGCAGTTGAGAGAAAAGAGAAATATCATCGAAATGTACAACCGGAGTTATACTGGTTCGACCACAACCACTTTGATCTACGTCCAGTCCTCAGAGCGTCTCTGAGAGTTTCACTATATTCTCCAAGATTCAGTGGGTTCTTGGCACCTCAGTACACAGCAAGTTCCTTCACTTGAACATTCGCTCCCCCTTACACGTTGTAATCAAATTCCTAACTCAAGGTTCCACAACCTTAAGTTGTCTCAATAATAAATATTGAGTTTGTAATGAAAAACTCTCTCACAAAGCAAATATATAATCATTGAAGTACAATGAATGAGTATAAGAAAATAAAGCACTAAGAGTGTGTTGATCAGTGTATGTTCATGTGTTCTCAGTTCTTGTTTTCTACTCTTTGAATGCTCCATATATATAGATGATTTGTAGTGTCCGTTGGAAGCAATTCAAACATGTCCGTTCGAGTCGCGCAGCAACGGTTGACCATTCTTCAAATTTGAAAACTATCCGTTTGTGGTAGGTAGCGGTAGGTGAACGTTTGGACTTTTATTTGACTTTTCACTTCTGGCATGATCTCTTTATTGTTTCTCTGCAAATGTACTTAGAATACTAGTGCAATGAAGAGTTAATCATATAGATAATAAATCAATAATCATTTGATTAAAAACATGATTTCTGGACTTCATTACTCAGGTGGCTACTTGAGTGATCATGCCTGTTACTCGAGAAGTCCATCAAGTAAACCTATTAAAAATATGGCAGTGAGTAATTCGACATTTTTCACAAGATATTACTTGGGTAAGACATGGAGTGAAATACATCACAAACCTTGGAAATACCTGATTACTCGAGTGGCCATGTCTTTTTCTCACAAGTTACTCGGGTGCTTCCTCCAGTAAGCCTATTACTCGAGTATCCATGTTTTTTCTTCAAACCTTACTCGAGTGACCCCTCAAGTAAATTTCAAATAACTTTACAGATTACTCGATTACTCACTCGAGTAATTGGATCAAATTCTTGGTCGAGAGTACTTGTTCTTTGTTTACCTGATTACTTGAGTGACCCCTCGAGTAATGCTTCAAATAACTCTAGAGATTACTGGAGTGCTCCCTCGAGTAATGCCTTTTTCTCACATGGTTACTCGAGTGGCTACTCGAGTAAATTGTTGCATTTCTTGACCGAGAGCTACTGAAAGATTTTTGCCTTGGTTACTCGAGTGGCTACTCGAGTAAAGCCTTTTCTCATGTGTTACTCGAGTGGCTACTCGAGTAATGGCTTATATAAGTTTGAAGATTACTCGAGTGACTACTCTAGTAACTTCTTCCAAATTTTTGGCAATGCTTTCAAAAACATTTTCTTTCAACATTACTCGAGTGCCTACTCAAGTAACAGTGTTCCTTACTCGAGTGGTCACTCGAGTAAACATAGACTACTGCCAGTTATGGTCTTCCTTTACTCTTCCTCTCAAATCTTCTTCATTACTCCAGTGCTTACTTCAAGTAATGCTTTGTCTGCCATTTATTTACTTTGTTCAAATTCATTTGTTATCATATCCTTTTTTATCATTAGTCCAATCATTGTTATAATCAAAACATATGGGATCTAACATTCTCCCCCTTTTTGATTATGACAAAACTTGGTGATTTTGAACAAAGTTTTTGAAATTGAGTTTTCAAACATATGTTTCTCAAATACTTTTCATATGAAATCTTTTGTTCAATTTAATACTCTTTTGAAATAGCTTATTAAAGATCTTTTCAAAGTTTTTGTTCTTATTTACTTGTTCACCTTGCATACATAATTAAAAACTCATTAGTCCCTCAATGCAATATAACTTCAATGAAATTTAACTTTAATGGCATAAAGGAACAAATTGCATAAAGAAGAATTCAATACATAATCAAACTTAGAATTCAAAGTTAAAAAGGCCCTAAAGCCCTGTACACCCAAATCCCAATACATTAACTCAACCATTCATCACAAAATAACTCAGGCTCTTCTCCCCCTTTTTGTCTTCATCACAAAGGTGGAATCAATCATGAGGAGGAGTAGGTGACTTGGCTACTGAGATAGGAGTGACTAGAAATGCCAATGATTCATATGAACCATCTGAACTTGAAGGATCTGAAGATGATGGTTCAGGGTCAGGAAGGTTCACTGGAGGTGTCTGAAGATCCTTTGGAGGATTTATTGGAGATGAAGGGTAAGGAACCAGAGAGGTAATTTCCATTTCCTCTGTAGCAACCGGTGAAGACACAAGCACCTCCTCAGTGTGTGTAGGTGAGGCAATGGGAGTAGATATGGGCTCTGGCTGAACAGGCCGAGGTGGATCATTAGTGGTGATATGGATTGGCTCGGATGTGTCAGGGTTAGGCATAGAGAACAAGATATTACTGGGTCCAATTTCAGAGGGTCTATGCTCAGTAGGTATAGAGGGTCCAGGTTCAGAGACAGGTATGGGCTCAGGAATAACAGAAGGACCAGGAATAGAGGAGCCAGATGTCATAGCATCAAGTCTGGCAACAATAGATCTCAGAAGCTTACCCTAAGCACGTTGTTCAGCTAACAACTCTTCGTACCTCTTATCCATCCTCTCCACAAGTTGTCCCATCTTCTCATTCATATAGGTTACCAACTCCACATTGGTATTCACAATATCGATATGAAAACTCTTCAGAATGTTCTCCATGAATGTTTGCATTGTGGCACCAAAGAAAGATGAAGAAGATGTGTTGGCTGGAGCAGAAGACTGCGTGTCATCCATTCGACTAGTTGCTGTGTCAGTCTTCTTCTTCTTCTTCTTCTTGGGACTTTCTTCTAGAAGAGTCTTAAGAGGAATCTTAATGTTCAATTTTCCAATATGATTCCTCCCAACTGGTGCTATCCTCTCAATCGGCTCCTTACTCTCCAAGTACCAAATCTTATTCTTCTTGATGAACAAGGAAATAAGTTGAGGAAAAGGCATTGGAGTAGTTGATGATAAGTTCATCTTTTGGTTTCTCCCGAGATGATGAGGCCGAAGTTATCTTGCGTTTGTCTATCAGTTTGGTGAAGAAGAACAAAAGCTTACAATCGGCTATAACAAGTTGAAATAAAAGTGGAAAAGTAAAGTTTAGTTTTTGGATGTTTATATAGAGAGAGTTTCATGGATTATCGAGTCATGGCATCTTTTAGATTTAATTTACAAACCATTATATTTTATAAATGGTGATGATTTGTTTTAATTAACTATTATTAATTTGTCATTTTTCTTGCGTGAGTTACAGGATGGTTGCCTCAATAGAACCATTATTTATTTTTGTACTCACGAAGGTCGTTAAGAAAGAATAGTATAATAATTGTTATTTTTCTTATTTCATGATGGTTGTTCTATAAGAACCATTAGATATATTCTTTTTTTATAAAAAATTTAAAATGAAAAAAAAGGAACAGTGGTGAGTAACCTAATGAACTGATGAGATCACCGGGCTGCTCGTCACCAGAGGAATGGCTATGATCATTGTTAGTATAATGGCGAATTTCATACTTATCAAGTATGAGATTGGCCTTTTTGTTCATTAGGGGTGTTCTCGGTAAGGCACAAGATCGGGAAACCCCATTTCTGATCCAGTCTAAGAGAAGGCTCGAGAAGGAAAATCATTCCCAATCCCTAAAAATTCCCATCCTGATTGCGATTGGGATTTCCCGGGTCGAGATCGAGAATTCTCAAAAAATCTCAAAGCATGCAATGCTCCAAAATCTATATGAACCCAAAATTTATCCATAATCAATTCAATAATTGTAACAACTTCTCACTTGATTTGCAACATAAATAATGATTATGGTATGAAATCTTGTTTACTCACTGTAAAGTCGCTCAATGACAAACTCCATCCAATACATTACATAATCCAAATAAGCCTAGCTATATGCCTAAAGCTTGAGAGACAAATCAAGGTGCTTCATTTCTTCAAGATTAGTCCAATACATTTATATAATCAAATAAACTAATCATTGTTGTTATTAATTTATGAAATCAAAATAGCACCATTTGATTTGTTAGTTGGTGCTTGCTATTCATCTGAGATGTGTGAAGATGTTGATAAGTAATTTTTTTAATATATATATATATATATTCAGGATCGGGAAGTCTCATTCTTGATCTTAAAAATTGTTTTCCGGATCTTGAATTTTTCGTTCCCAATTGCTCAAGATCAGCACGGGAAGACCAAGATGGGAAAACTTTGAACACCCCTACTGTTTATATTAGAGAGGTATCCATAAATCCTACTCACAACATGGTCAATCTATTGTGCATGCGGCAACATGGCCTCTAGTTGAGCAAGTATAGGATGTGGGGGCAGAGGAGGAGGTAGCAATAGGGGAGGAGGCGGTGGAAGAGGCAGATGTTGGGGATGAGAAACAGGTGGTGGAGGTTGAGGAGGAGGAGAATGAGGAGGTGGAGATGACATCGAGGGTTTTTTGGTATGTCTTGCGCATGGCATTTCATCTTGTCAATTGAGCTAGAGAACAAAGAAGAGGAAGATGAAAAAAATATAGGAAAACCAAATGAAAAATGTGGAGTTTAAATAATAGACATCTGGAAGGGACATGAAAAAACTATCATTGCACATGTTGAAAGTTGAATAGGGTGTAATAAAAGGGTGCCTGGTCCTCCTGTCGATCATCAAATAATGAAGAGGCACCCATAGTCAGCACACACGTACGGGGAAGAAGTAATGTTTCAAAACCTCTAATTAACAATTATTAAGTTAGAATCATTAAGTATGTTTGCAAGAATACTTTATGATTTTTAACTAATAAGTGTGAATTACTATGTTGTTTTTTTCTAACTTTATTATTAATTTAGAACCATTACATATATTGGTAAGAATACTTACGGCTCTTAATTAATAACCATGAATTATTAAGTTTTTTTGTTAACTTCATATCCCTACTCCAATGATGAGGATGAGGATGAGGATAAGGAAGAAGAAAAGAAGGATGACTGAACATCATTATTATTTTTTTAAATATTAAAAGTGAAGAGGAGGAGGAAGGCAAGAATACTTTATGATTCTTAATTAATAATTATGAATTATTAATTTTTTTTTGTTAACTTCATTTTTAATATTTAAAAAATACAATGATGATGTTTAGTCATCCTCCTCTTTCCCATCCTCATTCTCATCCTCATTCTTGGAGAAGGGAGATGAAGGATTTGACTGCAAGCCATATTCAACATCATTATGATGAAGTGTGTGATTCAACTTTTTGTTTAGCGCGTTAGTGTAACCCCCTTCCGTAATTATATCCAAAATACGTGATTAAAATGAAATAGAGACCAATAAGAAACAAAACTATTTTAAAATCCCATCTTCATGATAGGGTTTTCACAAATAACTTTCGAAATCTAATTTACCTGGTCTCATATTCAATTTCAAATACAATTACATCACGCGGAATATCACATTTATACCAATATCAAAGTGTACAACAATATCATCCCGGCAACTCCTGGGTTCTTATCTTTACTAAATATACACAGGGCACAATTGCCCATTACAATTTCCATATAGGGATTACACAAATCCTCTCAAATATATCTACAAATATCGTATCCAAACACATTCCAACCCATACATATCAAAAACTGAATCCAAATATACATAATACTCCCAACTATGATAACCAACCCCCATATCAAATACTGAAGAAGCCCTTGTCACCCTTGGATGCTTACTCCCTCCTCGAGCCTCTTGTCCTGTCTACATGGTTAGTAGGGGAGGGTGAGATTTGAGAGAATCTCAGTAGGAAAATAATATCAATATACATGTACAATAAATGTTTAATACATGACATGCTTGCATCACATAGCTCATGCTAACATAATGACAATTTGTAAGCTCAATGCTTCAAACAACATACTAATGGTCATAGCATTAATTGAAACATAGCTTTAAATAACACATAATCATGCAAAGCGAAGACATGCACCAACACACTAACACAAATATCAAATACATGCAAAAGAGATATGTTCCCTATACTTAGTCTTTCCACGTAAGCTCCAGCACCGCTTACTCATGACCAGGTGAATATTGAACCACGTTTAGGTCGAACATCAACCCTATAATCAAAGCAAGGACATAGGGTTATTCTCTATTCCAAACTCTTACTTTCATATCACTTAAAGTTGGTTACCATTCATGACCTTTAGGTGGCTAATCAAAGCCTAAACATATGTCTAAAGGCTTGGGAAACACTTGACCAAAGATCACCTTTTAAAAGTCCAAAATGCTGATTTTTGGGGGTTGGTAGTGGCCCACAAATCCACTGGCTGCAGCCAAAAATAGCTTAGAAACATTTGGGCCGCGGCCAAGAAAATCATGTTTCTTGGCTGAACTTCCAAAAATCATAATTAATTCCAAAAACTCGAAATGAGGTGATCCTAAAGCTAAATGAAAGCTATTCAAGTCCTCTACATAGGAAAAATATTGGCTATTACTAGAAATCACGATACAAATACAGAATTCCCCAAAACTCAAGACTGTCCCAAAACAGAGTCCATTTTCGACGTTAAAATTTGGACAGTCATATCTCCCAGTTCCCAAAAAGAAATGGCACAAATTATATGTCCATTTTGAAGCTTGAGAGGTGAAATTTAAGACTGGAAAGTTTCAAAATTTTATAACAACATTTGGTCATTCAAAATGATAACACAAACAGACTGCCCAAACAGAATTTCCAATGGATAGCATTTCCAGTTTTGCAACCGATGTGTCCAATCCAATCCAAATCAATTCCAATGATTAAATACCACAACATGACACCATTTTCAACATAAAACAACATCCAATTCCACCATTTACATTCCACACAAAAATACCACAAAATCAGGGCAAAATTCACAATTCACAATACTCCACCAAAAATGACAATCAATAGATCAAAAGGAAGCAAACACTTACCTCTTCCTCTTTCCCAAACCAATTTCTTGATTCTCCATCTTTCCACTTTTCCTCAAGATATCAAACACCTCCAATCAAGAATCTAAAACCATAGAGATGAGGCTCTCATCAACATGATCAAGATTAATGAAGAGGATTTAGCCATTATAGGCAAATTAGAGCACCATACCTTGAATTTCTTCTTTCTCTTTCCACTTTGAGCTAAGCGAAAATGGAGGCTTTGGAGAGATAAGTATGATGAAGAGAGTGATCAGTTTTTGGGATGCCAAAACCGACCAAATAGAGAGAAGAAGAGAGAGGAAATGTTTGAAATCTTGACCCAAGATCCAAGGGTCCAAATTGTGCCAAGAGTCACCCTCTTGTTCCATCAACCATGAGTTAACATACGCACATGCACATGGGATTCCACCCTTTGATCTCAATACAAATCAATCCTAACCATTGATCTTGAAGTTACCAATGAGTTTTCTCTTCGGTAACCGATCAATCGGTCAATAACTTTACCGTTTTGCCCCTGATTATGGCAATTTACACTGAATTACCACCAAATTCTTTTTCTCATTCATTTACACCATACATATGCCCTTCCCCTTATTTTTATTCAATTTAGATGTTAATCCATAATTGAACTCAAATACAGGGTTTGGGTACGAATCGCAACATATTCGAATCACATTCGAATCTCAAATCATATCGGATTCTCCAAAAGGGTTATTTATCACTAACTACATCCACTTTTGGAGTCATTATCTCTTAATCACAATTTGGGATCTTGCTAAACTAGGGCTCAGCAATCTCCTTATTTCAGGCTTATTCTCTAACCTTGAGTATCAGAATTTGGGGTATTACATTAGTGTATGCCACAAGACGCTTTGTGTGATGGTTAAGGCCTGCTAACATCTACATTAGAGCCTCCATTTTATGAGGAGGTGGTGGTGGCATTAGAGGAGGGGATGGCGGCGGCGGAGGAGCTCCTTGGGAACTTACTATGATGAAAGAGAAAAGGAGAAGGCCGATAAAGAAAAATAGTAAACATCATAAGGAATTTATGAGTTTAAATAGAGGTCTAACGGATTAAGAAGGGTTATGACTTATGAATTATAAAGGTTTAACAGATTACGAAGGGTTATGAGTTATGAGTTATGAGTTATGACTTATGAAAGTCCAACGATGTTACGAAGGGTTATGAAAGTGTTAGATGATGGTTGGTTCTGAAGACTGTTATGTTTTGTCTTTGCTGATATAAGACATTGGAAGACGAATCATTTGTAAGTGCTACATGACAGTTGTTTCATTAGAATCGTCATATTTGTCACTAAATTAAATAAATGACATTGTTAACTACAACTGTTATTTTTGTACTTTCGCTGATTTTGCCTCTCAATACATAATGATGCGCATATTTAACCATTAGGTTTTAGTGTTATCAATTCTTATGCGACATACATGATACTTATTCATTGTAACTATTATTTATTAAACATTATATATGCCCAAATCTGTAGTAGTGATATTTGCATCTTCACCCTTCTAAAAATATATTAAAATAATAGAGAGTGAGAAGTATAGTGAGACCCACAGTGCAAAAAGTAATGAAAGTTAATTAGGGTTAACAACATTGCCATATATATCGCCTTACAAAAATTTTGTGTCTACTTTTGGACCCAATAAAGATAACTATATTGGGTGCTCATAGCAAAATAGTTTATTACTAAATCTGCTGCTTCTTCCTTATGAAATATAAATGGTTAATACCATGTTAACTATACAAGGGCACATATGATATTAAGAAGGTACGGAGTTTCAAAAAATAAAATAAAATCCATTTGCATCAGAAGCTTTCCATTAAAAATATATGCCTAAAAATATACAATTTGCTTTGAAAATCACTATGTATAAAGGAGGGAAAATTTCATATTTTTTATAATTTAAGACCAATATATGATAACATTATCTGTTTTATCTGGATATATAAGAACAAAATTCTGTAGGTGATGTGAGGGGGATTCCGGAGATATATATGTTGGATAGTATGATTGTAACAGCCCACCCACCGCCACACAGGCTTGGTCCCTCCCATGGCAGGTACTGTCCCCTCCTCCACACCACACAGGTTTGACCTAATTTCCCCAAGAGTCGCCTCCCCAAGGATTGAAGGCTTGACCTGAGGGTCAAGTACAAATCTTATGTGATCCTTGGTAGCCAAATGCACTATAGCACCTGTGTGGTGCGGAGGGGGGGGACAAATCCTGTCGGGTGCTATGTGTAGTCTCGACATGGGTGCTGTGTGTGGTCTTGGGCTATTACAATGATGATTAAGGAAAATATATTGGGAGAGTAATAAACATGTGGTGTCAATATTAAAAGTTAAATGATATTAATTTGATTGTGATTGTGGAAAAAATGTCCGAAATTGATTTTAAAAATAAAGGAAAAAACTGACCATCTTTGTAACACAACGAAATCAAAATATTCAACTTGCCGGTAAATACAGAAAAAAAAAATCAGAAAGCAACAACAACTAGATTAAACTCAATGTGAAGAAGGTACTTAAATTCATTGTTTTACTGCTCAATAGGGTCAAATTCAATCTTTGTTATATTTCTTTTTTTATCAAAACCTTTGTTATATTATTTTTTGAAAATTTTAATGATAATTGGAAAATACATGGTCAACTTTCGACCCAAAAAAAAAGAAAATACGTGATCAACTTGGACCATTTTTTTTAGGGACAATTACAATGAAGTCCCACACAAGAGAAAAAAAATGAAAAAATGGTTCTTGAAGTTGTTAATGACAAGTCGAGGAGCGTCCATTAACAAGTCGAGGAGCTTACACTGACAATTTCAGGGACCATTTCTTCATTTTTTCTCTTGTATGGGATTTCATTGTAATTGCCCCTTCTTTTTAACTGACTGAATCTATCCTCTCACGTGTCTTCATTATGCTATAATTAAAAACATATTGTCCTTAGCAATTAAGTTCTTTTGGAAATTCTTTACCTAATTAATATTTTATTGTATTATTTTGGAACTAACTGTGTACCCAACATCTTGATTTGACAATAACTAATATTAAGCGCATTGTCATTTTCTAATTTCAATTTGGAGAGACCATCAATATAAAAATCAGGAGAAAAAAGGAAAGAGACCTCTCATATGATTTTGTATATATAATTTCAAATGCCCAGTTTGTATTTGACTCGTGACGCGAGGGAATTGTTAGATGGGTTAAGGAACAAATTTACTAACAAAGTTTTATCCGATGCGCGTCTAGCACAAATATGTTTTAGAAGGGGCAAAAATATCAATGAACAATTAAAAAGGGGCATTCAACACATAAACCGTTAAATCCGTACTAACGTTGGAGTTTTCTTCTCTTATAATTCAATATATACTAAAGAAGGATAGCAAGATAAGCCGTTGGTATATGTCTATGCAAAAATGTCTCACGAGTTACTATTTGTAATTACAGTAATAGCTCTATTTGCCAAGTCGTTCCCCATTTAAGTGGCTTCATCCAAAGCTGATGAGACATGAACAATGCCATCTCCATGAAATGAAACTCCCTCTTTAGTGTCACTTCAATCTTATTCAGTATTCAATTTTCTGACATCTGCAACTGCAAGGAGTCGATGAAGCTCTTCCTTTCCCAAGATACTCCCTTCATCTGCTCTTCATTCATTCTGAGATTTGGTGCATCTCAACTTTAAGTGGGTGACGATCTTCCATTCATAGCTCATGTCGTCTTGACTCTCTCTTTATTTAGTTTGTACTTCTGTAAGTCTAAGCTCAGGAGGAAATTCTTTCCTCGCCGATACTGATGTCTTTGCTCCAGGAGTTGTGAAAATGCTGTGGATGGAAGACCAAGCCATTATATAGGTAACAAAGAAAGAACAAAGGCGACGTTTTTTTTTCTTTCTTGCTTCTAATTTACCTTTGGTTTAGTTTTTTTTCCTGCCATCATCTTATACTGTTTCTTCTATATGTCTCTTTTTGGGAAATGGTTCTACAACACCTAAGGCTTGATGCTATAGGTCCTTACAAGACTGAGGCCACAGTGTTGGTGAAGGTTGATCTAGAGTTTTAGAAGATAGCTTTCTATCTAAACGGCATAGTGTGGTTACCCAAGGAAGATTACCTCTATTGATTATGTTGTATTCAATAAGAAGGCTCTTTTTTCATGTTCCTACATTAAGTTTCTTTTCAGTTGCAACTTATTTAGTTCTAAGTTCTTTTTTCATGTTCCTACATTAAGTTGCTTTTTGGTTGCAACTTATTCAGTTCTAATCAGTGTGTTATTGATGAATGTTGAATAGGGGAATCAAATGTTCATAAGGTTAGGTGATGACAAGGTCATGGACCGATTCTCTAACCTACTTAAGGAGGGCCAAGAGTTTTTAGTTTAGCATTTCACCGTGATATGCGATGGTGAAGGCATCCATGACAACTTCCTCATCAAACTGATACCGACCTCAAAGGTTGTGGAATGTCAAGCTTTGTTGCCTAGGCATTGTTTCAACCTTTGTGATGTTGTTGATTTGGAACAGCAGTGGCGTCAACCTTCCATGGTCATAGGTGAAGGTTTCTCTCTGTTCTATTTCAGATGTTATGGGGTTCCTTTCTAGCATTAGTCCATTGAGAAAAGTTAGGCTCAAGGGAATGATGACATATGAACTTGCATTTGTGGTTGCAAATAGACGGTAAAGTGTCAAGACTTCAAACTCTTAAGTTATATTGATTTTCATTAATCCATATTTTTGTTGCTCATAGTTTTTGGTGGCAAGGGGAACTGTTTGTCTATTGTTCTGCATGGTGAGTCGGCCAAGGAAGCGAGGAAGGGCTTTGAGGTTGTATCTCAGTTGTCCAACCTCATTCTAATTGTGCAGTTTGGATTGATCAAGAGTGTAACCCCCACCATCATCAAGGCCAAGATTAGTGTTTAAACTCGTTTTATAATTGGATAAGAGATCGAGAGTAATTAAAAACCTTTTTCCAAAAACCTATACGACAATATCTCCATCCTTTCATTCATAAAAACAATTGACCTGTTCGGTTTGTCATATATACAATATCAGAGTACTAATAAAATTTCCGACATTCACCGGGGATAATATCATTAATCCAAGAGTTTTACAGGGAATCATTGCCCATCTCAATTTCCCAAATCGGGGATTACACAACAATTACAAATCTATGGTCAATCTGACATATACATACAGTTGTCCAAATGATAACCAAAAACTAAAAAAAAAAGAAACTAAGACTACCACCGGCAATCCTAATCGTCCTTGCTCACTTGCTTGTCTCGATATCCACTTGCCTTGGCTAAAATGTTATTTGGAAAGAGTGAGATTCAAAAGAATCCCAGTAGCAACAGTTTACGTGTATGATGCATAATTAAACATAGCAAGTAAGCATATATCATAATGCAGCATATCAATATTCAAAGCCGGGCTAACCGCCACGTCCCCTATTCAAGGCCAGGCTCACCGCCACGTCTCCTTGCTCATTCAATGATAAATACAAACAAGCAATGCATTATACATGATATCGGATAAAGTGTCACTACCTTGTTCTTTCAGTCCTTGTTCAGGCGCAGGCCTTCTACGTTCCAGAAAAATATCAAACCCTATAGTCATAATTAAGGACGACATGTTATCACTTACTCCAATACTCAAATGACTTCAAAACACTTAGTTTTGATTATCATTAAAGTCCCTTAAATAGCTATGAAAGTTTCTAACAATCGCCTAAAAGGATTGGGAAGTATTAGGTTGGAAACCACTTTTCAAAATCACAAGGTGCTAGAAATAGGGGTTGGCTGCAACCAAGAAACCTCTGGCTGAGGCCAGAAACAGGCTAGAAGGTTTTTGGCTGTAGCCAAGAATTTTCTTGCTACGGCCAGAAAAATTCTGTTTCTTAGCTGAACTTCGAAAAATCATAACTAATTCTAGAAAAATTGAAATGAGGTGATCCTAAAGCCCATTGAAATATATTTAAGTCCTCTTTACTAAAAAAATATGGACCATTATCAGAAATCACCACGAAAATACAGAATTCAAGAAATGTCCACACTGCTCTAGAATTGATCCCAGATTTAACATCAAACTTTGGACAGTCATAACTCCTAGCTCACAAATTGAAATGACATGAATAATTTGTCTATTTTGAAGCTTGGCATGTGAAATTTAAGACTGGAAAGTTTCAGAATTTTTCAACACCATTTTCTATTTTAAAACGTTCATGAAAGACCACTGCCAGCACAGAGTTTTTCACTAATCAAAACTTGCCACTTTTAAAACTAAGTTCCCAATGGTTCAAAATTCATATCCAACACTACTCCCACACAATTTTCCACAAGGAACACAATGAAACCATCAAAACAACCAAATTCTCATTCCATATATATGTTCTATTTTTGGCATATATTCAACAAAAATTTCAAAATCGTCAAACTTGGCATTTAAGCTTTAATCAAATTCTATCTATCCAAGATACATCTCAAAACATCATATCCATGACAACAACAACTCAAAAACCACAAGACCCTAATTTTCAAAAATAGGGCTAAATTCCCAGAAATTCCAACTTAACTAAATGACCACAAAACTTATATTAAAATGTTCAACTCACTCACCTCTTCAACTTTCTCCAAAGGAGTTCTTTGATCCTCCAAACTCTATATCTCCTTGAGAGTTCAAATCACTGCCAATGGTAAATCTACAACCATAGAATTGAAGCTCTCAATGCAAGGAGCAAGATTGAAGAAGGGAGGTTTTCCATTAGAGGTCATTAAGAGGGTCAAAATGGCAAGAACTTACCTTGGCACTTCCTCTTTCTTTTGCAAAAATGAACACCGAAAATGGAGGGAGAGAGAATGAGAGTGATGAAGAGTGAAGAAGAAGGAGAAATGATGGGTCTTCCTAGCCCCATACTCACATAGCTGGAGTGTAGGACGAGAGAGGGAAGGAAAATCATTTAAAAATATAGTATTTGACTTTTCTATCAACTCCTCATCATATTAGCTTGCACATGTGTCCAAATCTCCTTGTTTTTCATCAAATAAGTAACCACATGATTACACTAACTACTCCATTAGCCATTTCGTCATACTCCTCATTTCTATAGTTAGTAATTAATTTCTTCATTAATCATTGACTAATTACCCGACGATTTTCCCTTCTTTCCAAATTTCCACTGATTTTGGCACATTTATTTAAATTGCCACATATCTCATAATTAGATCCTTTGTTCTCTTCCATGCGCCATTTACCCTTATTTTAGCCTAAATAATTATTTTATTACATAATTATGCTAAAATACAGGGTGTTGGGCATTCCCAATAATAATTCGGATATCAAATCTACATTAATTCACAAAATTATTCATAATAATCGTCATTAGCCCTTAATTGAAATTTGGGGCATTATAAGGAGAGGGCATGGTATATAATAACCACCCAATGATATAGCTGTCCAACCTTATTCTAATTTTGTAGCTGTCCAACTTCACTTTGAAAATTATATAGCTTCATAGTTTTTCATGATCATGATTTAAGGGATTGCCATACCCTTATAAACTGAATGATATTTTAGCTAACTGAATGATGTGGACGATGTATTGTTATGTAATGTTGTTTGTAGCCAGATAAAGGTTATTCTATTTCGTGTTTGTTCTTCTACTTATCAACTTGGTTGAGTCGGAGGCTATTCTATACTTATATGTTATGTCGTTGATGCACTTGCGCAAAGTGCAGGGGAATTTTGTGCTTGTTTATAATATTATGATACTAAAATACCCCAAAAAAAAAAAAACACTCTTCCACTTTCAGCAAAATTTAACAACCGCTATCCGCCTCACCTTCATCCAACCACCACTGTGGCTGGAACATTCAAAATCTTCCCAAAATAGAACAGAGCTAGAAACAGGAACCAGAACTAGATCGGAGCAGTCAAATCCAGAAAGAAAATCAACTTGTGTTTGTGTGCTTTTTATTTGATCCCTATAAAAAACACGAGACTTGAGATTTCAATAGTTTTCAAATTTTTTTTTGGGAATAAGTACTGTAATTCATTGTAGAACAAGCATAAGAGTACCATGTAATATTTTTGTGCAGGCTAACTTGACTTCCAATATTTTTTTGTTTTTTGGGTTTTGGGTACTGCTATTCTATCCGCTCACGCGTTTTCTTTTATAATAAAAACATGTTAATGTCCTTAATTACTAATAAACTCTTTTGACAATAAATTACCTAACCAATATGCATTATTTTGGGAAGCAACTTCGTACTCAACGTCTTGATGTGATATACGCTGATATTAAGTGCCCTGTCGTTTTCTAATTTTAAGCTGGAGGGAACACCTCCTGTAATTATCACCTACTAGCTACTATATTAACGTTTCCATGGTCATGACAAACCAAACACGTCACTTTATTTAATAATTTCTTTTAATAAAAATTAATAAAGGGATAATTGTTAAAAATGACCTCATCGACAACTTAATTGCTAAATAGGATATCTGCACATAAAGGGAAGATTTTTGCACACATATAGGGAAGAATATTGCACACAAGAAAGATATTTTATATACAGGTGAAGATATTCTGCACACCTGAAAGATATTCTACACGCGAAGGTCCCATTTGACAAATAAGTCTTCAATGAGATATTTTTTCACAATTTTTCCATTAATAAATGCTTTTATCGATGTCAGAAAACAGAAGCTCTTTTAAGATTCATGCAGCTTTGGAGTTGAAATTTAATAATTTAGTTTTCTTTATTATTCCATCAAAAGCAAAATTATGTGTCGTGTTGTATTGAAACTTAATTTCATTAAGAAGAAAGTTAAAAAAGTGAGCTTTCAATGCACGCAAGCATTTGTGTACTTTGGAAATTAGAAGGAATTCCACTAATAAAAAATAGGAGAGGTCCCTTCATCCTTTTGGTTTTGGCATTTCATTCTTTTAAAGGATAAGAATACTTTGTTTGACTTCTGAAGACTTAACTGTTATCAACGTAGTTATAAAAATTAAAAAAATTAAATGATATATAAAACTATAATTTTTTTGTCTGTGCCATCCAAGAAAAAACTTAGTTGACTTTTTATAATTTTTTGTTGCCTAGTCTTGTGAATATTTCCTCTCACGCGTTTTCCTTATTATTAAAAACTAGTTATTGATTTTTTCCCCAAACAAATTACGTAACCAATATTTTTTGGCAAGTAACTATATATTAGTTTATGTGATAAATAATCTAATTATACATAACTTACACATATTATAATTAAGTAATATATTTTATTTCATTAACCTTTTTAAAAAAAATCAATTTAATCTTATATTTAGAGTCAGATAAAGTAATATTATATCAGTAGTCACTGATTTATTAACTTCAACTTGGTGGGGCCAGCCTTTGGAATTATCCACAGCCCGCCCGAGCTTCTCAGAAAGAGGAGTAGGAGACTGAAACTGAAGGGCATGTTTGAGGAGAAAGATAAGTCTGCAAATTCTGAAGTTTCCATTTTTTGAGACTTTGGCTTGTGAGAGCTATTTCTTTCGCTTCCCTCCATAGCTATCAATCTCCTCCGTAGCTATCATATTGTCGTAAAGCTACCAGATTAATCTCTCCACTTGATGATAGGTAACATCTTCTATAATGTTCACTTTATGGTTTCTTCTGGTCCAATATTTATTATTATTGATTATTTCTTTCCATCTCTACAACTAGAGATGTTGATTCGATTCCCACATTTTCTTGTCCTCCGCATGTCACTGTAGCTGCTCCTGCTATCAAGTATGACATCTTTTTTAGTTTTAGAGGGGAAGATACTCGTGAAACTTTCTCAAGTTATCTCTATGAAGCACTTAATGTCACAAATATTCAAACTTTTATGGATAATAAGCTCCACAAAAGGAGATGATATCTCACCAATTCTTCTAAAAACAATAGAGGAATCTGAGATATTTTTGATTATTTTTTTCAAAGATTATACTTCTTCAATTTGGTGCATGGATGTGCTTGTTCATGTTATGAAATGTATGAATCGATGTAGAAGATCTGTCATCCCTATTTTCTACAACATAGATCCATCTAATGTTCGCAAACAAAATGGGCTTTTTGGAGATGAATTTGCTAAGTTTAAGCAGAGATTTAAATACAACTAAGAAAGGGTGCAGGAGTGGACAAATGCTTTGATCCGGTCAACAAATCTATCTGGATGGGATTCAAAGAATATTAGGTAGCTTCTACTCATTTTTCACCTACAGTGTGTTTAGATGGAGAGAAAATTAGGGGAAGAGAAAAGTAAGGGAGAAAATGGAGAAGAAAAAAGTGGGAGGGAAAAATTGGTACGGGACCCATATGTTTTTCTCCTCAAATTTTCTCCACATGGATGGAGTGATTTTGAAGATGAAGTGAGCTTTCGAAAACGGTCCTCACCCACCATCTCGCCCGCGCCATCATTCATCACAGTCAATGCTTTAATTTTTTCTTAAAATGCTTTACGGTTTTTTTCCAGAAATGCTTTGCAAATTAATATAGGGAAAATTAGGGAGAATGATCAAGGAAGAATAATATTTACAGTGAATGATCTTAAAAAAAATATAATTATTTAAAAGGACTAAATTTTAAAATATTAATTTAAAAATACAAAATTATCCTTAGTCAAACTTTATCCTCTCACCTTCAATTTTTCCCCCATTCTATTTTAAAACTAATTTAAATTTTCTTTTCCATAAAAATTTTAACCAGCCAAAATCATTTTTTAGCTTTTATTTTTCACTAACATCAACATAATCATATCTTATTATTTAATTACATAGATATTGATTCATTTTTATCATTAAGTTTTTTTTTTCTTGATTTATATAATCTGGTATAAAATATGTTTTATTCGCCAAAACAAAAACAAAATTAAATAGAAATGAGATTTTGGAAAATCTCATTTAAAATACCTAAATTCAAAATCAAGCCAGCACTTTTAATAAATCTCTAATAAGGCCTATAGGCCTAATTAGGAATTTCTGAATTTGTTGATTTTACCAATTTGTCCTTATGCTATTTTCTCTACTCCTCATTCTTTTTTTTTTTTTAATTTTGATTTGGGGCTTCTTGTTTCAAATTTTCAATACAAATTAAAGGAAAAGTTTTACATTTTATAATATATTTATAATATCAGCTCAAAGATTCCCCCCCCCCCAAACTTCTGTCATCCAGGTTTTTTTTTTCTTTGTTCCAAAATTTTCATCCAGTTTTAGTAAGAAGGATTGTTAATCATGTACTTGCTTATAGCTCAAAGATTTATGATTACCTTGACCTTTCGACTAAATTTGTTTCTGGCGGTATATCAATAATTTTCTAATTGAAGATAATCTATAATTACCTTGACCGTTGGACTAATTTTGTTTCTGGGCGAATCAAAGATATGTTTTTACGAATCTACAATTTCAAAAATATGCTGAGTGTTTATTCTTTCAATCACTCCATATAAATCACGCCGCTTCAGGGTTAAAAAATTGAGAGAACTTACCCTTCAATGTTGTGAGTTGACTAAAAGGAGATCCCATAAGGAAGTGTGGATTCTGACCTTAGGGTTAAAAGTCTGTAGGAATTTGCAATTAAAAATCTTCAAATTTTAACTATTAAAGGGTATTATGGTATTTTAACAACATTCATAAATCCCTAATCAAGTCTATAGGCCTTATTAGGGATTTGTTAAAAGTGCATCCCTGATTCTGAATTTAGTTACTTTAAATGGATTTAATTAGGATTTTCCCTTTCTATTTCATCCTAGCTAGTTGTGTATAGGCTCAAATTAGAAAAATAAAATGTTACTACATTTGGTCAAAAAAATAAAGCATGCATCCTAATAGATTAAGATGTTAAAAAAAGATTTATCCTCACCTAGAGGCAATTATATGACTACTGCATATACAAATATATAGATTATCTAGACTTTTGTTTAGCATATTAACATTACCTAGATTTTTTATATTTTTAATACTCTCATAAATAAATTTATTTTAAACTAAAAATAAGTTGTGCAAACTCCTTTACAATTTATGCGAGTTTTAATGATATAAAAAAGGAGTGTGCATGAGGTTTGACTAAGAGTAATTTAATATTTTTAAATTTATATTTTGAAATTTAGTCCTTCTAAATAATTACAGTTTTTAATCCTTTACAATAAATATTATTCTTCATTGGTCCTACTCCCTAATCTTCCCATTAATCACGACCGTTTTTATTAATTTCTTTTCTATCTTTCATCCGTGACATGCATGGAATTTTTGATGATAATATGGTATTTTTATATTCTACTCATTCATGTTAAATTTAATTTAATAATAATTATATCATAATTATACATTATAAAAAAAAACGAGCTTAATTTTTAAAGAAATTGTTATCTTATTTTAACAAATCATGATACAAAGATATTATTATCATCATTGATACGTGTTATTTTTATTTTAACTTTCTTCTTATTATTTTAGTTTGTGAGGAAATATATTTGACTGATATTTAATTTTAAAATAAAATATAGAAATAACTTTGTTCTAATTTAACTTTGATATTTAATTCAATGGTGTTAATTTTACTTGAAAAATGGGTTAAAAACTAAATAAGAGCATTATTATCACTGTAAATATTATGAATTTTCTCTCATCTCTCTTTTCTCCCCTCTATCCAAACATAAGGAAACATAATATTATCTTTCCATTTTTCTCACCCTTCATTTTCTCCTCCCCTAATTTTCTCTTCATCTAAACATACTGTTATTGTTTTCTTTCATTGTGATTACACATAATAATTTATTTAAATTCATATTTTTGCTAGGCCTGAATCCAAACTGATCAAAATGATTGTCAAGGATATCTTGAGCAAATTGAATAACAAGTCATCCTTTTATTTAGAAGGACTAGTTGGGATTGATCATCATATTCAGAAAATTGAAAGGTTACTAGGTGAAGCTCGCATTGTGGGAATATGGGGTATGGGTGATATAGGCAAGACCACTCTTTCAAGAGCTATATTTGACAGGTTAATAGCACAGTTTGAAGCTTTCTACTTTGCTAAAGATGTGAGACAACAACTAGAAAGGAATGGATTGGATGAATTGCAAGAAAAATGCCTTAAAGAATTATTAAAAGATGAGAATATTAACACTTACAATTTAAGATCCACTTTTGTGAAGAAAAGGCTTCACCGTAAAAAAATTCTTCTAGTACTTGATGATGTGGACAATTCTATAGCAATTGAAGATTTAATCAAAGCATGTAGTTGGTTTGGAGAAGGAAGTAGAATTATTATAACATCAAGAGATATGCAAGTGCTTAAGAATACTTCTGCATTTACAACATATCATGTTCTAAAATTGGATCCCTCTCATGCCCTTCATCTCTTTAGTTTGAAAGCTTTCAAGAAAAATGAGCCATTGGAAAGCTATTTGAAGTTATCAAAGCGTGTAGTGGATTATTGCAAAGGAAACCCATTAGCCCTAATAGTATTGGGTTGCTTCCTTGAAGGTTGAAGACAAGCAGAGTGGGAAAGTGCTTTGGAAAGACTAAATCAAACTCTTCCCGAGAAAATTCTTGATGTGTTGAAACTGAGTTTTGATGGACTAGATGACGCAGAGAAAAATGTATTTCTTGACCTGGCATTTTTCCTAAATGAAACATGGAGTATTTCTCTACATTCTGTAAGAGGCTTATATGGTTCTTCTGTTGATATTGAGATAAGTCTACTTAAAGAGAGAGATCCCTCATTTCAGTGGATCAATATGGTTATATTAAGATGCATGCTCTTCTAATGGAAATGGGGATTGAAATTTCTAGGTAATAATTAATATCTAACCCTGAAAAATCCATTCGACTACGGAGGCATCAGGATATTTATCACATATTCAACAATGACAAGGTAATTCTACTTCTAATCCTCAATATAAGATCTAGTTTATAGTGCAAATTGCACTAAGAACTAGATTTTATATTCAGAATCGGAGGTAGTAATTTATGTTTTAGTTGTTATTATATTCTTTATTCTCTTAATATTTTATTTCATTGTCATGTATTTTCTTGAAAGTCATTTGTTTATTCATTAAAATGCTCGGTAAGTCTCAATATTTGCCTAATTAGACTTTTTTTTTTTAAAAATCTTTCTCGGACTAAAATTGGTTCTGGCAAAGCCTTTTTGTTAGTTGTGATTTATTAATTTTCTTAATCTTTGAAATATTCATCTTCTTAAGCTTTGAGATAGATTCTAAGATGTATATTTTAAATTTAGAACATGAACGATCGTCAATAATTTATACATTATCCACAAAGGTTTACTTTTTAATATTAATTAATAGTTCATGTAATATAAAAGTTTTAGTGTGAACTGACACATGCATACCCTCAAGCGTTTTATTGATAAAAAATTGTATACTACAAAATGGACAAATTATGAAATTTGAATATAAAATTTTTAGTTAAATTATACAAAACTCCTCTGAATTTTAGGTCAGTTGCAAATATCCCCTGACATTTTAAAGGTTTAATTTAACCCCATTTGATCTTTCATTTTTTAACTATTAACTTTCTACCGTAAAGGAACTGTTATCTTTTTAACGGAAAATACCACATCAGATTATAAGATGACACGTGGTATCCTATATAAATTATTAATTTTATAAAACCCTCTGAACTTTGAAAAGTTGCAGAGAACCACCCCTGAACTTTAATTAATTGCAAATAACCCCCCTGACATTTTAAAATTTAAATTTAACTCCCTTTAAATTTTAATTTATAATATTAAACCAGATGCAGTTACTTTTTATCATTTGAATAAATTTATTAATAATTTTAATATCATTTGTCAATTAAAATGCAGGTAGTTCTTTTGTTTGGAAAAAACTAAAAAAATAACTTTTAGAAAAATATAAATTAAGATCAATGTTGAACCTCTGATTCAAGAAAAAATATGTATTACTAATAAAAATTTAAGGGTTAAGGTGTAAAAATACACATGTGATTGTCCTCAAAGTGCATCCAACACCAAATGTTTTTTTTAGGTGCAATAGTGACTATGTGGTTACAAAATAGGTGCAAAAATACCCTTTGACCGTTAGTTTAACTTTTTGACCTTGAAAGTGATAACATGTACGATGACATGAATGCTAGAGTGACATTTTGGGAAAAAAAACTTGCTGACTGGTAAAGCTTTGCAATTAATATTACCCACATTTCACTATTTTAGTACCACATTTACTAAAGTAGATTCAAATCTGAGTGCAGAGTGCTTAACTCATTCAGCAGAGCTGTTGCCCTAAAAAACATACTGATTGCTCAATTTTTTCCCAACCCTAGATTCCCAATATTATTAAATTAAAATCATTATAATACATATATTATATTACTAATTTTTATTAAATTATATGATTTATTAGGAAAATTTGATTTTTAGCAATTTTTTGTTTTCAGAATGTGACTCCAGCGTCCATGTCATCGTACACGTAATCACTTTCAGGATAAAAAAGTCAAACTAACGGTTAAACAGTCAAACTAACGGTCAAATGGTATTTTTGCATCTATTTTGTAACCACATAGTCACTGTTGCACCTAAAAAAAGTATTTGGTGTTGGGTGCACTTCGAGGAAAATCACATGTGTATTTTTGCACCTTAACCCAAAATTTAATGAGGGCAAAAGTTATCCTCTAACACAAATGTAATATTTAAACTATTAATATTTAATTATCCCAAGAATAAATTTAACACAAATGTTGATATTTTTATACTATCAATGCTCAATTATCTCAAGAAAATAAGTAAATATTATATAAATGATGACATTTTTTATATTGTTTAAATATTATTCTTCTAGTTTTTACCATACAAGAAAACTATTTTAATTGACAACTGATAGTACAAAACTTAATAAATTTATTAAAATGATAAAAGTGACAACATGAGGTTTAATATTATAATTCAAAATTTTAAGGGATTTAAATTTAAATTTTAAAATATTAAGGGGTTATTTGTAACAGATCAAAATTTAAAGGGATTATCTACAACTTTTCAAAGTTCATGAGGGTTTTATAAAATTAGTCATGTACATAGAATACCATGTGTCATCTTATAATCGACGTGACATTTTCCGTTAACAACATAACGGCTATTTAACGGCAGGGGTTTAATAATTAAAAAATAAAATATCAAGAGAGTTAAATTGAAACTTTGAAATCTCAGGGGGTTGTGTGTAACTGACATGAAGTTTATGGGGTTTTTGTACAATAGCCAAAATTTTTTTTATAAATTTAATTTATGCCGGGGGTTTAAAATACTCAATTCTTCCAGGAGTATCAATTATAAATGAAATTTAAACTAGTGCATGTAAGCAGATTCGTACAGTAGTTGTGCCCTCGAGCCAGCGTGTGTATTTATTTTAACGAATTTATTTATTATTCATTTATTAAAAGAACAACTGAATTATTTGAATAAAGTGCACCAAAACATATTCATTTAGATTTCCCTAAAAGAAATATATTTATTTGTTCTATTTGTTATTTGATTTTTTTTTTCACATATTGGTAATCCCCCAAAAGGAAAAAGATCACTAGGGGCTGAAGCTAACTTCTGCTCAGGGCTCAACAATAGTTTTTTTAAAGAAATTATGTGTATCAATTAATTTAAATGAATATTTGCTCTCATAATTATATTAAATATGGTATCTGTGCATACATATAGATGAAGGTATATGTATTGAGTGTGTCTGCATCTTTATGTTTTTTGAGAAATTCATTTAGTATCTGGAAACCACGAGTTGTGAGAATTTTTGAACAAAATGCACTATAGCGTTTTTAATTTGGATATAGCCCCAAAAGAAGATATATTTAATTGTTCTGCAATATTTCTTTTTTTTTTTATAAATTTTTTAGGCAATGGTAATTGTTTTTCTCTTGATTTGCTATTACTAGGAGATTGAGGCAATTCAATGTATGTCATTGGATGCAAGCAAGATAAAAAGGACTACATTGAGAGCTACTAATTTTTGAAAGATGCGTGATTTAATATTATTTAAAGTTTACAAGTTGATGAGAGAGAACATTCAAAGTTAAATATTTGTGAAGATTTGGACTATCTTCCAGAAGAACTAAGGTTTTTTAGTTGGGAAGAATATCCACTGTCATATGTGCCATTACATTTCTGCTCAGAGAATCTAATTATACTGAAAATGCCTAATAGTAATATCAAACAATTTTGTGATGGAAATCAGGTACACATTATTTTTCATATATCATAATAGTTTTCATAGGGTGGTTCTAATTTTAAGATCTTGCATCAAAACTTAACCAAATAACTCACAATTTAAATATAGTAGTAGTTATACTATTGGTAGGGAAACTATTGGTAGGGAATCCAATGATCATCTTGTAAATGCATCGGCTTATCTCCTTTATAATCTCACAACTTTAATTGGTATGAGAGATTCTTGAATAAATTGTACACACGTGTACGTAGTTATCTGATTTATTCAACATTGCTTTTTTTCAGCATTTTTCAAATCCAAAACAAATTGATTTATTGGATTCAAAACATCTCATCTCATTGCACCCCCAGAGCTCTCTGATGCCCCTAATATTGCATTTATGAATCTTGATGGATGTGTGAATTTGACTCAAATCCATTCTTCAA
This sequence comes from Inga leiocalycina, assembly GCA_963242795.1. Classification (NCBI taxonomy): domain Eukaryota; kingdom Viridiplantae; phylum Streptophyta; class Magnoliopsida; order Fabales; family Fabaceae; genus Inga; species Inga leiocalycina. The sequence goes on along the minus strand of OY725329.1, from coordinate 10,342,397 downwards.
CTGTGCCGGTGGAAGAGGATGTCCAATTATGTATAGAAGGCAGTGGGCCAGTGCAGATAAACATTGGGGTAGTGTTGAAGGGACAAGATCAGCGTTAGTAATGGTGTACAATTGTTTGGATCTTGAACGAAGCTCTTTGCATCTGGTATGATCTTCTTTAGTGTTCAAGTGAAACATGTGGGAATGCCATTGGCAGAGAAAGCAGAATTGAGAGCGGGGATACAGAGTTTGAAGTCTTTACTTCCATTTGTTTGGATAGTTGAATGGTTTGAGAGTCCAATTGAGCTTGGGAATGATTTCGACCAACATTATACCTATAGCTATGATTGGGTGAGCAACGAGTTGTGGGATGAAGAAGAAGAGGATGATGAGTTAACGGAATATTGGTGTACGGAAGATGAAGACGAGGATGATGATGAGTTAATAATGGAATATTGTTGTTGTAACAGTGCTACATTCATGGAAGACGAAGAAGAAGATCAGGATGATGAGTTAATAATGGAATATTGTTGTAGTAACAGTGCTAGTATATTTACAAGAGTTCCAAACAGTATCACTAGCTGGTCATTATTAAGACAACTGAGACTAAAAGAGAGTGATCTTACTATTGGGAATAATGCAGCTGGTGGCACCATTGCTCAAGTCTCAATCCTCAAATCACTTGTTGCACTCTCTAATGATAACTATTGGACAAGGGTTCAACCTCACTTAGATGTAAAGATCTCTTTAGACACTCAAACGTCTGCTTCAGATTATATATTGTATGTGATTATTATAGTGTATAGTTTATTTATTTCATATTAAGTCTTGTGATTGTGTTCTCATTTAAGATGAAACAAGTGTATTAAAATAATTTTCAAACATATATCAAATGGTTTTTAATAATTTATCTAAGAGATAACTATGAATAAGATCGTAGAATTAGTCATTAATTAGATAATTGGACTCAATATAATATTATTGCTTAAGGTTTTCAATTTGACTTGATAATAAATTAACTCCCAAATCACTCTAAGATGCTAGAAAAACCATTCACTTTCCTACCAAGATTCATTTCTTCATATCTATCCCATTTTTATAAAAATACCAAAAATAATAGTTTAGTTTTTAATTAAATTGCATTAATTTTTGAATTATTAATTTGAAAAAATCCAAAACCAATTTTTCTTTGTTTCATTATATTTGCATAATATTTAAATTATTTAGGATTCAATAAAAGGGTCTTTGAGAAGAGAGAACAATTCTAAATTTACCTAAACGCAATCCTTAATTAATTTGTTATGTAGATCCAAGGTCAGCGCACAAAAAAGCCTAATCCATCAGAAGAATAACGTGAAGATGAAGAACTGGATGAGGAAGATGGAAGAAATGGAATCTATATAAATTCTAAACTCAAAAACTACATGTGTATGTTGTATAATCCTCAAAAACTAATTTGAATTAGGATTATTAATTGTTCCTTAGATTCTGAGTCATTTTTATTTCTGGTCGGCGGATCGTTTTCTGGAAATTTCCTCCCTTGGAAAAGAAAATGGTTTCATATCCCTGTTTTTTTTGGAACTATTAAACCCCTCAATAATTCAACTAGCTGTTTTATGAATTTTATATTTCACTTGACAGTTCGGAGTTCCACTTTGTTCTATTGGTTTGATTTTGTTAACAGCATGGCCTAATAGAAGTTCAATGTACCAAGGTCATCAGTGAAGCCCAATAGGATTGGGCTCAACTCTTTATAAGACACTACTTCTTCCATTCCTTTTTTATCAAAAACAGCAGCTACATGTAACTTTTTTTTTTGGGTGCAAAGCTACATGTATCTTGTTCCTATTTATATCCTGGCAAAAAACAAAGTTCCTATTCATAAAAAACATTAAAACAATGTCTTAGTTTTTGTTTGTTACATTTCTATTTTGTCTCTATTTAATTACCCATATTTTTCACACGCTCTCCCCACACATTCTCTCCCTTCTATAATCATATATATTACTTCTAAATTATTAATTTTCTTATTCACTACTACAAAAGGGTTGAAAGATGGCGCACATATTGTGGTCATTCCTTAATAAAGTGCCATAGCTTCTTATTTATTATTTTTTATATTTTATGTTTTTTTCACCAGCTGTGGCGCCTGGGAGGCTAGGTGCCACAGCTGGGGAGGCTAAGTATAGCGCCTGCCAAGACAGGCGCCACACATCACTAGGTGGGACTAGCGCCAGGCGCCACACATGACCAATTTTTAAATTTTAAAAAAATTTTTTTTGTCAGGTGTGGCGCTTGCCTGGTCAGGCGCCACACTTGACCCATTTTTTAAACAAAAAAAAAATTGATTTCCTATCCCTTCCCCACCAATTAGAACTCATCCCGCCCCCCACCCTTTTATCTTTTCACTTTCCCGCCTCCCCCTCCATCTCTTTCCCTACCTTTAATTATTCCCTCTCTCACTTTCCCTTTCATTTGCGCTGCGTGCACCCCGTCCCTCCATTTTCATCTTCACATTTTAAAAATACACCTACACGCCCACACGTCTTTGTTTTGTTCCAACTGTCATCCCCACTCCTGTCCCTATTATTCCCTTTTCTTTGTATTATCTTCAACTTTTGGTCTCCACTCCATTTGGTAGCTCAAATTTCTTCCTCCCCTCACTCAAGATTGCGTCACCAACGGCAATTATGTGGTCCCCCACTTCACTGCACTGATCAACCTGTAAGTTCAACTTGCTTCTTCTTCTTTTTTTTCTTTCAGGTTGTTCTGCTTTTTTTTTTTTATGGCATGCGATGATTTTTTTTTCCTTTTTATGACATGCATGTATATTTATTTGTCATATATATATATTTGTGTTAGTTCTATTTTGTAGAGGTAATACCCATCGTTGTTAATCAATTAGGTTAATATTGAATTGTATTGTTTAACAGAATTATGTTTTTCAACAAAGCGTTTGAATTAATTTGAGTGATTCACAAAGATATTAATAAACACTTTTGAAACAATTTATTTGGCTTAGAAATATTAATGTTGCATTGCAAAAGCCAAAAGTAAAACAATTTTTTTTTTGTTTTTTAAATTTCTTTGGTCCCTGTTGCTTTTGTTTCGAACTTTTTTCACATGGGTAGAAGATTATTTACTTTTCTAGCCATTTATGTTGGGATGGGACCTCTGACCCACAAGCTATGAAACTTTTAAATCAAATTGACGTACATCCAATTGTATCAAGCCATAGTCACAAGTAACTAATAAGCTCCCCAACAATGAATTACGCCATTACGAATTTGTGTGTGTGTGTAATTTGTTGAGTTTTTCATTTAATGAATTGAGACTATTATTTTCACTTTGCTGTCTGTTGTTTATCATTGAGTTAACATAATTACTTTTAATGGAAGGATACCTATGCCTAGCTAGCCAAGAAAAAAAAAACTTAGAATAATTTAGTTATTATGGTTTATTAATTTGAAACATCTTAGTTCTTATATATATATATATATATTTTTTAATTCAGAACAATTTTAGATTAGCTTCCAAGAATAGTTTGTGGTCAACAAAATTTATTAATGCCATTGATTAATTTATATTTGTGTCATATATATTTGTATATGTCATATATAAATATATATCTTATTAAACTATTTTGTAGAGTATATATTTATATGTCATATATATTTGTGTTAGTGCTATTTTGTAGAGGTAAGAAAATAATTTTTTGTATTATCTTATTAAACTATAATAGAGAAAATCCCATATAAACCCAATTAAAATAGGAAAAATTGAAATCAGGATAATAAATTGAATAATTCGTTAATTGATTCATTAACTTATTTAAGGATTTTAAAATATGGATAAAATGACTTTAATATATCAATATATATCAATGTTAATATTTAATAAAATAAAATATAATTTGTCTATATTGTTTAACTTTAAATATATTAACTAAAACCGTAAGGAAAAAAACATACAATAAGGAGATAATTAATGTTGGGATTATGCTTCCTTTTTTATTTTATTTTATTTTCTTTCTTTTTTTCTTCTGAATCATATTTTTTGATTTAAGCTAATCATATTTGATTTTATTATATATTGATGTTTATTACACATATTATTATTAAAAAAAATAAACTTAGAACCACAAATATTTTATTGATTTTTTTATGTTTAATTTGTGTTTGTAATTTCAGTTCATCAGTCTATTGAAGTTTCTATTTACGGTATGTTTTTTTAAATTTTGAGCTTACAAATGTGATTTTAGTTGAATTTAATAGTTATAATTTGTAGGTGTTCTAATGATTGTTATTGATTAATTGCATAAGTAAAATAATTATTTATATATTCTTAATACTTGTATTTTATTTATTGACTTGTAATGTTTTCTAATTTAACTATGATATATTGTGGCAAATATGATTTCTTTTGTTATGAGTTGTAAAAAAATATTATAATGCCTGGGAATAATTAATGAATTATTTGGCAATTTAAACATTGAGTTTAAGACTTAGAAAGCTTCAATTATGAAGATTCATGTAGTGTATGTTATTTTAAATTAAAATTGGTAAGAGAATATAAAAGTAATTAGTAAATGCAATAGTCATACAACTAACCACGTACTTTTTTAAAAAAATATATTGAAGCCCATAGATGGATCGTAAATGGATGTCATCTAATCGATGTTCAAGGGAATATATAGATGGAGTGAAGGATTTTATTACATTTGCAACTGAGCACACAAAAGATCCTGGCAAAATCTTATGTCCTTGCTTATTTTATTGTTTTGGAAAGCGGATTAGTCAACTTGATTTGCTAGATCATTTAGTGTGTTATGGTATTGATCAAACATATATACGATGGACAAGGCATGGTGAGACCAACGATGCATGTAGTGATCGGGTGCATACCACGGGTGGTGCTTCGGATGAATTTGATCAAAGCATGTTTGATGAAGATGATGGTCTTGAAGAAATGGTAAATGTGGTTGAAGGGGTGCTTCATAACTGCCCTAATGAATATGAGAAGTTGAAAGGTGATGCAGAGAAACCATTATATGTCGGTAGTACTAAATACACAAGATTGCTAGCAGTGTTGAAGTTGTACAACTTTAAAGCTCGCTATGGATTGAGTGATTCGGGTTTCACAGCATTGCTTGAACTATTGCAAGATATGCTTCTAGAAGGAAATGTACTTCCTACCAAGACATACGAGGCAAAGCAAATTCTTTGCTCTACAATCGGTATGGGATATGAGAAGATACATGCATGTCCTAACGATTGTGTATTATTTCAAAATCAGTATGCAACGTTGGAGAAGTGCCCTAAATGCAACGCATCTCGATATAGGAAGAAGAAAGGAAAAATGCAATGTATAGTAATGCAGAGATTGCTAAGCAGTTGACATGGCATGTAGATGAAAGGATTAAAGACACGAAGCTTAGGCACCCTGTAGACGCTCCTCAATGGAAAAAAATTGATCATGAGTACCCTGACTTTGCTGATGAAGTCAGGAACCTTCGCCTTGCACTGTCAACTGATGGAATTAATCCGCACGGTGTTCAGAGTAGCACACATAGCACGTGGCCAGTGATATTGATGATTTATAACCTTCCTCCACACTTAATCATGAAACACAAGTTTATGATGTTGTCCATGTTAATTTCTGGGCCAAGGCAACCTGGGAATGATATAGATGTATACTTGGCTCCTTTAATTGATGACTTGAAGCTGCTTTGGGATGAAGGCGTTAGTGTGTATGACGGGTACATGGAAGAAAGTTTCACTTTGAAAGCCATGTTGTTTGGCACAATTAATGATTTCCTTGCTTATGGAAATTTGTCAGGATACAGCATCAAAGGATATGGTGCATGCCCTATATGTGAAGATGACACTCATTCAGTGCGACTTCATCATTGTAAGAAAAATATTTACATGGGGCATTGAAGATTCTTACCATCACAACATCGTTGGAGGAAGTGGAAAAAGCCTTTCAATGGTGATTCAGAAGAAGGTAGCCCGCCGAAGATGTTGACCGGTTCCCAGGTGTATTCCAAGGTAAAGACTTGGATAACAATTTTGGCAAGCCTTTTGCAAAACAAATCGAGACAAGCGGTTGGAAGAAAAAGTCTATTTTCTTTGAACTTCCATATTGGAAGTCTTTATATGTGAGGCATTTTCTTGTTGTGATGCACATAGAAAAAAAATATCTGTGATAGTCTAATTGGCATGTTGCTTAATATCCAAGGAAAAAGCAAGGACAGTGTCAATTTGAGGTTGGATTTAGTGAACTTGGGAATTAGAGAAGAGTTGGCACCGATTGAGCAAGGGCCTCGTACCTATCTACCACCAGCGGCATACACTCTGTCGAGGAAAGAGAAGAAATTGTTTTGTGAGTTTCTGCAAGGAATTAAAGTTCCCGAGGGCTACTCTTCAAATATAAAGAACCTTATATCGGTAAAAGAGTTGAAGTTAAAGAACCTTAAATCTCATGATTGTCATGTGCTCATGCAAAATTTCCTACCGGTTGGTATACGATCCATTTTACCCAAAAAATTAAGGAACACTATCATGAAACTTTGCGTGTTTTTCAAGTTGATCTGCAGTAAAGTGGTTGATTCAACCAAGTTACAAGATTTGCAAAGGCTGATTGTGTGTACTCTGTGTGTACTTGAAATGGATTTTCCACCTTCTTTTTTTGACATTATGGTACATCTAACTGTACATTTGGTCAAAGAGACTCAATTGTGCAGTCCAGTGTACTTGAGATGGATGTACCCAAATGAGCGATTCATGAAAAAATTAAAAGGGTATGTGAAAAATAGATATCGCCCAGAGGGTTGTATCGCTGAAAGGTACATGGTTGAAGAAGCAAGTGACTTCTGTGCTGATTTTCTATCAAATGTTGACCCTGTAGGGATCCCCAAGTCCCGTCATGATGGCCGAAGATCAGGGAAAGGAACAACGGGGAGCGATGTAATAATGATATCAGCGACTAAACGGGACCAAGCCCACTTGTATGTCCTACATAACACTGATGAGGTCAAACCGTATGTAGAAGAACACAAGGATGCTCTCTGATTGGTACATGGTGATAGGAATGAAAATTTATCAACAACAGAACACAATAAACAATTTACAGGCTGGTTGAAAAATCGCATTAACGATGAGATGGAGAGGAATCCTGATCCAGTTTCTAAAAAATTGAAGTGCCTGTCGAAGGGACCGAGATTACATGTATTATCTTACAATGGTTATGCAATCAACGGTTACACATTCTATACACAAGACCATGATACACAGAGCACGATGCAGAATAGTGGGGTAACACTTGCTGATTCTTGGCATAGATCCAGTGCTAAAGACACACACCATGTCTATGCATCAATGTCATACTTTGGTGTCATTGAACGCATATGGGAGTTAGATTACTCTATGTTCAGGGTCCCTGTCTTCAAATATAAGTGGGTTAACAACAACAGTGGATTGCGGATAGATGACTTAAGCTTTATGCAAGTGAACCTTTCTAAGGTTTGGTATGAAGATGATCCTTTTATTTTAGTAGCACAGGCAAAACAAGCATTTTACATTCTTGATCCTGCTAAAAAGAAGTGGTCTATTGTACTTCCATCCAACAAGAATCGTCAAGCAGAAGTTGATTTTGAAAGTAACGAATATTTGAACATCAATAATGATGATCCTTCGTTTGAGAATGTGTGGTCAGCAGAGATTGATATAGATGGAGATGCAGATGAAGATGAAGATAGAGATGGACCCGTATACGTGAGACATGATCATGAAGAGGGAACTTGGGTCAAGAGAAACACAATTCTCAATCCAACACGAATTCTGAAGAATAAAATTTTAAATCAGACGAGAAAAAGGAAAAGATAATGATTGCCTTGACTTGTTTACTTGTACGTATGTTTTTATAAATTTCAAAATAATTTGCTTTCGTTGACATGGTTGACATTGTGTACTGATATTTTGATTTGGTTTATTTCACTTCCAGGAGTATTGACTCACCACATGATGACATTGATGATGTTCCCAAACACATTGGTAGACAAAGATTTGATGAGAACGTCATACGTGGCAGGACAATTATGGTGAGGTTGATCAAATTGAGAAGTAACGGAATCAAGTTACAACTGAAGTGGAATGAAAATGGAAACCCATTCGGTGAGAACAGTACCTCCTTAAATAACTTGATCGGGACTACGGTTCGAGACAGAGTCCCTATTACAGTTCAAAATTGGAAAATGGTAAAGAAAAATTATGAGGATGAGATCTGGGTTGAAGTACATGTAACACCTTAATTATATAATTGTTCGATTTGCTTTGTTTCACTGCATTTCAATCTTACATATTATATATGTTTTTTGACTTGTTTACAGACTATTTTTATTATTGATGATGATCGGAAGAACTTCGTAATAAGAAAAGCCGGAAAACTTATGCGCAAGTAAATTTCTGTTCTTGTCAAATACTTCTTGAGGGATGATAATGAGGATATCATTACTACACTGTCTTATCCATTGTACAAAGGAATCATCACTCAAGAAATGTGGGATGAGTTTATCAGAACACATACAACTCCTGAATTCCTGGTAAGGGGATTTGTTTGTCTTTCCCTATTACGTGTAATGTACATATTTGTAATTAATATTTATATATTTATATGAATCATTTTGATCTAACTAGGAGTTGAGCGAGAAAAATTGAGCTAACGCGACCAACATGGCATACCGGTACACACAAGGACCTATTTCATACGCACGGTTAGAAAGAAAAATGGTACGGATTAATGATTATTTCATTTGTAGAAAAATTGTATGAATATCATTTAACTTCGACTAACTTTGATGTGCAGATACAAGAATCAGGCTCAGATATTACACAGGTTCCATGAAGCAAGAAGAATAGCCGAATATTGTGTAAGTATTCGATTATATTATGCGTACAATAAATAATTGGCTTTACTTAAATCAATTCGATTTATAATAACTAATTTTCATTGTAATTCTTTTTGGGATAACGACAAATGACACAGGAGGACCCTGCGTTGGCGACCTATGTTGGTCGAGACGATTTATTGAGCAGAGCGCTAGCAGTACCCGATTATGATGGTTGTGTTCGGGGTACTGGTTTTGCAGTCACCCCATCAGCATACTTCGAATGTCAGAAGCACCCGAATAGAAGTGACGTTTCCGTAATTTCTTTTCTACTTAACTTTATGTTAAATTATAATTAAGCGAACTTTAACATATTAACTCTATTTTCCGTAAGGTGAATTTCAATGCAAGCTATATGTCGAACAAGCTTCCAAGCATGCGGTTGCAGTGGGTGCTGCCTACAACACTGGTGAGGACATACTGCATAATTCATCATTGCTCGATAACACACTCCGGGTGAGGGTTGACGTCTGTACGAACGAAGACGCCTTCTTATCGATCCCGTCTCGGGATGAGCAAAATAAGGTGGCAGATGTTGTAGGTGGCTATGTTGCTTGGCCAATAGGTCTTATCGAGCCATATGAAAAGGCTGTTCATTCAAAATTCCCTACACTTTTCCTTCGAACTTTCATCTCAAACTGTGATTTAATTTTTTGATTTGCGCAGGGTAAGATTTCAAAGTGTTCAATAACACAACACAAGTCAAAAGCATCGGCTAGCCAACAGAGCAGAAGAAGACAGACCTCATTTCTCGATCAATTAATATCGATTACACCACAATTGATCGGTGAGGGAGGAGTGCAATTACGTATTCCAAGACATATCTATAGTGTTAGTGGTCTAGTTGATTATATTACTGCCGAGGTCGTGCAGGACATATGTGCTCATGATTGGGTTAGTGCTTCGGCTATCAATATCTAGATAAGGTACTTCACTATCATTGTTTATCACTATTATTAATATTTCTCATTTCATTTCTTTTGTTTCTCATGACACTGTATGTTTTATACCAGGCATTTGGACCATGACGTTTTAATGGATACACACAGGGTCCAATTCGCATTTGTCAACCCTTTTCTTGTTGGTCATCATGAGGGTAAAGTAGATATAAATGCACAGTCTAATGAGCTGAAAGATTACTTTAGCAAGAAAGCGACACTAAATACGTTATTTTTAGTGCTGTATAATGCGTGGTAAGTTATTATTGGTACAATTTTTGTTTTTATTGTTTAACTTTTATCATAACATGATTGTTTAAAAAAATTTTTAAAATATATTTTAGGCGCCATTGGATATTGATCGTTATCAATCCAGTGGAACCTTCAGGCCCTCGCATTTACTATGTGGATTATCTAAAAAATGGTCTTCCACAACACCGTTTTGATATGTTACTATTGATCAATAGGTAAGTATACGTGCCTATGTATAAATATTTGCGTACGTGATTGAATAACCAAAAGTAATCAGTTTCTATTTGTTTTGTTAGCGCATTGACTGTGTATCAGTCATCTGTCTCGTTAAACTATTCTAAAGCTGCTGACCCCCACTTTAGCTATCCTTGGAAGAAGATACATGTATTGATATATGACTTTACTTAGACTTTGTTAGTAAACAATTTTTATTCATGAACAGAGTTAAATATTGCATTATATTTTTGCAGTGCCCTTTCCAACCCAATGACAATGATTGTGGGTACTATATCATGAAATTTATGAAGGATGTTATTATGCATGATTAGCCATTTATTCCTCAAAAAGTAAGTCATTTAGTTGCACTTCATATTGTGTTTTAATGAAATTAAATTAGTGCATGACAATTGTTAGATCTCTCATGTTTTGATGATAACAAAAGATGGTATAAAAAAAGATTTGATAAACAAATAAGTTTGAACAAAGTAATAACAGGGCAAATCATTACTTGAAGTAAGCATTGGAGTAATGAAGAAAGGCCAAGAGAAAAAGTTGAGAAACTTCATAACTGGCAAGTATTCTAAAGGGTTACTCGAGTAAGTACTAGAGTAATGAGACAAAACTTGTAGTAACCAGGTCAACCTTCAAGTAAACTGCCAACTTTACTCGAGTAAGCACTCGAGTAATAAGGTAAATGACTTCCAGTTGCTCTCGGCCTGACAACGTTACTCGAGTAACCAGGTAAATCACTGGCAGTTGCTTTCGGCCTGCCAACGTTACTCGAGTAAGTACTCGAGTACCATGTCAAAGACTTCTAGTTCCTCTCGGCTTGCCAATGATACTCGAGTATGTACTCGAGTCCCTTGCTTCAAGAAAAACGTTGCTCTCGGCATTTTGTATCCTACCAATGTTACTCGAGGAGCTACTCAAGTAACTCACTGTGGTAAGCAAAACCTGAAGGTAATACTCGAATAACATGAAATGCTTTTCTCACACTTCACTTCAAGGCACTACTCGAGTATGCAGAGTTATTTAGAAGAAAATTTCAAGTCACTACCCGAGTATGCAGAAGAGAACTTCAAGGCACTACTCGAGTAAGCTATGCACAAAATTTATATTTACTCGAGTAAGTACTCGAGTAACAATGTAATCAAACTTGAAGTGCTCTTGGCCTTAAAATCCTGCCAACATTACTAGAGTGTAGCATCGAGTAACATAAAGTTTATTTGAGAGTTTACTTGAGTTGCTACTTGAGTAACCTATGAAGAAAAGTGTGCCATACTCGAGTAAGTACCCGAGTAAACAGGTATTTCCAGAGGTTTGTAATTTTGTTTACTCTATTCACTACCCGAGTAAAGCAATGTTCATTTATTAACTTGCAGTTCATCAATACTCTCACGATGATACTCGAGTAAGTACTCGAGTAAACTTAATGAATACTCGAGTAGCTACTCGAGTATGCAAGTTCAGAATTTGAGAAATCATTCCAACGGTCTTTGATTTGTTTCCTATATGATTAACCTTTCATTGTATTAGTATTCTTAGCATATCTACAGATAAACAATGAAGAGATCTTACCAAATAAGGAAAGTCAAATGCAACGTTCAAATGCTACCTACCGCCACCTACCGCAAACGGATATTTTTCAAATATTGGAAAAGTCAACAGTGGCTGCGCACACTCTAACGGGCATGAAGAAAAATATTCCAACAATCATTATCAACACATCTATATATACGGGAACATCCAAACAGAGACAACAGAACAAGAACACACACACGAATGCATTATCAAGTTCATTACTCTGTTTTACATTATACTTGTAATTCTATGCTTCAGTGATTCTTATTCACTCTGTGAGAGAGATATTTCATTCAAACTCAATATTAGTTATTGAGGTAACTTAAGGTTGTGGAACCTTGAGTTGGGATTGGATTACAACTTGTAAGGGGGATTGAGTGTCCAGGCGAAGGAACTTGCTTGTACTAAGGTGCCAAGAACCCACTGAATCTTGGAAGTTATAGTGAAATTATCAGAGAAGCTCTGAGGATTGGACGTAGGTCAAAGTGGTTGTGGCCGAACCAGTATAACTCCCGGTGTACACTTCGGTGATATTTCTCCTTACTCTTTACTGCTTTATATTCACCGTTAAGGTTTATATTTGCAACGAAAAATTTAGTACCACCCAATTCACCCCCCTCTTGGGTGAAACGCTTGCTCTAACAACAATTATGTTTTACTGATTTTAATTCGTTCTAACTTGTGTCTGATTGTATATATCTGTAGTTTTATGAAGATCAACGTTGTGACGCTTTGACTGACCATCAGGTTAATGAAGTGATCGAGGAATAGTGTGAATATGTGTTTAGGCAAATCTCTGGGTAGCTATATATACTATTAAATTCACTAGCTGGTCTTTGTTGTGTTGTTTCTAATTGCCAATTGTTGTGTCATGCATGTATGTTGAAGTTGAATTTGTTGTATTTCATTCAGCTAGGTTTACAATATATTGTATAACAATTTTCAGTACTACTTTAGCTAATTAATCATTTGTTGGTATCATTTTAAAGTTATCTATCATTGTTCTTATTAAACCTTGCAGACTATAATTATATATGTATGGGAGATATATATAAGGAAAAAATATGCTTAAAAGAAAACCAATACGAAGAACCCAACAAATATGAGGAAAAAATATGCTAAAAAAAACCAATACGAAGAATCCAAAAAAAAAAACACCTCGAAGCAGGCGCCCCAGGAGCGGGTGCCTCCTGTGGCGCCTGGCCAACCAAGCGCCCCAGGAGGGGATGCCTCATGTGGCGCCTGGTTCGCCAGGCGCCACAGGAGGTTATTTAAAAAAAAAATTTTAAAAACCTGTGGTGCTTCCAAGTGCCACAGCTTTTTTTGGTAGCGTCCAGGTAGGTGGCATTTCTCTAGCACCATAGCTAATGCAATTATAAGTGCCACAACTTTGCTTTTTTGTAGTAGTGATTCTCTTTCTTCTACAATTATTTTTATTATAATAATTTGCTTATTCTCTCCCTGAATGAAAAAAAATGCTTTGATCCAATCAACAAATCTATCTGAATGGATTCAAAGAATATTAGGTAGCTTCTACTACACATTTTTCACTTATATTTTCTTTCTTCAGGTATTAAACATGATCATTTTTTTAACTGATATGTGTGCAAGGCCTGACCCAAACTTGTTGAAAATATTGTTAAAGATATTTTGAGCACATTGAATGTTGTGGTAAGTTGAAATTTTAGAAGTATTAACACGTCAGCCGAACAAAAGCTCGAGGATGTTGGTAGGTATGCTGTGGCTTCATGTCCAAGTTATAACTCGTATGAATGTAGCACTGTTACTACTTACTACCACAAGATTCTCTTGTGGCCACTCTTCAGTATTTTAAAAATTAAAATACTGAATCTCTCAACACATAGAATTATCACGAGACTTGAGACTTCAATAGTTTATTTTTTTTAATAAGTACTGTAATTCATTGCAAAACAAGCATCAGAGAATACAAGAGAATATTTTTAAATTCTATGTAGTCTTACTTATACTTCCCATATATATATATATATATATAAATGGATTGATATGAGATAAGTATTCAGTGTCACAGTGTTACTGAATGAATTGGAAAAGTCTAGAAGGTTTTAGGCACATGACAAATCAAGGTCAAAAAAGAGAAAGTTAAAATACAGTGTTTTTACTTTTTATAATTATAATGGAGAAACCAACAAAACTTGAAGCGGTAACAAAAACTCAGGCCAAAAAAAGTGGTACTTTTTCTTCGTTGCAGGGAGTAACTTAGGTTAAATGGAATTTAGAACAACAAGCGGGAATAGATCATACAAAAAAATTTACTGGCAAACACTTTTTGATTACATATGTTGGGACGTTTGGACCTCCATATGCAACAAGTTATGTTCAGATCAAGAATTTCATAGCCGATGAGTTTTATAGCTATGAATCCTTATCCACAACAGCTATTTCAAGTATTCTTTACGGATTCATCATGTTAGAGTTGGATGACTTAGTACTAAGGGATGACAGAAGTGATCGTGGAGGAGTTATCCACGATAGAGTGACAATGGATGTTGGGATTTAGCTCTAAATTTACAAGAGTTCCTCCAGCTATTGCAGAATTATTCAAGGACTACATCTATGTCGGTCTAAAGAGTAATTGAAAATTTTTCTAGTATCAGATTGTATTGAAGTTATTAATCTAGTTACTAGGGTTGTGAGAGTAGTCATTCATTTATGGATATAATGTAGGAAGTTAGACTTTATTGTGTAGAGATTGACAAGTCCTTGTAAGCATTGCATTAAGTGATGGCATCATGACCGTGGCCACTGATAAGCTTGCAAAGTTATCATATACTCCTCGGATATTTAATATAAAATATATTTATCTAATTTGATTATAAGAAGAAAGTTAGTTGAGTTAGTTAATTAAAAATTTCTAAAACATCCAAATCATCTTTTTTAATTCCTCCATTCTCTCTCTTTCCTTGTTATTGTTAATGAAACATCAATAGAGATAAATTAGAAAAAGATTGACATATATGACAAATATATCTTATATTTAGGATCAACATCAACTCCCTAAATATGACCATAGCAATTCTTTTATAATCTTTTCTTAAAAAAATGTTTATATTATATGACCTTAAGACAATTTTTTGAAAAAAAATAGATCTCTTTTTAAAATTTATTTATTAGTATTGACAATCAAGAAATTTTTTCGGGTATCATGACACTTGAGAATTTAAAACGGCAATTTACTTAGAATGTACTTGTGGAGTAATTTTCTTGTGAGCAGATGAGGTGGGCCTATTAGGACTTCATGTCATTTTCTAAAATAAAAACTATACAGTTTTGTGTTACGTAGAAGAACATCACAAAACGACAAACAGCCCACAGAATGTGGTGTTTGTGTTGTTGGGATTGGCCCTTCAGCCATTGGATGATTCCATCCGGGACCTCTTTGTTGATGAGAAATACTTATCTGCCTTGATAGTATGTGTTTTAAACTCTATCTAATAAAAATATAATAATTCAGATTATTTTAATTTTAGTTGGTAGGTAACTCATGAAAAAATTCATTTTTATTTTTGTTTTTAAGAAAAATATGAGTTCATCGTTTTGTTTTAGTTTTTTTTTTTAAAATTAAGATATGTATTTTTCTTAAAAATAAATTAAAATGTGAATTTTTATAGATGATGAATTATCTATTAATTAGGATTAAAATGATCTCAATTGTTATATTTTTTATTGAATAGAATTTAAATGACGTGATGCACTTGAATTATATAAGTATTTCGCTTTGTTCATTGTATTATATCCGCACTTCCTATTGATGTTGTCTTTATTGCTCTGTCAGAAAGAGTGTTTTTTTTTAAGGGTTAAAGCGCAATCCACCCCCAACGTTCTCAGCTTGTCTCAATTTTTTTGTCCTACCTTAGCTCAATTTCCGTCATGTTGTTTTAAAATGGGTGCAATGTTTGTCCTTTGTAACAGATCCCAAAACGTTTGACCGACAAGTTGACTTGATTTTGCTTATGTGGCCACCTCACTGGTCTTTTTGCCACTTCATTTTTTTCCTTTGATTAAAAGTAAAGGGTTAAGGGGGAAAATGCTCATAAATTTTTCTTAAACGTGCACTAACACCATAAACTCTACTTGGGGTGTAAAAATACCTATAAAATTTTATAAATAGGGCAAAAATACTACCACTATCAAAGTATCATAAACGGTGGGGTGGGCGCCAATGGCGGGCTACGACAGCTGGTGGGGGTATTTTTTTAAATAAAAAAAAAATATAAGGGTAAATTGGTATTTTCTTTTTAATTTCAAAAAAGACAAATTTAGCCTAACATCTCTCTCGGATTATAAATATTTGAAATACCTTTTTATCTTTTAGCATTTTTAAAGTTCTTAAAATTTGTGGTCCAACCAAATTTCAGTTTAACAAGACGAGAACCAAATAAACAAAGAGCTTTAAAACTTTGTTATAAATTATCAGGAATAGACATGATCACAGATAGTGATATCATGACTATCGAAACAAGGATTCTGTTTGCATTTACAGAAAATCATAAAATAAGTCGAAAAGTCAATGATAGAGTAATAATACAGGATTTTTCCATTAATTTATTATAAATTGTACACTAAAAATTATTTTTGAGATACTGGTAATTTTTAAAATTTTTTATTCGGCACTTATATATTTTTTCTTATTAAATCTTTTAATCTTACCCTTTTAGTACCGTTAGCCTCAGTAACCTTACTTTGTTTGTATTATTAGCCCTTGTATAGAAATTAATTGTGCTAACAATGTAAAATTAAAATATATAATAAGAAGAAAAACTACACATATACCAAATTTAAAGTTGAAAGAAATTATAGGCAACTCAATGATGATTTTTCCATTTATATATTGATGCTGCCATTGATTATTAAAATGAGGCATCTACATAACATCGATGTTAAATCTTGTAAGAAGATGCTTTCTCGTGCATTAAGAAGTTGAGGAAAGGGTGAGGTCAAAAGAATATTTGCAGAAAGGGCACTTTTAATAATTATAATAAATAAATGCATTTCTTGCTTAAGCTTATTATTAATATGCGCCCAGCTTTCTATAACTCCTTATTATTTTAATATGGATTAGGAATGAGTGTCTCTACTTTAATTTATTATGGTTAATGAATTATTATTTGGTGCTTTGTCATGGTAAAAAAATCATTTGGTGTTTTCTATAAAAAGACAACTTCTTGTAAGGTTGTGTCTCTTTAATTTCATGTTAACCATGTGGATATCTATCTGATTGAGTTTTGTGGAAAGCAAAAATACTTATTCATGCAAAAATAAATTCGATAAATCCAATCTGAAAAAAAAAAAATCTGATCTTACTTTGGACCCTTCTATATGATTCAACATTAATATAAGACAAATTTTAGCCAACAAGGTTTGTTCTTTCACAAAGTGGTAGACTCAACCATGAGGTTGTGGGTTTAAGTTCTACAGATGTAAAGATTTTATTGGTGGGCAATCTATAAATATCTTTATAAGCGTTTTTTGTGTCTAGAGGCATGCTTGACCCTAATGAGAATCTTAGACCAAACTCATCAAAGCTTTTTTTACCAAAAAAAATGAGACAAATCTTATTTCAAAAAGGCATATCAAATTTCTCTCTTATCATGGAGATGAGATATGTTCAATAAATTTTAATTTGGATGAAGTATTCTTTTCATATACCTTTTCAAGACTTCAGTGACTTTGCTACTTATATAAAAAAGAACAATAACAAACGCAGTAAGAAATTTGTATAGTGCATTTTCATGGCTCTTTTGCACTTTCAAAGTGAAAGTTTACAATGTCATGATCAAGCTTTTTCTTTTTAACCTTTTAATTCTTTTGCTTTCTTACATTTCAATCTATTTATTTCTTTGAGTGGATAAAAATGTTTTTTACTTGGTATATCATATAGCGAAATTCCATAAAATATACAGAGTTACAGGGGGAAGAGGGGTGTGTCTATGGGTTTCTTTCTCCATTTACTCTCTATTGAGGGTATCTACCATTAGATCAACTTTCAATGGTTGAGATTTATAGTGGCAGATTTTTATTATAATAGTATTCTTTACATATTATTAAATCTCAACCATTGAAAGTTGATCTAATGGTAGATACCGTCAATGGAGAGTAAATGGAGAGGAAAATCAATAGAGACACTTATCTCCCATTACAGGGTCGCAAAGTCATAAATAATATGGCTCAATTTGGATTTATATAAATGTACTGGGTTCCTTCTTTTGTGATCACTAGTTCAGGACCCGTGTAAAGAAATACCTACATTAAAGAAATATGTATTGCACGGGTCAAATTAAAGAAATACGTGCATTAAAGAAATATGTATGTGAGGAAGTTTTGTCAAATACAACTATTACAACAAAATGATATACTTATCATTCAACCAAAAAGATATAGAAAACTTCCTTGTTTGAAATTTTGTCAATGGGGATGCCTTGCTCATCGAAGATCAATACTTTAGTCCCTCCCTTTGCCAGACTCTTGCGAGTGCAATTCAATGTATTTTTCTTTCAAGTTTTGACATAAAAAAAATGCATAGTTTTATTTACCTTTATTGCTAAAATATAGTATGAGTGGATATATTGATTTGTCCTCTAAAGCTAATTTTTTATGGAGAATAGTGAATCAGCTAAATATGAAATGAGTATTTTGGGGTGCATCATTTTCCCCCATGCTGAATTAATTGCACTTACCCTTTTTAATGGGCACCCTTAAATTTTAAAAAAAGCACAATGTTCAATTTTCAGGGCAATTTGAGTTAATATATTTTAGTGTTTTTTTAGGAAATTTTAGAGTTGGGATCAGTACAAGCTACCCGCTATAAACGTATTATATTGCATAAATGATTGAAGGGAGGCAAGTGTAGGATAATTATAGTTACAATTTTCAGAATGAATTAAACGGTAAAAATATTACAATTAATGATCTGGAGTGATTACAATTATTTTCAGTTTCATCTGCAACTAAATTAAGGAATGAAGGTTGAATTACTAAAGGAGCAACAAATAACTGTAGTGACTTTGTAACTAATCATATTATGAATAAATAATATTCCTTCCGCTCCTAAATATAAGACAAAGTTGAATTTTTTTGGAGAAATTAAAGAAGTTAAATAAGTTACTTAATCATATTATATGTTATGTATCCTTAGATTATATATAAATTTATTATAATCAAACTAATTAGTTTGAAGAAAAAAATAAAAATAAAAATACTCTAAAGTAATTTAATTAGCTTCCTTAATTTCTCCAAAAAAATCAACTTTGTCTTATAATTAGAACCGGAGGAAGTATGTGTTTGAGAGCGCAATGGCAATTCTATAATGGAATTATTTGTGGAAGCTAAATACCTGGATTTATAGTTATTTCCAGGGAAGTACCATGATGAATGCTTTTCCTTTTATTGAACTTTGCCAGTTAGTATTTGGATTTCTTTTATCAGTCTCATCTTGATGCATATTGATCCCGATAATATGCAATCAAACACTCCTGATGTGAACACGAATGCAACAAAATTACCTATTAAAATATCAAATGAACATTGAGAATATGACTGAACATGTCTGTGTGTACTAAAATAGGAGGAGATAGAACAAGTGATGCAATGAAGTTTACGCAATAAAATAAAAACAGTTATATACTTGTCCTAAATGGGTACTTCTTAAATTTACAGCTATTCTCTATTCATATTTGCAAACTGAATAAGATTTGTGACAAATTAGATTCAAGACCATCATATCCAGATTAAACTGATGAAACTTCCTTGCATTAGTGCCATCTCCTCAACTGTGCTTGATGAAACAACCGTTTGATAAGACATAGGTATTTCTTTTCTTTTTGAACTGTAATAGACATAGGTATTTGCCCCACTATTTCAAAATTCAAATAACTATTTCTATCAAATAATTGAATACTTATGCTCACAGCTCGTAAGTATTCTGTAATGAGTCCCCATGACTTTTTTTTTTAACAAAATCGTATAAAGTTTTTCCTCTATTTGATAATGTCCCCAATATTAACGATTATATTCTTGTGCCAAAGAAAATCAAGAGCAAACACAACAATAATTAGTAATTATATGACTGGGAAGGGAATGCGTGTTTTTTCCTGCTTCGCAAATTTGCGTTGAAAATATAAAATCCGTAAGTATTTTATTTTGAGTTGTTGCTTTTTTGGGGGGAGGGGGGGTTAACTTTTTATCCAAAAAAAACAAGAATGCCATAAATTAATTTAGAAAAATAACGGGGAAGAAATATATGGTGTGCATACTTAATGGTTCAGCATTTTTTTTCAAATCTAAAATAACCCTTTAATTGTATAAAGTTGATATTCCATGTAGTTAATTCATAATATGATGTGTTGGGAAAAAATGTATAATATGCTGCACGACTCTAAATAACCCATTGGTTCGCCCTTCCACCACGAGAATCGGGGGTGGTTCATTCCGTTTTCTTTGTGTGTCTGTATGAATCGCATAGCAGTTAAATTGTTAAAGTATATATTTAACAGTTGCTTAATTATTAATAAGAGTTTAAAGTAGAAAATTAGAAAAATTAATATTTTGTGCTTTGATGATTTCTTAAATAAATCAAGGCCAGTGTTAAGGTTACATTTATATTTTCATAACATATATATATATATATATATATCATTCACGGTCAGTTTTTTTTTTTTTTAAAACACTTCAAGTTTGTAATAAAAAATAAATTCAAAAAATAAATTTACTAAATTCATATTGCCATTATAGATAGCGTGTTAGGGAGTTGGGATATTTTAAGATTTTTACTTTTAAAAATTTAATAATACATATATATAAGAATTTAATATTATCATTAAAAACTCTAAGAATTTATTTTTTAACCAATCGGAAAGAGGTCGGCATGCCTGTTTGAATCTCTAAAACAATATCTGCATATTTTCTTAAACACCATTTCATCATGAGAAACAAAAATTATAAAAATTATTCCATCATACTAAATTTGAAAAACATGTTACAAAAAATAACAAATATAAAATATATAACAAATATTTTCAAAAGTTTCATGTAGTTAATCCATAATATGATACACGACTCTAAATAATCCATTGCTGCGCTCTTCTACCAAGAGTATCGGGGGTGGTTCATTCTGTTTTCATCTATGTGTCTGTATAAACCGCATAGTAGTTAAAGTATAATATTTTATAGGTGTTTAAAGTAGAATATTTAAAAAAAATTAGCTTTATCTGCTTTAATGATTGCATAAAAAAATCAAGGCCAATGTTACACAATTAAATTTAATAAAAATGAGACCATCACAATTAAATTTATGTTTTTATAACATATATATATATATATATACACATCAAGTCAGTTTTATTGTCCAATTTTCACTCGAACTTTATAAATAAAATAAATTGAAATGATCTAACTACTAAATTCACTTTGGCATTATAGATAATGCGTCAGAGAGTTGGGATCTTCTAAGATTTTTACATTATAAAATATATCAATACATATATACGAAGTTAATATTATCATTAAATAGAGAATTTATTTTGTAACCAATTGGGAAGAGGTTGGCATACCTGCTTGCACCTCTCTAAAACTATGGGCCCATTTGGTTCGATCCAATTATACCATGCGGTGCAGTGCAATGCGATGCAATGGTAATGCAATGCAATATTAATTACAGGGGTAGTGTTTGGTTTGATTTTTAAGCAACGTGCAATGAGTTAATATTTTAACAATTATTTAAAATTAATATATTATACAAAGTCTATTTTACCTCTTAATATAATCTTTATAGAAAAAATAGTTACAAGCCGACGACGGCGGGGATGAAGGAGGAGGAGGAGGAGGTCGTGGTGGTGGCAATGATGGGGGTGACAGGGGAGGACGAGGTGGCGGCGACGATGGGTGGCGGGGGTGGAGGAGGAGGTGGTGGCTGTGGCGGTGGGCCGGGGGGTGGCGGCGACGGAAGAGGTGGCGGCGGCGGGGGTGGCAGGGGCGGGGGTGGTGGCGGAGGTGGAGGTGGTGGGTCGTGGGTCGATAGGGGTGGCGGCGGAGGAGGAGGTGGTGGCTGCAGCAGCAGCGGTGGAGGAGGAGGTGGTGGTGACGGTAGCGGTGCGCAGTGGGGGTGGAAGAGGTGGTGGTGGGCCGGTGGTGGCTGTAGCAACAGGCAGCGAGGGTGAGGGTGGCGATAGAGGAGGAGGTGGCGGTGGCGACTGCGGGTGGAGGTGACGGCGGTGGAGGAGGTAGTGGTGGCGGCAAAGGGTGGAGGTGATGGCGGTAGAAGAGGAAGAGGTTATGGCAGTGGCAGTTGTGACGTGATGCAGTAAATGAAATGAGATAGGTGAAATAAAGACAAGGGAAACTAAAGGGTAAATTGGACTTTTTATACCATGCAATGTGATGGTAATGAAGATTCATAGGGGGGAGGTATGAATGAGGATTACCAATTTTTTGGTAATCATCATTACTATGGTAAACCCTATTACCATGCTAAAGAGCAACCAAACACTCTTCTCTTGGTAATGCAATCATGATTACCATTGCAAGCATGCAATGGGGTTAAACCAAACGGGCTCTATATATGTATATTTTAACTTCACATTCCTTGTCTTTTATTTTAGAGAAAAAGTATGTTATTTAGCGGGGATGAAGAATAATGAAACACAACACTGATGAAGAGCACAAAATATGGAAAACATCACATGTTACATGTAGTATCAAATATATATAAAATATCATTGGAAAATAAAGAACTGCAACACAAAATAGGAATACTTAATATTAAGTGATGGATCAGACATGGTCCACTGCATAACACAGACCGGGACAACGGCAAATAAAGGAGCCATGGTGTATATAGTTCCTGTGCTAGCAAGTATGTCCACGTAGAAGAGTATTACTATGGCCACCCAAACTTCACTCCTCTGAAAATCAGTGAAGCTGAGAATTCCTAATGTCGATTCAATCTTGTGAAAATCAACCACTTTCTTGAAATAGTTAAAATTCTCATCACCAAGTGGATTATTAGGGAAAAATGTCACTTTTGTCCCCTTAAACCATGAAATAAAAGTCACAAACACAATACCATAAATCATACTTGTTAAAACAGAATCAAACGCAGCGCCAAAATGAAGGAGGAAAGGGAAAAAAGAAAAGAAGCAATAAGTGGATTTATGGGAGTCTCACAGTAGGAAAACCACCGCAATATGCGACCTAAACGGACATGAAAAATTAAGTGTGTATTTGGTATTGCTTATTGGGGGGTTAATAAACACTTATTACGTAAGTCGAAATAAAATTTCTCTCATATACTTACCTCGTATATCATAAATTACGATTTATAAGCACTTATTATTCAAAAATAAGTTACCCCAAATGAGCACAATCGACAGAAAAATTTTTAAAAAAAAAAGTAACCACCAGTAGATTAAGGGGAGGTAAAATAGAAAATAGTGGAGAAAGAAAAATAAGTACCGGCCACCTATTAAACAAAAAGGTAAACTTATAAAAATATTGTATAATAATCTCTTCTATCTAAACGCCGGCAAAGAATGAGACATGGGTATAAAAAGTAAAACAAAATGTAACATGACATATAAGAATATTTATAATGTTTTTTGTTTTTGGAAACCTAGTACACTAAACAACGTCCCTTATTTGTAGCAACAAAGAATAGGAACTTAGGAATTGAGAGAGAGATATATATATATATATATATATATATGAATACCCTAAAGTAATGAGATATTTATTTAAGATCTTAAAATTTTGTTATCATCTCATTCTTTTAAATGTAATAGTATAAAAAAATAAATAAGTAACCACCAGTATATTAAGTGGAAGTAAAATAATCCTTAAATTTGCATATTTGCACATACTTATATTTATAATTATAGTATTATATTCTTTCCTTTTAAATCTCTCAAAGGAGATAATCAAATTATTAAATTAATTATTTACTGAATATTTTGTATCTACCTTCCCCATTATTAATTTACAAAATATTGTGTAACTACCTTCCCCATTATCTATCTGTTATAATAACCTCGCATTATTATCTTTTTTTTTTAGTGTTTTGACCCTGCCATTTTGCTGATGTGTCAGATAGGAAGATGCTTACTGCTCTACTTTTATATAGTTAATTTCCCCATTATCTATCTGTCATAATTGCATCGCATTAATTTTTTTATTTTAGTGTTTTGAGCCTGCCATTTTGCTGATATGTCAGCCAGGGAGATGCTTACTGCTCTACTTTTATATAATTCTGCCATTATTATCTTTTTTATATTAAATTAATTATTTACTTAATATTTTGTATCTACCTTCCTCACTATTAATTTACAATGTATTGTGTAACTGCCTTGCATTATCTTTTTTTTTATTTTATTTTAGTGTTTTGAGCCTGTCATTTTACTGATGTGTTGGCCAGAGAGATGCTTACTGCTTTACTTTTATATAGTTATGCCATTATTATCTTTTTTTATATTAAATTAATTATTTAGTTAATATTTTGTATCTACCTTCCCCGTTATTAATTTACAATATATTGTGTAACTACCTTCCCCATTATCTATCTGTCATAACCGCTTCACATTATTATCTTTTTTTTTTATTTTTATTTTAGTGTTTTGAGTTTGCCATTTTGTTGATGTGTCGGCCAGGGAGATGCTTACTGCTATACTTTTATATAGTTAACCTTTCCCATTATCTATTTGTTATGACCACATCGTATTATTTTGTTTATTTTAGTGTTTTGAGCCTGCCATTTTGGTGATGTGTTAGCTAGGGAGATGCTTTTTGCTCTACTTATATAAAGTTAACCTTCCTCATTATCTGTTTGTCATAACCGCCTCACATTATTATCTTTTTGTTTTTTTAGTGTTTTGAGCATGCCATTTTGCTGTTGTGTCGGTCCGGAAGATGCTTACTTCTATACTTTTATATAGTTAAGATTAAATTAATTATTTAGTTAATATTTTGTATATCTACCTTCCCCATTGTTAATTTACAAAATATTATATAACTACCTTCTCCGTTTTTTATCTGTCATAACTGCCTCGCATTATTATCTTTTTTTTTATTTTAGTGTTTTGAGCCTGCCATTTTGTTTATGTGTCAGCCAGGGAGATGCTTACTGCTATACTTTTATATAGTTAACCTTCCCCATTATCTATTTGTTATAACCGCATCATATTATTTTGTTTATTTTAGTGTTTTGAGCCTGCCATTTTGGTGATGCGTCGGCCAGGGAGATGCTTATTGCTCTGCTTTTATAAAGTTAACCTTCCTCATTATATGTCTGTCATAACTGCTTCACATTATTATCTTTTTGTTTTTTTTAGTGTTTTGAGCATGTCATTTTGCTGATGTGTCGGCCAGGAAGATGCTTACTTCTATACTTTTATATAGTTAAGATTAAATTAATTATTTACTTAATATTTTGTATCTACCTTCCCCATTGTTAATTTACAAAATATTATATAACTACCTTCTCCATTTTTTATATGTCATAACCGCCTCGCATTATTATCTTTTTTTTTTATTTTAGTGTTTTGAGCCTGCCATTTTGCTGATATAGCAGTTAGAAAGATGCGTATTGCTATACTTTTATAAAGTTATGCGGTTATTATCTTTTTCTTATTTTAAATTAATTATTTACTTAATATTTTGTATCTACCTTCCCCATTATCAATTTACAATATATTGTGTAACTACTTTCCCCATTATCTATCTGTAATAATCGCCTTGCATTATTATCTTTTTATTTTTTTTATTTTTTTATTTTAGTGTTTTGAGCCTGCCATTTTGCTGATGTATCGGTTAGGGAGATGCTTACTGCTATACTTTTATATAGTGTAGCCATTATTATCTTTTTTTTTATTTTAAATAAATTATTTTCTTAATATTTTGTATCTAACTTCCCCATTATTAATTTACAATATATTGTGTAACTACCTTCCCCATTATCTATTTGTCATAATAGCCTCGCATTATTATCTTTTTTTTTATTTTAGTTTTTTGAGCATGCCAGTTTGCTGATGTGTCGGTCAGAGAGATACTTACTGCTATACTTTTATAAAGTTATGACATTATTATCTTTTTTTATATTAAAATAATTATGTACTTAAAATTTTGTATCTACCTTCCCCATTATTAATTTACAATATATTGTATAACTACTTTCCCCATTATCTATCTGTCATAACCGCCTCGCATTATTATATTTTTGTTAGTGTTTTGTTAGTGTTTTGAGCCTGCCATTTTGCAGATGTGTGGGGAAAGGAGATACTTACTATAGGACAAAACTCATGAATACCCAAATAAATCATAAATTAGAGTACATGAATTTTCCTATATCAATAGCGGAAGACTTATAAGAATTACCTCTCGCCATTGCTAAGCTTTGATCGAATGGAGAACTCCTAAATCTTGATGAAAGAGAGCTGCAAAAGAATTGAAGACAGGATATGATTGTCAGGTCTCTTTCTGACTGGCTGTGGGGCACAGCGATGGCAACTGGGTTAAGAGTCGTCGCCAGTTAGGGAACCTTAGATGAGCAGATAGAGTTTTTTCTTGTATGCTCAATTTAGACGGCAAAAAACCTTATTATGTGTTTTCCACCATCAGAAAAATCACATTAATAGCTAATAACCCTAATCATGAATTGGGCCTAAATCTAACTAACGGGCCACACTCTGGATATTTTAATTAATTACCTAATTAATAACTAATAATAATTATAATATATATTAAAATATCTAACATTCTCCCACTTGGCTCGTAAGTAACGTTAGTTGCCCTATTCAGATTAATTAAGGCTATGCTGCAAGAATCATGGCGATAAGTCCCCTTAAGTTGAGTATTATCTTCCATGTATTACATAGCAGCATCCTTACTTAATGGGTTAAAACTTTATGAATAAACCTTAAATGTTTATTTGGTTCCTACTTGAATGTTTGTTAATCTCGATAACTCGGTGCCAATATGAGACAACAAACTCCAACTTGAATTTCATCATTTATCAATACCTTATTTAGATCACTCAATGTGATCCAAGTCACAAATAATGTATTTGATCCTTCAATGTCTCTAAATGCATGCAGTTCATTTAAGGATCTATATTTTATGTGTTGATGACCCATTGACTTTATGGTCACACAACACCCTTAATGGGTTTAAATTAATTTAAAACCATATGATGAAATTCTTTAACCGAAAATCTTATAACTTGCCTCCAAGAATGACTAAATTAAGCAATTCATGGTGGAACTAAGCAATCAGTGACAACTTAGAAATCTTGTACTCCTCCATAATGCAATTTGTTCAGTAAACATAAAGATGCATCAGAATGTTAACCATTTTATAGCTAATACGTCATACTAAACCAAACAAATCAAATCTAATCATTCTCCTATATGTAGAGCATGAGACTTAATGTACATTTTAAAATGTACTTCATGACCTGCAGCTTTTCAATTATTATTCAAGAAATAATATGCTTAATAATCCTCCTAAAAGTCCCTTGCAATGGCATTGCTCGTTGTGTGCACATTCAAGCAAGCTTGCACCTAGGAAACCAAATTAGAAGGAACGGAATATAATGACATTAGAAACATATAGACAATTAAACCATATTCTCATAATAGATATTAAATACAACAACCACCATCTATCTATAAATGTTCAAATACATGTGATCATAGGTTTCTTATGACATTCCCAAGCATTTTGAGAACAGTTTCCTTATGTATTCTAAAAGAATACTACACTTGCCCTAGTCCTATCACAAATTTGAACAATAATGATTTTGTTATGTGCAACACCTTATGTCAAAATTCACAAGCAATGAGTGAATCATCATTTTGTTCGATATAGATGATTCAACTCCCACTAATCTAGTGATATAAATAGTACTATGATGCTTTCAACATTATCATGTATGTGATTGCACCATAACACATTATTCACTATTAATGTGAAACATGCATGTGAGGACAGTTTCTCAATTTTGCTAACTGAATTCTCCTCATAATTTATGTGGCCTTTCTTTTAATTCACACACATCTCTCCTTGTTACTATAATGGAAAGATGCTAATAGAATTTAGGGTCACTCTCATTGTTTATGCTCTAGTCAGATTACTTAAAATACATGATGTATAGTTGGTAGCAATTGCCAAATTTAAATTGTCATTTGGTCTTAACCCAATCTACTAACAGATTGAAGTTGTATAATAAGAGCATCATCTATCAATTTGGAACATCCCTTGCTTGTTTCTGGATATTTTTCCTAATAATTGATAGAGTCCTTAATGTTGATGCTTCTTATTTCAAGCTTGACCAATTGAAAATTTCAAACTTCATTATGTTTCACATTTACCTCAAGGAGAAGAGTATTATGTAAAACCAATGTTCCATCATGATTAGATGTTACAATCTATTATGTGTGATTATCCTGAATAAGCTTGATAACTCCCACTAATCATGTCATTTCTTAATAATTTGGCATTTCAAAATTACTACGCAACTTCTAAAATGGAAAGGATAGCTCAATAGAATTCCCAGGATCTTTCTGCATCTTCACCAAAATATGCAGTCTTAATCTCTAGGATGTTTTCCATCCACATTCTTTCATTTACAAGACAATTCTATATAAACTGAGTTTCCAACTATCAGATTTTAAAAGGGTTTAAACATAATTTTTTTGGAAACTCATCTAAGATATAAAGTTGTCTTGAGTGTATTCTTTAAGAGGAAAACATATAGGCTAAATTACTATCCTTAACCATGTACCCATCATGTCATCCATCTCTTCTAATTGACTTCAATATATCAATCTGTTTACCAGATTAAATTACCTACTTCTACTTTATATTCTCTAAAAATGTCAAATGACATTACTTAATTATAAAGCAAAAGATGTTCAGGTATTTAAAGAGTCAACTAAATCAGGATGAACTATTTCATCTGTTAGAACAAAACCAATGGCAAGTGTATATCCACTACTGCCTCCAATCAAGCCACTAATCATAGACAGATTAAACTTGATATGTCTATTACTTTATGGCTTTAGGGTTGGTGCTTTATGTCCCTTATTTAAAATCTCATGCTTTTCTAAAAGGGAGCAAAACTTATATAAACACATTTACAATGAATACTTATTATCCATGCATGTATTCATGAAAATGAGTAATAAATCATGAGATAATAAACAAAGGATCTATTCCACCAAGATTAATGGAGACATCTTACCCTATGATGAAGAATCACTTAATAGTCAACAAAAAAATGCAACAACATTTATGAGAATTTCTAAATATGTCTCTCAGCCTATCAACAACTATCACTACTACAAAAAGGGTAAAAGGTGGCGCACATTTTGTGGCACTTCTTTAAACAAGTGCCACAGCTTCTCTCTCTCTGTTTTTTTTTACGTCTATAATTTTTTTTTTAATTTTGGGTACCAGCTGTGGCGCCTAATAGATTAAGTGCTACAATTGAGGACGCCTAGTGTGGCTTGGGGTCACGAAAGCACTTGTGGCGCCTAACTCACCAAGCGCCACAGCTGCAACACAGATTTTTTTTTTTTTTAAAAAAAATAGTGGGCATGTGTGGCGCCTAAATAAATAGGCGCCACACATATTAATATGCTTCTCAGCTGTGGCGCCTAATGCATTAGGCGCCACAGCTGAGAAGAGCAATTGTGGCGCCTAATGCATTAGGCGCCACAATTGCTCACTTTTTTAAAAAAAAAAAAAATTCAAATGAGAAGAGCAATTGTGGCGCCTAATGCATTAGGCGCCACAATTGCTCACTTTTTTTAAAAAAAAAAAAAAATTCAAATTGATAGTGTAGCTCTTAATTATTTCATTTCCCGCGTAGTGGTCCTGTGTCCGCCCCCCATTCCTTCTCTTTTTGACTACTACTCCACTTTAATTATTTAACTACTCTCTCCTCCATTAAACTACTTTCCCTTTCTCATCTTCTTAGTGGATCCATCTGCCCCCTCCCTCCATTTTCTATCATCTTCACACTAAAAAACACACCCACACGCTCACTCGCCACTCAAGCTAGCATCACCAACATGGTCTCCCACTCTCTGCGCTTGTCAATTAATAGATTTGTAAGAAGAAGACTATTTCATTTTAGCTTGCTTTGTTTAAATTTTTTTTTAGTCAAGATAAACCGTAATATAACATTTGCCTTTTTGTTCCTAATTTAATAGAAAAGAATGAAAACCTACCTTGTTTCTTTTGCCTTTTTGCTTTGCTTAAATTTTTTTGCCGACAAGCTTGCGTTTTTTAGTAATCTTTTAATTTACTTAATTAGTTGTTGATGTACTGTGTTCACATATCAAGTTCTTGTATTGTGATATTTTTTATGTTAGTTTTGGAGAGTATTAATGTAAGAACATTATTGTTGGGGAACTTGAATTTTAAATGTGAAAATTATATATATATATATATATAATAGGTTGAAATATAAAATAGAAAGATTGATAATTTGTGGAGATGATAAACACGAAAGCCACTCATTTTATATAAAACTTCACAATCAGAAAGCATAAAAAAGGGCCACAGGAAAAAAAAGAAGAAGAAGAAGAAGAAGAAAAAAAAAAAAAAGGGACCCTTTTGTGGCGCTTGCTCAAGCAAGCGCCACAGGAGGTCCCACTCCTGTGGCACTTCCTCAAACAAGCGCCACAGGAGGGTATTTTTTTTAAAAAAAAAATTTAAAATGTTGTGGCGCTTCCAAGCGCCACAGCTTTTTTTAGTGGCATATAGATATGTGGCACTTCTCTAGCGCCACAGTTAATGCAATTATAAGCACCACAGCTTTACTTTTTTGTAGTAGTGTATTGACTTTACTCCATTCTTTATGTACTTTTAATAACTAGCTTTTAACTGAGATTATTTTATTGAGACAATAATGTTATCTCATTTCTCATGCTAACATTATAAATACTAGAGCTTTTCTTAATGTCAATTTTGTCCTAATGGCAGAAGTTCTCGTTATAGGCTTAATTGTCTCTAATAAATTATATCAAACTAAATAATTGAATAGATAACCATCATGCTGCAAAGTCAAAATCAAAATTAAATCATACTTACAAAATTGCTATAAGAGGCAAGCAACCATCGCATATAGGTGTATGTTTACCAATGTAAATCATACAATTATAAATTCGTATAACTAAAGTCTACCTGTGGGCAAAGACATTAGCATAGCATGAATTTATCTCAAATTGGTGAAACTGGAATGCATATATATCCCCTAATACCTGTGGGCTACTTAGAGAATATAATATTATTCCATTTCACCCTAATTAAAACTATGATTATAGTTATCTACCTTTGGGTAAAGATTAATTATAACCAAACATTTAATTACAATTGATGTCTTTAAATCTTTAAGTGATGTATTTTGTTCATTAGAACAAAATAGAGTGTATGTGCCTAGTGAGGATGCTGTGGCTACTCCTCGATTCTACATACTCATCACAAAGATATCACATCATTGCGTATACTAATTGTACATATGATCATAATTTGATATGGTAAAACCTTATGTGAGTACCTATGCATACAATATTCATATAAGGATGCTGTAGCTATTCCTTAAACAAAATATGTATGCTAATAACTAATATCATATATATACAATTTAAATGTCATATATGTATACACAATATCAATGGGAATCCTAATTAATTAATTTAATCAACTTCTGAAGATTAATATTTTAAATCCATATATGATTATTTATGCATGTTGTAAGAGGGCGCTGTAGCTACCACTCTAGCATGCAAGTTAATCATAAATATTAATCATGTGCACTTAAATTCTGTATATGCACAACTATATGGAGGATTTAACCAATTAATTTAATCAACATAAGTGACTAAATACAATCCTCCCACTTTGATTAAATTAATATTACCCATTAAATAGAGTTGATATTTTAAAACATAAAAGTGATTATCTATACATACAACAGAGGATGCTGTGGCTAAGCCTCTAGATGCATGTTAATCACAAATACCAACCTTGTGCATTTAAATTCCAAATATGCACAAAAATTTAATGAGAATTTATTAATAGATTGATTTAATCAACAAAATGTGACTAAATAATCAAGAAAAAAATGAATTCTCCCACTATTTTGTGCATCCAAATTAAATATAATATATGCACTTCTTGATGGAGGGATTAATTAATTAATTTGCCAACAAGGTCCCTAGATAATTAATTAGAAACCCTCCTACTGTTTTATGTATCCAAAAAATTGTTTAAAGAATTAATTTTGGCATATTTCAATTTAAATTATGTTTTGCAAAAATTAGAATAGTTAGATAATTGCCCAAAATGAATTATCAAAATATTTAGGCAATTAAGTAACATGTCAAGGTGTATGCCCACTGTTCAAATGTTGATGTCACATTATTATCTTTTTTTTTATATTTAAGTGTTTCGAGCCTTTCATCTTGCTGATGTGTCGGCTAAGAAGATGCTTACTGCTATACTTTTATATAGTTATACCATTATTAACTTTTTTTTATATTAAAATAATTATTTACTTAATATTTTGTATCTTTCTTCTCCATTATTAATTTACAATATATTGTGTAACTTCCTCCCCTATTATCTATCTGTCATAACCGTCTCGCATTGTTATCTTTCTTTTTTTCTTTTTTCTTTATATATTTTAGTGTTTTCAACCTGCCATTTTGATGATGTGTCGGCCAGGGAGATGCTTACTGCTATACTTTTATATTGTTATGCCATTACATATATTTTGTATCTACCTTCCCCATTATTAATTTACAATATATTATTTAACTACCTTCCCTATCACTATTTGTCATAACCGCCTCGTATTATTATTATTTTTGTATCTACTTCCCCCATTATTAATTTACAAATATTATGTAACTACGTTTCCTATAACAGCTCAGGACCATACACAGCACCCGCGGTTAGTTGAGACTACACACAGCACCCTATAGGATTTATCCCCCCTTCCGCTCGACGGCTTAGGGATTTTCCTCTTGGGTACTCCTAATTTCCCCAAGAGTTGCCTACCTAAGGATCGAAGGCTTGACTTGAGGGTCAAGCACAAACCTTATGTGATCCTTGGTAACCAAGTGTGCTATAGCGCACTTGGCTACCAAGGAGCTCTTAGGCTTTGGACTTATCCTTAGGTCCAGGGTTCGAGTCCTTAGGGAGGCGACTCTTGGGGAAATTAGAGTACCCAAGAGGAAAATCCCTAAGCCGTCGGGCGGAGGGGGGACAAATCCTCCCGGGTGATGTGTATAGTCTCAACCAGCCGCGGGTGCTGTATGTGGTCCCGGGCTGTTTCATAAATGTGATCCTTGGTAGGCAAGTGCGCTATGTCACACTTGGTTACCAAGGAGTTCTTAGGCTTTAGACTTATCCCTCAGGTCTAAGGTTCGAGTCCTTGGGGAGGCGACTCTTAGGGAAATTAGAGTATCCAAGAGGAAAATCCCTTAGAGGAGGGAACAAATCCTGCCGGGTGCTGTGTGTAATCTCGACCGATCGCGGGTGCTGTGTGTGGTCCCGGGCTCTTATACTTACTGCTATACTTTTATATAATTCTCCAATTATTATCTTTTTTATATTAATTTAACTATTTACTTAATATTTTGTATCTACCTTCCCCATTATTAATTTATAATATATTGTGTAACTACTTTCTCTATCATCTATCTGTCATAACCGCCTCGCATAATTATCTTTATTTTTGTGTTTTGAGACTTCCATTTTGCTAATTTGTCGGCCAGGGAGATGCTTGTAGCTCTACTTTTATCTAGTTACCCTTCCCCATTATCTATCTGTCATAACCACCTTGCATTATTATCTTTTTTTTATTTTAGAGTTTTGAGCCTGCCATGTTGCTGATCTGTAGGCCAGGGAGATGCTTACTGCTATACTTTTTATAATTTTTCCATTATTATCTTTTTTTATATTAAATTAATTATTTACTTAATATTTTGTATTTACCTTCCCAATTATTAATTTTTAATATGTTGTGTAACTACCTTCCCTATTATCTATTTGTCGTAACTGCCTCGCATTATTTTTTTTTAGATTTTAGTGTTTTGAGCTTGCCATTTTGCTGATGTGTCGGCTAGGGAGATGCTTACTGCTATACTTTTATATAGTTGTGCCATTATTATCTTTTTTTATTTTAAATTACTTATTTACTTAATATTTTGTGTCTACCTTCCCTATTATTAACTTACAAATATTGTGTAACTACCTTCCCCATTATCTATCTATCATAACAGCCTCGCATTATTATCTTTTTTTTTATTTTTGCGTTTTGAGCCTGCCATTTTGTTGATGTGTCGGCCAGGGAGATGCTTACTGCTCTACTTTTATATAGTTAGCATTATTCACCATTATCTATCTGTCATAACCGCCTCATATTATTATCATTCTCTTGTTTTATTGTTTTGATATTGCCATGTTGTAGATTTTTAGGCCAGGGAGATGCTTACTACTCCACTTGTAGCTCTCCTTTTATATTGTTACCCTTCACCATTATCTATTTGGTATAACCGCCTTGCATTATTATCTTTTTTTTTTGTTTTAGTGTTTTGAGCTTGCCATGTTGTTGATGTGTCAACCATGGAGATGCTTACTGTTCAACTTTTTTATAATTATGCCATTATTAT
Organism: Inga leiocalycina; assembly: GCA_963242795.1. Classification (NCBI taxonomy): domain Eukaryota; kingdom Viridiplantae; phylum Streptophyta; class Magnoliopsida; order Fabales; family Fabaceae; genus Inga; species Inga leiocalycina. Next base: position 10,307,775 of record OY725329.1, on the reverse strand, counting down.
ATTTTTTTATATTAAATTAATTATTTAATTAATATTTTGTATCTACCTTCCTCATTATTAATTTACAATATATTGTGTAACTATCTTCCCTATTATCTATTTGTCATAACCTCCTTGCATTATTATTATTATTATTATTATTTTTTAGTGTTTTGAGTCTGCCATTTTGCTAATATATCGGCCAGGGAGATGCTTAGAGCTCTACTTTTATATAGTTACCCTTCCCCATTATCTATTTGTCATAACCACATCGCATTATTATCTTTTTTTTATTTTAGTGTTTTGAACCTGCCATGTTACTGATGCGTCAGCCAGGGAGATGCTTACTGCTCTACTTTTTTATTGTTATGCCCTTATTATCTTTTTTTTATATTACAGTAATTGTTTACTTAATATTTTGTATATACCTTCCCCATTATTAATTTACAATATATTGTGTAACTACCTTCCTTATTATCTATTTGTCATAACCGTCTCACATTATTATCCTTTTTTTATTTTAGTGTTTTGAGCCTGCCATTTTGCTAATGTGTCGGCCACGGAGATGCTTATTGCTCTACTTTTGTATAGTTTTACCATTATCATCTTTTTTTTTATTTTAAATTAATTATTTACTTAATATTTTATATCTACCTTCCCCATTATTAATTTACAATATATTGTGTAACTACCTTCCCTATTATCTATCTGTCATAACCGCCTCACATTATTATCTTTTTTTTATTTCAGTGTTTTGAGCTTGCCATTTTGTTGATATGTCCGTCAGGGAGATGCTTACTACTCTACTTTTATATAGTTGACCTTCCCCATTATCTATCTATCATAATCGCCTTGTATTATTGTCTTTTTTTCATTTTAGTGTTTTAATCTTGCCATTTTGCTGATGTTACAGCTAGGGAGATGCTTATTGCTCTATTTTTATATAGTTAACCTTCCCCATTAACTGGAGGGAGATGCAGACTGATAATGGAAAAACACAAATAATTTTATGAGCCCGAAATATTCCCTTCACATTGGAATTATCCTAGGATAAATTTAATGAAAAGTATTTTCCAAGGTCTGTCCAAATTGAGAAAGAGGTAGAAGTTTTGTTACTTCGACAAACCAATGATGAAACTTTTGATAAGTATCTGGCTCGATTCATCCTCTTGTCTCGCTATTCTTCCTATCTAAGATACAGGGATGATGAAGGTTGGAGTTCTAATATGCTTGTGAGGGGATTGAAAAATGAAATAAGGAAGAAGTTAGTCTCCAGACAGTTCATAAAGTTCAACCAAACTGTGGAAGAATGCCGAATTACAAAAAGTAACTTGAAAAACCTGTATTCGGCTAAAAATTCTAATAGCCGTAGTGAACCAAGTCGTGAAAATTCTTCCTAAAAATGGAAAGGCGTGTTGGAAATTGTGCCATAGGGGCCAATCATTGTACTTTAAACATTATTAATTTAATGAATTTTTTCCATTATATTATCTTGTTATTCGCATATTCATTGCGATGACTATATCCTTGGATAAATAATAAAGATTGTTCTAAATGTCCCTGGTTGGTCATCTATGTGAGAGCAGAGATGAAATAAGACCGGTATGACTTTGATAAGATATGGAGATCAAATCAAAGTCTTAGGAACTTGTAAGAGTGCTAGGTGCTGGACCGACCCGCTATGAGAAAGCTGCATAGATCAAGTCATAAGCTTATCTCATGTATAACCACGTCACAATGCCCTTCAACCTGAGGTCATCATGGATTCCTAAATAAGAGTTGCTAAGCTTTGAATTAGTCAAAAGTCACCTTTGACTGGGTGATGATAAAGGCTTCGATTGGGCTTGGTGGCTTTTCATGCAAAGGAATATAAATGGTCAAGATGGAATTTGTCCCTCACATTAGTAAAGAAATATTACTAGGCCCCTAGATGAGTAAGTCTGAGAAATGTATGGCCATACTATGATGGAAAGGAGTTTCCATTTCTATTGTCAGACTACTCAGGAATCGGGAAAGTAATGGTCAGGAACAGAAGAATGACATCATACATGCCTCATCCTTGATCGAAATATCGTGTGACAAAAAGGGACATCGCATGGTTATATGACAAGTTGCATCATGTTAACGATCGTCATATGAATTAGGTAGCCGGAATGTCTTGCTAGATGCCGCTTGTGACTTGTGGGTTAGTACAGTTATTGGCCCACTACCAACTTTGTATGGGCCTACAGGGTTGCACACAAGAATGGCCCAACGCGAGACAATGTTTAATCTAGGGTGGATGAATTTTTTATTTTTATATATAATATAAAATTCGTGAAAAGAAAATTAATAATATTATATATATGTATTTTTGAAATACATATTTACATATTATGATAATATTATTATATTGCGTTAGTTTTAAATTTAATTTATTTAATAAAATTAAATTTAGATAAATTTAGATAAGTTTATCTAAATTTAATTTTATTAGATAAATTAAATTTGATAACTAACATGATAGAGATACACTATCTCATATTTAATTTATAAGGATAACTTAAATCTGTTGGCTCTTTATTTGAATTAAATAAATAGATTAAAACTGTATGATAGATTTAATTAAACCGAATTTATTTAATTATCTTATCAAGATAATTAAGGGTTAATTAATTTCAAAATTAATCAAGATTAATTTTGAAAATCGAATATAGTCCTTATGGGTTATAAAAAATGATGGAGCAAAAAAAAAACTCCTATACGGATGAGAATTTAGAGCTGTGAGAAATCCCTAGTAGACATTAGAGGCGCTAGCATGTAGTCCGTGTTGGAGTAGCATTCATATGGATACAAGTAGAGGGAGTTAATAGATGTTTTGGCTCCTGAAGATCAAAAACCAAGAACGCATGAAAAAATAGGTATGATTCTTCCTAGCTCTGTTTAAACGCCATTGATAGATTCTCGATTGGGATTGGCGAAAATTTTAAAATTATTCTGTTGTGCCTACCAATCTTAACAAGGCGAAGGATTCTTGCCTACAGGAAATAATAAGAAGCCCTCTTGGCCTAAGCATCGTGGCAACCAGGGACCCCCAGTGCCTCGGCCATGCCCTCGATGGCCTGAGAACTTGGATAATCTTTTCGCATCTTAATGAAAGCAGTAAGTATGAAAGTAATAAATCATAAATCAACAGTTAGATATTTAAATAATATATATTAGAAATATAAGAGCTTAGGGAAGAGAATATGAAACTGTGATTTATGCTGGTTCAGTCCAATCCACGATGACCTACGTTCATTCCCCAAGCTCCTTATGAGATTTTCAATTCACTATCTTCTTGTTTAATCTGGGCACAAGAGAAGCCTCTACATTCCTACAAGTTTAGCCGGGCACTTGCAAAGCCTTTTACAAATCTCTCATCAAGTTACTCCCCCTTACACACCGTAAGAATACAACCGAGTTACTACCCCTTACACACTATAAGGATACAACTATGATGATGAATGATTGCAATCAATCTTCTCTCTTAGAAGTGAATAAGATGAACACTGAATTATAATACAAATAATCTCTCTCTCTAAGGTATATGATATCAAAGCTAGATAAATAAAGAGTATTTGGGTTGGGGTGGATGATTCATGATTTTAGAATTTTGGCGTTGTTGCTTTCTTTTCTTACGCTTTGAATGCTCTCCTATTTATAGTTGATTAAGTTGATGATTGTTGTAAGCATTCATCCGTTAGAGTCTCGTTGCTTCTTTTGATTGCTCTTGGTAATTGAAAAACTAGCCGTTATGTTCGGTAGATGCTTCGCTCCCATAAAGTAGCTTTTTTTCTCATCACATGATCTTCTCATTGTTTTCTGGGAGAAATCTTTAAACACTAATACAATGAAGTGTTAGAGTGATTAGAAGCAAGAGGAATGAGCTACACAATCATTCCATTGATTTTCAGAAGTTATAAAACATTGTCTGACATATCACTGATTGAACCATATTGTTACATGATTTTTCATGATTAATTTGGGATTTTAAGTGTATTTTATAGGGCATTATTGCATGATTAAGAATTAATTTTGGTTAGGAACAATTGTTTTGAATTAATTGTAATTAAGGGCAAATGGTCAAAATTATTAATTATTTTGTACAATTGTTTCTTGGACTTGTAATGCTACTTATGCTTAATTTTTGCATTGTTGGTGGTGAAAGGAAATTGGAGATTTTAGAGGGATAGAATTAATAACCAAAGGTTTGGGAAAAATTTACAGAAATGGTCCCTAAAATTCCTGGAAATTATAAGTGAATGTAGAAAAATATGGGGGGAATTACAGATAAGGACTGAGGAGTTTTAGAACTTATATTTTGTCCCTACAAATATTTCAAACAATTGCTCTTTAATCCCTCACCAAAAGGTTTTATACTTTTTAGATAGGTCCCTGGTCAAAGCCCATTTTGACCAGGGCCTTCATCCTCAAGAGAGGTAGACCCGAGTGTAGTCTGGGAGCCCAACAAAAGAAAAAAAGAGAAACAGATCCAGTGTGAAAAGTGAAGCCCAATACGAAAAAAAAAGAAACAGAAGCAAGTAGGCCGCATGGAGAGGGGGCCCAAAATTAAAGAAAAGAGACAGGATCCGAGAGTGACGCTGAGACGGGAGCAGAATTAAGCTGAGAATGATATATAACAAGGCACCGTACATCGATCATCATCTTCGACCATCTCCCATAACCTTCTTCCTATCACCCACCAGCCTCTTCTTTACAGTCACCGGCGGCTTCCAGCCTCACCACTACCGCCGCCGGCGACATTCCTCTGTTTTCCAACCACCATAGATCGAGAGAGGGGAGACGTGAGCTGCGAGTGATGTAACCCCCTCACCGTAATTACACCCGGATTATGAAATTTAAGTGAAATAGAGACCAATAAGATGAAATCACAAATTTATAATCCCACATCCAAGAGATGGGGTATTTCAAAATCTTTTCAAAACATATATATATTCGTGGTCTCACATTCACGTGCGGATATAATTATCAGAGAAATCAGAGTACATAATAAATATCAAAGTGCGGAAACCAAAATCCCGGCAAACCCCGGGTTACTTACATATATAACCTGGGTTCAAAGTTTCCCAACAAGGGGATTACATCACCAAAACATTCATTTACATTAGATGTACAACTTGCAATCCCAAATCCAAAACTATAATAACCAACTACCACTTAGATCTAGGAGTAAGTCTAACTACTCCTGGTTGTCCGCTTCCCTTTCGAACCACTCGCCCTGTCTGAAAAGATTAATCATTTGGGAGGGTGAGATTCTAAAGAATCCCCGTAGTAACAACTATTTCATACCACATGCAATCATATAATATGCAAACACATCATCTCATATCAGCAGCAACACAAACTCACTCCACCCTCATCCCCTTTTACCGCCGGGAAGGCATACGACCTTTACCCGAACCGTTGTTAGCGACTCAGGGATTGTTGGCGTGGCAGTGCATACAAATAGCCACACGGCTCACATATAGCCTTTCGGCTTTCACAATGGCCCGTCGGCCTTCACAAATATCACACCCTAACCTCATCCCCTTTTACCGCCGGGAAGGCATACGACCTTCACCCGAACCGTTGTTAGCGACTCAGGGACTATTGGTTTAGCGGTGCTACCACAATATCACATAACGCATATATGACACCCTAACCTCATCCCCTTTTACCGCCGGGAAGGCATACGACCTTCACCCGAACCGTTGTTAGCGACTCAGGGACTATTGGTTTAGCGGTGTTTCCACACAAAGTTTTCACAAAACTTGCAGCATACAAAATCCATTTAATCACAATGATATAGCACACATATCATACATCACATAAGGTATAAAGATAGAGTCACTACCTGTATCTTTCCTGACTGGCTCCGGCACCGTGGCCTCACGAGGGCGACAAATGTCAAATCCTATATCAATTAGGGACAACCAATCAATCTCTTTTCCATGTGTATATTTCAATAATACTCTAAGTTGGTTATCATTTAGGACTCTTTAGGTGACTAAAATAGGCCTAAACATATGCCTAAAGGGTTGGAAGAAACTACCCAAAAGACTCCTTACTCGAAGGCAAAATTCTCATTTTTGGTCATCTTACTCGAGCACAAGTACGGACATCACTCGAGCACGATAGCGAGTAAGATTGCGAGTGAGCACCCGAGAGCACAAGGAAACCCTCGAGCACTGGCTCACTCGAGCACGCTGACCCTCACTCGAGCACAAGGCCAAATGCCTCACTCGAGCACCCGCGAGAGAAGTCCAGGAAGTGAGGACCCGAGAGCACCCAAAGCTCTCCAAGCACGGGATCACTCGAGCACAGCCATATGTGCTCGAGCACACACCTCACACCCATGAGTGAGAAGGCTCACTCGAGCACCTTACTCGCGAGTGAGAACCCGAAAGCACAACTCCCACCTGAAGCACACTCTCACTCGAGCATGACCCCCAATGCTCAGGTGAAACAGCTATGCCCGCGAGTGACAGAGCTCACTCTTGGCATCAGCCCACGAGTGAAGACCCGAAAGCACACCCTTCACTCTGGACTTACACCCTCACTCGAGCAGACCAAGCTCACTCGAGCAGGTTCCTCGCTCACTCGAGCACAAAGCGATGTGCTCGAGCAGCACTCGCAGAAAACCCAGGTGGCTCGAAGCACAAAGGGAAAAACTTGCGCATCACTCGAGCACGTTCTTCCTCTGCTCGAGTGATGTGTATCAGAGACCAGAAACGCAGCCAAAAACCAGAAACACCAGATGGTCAAATTCTCCCCCAAAGGTTCCCAAACTCTTCCCAAATGCTCATACACTCTAAGCACTAACAAGGGAACACAATGGCAACTCCAAAAACACTCCAAAACCCAATTTGACCACAATCAAACACTAAGGTCTCAATGACACATCATATCCAAATTCCCTTAACACCCTTTTTAACATTCCAAATTACATCAAATGATCATATATCTCCAACTAAATCATTTCCAATCATCAATCATAACAAACTTAACATTTCCCAAAATAGGCATATTTAGGGCAAAATTCCAGATTTTACCATACTTAGCAAAATATCACACATTATACTTCAAAATGCTCTAAATGCCTACCTCTTCACTTTGCTCAATCCAGAATCCTGATCCCTCAACTTTCAATTTCGCCCCGAATCACAAATCACCACTTCTCAAGATTCTACAATCATCACGACATAGCTCTCAATGAGACACACAAGATTAGAGAAGAGGATTGGAGCAAAGGAGAATCATTTCCTTACCAAAGATCAAGCTTTCTTCTTCTCTTTTCTTGCTCAATCCAGCGAAAATGGAGGAATAGGAGAGAGACGAGAGAGAGAAAGTAGGAGGAGATGATGATAGCTCTTTTCTCTTCCTTACACACACACACACTCAACAGAATAGGAGAGAGGGAGAAGAGAAAAAGTGACTTTCGTCTTCTAGTGCTTCATCCAATGGCTCACACAAGGCCACATGTCATCATCCACTCACTCTCTCAAAGAGCTCACATAAACACAAAGCATAGGATTCCGACCCACGGTCAAGGAATCACAACCATTGATCTTAAATACCACATGTATTTATTCTAAAATTCATATTACATTAATCCCAAATATATTTAAATCAAGATAATTACAATAATTATCGGAGTCGTTAGCCCTAAACACAAATCGGGATATTACAAGTGAGAGAGATGCCAAGACCACCCTTACAGCACCACAGAACTTAGCTGAGATAGCTTCTGTAACGTCAGAGCTCAAAACCAAAACCGGAGGGAGCTTAAACTACCAACAACACCACCACCCATTACCTTCGATGACATTTTGCTGACTCCAGTGGCTCATTTTCAGATTCCGACGCAACCTCCTCTGTTTCTTCATCCTTAACATCACTCTTTGCCTCTCTTTGAGCTTGCTGAAGCTTACCTCCATGTTCCAGCGATTGTTCTGAATTTTCAGGCAAGATTTTCCAGATTCTGGCGAGCTCATAAATTTTCCGGTGAGCACTCAGATTAAAAGCTGAAATTATTTTGACACAATGAGGGGCTGATTCTTTGCTTCTTGGTGATGATGAATTGTGTTTGAGCTTATTGGACTACAAAAGGGAGCTTTGCTATCATTTCATTAATCTAGAATTATATATATTTAGATTGCCTAGTTTTAGGAATTTTCATATATGTGATTCTGGAATTGGGATTAATGTTAATTATCTCTTTTGGTTTGATAATTGTAGTTGAGATTGAATTTTGCAATGTGAAGATTATATATGTTTGAATTTCTTTGTGGTTGCAATGAGATTATGTTAATTAGCGTGTTATTGTCGAGTTAATGTGGTTGATTTGAATCCTTGAGGGGTTGTTTAGCACTCAAATCCAAGAAGACTCATGTTGCATTATTCAAATTTCAATTGCACATTAAGTGGTTTTTAACAATATCTCAAGAGGTAGTAGTTAGCTATGTTTATAGGAGCTACTATTAATTGGGAATATTGGACTCAAGTGTTATCTTGAGGTTGGTCTTAAGACTTAATGAATTCTTAACTCCCATAATTGTTTTGAGCAAGGATTGTCATTTCTTCATTACCAAGAGCATTCTTTATTGATATTTTCCACTCCATACCATTCCATTCACTTTTACTCATTTTCCATTTTCATAAGGAAAATACCAAAAATATTAGATTAGCATTTGATTAAAAATTGCATTTTCTTTTAACTATTAATTTGAAAAATCCAAAAATCATTTTCCCCTTGTTTTAATTGCATTTGCATGATAATTAGTTTACTTAGGTAGCTCAATAAAGGCTCCTCAAGTAAGACGACCCGAGTGTTGCACTGTACTGCAATTCTTGGATTAAAAATATTTTGTATTTGACCCCAAGACATAAAGACTAGGTCAAATCAATGGCGCTGTTGCTGGGGAGCTAAGTAATTGGCTCCCTAGGTAATCTAATTGTTAATTTCACTTTTGACAGGGGGTTTCTCGTGTTGAGCTTGTTAGTTTTGCATTTTTGGTTATTTCTTTGCATATAGTTTAGGATTTTTGCATTTAGGTAGCTTGCATAGCATTCATTGCATTTCTTGCCTTGATTTGACTTGGTAGCTTCTGTGTGGTGTTGTTGCATTCAATTTGATATGATTTTGATCTCATTTGTATGAATTCACCATGTCTCCAAGTTGATTCATAGCATACTTGCATCTTTTGTCATTTTGAAATCCTTTTTCCCCCTTTTTCATTTGCATTTATATTTTTGTAGATTTTTTTCTCTTATTTTTCATAGTTTATAGTTATATAATCCTCTTGTGATTCATTGGAAATTTATTGTGATTGAATTTTCATGGCTTGTTTTAATGGTAATAAATGTTTACCCTTTCAATCTCATTCTTCTATAGGAGATTCAACTGAAAGGAAAGAGACCATCTCTGAAAGCATCCATGCTATTTAACAAATATTGCAGCTTCTTCAAGCTAATTTGGGATGTCAAGATAGTCCAACTGGTCAAGAATGTCAAGGTCCATTCTACTCTCCATATCATGAACCATACCAACAACCTTCATTCCAATCTCATTACCCACCACACCCACCCTATAGATCATACCATAAACCTTCTCCTATACTATATAACCCATATCATGAGCCTCATTCTAATCATCCACTGTATAACCGCATGTCATATCATGACCCTTCTCCTTCATTCCGTTCCACTTTCCACCCATATTATCCACCTCATGAGTCTCTATACCCACTATTTCAACCATCTTATGGACCTCATTCTCAACCATGTGTGCCTCTTCAAGAACCTTCTATTGGTGGAGTTATTAGAGAATTCCAAAAACCAATGACTCGTACTATAAATGAGGAGCAGTCACATAAGGACACTTTTTCCAATTGCATGGCCTCTATAATGAGATTAATGGAGCAAGGAGATAAAGAGTGTGCAAGATTGGCCAAGGACTTTGAGCATCTCACTCAGCCATCAAAAGAATCGGAGTGATGGAATAAAGATGTTGAACAATTTGAGAACAATATGGAGTTGCTTTCACAAAAGATTTCTAAGTGTAACACTCTATAAGAGACCCTTTCTCCATTGCCTCCATGTAATCCACCCACTCAAGCCAAGAAAGTAAAGAAGGTGTGATTCCAACTTCCAGAGGAGTCTTCCTCTCCTATGGAGGAGGAGCAAGGAGTACAAGCTCAAGAGCCACATGTCACTTCAACAGTGGAAGGTTCCAATCCTTCGGTGCCTACTTCCATACAAGCACAAGAAGTGGAGAAAGTGTAAAAGAACATTGAAGAGTCTCACCTACTATTTGGTAATGATCCTATTCTTATAGAAGTAGACTCTGCTACTACTTTAACTTGTGAAGCAATTAATAATTTGAGTGATGATGAGATGGATGAGGAAATCATTGTTGAATCCCCTCAAATGTTTGAAAATGTAATTGCTCAACCTCTTAGTTCAAGTAGTAGTGATTCAATTATAGTTGTTGATGATCCTGTTCCTACTTCTTTGTATGATGCTTTGATTGTTGAAAATGATTCTCTTCATTGTACTAGGAATGATTGTGATATATTGGATGATACATTTTCATGTTCTTGTATGGTGGATCAAATTTGTGTAGACTATTATAATGCAAAATGCTACTTACTTGTTGACTTTCGAAAGAAAGCATTTAATAAAGTGGTTGATTCTATCATTGAACTTGATACACCTCCTAGTATTGTTGATGATTGTAAGCATGATAATTGTGAACATGTTGACTCTAATATGGATGCCAATATGGTTGATATGAGTGATACAAACCAAAGCCAAGAAAAAGATATTTCTCCTGTTTCCAATGAATTACTTGTAAGTTTAATACGGAAAGATTCAAATGCTTTAATTGATGATTTTACAAATGAAAATGAATCTTTCCATATGATTCTTTCTTGTGATTTGCCACCCGATATAAAAAAGGAAAATGATTCTTTTGAAAGTTCAAAAGTTTTGGGTGGTAATGATTTGAACAATTCTCTTCTTTCTTCCACTCTTTTCCCTTCTATCTCTTATGATTGCAATGATGATGTAGTGTACCCCAACACTAAGTTGGATTCTGCACCTTCCACTTTGCAAACCCAAGAGAATTTAACTGTTTGTTTGGCTCCTACTGACGGGAGTACTATTGATTTCCTTGGATGTGATAGTTACTTGGAGAGTTTGGAACTTAATATGGCTTTACTTCACTTCAAATCTCTCCATGTTTCTATTTTTGGATGGGATACTGCTGTTTTCTTGGATCCTTTGTAGGCACATTCTTGGAAAGGTTGTCAGAGGAATCAATATCCACCGTACATCTTTGGACCTCTTCCGATTGATCCTGAGCCACCTCCACCAAGGAAATTCAATGCGGGAGAAGTGATTTTGAAATACTATGATTCTCATCAAGGATGAGAACTTCTCCTACAAATGACTTAAGATTCTCTAACACAGGTTGTCTCTTTCCTCACTTGTTTTCTTCTTGATTCCTATGATTCTTTGAGCTTACTTATGTGTGAAGAAGATAAGTGTGGGGGAGGGACACAAACCAGTAGAAAAAGGTAGAAGTCGCTTAGTTTAGTAGGCTTAATAAGAATCCCCTTTGTATGCTTTGCATTTGTGGCCACTACCTTACTTAATTACCATTGTGCCTAGAATTTTAACTGCGAAGCATTCTCTTTAAAGTTGCTTTACACATTGAGGACAATGTGTTGATTAAGTGTGGGGGAGGGAAATGCATTTTGAATCCCATTGGTTGTTTTTAAATGATAAATGCCTTAAACTAGAATTTTTTTTTCTTTTTTTCTTTTTCAAAAATGACTTACTTTGACACTTCTCCTAAGTGGTAAAGGGTTGCATTTGCCACTTTGGAATGCGATTTGTGAGAAATTCTTTGAGCTTTCATGATTTCTAGTGTTTTGGCAACTTTTTGAAACCATGTTTTATTTTTCAAGAGAATGGGAAAAGAAATGAACCCACAATTAGATTTTTGCTTACTTCTTGTTTTGAGAAATGAAATCTTTCATATCATTAATGCTTTTAAGAGTTGAGCATTGTTATAATTAATTGCAATGTTTTGATTGATTGTGTTTAGAAGGTTAACATTAGAAATAGTTAAGAAAATGCATTGTGGTTAGCTTCCTATGCAATTGATTGTGTTAGGAAGTGCATTTGAGAAAAACCTTGTTGGAAAGTTAATTGAGCCTTGAATTCTTTCCATGTGTGTGTGTTCACTTAGTTTTTCACCTTCTAGAACTTGTTTCAACTCTTTTTCAAAACGTCATTTACATTAGTGTGATGAAAATGAAAGAGGCATTCATTCTAAACCCTTTCACCCAAACACAAGCCCCCATTCATCACCATTTGTTTACCCCTTTGAGCCATTCCTATGTTGTATGCATGTCATGTTATTTAAAGTGCTCATAGTATTCTAAATCAAAGTGGTTTACCAATAGGAAGTTGAACATTGTATATAGTGAAATGCCATGTATATAGAAAAGAGAAGTATAAGAGAATTGAAAAAAAGAAAAAGAAAAAGAAAGAAGAAAAGTATTGAAAAAAAAGAAGAAGAAGAATAGAGAATTGAAAAAAAAGAAGAAAAAAAAAGGAAGGTATAAAAAAGGAGAGCATATTTAAAAAAATATATAAAAAGAAAAAAAAAAGAAGGAAAAGAAGGAGAGAGTTTAGTAAAAAAAATGTATATAATTAAGAAAGAAAAGGAAGAAAAAAAAATTGATTGAATAGAAAAAAAAGATAGAGAGAGAGAGAAAAGCAAAAGAAATACCAAGAAGGCATTAGTTCATGAATTTAGAAAAAAAATTGGCAAGAGTTTTCAAGTTATTTAGATGCTATGAATTTATTCATTAACTTAAACTTGCATATCAACAATTTCTTCTTCTGTTTAATTCATTTCAGCTAGCCTTCATTCATCATTACAAGCCTTTTAAGCCCTCTTGATTCATTACATTTATTGCTATTAGTAGTAGAGAAGTTAGAGTTGTTACAAGCCTATGGTAAGTTGTTGATTAAGTGAACTAGAGTGAAATGACCCCAATGATGTGAGATGAGTTAAACACTAATACATTGAGAGTCTCTTATGCTTCATTCTAATATTTTGGATTGTATGATTAGCTAATTTCTTTGCATTGCTTAACTATGGCTAGTGTTGACTTGAAAATTTTGATTAATTGATCCATTTCTTTCTAATGATGAAATTGCTTGTCTTTCAATTGCATTGATGATTGGAATTTAGAAAATTGTGCGTAATTTCCTTTGTTCAATCACTTGAGTGATCCAGGGCCATCACTTGAGTGATCACTTCCAAAACATGGTAGAGAGCATCACTCGATTGATCTCAAGTTATCACTCAAGTGATCTGCTCATATTGAATCCAAATATGGCAAATGACCTATCATCAAAAAGTGTTACGAGTGTAAATGGTCTATTAAATAGTGCAAGTGTACACTGTCGTAATCAAGTAATATAGAAGTGAGTAGAGTATTGTTCCCTCGAGGATTGATCACTAAGTACCAAAATAGGTAGTTTTAATTCTATTTAGTTGATCGATTAGTTGGTGATTGAGAGTACAAAATAAAAGATGATTAAATATAAGTGCAAATGATATGAAAACAACTATGAGAAAAAGCCCTAGGGGTCAGATTTCACTTAACAAATTTTGGATTGAATCACTTATCTATTCTAACCCAATTTATTCCATATGATTGACAGTTGAGTTTTCCTAATTTAATTACTAGCTTATTCCAAGGTCAAGTAATTCTATAATTAATTGCTAATCCAATATATTCCTGTATAAATTCAAGCAATTAATTATGCATTAAGATTTATGGAACTCAGTAAGACTACACAACTCACATGAATATATTCCTATTTCATATGTAAGTCATGGTTTTAATTATAGGATCTATACACATGCATCTCCTTCTGGTCTCAACATACATATTGGAATCATTCAAAAGGTGGCCAATCAATCGAAAGTATTAAGAACAATAATTAAAACTCAATCATGAAAGAGAAATTCAAACTATATTTAATAAGTTACGATTCAATTCATCATTAGTAAGCTACATCATCGCCCTAGGAAAATGGAAGTTTAGAACACGATGAAATTAAAAAAAAAATACATTGAAAACTTCATAAACATTGCAATAAACGTAATTATTAAATTCTAAAACCTAAAAATACAACTACAAGATACATGAAAATGAAAAAAATCTAGCCTTCCATATAGGAGGTAAAACCTTCCATGTAAGTGGCAACCTAAACCATCCATAAAGGGGGACTACCTAATCGTTCCATGCAGGAGGTAAAATCTTCCATGTAGGAGGCATTCAAGAAACAAATACAATGCAAGAAATTAATTCTAAGATGATGGTATATGTGGAGAAGAGAGGAGAGTAATGGAGATGAAATGGTGTAAGTGGAGAAGAGAGGAGAGTAATGGATATGAAAAATGGTGTGTGTTAAATGTGAGGGAGAGGATGGCTATATATAGGGAAGAATGAAGTATGGTAGATGAAATGGAAGATGAAACGGTAGATGAAATGGAAGATGAAACGGTAGATGAAATGGAGTTGGTGAAATGGTAGATGAATGTGCTAAATGGAATAGTTGGTGATTCCCGCTCTCAACTTCCAAGCAAAATTTGAAATCCTTGGAGATAGAATTGGGTTTTGACCTCAACATAAAAGTTGTAGAGCTCTTTCTTAGCTTTTTATCCATGTAAATAATGTTCCAATCCAATATCTAGAGCTCCAGATATTGCCTAAAAACTAAAAGGGGGTCTGATTTAGTATTTTACAAGAAATTCTATTTCATGCCAAAATCATTATTTATTTATTAATTACACTCAAATTCATTAAATTAAGCTCAAATATCATCCACAAAATCATCATATAAGGGAAAATAAATATGCAAGTATTTTACTTATCAAATTCCTTCACACTTAGCTCTTGGATGTCCTCAAACAAGTAATGACCAATAAGTGCTTCCAACAAAATCAGAAGTGCCAAGTCATAAGCAAGAACCCAATTGAAGAATAAAGAGGTCATATATAATATTCATGAATCAACAAAAATATAAACTGGTAATTTTATTTGAAAATGAATGAACCAAGTTCATAATTGTAACTCATTCTCTCAATCTCTCAAGTGCTTAAGGGTAAGTGTTTCACTCAAATTTAACCGAAAAAAATTGCACTAACATAGGTTTGCTAAAAATCTCAATTTCCACTACCTAATTCACATGCATAATTCAAATCAAAAGGACTTATTAAGGGTTGTAATGATGTTAAGGTAAAAGGAATGTAAAACATGATATGAAGGGCTAAAGAAATTGAAAAATTGAAAAATGGGCTACTTATGCATAAATTTATTTCATCACAACAATCCACGATTTTTATTCAAATACTTAATATATTTTTTCTTCTTTTTTTCCCTCTCTCTTCTCTCTCTCTCTATTTATTTGCATAAAAGTGCAATTCTAAAGTTGATGATATATACACCCCCACACTTATCAAAAGCCCATTTCACAAAAATTTCAAATACTTTGCTAGCCCTTCGAATTAGGTAAAAGCACTTGATATATCATTAAAGCACATGTTAATAGGTTGAGAAAAAAGAAACAGCCAGTTATACTCAAAGGGGCTTATCAACGGTATAATTGCAAGGTTGGCTATTTGGCTTTGGCTAAACAAAATGAATGCCTTTATCATCTTTGAATGTGCATGTGAAATGTAATCTCAACCAGATTTAAAGCAAGTTCTAGAGAGACAAATTAATAGGTGAATATCACACACAAGAGAAATAATCATTATAAGCTCAAAAGCTCATGGTTAAGGGCTTTCAAACTCAGCTTATTCAATCTTAAAATTCATCACCAATCACAACAATCAGTTGTTCATTCATGCTATGAAATCTCTAAATTCAATTGATCCATACTCAAAACTTATATACTTCTTAAGATCATTACAAAGCACTTAAACATGATGATTTTTTTTAAGAAGGAACAAAACATGCAACTAATAAAATGCATCTCAGGAGTTAAGAATAGATCCTTACTTGCCATTTCTTTCACACCCTATGCATCTAATGGTTTTACTAACTAACTAAATATAAATTTTTTTCTCCTCCCCCAACCTAAATCATACATTGTCCCCAATGTCTTCTAAAGCTTAGAGAAATTTATTTAAAGCATGAACACATAATAAAGTAAAACCAAAATGCTAAGAGTAAAACCAAGAGAATAAGGAAAGTTACAACCGAAGAGTGGTATCTGGATTCTGCTTCTGAATGCTATCTGAAGATTGCTCACCTATTTGCTTGACTAATAGATCTAGTTTAGGTTCATAGGTTTGCAGTTGATCAAGCAGCTGATTAGGAGTTAGTGCAGAAATTATGGAATGACGAGTCGTTTGGGGTATAAATCCTGTTTCCTCAGCATGATAAAAAAACAATAGATTGTCATAAAAACAATTAATATTTAACAATCCTAATGGCTTTTTGTGATAGTTTAACTTAGCCCAATATGCAATGCTAGAAACTCCATCCAACGTCTCTAAAGTACTGGGTAGAGCGATAAAAGCTTGAGCACGGTAGAATATTTTTCCCATTCATTCAGGCAAGCTTGAAACCTACAACTCTTGTCCTAATGAAAAGATGTGATCTTCCAACTCCTTCACCTTTACACTCAAACCCTTGCTTCCATTCATGGATATAGAAATGGCCACACTTCCCCTTAGGCCTTAGATGCCTCCCCCGTATACAAAGTTGATCTTTCTAGCAGCTAATGCACTTCCAAGTTCATTTGTTGTAGTTAGAAACTCTCTATCCTTGCCCGAATCGGTTTCACAAAAAACGCAGATAGATGTAAATCTACATTTTTGTGTGATACCCTTTTTCTCTTCTTTTCTCTAAGACCATTTGTGTTTACAAGTGGAAGAGTACATATATATAACTTTAAAATAGCGGCAACAAGATCAGGCAATTTTCAAAGAAGTTTGAAAAATTTATGACACAAATGACCGACATAATTTGCATGAAAAAATTAAACAAAAAGAAGAAAGAAAGTCAAAAGTTATTGAAAAGATAAAATAGATTAGACAAAAGCTGCTAAAAAGATAAGACAGATTAGATAAAAGCATGATTATGTACAATAGTTATGATTTTGGCTCACATCTTTCTCTGGTTTTATGTCCAATAATGGCTTAAACGATTTCTATGAATCGAGGATTTGCTTCCCATCCAGTTTTCTTATAAATTGGCAAACATGGTCTTTTAACATAAGATTCCCAAGACAGTAGTGCCATTTTTTGTTATTGAATACGTCTACTAAATCAAGAAGAATACGATGAACATCACCACTTAGATGCGTCTCAAGAGTTTGAATGATATCATCTAGTGACTCCTTACTCAGCCCATCCTTTATAAATTTATTTTTATCTTCTCGATTTATAGAAACCATACCTTTGTTCCTATAGTGCTGATCACATGTCCACCTTGCACATTTATAGCAGACATTCATTCTTTTAGCTCTTCTATTTTTGGAGTAAGAACTTCTTCCAATTCCTGGTAAAGGTTTAACAAATGATTTATGAATCTCACCCGCTAAACGTACCTTAGCTTTAATGATCCAGCGGACATCCATAGGAAGGCCTAAATGCTTAAATATCTCATCCTTTTAAATGAACTGTTATAGATCTTCTTGAGCACATCGTTAGGAAGTATGCGGAACCTGTTTTTAAATTTTACAAGAGATTCCTCCATTGTAACTGATGAAAACTAAAATTCTTAATATAGTGTAGTGTGTTTTAGTGAGTAAGAACGAAAAATGAGAGAGTAAGGAAAATAGATTTTAGGTTAGCTCCCAATTAGCCGCCCGTCTTTAATGTCTTTAGCTAGACAAAAACCAAACCTATTGAATTTTTTATAATTTTTTATTATTTTATTTTTATGAGAAAGAGGACTTACCTGTTGGTTCCTTAAATGTGATGACAGTTTTCAAAGTGTTGAGTGTATTGTCATTGTACGTTTTTAGCCTTTTCCTATTCACTTTGAATTTTCGTTCACCATCTTGAATCTCCATAGTTCCATATGGCCATACCTGAATTACAGTAAAAGGACCTGACCACCTTGATCTCAGCTTTCCTGGAAAGAGCTTTAACCTTGAGTTATATAAGAGCACTTTTTGTCCCAGAGCAAACTCTCTCCTCAAAATTCTTCTATCATGCCACATTTTTGTCTTCTCCTTGTATAACTTGGTATTTTCATAAGCTTGTTGTCTGAATTCTTCAAGCTTATTGAGTTGGAGAAGTCTCTTCTCACTAGCTGCCTTTTAGTCAAAATTTAAGGTTTTCATTGCCCAATATGCTTTGTACTCTATTTCTACTGCAAGATGGCATGTTTTCCATAGACCAATTGATATGGAGATGTACCAATTGGTGTCTTGAAGGCAGTTCTATGCGCCCAAAGTGTATCATATAATTTATGTGCCCAGTCCTTCTGGTTGGAATTTACTATCTTTTCTAAGATCTATTTGAGTTCTCTGTTTGAGATTCCACTTGCCCACTATTTTATGGATGATATGGAGTTGTGACCTTATGAGTTACTCCATATTTAGCCAACACCAACTGAAGCTACTAATTGAAAAAATGCCTTCCTCCATCATTGATTATAGCTCTGGGCACTCTAAATCTTGTAAAAATATTTTTTCTTAGAAACTTCACAACCACTCGAGAATAATTTGTAGGAAAAGCAGCTACTTCAACCCACTTGGAGACATAGTCAATAGCTACTAAAATGAACTGATTACTAAATAAGGATGGAAAAAGCCCCATAAAATTAATCCCCCATATATCAAAAAGTTTAACTTCTAAGATGTTGGTTAAAGGGGCTTCATGTCCCCTTATGATATTTCCCATCCTTTGACACCTGTCACAAGTTGCCACAATTCTGTGGGTGTCCTTGAAGAGTGTGGGCCAATAAAACCATGATTGAAGGACTTTAGTAGTTGTTCTATTTGCTCTAAAATGACCACCATATAGGGATGAATGACAGTGATTTAAGATGTTGTCTCTTTCTTCTTCAGGAACACATCGCTAGATAATTCGATCTGGGCATTGTTTATATAAGAACGGATTCTCCCAAAAGTAATGCCTTACATTAGCCAAAAACTTCTTCTTTTGCACTTTAGAAAGTTCATAAAGCATTACTGTAATTGCCAAATAATTCATAAAATCAGCATACCATGGGTAGGTTGTGACTGTAGGATAAAAAGTTGCTCATCTGGGAAATTCTGCTAGATTGGTGATTCTCTCTTTCGTTCGGGTGGTTCTAACCAAGAAAGATGATCTGTAATGAGATTCTCGGTCCCTTTTTTGTCTTTGATCTTTAAGTCAAATTCTTATAGCAGAAGCACCTATCTGATCAGTTTAGGCTTAGTGTCTTTTTTCTTAATCAAGTATTTGATTATTGAGTGGTCTGTCTAGATAATGACCTTTGACCTAATCAAGTAGGCTCTGAATTTGTCGAATGCAAACACAACTGCTAATAGCTATTTTTCTATTGTTGCAGAATTCAGCTGTGCATCTGAGAGTGTCCTACTAGCATAGTAGATGGCATAAAAGACCTTATATTTTCTTTGGCCTAAAACAGCTCCAATTGAATAATCACTTGCATCGAACATCATTTCAAATGGAAGGTTCTAATATGAAGCTATGATGACTGGTGCAGAAGTCAAGGCATTTTTTAAAGTTTAAAAGGCTGATAAGCACTCCTCATTAAACACAAAGGGAGTGTTTTTCTCTAATAACATACAAAGTGGCTTTATGATTTTTGAGAAGTCCTTGATGAATCTTCTAAAAAGCTAGCATGTCCCAAAAAACTTTGAATACCCTTGATTAAGGAAGGAGGTTGTAGCTTTTCAATTGTTTCAATCTTAGCTCGATCCACTTCAATACCTCGATTAGATACCTTGTGACCCAACACAGTTCCTTCTTTCACTATTTGATGACATTTCTCCTAATTTAAAACCAAATTTGTCTCCATACAACGTTGCAAGACTTTTGCCAGATTTGAAAGACAATGATCAAATAATTCTCCAAAACTGAAAAATCATCTATTAACACCTCAATGAACCTTTCCACCATGTCTGAGAAGATTTCCATCATACTTTGAAATATTGCCAGTGCATGAAGGCAAAGTTACCATATGGACATGTAAAAGTTGTTTTCTTTAAATCCTCCGATGCAATTGTGATTTGATTATATCTTGTGTACCCATCAAGAAAACAATAATAGGCTTTTCCAGCAAGTCTGTCAAGCATCTGGTCTATAAATGGCAGATGAAAGTGATCTTTTTTTGGTAGCTTTATTGAGCTTTCTGTAGTCGATACATACTCTCCATCCAGTCACCGTTCGTTGTGGAATTAGTTCATTTTTCTTATTAGGCACCACTATCATTCCACCTTTCTTTGACACAACTTGAACAGGACTTACTCATTGACTGTCAGAGATTAGGTAGATTATGCCAGCATCCAGCCACTTTATTACCTCCTTTCTAACCACCTCCTTCATATTTGGATTGAGTCTTTTCTGGTACTTAACTAATTGCTTGTAGTTGTCCTTGATCAAGATCCTATGTATACAAATTAAAGGACTAATACCTCTTATATCAGCTATTGACCATCCAAATGCTGTTTTATACTCACTTAGGACTCTTAATAACTTTTTTTCTTTATTAGGATTAAGAGCTGCTAAGACAATTACTAGTAATGTTGAATTTCCTCCCAAATAAGCATACTTCAAATGGGATGGCAGTACTTTCAACTCTAGTACTAGTGGTTTCTCTATTTATGGTACTGGCTTACTTAGCCTTTCCCTAAAATCTTCAAATAGTTTCTTGATAAAAATTGGGGAATTTGCTTCAAGGTACCTAATCTGCTCCAAGACTTTTGGATTAGTAGATTTTGATACATCTACCATTCCCATTGCTAATGGTTGATCCATGTAGATCAAGTTCACTATGTCTTTTGTGCAACTGGTCAATGTATCGACTTTATAATAGGTGTCATCTTTATTTAGAAAGGACAAAGCCTTAAAAATGTTAAAGAATACTTGATTATCTTTAACTCGTAAGGTTAACTTCCCTTGTTGCACATCTATTAACATTCTCCCAGTTGCTAGGAATGACCTCCTAAGAATGATAGGAATTTTTTGGTCTTCTTCCATATCAAGTATTATGAAATCAGCTAGAAAAATGAGTTTGTCCTTCTTCACTAGTATATCTTATAAGACACCCCTTAGATGTTTTATTGATCGGTCAGCTAGAAGTAATGAAACTGTAGTTGGCTGCACCTCTCCAAGGCCAAGTTCGTTGTAGACAGATAGAGGCATAAGGTTTATACTTGCTCTAAGATCATAAAGTGCTCTTTCAAAGTGACATTGACCTATAGTGCAAGGTATACAAAGGCTTCCTGGATCTTTCAACTTTGAAGGTAATTTCTTTTGGAGAATAGCATTACACTCTTCAATAAGTGCAATTGTTTCAAATTCCTCAAGCTCACGCTTATTTGAAAGAATGTCCTTTATGAATTTTGCATAACTGGATATTTGGGCAAGAGTGCTTGCAAAAGGAATGTTGATATGTAACTTTTTGAAAACCTTCAGAAACTTGCCAAACTGCTTATCTAGCTTTGCCTTTATGAGTGTCTGAGGGTATGGAACTGGTGGTATATATGGAGGAGGATTATTTGGAAAGCTGATTCGTCCTCATATCACATCATCATCCTTTGGTTTTTGTACTTCCTCCTTCTGTTATTCTCTGCTTTCTTTCTTTTCTCCATTAGTCTTATTTTTAATTACAGGATCTTTCAATTCTTTCTCACTTCTTAGTGCAATGGCCTTCATATGCTCTCTTGGGTTTCTTTCGATGTCACTTGGTAGAGTTCCTGGTTGCTTGGAATTCAGCATATTTGCAATTTGGCCTATCTGGATCTCTAAGTTCTTTATTGAGTCTTCTTGGCTTTTGAGTGTTGCGTCAGTCCTAGCCATGAATTGAGATGTATTCATAGTTAGTTGAGCCAGTGCATCTTCCATATTCACTTTCTACTGTGATGGATTTGGTTGTTAAGGAGCTTGTTGTTGGTAGTTCCCTTGTGGCTTGAATGTATTTTGATTATTCCTCCAACTAAAGTTTGGATGATTTTGCCAACTTGGATTGTAGGTGTTTGAAAATAGGCCATTCCTTTAATTTCTGATGAAGTGAGCTTGCTCCGGCATGAATGAGTATCCTTCTTGACATTGCATTCGTACATGAGGTCTTCCACATCGATCATAAGCTTCAATAGGAGTGTTGATTACATTTGCTTGATGTGTCAATAAGCCCATTTGCTTGGATATGGATACAACTTGAGAAGACAAAGTCGTAAGGACATCTAGCTCATGTACTCTAAGTGCTTTCTTTGAACCGTTACATTCGGAAGTCCATTGGTATGGATTGGCTACCATCTTCTCAAGTAGATTGTAAGCATCCTCTAAACTTTTTTCCTATTAAAGATCCTCCAGCTACAACATCTACAAGAATTCTAGAGATGTGCGTTAGCCCACTATAAAAAGTTTGCAGTTGGCACCAATCCAGTAACCCATGATGAAGACATCTCCTTAGCAACTCCTTGTATCTTTCCCATGCTTCATAGAGGCTTTCTTGTTCATACTAAGTAAATGAGCCAATTCCATTCCTCAATTTAGTAGTTTTTGCTGAAGGAAAGTATTTTTCCAAAAATTTTTGTGCCATGATATCCCATGTAGTTATGCCTCCCACTGGTAGATATTGTAACCAGCTCTTAGCCTTATCTTTGAGTGAGAAAGGGAAAAGTCTAAGTCTAATGGCATCATCAGTAACACCATTATGCTTGAATGTGTCACAGATTTCCAAGAAGTTGGCTATATATGCGTTAGGATCTTCTATTGGTAAACCACTGAACTGATTTGCTTGCACCATCTGGATAACTGCAGGATTAATTTCAAAATTGTTGGTTACTACGGGCGGTTTTCTAATTCCAGAATTTGTCCCCATGACTGTTGGTATTGCATAGTCATGGAGTGTTTTGGTATCTATTGTTTCTCCCTCTGGATTTGCTATCGGATTACTTAGGATTGAAGTAGGCTACTTTTGAACTCTTCGATTTTTTTGACAAGTTCTTTCGATCTTAGAATTAGGAGGTTGTAGTTCAGTTTTCTTCAATTTGGTCATGCACTAAGCAAAAACCTAAAAAAAAATACAAGATACTAAAAAGATAAACAAATGTAATATGAAGACCAAATTAGTATTAAAATCACTTGGTATTAATATTAATGACAACAATCACTGACGATGGCACCAAAAACTTGTTACGAGTGTAAATGGTCTATCAAATAGTGCAAGTGTACACTATCATAATCAAGTAATATAGAAGTGAGTAGAGTATCGTTCCCTCGAGGATTGATCACTAAGTACCAAAATGTGTAATTTAAATTCTATTTAATCGATCAATTAGTTGGTGATTGAGAGTACGAAAAAAAGATAATTAAATATGAGTGCAAATGATATGAAAGCAACTATGAGAAAAAAATCCTAGGGGTTAGATTTCACTTAACAAATTTTAGATTGAATCACTTATATATTCTAGCCCAATCTAATCCATATGATTGACAGTCAAGTTTCCTTAATTTAATTACTAGCCTCTTCCAAGGTCAAGCAATTTTATAATTAATTACTAATCCAATATATTCCTATATGAATTTAAGCAATTAATTATGAATTAATATTTATGGAACTCAGTAAGACTACACAACTCACATGAATATATTCCTATTTCATATGCAAGTTATGGTTTTAATTATAGGATCTATACACATGCATCTCCTTTCGGTCTCAACATACATATTGGAGTCACTAAAAAGGTGGCCAATCAATCGAAAGTATTAAGAACAATAATTAAAACTCAATCATTAAGGAGAAATTCAAATTAGATTTAATAAGTTAATAGATTCAATCCGTCATTAGTAACCTACGTCATCACCTTAGGAAAATGAAAGTTTTGCACATGATGAAATTAAAAACAAAAATAAAATAAATTGAAAACTTCCTAAACATTACAATAAATGTAAATATTAAATTCTAAAACATAAAAATACAACCATAAGATGTATAAAAATAGAAAAATCTAGGCTTCCACATAGGAGGTAAAACCTTCTATGTAGGTGGCAATCTCAACCATCCATAAAGGAGGACTACGTAAGCCTTTCATGCAAGAGGTAAAACCTTCTATGTAGGAGGTGTAATCCCCTGCCGTAATTATATCCGAAATACGCAATTAAAGTGAAATAGAGACCAATAATAAACAAATAACATTTTACAAACCCATCTACCAGACGGGGTTTTCACAAATGCCTTTCAAAATCATTGATAACTTGGTCTCACATTCACATTCCGAATACAATTACATCACGCGGAATATCACATTTATAACAAATCAGAGTACACAATATAATCCCGGCAACTCCCGGGTTCCATTTATTAACTCAAAGCCTTACAGGGCATATTCGCCCCTACAAGCCCTCATATGGGGATTACACAAAATCATCTCAAAATACACATACATATATACATATCCAAATACAAATATCCATCCCAACTATCGAAAACTGAATCCAAAAAATATATAATACTCCCAACTATGATAACCAACCACCAACTTCAATCCCAAAGGAGTCTTCACCGCCCTTAGCTGTTTACTCCATCATCGATCTACTACCCTGTCTGAAAGGTTAGTAGGGGAGGGTGAGATTCGAGAGAATCTCAGTAGGATAACAATATCAATATGCATGTACGATAAATGTTTAATGCATGACATGCTTGCATCACACAACTCATGATAACACAATGACAATTTGCAAGCTCAATGCTTCGAACAATATACCTATGGCCATAGCATAAATTGAAACATAGCTTCAAATTACACATAATTATGCAAAGCTAAGACATGCACCAACACACTAACACATATATCAAATACAAGCAGAAGAGATATGTTCCCTACACTCTTTCCACGTATGCTCCAGCACAGCTTACTCACGACCAGGCGAATATCGAACCACGTCCAGGGCGAACATCAACCCTATAACCAAAGCAAGGACATAGGGTTATTCTCTATTCCAAAACCTTACTTCCATATCACTTAAGGTTGGTTACCATTTGACACCTTTAGGTGGCTAATCAAAGCCTAAACATATGCCTAAAGGCTTGGGAAACACTTGACCAAAGATCACCTTTTAAAAATACAAAACACTGATTTTTGGGGGTGGGCCGCGGCCCAAAATCCATGGGCTGCGGCCCAAAACTGCCCAGAAACATTTGGGCTGCGGCCCAGAATCCACGGGCCGCGGCCCAAGAAATCCAGTTTCTTGTCTGAACTTCCAAAAATCATAACTAATTCCACAAAAATCGAAATGAGGTGATCCCAAAGCCAAATGAAAGCTTTTCAAGTCCTCTACACAGGAAAAATACTGGCCAATACTGGAAATCACAATACAAATACAGAATTCCCAAAAACTCAAGACTGTCCCAAAACAGAATCCATTTTCGACCACAAACTTTGGACAGCTATAACTTCCAGTTCTCAAAACGAAATGGCACATATTATATGTCCATTTTGAAGCTTAAGATGTGAACTTCAAGACTGGAAAGTTTCATAATTTTCTGACTCCATTTGCCCAGTCAAAACGTCCACACAACAAGACTGCCCAGACAGAACTTCCAAAAGACAGAATTCCAGATTTGCACAATTGGCTTCCAATGGTCCAATTTTCATATCAAACATCATTCTCACACAAAATTTCACAAGGAATCCATTGGAAATACCAAATCAACCAAATTCACATTATATTGACATGTTTCACAATGAATACAACATGTCACACAATTCACAACACCAACTCTACATTACAATCTCTTTCCATTTCAAATTCTCAAACCAATTCCAATGGCTCTATAACACATCAAGACACCAATTGCCACTCAAACACAAGGCCATTCATGCAATTCAAAAATCACACAAATTCGGGGCAAAATTCGAAATTCACAAGGCTTAACCAATAATCACAAAACTTAGGTCAAAATGCTTCAAATACTCACCTCTTCCTCTTTCCCAAACCACTTCTTTGATTCTCCATCTTTCCAAATTTCCTCAAGCCATCAAACACCACCAATCAAGAATCTAAAACCATAGAGATGAAGCTCTCATCACTATGAACAATATTAATGAAGAGTGTTTGAACATTAGAGGACAAGAACAAGGCCAAAACATCACCTTTTTCTTTTCTCTTTCCCCCTTGAAGCATGGCGCCATGGAGTCTTGAGAGAGAGATGAGATGATGAAATGAATGAAGAGAGGATCAGTTTTGGCCACTAAAACCGACCAAAAAGAAGGAGAGGAGAGAGGAATGGAGGTTTGACACTTTGACCAATCCAAGGGCTCACATTGTGCCACTTGTCAAGATCTTGTTCCATCAACCATGAGTTCACATGAGCACACCACATGGGATTCCACCCTTTGATCTATTACACAAACCAATCTCAACCATTGATCATGAAGTTACCAATGAGTTTCCTCTTCGGTAACTGACCAATCGGTCGGTAACTTTACCGTTTTGCCCCTGATTACGGTAATTCCTCTTGAATCACCACCAAATATATCTTCTCATTCATTTTCTTTCACAATGCGCCCTCCCCTCTAATTTAAGTCAATTTAGAGGTTAATCCATAATTGAGCTTAAATACAGGGTTTCGGCGCTGCTCAGAACGCATACGAATCACATCGGGTGCCAACTCACACCATAATCTCCAAAAGGGTTCATTTATCACTAATGACATCCACTTTTAGAGTCATTAACCCTTAATCACAATTTGGGATCTTGCTAAACCGGGGCTTAGCAATCCACTAATCTCAGGCTTATTTTCTAGCCTCAAGTCTCAGAATTCGGGATATTACAGGAGGCATGCAAGAAACAAATACAATGCATGAAATCAATTTTAAGATAATAGTGTATGTGGAGAAGAGAGGAGAGTAATAGATATGGAATGGTGTAAGTGGAGAAGAGAAGAGAGTAATGGATATGAAAAATGGTATGTGTTTAATGTAAGGAAGAGGATGGCTATATATAGGGAAGAATAGATTATGGTAGATGAAGTGATAGATGAAATAGAAGATGAAATGGTAGATGAAGGCATACTGCTTAGAATATAACTACAAATTTAACATATAACCTATCCATGGAAAGCTATTTAAGTCTAGTTTCATATGCAATAGGTTTCATCTCAATAAGACATGTAGTTTGAGAGATATGTCGAAAATATTGAACCTATTCTAGAATACAACGATGGTTTGAATGTCTTATTCCAAAACTCATATCCCTTTCATATGAACTATGTTGAGCATGATCTTGGTGTCTATGTGACACATCGGAAGTCTAGTTTCTTATGAAACAACATTGAACTTAATCAAACGTTTGGTTTGAGAGATATGTACAAAATATCGAACCTCTACCATGCTGAATAGAGTGCATGGTAGAGTGATTGTGAATTACTCAAGTGATCATCTCTAGAGGTGCCACTTGATTGAACACTCGAGTGAAGTTGGTATAACTTCTATATAAGTTATTTTAGCTTCGAATTGACCCATTTTAACCTCTATTTACCATAGAAACTTCCAATATCACTTATAAGAGCTTGAATCTTGATATTCCGATCTTGCAAGTTCTTCTTTCTTTAATCTCTTTCTTCTTGTTTTTCCTCTTGATGGTCATTCTTTATAACCCCACTAGATAGCTTCTTTATTTTCTTGACTCTCTACAATCTTCCTCCTTCTTTGCTTAACTAATCTACAAGATATTTCACATTAAATATAGTAGTTAGTCAATGCAGGAGATAAGTATATTATGCAAACTTTTTGCTCTTAATATTTGACATCTATATTTGAAATCATCAAAACTAATCTATATAACATTCTCCCCTTTTTTGATGATGGCAAATCCTTTAAGAAAAATATGTGTGAATATGATGACAATTTGAATGCAACATATTTTTCTTAACTTTCTCTTTGCCTATTTGACATTAGCAAAAAGTTTGAAGGGTAAATAGGAAAGGCTCTTAGAGAAGCAAATATGAAACCGAATTAGAAATGCCTTTTTCTACCTCAATCAAAAGGGATGTATCACCTTCACTCTTAGGGTGATGCAAATAAATGAAGGTTTTCATGAGAACAAGTTTGAAACAATTCGAAAGCAGAGTTAAGTCCTACAAAAGTATAGATACATGTTCTTTAGTACCTAACTTTTCTTGGGTCCATAAAATATTAGACACAACAACTCTTATGCTCCTATACAATTAAACTATATGATATTTGAGCAAATAGTATAATAAACAAGACCAAAATATAATTTTAACCCAATTAAATAAATTCAAGCCATTAAATCATAAAGGGTAACGAACAAATGATGATTTTCACTTATTAGTGACAATTTGTAAATAAACTTGATATTGAAAATATGTCATTGATAAGATTTTCTTGCAATCCATGTAAGTTGAATCAAAGAGAGTAGAGAATCTATCTATAGTGACCAACTTTTATGAAATGATAAATCATTAATAGAATCAACTTTCTCAAGAATGAAATATGCAAATTGTTTCAAAATCTCAATTGTTCTTTCGAATCATGAATATGCATTATGAGATTAAGATTTTGAATACATGTAAACTCATTTATGAAGTTTGTTAAATATCAATGCTCATGCTAAAAATAGTGGAAGTCAATATATAAATATATATATTAGAAAGCTTCAGTTTTGGAGAACATGTTGTCCATTGAAGTTAACATGTTGAAGTCTTTTCTCAAGAACAAAAGTCATAAGGGTAAAGCATTAGCCAAACAGGCTTAGCACAATAGAAATAAATGAATATAATAACTTTGCTATTGACCAAGAGATAATCTTGACTCTTAGAATTGTGTCTTGAAGAATAGGAACATTCAACTCAAAGATTTGAATAGAAGACACTAGTTATTCAGAGATATATGATATCAATGGTTAATGTATTTGAGCAAGAAAATGAGTGCAAATGAATTATGAATGATTAGGCACATACTCATTAGTCCAAATAACTAGAGTTTTAGAATAGTATCGTAGAAGTTATTCCACTATAATGGTTATTGCATTAACATTCAATGCATTAATGAACATTTTTAATACTTTGAATAACATGTCTAACTAAGGGTTTATGCATTAGATATAAGGCTCTCACAAATTAAATTCTTTTCTAGGAAATATACTTAAAACTCATAGATGATCAACTTGTTAGACATGAGGTCTAATTAGTTAGAGGATGAGACAAAAGACTTCAAGCACAAGATAGCATGTTTAAGACCAATAATCAAGATGTTAGTGATGGGAAAAACCTTGTGGGTGAATTTGAAGCATTTCTGACCTTTAGTACAAAAATACTAACTTCCAATTTTGAAACCGATTTGAATGCAAATAAGATATGAATAATTTTCAAATAATGCGTATGCACTTTTTATAAATAGGATGGATTGGACTGCAAGCAAATTTTTGAAACGTGCATATCAAAACTCAAATACAATGAAAGATTATGCACAATTTCACTTGCGGTCTATTTAGAAATCTGAAAGCATTTTGAAAAAAATATAAATGATTGATTACTAATAGTATGCTATAATTAACAAGTATTCATTACCCAAATTAGTTCATATGAGCATAAGATATTAACTGACATAGTGAGAAGTGATGCTGCAATAGGGGTTTTAACTTCAGGAACCCGACATCACTCTAGTGGGCACTCGAATGATCATACCTAGCCATCACTCGATGGTCACTCAAGTAATAGAAGCCTGAACATTTTGATGGAGTAGGAAAATAATACCTTAATCGAGCAATCTTGTAATTATTCAAGAAATTATCCTTTGAAGTTTAGTTGAGCATAATTCCTTAACTTTTGCCTCCCAATCTTCTGGTCTGTCTGATCACTTGGACAGTCACTCCCAGTTGTCACGTAGTGATGATGATTACTCGAGTGGTCACTCGAGTGATACTTCACTATGCATCTTTTCTTTCTTTCTCACTTGTTAGGTACTCATAATGATGTCTTGAGTATTGCCTCCTTTTGTTTACATGATCAAAATGTAACTTCAAATTCCAACTTCACCAAGATTTGAGTTAATTTCTAGGGTTAAGGAATAAATTTACCAACAAAATTTTGTCTGAGGAGCGTCTGGCACAAATATGTTTTAGAAGGGGAAAAAATACCAATAAACAATTAAAAAGGGGCATCCAACATAAAAACAGTTAAATCTATACTAACGGTGTTAAATTATAAGAGAAGAAAACCCCTAACTGCTTTAGTACGAATTTAACGGTTTTTGTGCTGGATGCCCCTTTTTAATTATTCATTTGTATTTATGCCCCTTCTAAAATGTATTTGTGCCAGACGCTCCTCAGACAAAACTTCGTTGGTAAATTTGCTCCTTAACCTTAATTTCTATATAGTCATAATCTTGAGATAAAGCTCTTCCTTTCTTCTTCCTACAAATTCATATAGACTTTTTCTTCCTTTGGTATCCAATTTTACTTGGATCCACTCATGGTTAGCTTATAGGAATCATAATTCACATGCTCTAAGAATATAGTTTATTTGAGGCAATTGAGCATAATGAATTAAACATGACTTTATACAAAAAGTAGTTTCTTCTGAAATATGATTATATGCTTAAAGAGTTAAACTATTGAACATTGCAATCCCTTTATAAATGAATTCATTAAATGGATTTTCTAATGAATATGAAAACATAATTCCAAAATAATTTGCAATGCTTATTCCTAAGGTAACACGGTATAAACCTCAACAAAAATCAAAGATTATAATGTAGGAGGTTTTACCATTGTATATCTTTACCTTAGGTACTTGGTGGATTGCCTTTGCTCACCCAATATATCTTTCTTTGGCACTTTGTTTTTGCATATTTACCCTTGGGATCATGTAAAGCTCTCTCATATGGTGTAGACTCTGAGATGATTTTCCTTTATACATGAGAGATCCTCCTTTTCTTGTTCTCTTCAAGGTAATTGAATGGTACTTCATGATAGTCCTTCCTTGAGGTAGAACATACTCTTTTTATCCATTGCTTCTCTTTATGATTATACTTTGTAGTTCTAGTAATGGGTGCTTTGAGAGTTCTCCTTTTTGATATAGATGATATAGACCTATTTCTTAGTGCATGATAAACTCTTGGCTTCCTCTTCCTCTTCTCTATACTGTTATGTCCATTCCTTGTGGAATCAATATGCATATGTAAAGGACTAGATGGACATTTTGGTACCTATTTTGCTTTGGGTCTTTGATAGTTAGCATTGACCTTACTTGCCTTTTAGGAACCTAAACAAATTTATTTCTAACATTACAATTTCTCTTAATATAGCATGTGTGACAAATATGACCTAATTTACCACAATAATTACAAATAATAGAATGATATGCATTACAAGATTCTATGCAATATTGTGTTGGTCATGAGAGTAGAAACACAAATAATTTCTACTTGAACATTCTTTCTTCCAGATAAATTTTCCAACAAGATTGAAAACATTTTTACTTTTCTCAATAGAATTAATAATTGGTTGGGAAACAATTTTATGTAGTCTTTTAAAATCATTTTTCTTAAATGCAGAAGAAGAATTGGAACTTTTTAGTATAACAGCATCTTGAGCTTCTGATACGGATTCATCAAGTTCGTTCATGTTGAGCTCTTCTTTGGAATTGCCTTCCTCTTGTTCATGAACCATAGATATGCAGCTTATAGTTTCACATGAACTGTCAACACTTTCAACTTCAACACAATTGTTAAAAGTATAGATAGAATCAAGACTATCCAAAATATCTCTAGTAGTAGAGAAAAATCTAATTTTCTCAAAATCGTTGTTGGTTAAAGCAGTATACAGAATTTTCATTGCTCTAATGTTCAACAAAAAAAATTTCTTTTCTCTTTCTGTCCAATCCTTTCTTAGTTTGAATCAAAGGCATTTATAAAAATTTCCTATATATCATAATCAAAGTATTTTATAAAAGATGTCATTCTAGCCTTTTAAAACCAAAAATCAATATCTTTTAAAAGAGGTAGAATTGTATAATTGAAACCTTTTGAAAGCATATAACACCCAAAATTAGCCATTGATAACTCTTGAGACAGTTAAGTCATTTAAACAAGAGCCTAGCTCTAATACCAAATATTAGAACCGGTTGACATCTAAGAGGGGGGGTGAATTGGGGATAAGATAAAACTTGAGAACTTTGATAATCTTTTCGCAATGTAGAAAAAGAGGTAAGTGTGAAAGTAATGAATCATAAATCAATAGTTATATATTTAAATAATATATGCTAGAAATATAAGAGCTTAAGGAAGAGAATATGCAAACTTTGATTTATCCTGCTTCGGTCCAATTCATGATGACTTACGTCCAGTCCCCAGGCTCCTCTTATGGTCACTCGAGTGATCCAAGGCTAGCACTCATGTGTTGAGTGACCACTTCCAAAACTTGGCAGAGAGCATTACTCGAGTAATATACCCATTTTGAATCCAAATATGACAAATGACCTATCAGCAAAAAGCACTCACCATCTACATTCCAATGCAAATAGAACCAGCTCTAAATTCATTATATACTGAAAGTTATGATCTAAATAGTGACTACTATACTAGACACTGTCTAAATTCATGAGTGTCAACTTCCAAAAGGCATTCCGCTTAGAATATAACACCAAATTTGACACCTGATCTATCCATATAAAGAAATTTAAGTCTAGTTTCATATGAAAAAGGTTTCATCTCAATCAGACATGTAGTTTGAGAGATCTGTCCAAATGCCTAACCTATTTTAGAATACAATAGTGATTTGAGTGTCTTCTTCCAAAACACATATTCCTTCCATATGAACTCCTTTTAGCATGATTTTGGTGTCTATGTGATGTATTAGAAGTTTAGTGTCATTTGAAATAAGTTTCAGCTTAATCACACGAGTGGTTTGAGAGATATGTCTGAAATACCAAACCTCTATCATTATGAATGAAAACAGAGCACAACAGGGTGATGATGAATGACTGAAACAATCACCTGAGTGATCACTCAGGAGGTGTCACTCAAGTGATCACTAGAGTGAAGTTTGTATAACTTCCATATAAGCCATTTTAGCTTTAAATTGACCCATTTTATCCTCCATTTGACCATATAAACTATTAATATAACTTCTAAGAGCTTGAATCTTGATATTCCTATTAGATCTTGCAAGTTCTTCTTTCTTTAATCTCTTTCTTCTTGTTTGTCCTCTTTATGATCATTCTTTATAACTCAACTAGATAACTTCTTTATTTTCTTGACTATCTTCAATCTTTATCCTTCTTTGCTTGACTAATTTATAAGATATTTCACATTAAATATAGTATTTAGTCAATGTTAGAGATAAGTATATTATATAAACTTTTTCCTCTTAATATTTCACATATATATTCGACATTATAAAAGCTAATCATATCTAAATGATTGTTCTTGATGACAAGGACTGAGTCTACATAAACTGCCGTATGACCTGGTTCTGTCAACACCGATGGGTGCCAAGACTTTTATCGTAGATGTATGTTTGAATTGTATGATAATGATGAGGGGTATGAGTCTACGGTAGATTTATTTTATTTGCCACTCCATAAGATTAAAGTTATATTGGGCTTAAATTGGTTAATGGCAAACAATGTATTGCTGGACTACAAAAATAAATAGATCGTATACCTTAGGAATCCATGGGAAATGATCAGCACTGATACTAGTTTGGGTTTTCTCTTAGATGCTGAAGCTAAGAAATATATGAAAAGGGGATGCCAGGGGTATCTTATATTTTTCTCTATTCAAGAAGAAGTAGAAGTAACAAAGTATACCCGTGGTGAGTGAATTCCTTGAAGTATTTCTAAAAGATCTTAGCGGATTGCCTCTAGAAAGGGAGGTGGAGTTTCTTATTGAGATTGTGCTTGGAGTTGGATTTATATCCAAAGCCCCATATAGAATGGCTCCGTATGAGATAGCGAGGCTAAAGAAGCAGATTGAAGAGCTACTTGAGAAAGGGTTCATATGACCCAATGTCTCACCATGGGGAGCTCCAATATTGTTTGTTAAAAAGAAGGACAAAAGCTTGAGATTATGTATCGATTACGAAGAGTTGAACTAGGTGATTGTTAAGAACAAATATCCACATCCCAAAGATTGATCTAAGGTTGGGTTATCATTAGCTGCTGGTGAAAGTAGAGGAAGTACCAAAGACTACTTTCAAGAGTCGATATAGGCACTATGAATTCTTGGTTATGCCATTTGGACTGACCAATGCACCTCCTATGTTTATGGACTATATGAATCAAATCTTCCAACAATATTTAGACTAGTTCGTAGTGGTTTTCATCGACGACATTCTCATATACTCCAAGAATGAGGACGAATATGGGAAATACTTAAGAATAGTGCTGAGAATATTGAAACAAAAGAAACTCTATGTCAAGCTGAGAAAATGTGAATTCTGGCTTTCAGGGGTTAAATTTCTGGGACATGTTATCTCACGAGAACGGGTCTCCATGGATCCTAGCAAAGTGGAAGTAGTATTGAACTGGAAGAGGTCAGATACTATTATGAAAATATATAGTTTTCTGGGTCTTTCCGGTTACTATAAGAGATTCATAAATAATTTCTCTCTAATTGCCTTACCGTTGAAGAAGTTAACGAGAAAGAATTAACCGTATGTGTAGGATGATCGTTATGAGAG
Organism: Inga leiocalycina; assembly: GCA_963242795.1. NCBI lineage: Eukaryota > Viridiplantae > Streptophyta > Magnoliopsida > Fabales > Fabaceae > Inga > Inga leiocalycina. Next base: position 10,272,842 of record OY725329.1, on the reverse strand, counting down.
GAGCTTCACAGAGTTAAAGGAGAAGTTGACATCTACACTAGTACTGATTATCCCAGATCCTAATCAGACCTACGTGATCTATAATGATACTAGTAAGCAAGGATTGGGATGTGTCCTTATGTAGCAGGGCAGAGCGGTTGTGTATGCCTCTCGATAGATAAAACCTTATGAAATAAACTATCCCACTCATGATTTAGAGCTTGCAGTAATTGTGTTTGCTCAGAAGATATGGCAATATTACTTGTATGGTACTACTATAAAACTGTACTGTGACCATAAGAGTCTCAAGTATTTGCATGACTAGAAAGAATAGAATATAAGACAGACTAAATGGATGGAGTTGCTAAAAGACTAGAATCTGGATATTAAACATCATCTAGGGAAAGAAAACATCGTTGTCAATACTCTGAGTAGAAAGATAGTGTAGGTGGTAGTCATGATGGTCTAAGAATAGAAGTTGCTAGAAGAATTTAGAGATATAAACTTATCAAATCAAGTGTTCTTGAATATGGATGTACCCAATGAAGTACTCATTGTTAGCTATAGTGTTAGCTAGGAGGAAAGTGATTTGAGAGCAGAAATTAAAGAAGCTCAGATGCAAGATGGACAAACAAGGTTTATGCAAGAGATGATTAAAAAAGGTGAAACTTAGGATCATGATCTTTCGCCAAGCGGGTTACTCATATACAAATAGCAGATATATGTTCTACTAAAGGCTGATATAAGGTGGAAAATCTTGGATAAGGCATACAAAAGTAAGTATACTCTCCATCCAGGAGCGATCAAGATGCACCATAACTTGAACTCTGTATATTGATGGCTAGAGCTAAAAAGTGATGTGACCAAATATGTCGCTTGATATCTCACTTGTCAAAAAGTGAAAATTGAATATCAATGACTACTAGGATTACTATAAAGCTAGAGATTCCTGAGTGGAAGGGGGAAAGTGTCACCATTGTTTGGTAGTGGGGTTACCCAGAATAAGGAATAATGATGCGATATGGGTAGTTGTTGATCGATTCACAAAGTCGGCACACTTCATCCCTATTAATCAAACTCCATGGTATACTAAAGAGTATTATTTTAGATAGAGATCCTTACTTGACATCTAGATTTTGGAAAGCTTTACACAAAGCTCTGAGTACAAAACTAAAATTCAGTATGGCCTATTATCCCTAAATAGACGAGCTATCAAAAAGAACTATACAGACGCTAGAAGATATCTTAAGAGCGTGTGTAATGGATTTCAAGGGAAGTTGGGATAATTTCCTTCCACTTGCTGAGTTTGCCTACAATAATAGCTATTATGCGGGCATTTAGATTGCTTCGTATGAAGAGCTACATGGAAGGAAGTGCCAATCACCCTTCTACCAGATAGAATTATTATATAGGAGATTATTTGGGCTAGATCTAGTTGATCAAACCATAGAGCAAATAAAAACTATCTAAAAGAGCCTCCTAGCTGTGTAGAGCAGATAAAAAGGAATTTGAAGCTGGGATCATGTATTTTTGAAGGTATCACCCATTACTGGTATTGGCAGGGCCATAAAAAGAAAGAAGTTGAGTCCTGGGTACATTAGACCTTTTGAGATACTGGCAAGAATTGGGCCAGCGGTGTACCAAATAGTCCTACCCCTGAACTTGAGCAGACTCCATGACATGTTTCATGTTTAACAACTAAAAAATACCAACCAGACCCTGAGCATGCTATTGAATTTGAAGACGTTGATATATGAGATAATCTCACTTATGAGGCTGAGCTAGGGCGAGTCATTGATCAACAAGAAAGACGGCTCAGAGATCGAAGCTTACCATTAGTGATAGTGGTCTAGAAGGGAGTATCCCTAATAGAGTCAACCTAGGAGTTGGAAGAAGATATGAAGAGGCGTTAACCAAAACTTATCCCACAAGATGTGTAACAAATTTTGGGGATGAAATTTGTTTTATAGGTAGATAATTGTAACATCTCGAAAGTTTAAAGGACACATAAATTAGACAGGTGAAGAATTAGGGCTCAGTAGGTGTATTTAATAGGGAAAAATATACCTATACATATGTAAATACCTTCTTAAGGCATACACATATATGATGGCTTATTTTTTTTTTTATGTTGGAGCCATATTAAGTTGTCACCTAAACTTTATTTTTATGAGCACATGTGTAATTAAGGTAGCTATAATTTCTTCTTCCATTTAGCTATATAATTTTCCTTTCCTATTCTATAGAAAAGCAAGAAGTAAATTAGTATATTCTCTTTCCCTTGACACAAAAAGAGACGGCTAAGACAAAGTGAAAGAGAGAGGGAGTTATGATCAATCTAATCTTTTCCCTTAAAGTCAACAAAATTAGCCAAGCATAAGAGAAGGGGGGAGAGAGAGAGTACATCTAATATATTTCCTCACTTTGTATACTTAAGGTCGACTAAGATCAAGAAGAGAAAGAGAGAGAATGTAATCTAAATCATTCCTTACCTTTTTCTGAAGAAACGTTGCCCATAGAGCATATCAAGGGAAGAGAAGAGAATAGTCAATATAATCCTTCACCTTTTACTCTCTAAGGTTAGTTAATATATGAATGGAAGGTAGGGAGATTGGTCAACACATATTTCACTTATCCACATAAGAAAATTAGCCAATATGTTCAAGAAGGAAGAGAGTTAGTCAACACACACATTTTCTCACCTTTATACACCTTTTTAGCTATTTAATTAAAGTACTCTCTCACCACACACAAACTGACCAGGACTTCATGTGCATACTTGGCTATTTAAATATAACACTCTCTCACCCTTGTTTATTAGCTAAAGTCAGCCATGGAAAGAAAATAGAAGGAAAAAGGAAAAAGAAAGAGAAAGCTTCAGTTTTTGAAAGACAAAAAGTGGAGGTAAGGATTGTTTTACATGCTTTATGTTTACATGTCATATGAGTAAATTGTTACTATTGAGATTCTTTTAAATCTTACCCCTTTCCAAATAACTAATTTACAACACAGGCAAATAGCTCCAAGGGAAATAAGGTAATCACATACGGGTTAAGAACAAGACCTCAAGTTTTTTTATTCTGTTGGTTATCTTATTATTTTGGATTGTATATGATGTATATAAACACATTGTAAAGCTAGTACTAGCAGTAGTGGTAGACCTAATAGCTTTAGCCTTAAACAATAGAACTGTAACATGATAACCGAATTAAAGTTGGGCAAAGGTACTACAATGGCCCATTAGTAAGCAAATGTAATGTGGGTTTCAGCAGAGAACATTTTGGTAAACACTATTATGTTATCAAATGAAGCTAAAATGGATGGGCAATGATAAAATTGCAAAGCAATATGAGACCACATTGAAATTATTTCAAAACATTTTGGAAACCCACTCAAGTGCAGGTTTGAACCATGTATTGAGGTTGGGAACCCAGCTGTTTTTAAGTTATTTCTAGTTTCTGGTTTAAAGACATTATCTGTTTAAACTCATCTGTATACTTTCAAAATAATGGTGTTATAGTTAGGGTTATTGATATGGACCCAATAAGAATCTGTCTTAGAAAACCCAAAAATTACAAAAATGTTGCAGGTATGGAATTGAATTAATAACGAATAAAAAGAAAATGAAAATGATCTAAAAACTAAGAACCCTATGAACACTCATTCCAAAGAATACTGAGTAGACAAAACTCAGCAGCCAAAGGAAACATGGCCCAAGAACTTCAAGTATAAACACAAGAGTCAATCAACCTCTTATACCTAGTAGTATTCTCCTAAAATATAAGGGAGCAAGTCACCTGAATAATTCTTTATTGAAGTATGAAAAACTGAATATACAATGATTAACTTTAAATAGAAAATAAGCCTCAACATAAACTAAAACCCTAAAAGTCCAATATGGTTAGACATAGAGGAGGTAAAAAATGTCACTTTAGTGATCATATATGATGTGGGACGTCATATTGGTGGTTGGAGGAAGAATATCAGATATTGGTGAGATAATGATTGTATAGTTGAAAATCATAATTTTAGGGTAAATGAATAATTTGAATATCCTTTAAATGAGATAAAAGGATAGATATTCAGAGGATATGGTTAAAAGATATATATTCAAAGAATATAGTGATTGGAATCCATTTAAATTAGATTAGGGTAGATTTAAATGAATTTAATGGATATTGTAGGATTATTGGGCTTTTTAAAGCTGATTCCTAAAGAAGTTCTAACAATACCCTAATAACCTTAATTAGTTAATTAATGGCACCAAAGATTCTTTAAAACAAATAAAAATATCATTCATGGACTCTTAATTAATTATGTCTATCCCATTATAACTTAAATACTCAAATAATACGTAATAAATGGACTTATGGCTGCCACTTGAGACTTGGGCTCACATATAACTAATCTAAGCCTACCTATTTAAGCCTTTACATGGCCTTTAGCCCTTCTTGACCCATTTAGAAGCTTTCTTCACTTATTTCTTCAATTAAGGCTCCATTTGTTGCCAGCCCAAACTCTTTGGTACATAGATAAGTGATATCCCTTGGTTGTGCATCTTGGGCCTTATACAACTTCCCCTTGGCTTGAAGATCTAAAATAACTCATTGTAAGGCCTCCTTTATGGCATGTTTCCTTGCTCTTGTCATTAGGCCTCTAATTGCTCTTTATGGATTATACAATGCATAATGTGATTCTGGACACTTATGAGAGGCTCCCTTATCTCTATCATTCCCTCCCTCCTTGAAAGGATTCATCCTTGAATTGTCACCTTTATCATAAGGGTACAAATCAGCAACATTAAAGGTATTACTAACATTATACTTACTTGGGAGGTCCACTTTATAAGCATTATCATTGATCCTTTGAAGTATCTGAAATCTCCTTGTGGTGCAAGTTTATACTTTTGTTGAGTTCGGAAATGTTCCTTTGTAAAGTGCACCCATACCCAATTTCTAGGTTTAAATATGACCTTCCATCGGCCCTTATTTGCAGCTCTTGCATTTAACTTATTCTTCCTTTCAATATTGGCTCAAACTTTAGCAAGTCAGTCTTGCACAAAATTTTTCCTTTTTCTCTCCATTAAGATTAACATGTTCATTGCAAGGTAAGGGAAGAATATCCATGGGAGTTAAAGGGTTGAAACCATAAACAATTTAAATGGAGAATAGCATGTAGTGGAATGAATAGTTCTATTATATGCAAATTCAACATGTGGTAAGTATTTTTCCTATTTCTTCAAGTTCTTTTGTATAATTGCACACAATAATGTTACTAATGTCCTATTCACAACCTCTATTTTCCCATTCGTTTGGGGATGTGTAGTGGTGGAAAACAACAATTTAATTCCCAATTTATTCCATAGAGTTCTCTAAAAATGGCTGAGGAATTTTGCATCATAGTCACTAATATAGTGTTCTAGGAATGCTATGCAATCTAACAATTTCTTTAAAGAATAAATCAGCAATATGAACAGCATCATTAGTCTTAGGACATGTAATAAAGTAAGCCATTTTATTGAACCTATTAACTAGTACAAAAATATTATCTTTACTACTAAAGGACCTAGGCAATCCAAGCATAAAATCCATAAAAATATTAGTCCAAGGGTAATCAGGAATAGGTAAAGGAGAATATTAACCATGCAGTTGAACTTAAGATTTTACTTGCCTACATGATATTCACTTAGTATAAATGGATATAACATATTGTTTCATACAAAGAAAATAAAAGTGTCCTAGTAACAAATCAAAAGTTTTATGAATACCCAAAATGTCCCATTAATACTCCCCCATGAGTCTCTTTTACAAGTAGCTCCGTAATTGAACATTTATGCACACATAACTCTCCCTTTTTGAAAAGAAAACCATCAAATATCAGATAAAAACTTAAGAACTTTGAAAATCTTTTCTCATCTTAGTGAAAGTAGTAACTATGAAAGCAATGAATAATAAATCAACAGTTAGATATTTAAATAATATATGCTAGAAATATAAGAGTTTACGAGGAGAATATGCAAACTGTAATTTATCCTAGTTTGGTCCAATCCACGTTGACTTACATCCAGCCTCCAGGCTCCTCCTGAGATTTTCAATCCACTTTCTTCTTGTTTAATCCTAGCGTAAGAGAAGACTTTACAATCTCATAAGTTTATCTAGGCACTTGTGAAGCCTTTTACAAATCTCTCACTGAGTTACTCCCCCTTACACATTGTAAGGATACAATTGAGTTACTCCCCCTTCATATCATAAGGATACAACTTTGAAGATGAAATATTATAATCAATCTTTTCTCATAAACGTAAACAAGATAAATACTGAAGTACAATACAAATAATCTCTCTCCCTTAAAGGTAAATGATATTGAAGGTAGATAAATAGGGAGTATTCATGTAGAAGTATATGCTTAATGATCTTATCATGTTTTTTTGTTGTTGCTTACTGCCTGAATCTCTCGTATTTATAATTGAGTAGGATATGACCGTTATGAGTATTTCAACCTATCCGTTGAGTCTCATTACTTCATTTGACTGCTCTTCGTATTTGAAAAATCTAGCTGTTATGTTTGGTGGACGCTCGACTCCCGTAAAGTAGCTTTTCTCCTCTTTGCTTGATCTTCTCATTGTTTTCCTAGAGAAATACTTTCAACACTAATACAATGAAGTGTTATAGTGATTAGAAGCAAGAGGAATGAGTTACACAATCATTCCATTGATTTGTAGAATCTACAGAACACACATCACTCAAGTGATCCCTTCCAAAACTTGATAGAGAGTATCACTGCTTACTCAAGTAGTCACTCGAGCGATCTCAAGTCATCACTCGAGTGTTCATTCAAGTGATTTACTTATTCTAAATCTAAATATGGTAAATGACCTATCATCAGAAAACTCTTGCTATATATATTTTAATGCAACAAGAATCAACTCCAAACTCATTGTATTTTGAAGGTTATGATCCAAATAGTGAATACAACACTAGACAATATTTGAATTTATGAGCGTCAACTTCCAGAAGGCATACTGCTTTGAATATAAGACCAAATATGACTTATGACCTATCATAGAAAGCTCTTTAAGTCTAGTTTTATATGCCACTAGTTTCTACTCAATCGGACGTGTAGTTTGAGAGTTATATCCAAACAACCGAACCTTTTCTGGAATATAATATTGATTTATATGTCATCTTTGAAATCTTATATCTCTCTTATATGAACTCTTTTGAGCTTGATCTTGGTGTCTGTGTGATGCATTGAAAGTCTAGTTTCATATGAAACAAGTTTTAGCTTAATAAAACGTATAGTTTGAGAGATATGTCCAAAAAACCAAACCTCTATCATGCTGAACGAAAATAAAACACAACAAAATGCTTATCACTCAAGTGGTCACTATAGTGATGGCTTCCAAAACTTGATAGAGAGCCATTACTTAATTGTTTACCTTGTAGAAGTTCCATAACTTCCATATAAGTTATCTTACCTTCGAATTGACTCATTCCAACCTTTATTTGATCATAGAAACCTCCGATATCACTTCTAAGAGCTTAAATCTTGATATTCTCATTAGATATTGCAAGTTCTTCTTCTTCTATCCCTTTCTTCTTGTTTTTCCTCTTGATGATCATTCTTCATAACCCAACTAGATATCTTCTTTCTTTGCTTGACTAATCAATAAGATATTTTACATTAAATATAGTAGTTAGTCAATGTAGCAGATAAATACATTGTATAAAATTTGTTCAAAATTTTTTATCTTAATATTTGGCATATATATTTAATATCATCAAAACAATCATATTTAACATTCTCCCTATTTTTTGATAATGACAAATCCTTTAAGAAAAATATGAGTGAATATGGGTCAATTTGAATGTAACATATTTTTCTTGCCTTTCTCTCCCCCTATTTGACATCATCAAAAAGTTTGAAGGATAAATAGGAAAGTCTCTTAGAGAAGTAAATATGAAACCGAATTAGAAATGCCTTTCTCTTTCTCAATCAAAAGGAATGTATCATCCTTCACTCTTAGGGTAATACAAATAAAGGTTTTCATGAACATAAATTTGAAATAATTTGAAGAGGTTTTCAAGAAAACTTTAATAATCAAAGCAAATTGAAATAAAAAATGCAAGGTAATTGCAAAATAAAGAGAGAGAGAAGAGAGAGTTTAGAAATGCTCATTTAGATTATACAAGATGATGATTAATTCATAAAGTCCTTTTCCTTGCAACACTAGTTCCATGATGTTGTATTCACTATACTTTTGCTGTTCAACTCTTATATATATTCATGTTGTCTACAGGATTCTCCTATTGAGTTGAGTTTCTGTTCCATATTTCTATATCAACATCCTTAATGCTTCTTTGTATTGGCATAGGTATTTATTGCTTTAAATATTATAGCCAATATATTTTTGTTGATTGAGCATTAAAGAATCTTTCCTCAAAGTTGATAGTGTAATATCCTAAATTGTGATTTAGGGTTAATGACTTCAAAAGCGATGTAATTAATTGAAGTAAACACTTTTAGAGAATGTGATTAAGAATTTTGACTTAAATGTGTTATAATCAATACCTAAACCCTATATTTAAGATAAATTGGGGTTAAAACATAGGGGAGAGTGCATGGTTGAGCTAAAGGAATGATATAAATGTGTTTGGTAGTAATTTAGTAAGTATTGTGATAAGCAGGGGTAAAATAGTAAAGTTATCGACCAATTGGTTAGTTACCGAAGAGAAAACTCATTGGTAACCTAGAGATCAATGGTTGTGAATTATTGTTAAGTGATCATGGGGTGGAATCAAGTGCTTTGAGCTTATGTGAGTTCATGGTAAAGGAAGTAAGATCTTGCCAAGTGTAAAAACGTGGACCATTGGATTTGGTCAAATGTTTAAAACACTGTCCTCTCTCCTCTCCCCCTCTAAAGTAGGGTATGTGGGCATGGGGGCAAGGAAATCTTCTTCTTTATCAACATCTCATGTTCTATCTCATCATTCTCCTTTTTTGTGCAAGTGAAGAAGGAAAGAGAAAGTGTAAAGGTGAGTTTTGTCTTGGTAAATGACTTCTTTGGCCCAAATGCTATTCTTTAAAGTTGTTTATGATGGTAAGGGCTTAATGGCTATGGTTTCATATTTTTGAAAGGTGGTGTTTTGGTGTTTGAAGAAATTGGAAGGTTGAGAAATCAAGAAACCAACCTTGAGAAGAGGAAGAGGTAAAAGTTAGTAGCATTTTGATTTAAATTGTGTAATCATTGAATGAGTTTTAGAAATTCTAGAATTTTGCCCTGAATTTAGTGTCATTTTGGAATGCAAGAATTGGATAGTGTATTATGGTAGAATTGGTGGCATATTGAGTTTTTGAGCCGTTAGAATTGGTTAAAAATTTGAAAGGGAAGTTTTAGGTTATTGAGTAGGTTGGGTGTAGTGTGTTGACCTAACGCCAAATTGTTGTTATAGTGTGATTTTGTTTGTTTTAGTGTGTTCAATAGATTTCTTATGAAATTTTAGGTGGGAATGAATGTGGTATAAGTTTTGAAACCATTGGAATCAGCTTTTGCAATTCTGGAAAATTCTATCAGCTGTTGCATTTTGGCTTCTAATAAGCTTCACTTGAGTGGAGTAGGGTCTCCCTTTTCCTTCAACATTTCAATAGAATTCTCAGGCAAAGTTCAAGAGTATACTTTCTCACCAGTGAGAGATATGGGTTATCACTCAAGTGTATTAGATTCCACTCGAGTAAGGGAGTTGTTACACTGTAAAGTCATGTATCGGGTTATTAACACTTGCAGGCCATTTCCCAAGGGTGTGACTTGAGACTCGCAAGTGTTGTGTTTCACTCGAGTACTGAGGGTAGTGCTTAAGTGAGCTTGTCACTGTAAGGATCTCTTGTGCTCTTGGGTAGTCACATCCTGTGCCTCACTCAGAGAGACTCAGGTGTACATAAGGGTACTACTCGAGTGATGGGGTCAGGACTCGAGTGATGTGATCACTTTCTGTCTCAGTTGGTGCTCTCGGCTAAATACTTACACGAGTGATCTTCAGTGCTTGAGTGCAAATCACAATATCACTCGAGTGAGGCCATCATCACTCGAGTGCCTAAGTCAAAAATTAGTGTTTTACTTCTAAAGAAGGGATTTTTGGTCAAGTGTTTCCAACCCTTTAGGCATATGTTTAGGCTTCTAATAGCTACCTAAAGAGTTCAAATGATAACCAACTTTAAGTGTTATGAAAATAAGGATTTGGAATAGAGAATAACCTATCGTCCTTTGACTTTGATTTATAGGCTTTGATATTTACCCTGATTGCGAGCAACCTGTACTAGTGCACACTAGGAAAGAACAAGGTAGTGACGTTTTCCCTTATACTATATTTGCTGCACGGTATGTTTGATTTATTGTTGTTTATGAATCTTCACTTACGGCCCATCGGTATTGACGGTAGGAGGACCGTGCCTTTAGGGTGGTGGAATACGGGGGGTGTGTATATGTGAAAGCCGTAAGGCAATATGTGACAGCCGAAAGGCTATTTGTGAACCTTCACCTATGGCCCATTGGTGTTAACGGTGCGAGGACCATGCCTTCAGGGTGGTGGAATCTGGGGGATGAGACTGTGATTATGTGACCGCTTGTACGCGGTATTTGTGTTGCATAATGATATTCTTGCATGCTTTATGATTATGTATGGTATGAGTAATGTGTTACTACTGGGGTTCTTTTGAATCTCATTCTTTTCTTTGACTAACCTTTAGACAGGGCAAGTGGCTCCAAGGAGAAGGAGATGACCAAGGGTAGATATAACTCCTTAGGGTAATTATATTCGAAACTTGAATTTGGGGCCAGGATAAGAGAGATTGTTGAAAGAAATTTGTAAAGACCCTATCTCATAGATAGGATTGGAAATAAAATTTTATTAACCCTCGGTCTCTAATTCATCTTAATTATGCGTTTATGAATCAAAATTATCGTTATAAAGCAGGGGGTTACAGATAGATTCTTCTTATAGTATGTTGAGAAATGAGCTTACATAGGGCAAATTCTCTTGCTATAAGTTAAAAACATTATTGCAAGAAGAATGTTAGTACAGTTAAGCATCAATAGTTTCCTTTCTATAAGGTATTTTTAAATTAAAATCATGAAAGGAAGAATATAAGAGTAACATATAATCAAAACTAATTAAGAGATAAGGAATGTAAATAAGTATGGTAAAAGGATTTTCTTCAAATAAAAGAGATGAGCTTTTTAAGATATATACATGTAAATGTGAAGCTCCCTCTTAATGAATGTATAGCTTAAAAGAAAATCATCATGAGGAATATTGTTAATAACTCCTAGATTTGTAAAACCATTCGAAATTTTATAGAGAAAATGAGTATTAAAATTTGAAGATTTGGAGATAAATCAAGTTTTGAAAATGACAATGTTATTCAAGGTTTTAAGTCTGGTCACTAGAGTAATTCTACTCGACTATCACTCGAGTACTCATTCGAGTAATGTAACTTAGAGAATTTCAATTAATTAAGATTACAATACCTCACTCAAGTAATGTCATAATTACTCGAGTCATAATCCTTTGAAGTCCATTAATACATTATTGGCTACTTACTGTCTAATGATGTGATCAGTACTGAGGCATTTTGATGTGTAGTCTCTGTGAGCATTTAAGTATACTAAGATGAACTTGGAATAAGGCCTTGAAGTTCTAGTTGATCAAATAACAGAAGTGATGAACTCAGTATTGTTCGTAGAAAGCTCTGTGTGATTGTTGAAGCTCCTCTCTCAGATAGCCCTAGATATATGTATCAAAGAATGAAGGACCAGGGGGACTAGCTTTAGCAGAATATTATATCTCATCTACCTTTGAAGTTTCAGCTCCCAACCTTTATGCCTCTTGTGTTGAGTAAACACCATTTGGAAGTTCTGACTTACCACATCACATAACTTCTTGACTTTATCATCCACCACTTTAATAAGCTTTTTATTGGTATTGGTAACATCAAGTGAAGCTTAGTCTGCTTGAATGGTGAATCCAATAAAGGAGGCTTTAGGTGATCTAGATTTAGATGAGGATTGTGTTACGTCATATCTGGATGCCTTATGTTTTGCTCTTTGTCTCTAGCTAGTACTGCCTATGAGTGACAAGTACATATTCACCTTTTGGATGTACAACTTAATATCCAAAAGAGTCTTCATAGGGGCTTATTTGGCTCTAGGTACCATATCTTGTTAGCCTTGAAGAATAGAGATACTAAATGAGGGTATGTCTTTAGACTATGCCTTGTAAAAGTATATATGTACCTCTTATTTTCTGAAGACATGATCTCCCTAGTGCTCCTTTCTTTCTTGCTAATAATATAGGCCATTTTTGAATAATTCTTCTTGATGAAGTGAGTGAAGTTATTGACCTTGTTTTCCATAGCTCTAGTTTAGATATACCATATAAATTTATAAAGATTAGACATAGAACTAGGGTGGTAGTTGAGAATCCTAATAGGCTCACTAAGCTTGATGATTCTGTATATCTTAGGTTTATCGTATTCTTTGAAAGGTATAGTGGGGGTCTTCTTGATCCCTATCCATTCATTGATCCTCCTAGCCTAGATGTTGACCTTCTAATTTCTACTTGTTAACTCCAAGGTATCTTCATTCATAGCACCTTCCTTATAGTATACTTGAGCCAGTTCCATGTCACAATAATGTCTAACTTCCTTTAGGTAGTAGAGGAGGTAGATAGATGAATAAGGCTTACAATAGCTAGACTTGTTCTTGGCCCCGACCTTCTTTAAAATAAACTATGTTGGGCCCACTAAGATGACTTCCTCCTCTTTCTATTTCTCTTTCTCTTTCCTTAACTACACCTCTATATAGTCACTTGCTAATAATGGGGTATCACTTGAGTCATTACTTGAGTGATACCACAGATTCAACTTCTGCTCACACTGTAATATTGCCTGTCATACTTACTCTGTTAGCCTATATTCTTTATTCTTAAAAGTAGAGCATCTTGGTCAACTCCTGTAAAAGTATAAATATATGCTCTTTGGTACCTAACTTCTCTTGGGTCCATATAATATTGGCCATGTTATCTCACGAGAAGGGGTCTTGGTGGATCCCAGTAAAGTGGAAGTAGTACTAGACTGGAAGAGGTCGAAAACTATTTCTGAGATACACAGTTTTCTGGGTCTTACTGGTTACTATCGGAGATTCATTCATAATTTCTCCCAAATTGCTTTGTCGTTGACCAAGCTCACGTGGAAGGATTAACTATTTTTGTGGGATGAACATTATGAAAAGATTTTCACTGAGTTGAAGGAGAGGTTGACCACAGCACCAGTGTTGATTATACCCGATCCCAGGTTGACTTATGTTGTATACAGTGATGTGAGTAAGCAGGGGTTGGGGTGTGTCCTTATGCAGCAGGGATAAGTTGTGGCATACGCCTCCCGATAGCTGAAGCCTCATGAAATGAACTATCCCACTCATGATCTAGAGCTTGTGGTGATAATGTTCGTATTGAAGATATGGCTTTATTACTTGTATGGTGTGACTATAGAACTGTACTATGACCACAAGAGTCTTAAATATTTGTATCATTAGAAAGAGTTGAATATGAGATAGCATCAGTGGATGGAGTTGCTGAAAGATTACAACCTGGAGATTAAATATCATCCGAGTAAAGAAAATGTCATCGTAGATGCGCTTAGTCAGAAGGCGGTGCTAGTGGCAGTAATGATGATCTAAGAAAGGAAGTTAATAGAAGATTTTTAGGATTTCAATCTTTTGAATGACATCCTGTGTGCTAATTATAGTGTTGTACAAGGGGAAAGTGACCCAAAGATGGAAATTGAGGAGGCTTACATGCAAGATGGTTGAGCCCAGTCCATCTGAGCTATGATTGAGCAAGGAAGGACTCAAGATTATGATTTATCACCTAGTGGACTGATTTGTTACAAGAAAAGAATCTATGTTCCACAGAACGCTGACTTGAGATAGAGAATTCTAGATGAAGCATATAAGAGTCAGTATACTCTTCACCCAGGAATGACCCAGATGTACCACAACTTGAAATCTATTTACTAGTGCCAGGGTTGAAGAGTGATGTGACTAAGTATATGGCACGGTGTTTTACCTGTTAGAAGGTAAAGATTGAACTCCAAAGGCTGCTAGGATTGCTTCAGAGTCCAAAAATTCCAAAATGTAAATGGAAAGTATGACCATAGATCTAGTGGTGGGATTGCCCAGGATTAGAAATTATGATATGATCTGGGTGATTGTTGATCTACTCATAAAGTTAGCATATTTCATACCGATCAATGCTAGCTACTCTGTTGATAAGCTGGCTGAAATATACATCAAATAGATAGTAAGACTACATAGTACACCGAAGATCATTATCTCCGACAGAGATTCTCAGTTTACTTCGAGATTTTAGAGGACTCTACATGAAGCTGTGGATAGGAAATTGAGGTTTAGCATGACCTACTATCCTTAGACAGACGAATAATCAAAAAAGACCATTTAGACACTAGAGGATATGCTGAGATCATGTGTCCTAGACTTTAAAGGGAATTGGGACTACTTTCTTCCACTTGCTGAATTTGCCTACAACAACAGCTATCATGCGAGCATTCAGATGGCACTGTATGGGAGGAAGTGTCAATCACATTTGTGTTGGATAGAACTATCTGAGAGAAGGTTGTATGGGCCAGATCTTGTTGATCAGACGAGAGAGAAGATTAGAATTATCAGAAAAAGGCTCTTTGTAGCGTAAAGTCAACAGAAGAGCTCTGTTGACAAAAGGAGAAGACCTTTAGAGTTTGAAGTAGGGCATCATGTTTTCTTGAGAGTGTCTCCGGTCATAGGCATTGAGAGAGCAATCAAGCATAAGAAGCTGAGCCCACGGTACAATGGTCCATTTGAGATTCTTGCGAGAATCAGATTGATAGCATATTAGATAGCCCTGCCCCTAAACTTGAGCAGACTCTATGATGTGATCCATGTGTCGTAGCTAAAGAAGTACTAACCAGACCCTACACAAATCATTGAGTATGAAGATGTCGACTTGTAGGATAACTTCACCTATACGGTAGAGCTAGAATGAATCATTGATCAAGAAGAGTGGCGGCTCAGACATCGAAGTATTCTGTTTGTGAAAGTAGTTTGGAAGGGAATATCTCTGAGGGAAGCAACCTGGGAAGCAGAAGCAGACACGAAGAGACGGTTACCGGAGTTTATGCCCTAAGATGTGTAACAAATTTCAGGGACAAAATTTATTATACCGGGGGAGAATTGTAATGTCCCAAATTTTGATTAAGGGCTAATGACTTCAAATGAGATTGTAAAGAATGTTTGAGGAATGTTTTGTTAAATAAAGTACGGGTTATAACCGAATTAACTATAGGAAATGCCCAAACCCTGTATTTTAGTATAATTGTGTGGCAAAGTTATTATTGGGCTAAAATAGAAGGGGAATGGTGCATGGAGAAGGGAAAAGAAATTAAATCATGTGTCAAGTGAATGTGTTATAGTAAGGGGCAAAATAGGAAGAATAAAATTTACTGGTCAATTAGTCAGTAATTGATGAAGGAATTAATTATTAGCAAAAAGAGATGAGAAGTGTGACTAAATGGTTAATTAAGTAGTTAGTGTAACCATCTAGTTACTTACTTTATGAGAAACAATGAGATTAGGACAAGTGGCATCATTGGATGAAGAGAAAGATTATGGAAAAGTCAAAAGCATTTTTAAATTCATTTCTCTTCCCTCCTTCCCTCTTGGTCAGCTGTCATAGGTATAAGAAGGAGGGAAATATCATTATTTCATCATCTTTATCTCTCTCTTACTCTATTATTTTTGGCAGCCATAGTGAATAAAGAAAGAGGAAGAAGTTCTTGGTAAAAGTAAGCCATTTAGCCTTGAAAATGACCTTAGATGCCAAAATCCTCTTCTTTAATCTTGTTCCTCTTGTTGAGAGCTTCAATTATATGGTTTTTATATTTTCAAGTGGTAGTGTTTGGTGAACCCAAGAAAATTAGAGTTTGGTGAAGCAAGAAACAAGTTAGAGAAAGTGATAGAGGTGAGTAAGAGCAATCTTTTGACATGTATATTGTGGCTATTGATTGAGGCTTTAATTTCTAGAATTTTTTCCCTTTTCTCATGGATTAAGGTCTTAGAGAGTTTAGTATGTTGTGATTATGAAAATGGTGTTTTGTATTAAGTCTTGTATATTTAGAATTGAATTGAGACTTAAATGTGACATTTGGAGTTTTTGGGATTTTGTGTTGAGTTGTTGTCTAAGTTATAACTCATGAAAAGAATGTGAATTAGGTTGTTTTCATGTCTCCATTGGTTTCTGTGTGAAATTCTGTGTGGGAGTAGGCTTGGATTTGAGTTTTGGAACTATTGGAGACTTAAGTTGTAAACTGGAAAGTTTGGCAAAGGAAAATTCTGTGCAGGGGATCTACTTTGTACAATGTTTAAAATAGAAAATGGTGTCAAAATATTGTGAAACTTTCCAGTTTTGTAGTTCACTTTGCAAGCTTTAAAATAGTGTAAAGTTTGTGTCATTTTGAGTTCTGTGCTAAGAGTTATGGTAAGTTGAAATCAACTAAGGATCAGGCCAATTCTTGGCCGTTGCCAAAGGGGAGTTGCCACGGCCCAATGTTTCAGATCTGTTCTTGGTCGTGCCCCAAGGATGTTGGCCACAGCCTAAAAGTTTCTGACCTACTCTTGGACACGGCCTAATACTTTTTAACCATCTCTTGGTCGCGGCCAGTGACCTATTTTCAGTACTTTATGATTTTGAAAGATGGTTTTTGGTCTAATCTCCCCAATCCTTTTGAGCTATTGTTAGAGACTGTCATAGCTATCTAAGGGACTTTAATGATAACCTAACCTAAGTGTTTTGAAGTCATATGAGAATTGGACTAAGTAATAACTTGTCATCCTTAATTATGATAATAGGATTTGATATTTGCCCAGAACGTAGGAAGCTTGTGCCTGAACATGAACGAAAAGAATAAGGTAGTGACACTTTCTCCTATATTATGTTTAATTCATTGTATATTTGTACTTATCATTGAATGAACGATTGAGTCGTGGCGAATGTCCTAGCTTTGAATGTGATGAATGTCAAGAAGGTGCTAGTAGTGATTGTCATGCCTATCACGAAAGTGATTATTGTCATGATTGAATGTTGCTGGAAGTGCCGTAATTATTGTCATGCTTATCATGTTTGTGATTATTGTCATGATTGAATGTCGCTGTGAGTGCTGTGATGAATGAATGCTGCTGTTAGTGATTGTCATGCTTATCACGTTTGTGATCAAAGTCATGATTCAATGTTGTTGTAAATGCTGTGTTGATTGAATGCTGCTGTATTGTGATGATTGTTTACATGTTTTGTTATATTATGCATCATATACGTGAAATGTTACTACTGAGATTCTTTTGAATCTTGTTAGTGCAAGCATTTCACCTAAGAGGGGGAATTGGGTGATACCAGAAATTTTGTTACGTATAAGGAAATTTACAGAATATTTAAAAGAGTTGAGAGTAAGGAGAAATATCACTGAAGTATACACTAGGAGTTATACTGGTTCGGCCATAACCACTTTGACCTATGTCCAGTTCTCAGAGCGTTTATGAGAGTTTCACTATATTATCCAAGATTCAGTGGGTTCTTGGCACCTCAGTACACAGCAAGTTCCTGCACTTGGATACTCGCTCCCCCTTACACATTACAATCAAATCCCCAACTCAAGGTTCCACAACCTTAAGTTGTCTCAATAACAAATATTGAGTTTGTAATGAAAAACTCTCTCAGAGCAAATATTTAATCACTGAAGTACAATGAATGAGTATAAGGAAACAAAGCACTAAGAGTGTGTAGTGTATGTGCGTTCTCAATTCTTGTGTCTTATTTTCTTCTCTTTGAATGCTCCATATATATAGATGATTTGTAGTGTCCATTAGAAGCAATTCAAACATGTCCGTTAGAGTTGCGCAGCAATGGTTGACTATTCTTTGAATTTGAAAACTATCTGTTTGTGATAGGTAGCGGTAGGTGAGATCTCATACTTTCATTTGATTTTTATCTTCTTGCATAAACTCTTCATTGTTTCTCTACAAATGTACTTAGGATACTAATGCAATAAAGAGTTAATCATATAGAAAACAACTTAATAAACATTCGATCAAAAACATAATTTCTGGATTGCCTTACTCGAGTGGCTACTCGAGTGATTGAGTTTGTTGCTCGAGTAGTCCCTCTAGTAAACCTATCAAAAATATGGCAGTGAGTAATTCAACATTTTTCATAACATATTACCCAGGTAGGACATAGAGTGAGATATATCAAAAACCTTGGAAATACTTGATTACTCAAGTGGCTACTCGAGTGGCCATGTCTTTACCTTCACATGTTACTCGGGTGCTGACTTTGGTAATCTGGTTACTCGAGTGGCCTTCACATTTCTTCATATGTTACTCGAGTGAGCCCTCGAGTAAATTTCAAATAACCCGGTAGATTACTCGATTACTCCCTCGAGTAATTGTATCAAATTTTTGGCCTAGAGTTTGCTTACTGATTACTCGAGTGACCCCTCAAGTAATGCTCAAATAACTCTGCAGATTACTCGAGTGGTATTTCAAGTAATGCCTTTTTCTCACTTGGTTACTCAGTAAAGTGTTGCATTTCTTGGCCAAAAGATACTAGAAGATTTTGGACCTGCTTACTCGAGTGATTACTCAAGTGATACCTTTGCAAATGATGTTACTCGAGTGGCTACTTGAGTAATGGTTTATATAACTTTACAGATTACTCGAGTGGTGCCTCGAGTAACTACTTCCAAATTTTGGCAGTGCTTCTCTAGATGAAATTCTAATTGATTACTGGAGTGCCTACTCGAGTAACAACTTTCCTTACTCGAGTGGCTACTCGTGTAAGCCTTCATAAAATTTATTTACTACTCCAGTGCTATCTTCAAGTAATGCTTTGCCACTTTGTTCAAATTCATTTGTTTGTTATTAAATTCTTTTATATCATTGATCCAATCTTTGTTATTATCAAAACATATGGGATCTAACATTCTGTCCCTTTTTTATGGTGACAAAACTTGGTGATTTTGAACAAAAGTTTTTGAAATTGAGTTTTCAAACATATGCTTCTCAAATACTTTTCATATGAAATCTTTTGTTCAATTTATCCTTGAAATAGCTTATTAAAGATCTTTTTCAAAGTTTTTGTTCTTATGTTCTTGTTCACCTTGCATACACAATCAAAAACTCATTAGTCCCACAAGGCAATATAACTTTAATTGCATAGAGAAAGATATTACATAAAGAAGAATTCAATACATAATCAAACTTAGAATTCAAAGATAAAAGTTTAAAAGTGCCCTAAATCCCCATACACCCAAATCCTAATACATTAACTCATCCATTCATCACAAAATCACTCAGGCTCTTCTCCCCCTTTTGTTTTCATCATAAAGGTGGAATCAATTATGAGGAGGAGTAGGTGGCTTGGCTATTGAGATAGGAGTAATAGGAAATACCACTAATTCATATGAACCATCTGAACTTAAAGGATCTGAAGATGATGGTTCAGGGTCAGGAAGATTCACTAGCGGTGTCTGAAGATCATCTGGAGGATTCACCGAAGATGAAGGGTAAGGAACTAGAGAAGTAATTTCTACTTTCTCTGTAGCAATCGGAGAAGACTCAAGCACCTCCTCAGGTGTGTAGGTGATGCAATGGAACTAGGTATGGGCTCTGGCTGAATAGGCAAAGGTGGATCATCAGTAGTGATGTGGATAGGCTCGGATGTGTTAGGGTCAGGCATAGAGAACAAGACATTGCTAGGTCCACTCTCAGAGGGTCTATGCTCAGTGGGTATATAGGGTCCAGGTTCACAGACAGGTATGGGCTTAGGAATACTAGAAGGACCAGGAATAGAGGAGCCAGATGCCATATCATCAATCTAGCAACAATGGATCTCAGAAGCTCACCCTGGGCACGCTGTTCAGCTAGCAACTCTTCATGCCTCTTATCCATCCTTTTCACAAGTTGTCCCATCTTCTCATTCATATGGGTTATCAGCTCCGCATTGGTATTCACAATGTCAAAATGAAAATTCTTCAGAATATTCTCCATGAATGTTTGCATTACGGTACTAAAAAGATGGAGAAGATATATTGGCTGGACTAGAAGAGTGTGTGTCATCCATTCGACTTGTTGCTGTGTCAGTCTTCTTCTTCTTCTTGGGACTAGCTTCTAGGGGAGTCTTCAGAGGAATTTCAATATTCAACTTTCTAATTTGATTCCTCCCCACTGGTGCTATCATCTCAACCGGCTCCATACTCTCCAAATACCAAATCTTATTCTTCTTGAGGAACATGGAAATAAGTTGAGGATAAGGCATTAGAGTAGTAGGTTTTCCTTCATACCTATACCTCTTGATCTCATTGAAGATATACTCTCCCAAGTCCTTTTGCTCTTTGAGGATAAATGAGGCGAATTTCCTAAAGTCCCTCTCAATTAAATAAGTGAAGTTATTGGATTTGTTTACATGGCTCTAGAGTAGATATACCATAGGACTATGAAAATCACTCATATTACTCAGATTGAAATTGAGAGGTCCCACTATCTCGGCTTGCCAACGTTACTCGAGTCACTACTTTAGTCCCCTGCTTCAAGAAATATGTTGCTCTCGACATTTCAATCCTGCCAATGTTACTCAAGGAGCCACTTGAGTAAATCACTGTGGTAAACAAAACTTGAAGGTAACACTCGATTAATCTGAAATGTTATTATCATACTTCACTCGAGGCACCACTCAAGTATGCAGGTATGAAAATATTCTATGTCAAAGACTTGAACGAGATTACTCGAGTCAGTAATCGAGTGATCTGCAGAATTATTTATAATGCACTTGAAGTATTCACCCGAATAAGCTATGCAGAAAATAGATGTTTACTCGAGGTGGTACTCAACTAAACAGGTAAGCAAAACTTGAAGTGCTCCCGGCCTAAAATCCTGCCAAAATTACTGGAGTGAAGCATTGAGTAATCTACCAGGTTATTTGAAAGACTACTCGAGTAACGTGTGAAGAAAATTGTAGTATACTCGAGTGAGTACTCGAGTAAACAGGTATTTCCAAGGTTTTTAAATTTGTTTACTCCATACACTACCCGAGTAATGTGATGTTCACTTATTGACTTGCTCTCGATCAATATTTTCACAAAGATACTCTAGTAACTACTCGAGTAAACTTAATGAACACTCGAGGGACCACTGAGTATCCAAGTCCAGAAATTCAGAAATCATTCCAACGTTCATTGATTTGTTTCCTATATGATTAACCCTTCATTGTATTAGTATTCTTAGCATATTCGCAGATAAACAATGAAGAGATCTTACCAAATAAGGAAAGTCAAATACAACGTTCAAATGCTACCTACCGCCACCTACTGTAAACGGATATTTTTCAAAATCTAGAAAAGTCAACAGTGGCTGCGCACAATCTAAAGGGCGAGAAGAAAATGTTCCAACTGTCATTATCAACACATCTATATATATGGGAACATCGAAACAGAGATGATAATAACAACACACACGAACGCATTATCAAGTTCACGCTCAATACTCTGTTTTTACACATACTTGTAATTCTGTACTTCAGTGATTCTTATTCACTTTGTAAGAGGGATATTTCATTCAAACTCAATATTTGTTATTGAGGTAACTTAAGGTTGTGGAACCTTGAGTTGGGATTGGATTACAACTTGTAAGGGGGAGCGAGTGTCCGGGCGAAGGAACTTGCTTGCACCGAGGTGCCAAGAACCCACTGAATCTTTGAAATTATAGTGAAACTCTTAGAGATACTCTGAGGACTGGACGTAGGTCAAAGTGGTTATGGCCGAACCAGTATAACTCCTAGTGTAAACTTCGATGATATTCCTCCTTACTCTTTACTACTTTATATTCACCGTCAAGTTTTATATTTGCAACGAAATTTTTAGTATCACTCAATTTACCCCCTCTCTTGGGTGAAACGCTTGCTCTAACATTTGGTATCAGAGCGTAGGTCTTCTTGTTAAGGTATAACAAGCTAAGAAGGATCCAATGACAATCATGGGTGAAGGAATTCTTCCCGACAGAGCATCCATCACTAGACCTCCAGGTTTCAGTGGTGAACACTTTTCTTTCTGGAAAGCAAAGTTCAGAGTATTCGTGATGGCTACCGAATATGGGCTATGGGATGTGATTGAGAGTGGAAACTATCAACCTACAAAGACTGTAGATTCTCAGAAAATTCCCAAGACGCTAGTAGAATATGATGAGAATAACAAGAAACTTATCACTCTCAATAGCAAGGCAATTTTGATGATACAAAGTGCTTTGAGTCAAAGTGAATACTTCAGAATTTGCACACTTCCAACAGGAAAGGAAATGTGGGAAGCTCTGGAAATAGCTCATGAAGGAACTTCAGGAATAAAGGAGAATCAGATCAACACCTTGGTCACTGAATTCGATATACTTCGAATGAAATCAAGTGAGTCAATATCTGAATTTGAACTTAGATATACTCATCTTGTTAATCAACTTGCAGCACTTGGGAAAGTCTATGATTAACATACCCAAGTACGAAAGATTTTGAATATTCTTTCTAAAGAGTGGGACGCCAAAGTCACTGCGATAGAAGAAGCAAAAGGAGAATCAATGAGATCAGTTACTTCTCTATTTGGAAGTCTTTCTGAATATAAAAGTAAATTAAAGTTCAAACGGGAACTAGATGACATCGGTGACAAGAAGAAGAGAGGCCTAGTACTAAAAATAAAAGAAGAAAATCAAGATGAGGATGAGGATTTTGATGATGATGAAATGGGCGTAATTATAAAACAATTCAGAAAGTTTTACAAGAAAGGTCAAGGATTCAAACACTTTCAGAAAGGAGGAACTAGCAGCAAAGATCATATCATCTGCTACGAATGTGGAAAACCAGGACATATCAAATCAGAATGTCCAGAGCTGAACCAAAAGAGCAAAGAAAAGAGAAAAGGTAAATTCTTCAACAAAAATAAGTCCTTCATATATGCTATATGGGGTGATAGTTCCTCTGATGAAGAAAGTGATGAAGAATAAGTAGCCAATATATGTCTTGTTGCTCAAGAAGAAATAGAAGAAGAGGTAAATGATTCTGATCCTACCTATGATGAATTACTTTCTAAATATAATGCCTTACATTCTGAATTCATCAAAGTAGTTAAAGAATTAGTTGTTTTCAAAAAGAAAAACAAAGTTCTTGAAATTGAACTTAAAGAAAGTTCAGAAAAGGATTGTGAAAATTGTTCTTCTTTGAAAAAGAAAAACACTGATCTCACAAAAACTCTTGAAAAATGTACTAAAGGAAGTGAGATGCTAAGTGTGATTTTAAAAGCTCAACGATTTGTAAATGACCGATCTGGTATTGGGTATGATCCAACATCAGATAGAAGGAAAGGTAGAAAGAAAGCAGGAGGTAAGTCATATTTGAATTATTTCCAGCATTCTGTGCATACATCAAATCCTTTTGCATTTTGTAATTACTATAATAGAAAAGGTCATTATACCTCTTCATGCATTCATAAGAAGAAAGGAACGATAGGAACCTACAAATGGGTACCTAAAGGATCATATATTTAGAAAATTTCTTGTACTGACCCAAAAGGACCCAGAAAGAAGTAGGTACCTAAGAATTAATCATATTTAATTGTAGATATGTCTCAAAGCATCCAAAAACAACAAGTGGTACATAGACAGTGGATGCTCTAGACATGTAATCGATGATTTTCAAAGTTTTACCAAATTGCAACCTAAAGAAGGTGGAAAGGTAAAATTTGGAGGAGATCAAACTGGAAGGATAGCAGGAATTGGTGAAATCAAAAATGATAAAGGCATATAAGTCAAAGACGTATACTATGTCGAAGGATTATGCCATAACTTGCTGAGTGTGAGTCAAAGTGCAGACAAAAACAACTGGGTAATATTTAACTTAGAGGAATGTCTAATTATCAACAAGAAAGACCTACTACTTGATAAGAAGAATATCAAGGCTAAGCTCAGAGCAAAAAGGGAAGGTAACTGCTATACTCTAGATATTAGTAGAAATGCATCTGAAAACTATTTTCTGAGTAATGACGATGAAAGTTGGCTATGGCATAAGAGATTGGCTCATGTCAAGATGCATCAACTAGGCAAACTACTCAAAAAGGATTTAGTTCTTGGATTACCCAAAGTAAGTTTTAAAAATGATTTGATTTGTGACGCATGTCAAAAGGGTAAACAAACTAAATCATCTTTCAAATCAAAAAATGAGATTACAACAAATCGACCACTTCAATTGATATATATAGATTTAGTTGGCCCAGCAAGAGTAAAGAGTCTTGGTGGCAACTTATATTCATTGGTAATTTTTAATGACTTCTCCAGATTTACATGGGTTATTTTTCTATCACCAAAGGATGAAACCTTTGAAAAATTTATTGTTTTTGCCAAGAAAGTGCAAAATGAGAAAGGTATGTCCATTGCAGGTATTAGGACAGATCATGGTGGAGAATTTGAAAATCAAGCCTTTGAAGAATATTGTGATACTAATGGGATTGATCACAATTTCTCTGCTCAAAGGACACCTCAACAAAATAGAGTCGTGGAGTGTAAGAATAGAGTGCTCACTAAAATGGCTAGAGTAATGTTAAATGAAAAGAACGTGTCTCAAGTTTTCTGGGCTGATGCTATAAGCACAGCATGCTATATTTCAAATAGAGCCTATATTCAAAAAGACACCATACAAGCTGTATAAAGGAAGGAAGCCAAACGTTGCTCATCTACATATCTTCGGTTGTAAGTGATTCATTCATATTAATGGTAAAGATAACTTAGGAAAATTTGACTCTAAAACTGATGAAGGAGTTTTCTTAGGATATTCTAATCGAAGTAAAGCATATAGAGTTTTCAATAAAAGAACATATGTTGTTGAAGAATCAATTCATATTGTATTTGATGAATTTGAATCCTCTGACAAAACCATTGTTGAAGAGCAGGAAGTTGTTTTAAATCAAGAAAATGGTCAATCTATTTCTAAATCTCTTATTCTAGAAGTTGATGAAACCAAGGAAGAAGAGCAGTCACTAGGACAACCTAGAGCGAGGAAATACAATAAAAGCCATCCCTTAGATCAAGTCATAAGAGATGTGAATAAAGGGATTAAAACTAGAAATAGAATCTTTAATGAACTTAGTTTTTCTGCATTCATTTCTGAGATTGAACCTTCTAACATTGATGAAGCCCTATCAGACACTGATTGGGTGATAGCAATGCAAGAAGAACTAAACCAATTTGAAAGAAATCAAGTTTGGGAGTTGGTACCCCAACCTAAGGATCATGCGATCATTGGTACTAAATCGGTATTCAAGAACAAACTTGATGAATTCGCAATCATTGTTAGAAACAAGGCAAGATTGGTGGCCAAAGGTTATAATCAGGAAGAAGGAATTGATTATGAGGAAACGTATGCTCCAGTGGCTAGATTGGAAGCTATATGAGTATTGTTAGCCTTTGCATGCATCAAAGGATTCAAACTCTATCAAATGGATGTGAAGAGTGCATTCCTAAATGGCTATATCATGGAAGAAGTGTATGTAGATCAACCCCCTGGTTTCGAATATATAACCAAACCTGACCATGTTTTTAAACTTAGAAAAGCTTTATATGGTTTAAAACAAGCTCCTAGAGCATGGTATGAAAGGCTCAGTAAATTTCTCATTAATCAAGGTTTTGTACGAGGAAGAGTTGATACAATACTTTTTACAAAACGAAAACGTGATGATATTTTAATTGTTCAAATATATGTTGATGACATTGTTTTCGGTGATACTAATGAATCTCTGTGTAAGGAATTTTATGAGATAATGCAGGGAGAGTTTGAGATGTCAATGATGGGAGAATTGAATTTCTTTCTCGGTTTGCAAATCAAACAAAGAAAGAATGGAATCTTCATATCTCAAACAAAGTACTTGAAAGAGCTATTGAAGAAGTATGGAATGGATGAAGCAAATAGAACGGACACACCTATGAGCTCAACTACGTTGCTTGATGCTGATGTCAAAGGGAAAGATTACAACATCATAAAATACAAAGGAATGATTGGATCATTACTCTATCTCACGGCAAGCAGACCGGACATCCAATTCAGTATTGGCATATGTGCAAGATATCAATCAGCACTAAAGGAATCACATGCCGAAACTGTCAAACGAATCTTTAGATACCTTGCTGACACACCAGAATTGGGTCTGTGGTATCCTAAAGGAAGAAGTGAATATCTTGTTGCATATTCAGATTCTAATCATGGAGGATACAAGACAGACAGAAAGATCACCAGCAGACAAGGTCAATTTCTTGGAGGATCTCTTGTATCATGGTTCAGTAAGAACCAAAATACAGTGTCTCTTTCATCAATGGAAGCCGAATATATTGCAGTCTCAAGTTGTTGTGCACAAGTGATATGGCTGAAACAACAACTACAAGATCTTGGTATTTATCTCAAAGAAATACCAATATATTATGACATTACTAGTGCGATAAGCTTGGCAAAGAATCCAGTTCAACTTTCTTGAACCAAGCATATCGATGTCAAATACCACTTCATCAGAGATTATGTCCAAAAGAAAGATGTGAAAGTGATATTCATTCATACTCATCTTCAACTAACTGATATCTTCATCAAACCTCTTGCTAAAGATCAATTTCTATACATTAGAAGAGAATTAGGAATGGTGAATCCCAATGAATTGTAAGTTATTTCGGTTTTTTATAATGTTAGATAATATTACTTGATAATCTTTTGATGATTACTAATTTAAGCATCGAAGTATGTAGAAACTTCTTTTGCAGGAAGATTGGAACTCTGTTTTAAGAAATAAAAACAGAGGTTAACAGAGGACACCATCACTGGAGTGCCAACTTCAAGTAATGCCTAACAGTGCAGCATTACCCGAGAGATGACTTGAAGTAAATAGGCACATTACTTGAGTGGGTACTCAAGTAATGGACTTCAAAAACTGGCAGTGAAGTCTCAAGTCACATGGAATTTAAATCAAATGGCTCATTTGGTAGGAAATGAACAGTCAAGAGGAGAAAAGACAGATTACCCAAGGGAAACCTCGAGTAAACTCGAAGTTTACTCGAGTGAGGCCTCGAGTGACTGCAGGTCCAGATCACAAATTCGATGAGAATCAACTCAAATCTGTTCTAAAATGGCTATTAAATGATCGAGGGAACATACATAAATAATTACAATATTATTCATGCCAGGTACACAATTTAAATAAATTATTTTAGAATTTTCTATATGATTGCTCGAGTGGGGACTCGAGTGAACCTGATAATCACCCGAGTAAGGCCTCGAGTAATGTCGAGTTCTAGGTCTTTAACAGTCACAAACTCAAACATTTCTACAAAATCTCCTCTAGTGAATCACCCAGTCCTCTCACAAAAAGTTTTCACAATTTCTTCCTTGCTTGATTTCTGTCAAAACCTATCAAATCTTAGCTCCAAAAATTTCTTATATTGTTCAGAATCTCTCTGCCCTAACTCGCGACTTCTCACTCTGGTTTTCTGAGATTTCTATTTTCTCTAAATCAAGATGGTTAGAACCAAGAATCTTACTCCTATAGACTCTTCTAAATCTTGACAACCCTCTGACCCTCTTCCTTCTCCTCGTAGAAAGAGACGAAAGCTCACTCCAAGATCAAAGGCCAAAGTCCAACTGAAACCTCAACCTAAACCAAAGGAGAGAGGTTTTGTGATCAAAGAGCCAGTGGTCACAAGGACTCTATCAAATAAAAGCGCCTCAACTGGGAGAGACAAAAGCACTAAATCACCTTCTCCTTCATCTTCTGATTCTTCCACTCCCTCTTTTACTCTGAAACCTTCCAAAAAGCCAAAGTATGATGTGAAAGTTGCCAAAGCTATGGCTGGGAACCTTGAAGAATTAGAGAAAATTGGAGTAAAGAAGGGCCAATCCTCCAAAAAACCATAATTTCCAGAAGCAAAAATCATTAAACCTCCAAAAGGATTCAATGTCAACAAATTGGAGGAATCTCATAAGTATCTGACACAGTTCTAAAGAAGGAAAGTATGTAAAACTCATAGTGTGGACCTCAAGATTCTTCAGGAGGTATTGAAGTATGATCTAAGTCCTTTCCTTGAACCCTTTATACCTTGGTTGTCAATTAAACTTCCTTTTTACACTAAAATAATCACTCATTTCTACTGCAACCTAAAAATCCTAGATGAACCTAATAGGACATCTATAGAGGAAGAAATGACCACAATAGTTAGAGGCCAAAAAATCCTTATATCACCCTTTAGGATCAATATTTGGTTAGGAATAGAAAATCCCCCTGATGACATCTATTCCAAGCTTGAACCTAACCAGATTTTCACTGTCCTTAGACCTGGTGAGCTTGTGGGTCCTCTTAACTTTAAATCGAGTGACATGTGTGACCAACACAGGGTTCTTTGGTATATTTACTCTAGATCCCTTGTGAGCAAAACCAATAACTACACCCATTTCTCTGACCGAGACTATAGGTGGTTTGCTTCTCTACTCCTGAAGGAACAAAAGGACTTGGGAGAATACATCTTCTCTGAGATGCAGAGGTACAGAATAAAAGGGAAAGCAACACTCCTATGCCATATCCTCATATCATTTCTCTTATTCTAAATAAAAATAAGATATAGTATTTGGAGAATAAGGAGCCCATTGAGAGGATCACTCCAATTGGAAGAAACCAGATTGGGAAGCTTAATATTGAGATTCCCTTCAAGAGCCCTATGGAGTCTAGCCCCAGGAAGAAGAAGAAGACATAGATTAAGACAAGCAGAATGGATGATACTCAGTCCTCTGCTCCATCTGCCACTACTTCTTCACCTTCATTCCTCAACGCCTCACAACAGACCTTCATGCAGAACATGTTGAAGAGCTTTCACATCGACATCTCGAACACAAATGCTAAGCTGGTAACTCATATGAATTACAAGATGGCTGAATTGGTTGAGAGGATGGACAAGAGACACGAGGAGATGTTAACAAAGCAGCGTGCCCAAGGTGAGACTCTGAGGTTTATTCTGGCTAGATCGGACTCTATGGGTCCTGAACCTTCTGCTGGTCCATCATCTGTTCCTGAGGCATTTTCACCTCTAGAGAACATCCCCTTAGAGCATCATCATATTGAGGTTGATCCAATTGTCCCTGAGACCTCCTTTCCCAAACTTCCAGAGTTTAGACCCTTTGCACTCAAAATCCCCATTATTCTTCCTAGAGATATTCTATGCTCAGTGGATGATCCTGAAACCAATAAGACTATCCACATCACCATTGAGGATTCACTACCCAGAGCTCAGCCTAAACCCACACCTACACCTATTCCTTCCCCTACTCATACAGAGGAGATCTCTCCCTTATCCTATGGTCATCATTCTACAGGTGCCACAGAAGAGGTTGAGATTAACTCTATTGTTGCATATCAGCCACCTCCAATCCCTCTAAGAGACAACATTTATATACCTCCACTCAACCTTCCTGAACCAGAATCGTCCAGATCTTCTTTTGATTCATCTAGTTCAGATGGTTCACATAGCTCCATGGTTATTCCTGTCAAGCCTATATCTGTAGTCAAGCCTTCCAGTTCTCTACTTGATTGATGAAGACAAAATGGGGGAGAAGAGCTTGAGTGATTTTGTGGTTGACTGAGCTTCTTTTATTTCGGGTATATGGGTGTATATGGGATTTAGGGAGCTTTTCATATTTTGTAATGCAATTCTAATTCAATTTCAATTCAAGTTCATTTAAGTTTTAAGTTATATTACATTGTGGGACTAATGATTTTATTATGTATACAAGGTGAATATGTTATGTTTTCAAAAATTTCCAAAACACTTTGAATTGACACTTAACAAGTTATTTCAAAAAGGATTTCAAAGTTACAATTGATTTCAAGAAGTGTTTATTTGAAAACTCAATTTAAAAAACTTTGTTCAAAATCACCAAGTTTTGTCATCATCAAAAAGGGGGAAAATGTTATATCTCACATGTTTTGATGATAACAAAGAATGAGTGTGAAAAAGATTTGATAAACAAACAAGTTTGAACAAAGTAATTACAGAGCAAATCATCACTTGAAGTAAGCACTAGAGTAATGAAGAAAGGCCAAGAGAGAAAGTTGAGAAACTTCATCACTGGCAGAATTTCTAAAAGGCTACTCGAGTAAGAACTCGAGTAATGAGACAGAAACTTGAAGTAACTAGAGCACATAACCTCAAGTAACTCACGACCAGATACATCACTCGAGGAACGACTCGAGTGATATGAAGTGAAAAGAAGAGTTACTCGAGTCAACACTCAAGTAACTTACCACAAGGAAATGAGTTGCTCTCGGCCATGTAATCCTGCTAACGTTACTCGAGTAAGCACTCGAGTAATCAGGGAAATCACTTCCAGTTGCTCTTGGCCTGCCAACGTTACTCGAGTCAGTACTCGAGTCCCCTGCTTCAAGAAATATATTGCTCTGGGCATTTCAATCCTGCCAATGTTACTCGAGGAGTCACTTGAGTAAATCACTGTGGTAAACAAAACTTGAAGGTAACACTCGATTAATCTGAAATGTTATTATCATACTTCACTCGAGACACCACTCAAGTATGCAGGTATGAAAATATTCTATGTCAAAGACTTGAATGAGATTACTCGAGTCAGTAATCGAGTGATCTAAAGAATTATTTATAATGCACTTGAAGTATCCACCCGAATAAGCTATGCAGAAAATAGATGTTCACTCGAGGCGGCACTAGACTAAACAGGTAAGAAAAACTTGAAGTGCTCCCGGCCTAAAATCCTGCCAATATTACTGGAGTGAAGCATCGAGTAATCTGCCGGGTTATTTGAAAGACCACTCGAGTAATGTGTGAAGAAAATTGTAGTATACTCGAGTGAGTACTCAAGTAAATAGGTATTTCCAAGGTTTGTAAATTTGTTTACTCCATGCACTACCCGAGTAATGTGATGTTCACTTATTGACTTGCTCTCGATCAATATTTTCACAAAGATACTCTAGTAACTACTCGAGTAAACTTAATGAACACTCGAGGGACCACTGAGTA
Source organism: Inga leiocalycina (assembly GCA_963242795.1). NCBI lineage: Eukaryota > Viridiplantae > Streptophyta > Magnoliopsida > Fabales > Fabaceae > Inga > Inga leiocalycina. Next base: position 10,241,668 of record OY725329.1, on the reverse strand, counting down.
TCCAAGTCCAGAAATTCAGAAATCATTCCAACATTCATTGATTTGTTTCCTATATGATTAACCCTTCATTGTATTAGTATTCTTAGCATATTCACAGATAAATAATGAAGAGATTTTACCAAATAAGGAAAGTCAAATACAACGTTCAAATGCTACCTACCGCCACCTACCGCAAACGGATATTTTTCAAAATCTGGAAAAGTCAACAGTGGCTGCGCACAGTCTAACGAGCAAGAAGAAAATGTTCCAACGGTCATTATCAACACATCTATATATGTGGGAACATCCAAACAGAGATGATAATAACTACACACACGAACGCATTATCAAGTTCACGCTCAATACTCTGTTTTTACACATACTTGTAATTCTGTACTTCAGTTATTCTTATTCACTCTGTAAGAGAGATATTTCATTCAAACTCAATATTTGTTATTGAGGTAACTTAAGGTTGTGGAACCTTGAGTTGGGATTGGATTACAACTTGTAAGGGGGAGTGAGTGTCCAGGCGAAGGAACTTGCTTGTACCGAGGTGCCAAGAACCCACTGAAACTTAGAAATTATAGTGAAACTCTGAGAGATGCTCTAAGGACTGGACGTAGGTCAAAGTGGTTGTGGCCGAACCAGTATAACTCCTAGTGTAAACTTCGGTGATATTCCTCCTTACTCTTTATTGCTTTAAATTCACCGTTAAGTTTTATATCTGCAACGAAATTTTTAGTATCACTCAATTCATCCCCCCTCTTGGGTGAAACACTTGCTTTAACAGCCTTCACCTATACTTACCATTAGAACCTTCTTAGGTTGTTAAACCTTAACAAGAAGACCTACGCTCTGATACCAAATGTTAGTGCATGTGTTTACTCAAGAGGGGGTGAATTGGGTGATACCAGAAATTTCTTTGCGTATAAGGAAATTTACAGAATATTTAAAGCAGTTGAGAGTAAGGAGAAATATCACCGAAGTGTACACTAGGAGTTATACTGGTTCGACCACAACCACTTTGACCTACGTCGAGTCTTCAGAGCATCTATGAGAGTTTCACTATATTCTCCAAGATTCAGTGGGTTCTTGGCACGTTTGTACACAGTAAGTTCCTTCACCAGGATACTTGCTCTCCCTTACACGTTGCAATCAAATCCCCAACTCAAGTTCCACAACCTTAGGTTGTCTCAATAATAAATATTAAGTTTGTAATGAAAAACTCTCTCACAGAGCAAATATATAATTATTGAAGTATAATGAATGAGTATAAGAAAACAAAGCACTAAGAGTGTGTAGTGTATGTGCGTTCTCAGTTCTTGTGTCTTATTTTCTTCTCTTTGAATGCTCCATATATATAGATGATTTGTAGTGTTCGTTGGAAGCAATTCAAACATGTTCATTAGAGTCGGCAAACAATGTTGACTATTCTTCAAATTTGAAAACTATCCATTTACGGTAGGTAGCGGTAGGTGAGATCTCAGACTTTCATTTGACTTTTCTCTTCTTGCATAATATCTTCATATTTTCTCTGTAAATTTACTTAGGATACTAATACAATGAAGAGTTAATCATATAGAAAACAACTTAATAAACATTCGATTAGAAACATAATTTTTGGACTGCCTTACTCGAGTAGCTACTCGAGTGATTAAGTTTGTTACTTTAGTAGTCCCTCGAGTAAACCTATAAAAAAATGGCAGTGAGTAATTCAACATTTTACATAACATATTACTCAGGTAGGACATGGAGTCAGATATATCACAAACCTTGGAAATACCTGATCACTCAAGTGGCCATGTCTTTACCTTCACAAGTTACTCGGGTGCTGACTTTGGTAATCTGGTTACTCGAGTGGCCTTCGCATTGCTTCATGTTACTCGAGTAAGCCCACGAGTAAATTTTAAATAACTCGGTAGATTTCTCGATTACTCCCTCGAGTAATTGTATCAAATTTTTGGCCGAGAGTTTGCTTATTGATTACTCGAGTGACCCCTCGAGTAATGCTCAAATAACTCTGCAAATTACTCGAGTGGTCTTTTAAGTAATACCTTTTTCTCACTTGGTTACTCGAGTAAAGTGTTGCATTTCTTGGCCAAAAGCTAATAGAAGATTTTGGACCTGCTTACTAGAGTGGCTACTCGACTGATGCCTTTGCAAATGATGTTACTCGAGTGGCGACTTGAGTAATGGTCTATATAACTTTACAGATTACTTGAGTGGTCCCTGGAGTAACTACTTCCAAATTTTGGCAGTGCTTCTCTAGATGAAATTCTAATTGATTACTCGAGTGCCTACTCGAGTAACAGCTTTCCTTACTCGAGTAAGCCTTTATAAAATTTGTTTATTACTCTAGTGCTTACTTCAAGTAATCTTTGTCACTTTGTTCAAATTCATTTTTTTGTTATCAAATTCTTTTATATCATTGATCCAATCTTTGTTATCATCAAAACATATGGGATCTAACAAATCTCACTCTTTCCAATGATCAAACTTTAGCTAGGGTAAGTAGATCAAGGGAGAAGTAAGTCCATAAGGATGACTAGGATTGCCAGTGGTAGTCTTTAGTTTTGGTTTGTGGTTATCAATTTTGGACAAATGTATATATTGATCACATAATAGTGTTTGTTGTAATTGCTGATAAGGGAAACTGAGATGGGCAATGATGCCATGCAAAACCCTGTTTGATAATGAATATATCTCAGGTGAATGTCAGGAATTTTACTAAGCGCTCTGATATTATTGTATATAATGAAACCAAACAAGCCAAATGGTTTTAAAAGTGAACAGGGATCATATTATACAGATTTTGGAAAAGGTTTTTATTTGTTAACTGTCTCTGATTTAATTTATGACACGTGTTTAAACGTTAATTACGGCCATGTAAGTATGGAAGTTACAAGTTACCCTTTGTCAATCGGCACACTTCTACTATCTTGTGGAGTTTAGTAAATTACTGGGCAACTAGCTTCTCTTCCATCTCGGGCTTTAATCCCCCAATTAACATGTCATAGCTCTATATCTCATCATCTTTAAATTTCAAATGAGAGGAGTAACGAGAAAACCGAGTGAATCGGGATAAGCATTCATCAAAAGTCTCATTATCACCCTATCTTATAGCTAGGAATTCTTTCTCCTTTACAACCCTCACGGACCTCGGGAAGAATTTCTCGTTGAACTTATGTTGAAATAACTCTCAGGTCAATGGAATATTTCATGCATTCAGTATTATTGTTGTATATTCCACCAGCGGTTAGGGTCTCCCTCCAATTTATATATAGCCATTCTAGCTTTCATCATTATAGGACACCTTAGCACCTCAAATCTTTTCTCCAACCTTGTTAACCATTCCTCAGTAGCTTATAGATCAAATTTTTCCTTAAATGTTGGAGGGTAGTACTGAATGAGTTAAGGAATCCAGTATTGGAGGTCTTCTTCTTCTTGGGCCATAACAATAGGAATCCTCTAATTAGATTCTAGTGTCTGTGATTGTTCACATTCTTAGAAAGTTCTTCCTCCAGATCCACCGCAGTGTCTTCATTTACCTCGATGTCTTCAGGTGGTGCCTTTTCTTTCTTATGCTTTTCCTTTATTTCCCGTATTTCCTCTTGCAATTCTTAGATCATGGTTTGCTGTTATGCCAGCATTCCAAGAACTTGTTGCATAGGTTCGGGAGGGTTTCCTATTTCCTTAACTTCTAATACTACGAGTCTTTTCTTTGGTCCACCTCTCCCTATTATTTCTTTTCACTATTACTAAAGAAAATTTGTACCATTAATATGACACTTATCATATATATATATCATGTGTGTGTGTGTGTGTGTGTTCCTAAAATTTAAACACTATTGTATAACAAGATATACATATGATAATATTAAAGAGTCAAACTTACAACAAAAGCAGCTAAAGTGTTTTAATATTTACATAAGAGTAGCCTTGTGCTACCATAACTAGTCTAGCTGGCCCTATCATTACCAATCCATGTTCTGCACCACATGTGATTCTATATGATTCAGAAATGTCCAAAACTCGAAGGGACCCTAAAATACAATCTCATTATTTTTCTTGATCCAAGAAGTAAAATCGGGAAGGTAGGCTAGTGTAGTTTGGATCCAGATTTGATTAGTCAACATTAACTCAAGCTCAACGCTTTGCCTATACAGTACCCTTATGTACCCAAAAAATGATACATATCATAACATGGAGGAAGTATATTCATTGAAACGCATCAAATATATTTCCCTAAAGTGCTCCCATAATTCATGGTCTAGGTGTGGGTTAAAGGCTAATTGAGTTATCAGGGCTCTAGACTCAACATCAGAGTTAGTGTCAAGTAAGATCCCTTCTCCCTTAGGGTCAGTGGTATCACCAACTAGCTGCTCTATACTAGGACTACCTTGCCTAGCCTTTATCTTTATTGTCATATGGTTGGGAACTCTTTTCCTTGTCGTACGCAACAATCTTGGTCCACACCTTCCTCCACGCTCCCCTTTATTAATGACTACATAAAGTTTACCCGATGGTATATGATGCTCTGAGGGCGGCTGATTAACAGACAGGGCTAAACTACTTCTTTGTCTTTTCTTATCAAACATGTTTACTAACATAAAGAAACTAACAAAGGGTTAGAATTTACTAATATAAGCAGAGAACTTTATCCTAGACCCAAGAACTTATACTCTGATACCAATAAATGTAACACCCTTGTTTTCAAAGCATATGGATGGCTTAAGTGCAGTAGTATTTTTAAAAAGGAGACTGGTAATCTTTTTTAAACAACGAGAGTCCCAACTTCAAGTAGAGTATGGAGCTGCAATTGATTAGGTTTTCAAAAATCATTTTCAAATTTGGTCTCATATTATTTATGATTTATTTTAAGCCATCCATTTTAGGTTTATTTCTTCATATCAAAGTTTTCACTAATACGTTCTCTAAAGAAACCCAAACTACTACAATTAATTAATGGACTTAGATGGATAGCTGTCCACTACTGGTTCAGATGCCTTTATGTGTTTGCTTATATATAGGCGCTTACATACATGTCTACTGGCTTGCCAGTACGAGACTGACTACACTTAAATACAAATTAAATACAATCTCCAAAATAGATAACCAATGGAAAATAAAAATCTAAAACTTTTTCCTCTTTCGCCCGTGTTTACCTTCTTGCTTAAGGAACTACTTGCCCATGTTGAAAATTTGTTTGAAAAAATATGGTGAGATTCAATGAATCATAGTAGTAACAATTATCACTCATATACAATGCATACATATAACATGCCATGCCAACCAAAGTTTCAATACAAACAACATATTCAACATTCAGAGATAAATTCACGATATGTAGAAAGCATAAAGTTATCAATTCCAAGACAACCGCCCCTTACCACAGTGTTGGGAAATTCTACTAGGCCTTAGCCCTTCTCATCTAAATATTTTAAATTCATAATGGTACAAATATTCATATAACATATCACATAGTATGTGAGGGATAAGTTATTACCTGGCAATTTTTTCAAATCTTGATCTTGATTGACGTGCTTTGGACGTCCTAGGCAAGTGTCAAATCCTATAGATTATAATTTATGGGCAATGAGTTATTACTTAGTCTAGTTCTATTACAAAAACCGTTTACTTTGAATTTTCGCATAATTACCACAAGCTAGCAAATTTTTCACTAAACTTTGAAATATCAAACTAATTCTAGAAAACTCCAATTGTGATGATTCAAAATTGTATGTGACCCTTATTAAGTCTATTTTGAGGGAAAAATGCTTCCCATAGTCTTCTATCTACACAAAATTCCCATGTATTATGTTTTCCCTTCCTGCCAGAAAATCTGACCAATTTTAATGGTCTACTTCAAACACTCATAACTGCTAGAGTACTTATCTAAATCCTTCATAGTACCTATCAAATTAAAAGTCTTTAAGTGTAATTTAATTATGGAAAATCTCATCATCATTAGATTAAGTATGGATAGTGAAATTCTAGCTACAAAAAAACTACCAGACAAAAACGCATACTGGCAGCTTTATTACAAAAGCAGACTTAATTTCCAGTCTTTGAGTCTTTAAACCAGTCTGTCAAAAATTATAACCAGAGTCTATTCCTACACAATTTTTCATGTAGAATCCAATGGAAAGCTCAAAAATACCAAAATTAAACCCCCTCTTCCAGATTTGTCCCCGACAGAAACTGCTCCCCAAAATAACCAAAAATCAACTGTGTTTTTGACCACCCACAAGTCTCATACCTCAATAAGCATCATATATCACCTTGTACATGATTAAACACCATCTTACTTCAAAAAAAGCTCCCCTTGGCAGAAACTTAGGGGTGGTTCAAGAGCTGGAAAAACTCAATGAAAACACAAAGTAATCAATTAAAGAGGAAGCCTATGCTTACCTCTTCGCATTTCTATAGGTGGTTCGGTATTCTGTGGCACTCCAGTACACTAATTGACACAACACACCTCAGATGAGAAATCCTAGATTGTAGAATTCAAGCATATAGTGAGTAGAGGAAGTTTCCTGAAGGACTTACCGAATGATAACTGTGATTCGGGGTAGGAATTGGTTCTTATGTTCATAAGAACTCACTATTTACTCCTCCTTCTCTCTTCTTTTGTTCTTGAGTTCCAAAATTAGATTTTTCTTTCTATTTCATCACTTGCATGAAATTTTGGCCTTTAATTAGGGACGGATGGTTGTGATTTAATCTCATAAAATGATCTCATCTTATCTTGCCAAGTGTAGTGTAACACCCCGAATTTTGAGACTCGAGGCTAGAGAATAAGCCTGAGATTAGTGGATTGCTAAGCCCCGGTTTAGCAAGATCCCAAATTGTGATTGGGGGTTAATGACTACAAAAGTGGACGTGGTTAGTGATCAATGAACCCTTTTAGAGAATATAAAGTGGATTGTAGTCACTTGTGTTATGAACAACGCCAAAACCCTGTATTTGAGTTCAATTGTGGATTAACATCCAAATTGACTTAGAATAGAGGGAATAATTGAATGGGGTATTGTGATGGAAATGGTGTCATGTTGTGGTATTTAATCATTGGAATTGATTTAAATTGGATTGGACACATTGGTTGCAAAACTAGAAATGTTGTCCAGTGTGAATTCTGTCTAGGCAGTCTTCTCGTGTGGACGTTTTTAATAGGCAAATGATGTCAGAAAATTATGAAACTTTCCAGTCTTAAAGTTCACATCCCAAGCTTCAAAATGGACATATAACTTGTGCCATTTCGTTTTGGGAACTGGGAGTTATAGCTGTCCAAAGTCTGAGGTCGAAAATGGACTCTGTTTTGGGGCAGTGATGAAATTTGTGTAATTCTGGAATCGTGTGGTGATTTCTAGTAATGGATCATATTTTTCCAATGAAGAGGACTTAAATACCTTTCATTTGGCTTTGGGATCACCTCCTTTCGATTTTTCTAGAATTAGTTATGATTTTTCAAAGATTGGGCAGAAAATCTGCCAGAAAATCCGAAAATGGGAATTATGACATCATCTCATTAAAAGATGATGTCAGCATGGATTATTAATCACATTGATCATCTTCTTCAGCCATTCACGCCATTTTCAGCTGAAGATAGTGAGAGAAAGTTGAGAGCTCTTAGAGAGAGAAAGAGGAGAAATCTCGTAAGGTAAGCCGATTTCTCCGACGATCTAGCTCCTAACGCGTATAACTCCGATCCTAAGCTACTCCTTTATGTTCTTTAAGGTTTGGAAGCTCTTCTTTTGGTGTTTTGAAGTTAGGGTTTTCAGCCAAGTCAAGGAAAATCAAGTGGGAGCTTGAGGTAACTTCCAAACTCTTGTATATTGACTATTCTGGCTGCTGTGGGCAATTTAATCGGTGAAATTTCACCGGATTGCCATTGGTTTTAATTTTTGGAAATGGGTATGTGGGGCTGTTATGCTGCCCAAGTTGATACTAAATGGTAGTTGTAACCTAATGGAATAGTCAATAAAGTGGTTAGGAGTAGAAAGGAACGTGTTTACAGAGCCGAAACCGAAAAACCCCAATTTTCCCCTTAAAACCTATATATTTCGGTCAGCATTGTAAATGGGTCTTAGAGTTGGATTTTCAATGATTTGATGATTCCATTGGATTCAGTGGGCGAAAATAGGTGGGGTTACAGTTGGGCACTTTTTCGGAAAAGGCCGAGAAAGCATAATTACGGAAACGCCCCTAAAACCCTAAAAGTGGGGCTGCCAAGGGTAAATTTTGTAATTGACATTGAATTTGATAATTCCGAGTCTGGAAATGGATTCCTTGGGCAAAAATATGTTAGAATAGCCCATGTCAAAATTTCAGGAAAAGTACAGTCGGACCGGGTACGGTGGGGCCGGACCGGGTCCCCGGGGGTATTTTAGTAAATTTTCAATATAGCCTCATATAACCCCCAGAAACACTTTGGGAGTGTCTAAATAGTACATTTGACATTGTAGGATCGAATGTGAAGCCCCGAGTTGCTGGCACGCAAATCGAGGAGAAAAGACTGGAGGTAGGGAACTTACCTCTCCTGCATGTATTGATAATTGTATTTGTGTATTGATGCATGTTATTGCCTTGCGTGAATTATGTGAAACATATGAGAATGATTGTAGCTCTGTTTCTATTATACTATGGCCATGAGTATGTTGTTGAAACATTGAGCATGCGGATATATCATGATGTGAACATGTGTTATTGTGATGCAAGCATGTCGTGCATTAAATACTTATCTTGCATGCATATTGGTATGTGTTTCCTACTGAGATTCCCTAGAATCTCACCCTCCCCTATCAACATTTTAGACAGGGAAGGAAGATTGAGGATGAAGCAAGCATCCAAGGACGAAGAGGACTCGTTTCTGGGTGAGAGCTTAGTGTTGGTTATCAAGAAGTAATTGGGATAATATATGTGTATATTTGGATAAATATTTGGTTATGTATATGAGTAGTTTGTGTAATCCCTAATCGATGAGTTGTATGGGCTAATGTGCCCTATGATTATCGAGCGAAGATATGATTCCGGGATTGCCGGAAATTTATATTGCGTACTCTGATAATTGTGTCAATGTAATTTATCTTCGCATAGTAATTATATTCGGAGTGAAAATATGAGACCGTGTTGTAAATGATTTCGAAATGTAATTGTGAAAATCCCGTCTGGGTCGATGGGTTTATAAATGATGTTTTGTCTTATTGGTCTCTATTTCACGTTAATTGCATAATCCGGATATTAATTACGGCAGGGGGTTACATGTAGCAAGTTTAAGGCTTAAGATTGCCACGTGTCATGCAATCATTGGTCTTCCATTTTTTAGGTGGGACATAAATGGTCAGCAGAAGGGGGAGGCCTAACAATTTCCCCAAACTCCAAGGTTTGGTACTCGAATCTTAAAGTACGCGACCCCACTGGAGACTGATAGATTCCCCGGACTTAGCTGCTAGGTGGCAAATGTAACCCCCTGCCTTGATTAGTGTAATTATATTTCAATATCTCATAATTAAATAGGATTAGAGACCATCGGATAAATTAACTCGTTTCAATTTCCTACCGCATAGTAGGGTTTTCATAAAAACTTTTAAAATCCCTTCCTTATCCTAGTCTCAGTTTCAAAATTTGAATATAATTACCTGTGCAGTTAATTTACATTCATGCATTTCAGAGTGTATAACCAAACCCCCGGCCACTCCTGAGTACTATACATATACAATCTGAGGGTTACAAGTTCCTACTAAGGGATTACATACACAAAATCAAAGGTAATGTTCACACCTCTAAATATACAGTAATCCCTAGTTCAACATAGATAACCGATATCCCACAATCAAATATACCCCAAAGGGTCTTAATTGCTCCAAGTTGCCCGCTTTTCTTTACCGCCACTAGACCTGTTTGAAATGTTAGTCATTGGAAGGAATGAGATTCAAAAGAATCCTAGTAGTAACAAATCACTCAATACAGTGCATAAACACATAGCATATATGATAATGTTAAGCAGCATCACAAAGTATCATGGCTCACGCCTTACACGACAGCACTCATGGCTGTAAACTCTATGCGTCAGCTTTCACTGCGATCTCTATCTATTCACAAAGTATCACGATGCGTCAGTTTTCGCTGCGAACTCAATGTATTCACAATGTATTAACAAAGTATTCTCAATGCATGACAAACATACATACAATGTTTTACACACAATATAAGAGAAAGAGTCACTACCTTGTTCATTCCTGAAGTTCCTCTGCACCGTGGGCTCTCGAGGGCGGCAAATATCAAATCTTATAAACCAAATTAGGGATAACCCGTCAATCTCTTTTCCAAGTTTTCCCACTAAGGGATTACATACACAAAATCAAAGGTAATGTTCACACCTCTAAATATACAGTAATCCCTAGTTCAACATAGATAACCGATGTCCCACAATCAAATATACCCCAAAGGGTCCTAATTGCTCTGGGTTACCCGCTTTTCTTTAACGCCGCTAGACCTGTCTGAAATGTTAGTCATTGGAAGGAATGAGATTCAAGAGAATCCCAGTAGTAACAAATCACTCAATACAGTGCACAAACACATAGCATATATGATCATGTTAAGCAGCATCACAAAGTATCATGGCTCACGCCACACAAGACAGCACTCATGGCTGTAAACATTATGCGTCAGCTTTCGTTGCTAACACAATGTATTCACAATGTATTAACAAAGTATTCTCAATACATGACAAACATACATACAATGTTTTACACACAGTATAAAAGAAAAAGTTACTACCTTGTTCCTTCCTGACGTTCCTCTGCACCGTGGGCTCTCGAGGGTGGAAAATATCAAATCCTATAAACCAAATCAGAGATAACCCGTCAATCTCTTTTCCAAGTTTTCCAATTTCGTACTTCTTTATGTTGGTTATCATTTAGACTCTTTAGGGTGCTATTATAGGCCTAAACATATCCCTAAAGGGTTAGGAGAAGCTACCTTGAAGATACATTTTCTGAGCAAAGAGTACAGGTTTTGGGCTGCCATACTCGAGCATGCCCATGCTCACTCGAGTGTTGCTCTCACTCGTGCTCGAGTCCCAGCGAGTGTGACACAGAAAGTGTTTGCCCGAGAACAAACTTCACAATATCTCTCACCCTCACTCGATCACAAGAAGCTGTACTCGAGTGATGACCACAAGTGCACCCGAGCACCAGAAAGTGAGGCACATCGAGTGACTTACCAAGAGCACCCAAAATCTCCACGGTCTCAAACCTACTCCCTCACTCGAGCACATCCGAGCTCACTCGAGTGAGATCCTCCCTTACTCGAGTGATGTCTATCAGATGCCAAATCGCAGCAACTGATATGGTTTTCCAGAATTGACCATTTGGCTACCAATGGTCCCAAGACTTGTTCTAAAACTCATTCTCACTCATTATAACACAAGGAACCCATTGGTAAACCCAAAGCAACCAAACTCCCACTCAAGCAACACATTCCCATCTCTAGGTTACAAGATCACCCAAAACCACAATTTGCCAAACTTCCTCTTTTCAAATCCAAACCAAAACTATTGACTCCCTACACTATTTGACATCTATTTAACCATATTACATCACTTAATCCATATCTTCTAAAATCACAAGAAATCAGGGCAAAAATCCAGAATTTACCAAAACCAAACTAATGGCCAAAACAATCATACCAAAATGCACTAAATGATTACCTTTTAAACTTGGTAAGATCAAATCTCTATTTTCCCAACTTTCAAATTTGTGAGAACTCCAAACCACCACCTTTCACAATTCTGAAAACATAGCAAGGAAGCTCTCAACCTCTTGAACAAATTTATTGAAGAGGCTTTAAGTGTAACCCCTTGCCGTAATTAATATTCGGATTATGCAATTAAAGTGAAATAGAGACCAATAAGAAACCAATAACATTTTACAAACCCATCTACCAGATGGGGTTTTCATAAATACCTTTCAAAATCATTCATAACCTGGTCACACATTCACATTTTGAATACAATTACTACACAAAGATAAATCACATTTAAATATATCAGAGTACGCAATATAATAATCCCGGCAATCCTAGGTTCACATCTTTACAAAAGGGTTTACAAAAGGGCAATACGCCCATATACAAGTTCTCATTCGGGGATTACACAAAGTCTTCTCAAATACATATACAAATATCCAAATGCTCCTTCCAAATACATAATCAAATATTCTCATCCAAACATATATTCAAATATACGCTCCACAATATATATACACAACCCTTATCCAAATACGAATACAAAACATCCCAATTATAATAACCAACTATCAAAACCAAACTCCAATGGGAGCCCTAGCCGCCCTTGACTGCTTGCTCCATCCTCGATCCACCTACCCTGTCTAAAATGTTGATAGGGGAGGGTGAGATTCTAGAGAATATCAGTAGGAAAACAATATCAATATGCATGTACGATAAATGTTTAATGCATGACATGCTTGCATCACATAGCTCATACTAACATAATGACAATTTGTAAGCTCAATGCTTCGAACAACATACTAATGGCCATAGCATTAATTGAAACATAGCTTCAAATAACACATAATCATGCAAAGCAAAGACATGCACCAACACACTAACACAAATATCAAATACATGTAGAAGAGATATGTTCCCTTCCCTCTTTCCACGTATGCTCCAGCTCTGCTTATTCGCGATCAGAACGAATACCAAACCATGATCAAGGCGAATATCAATCCCTATAACCAAAGCAAGGACATAGGGTTATTCTCTATTCCAAAACCTTACTTTCATATCACTTAAAGTTGGTTACCATTCATGACCTTTAAGTGGCTAATCAAAGCCCAAACATATGCCTAAAGGCTTGGGAAACACTTGACCAAAGATAACCTTTTAAAATTCCAAAATGCTGATTTTTGGGGGTTGGCTACGTCCCACAAATCCACTGGCCGCGGCCAAAAACAGCTCAGAAACATTTGGGCCACGGCCCAAGAATTCACTGGCCGCGGCTACGAAAATTCTGTTTCTTGGCTGAACTTCCAAAAATTATAACTAATTCCACGAAAATCGAAATGAGGTGATCCCAAAGCCAAATGAAAGCTATTTAAGTCCTCTTTATAGGAAAAATATGGATCATTACTGAAAATCACCACACAAATACAGAATTACACACATTTCATCACTGCCCCAAAACAGAGTCCATTTTCGACCTCAAACTTTGGACAGCTATAACTCCCAATTCCAAAAACAAAATGGTACAAATTATATGTCCATTTTGAAGCTTGGGATGTGAAATTTAAGAATGGAAAGTTTCATAATTTTCTGACATCATTTGCCCAGTCAAAACGTCGACATGAACAGACTGGTCTGACAGAATTCACACTGGACAGAATTTCCAAACTTTGCACACAATGTATCCAATCAAATCCAAACCAATTCCAATGACTAAATACCACAACATGACACCATTTTCAACAAAAATCACCATCCAATTCCACCATTCACATTCCACACGAAAATACCATAAAATCAGAGAAAAATTCACAATTCACCATACTTAACCAAAAGTCACAAAACTTATATCAAAAGGAAGCAAATGCTCACCTCTTCCTCTTTCCTAAACTAATTTCTTGATTCTGCATCTTTCCACTTTTGCTCAAGCTCTCAAACACCTCCAATCAAGAATATAAAACCATAGAGATGAAGCTCTCATCACTATGAACAACTTTATAGAAGATGAATTGAGCATTAGAGGACAAGAAGCCAACCAAAATCTCACCTTTTTATTTCTCTTTCCTCCTTCCTCTTGGACGTCCATGGCTGCTAAATGAGAGAGAAAGGGATCAGTTTTTGGATGCCAAAGACCCTTATGGCCGACCTAAAGAGAGGGAGAAGAGAGATATGTGTGTTTGATATGTTGACCAAGATCAAGGGCTCATATTGTGACACTTGTCACAATCTTATCACACCAACCATGAGCTTACATAGGCACACCACATGGGATTCCACCCCTTGATCTATTGCACAAATCAATCTCAACCATTGATCTTGAAGTTACAAATGAGTTTCCTCTTCGGTAACTGACCAATTTGTCGGTAACTTTACCCTTTTGCCCCTGATTATGGCAATTCCTCTTGATTCACCGCCAAATACATTTTCTCATTCCTTTTCTTTAACAATACACCCTCCCCTTTATTTTAAGTCAATTTAGAGGTTAATCCATAATTGAACTCAAATATAGGGTTTCGGCGCTGCTCAGAACACATACGAATCACATCGGGTGCCAAATCGCACCATAATCTCTAAAAGGGTTTATTTATCACTAACCACATCTACTTTTAGAGTCATTATCTCTTAATCACAATATGGGATCTTGCTAAACTAGGGCTTAATAGTCCACTTATCTCAAGCTTATTCTCTAGCCTCAAGTCTCAAAATTCGGGGTGTTACATTAAGCATAAAAAGGCAATTACTCACCCAAAAGCAAGTTTTTCTCTTTCTTTTTCTTGGTTTAGCTGCACCGAATGGAGAGAATGGAGAGAGAGAAATGAGATATTGATGAAATGCAGATTTTTCATACTCCCCATCCACTTAGCCGACTTGAGAGGGAGAGAGGAGGAGTTTAAGAATGTTGACTTTATCTATGGTCCTTAAGATGCCACTTGTCAAGATCTTGAGCTTCCTTCCATGGTTTCATATACTCTCATACACACTTGATTCCACCTCTTGTTCTTTCAATCCTACCATTGATCTTGATTACTAAGGAGTTTCCTCTTTGGTAACTGACCAATTGGTTGGTATATTTACCATTTCGCCCCTGATTAACACCACGCTTACTAAACCATCACTAGGCACCTTTATATCACATTACACAACATATACTTCAAAAGTGCTTAATTATCATTAATTACATCACTTTGAAGTTATTAATCCTTGATTACAATTTAGGATATTACAATTCTCTCCCCAAAAATTAAATTTCATCCTCAAAATTGTTACACTACTTGAGCCATAAACTCCGGATATCATCTTCACATATCTTCTTCTGCTTCCCAAGTTGCTTCCCTCTGAGTCATTCCCTTCTAGATCACCTTCACAGACTGAATACTTCAGTATCTGAGCCGTCGCTCCTCTTGATCAATAATTTGCTCTGGTTCTACCGCATAGGTAAAGTTGTCTTGTAGCTCAACTTCTTCATACTCAACTATGTGAGATGGATCTAGTTGGTACTTCTTCAGTTGGGAAACGTGAAACACGTCATGGAGCCTGCTCAAGCTCGGGGGTAGGGCTACTCGGTGAGTAACAAGCCCAATCCTCTCAAGGATTTCAAAAGGACCTAGGTACCTTGGGCTCAACTTCTTTCGTTTAATTGCTCGCCCAACACTGGTGACAAGAGATACTCTCAGAAACACATGATCACCAACTTTGAACTCTAGAGGCTGTCTTCTCTTGTCTGTGTAGCTTTTCTATCGACTCTATGCTACAAGCAACCTCTTTCGAATAATCTGAATCTGAGCTGAAGTTTGATCAACAAGATCCAGTCCATAAAGCTTTCTTTCTGATAACTCGTTCCAGCACAAAGGTAATTGGCATCTCCTTCCATACAACGCTTCATACGGAGCCATCTGGATGCTCGCATGATAGCTATTATTGTAGGCGAACTCAGCAAGTAGAAGGAAACGATCCCAGTTCCCTTTGAAGTCGAGGACACAAGCTCGCAACATATTTTCCAACGTCTGAATTGTCCGCTCTGACTGTCCATCCGTTTGAGGATAATAAGCTGTACTGAACCTCAATTGGGTACCCAATGCTTTATGCAACGCTCTCCAGGATCTCGAAGTGAATCGGGGATCTCTGTTGGAAATGATATTCTTCGGTGTACCATGAAGCTTCATAATCTCACGAATGTAAATCTCTGCTAGCTTATCCAGAGAGTAACCAGCATTGATCGGTATAAAGTGTGCTGATTTCGTTAGCCGATCCACAATAACCCAGATCGTGTCATAGTTCCTGATCCTGGGCAATCCCATTACAAGATCCATGGTCACACTTTCCCATTTCCATTTTGGAATTTCAGGACTCTGAAGTAAACTAGGCGGTCTTTGGTGCTCAATCTTCACCCTCTGGCATGTGAGACACTGCTCCATGTACTTTGTCACATCACTCTTCATTCCTGGCCACCAATTCATAGATTTCAGATTATGATACATCTTGGTCATACCAAGATAAAGAGTATAACGACTCTTATGCACCTCATCCAAGATTTTATGTCTTAACTCCACCTCTAGTGGAACACAGATTCTCTTCTAATAGCGAACCAATCCACTAGGCGATAGGTCATAGCCCGAAACTTCTCCCCGTTCGATTCGAGTCAGATTGTGCTGTATCCAGCCATCTTGTCTCTGAGCTTCTTCAATCTCAACTCTCAAATCACTTTCCTTTTGGGAAATAGTATAATTGGCACAGATGATCTGGTTTAACATATTCAAATCACAAAAGTCTTCAATCAATTTCCCCTCTTATATCATCATAGCTGCCACAAGCAGAGTCTTTCGACTAAGAGCATCCGCGACTACGTTTGCTTTACCTAGATGATATTTAATTTCCAGGTTGTAGTCCTTAAGAATTTCCATCCAACGGCACTATCTCATATTTAATTCTTTTTTATCATACAGATATTTAAGACTCTTGTGGTCGCAGTACAGTTCCACAGTCACACCATATAGGTAATGACGCCAAATCTTCAAATCAAACACAATGGCCGCAAGCTCCAGATCATGAGTGGGATAGTTCAAATCATGAGGTTTGAGCTGTCGAGAGGCATAGGCCACCATACGTCCGTACTGCATAAGGACACACCCTAATCCTTGCCTACTGGCATCAGAATACACAACGTAAGTCAAACTGGGATCAGGTAAAATCAACACAGGTGCCGTAGTCAACCTCTGTTTCAGCTCTACAAAGCATTTTTCATATTTCTCATCCCACACAAATGGCTGATCCTTCCTCGTGAGCTTGGTCATTGGCAACACAATACGGGAGAAATTCTGAATGAATCTTTGGTAGTAACCAGCAAGACCCAGAAAACTGCATATCTCAGTAATAGTTTTTGGCCTCTTCCAATCTAGTACTGCTTCCACTTTACTGGGATCCACAGAGACTCCTTCTTGTGAGATAACATGGCCTAAGAATTTTACTTTTGATAGCCAAAACTCGTACTTACTCAATTTGGCATAAAGCTGTTTCTCACGCAAGGTATTCAATACAACTCTCAGATAATGCTCATGATCTTCTCTACTCTTAGAGTATATTAGAATATCATCATGAATACCACAACAAATTGATCCAAATATTGTCGAAAGATACGGTTAATGTAATCCATGAAAACCGCAGGTAAATTGGTTAGCCCAAATGGCATCACCAAGAACTCATAATGACCATACCTAGTCTGAAAAGTAGTATTTGGAACATCCTCTGCTTTCACTTATAGCTAATGATACCCTTACCTCAGATCAATTTTTGAGAATACACACGAACCAGATAGTTGATCTAATAGGTCATTAATTTGAGGAAGAGGGTACTTGTTCTTTATAGTAACCTTATTCAGTTCTCTGTAGTCAATACACAATCGAAGGCTCCCATCTTTCTTCTTTATAAACAGAACTGGAGCTCCCCAAGGAGACACACTGGGTCTAATAAACCCTTTCTCAAGCTAATCTTCTATTTATTTCTTTAACTCTGCCATTTCATTTAGGGTTATATGATATGGGGCCTTAGATATTGAACCAACTCCAGGCACAATGTCGATTGGAAACTGAACTTCCCTCCCATGAGGCATTTCGCTAAGATCATCTGGAAATACCTCAGGGAATTCATTAACCATGGGTATATTATTCAAAGTTTCACTAGTTTCCCCTTGTACAGAGCAAAACACCATATACCCCTGGCAACCCTTTTCGATATACTTCTCAGCTTTAGCCGTAGAAAGGAAATTCATACTGGCATTCACAATTTCAACCCTCTGAGAAGTAGGATATACTATCCTTTTTTTCCACAATCTAACAACACATTGTTTACTGTTAACCAATCAAAACCCAAGATAACTTCCAATTGGTAGAGCAGCAGACAAATCAAATCTACAACAGATTGGTGCCCTTCCACAGTTATAACACAATTCAGACAAGCTTCTGTGGTCAAGGCCTTAACACCCATCGGAGTTGACACTACTAATCAAATGGTAATTTATATACATGCAATCCCAGGCACTTCATGCAATCATTGGCAATGAAGGAGTGACTTGCACCCGAGTCAAACAGAACTTGCAACAGATAGCCATTAAGAGAAGTTTTACCTTGTATCAACTCAGGAGATTTACGGGCCCTCCTCATGGGTCATAGCGAACACTCGGCCCTGAGACTTCAGCCTTTGGTCTGGTCGTGGTTCTTTGCATTCAATAGTAGTATGCCCCACCCACTTACAATTGGAGCATATAATCCGACCTTCACAAGTTCTACCATGATGTGACTTATTACAACGAGGGCAAATCCACGTTGTAAAAGAGGTCCTCTGCTGATCATGGTTCCCGAACTGGTAGGACCTTTTATCACTACCAGATGGAAATCCTTGTCCCTTTTGCTTCTGTGATGCTCTACCCTTATTGGGTTCCTTACGATGGCTAGTAGCTCTAGCAGGATATACTTCTCTTAAATTGTTCTCTGTAATCTTGCACTGTTCCACTGCCTTATTGAACTTGGTGAACTGGTGAGTGACCAATTGTTTCCTCAACTCCCGTCTCAGGCCACGAATGAGCATATTTGAACTCCATTCTTCATCATCCTTGTATCAGAGATAGGAGTAATACCGGGACAAGCAAATGAAACGGGACAAATAATCATCAAAGCTCTCATTGTCCCCTTGTCTAATGTTAAGGAATTTTGTCTCCTTCTCGAGCCACACTGATTTGGGAAAGTATTTCTCATTGAATTCTTGCTAGAACAATTCCCAAGTCAATGACAGATCTCTACTGCGCAGTGTGAGAGAGATATTTGTCCACCAACGGTCCGCATCACCCTCGAGCTTGTAAACTGCCAAGCGTGGTTTCACCTCATCCGGGCATCCAAGGACCTCAAATATCTTCTCAAGACGGTTCAACCAATCTTTCGCCACTTGAGGATCAAACCTCCCTTTGAACACTGGAGGTAGATGTTTGCAATATCTGGTAACCCAAAACTGAAGATCCCTATGCTCTCTTACAGGTTCTCTATAAGACTCTTGGTTTAGGATTGTGTGAGGTGGAGACTCCAACAGTCGTGCTAACCCTTCAGCAGTGTCCTCATGACGGGTTTCTTCTTGAGTTTCCACCGGAGTGGATTGAACTGGGTCCTCTTTGTTCTTTGCTTTCTTGCTTTGAGCTCTTCTCTCAGCTCAGTGATCATGTCCCGCTGATCTTTTATCAGACCATTAATTCTCGCATTGGATCTGGTGGACTATCGTTGACGACCTCCACCTTTGGGTCTACACGCGGAACATGGGGGCGTCCTCAAGTTTCCTTCATTCTACAAACAACTCGCCCCATTAATATAACTGAGATAGTATGCACATATATTCACAAGTCTGTTATATATATCCATATAAATAGAACATACATGTGCATACACAACAATTATCCATAGATAATCTTCTATCCCTAAAGCCAACTAAGGGATCTATCCTAGCAAACTCCACCCTTACCAGGAACTAGGGTTCTGATACCAAAATGTAACCCATTACCTTGATTAGTCTAATTATATTTCAATATCTCTTAATTAAATAGGATTAGAGACCATCGGATAAATTAACTCGTTTCAATTTCCTACCGCATAGTAGGGTTTTCATAAAAAATTTTAAAATCCCTTCCCTATCCTAGTCTCAGTTTCAAAATTTGAATATAATTACCTGTGCAGTTAATTTACATTCATGTATTTCAGAGTGTATAACCAAACCCCCAGCCACTCCCGGGTACTATACATATACAATCTGAGGGTTACAAGTTCCCACTAAGAGATTACATACACAAAATCAAAGGTAATGTTCACACCTCTAAATATACAGTAATCCCTAGTTCAACATAGATAACCGATGTCCCACAATCAAATATACCCCAAGGGGTCCTAATTGCTCTGGGTTACCCGCTTTTCTTTAACGCCGCTAGACCTGTCTGAAATGTTAGTCATTGGAAGGAATGAGATTCAAGAGAATCCCAGTAGTAACAAATCACTCAATACAGTGCACAAACACATAGCATATATGATCATGTTAAGCAGCATCACAAAGTATCATGGCTCACGCCACACAAGACAGCACTCATGGCTGTAAACACTATGCGTCAGCTTTCGCTGCGAACACAATGTATTCACAATGTATTAACAAAGTATTCTCAATACATGACAAACATACATACAATGTTTTACACACAGTATAAAAGAAAAAGTTACTACCTTGTTCCTTCCTGACGTTCCTCTGCACCGTGGGCTCTCGAGGGTGGAAAATATCAAATCCTATAAACCAAATCAGAGATAACCCGTCAATCTCTTTTCCAAGTTTTCCAATTTCGTACTTCTTTATGTTGGTTATCATTTAGACTCTTTAGGGTGCTATTATAGGCCTAAACATATCCCTAAAGGGTTAGGAGAAGGTACCTTGAAGATACATTTTTCGATCAAAGAGCACAGGTTTTGGGCTGCCACACTCGAGCATGCCCATGCTCACTCGAGTATTGCCCTCACTCGTGCTCGAGTCCCAGCGAGTGCGACACAGAAAGTGTTTTCCCGAGAGCAAACTTCACAATATCTCTCACCCTCACTCGAGCACAAGAAGCTGTACTCGAGTAATGACCATAAGTGCACTCGAGCACCAGAAAGTGAGGCACAGCGAGTGACTTCCCGAGAGCACCCAAAATCTCCACGGTCTCAAACCTACTCCCTCATTCGAGCACATCTGAGCTCACTCGAGTGAGATCATATTTCACTCATAAGACAGGAAGTATGCTCGCGGTTTCTGCCTGAAAACTTAACCAAAATTCCCAAAAGTTCATATCGTGCTCGAGTAAGATCCTCCCTCACTCAAGTGATGTCTATCAGATGCTAATTCGCAGCAACTGATATGGTTTTCCAGAATTGACCATTTGGCTACCAATGGTCCTAAGACTTGTTCTAAAACTCATTCTCACTCATTATAACACAAGGAACCCATTGGTAAACCCAAAGCAACCAAACTCCCACTCAAGCAACACATTCCCATCTCTAGGTTACAAGATCACCCAAAACCACAATTTGCCAAACTTCCTCTTTTCAAATCCAAACCAAAACCATTGACTCCCATACACTATTTGACATCTATTTCACCACATTACATCACTTAATCCATATCTTCTAAAATCACAAGAAATCAGGGCAAAAATCCAGAATTTACCAAAACCAAACCAATGACCAAAACAATCATACCAAAATGCGCTAAATGATTACCTTTTAAACTTGGTAAGATCAAATCTCTATTTTCCCAACTTTCAAATTTGTTAGAACTCCAAACCACCACCTTTCACAATTCTGAAAACATAGCAAGGAAGCTCTCAACCTCTTGAACAAATTTATTGAAGAGGCTTTAAGCATACAAAGGCAATTACTCACCCAAAACCAAGTTTTTCTCTTTCTCTTTCTTGGTTCAGCTGCACCGAATGGAGAGAATGGAGAGAGAGAAATGAGATATTGATGAAATGCAGAGTTTTCATACTCCCCATACACTTAGCTGACTTGAGAGGGAGAGAGGAGGAGTTTGAAAATGCTGACTTCATCCATGGTCCTCAAGATGCCACTTGTCAAGATCTTGAGCTTCCTTCCATGGTTTCATATACTCTCATACACACTTGATTCCACCTCTTGTTCTTTCAATCCTAGCCATTGATCTTGATTACTAAGGATTTTCCTCTTCGGTAACTGACCAATCGGTTGGTATATTTACCATTTCGCCCCTGATTAACACCACGCTTACTAAACCATCACTAGGCACCTTTATATCACATTACACAACATATACTTCAAAAGTGCTTAATTATCATTAATTACATCACTTTGAAGTTATTAATCCTTGATTACAATTTAGGATATTACAGTAAAGTCTAGAGATAACAACATAAAAGGCTTAAAGTGAGTGTAATGTGGAGGGACACATGTCACCTCCTCATTTGGCCAACACAAAAACAACCTTGCACTTTATAATTATTTTGGGACACTTGTCATTTCCTTATTTGGCCAACATGAAAGGTGTGTCATCATGAGCCGTCTTTACATACTTTATTGAATTATTTTAATAAAGTTGCTCCATCAGTGCGTTACTCAGAATTCTACGTGGGATCGTGGCATGTATATCGAGGCACTCCATGTGATGCTCAAATTCCTTTGACCTCAAAAATGGTGCCTCTGAGCCCTGCAGCTTCGGACGAATTTTACTTCCACTAGTTATACTAGTATTTTACAATCCTGACTTCTCGATTTTAGCGAATGACATAATGGACATATGAGAATTTCAAAAGTGGCTCTACATTTAATTTGTAAATACCAGTATTTATTTTATTCCACTATTTCCATATTTACACATTTTCAGGATAACAAAATTTGGTATATTACATGAGTGAGGCTTCAGTGCACTCAAGTGAGACCCTGACAAAACCAAGACTCAATAGACTTACAGCGAAAAATCCGAATGTGGTTTAATGTTATTCATTCATTATGTTTTTACTTGTTATTATTTTCAAACATTATTTAACATATATTTTAAGTGTGAAATAGGAGATTGAACCTTTGGATCAGAGATGCATATATAAAGTCAAAAACAATAGACATAATCATTACATCCAAAGACAACTAGCTATACACAAATGTTACACACCTACCACGATATCTTGTCTGGAGATTTCAAACACACACATGCTGCTCTACAATATTACACTCAGCTCCACAGTAGCTATTACACAATGGACAAAATCGACTGATTATATATATAGAGCTTCAGAGACCGTCAAAAGATAGATTATTAAAACAAGAGCTTACAACAAAAACTTACAAGAGTCTCAGTTTTCATATTTTCCTCTGTATTCATTTTGTACTTTAATGTTTATCATATCTACTCTGTAGGAGAGTCTATATACATTTTCAAATCATATGTTCATTTGATCTCAAGGTACAGGGACCTTGAGAGGGTAGATATCCTTATAAGGGAAGCAGTTGAGAAAATTCCTAGTAGGACTTTCTGCTCGTAAGACTTATAAGGTGCAAGCAGGAGAGAACATTGCTACTCATAAGACTTACATGGGTGTAAGCAGGAGAGAATGTTGCTGCTCGTAAGACTTCCATATGTAAGCAGGAGAGAAAGGTTATAGGGATTGTTTTGCACATAAGACTTGTCATGAAGGGGATAGAAAATTCTAGCTATTAGAATATTTCTGCTCGTAGTCCTTACAAAGATGATTGTTGTCTTATGGCATTCCAAGAGCCCACTAAATCTTGGAAGAATAGTAAAAATCATGGTAGGTCTTGATATCTGAGGACTAGATGTAGGCCTAGGTTTTAGGCCGAACTTGTATAATTCTCTAGTCTTGTTTGGTACGTGGTACCTGAGGGTAGGGAGTGAGATTGTATCAGGGATTAAGTCAGAATATGTCGTTTGGTATTAGGGACCAGGGATTAGGAGTAACACGAAAGTAGGATTGCTGTAAAGCCACCTCCCCCTGGTATTGTGTTTTGAATCTCGAGATTGCAAAATTATGAAGATAAAAATATCCTTGATTAAAATATTTCTAGACAAAAATAACCCTAAGTTTAACCTAAATCCCCCTCACATAATCACTCCCTCCTTTTTTCCAGCCTTAACCATCGACATTCAACTTCTCAAGTGTACGGAGGAAGAAGCTACCACCACCAGTGTCTTTTTTATCAACATCGGTCTTCCTCACAACTACTACCGACATCATTGGAAGATAATATAACCACCGATCATCAACTTCTCCGGCCCCAACTCTGGTGACATCCATCTATGTCCTTCCTCTATTTTGAATAACCACTGTTAACACCAACTCTTCTTTTCTCTGCCAGAAGCTATTTTACCATTGGAAATTATCATTATAGCACCTTCCTCCTTTCTTTATGATAGCCTTGCATTTCTCAGCAAATTTCAGTGACATTTCCAGTTTTCAGCCCCCATTTCTAACGACCTTCACCATCGGTCTTCGTTCCTCTACTTTTGCATCGCCTCTGTGACCTCGTGCTCCTCCATTCACCACTACCACTTCTCTCTTTGATCTTGCCAAAGCTTATCATCACTTTTTGGTGAGTTCATGAAAATTTCTGGCCTCCATTTCCGATGAAACAACTTGAGACACAGGTGGTGGTAGTTTCTTCCTCCCTACTCTCATCTCAAGCTCTCACTTATCATCACCATCGACAGAACAGCTTCAGGCTTGATTCTGTTTCTCTACCTTATGCACGAGTATTTCTGTCTTTTTATTATTAGTAGTTATTTATTAAATAAGATAAATGAAATTATTCCCTCCAACTATTACTTCATTCTAAACATATTTTTAAAGCATCAATCCCAATCCCGGTCCTAGTCCCAATCCCAATCCCAGTCTATCAAAATTCAGTGCCATGTACCAAACAGTGCCTCTGTGTACAAATTCTCTCAACCATACTCTATCAGTATTTATTTTCAAATCACGTAACGATAAAAGATTTTATTACATCACCCAATTCACCCCCTCTTGGGTAAAGCTTGCCTCTTTAACCAACAACCAACCTTAGTATCCTTAAATCCCAATTTTTGGGTTTTGATTCCAATCACCCAAAATTCATAACCAGAGACTACTCCTACACAGTTTTTCGTGTAGAATCCAATGGAAACCTAATAAACACCAAAATCACACTCCCTCCCTATTTTTTGGTTTTGGCCAAACCATACACTCAAATCATCAATAACTAATTTTGCAATTTCAACTACCAAACTAGTTAAATTCCTTATTAAACCTTATAT
Organism: Inga leiocalycina; assembly: GCA_963242795.1. Taxonomy (NCBI): domain Eukaryota; kingdom Viridiplantae; phylum Streptophyta; class Magnoliopsida; order Fabales; family Fabaceae; genus Inga; species Inga leiocalycina. The sequence goes on along the minus strand of OY725329.1, from coordinate 10,216,621 downwards.
ATCATAATGTTCATGATCAAAGCAACATCAAACCTTAAAATCTCATGTTGGCCAAAACTTAGGGCAGCCTAAGAACCCATGAAAAACTTAACAAATCTTCAAGATGTTCGGTTCAAATTGAAGCTTAGGCTTACCTGTTCATGATACTATAGCTGGTTCTTGATTTTGGCAGTACTTTAACTAACTAGATGGCACCAAACATCTCCAATAAAAAATTTAAGAATGTAGAAAGAAATCTCTTGATGTGTAGAACAACGTTTATGAAGGCTTAATAGACAGAAAACAGAGATTCGGCCTAAAGATCAGCTCGGGAGTACTTGAGATTTCAAGATTGCTCCTCCTTCTCTCTTCTTTCTTTTTTTATGATTTTCTTGATGTTTCACTCTATTTTTATAGGCTGGCCAAAATGTATGGGTGTTTGGCATATTTTGGACTTTTAATTTGACATGTTTCCAAGTGTTTGAATCCTAGGTTGCCATATGTCTAAGTTTGAATCTTAGAGTGACAAGTGTCATAAAAACTCATCCACTTTCTTTCTCTCCATCTTTGGCCTACTCCAATAGGTTAGGGGAAGAGAAGCCTATTGAATTCCTTTGACTCCTGGGTTTGGGGTCCAGGAAAGTTAAATACATGACCAGACAAGAGACCGGTGTATTTCCCTGACTAAGGTGCTAGGTGGCGCCTCATAAGAGGGCCAACACAAAATTCAAAAAGTAAGAGTAGTAATGATAGGGGACATATGGCACCTTCTTGTGGAGCCACCACAAAAGCAAGATTTGCTTTATTAAATTTACTTTATGAAAGCCAATCAAAGTACGCTAAGTGTCCTTCTGCACTCTAAGGGCGCCACAGGTACTCAAGTACATGTATCAATCTATTTCTTTAACTAACCTTAGATACTTAGCCCTCATATAATCTAGAGACTTATTCTCTACTTAGTTCTACATCATATAGTCCTTGAAAGTCATTCTATCTCCAGATTTTCTTGGGGCTCTTGCCAAACTGAGCTTAGTAGTTTGCTTGATTCAAACTTATCCTGAAGCTTCTAGACCTAAAATTTAGAATATTACAACTACTCAGTTGGTATATCAGGTCTTACAGCCTAGGAATACACCCCATGCCAAAAGGTAGATTGAGACTTACAACCTCGAGACACACTAGTTTAATACAACACAGATTGGATATCAGGTCTTACAGCATAGGGGCACTGCCTATGCAAATTGTACCTCGAGACTTATAGCCTTACACTGAATTCATATAAGGCCTTATAGCCCAGGGATAAACCCCATGAAACAATGCACATTAAAACTTGCGATCTTGGGACACATTGGTCCAATAATCAAACCATATATTCATGAAACAAATATAATTGATAGTACAAACAAACATGTAACACAATTACATAATATATAAGAGAAAGAGTTACTACTTGTCGACCTTTTTGGTAATTTACCTTCCCTAATTGGCTTTCTCTTTGAGCTAGGACAGATATTAAATCCTATAATTTGAAATTCATGTAGCGATGGGTCATTATTTATTCCAATCTTATTAACAAAGTTAAAATTAAGTTATTCTTAACCCTCCCATAACTCTTATCCTTTTATTTGAAATAGTTGGTTATCTTTGATAATCTTTTGTACTTGGGCATTTATGCATATAATTAAGACACGTTTAATGTCTATTTCCTCTGCAGTTAACCTTTTAATTCAATTAAATTATCCCTTCTAACTTATCCCAAACTCTTAAACCATAACTAACTTTAATTCCCTAAAATGTGATGAATTTCCAGACTTAAATAATTATGCCTCCACTTTTGAGGGAAATTTGAAAAATCATATCTTAAGCCAGGAAACTCCAAATAAGGTGGTTTAAGTTCTTATGTACAGGTATTTCAATCTTCTATGTAAGAAAAATAATATCCTGTAATAAATCATGGACCTATGTCCAAACTCCCATATGTGAACTGACTGTCCATTTTGTGAGTCAAAATGTTTTAGATTTCCCACCTAAAGTTTGAAAATTCATAACTAACAATATGCACATCCAATATTTGTGTTCTAGTACTTGATTAAAAGCTTTATAAATCTATTTTAAGGAAAAAATAATCACACTAACAAATTACAAAAGTAACTTCATGTAATTTGCATATTAACTTACTGACTAAAATCTGGAAAACAAATTGTTTCCAGTTTTCATCCAAATTTTCAAAAATCATAACTTTTGTTCTAGATATCAAATTAATGTGTTCTAGAATTCATTTTAAATCTTAGGATGTGTACTATTTCCTTGCCAAATTTCATAGACAGAGGACACCATTAGCCCTATCAGAACCATGCCCGATTCAAACTATCTTAATGACACTACAGATTTAACCCCTTATCACTAAAACCTCGAAAACACCTCCCATCTCTTCCTAATGAATTTATCTTTTAAGACACATGTTTAGCTTTCTAATCCTCCAAAAATCTAAACCAAACCACTCAAAAATTTAAGTTTTACCTTCTGCAACATCACGCATGTGCACTCTCTGTTTTTCAGTTGGAAAGACAAGAAGAAAAATGGACATGCAACCTCAAACCATGACTCAAAACTCCAGAAATGTCAACTCTATAACCTCAAACATGCATGCCCTATTTCGGTGACAACTTTGCAGAACCAGGAAGCCTCAAAATCCTACTCAAAAATGACATGCAAGATCATTTTAAGGTGACAGAATTTCTCAACAATCCTTAACTTCCAACAATGATCAACCTCAAAAATACCAGTAAATCATCTACAAGAAGTTAGGAAAAGGTAGAAGAGACTCACCTAAACCCAAATCTAAGCTTGCATATGAGTTTTACAGGTTCCTTCTTCCTCTTTCTGACGCCACAAACTCTCGGCTCCTCCTTCCCTCCCCCCCCCTCTCTATATGTCCGGAATGGCTAAATGAATGAGAGGGAGCTGAGGTGTTTTTATTGTGTGCTAAATGCGTGTGTTTTTGTGTGAGGGAGCTGATGGAGTGGTTAAATGTAAGTGTATGTGTCGTATATAAGTGTGTTATGGGTGTGTGTGTGTGTGTGTGTGAGAGAGAGAGAGAGAGAGAGGTGAGTGTTTTTATTTAATGGTTGAGTGCATACTCATAAGGCTTTTAAATTTTCCACTTTGTCTAATTTAAAATCCCTTAAATCTCTTGTATTCCATAATTTGGATTAACTTTAGCTCAATTTTGACTTTTAGGTTCGTATAGTACAGTTACTATTTTTTTTCCTTTTCTAAATTGGTATTGACTCACCATATAATTTTCATAAATTAATCCTTAATACTTTATAAGGATTTTTTTTCCTTAATTAGCTTCTTTTAAGCCTTAAAATAAGTTTCTGAAATTTTCAAGCTAAATTATGACCTCTAACTATTTTTTCTTGAATTTTTGGGAAAATAAGCTTTTAAATTCCCATAATTTAACTTTCAAATTATTTATTTCACTTTTGGGAAAATTAGGCCTCTTCTAATTTTTGGGATGTTACATAGATGACTCAATATTTATTTGATGACCATCCCGTAAAGCTTTAACATGTGGTTCTTGTGGCATCAAGATACAATGCTCACTTATAATTCATGTAAATGTCAAATTGCGTACAAGGAAAATATACAACCAATCGAGAATTCAAGTCATGGGTGAAACATACTAACATTATATAACTATATATACTACCATCTTTTATGACTTGTTTAGATAGAGAATTAAGAAAAAAGGCATGAGAGAAAACTCAGGGAGAAAACTAAACAAGAAAAGGCATTCCCCTCTAATTTACCCAATTTTCTTTTCTCTCTTTCCAAACAAAGTGTTATGACTTTATTAAAGGATTTTTTGCAACAAGGCAGAGAGGATTTTTCTTATGAGTAACAAGTCCAAATACTTCCTCAAAGTCTATGTCTTCCCTTTTAGACCCTGCAGGCATTTCCCATTCAAATGCATAAACAAGATTAGCAACTGCAATCTCCACTGTGGCAGCTCCCATTAGCAAACCTGGGCAAATTCTTCTACCTGCTCCAAATGGAATGAACTCCATATTTTGTCCCTTAAACTCTATGGCTTTGTCCAAGAATCTCTCAGGATAGAACTCTTCTGGGTCTTTCCAAGCCTCAGGATCCCTGTGAATAGCCCATGCATTCACATACACTGATGTCTTAGCTGGAATTTCAAACCCTTCTATGACACATTTCTTTCTTGTTTCTCTTGGTAGTAATGGTACTGGTGGGTGCAATCTTAGCGTTTCTTTTATAACAGCCTTTAGATAAGTGAGCTTTTGAATGTCCCCTTCTTCTATGAAACCTTTCTGGCCGCATTGGTTTCTTACCTCTTCTTGAAGTTTCTGCATTATTCTTGGGTTCTTCACAAGCAGGGTCATAGCCCAAACTATTACTGCAGTGGCCGTATCCGTTCCTGCTGCAAGAAGATCCTACACACACAAAAGTATCAATTTTAAATCCACTCATTTTTTCAAAGAAAAATGTCTTTCTTTACATTAAAATTACTCCCTCCGTCCCTATATATAAGGTCCTTTTAACCGAATTGTGAAATTATAGAAAACAGTTAAAATTAGTTAAATGTAATATATTTTTTCCCTAACAATACCCTTATTTATGAATGAGTATAAGAGAGAGAGTAATAATGAGAAAATGATGAAAGGTAATGTCTGAGGAATAAATGATGTGAGAGTAATTGAAGGCAAAATAGGTAAAAGTGAATTTATTATCAAGACCAACTCAAAATGGACCTTATAAGGTACGGGGGAGTAATTTCATTTTATTTGAGAACAAAGTGGAATCAAAATGATGACCTATATATTCTTGCTATAATTTTCCAGCTCTGCAATTGCAAGAAGCCATTTTAATTGCCAAACCATTATAAGTGCCGTTACCAATGTTTGCGCCCCTTGGCGCCAGTCAAAGTGTGACCATTTGGTAATGGTAATGAATGGCTTCAGCATTAATGAGGACTTAGGATCATGAGAAAGGGGCTATTGGGCCAGATGCTTTATTGAAGTGGAATAGGTTGAGGAAAATGCTAGATAATTTTGTTTTTTAACAGATAAAATGCTAGATAAATAGATCAGATGGAAAAAGGGTTTGGAGATGTGGAAATTGTGTCTCAATATTTTTCCTATGTCGCCTTCTTCTTCTTGCTGCTTCCCTACTCAAATTTTTTCTGTCTCTTCATATATAGACAATACCCTGCATCATATATTTACTAACATTTACCTGTATATGAATTTTTCTAGGAATGATATCCCGTAGTTAGTTTCATATATATATATATATATGCCATTTCCATGTAATGTTTCTCTATTCATAACATTGTGATTTGTCCAATAATTGCTACTACTATATTTCTCTAGTCTTTAATAAGGTAAGTTAATATAGCTTGTTTTTTTCTAAAATACCTTAATCATCTTTATTAATTATCTTCCTCCATCTCCTACTTGATTATCATTAAGGGAATGTCAATAGAATTAATTTAGGAAAATTTGATAAGTATGTGAAATAGGTATTACATTTAGGATTAATATCAACTCCCCAATCAGGTCATACATTAAGGACCAGAGGAGTAATAGATTGTAGAACCGCTAGCAACTAAAAAACTGCTATCTTATATTGTCATTTATTGTAATGTAACATTAATTAGGCTGAAAATACTTTGAATGAGGATCTATACGATACTTTTAAAAAAAACAGAGAGAGAGAGAGAGAGAGAGAGAGAGAGAGAGAGAGAGAGAGAGAGAGAGGTTAATGACGATATACCATGAATATAGCCTTAAAGTGATCAAAAGTGAGGTCTACGGAAAACCATCGCTCATTCTTGAGGCGAATAAAGATATCAACAAAATCTTCTTGTGGTTTAGGCCTTTGAGGATCTAGGTGTTCATTGATCACTTCTTGGAAAAATGCATCCATCACCTTGAATCTCCTCTCAAGACGACTAGTCAATCCTCTGAGTTTATCGATCCAACCAGTGAAATGAATATAATCTGACATGAAGACGGTACCCATCAATGTCATCATCTCATTCACCATCCCATGGAACCTTGAATACATTCAACAATACAACAAATGAGATTTGCTGGCATGCTTTCAAGTGGTTTTTTTCCTTTTATAAGCTTAAGTGTCTTCCTATTAGAGACAATTCTTTTCAGGCATGGTCAAACACTAACCCTATGTTTGGATAGAGAGATAGTTAAGGGAAAAAGAATACTAGGAGAGAGAAGTTCTAAGAATATAATAGTAAATATTTTTACCATTTAAAAAAGTTTTCATTTCTAGTATTCATTTTCTTCTATTTTCCCCTTACTTCTCTCTCTATCCAAATATAGGGTAAATGTGTGCGCACCTTTTCTAGTGGGGATTCGAATCTTGATTCATAATATTTTGAAAGGCTAGAGCCAACCCCATTGGAAGCTAAGGACGATTCTTTAACCATTTAATATCCATGATTTTATTTTATGATGAAATCACATTCAATTGTGTAGTCAAAGTAGCCACATTTTGTGTGAGGGTCGGCAAAGTCTGGATTTAATTATGAAGGGTTAAGATCAACCAAGTATATGTATTATAACAATTGAATAAATTTTGGGCTGAAAATGAATGACATTTATATAATACTAAGAAAAAAAATTAACAACTTACTTTGTATTATATAATGACTCCATGACACCCAACAAAACTCCTTTACACAATTAAAAAAGTAGTTCAATATTATATTATCAATTATTAGTCTAAAAAAAGTTTATACGCAATCTCACTTGGTTAGATGACGCCACTATATATGAGATTGGTAAGATCATTTGTTTAATCTAAATTGATAAAGAAAAGGGTTACGTCCTTATTAAGTTACAGTTTGGCCTAAGCAAATTGAACAATTGTTCAACAGAAGAAAATGAATTAACAATTGGTCATCAAAGTATATGAATTAAATGTTCAAAACAAAAATTCCACCATTTTAAGTAAGAGACTACCAAAGAAATAGTACCCCGAGTTCTAAATATAAGAGAGCCATTAGAGGATTTTGTTTTGATACTAAATGTAATGTGGCAATTCTTTTTTCTTCCCAAATTTATTATTTCACATTAAAATTTCTCTATTGATTGCACATATTAAGATGATTTTTCTATTAAGGGGTAGTTTCTAATGAAAATTATTAAAAAGAGTACTTCGAAGAAATTGAGGTCATACATTTTTGGGATAATTAATTTGTAGGTCCTTATAGTTTCAAGCAATTTTTAGTTAGGTCCCTATAGTTTTTTTTCTTTTTATCAAGTTCTTATACTTTCACATATTTTTTATCAAGTCCTTGTAGTTTTTTCTTTCCTTTCTATGAAGTCCTTATAGTTTCACATGATTTTCAATTAGGTCCTTACACTTTTTTTGTTATTTGTTCAATAAATTCTAATAATTTCTTCTATAAATATAAAATATAATATAATTAAATATTACTCTATAAGTAATATATTATCATGATATTTTATTTTAAAATTATTTTTTATGAATTATTTTAATATTCTACATAATTTTTTAATTAAACACATATATATGATTTATTTTTATTCTAATTTTATTTATTTTTTAATTATTAAATTTGAACTATAATTATAAATTTTGCTAGTAATAATAGAATAGAATTATAATTAATTAATTATAATTACTAATTAAATATAATAATTATTTTTTGAATTATATAAGTATTAATTTAAATTTATTATTAGTAAATTAGATTTTGATATTATTCATTTATTTAAATTTCACTTAAATTAAAAAATTAAAATTAAAAAAAAACTACAAGGACTTGATTAAAAATCCGGTGAAACAATAAGGAATTGGTAAGAAAGAAAAAAAATATATACAAGAACCTAATTAAAAACAAATGAAAGTATAAGGACCTAATAAAAAGAAAAACAAAAATCTATAGGGACCTAATTAAAAATTTGTTAAAACTATAAGGACCTACAGAGTAATTAAATCAAAAAATTTTTGATAAATGGCTAGCTTAACTTATTTCCTAAATCTCTACAAATTAGTTTGTTATCTAACTCCTAGACCAGAAGGAGTAAAAATCATAACAAACCTGCTCTTATCAGCTCCTTCTTCCTCATAGCTTCTCCCAAAAGCAACCCTGCAAATTATGTTAGTTGTAAGAGACATCAAAACCTCGTCCAAGTTTGTAACTCTGGATGAGCATGCATGTGTTGAGATCTTTTGAATCATCTGACGAACCTCATATTGTCTTATAGAAGAAACAATGGAGACATTTTTAGTGCCAAAAATGTGAATGGCACAAAGTTTTCTCATTTCTCTCCAGTGATTTCCATAAGGAGAGAAACTTATATCTTTCCCACTGTAGGATAGTTTCTGTTGGCTGAAAAAGGAAGGTCTATCAGAGAACACAATATCACGGTCTTTAATAGTCTCTTTGGCCATTTTAGGTGATGAGACAATAAGGACCGTTCTATGACATAGTTTAAGACAAAGTAAGGGTCCATATTTCTTGGAGAGGTTTGAGAGGTCAATATGAAGAGAAGAGTTATTGAGTTGATGGAGATTTCCTATGATTGGAAGGCCTTTTGGACCTGGCTGAAGGTTTAGTTTATGAACGGGTTTTTTGTGTTTATGAAGGAAGAACAAAAGCAAGAGAGGAAAACTTAGACTTATGAGGACAAGTGAGAGTGATACCATTTTGTGCTCTGTAGTAATTTCACTCGTCAAGCGATTTTGTGAGTGATATCCTCTTTGCATCCATACATTTTATAGATCTCGTTTACCAATTTTCTAAGGGAAATTTAATCTCATTACATTGACTTCTTATTTATATTTTGGGTAAAGTTCTTATGAATTTATTATTCGTACTGTACATATGCAGTGTCGCTGTTTTATTGCTTCATAGTGACAATAATATATAATTGATCTAATCCAAATTGCTATTTTAAAATTGATATGGTCTGTCGCTAAAAAAATCAATTAATAATTAAGACAACCAACTAATGCAATATGGTGGCAACCTAGGCCATTTTCCCAAGGAGCAATCTATGAGTTTTCTCTAGAATTGAATTTAGGTGATAAAAAATGCAATAGAATCAACCTAAACTAGAATGCAAAACACTACTATCTAAATGCAATTAAACTAATTAAATGCACTTATTTAATTGATTCTAAAATCTATATGATAATGAGATTAATCTATATGAATTTGAATACAATTTTTTGGGGGTTTTTGTTGAAAGATGAATTAAAATCTTAACTAAAGAGATTAACTAAAAAAATAAGACAAACAACAAAGATTGAATTCAATTATGAAGATGAAGAAAACAATTTAGGATTCACATGGAGTTAACTGTCTTAGTCCGAATTAATTAATTAGACTAAAGGGAGATTGATGAAAGATTGGAATTAATAATTTTAATCACCTAATTGAAACATGGGAAACCCTCAAGTTCAACAACACTCATTCCACTAGAAAACTCGTAGCAGTGGTTAATTAAATCTAGTAAAACCAAGAACAAATAATTTCAAATTAATTTTGGAAATTAAGTTTCAATTATCTAATTAAGCAACTAGACAATTAACCAACCTAATTAAACAATTGAGAGGATAAACCAAATAACAATTAAATTAATAATGAAAACTCAATTAATAATTTAATTAACAATCCAAAGGTTTGCAAATAAAAGTTCCAGCCATTGTCTCTAGCACAAAACATTCCAAAATATCAATATAATCCAAAAGAAATATGTCTACAATCTAAAACTAGATTGTTCTCAATTATTACAATTCAAAATTATTTAAAATAAAATAATCTCAAGACTTGAAATAAATTGATAAAAGGAAAGACACTCCTTTATGGTCTTCAAGCGTAAGTCCTAGGTTCTAGCTTCCTCCATACTCCTCCCAAGTTGCCTCCCAAATAATTCATGCTGCCATGAAAATCCTTCCTCCTTCACGCCTCAATTTCATCACAGCCATCTGGTGGATGTTTAATGGGAAATGTTGATTGAATGGGGTGGTGGAACCCACGTGCATGAGAAAGCAAAGATGAAGAAATGAGAATTGATTCACGTGAGGTTCAAAATGAGGTAGTAGACGTGGGGCCGTGGTGATTGAAGAAAAGGAATGAAGAAGCCAATTTTGTTGTGTCTAAAGTGAATGAAGGTAGTGGACGTGGGGCCATGGTGATTGAAGAAAAAGAATGAAGAAGCCAATTTTGTTGTGTCTACTGTGAATGAAATGAAAGAAACACTACTATAAAAAAATAAAGTTGTGGTGTTTATAATTACGTGGCGCTAGAAAAGTGCCACATATCTGGACGCCACTAAAAGAAGCTGTGGCGTTTGGAAGCGCCACAGCATTTAAATTTTTTTTTTAAAAAAAATAGCCTCTTGTGGCGCTTGTTGGAGGAAATTTCACAGGAGGGGGTCTCCTGTGGTGCTTGCTGACGCAAGCGCCACAGGAGACCCACCCTCTTGTGGCGCTTGTGTCACCAAGCGCCACAGGAGACCCCCTCCTATGGCACTTCCTCCAACAAGTACCACAGGAGGGTATTTTTTTTAAAAAAAAATTGCTATAAAAAAAAATAATTCCATAAAAAACCATAATGTATAAAAACAAAGAAAACTAATTAATTTCTATCACCATGGATCATTAGCGTCAGCCTCTATAAAAACATAATATCAGCTTAATAATACAAGCATTTTCTAGTCAGGTATTGTTTGTGTGTATAAGAGAAGTCGAATAAATATATCGTTGATCCATAAAAAACCATAATGTATATTTTAGTGTTCAATTGCAACATATATATATATATATATATATATATTTTATATATTTATCAACTTGATGACATAGTCAATAGCTCAACTCATTCATTTATGAAATTAGTTTATATTTAATATATTATTTTAGGCACAATTAGACCGTCTTTCCCGACTCTTTCAGCTAAACTTGGAGAATAAAATTCAGTCCATGTCACTGAACGTACACCACAGTTTGGTTAGTAACTCCATTCATTTATTTAATATTCACAAACCTAATCCGTTTTCAAAAATGGCAGGCCATTTTGTTAGCTTATAGTGAGATAACTTTACTTTTTTTTCTTATAATGTAACTTTACTTTTAAATTCATTATGTATTATGTTAGAACATAGATATCAATTTGAAATAAAAAATTACAGAAATTATATGACAATTAAAAAAGAAGAAGAAGAAGCATGTTGAACTTACAAGCTTAATTGATCAGTGCAGTGGAGTGGGGGACCACGTTGCCCGTTAGTGACCCAATCTTGAGTGAGGAGGAGGAGGAAATTTGAGCAGTTGGGACCAAAAGTGAAAGACAGTACAAAGAAAAGGGAACAATTGGAACAGGAGTGGGGATGACAGTTGAAACAAAACAAAGAAGTAGATTCGATGATGAAGACGTGTGCGTGTGTGGGTATGTTTTTAAGTGTGAAGATGAAAGGAAATGGAGGGAGAGGGGCGATGGTCATCCACTGCAAGAAGCTGTAGTGTAGATGAAAAGGGAAAGTGAGAGATGAGGGAATAATTAAAGTGGGATGAGTCAAAATAAAAGAGAAGGAGGGAGGCTACTGCGCCGGAAGGGGAAAAAAGATAAGGGTGGGGGTGGGGGGGAATTGTGATTGGTGGGAAGTGGATAGTGTAATCCACTAAAATGGTCAAAAAAAATGTTCTTTTTTTTTAATATATAACTAGTTGTGGCGCCTGGTTGCCCAGGCGCCACAGATGGTGGTAAAATTTTTTTTTTAATATACAACTTGCTATGGGATTAATTTTTGGTCAAAAAACAAATTTTTTTTTTAATATATAACCTATTGTGGCGCCTGGTTTCTTAAGCGCCACAATTGGTTATAAATTGTTTTTAATATATACACAACCAGCTGGTCAAAATTTTTTTTTATTTTTATTATAAACACCAGCTGTGCCGCCTGGTAATCCCAGGCGCCACAGCTGGCAGGCGCCACATTTGGTCTAATCAACTGTGGCGCCTAGTCTATCAGGCGCCACAGCTGGTACCTAAAATTAAAATAAAATAGAAAATGAAAAAGAAAAAAGGCAGTTGTGGCACTTAAAGAAGGGCTACAAAATGTGTGCCACCTTTTGATCTTTTTATAGTAGTGAAAGGTAATGATATATATATATATATATATAGAGAAGGAAGTGGCTGGTGAAATAGCAATGAGAGATGGGAGTAGGTGACGTGGGGGGTTGGTGAGGATGGATGGTTGGCGAGGTGGGTTTGGTGAATGAGAAGAGAAGAGAGCTTTTTGATCAAAATTCGAGCCCATTAAATTTGAAGTAGCCCAATAAAATTCATCTATTAAATTTTCTTTTAGCTTCTAAGAATAATTTTGGACCACATGATTTCCTAACATGCTTATCTTTACCCTGCAAAAACTAAATGAGATTGTGATCTACCATATATTTGAAAATATTATTCAATCGCAAAATAGGCAATTAAATTATAAACAATTTAAGCCCAATAATCTCATAATTAATTCAAATTTATATTATTTCCTAAAATTGGCTAACAATTAAAATATTATCTAATAAATCCAAAATAGCCTAAATTAGTTCCCAAGATAAATGAATAAAGTGGGATAAAATATATATATATTTGGGATTTATCAATTCCCCCACACTTATCATTTGCACTCCTGAGCAAAAAATAAATCAAGACCAAGGGAGAATAACAAAACAAAACAAAATAAAACAAATTAAGCTTCAAAGGTGAATGTTCCAATCACAAGCAAAAAGTAAACAAGAGCATTTCAACATCTCTCTTATCCAAATGATCTTCTCAAGAAGCAAGAAAACAAATATCATGGCAAATTACTTGACAAATGGGGTCTAAGCTAAAAATCCCTCACTAAGGATAATGTGTATATCACTCATCACTTAAAAGTATATAGGCTTGTGTTTGCACTTAAATCCACCCTATCAAGTCCTCTCCCCATAGGCTTGAAAAGAATCTAAATTCTTCACCACTAATAAAGCAAATGCAACATAAATCAAAAGGACTTTTATTAGGTTATAAGGTTAAGAAAGAAAGGATATAGTGTTTGGTAAACAAGGTTGAATATCTTAGAGGATGAAGAGAATTATGCAAATAAGAATACAGGATGAAAGAAATCAAACCAAACTTAAACTAGGTCATAACTCTTTTTTTTTTCAGGTTTTTTTTTTCTTTTTCAAAATAACCTTCCATATTTTAATGACCCAATTGCTAATTTTATACATGTTCTTCCATCCAAAATAGATATAATGCAATGCTCTTCAACTCTTAATAAGACATTCAAAAGGGTAGGATTTTTTTTTTCTTTTTCTCTCTTTTTGTGTGTGTGTGTTATGGGGTGAGAAAAATAAAATAAAATATAGGCTCAAAGGGGCTAAACAAAGGATATATATATATATATATATGAAAAGGATATGTTTTTTTTTATCTGTCTAAAATGAAATGAATGCTTTTATCATTTTCATGAATACACATGTGCAAAAGGTGGTCTCAAATAAGATTCAAGTCAAGTTCTAGATCAAGTAAAGAGATAAGGGATACACACTGGAGAGAAAATGTATTAGGCTCAAAATCTCACTAAGTTTTTTTAATTGCTAGCTTAAATCCACCAAAGTAAAATTCATTGTCACTTAGTCTATTAACTCAAACCATGATCAATCACTTTTCGAATTAAGAATGCATCTTACTAAAGTTACTTAAAACTTCCAATTATTTTTCAACTTTCTTTTTAAAAACAAGAAACAAAAACCAAAGTAAAACCCAAAATATTTTTTTTTTCATTTTAAAAACAAAGGACAAAAACCAAAAGTAACAACAAAATCCCTCCCCCACACTTGAATCTTGCATTGTCCTCAATGCAAAACAATCATAACATATTACAAAAGTAAGTAATATGTAGCACATCTTAACTCTGTAATATGACAATGCAAAATAAAAGAGTGAAGGAAGGAATACAACCAGGGTCTATGTGGTGTCACGCAGTGCAGCAACCTCCACTGCTTGAGTGGAGAATCCATCATAGAACGGCATCAAGCGATGTCCATTGACAATGAAGCATTTTCCATTTGGCTCCCTTTTGATCTTCACAGTTCTATTGGGAAAAACATCGGTGACAATTAAAGGTCCCTCCCATCTAGAGTGGAGCTTTCCAGGTATGAGTTTCAATCTAGACACGTAGAGCAGAACTTTTTGGTCTACTTGAAATTCTCTCTTCATGATGAGTTTGTCATGGACTGCTTCAGTTCTTTCCTTATAAATCCTAGCTAGCATTTTCATAAGCTTCTCTTCTTAACTCTTTAAGCTCTTGCAATTGCAACTTTCTTTCAAATCCAACACTAGCAAGATCGAGATTGTACCTTTTTATTGCCCAGTATGCCTTGTGCTCTACCTCTAGTGGAAAATGACATGCTTTGCCATAGATGATCCTGTATGGGGACATACTAATGGGACTTTTATATGCTGTGCGGTATGCCCAAAGTGCATTATTGAGCCTTTTACTCCAATCCTTCCAGTTGGGTTACACCGTCTTTTCTAAAATGAGCTTGATTTCTCTATTGGAGAGTTTTGCTTGACCATTTGTTTGGGGTTGGTATGCAGTGGCCACTTTATGTCACACCATATTTGCTAAGCAAGTATACAAACTTTGATTGTAAAAATGAGTTCCTTGATCGCTGATAATAGCTCTAGGAATGCCAAACCTGCAAAAAATGTGAGATCGAACAAAGGAAACCACTACATAAGAGTCATTAGTATGAGTTAGGATTCCCTCAACCTAGTCTGACACATAATCTACAGCCAACAAGATGTACAGATAACCAAATGATGTGGGAAAAGGTCCCATGAAATCAATTCCCCAAACATCAAAGACTTCACAAAATAATAAGGGTTGTTGGGCCATTTCATGCTTCTTAGAGATATTACCCACTAATTGACACTTAGAACACTTCTTACAAAATTCATAGGCATCATGAAATAGGCTAGGCCAAAACAATCCACTTTCCAAAACTTTTCTAGCAGTTTGCTTAGTAATAAATTGTCCCCCACATGCAAGAGTATGGCAAAAATTTAAGACAGACTTAAATTCATCATCAGGAATGCATCGCCTAATAATTTGATCACTACCAATGTGCCACAAGTAAGGATAATCAAATATATAGAATTTAGTGTCTCTCTTAAACTTATTCAGTTGATGTTTATTCATGCCAGTTGGTAAAACATATGCAACTATATATTTAGCAATATCAGCATACCAAGGGTTAGAAACAACAACCTCATAGTGCCTTTGATTAGGAAAATCATCTAAGGATAAAGATGTTACTGTAGGTGTCTCAATCATACTCAAGTAATCAGCTACCATGTTCTCTGCACCACTCTTATTACGAATCTCCACATCGAACTCTTGTATCAGCATCACCCACCTGATAAGGCGGGGTTTGGAGTCTGATTTCTTGAACAGATATTTGATAGTTGAGTGATCTGTAAAGACAATCACCTTTGTGTGAAGGATATAGGATCAAAATTTCTCTAGCCCAAAGACGATTGCAAATAACTCTTTCTCTATGGTAGTGTAGTTAGCCTGTGTAGCATCTAATATTTGAGATGCATATACTATGATTTGTTGTCTCTTTTGTACTCTTTGGGCAAGAACTGCACCTAATGCATAATCAGAAGCATCACACCAGAGCTCAAATGGAAGGCTCCAGTTAGGTGGCCAAATGATGGGGGTGTGGTGGGTCTCTTCTTTAACTTATCCCATGCATACCTATAAGCATCATCAAAAACAAAACCTACATCTTTCTGCAACAAACGAGACAATGGCAATGCTATCTTACTAAAATATTGGATGAATCTTCTATAAAATCTAGCATGCCCAAGAAAAGAGTGTACATCTTTCACATGAGGGATATAGAAGAGATGAAATGATATCAACCTTAGCTTTATCAACCTCATTTCTATTATGTGAAACAACATGGCCTAAAACAATTCATTTCTTAACCATAAAATGACATTTTTTAAAATTCAACACAAGATTATATTGAATACATCTTTCCAAAATATTGTCCAAACTAGCTAAGCATGCATCAAAAGAATCACTATAAACAATGAAATCATCTATGAAAACTTCCATGCAATTCTCAAGAAAATCAAAGAATATGGAAACCACGCAATGTTGAAAAGTGCTTGCCTGGTGTATCACATAAGCCAAATGGCAAGCGTCTATATGCAAAGGTTCCAAATGAACATATGAATGTGGTCTTATCTTAGTCTTTGGGTGCAATAGAAATATGGAAATATCCATAAAACCATCCAAAAAGTAGTAATGGTAATGTGATATACTAGCTAGTCTTTTTAACATTGGATCTATAAAGGGAAGAGGGTAGTGATCCTTTCTAGTCACAGAATTCAATTTTCTATAGTCGATACATACTCTCCAACTATTCTGGACTCTAGTCGGGACTAGCTCACCTTCATCATTACAAACAATAGTAATACTAGTTTTTTTAGGCACTACCTAAATTGGACTTACCCACTGGCTATCAGAAATATGGTAGATTATACTTACAGAAAGAAATTTAGAGACCTCTTTCTTCACCACATCAAGGATTAATGGATTGAGTCGTCTTTATGGCTATCGTATAGCTTTGGCACCATCTTCTAGTAGAATCTTGTGCATGCACACATTTAGGCTAATTACAGGGATATCAGCGAGAGTCCATCCAATAGCTTTCATCCGTCACCTAAGTACCTCTGGGAGGCGGGTTTCCTCATCAGCAACCATGTCACTAGCTATAATCACAGGAAGTATCTCGTCCTTCCCCAAATAAGCATACTTTAATGAGTCAGGCAATGACTTTAACTCTAAGGATGGAGCTTGCTCAATTGAAGGTATGAGCAGTTTCAAATCAATATTAGTCAAACTAAAAACCTGCACAACAGATTCACAGATAGAAGAGCAAACTTTCCTACCTTGGGGAGTATCAATAGAAACTGTAAGAGCAGAAGAATCAACAAGCACATCACAATTAACGGCAATAGTGCCATCAATATCATTCATGTTAGAGATAGAATTATAATCGGAAATCTCCCCATTAGAAACATGATCAATGTTAATCAATAACTTAGAATCAGGTAGTGAAGATAAGTCAACTTTATCAATGGCATCAATCACACTAAGTAACTGAGACATTTCATTTGAATCAATAGAAACAGTAGACACTACAAAAAAAAAGTGATTTAGTAGCGGTTAAAAATGATTATTAGTAGCGGTTTTAACCACTACAAACAACATTAGTAGCGGTTGTAAAAACCGCTACTAAATCGTATGTTGCAAGCGGTTTTGTAGCAGTTTATAAAAACCGCTACTCATGTAACACAACCGCTAAAAATGTAGTAGCGGTTACTAAACCGCTACAAATGTTGGCGCCACAATTTCGCCTGGCGAAAAATGAAAAATGAAAATTTGGCTCCAATTTTGTAGCGGTTGGAAAACCGCTACTAAATTCAAATGGGAATTTTAAAAGCAACACCAAAAATTTAATACTATTTTGAGTTTAAATTTGTAGCGGTTCTAAAATCGCTACAAAATTTTGGGAATTTTTTTAAAAAAATCATACAATTATTTGAGTCCATTGTTATAATATTGTGTTGAATAGTTTATTATTTAAGTAACTTAAATGATATCATTATTATTTATAAAGAATGATTAAATTAAGTTAGATAAGTATAAACTTTATTTAGATAATATTATTGAGAATGTGTAGATAATGAGTATAAATATTATGAGAAGGGAGAAAATGTTGAAATCAAAGAATTGAAATTTCTTTTACTATATTTGATCACCTTACTTAGCTGTTTGGCTTTTTAAAAAAAATTTTAGATGAGAGAAAACGAAAGAGAAGAAAGGTTGAAAGAAATAAAGGAGTGTTTGAAATGAGGTGTGCTGAAGGTATTTATAGGGATCTACATAGCGCTTGTAGCGGTTAATGTGACAAGTTTTGTAGCAGTTGATTTTTGTAGCGGTTTATGTGACATTATTTGTAGCGGTTTCACATTTGTAGTGGTTTTATTTAATTTTGTAGCGGTTTCATAACCCCTATAAATATTAGTCTGATTTTTTTATAATAAAAATATTTCACACTTGTAGCGATTTTATTTTGATTTTGTAGCGGTTTCAGAACCCCTACTAATATTTTTTTGAATTTTTTTTATAAAAATATTTTAAATTTCAAATGTTTAATTTGTAGCAGTTTTGTTTGTAAAACCGCTACAAATATTTATACTTTGTAGCAGTTTATATATAAAAACCACTACAAATTCATTTATTTATTTATTTATTTTATAAATATTTATTTCAGATGTATTCCGTATCGGTTATACGATAAAAACCGCTACAAATTTTCACCACCGTTGACAAGATTTGAAATTCAAATTTTCAATGTGCAACACTTTGTAGCGGTTATGTCAAAAAAACCGCAACAAATGTTCATGATTGTTAGCGGGAATTAAAATATTCAAATTTTAAAATGAGCACTTTCTAGCAGTTAGTATTAAAAAACCGCTACAAATATTCATAATCGTTGGCGGGAATTAAAATTTTTCATTTCAAATGTTCAATTTGTAGCGGTTTTGTTTGTAAAGCCGCTACAAAATTACGTATCACTTTGTAGTAGTTTCATCTATTTAACCACTACAAATATTTATATTTTGTAGCGGTTTATATTTATAAACCGGTATAAAATTTTTATTTATTTATTTTTTTAATAATATATATTTTAAATACATTTGGTAGCGGTTATACACTATAACCGCTACAAATATGAGTTAAATTTTGTAGCGGTTCTTTGTAACCGCTACAAAAAGGTGGCCTTCTAAATTCTGTAGTGGTAACTATCGTAAAAACTGCTACAAAACAACCACCACAATAATTGCGCTAGCTTCACGCCAAGTTGGTGACACATTTATAGCAGTTAATATAGACTAACCGCTACAAGATAACCGCGACAAATTTGGCACAGGTTTGGCACCAAAATTTGTAGCGGTTATGTCTTGTAAACCACTACAAATCGTGTTTCCTAACCCATGAGCCACTTAGCGCGAAGTATATCATTAGGAATTTGTAGCGGTGTTGCTCAAAACCACTACAAATCCTGATATCTCACTACAAAAAAAAGATAATTCGTAGCGATGTATTTGTAGCGGTTAGAATAAACTGCTACAAATCCTGATATTTGTAGTGGTTTATTCTAACCGCTACAAATACACCGTTACGAATTATCTTTTGTTGTTGTTGTGAGATACATGTTCATTAGAATCACTAATGCTACAAATAGGCATAGAAGCATCATGCCTAGAATGTCTTATAATCTCAATAACATCAATGAAAATATCTATATCAGCAATATCAAGATCAGCACATGTATCACAACTACTAAATTTAACACATGAACAAGAGATAGTATCATCTAAATTAGCAATATCATAGGATCTACCAAGCATACTATCTTAAGATATACAATAGAATCATCCAAAATAGCATCAATGGCATTAATGTTTATCTCAGCATAATTATCAGGAGGATGTCTCATAGATTCAAACACATTAAATCTAATGATTTTAGCAGTAAATTTTAGAGCAAGGCTACCAGCATGCGCATCTATCATAGCTCTAGTAGTTTTAACGAAGGGCCTGCGTAAAATCAAAGATGAATGTCCTTTCTATCTAAACCTACCATCATCCATATCAAGAATATAGAAGTCTGCAAGGAATATGAAATCTTTTACCTTAACTAGGATGTCCTCCAAGACTCCTTCTGGAACTGTGCAATGTCTTTCAGCAAGGGATGCAACAAGATTCGTGGGCTTAAGCCCTACACCCTTGAGTTGATTGAAGACTAATTTTAGCATAATGTTGATAGCTACTCCTAAATTTGCTAAGGCATATGAGAATTCAATGTCACCAATAGTGCAAGGTATAAGAAAGCCACTTGGAACCTTACACTTCACTGGCATTGGCATTTCATAAAGAGAGGAGACAACTGCACCTAAGTCAACTTTGCCTTCATGATTAAACTTCCTCTTTGTAGTACACAACTCCTTCAAGAACTTTGCATATTTAGGCACCTGTGCGACTAAGTCAACTAGTGGAATATTAATCACCACCTTCTTGAAGATATCATAGACTTCATTAAACATCTCAGCTTCCTTCTTTCTCCTTTCAGCCTTAGCTACCACAATAGGAAAGGGCAGGGATTGCTTGATCACTTGCTTTTTTTCATCATCTTGTTTTTTTGTTTTTCATGAGGTACTACTTGTGTTTTTAATAAAGTGGATGGATCTTGTGATGTGGAAGTGGAAGGAGAGTTATCAACAACTTCATTCTCTTTAGAAGTATTTGTGGTAACATGATCTGCAGAAGGGATTATCTTTCCATGTCGGAGAGATATAGTATTAACTCCACCAATATTAGGATTCTACTAAGTTTTAACATTTGGATTGGTTACCACTTGAGATGGAAGCCTTCCTGAACCTTGACTCTGTGCATTACTAAGTGCATTAGACAAATAATCCATTTGAGTTTGAAGAGCTTGAATTTCCTGTTTTTGTTGTTGTTGTTATTGCATTTGTTGTTGTTGTTGCTATATTTGTTTTTGTTGTTGCTGCATCAGGATTTTCATCATAGCATCCACTTTGCTTTCTAACTTTGAACTTTCATCCTGGATTGAAATTCGTTGTCTAGCTTGTTGAAATATCTTTTCACTAGAATTTCCACTTTGCTTGAACTACGCTTGTTGAGGTTGGACATTTCCAAATCGAAGATTTGGATGGTCACGCCTTCCGGGATTATATGTATTGGAGTACGGATCATATTTTTGGCCACCTAGAGTCATAGGCTTAGAAGGATATATCGCATTGCAAGATTCAGCTCCATCATTCATGTAAGGGCAAGAGTTAGGTTGTGGGGTAAAAGAAGTAGAGGGCCCCATAGAATTGGCTATATTAGAAGAGTTTTGCATATAAGACATAGCCATTTTTTCCATAGTAGATGCAAGCCTATCAATTTTGCTTTCCAGGCGAGACTCAAAAATTGAAAGAAAGTAATCCCACTTCATTAACTTTAACTTGTTGTCTAGAACCAAATTGTTGGCTATTCAGAGCTTTCCTTTCAATCAATTCCCAAGCATGATCAATAGTCAAGTGGAGAAGGGCGCTACTAGCAGCTGAATCTAATAAATCTCTCTCTGATGGTAAGAGACCTTCATGGAAGTATTGGATTAGCAATGTATCTGGAATTTGATAGTGGGGAAAACTAGAATATAGTGTTTTAAAACACTCCAAATATTCATATAAGGATTCCCCAATCATTTTTTGACATCTACAGATGTCCTTCCGGATAGATGAAGTGCGAGAGGCAGGGAAATACTTTTCCAAGAACAATGTATTCAATTGGTTCCATGAAGTAATGAAACTAGGAGGCAATCGAAGCAACCAATTTTTAGCAGATCCTTCTAAAGAGAATGGGAAGGCACGCATCTTAATTTGATATTTAGTCACATCAACAGGTTTCATAGCAGTGCAAACCATATGGAACATTTTCAAGTGATTGTATGTTTCCTCACCAGAGAGACCATTGAATTTTGGAAGTAAGTGTACCAATCTAGATTTCAACTCAAAATTCGCATTAATATCAGGATAATTTATGCACCAATTTTGAAAATGCAGATAAGGTGAAACCAATTCTTTAATAGTCATGGCAGGATCAACAATAGGAGCATTTGCATTTGCATTTGCATTTGCATTTGCATTTGCATTATTAGCAGCATTAATAACAATGTTATCACCTTCCATATTGACCTTAGAATCAGAAGAATCAACAATGGGCTTAACAGAGGAACTACTGCCTACAAGAGTACTAGCTCTAGCTCTTTTTGTTGGTGAAATATCCTGTCAATCTTAGAATCAAATTCTAACAATTTTTTAGAAGAGGATCGGGTCATGCAATAAACTACTACCTAAGAGGTCACCTAAAAACTCAAACCTAAAGCCTAGCTATTGCTCCCCGGCAACGGCGCCAAAATTGATGTGGTCTTCTGCCGCTAAAACAATCAATTAATAACTAGGACAACCAACTAATGCAATATAGTGGCAACCTAAGTCATTCTCCCAAGGAGCAATTAATCTATAGGTTTTCTCTATAATTGAATTTAGGTGATAAAAAATGTAATGGAATGAACCTAAACTAGAATGCAAAACACTACTATCTAAATGCAATTAAACTAATTAAATGCACTTATTTAATTGATTCTAAAATCTATATGAGATTGAGACTAATCTATATGAATTTGAATACAATTTTTGGGGGGGGTTTCTGTTGAAAGAGGAATTAAAATCTTAAGCAAAAAGATTAACTTAAAAAAAACAAGATGAAGGGGACAACTTAGGATTCACATGGAGTTAACGTTTTTAGCCCAAATTAATTAATTAGAACAAAGGGAGATTGATAAAAGATTGGAATTAATAAATTTAATGACCTAATTGAAACATAGGAAATCCTCAAGTTCAACAACAGAAAACTCAATGAAATAAGTGGTGGTTAATTAAACCCAGTAAAACCAATAACAAATAATTTCAAATTAATTTTGGAAATTAAGTTTACAATTATCTAATTAAACAACTAGACAATTAACCAACCTAATTAAACAAATGAGAGGATAAAATAAAGTGACAATTAAATTAATAATGAAAACTCAATTAATAATTCAATTGACAGTTTCAAAGGTTTGCAAACAAAAACTCCAGCAATTGTCACAAGTACAAAACATTCCAAAATATCAATCTAATCCAAACGAAATATGTCTACAATTTAAAACTAGATTATTCTTAATTATTACAATTCAAAATTATTTAAAACTAAATAATCTCAAGACTTGAAATAAATTGATAAAAGGAAAGACGCTCCCTTATAGTCTTCAAATATAAGTCCTATGCTCTAGCTTCCTCCATATTCCTCCGAAGTTGCCTCCCAAATAATTCATGCTGCAATGAAAAACTTTCCTCCTTCACGCCTCAATTTCATCACAGCTATCTGGTGGATGTTTAATGGGAAATGCTGATTGAATGGGGTGGTGGAACCCACGTGCATGAGAAAGCAAAGATGAAGAAATGAGAATTGATTCACGTGAGGTTCAAAATAAGGTAGTGGACGTGGGGCCGTGGTGATTGAAGAAAAGGAATGAAGAAGCCAATTTTGTTGTGTCTACAGTGAATAGTGAATGAAGGTAGTGGACGTGGGGCCGTGGTGATTGAAGAAAAAGAATGAAGAAGCCAATTTTGTTGTGTCTACCGTGAATGAAATGAAAGAAAGGGAATGATATATATATATATATATATATATATAGAAGGAGGGGTTGGTGAAATAGCAACGATAGATGGGAGTAGGTGATGGGTGTGTTTGGAAAAGCGATGGGAAAAATAGCGTTTCTCAATTTAGCGTTTAGTAATTTTAGTTTTGATAAAAGCTCGATTGTGTAATGTGATTTATGTTTGGAACAACGATTGTATAAATGACTTTTGTAAAAATAAAACTTGTTTGGATTGACTTAAGCATAAGTGACTTTTGTGATAATAGTAAGAGAAAATGGGTGGAAAAATATTTTAAAGGGTTTAAAACACCAAAAAATAGTTTAAAATAATTTTTGGAACTGAAAAAGTACATTAAAGATAAAATTGCAATCAGTTTGATAACACATTGGGTACAGTTAAAAAAATATTTTAAGGGTTAAAAGCACCAAATAATAGTTGAAATTAATTTTTGTAGCAAAAAAAGTACATTAAGGGTAAAATTGCAATAAATCTGATAGTACATTGGACACAACTGAAAAAATATTTTAACCATTTTCACTCTCCCCAAAAGCTAAATCAGTAAAAGCTGAGAAATGGAGCTTATGGTAAAAGCTATTAAGATAGAATTAAGCTGGATTGCTCACCTTGAAAAACAAACACTCACAATATTTTTTTTTAAATGAGAAATTTGGCGTTTGTTGATCAATTGGGCGTTTGGGGGGTCCAATCGCCGCCCCCAAACACACACGATGTGGGGTTGGTGGACGAGAAGAAGAGGGAGATTTGAGATCAAAATAGTTCATTAAAATTGAAGTAGCCCAATAAAATTTATTTATTAAATTTTTTTTAGCTTCTAAGAATAATTTTGGACCACATGATTTCTTAATGGGGTTATCTTTGCCCTGCAAAAATTAAATGAGATTGTAATCTATCATATATTTGAAAATATTATTCAATCACAAAATAGGAAATTAAATTATAAAAAATTTAAGCCCAATAATCTCATAATTAATTCAAATTTATATTATTTCCTAAAATTGATTAATAATAAAAATATTATCTAATAAATTGAAATTAACCTAAATTAGTTTTCAAAATAAATGAATAAGGTGTGATAAAATATATAAAAATTTGGGATTTATAAAAAATATAATCACACCCACGTACTTTTTTACTCTAATTACATTGACTTATTTTTATTTTTAGTCAAGATCTTAGACTTGATTATTAGCACTGTACATATCAGAGTCGTTGTTTTTTAATTGCTTGATAATGACAATAATAACATACAATTGATTTATCCAAATTACTATTTCAAAATCTAATTACACCGATATATATTTTTTATTTTATGGAGATATAAAGAGTCGCATTTTTTATTGTGCAATAATGACAATAATAATTTATAATTAATGTATGCCATATTATTTTAAATCTAATAACACTGATGCGACGTATTTTTTATTATTTGATACTGATTTTTGATTTAATTAGTGCCCTTAAGTAAGCTTTATGACATTATTGTTAATGTGTCATGTTTTCATTGTTTGATAATGACCTACTTTATAGGGTTAAGGTACTTAAATAACCATGAACTATTTTCAAAAAGTGCTAAAATAACCATGAACTATATAAAATGGAACAAAATTGTTAACAGTCAACACACACTTCAACATCATAATTAACGATCAACGTTTCTTATTTTAAGAGTTTTAATGGTTTGCTCCATTTTATATAGTCCATAGTTAATTTTGCTCCAAAAAATAGTTCGTGTTTATTTTACCACTTTTGAGGTTTCAAACCATTGAAATCCAAAACCACTAAATGACCAACTTTGCTTTCCAAGGTTTCAAACCAATTCTAATGTCACAATGACACAATATGACACAATTTTTACTATAATACACTAGGCAATTCATCCATTCTAAAATCAAATGAAAATCAGGGAAAAACCTACAAATCCCAAAACTTAACTAATAACCACAACAATTATATCAAATATTAGCTTTTTCTTACCTCTTTAACTTCCCAAAACTAGTTTTTTAATTCTCTAACTTTCAAATCTGCTCAATCTCTAAAACGCCTTATTCCAAAAATCAAAAACCATAGAGATGAAGATATCATTACCATGACAAGATTAATGAAGAGTATTTGAGCTAAAGAGGACATCAAATAAGCAAAAATCTCACCTTTCACTTTTTCTTTCCTTCCTCGAGCTTACGAAAATGGAGAATGAAGAGAGAGAAAAGATGAGATGGAGTTGAAGATGAGAAATCAGTTTTTCTTCTCTCCTCCCTAGCCTTGGCCGACTTTGAAGATGGATGAGGGAAAGGAGATGTTGAAACTTTGACATGATCCAATGCTCCATATAGTGCCAAGTGTCAAAATCTTGTTTCCCTTTTCATGGGCACACATGAACACACAAACCTGTGATTTCAACCTCTTAATCACTTGACAAGTAATCACAACCATTAATCTTTAAGTTACTAATGGGTTTCCATTTTAGTAATTGACTAATTGATTGGTAACTTTACTTTTTTCCATTTTGCCCCCGATTATTGTAATACTTATTAAACACCTAAACACATCTTATTATCTTCGCACTCTTCATTTGTGCGCCCTCCCCTACCCTTAGGGCTTATTTTAAGCTTTGTCACACAATTAAACTTAAATGTAGGGTTTAGGCACTGATTATAATATATTCGAATCGCAATCCACATCTCATTCTCCAAAAGTGTTTATTTATTAATAATTACATCACTTTTGAAGTCATTAGCCTTTAATCACATTTTAAGGCATTACAGTACTTAGTAATGGAATTTGGGACCCTAGGACCTAGAAACTCAAGCCATGAGGGCTATAATCACTAGTCCAAACCAAATCGACCTTGAACATTATGGATAAGGGATCAAAAATATGCTCTAAAGATTCCGCTCACCAGCAACTAAAGAAACAAAAGGCTAGAGACAATCAGACGATTCTTCTGAAGGATAGAGGAAGATGGTTGATCATGATGAAAAAAGCTTACAAATTAAAAATAGTTGTTTGAAAGGAAGGAAAATGGATCTAAGGAATTTCCAAAAATAATCACTCCTTTCTAAATTATGGAGAAGGTTGTGATAAAGCCTACTAGAACCATCTTTAATCATATATGAACAAGAATTATTTCCTTCCCAATATTATTGATTAGATATGCCCACAATGGAAAAGGGGATTCTTAAAATTGATTCACATTAGTCGGGGAAACTAATGATGTATTCCATTACATTGGATTCTAGTGATATGGAGTATGCAATATATAATGATAGGCCATAAATGATGTAAGACCTTGCTATATGGCCCACCATTAGTGGTGGTTTATAGGAATTAAGGACCTGTCCTTGCTTTTGACTTCAGATTGCTAACAATGATATTAGCATTATTAGAAATTCCTTTCCAAATCCACAAGGAGGTGTACTGCTTTTTTAATCACACTCTTGTCTAAACACTTTTTTTTAGAAGTTTTAATTTTTAGATGACATCCTTACACCACAAATGTGATGTATAAATCTCTTTTCGAATTTTTGGCATGTTACAATTCTTCCCCTATAAAATGTATTAAGAAAATCATCTTGCAAAATTATTTAACTTATGAAGTAAAGTTGGGGTAGATCATTAAATAAGCAAGTGAAATAGCTAAGGAACATGAAGATTCCTCCAGTAAAGTCAGTCTAGAAGGATTAACCACCTAGAGAGAAACAACATGGAAAATGGAGGAACATATTGAGAAGTAATACCTAGAGTTTATGACTTTAGGTACTTTTAAATTTTGGGGACAAAATTTACTTTTGGGGGGTTGTTGAGGAGAGAACTATAATATCTTGAGGTTTAATACGAGTCCTACATCATAATTTTTGGTTATGTGCTTGTATTGTTATGCTTTTTCAAATATAATCCATGAGGCAGGAAATTTTCCACAAAAATATTTTTGTGTAGATTGATTTGATAAATGGGCGTTTCTAGACTTAAAGGAAGAGAAATGAATCCAGGTCCAAATTTTCTTTCATAGAGCTTTTTATGGGCTAAAAATAGAGCATTGAACTACTACAATATGCACCCTTCCTCTATTTTAAGTCAATTTAGCTGTTAATCCACAATTGAACTTAAATACAGGGTTTCAACACAACTCATAACACATTCGAATCACAAATCACATCATCTTCTCCAAAAGTGTTTATTTATCAATAATCACATATACTTTTAAGGTAGTTAACCCATAATCGAAATTTGGGATATTACAAGCTACATTAGTCCCATATACTTATTTACACCCTTGGAGTTCATACTTACATTTGTCCTTTTCTTTCTTAAATTCGTATGTTAGATAAAGCTGTCAGCATTTTGACTAAACTTTGAAACTTCATAACTAATTCTATAGAACTCCAATTGGGGTGGTTCAAATTCCTACTCAAAGCTCTTTGAGTAAGAAATAATTTTTTACCCTTTCTTTGCCCCTTGCTTTGCCAGTTAACTTGCTTGCGCTTGGATTCTTGAACTCTAAGAGTGGATTTCAGGAATTTCCTCACATATGATTCAATGGAATCTATCCGTTTTTAAATGTTAAATATTACTCATAGCCAATTCTAGCCACAAAATTCCAGAACTATGACTAAAGCCTTACTGTAATACCCCAAATTCTAAGACTTAAGGCTGGAGAATAAGCATGAGATTAATGGACTGCTAAGCCCTAGTTTAGCAGGATCCTAAATTATGATTAAGAGATAATGACTCCAAAAGTGGATGTGGTTAGTGATAAATAACCCTTTTGGAGAATATGATGTGATTTGAGATTCGAATGTGATTCGAATATGTTGTGATTCGTACCCAGACCCTGTATTTGAGTTCAATTATGGATTAACATCTAAATTGAATGAAAATAAGGGGAAGGGCATATGTATGGTGTAAATGAATGAGAAAAAGAATTTGGTGGTGATTCAGTGTGAATTGCCATAATCAGGGGCAAAACGGTAAAGTTACCGACCAATTGGTCAGTTACCGAAGAGGAAACTCATTGGTAACTTCAAGATCAATGGTTAGGATTGATTTGTGTTGAGATCAAAGGGTGGAATCCCATGTGGTGTGCCTATGTGAACTCATGGTTGATGGAACAAGAGAGTGACACTTGGCAAGTTTTGGACCCTTGATCTTGGGTCAAAGATTCAACACTCTTCCTCTCTTCTCTCTCCCTTATTTGGAAGTTTTTGGGGGGGCCTAATTGCCCAAAAACTGATCACTCTATTCATCTTCATCATCCACTCATCTCTCTCTCAAGTCCATTGTCGTCCAAGAGGAGGGAACAAAGAGACACTAGTACAAAAAAGGTGATTTAGACCGGCACATTTAAACCGGTTATAGTAAATGAGGTCTAAAAGAAATGCGCGGTGGCATTTACGTAATTATAAAGAATTTGGGAGACCGGTTATTATAATAACCGGTCTAAAAAATAAAATTTAGACCGGTTGTACACTAACCGGTCTTAAAAGATTCATTTTTAGACCGGTTATTCTAATAACCGGTCTAAAATGAATCTTTTTAAGACCGGTTACTAGAGAACCGGTCTAAAATGAAAGATTTTTAAGACCGGTTGTGAGACAACCGGTCTTAAAAGTGGAGTTTTAAGACCGGTTGTGAGACAACCGGTCTTAAAACTGTCCCCAAATTTCAAGCACAGCTACCGCGCGCCATCATTCCCCAAACTTTCCCCAAATTTCTGAAATCAACTCACTCCGACGAACTCTCCGCCTCCGTCAAATCCGTTTTCCACCTCCCAAATCCGTCTTCTATCACCGACGCACTCTCCCAAATCCGTCTTCCATTCTGTCACCGACGCACTCTCCGCCTCCGTCAATCTCTTTCTGGGCCGCCACCATCACCGATTAACCCGACCGTTAACCCCACCGTCAACCTCTCTCTCACCTCCCAAATCCGTCTTCCACTCCATCTCCACCGTCTTTTCCCTTCCATTCCACCGTAACTCAAGCTCCCATCATCACCGACGCCCTCTTTCTCTATCCCTCCGCCTCCGTCAATCTCTTTTCGGGCCTACACCATCACAGATCTGGCTCTATTTCCAGCACCGCCAGCAACTGTTATCACAGCTTAGAAGCACGCAGTTGGTAATTTCCCCTGTTTTACTGTCTTCATGTCTTTAATCCTGATTTCAAGTCTAGGCGAATTAACTTGATACCTTCATTTTCGTTGGCATGCGATTATCATATTCCATTTCTTGTTATGGCCTTTTCTGTCTTCTTAGGCAGACGGTAATAAGAGTGAATTTGAAATCTTGAATTGAGGTGTGTAGATTTTGGGGTATTTTTGTGTTTTCCTCTTTTTTCATTTGGATATATATGTTACCTCCTGTTGATTATTGATGACGGTCAGAAATTGATACTGAAACAAAAACCGTAAAATCAACCTTCATTAAATTGATTGGCGACTTTCGTCCACGTACATGATATACATGTGGCTTGGATGAGGTCAAAGTGTATATATTTGGTTGGTGAGCTTGCTGCCTTATTTCAAAGGCTTCCCAGCGATTTGTTGAATACAGAGTTTCCATAAGTGTATCATTTCTCGATTAACAAGGGAGCAAAGGGCCAATCGACGATTATTTTCAAAGCATATTCCCAATTAGATATATTCTCTTTCATCGCAATTATTTAACATCCAGAGTGCAACCTAGCTAATATTATAGGTGAAAACATTATTGGACAGTGCCTAGTCTTTTTGAGATTGAACTATCTGTATTATAAGAGTCAAGTTTTTTTAATGCTATGAGCAGCTGAATATTATAAATATCATCAACTGTCCAAATTTGATCATTAGTAATAGGGGAAAACTATTGTTGAGGTAGTTCCATTCATTTTCTATTATGTTCCTCGTGTGTGCTGAATTTTTGAAGTTTTCAACGGTATTGCTTGGATATTATTAGTCGAAGGACCAAAGTCACCCTAAAAAATATATCCAGGGACAAACAATATAATAATGGATCTAGCGTGTGCAGGCGTTAGACATTAAAAGAATATATATCCAAGTCACTTTCTCTGACGAAAGCGCATTCTTTCCTTCCTCTTTCCACCTCCATTCCTCATTCCCTCACTCCTTCTCCATTCCACTTTCCCTCATTCCATTTTTTCCTCACACGCTACTCTAAATCACGATATTCTTTGTTTACTTCTAGTTACACTATGTACTTGGGTGTAATGATTGCATCTCTCATCATTCTCCTACCTTTTCCAGGGGAAAAGTACAAAACAAATAAAAGGTGTTAGAATATATGGATCGTAGTTGGATACAAGCTAAACGGACGAGTGTTGAATATGATGTTGGGGTCAAGGGTTTTTTAGACTTTGCAAAAAGAAATGCCGATGATGATAGTGGAATGTTTTATTGCCCTTGTGTAAAATGTTTGAATGAGAAGCGATTAAGTGCTGCAAATATATATACACATTTAATTTGTGAAGGGTTTTGTAAGACGTATGTAGTATGGGTATGGCATGGTGAACAATTAGAAATGCCAAGTGCATCTCAACAGGGGGAAGTGACTTGTGATGATAATGACACGGATATGGATGATCGGATAGAGGACATTATTCGTGATGTAGGAGAAGAGGCTTTTGAACAATCACATGCATATGGTAATATGTGCAGTGATGCTGAGAAGCCGTTGTACCCGGGGTGTAAAAAATACCAATTGCTGAATGCTGTATTGAAATTGGTAAGCTTGAAAGCACGGCATGGATGGAGCGACAAGAGTTTTTCAGAAACGCTTGAGGCCTTTAAAGATATGCTTCCTGATGATAATGTGTTGCCTTGTCGATACTATGATGCTAAGAAAATACTGTGTCCACTAGGGATGCAGTATAAAAAGATCCATGCTTGCCCTAATGATTGCATATTGTATAGAAAAGATCATGAAGAGAAGGAGCAATGTCCGATATGTGAAACTCCGAGGTATAAATCAAATAAGGGCCCTGCAAAAGTGTTGTGGTATCTTCCAATCATTCCAATGTTCAAACGCCTGTTTGCTAATGAAATTGATGCCAAAAATTTGAGATGGCACGCAGATGAGCGGATTTCTGATGGAAAGCTTCGGCATCCAGCTGATTCTTCTCAATGGCAGAAAATCGATCAATTATTTCCTAGCTTCGGTGAAGAACCTAGGAATCTCAGGCTTGGGCTTAGCACAGATGGTATGAATCCTTATGGTAGCCTAAGCAGTATACATAGTTCATGGCCTGTTCTGTTGGTAATTTACAACTTATCTCCTTTGTTATGTATGAAACGAAAGTACATAATGTTGTCTATGTTGATTTCGGGACCAAAGCAACCCGGAAATGACATAGATGTTTACCTACAACCCTTGATCGAAGACTTGAAAGAGTTGTGGGATAAAGGTGTCGATGTTTTTGATGCGAACAAGAAGGAGACTTTTAATATGCGAGCAATGATCTTTTGTACTATAAATGACTTCCCTGCATATGGGAACTTGTCAGGATATAGCGTTAAAGGCCACAAAGCTTGTCCGATATGTGAAGAAGGCACATGCTACCATCAACTTCAACATGGTAGAAAGACGGTTTACCTTGGGCATAGGCGATTTCTAAGACGAAGCCACCCTTATCGTAGATTAAAAAAAGCTTTTTTCGGTGGCCAAGAGTTTGAAGATGCTCCAGAGGCATTGACTGGGGAGCAAATTTATGAAAAGGTGAAAAATATCAATACTATGTTTGGTAAGTCATCAAAGAGTAGAAATGAGAAAAATATATGGAAAAAAAGGTCCGTCTTCTTCGATCTTCCATATTGGCGCAATCTTGACGTCAGACACTGTATTGATTTCATGCATGTGGAGAAGAACGTATGTGATAGTATCGTTGGGACACTGCTCAACATACAGGGAAGTTCTAAGGATGGCGTGAAGGCAAGATTAGACTTGCAAGAAATGGGAATACGAGAAGATTTACATCCAAGGCCATACGGTAATAGAACATTTTGTCCTCCAGCTGCTCATACTTTGTCTAAGGTTGAGAAAAGAAGCTTTTGTGAGTGTTTACATGGCACTAAAGTTCCCTCAGGGTATTGTTCAAATCTTAAAAAGCTTGTATCGATGAAAGACTTGAAGTTAATAGGGCTAAAGTCTCATGATTGTCATGTCTTAATGCAACAACTACTCCCAGTAGCTATTCGAGGCATTGCCGAATATGATCTTCAACACATATTGACTAGACTTTGTTTCTTCTTCAATGCCATTTGTTGTAAAGTCATTGACACGGAAAGATTGGAGGAATTGGAAAATGAAGGATACATTATCTTATGCCAGCTTGAGAAGCTTTTTCTTCCGTCCTTTTTTGATATCATGGCACACTTGGTTGTTCATCTAGTGAGGGAGATAAAGTTGTGTGGCCCTATCTATTTCCGGTGGATGTACCCGATCGAAAGAACTATGAAAATACTAAAAGGGTATGTGAAGAACCCCAATCGGCCTGAAGCATCTATTATTCAAAAATATGTTTCTGAAGAAGCTATGGAATTTTGTCAACAGTATTTGTCAAATGTACGACATATTGGCCTTCCTAAGCGTCATGATCAAGAAGGGGGTAGACGTGGGGCAACAGTAAAGAGCATAGATGCTGATGAATTGCAACAAGTCCACCTGTACATCTTGAACAATGTTGATGAAGTTCAATATTACATGAATGCCCATAAAGAAATTGTACGGAAACAAAATACTCGAATGAGCGAACAAAGGTTAATCAGGGAGCATAACAGAACTTTCGCACATTGGTTCAAACAAAAGGTTGACGGAGAAGAATGTGTTTCTGATACAATAAATTGGTTAGCACGTGGTCCTGAAGTTGATGTCATAAGTTGGACTTCATTTGTGATCAATGGTTATACCTTTTACACGAAGTCCCTAGATGATAAGAGCACCGTCCAGAACAGTGGTGTTGTATTAGTGGCTGAATCTATGCACTTCTCTAGTTCGAAAGATAAGAACCCTACGTTGGCTGCCATACCTTATTATGGGGTGATTGAAGAGATTTGGGTGGTTGACTATGTTAAAATTAGATTTCCCATTTTCAAATGCAAGTGGGTTGATGTCAATAATAGTGTGAAGATCGATAGGTTAGGATTGACATTAGTAGATCTGAATAGTAGAAGTTTTGGAGATGAACCTTTCATTATGGCAGATCAGGCGCAACAAGTGTTCTATATCACTGATCAGGCAAATAAAATGTGGTCTGTAGCTCTCCAAGGAAAAAGGGTCGTTGATATTGACGAGAAAAGTCACTCAAATTATGATCTTCTTGAGACTCCTTCTTTTTCCAGGGGTCTACCAGAATTGAACGAAGAAGATGAAGCAGATAATGCGCACGGCACAAGAAATGATCATCACGAGGGAATATGGGAGGATATCTCTTTATGATACTACTTTGACCTTAACTAACTAAAGTAATTATGATTATGATTATTATCTGAAGAATATGTTTAGTTATTTTATCGATATAGTCTTCACATGTCATAGCTTAGGATTTATCTTTCTTTGTTGTCGTTACAGGAAAATGACGGATCCCCAGCGTCCTAGTGCAGAGGATCAGCCACCTCCTCCACCTCTGGGTCAGTCACCTAGTGCTCAGCAGAGTCAGCCAGATAGTGTTAACCAGGGCGAGCCTAGCAATGCTCCGAGCCAGGGTCGTAGTGAGCGCAGTAGCCAGTCTGTACGGAGGGGTAGACGTGCCACACGGTTGACAGATGTTTCCCTCAGTCAGAGTGCAGGCCAAAAGATACCGATTGAGTTTGATAGACATTGGAAACCAATCGGGCCTAATGCACAACGATATAGGAGTTTCGTCGGCCTCCTTGCACGTAACAAGCCGAGCATCTTGATAGAGGAGTGGGGAAATGTCGATGCAAAGGTGAAGCAGCATATTTGGGACACTATTCAGGTATACAATTCTCGTCTGTATGTAATTAATCATTATCAAATGTCACTTCATTTGTCACTTACTCCTTCAATGCATGCATTTCAGCTCACCTACGACGTTCCTCAGAGTGAGATCTTGTACAACAAGACGATGACGTATTGTTATGAGCGCTGGAGCAAGTTTAAGACAAGTCTGACCAACAATTACATTCATATTGAGGTGCAAGATGGTCAGCCTCGTCCTAATCCGTGCAGCACGTATACATTTCTTAATCAAGCGACTTGGGAAGCATTTGTTAGGCTTCGGACTACTCCTGAATCTTTGGTTAGTTGACTTATTTTTTATTTTATTTACTTAGCAATTATCTTAATTGATTATAACACTTTCCTTTTGTATCATTTCTTATTCGCAGGCAAAAAGGCAAAAAGCACAAGAGAGTGGTAGAAAGAATGATTGCCCTCATACAATGTCTCGTGGGGGTTATGCAAAGGCTGAAAGAGACTTGTTGGCGGCCAAACGGAAGAGATTGGAAGAAGCATCTCAATCCGATCCTTCTGTTCTTCTTTCTCCGCCATCTCCGATTCGTCGAGAAGAAAAATGGCAATTTGCCCACCAAAAGAGGAGTGGGACTTATACGAGTGAACAATCTCGTATAGTTGGTGAAAGAATTGTAAGTATAAAACATTATTGTAATTAATTACATAAGAAACGTACATTATTACTTACGTTTGTTATTTTGTATTATGTTACAGGATGAACTTAGAAAACAACAAGCTGAGGGATCTTTTAAGTCGGAGGGCAGGAATGACATCCTCACAGTTGCTACTGGCAAACACGAGCATCCAGGCCGTGTCAGGGGAGTTGGAGGAGGGGTAGGGATACGGGATTACTTTGGAGCCCCCGTACAGTACT
Source organism: Inga leiocalycina (assembly GCA_963242795.1). Classification (NCBI taxonomy): domain Eukaryota; kingdom Viridiplantae; phylum Streptophyta; class Magnoliopsida; order Fabales; family Fabaceae; genus Inga; species Inga leiocalycina. The sequence continues at coordinate 10,181,354 of OY725329.1, read as the reverse complement.
ATTCCTCAAACGTCGTGACTAGGGAGGAATTGGAGACTATGTTGGCCATTGCAAGAGCAGAAGCAAAGGCCGAGGCTGAAGCATCTTTTGATGCACTTTTAGAGACCCGGTTGAGCAAGATGAAAGAGGAAATGATAGTGTTTATGAGCTCAAGACAAGATACCAGTGCTCCCCAGCCACAATCGATTGATCCTAATAAGCAGAGCACTAAAGGTAGTTGTTGCAACATCGGGCAGTCATCAGAGGGTCCTAACCCGCAAATTACTGGGCTTTGTGATCTTTTTGTCGAGGATCCTCTGAGACGGTTAGTTGCACGGGGTAGTGTGCATAACCTGGGATCAACTGTCCACCACCGACAAATGGAAGGTGATCAAGTCCGGGTGTCAGTTGACGAGGTGATTATTGCGGATGCACCTGTCCCTATCCCTTCTGATGAATTCAAGGTCGTTAGCGATGTCTTGGGCACATTCATCTTGTGGCCAACGAACCTTGTTTCTGGTCGAGCCGAGGATAGTCCGATCAAAGCCCCCCCAAGTCCGATCAAAGCCCCACCAAGTCCAGCTCCCTTCACTGATCAGCAAGAAGTTTCACAGCCTCCATTGAATATCATGCAGCAAGTGATTCTGATGGCTTTTGATACATCATTCAAAACAAGAGAGTGGCCTACGAATTCATTTGTTGGACAGTTAGGAGTGACATGCTATCTTGAGAGGGATGATTTGCTGTCCCTGGTAGCTCCTGGACAAAATCTTACGATTGCGATTGTCCAACTGTTCTTAATGTAAGTAGCTTCTGCAATTCAAAGTAAATATTTTAAAAGTTTCACCGTTTACCTTTTATTTATGTGCTTGCTTTATTGTAGGTACATGCATCGTAGGTTGGTCTCCTCTGGCAAAAGCGAAAAATTTGGATTCTTATGCCCCCATCACATCCAAGAGAAAGGGACCACTGCTGCTACTAGACATACATACTTGTCACAGAGGCTTAGTGAAACTGGAACCGAGTGTTTCTTGGCTCCATATGTGCATAGGTAAGAAACAAATTGATATTTTATAATTTATATAATGTTTTATGTTTGCTTATTAATATTCTTCTGTTTTTTTCAGTGATCATTGGCAGTTGCTTCTTCTATGCAAGAGTAGTTACACTGTCATCCTCTTATGTTCCCTCCACTTCAAACCAGGGAATGATTTGAAAAAGACCATTAATTCGTTAGTTTTCTTGCATTCTTACCTTTTATATGCAAAGTTTATGGAATTTGTGTAAAACCAATAACCTTTGTCATTGTGATGATCATAGGGCTATGCGGACATTCCTACACAGTGCTTGTGGTAAGCATGTTCGTGACTTAAAGGACCCTACATGGATCATACCAAAGGTTAGTACATATGGATTTGTTTAAAGAATGTAATAAGACATGCCTTTATATTTGTTTTAATGATATCATGTTTTTTCTCAGAGCCGTCGGCAACCAAAGGGGTCCAACTTATGTGGTTTTTATGTTTTGAGACACATTTACAATATTATCACTCTAGGCACGACTGATTTTACTCAAGAGGTAAATTTATATTTCTGAACTTTTGTTTTAATTACTTTATTGTTTTTAAGTTACTAAGTCAATGTTTCGTCTGGTTTTGGTGTTACAGATGTTTGATCTTGCTGATCCCTTTCCTGAAGAAGATATTGATTTCATTCGCACATCTTGTGCTGAATTCATCCATGAGCTATTACAAAATTAGTGAGTTTTTGAATCCAAAGTTCATTGTAAAAATGTACCCATATTAGGTTAGATTATTATGTCCTTTGTGAAGCTTGGAGACCTTTATGAGATGTTTTATCTCTAATTATGAATATGAATGTAGATATTTAATGACAGATGTTTCTAGCTGTATTTGGCATTTGTTAGTTTGTCCCTTTTTTTGTTTACAAGATGGATGTCAATGGATCAAATCGCATATAAGCACTATTTCAATTACCTTGAGTTTCTGTGGGACGACCTTGATTAACTATTATACTGTATTTTCATGGCTCCCACACTTATGGTGCTCACTTAAAATTTAGTAACATCACAGCTCAAGTATTGCATATGAATGGAGGCACCAGAGAAACAAGTTATGCTAACAATTTATTATTACATGTATGTAGATACACACACACATATATACTAATATATATATATACATACATGAAATGATATTGTTGGATTAATAAGTTTGAGCATCTGTAACTGTCTTGCTGTTATTGGAATTAGAAAATTGTTGCAGGATTGTGAAGATTTTGATGCTGCCTTGAACTGTTGTTGCTGCCATACTGAACTTTGAATGTGCCGAATTAATGGTTGCATTTGGACTGTGTGTTGGAAAGGGATTTGGCAATTAGAAAGGTGAAATAGTGGCTCTTGTGAACTGCTGAACCTGTGAAATTAATTGCTTCTGTTTTGCCAATTTTAAATTTTTGGAAGACTTCAGATTGTTGGCTGGTGTTGGAAATTGCTGCTGTAATTTGCATTCAGCTTTGAAAAAATAGAGATTGAAAATTTGAAATTGTTAGCAAATTGGATTCATTTTTTTCTGCTGAAAACTGAGATTGAGTTACACATAATTCCTGTTAATTTTGTGCGTTCTCGCTAGCACTTGCGTCTTATCTTAGAAACATTGAATTGTGGGTTGTGATCTTGGGGTTTATTGCTGTTAATTGGATTTTGTCTGTAATAGGCGTGAAAGCTTAGTCATTAGCTGCTGAAAGGTAAAATTGGATTGTGTGAAGTTGTTGGTGGATTTGGATTGGTCTCTTGTTGCTAAATTTTGAATTGCTATGAACATTGGGGAACTAAAAATTGACTAAGGAACAGTTTGATCTCCTTTTAGCGTTGTTAATTGGAGCTATACTAAATAACTTCTAGTGTTGTTTTCATATTGGGATTTTGAAGTACTTGCTCTGAAGTTGCCCTGCATCTAAAATTGCATTTTGTTGTCATTTTGCACTGTTACGTATTTGGAAATTATTGAACTTGGATTGCTATCATTTGAGAAAACTTTTGCTGTCCTAATATTAATTTCTGTCTTATGTTCTGCTGTTTAAAATTGGAGCATTTTCTGTGCGTGTACATATAATAAAAGGGTGTTTTTTTTAAAAAAAATTAAGCTTTAAGACCGGTTGTAGTCACAACCGGTCTTAAAAAGTACTTTAAGACCGGTTGTGGCACAACCGGTCTTAAATGTCTAAGCCTTTAAGACCGGTTGTACCCACAACCGGTCTAAAAACTCCACCTTTAAGACCGGTTGTGCCACAACCGGTCTTAAAGGTGAGACATTTAAGACCGGTTGTGCCACAACCGGTCTTAAAGGTGGAGTTTTTAGACCGGTTGTGGGTACAACCGGTCTTAAAGGCTTAGACATTTAAGACCGGTTGTGCCACAACCGGTCTTAAATGTGGAGTTTTTAGACCGGTTGTGGGTACAACCGGTCTTAAAGGCTTAGACATTTAAGACCGGTTGTGTCACAACCGGTCTTAAATGTGGAGTTTTTAGACCGGTTGTGGGTACAACCGGTCTTAAAAGCTTAGACATTTAAGACCGGTTCTAACAACCGGTCTAAAAAATAACAGACTTTTTAGACCGGCTGTATCAAGACCTAATACAGAACCGGTCTAAAAAGTCATTTTTAACCGGTCTTAAAAGTCATTTTTCTACTAGTGAGAAATCAAAAGGTGAGTTTTTGGTTGGCTTAATGTCCTCTAATGCTCTAACCACCTTCTATAAAGTTGTTCATAGTGATGAGAGCTTCATCTCTATGGTTTTAGATTCTTGATTGGAGGTGTTTGAGAGCTTGAGCAAAAGTGGAAAGATGGAGAATCAAGAAATTGGTTTGGGAAAGAAGAAGAGGTGAGCATTTGCTTCCTTTTGATCTAAGTTTTGTAAGTTTTGGTTGAGTTTAGTGAATTTCGAATTTTGCCCTAATTTTCTTGTGATTTTGGATTGGATGAATTGGATGTTGTTTTATGTTGAAAATGGTGTCATGTTGTGGTATTTAATCATTGGAATTGATTTGAATTGGATTAGACGCATTAGTTGCAAAACTGGAAATTCTGTCCAGTGTGAATTCTGTCTGGGCAGTCTGGTTGTGTGGATGTTTTGACTAGGCAAAGGATGTCAGAAACTTATGAAACTTTCCAGTCTTAAATTTCACATCCCAAGCTTCAAAATGGACACATAATTTGTGCCATTTCGTTTTTTCTTCTGTGAGTTATAGCTGTCCAAAATTTGAGGTCGAAAATAAACACTGTTTTGGGACAGTCTTGAGTTTTTGGGGAATTCTGTATTTATGTGGTGATTTCCAGTATTGGCCAATATTTTTCCTGTGTAGAGAACTTGAATAGCTTTCATTTTGCTTTGGGATCACCTCATTTCGAGTGTTTTGGAATTAGTTATGATTTTTGGAAGTTCAGCCAAGAAACTGGATTTTCTTGGCCGCGGCCCAAATGTTTCTGGGCAGTTTTTGGCCGCGGCCATTGGATTTGTGGGCCGCGGCCAACCTCCAAAAATCAGCATTTTGGACTTTTTAAAGGTGATCTTTGGTCAAGTGTTTCCCAAGCCTTTAGGCATATGTTTGGGCTTTGATTAGCCACCTAAAGGTCATGAATGGTAACCAACTTTAAGTGATATGAAAGTAAGAGTTTGTAATAGAGAATAACCCTATGTCCTTACTTTGATTATAGGGTTGATATTCTCCCTGATCGTGGTTTGGTATTTGTTCTAATCGCGAGTAAGCAGAGCTGGAGCATACGTGGAAAGAGGGTAGGGAACATATCTCTTCTGCTTGTATTTGATATATGTGTTAGTGTGTTGGTGCATGTCTTAGCTTTGCATAATATGTGTAATTTGAAGCTATGTTTCAATTTATGCTATGGCCATAGGTATATTGTTCGAAGCATTGAGCTTACAAATTGTCATTTTGTTAGCATGTGTTGTGTGATGCAAGCATGTCATGCATTAAACATTTATCGTACATGCATATTGATACTGTTTTCCTACTGAGATTCTCTCGAATCTCACCCTCCCCTACTAACCTTTCAGACAGGGTAGTAGATCAAGGATATAGCGAGCAGCTAAGGGCGATGAAGACTCCTTCGGGATTGAAGTTGGTAGTTGGTTATCTTAGTTGGGATGTATATTTGGATAATTGTATTTGGTTAATTGGATAAGTATATGTGGATGAGGATTTGATTATTTGTATTGAGATTTGTTGTGTAATTCCCTATTTGTGAAGTTGTATGGGCTAATGTACCCTATGATTGTTAGCGAAGATATGTATTCCGGGATTGCCGGGAATTTATATTGCGTACTCTGATATATGAATGTGATTTATCTTCGTGTAGTAATTGTATTCGGAAGGTGAATGCGAGACCAGGTCTAAATGATTTCAAACTGTATTTGTGAAAACCCCGTCTGGTATATGGGTTTATAAATGTTATTTGATTGTTATTGGTCTCTATTTCACTTTAATTGCTTAATCTGGATATAATTACGGCAGGGGGTTACACTCACTACCATAGAATTCATTCCAAATAAAAAGCCTAACTTCAATAATTCATAATTCCTAGTGTATTGATCCAAATGGCATAAATGACCTATCAAATTAAATCTCGACAAGTCTACTTTTATTCTAGAAAGTTTCATGGCCATTGGATAACATTCAATTACCAAAAAATTCTAGCCACAAAATTCCAGAACTACGACTAAAGCCTCATTGCCACAGAATTCATTCCAAATAAAAAGCCTAACTTCAATAATTCATAATTCCTAGTGTAGTAATCCAAATGGCATAAATGACTTATAAAATTAAATCTCGACAAGTCTATTTTTATTCTAGAAAGTTTCATGGCCATTGGATAACATTCAATTACCAGAAAATACAACAAATTTACGCTACCACGTAGAAACCCTAACTGCCAGCTCTGTGTTCAATTCTAATTGTTGGATTTCAAATCCATTCTTTTTAAAATTATGCCAACAACCTATTCCTACACAATTTTGCCCAAGGAATCCATTTGAGACCTCAAAATTACCAAATTCATTCTTCTTCTTCATGCCTTATTCTGGCCAAATAGAACCCTAAATTATCATAAAGTGACTTCTTGCAAATTTTGCCACAATACTTGCTAGAATTATCATATCTTACTATTTCTAAGGTCAAATCAACATGAAACCCTAAAATCCTAACACAACCGAAATGAGGGTTCTAAGGAGGATTCTACAAAAGTCAACCAATCAACACAGTTTATGGTGCAGATCAAAGCTCTTACTCACCTCTTGCCCTTTCTAGAGTTTGTTTCTTATTTCTCCTACTTTGGCCCTTGATTGGCAGCATAAAACACCTACCCTTAAAAATATAAAATTGTAGAAATGAAGCTCTTAGTGAGAGGAACAGCATTTATGAAGACCTCAAGAGCTTGAAAGGTGATTTGGGTGGTGAAAATGAGACAAGATCACTTACCTTGCTTCTTTGCTCTTCAATGGCTTCTTTCTCTTTTATTTTTCTCTCTTATTTTTATCTTGGGCCAAATTTTAGTGGTGAGAGGGAGTGAATGTATTGGTTAAATATCCATTCCTTGCCTTCTTGAATCACTTGGACAAAAATCAATCTAAGGAGGCAAGACAAAGTCCATATGTCACAACTTGGTGGCTTCTTGAAAAGGTGAGTTGAATTTTTGACCAGGGGATTATTCGGTTAATTGAAATTCTCTCTTCCCTTCTTGCTTTTAGTCTTGGCTGAATTGCCCCATAAAAGGGGAGGAAAGAATGTTTACAAAAGCCTATTGATGTATGAGTTCAAGTTGACTAATGTTTTCTTCGAAAGTTCTTTGAAATTTTGACCAACTCCTCCTTTCACACATTTTTGTCCTCTTGGACTTTTTTTATGGCCTTAAGGGAGTAAGATGATTTGCTTTTCATAATTGCTTCATGCTTTTGAAGTGAAAAGTTTAGCCTTTCATTTTGTCTTCCAATTTTAACCTCAAGATCAAGTGGCAATTGTCTCTTTTGCCTTTGATTATGGCAATATTATTTCTTGTGCCAATAGTTCTTTTAGTTCTTTTTATTACTTCTTTCTAGACACCATTTCCCTTTTCTTTGGATCGGAGTTAGGTTTTATGTCATTCTGCACACCCTAAAGGAATCGGGTACTTTCTTTCAACTAACTCGCATTGAATTTCATATTCTATTCTAAGTGCAATTTCTAAAATTCATTTTGTTTCTTATGCATTCCTAGGACTCTTACTAATCTAAACTTAGTAGCCTACTTTATTCAAACTTATTCCCTAGCCTCTAGTATAAAAATTTGGGGTATTACAATTCTCCTACCTTTCAATAAATTTCGTCCTCTAGCCTCTAGACCAATATAGAAAGGGTTTAATTTCTTTACTTCTATACCTTTCTGACACCTCAAATTCTTGAGAACACCTCAAATTCTAGAGGTTCTCTCGTTCAATTCTATTCTTATAGACCTTACTCGTCTATCCTGCTCTGAGCTTCTTTAATCTAAGCTCTTAAACTACCCTCCTCTTGACTAGCACTGTAGCTAGCAAGTACTATATGACTTAATAGCTTAGATTTCTAGACCTTTCTATCAATTTTTGTTCCTGTATGATCATGACTATTAGCTGCACTGCTTTTCAATTCAACACATCAATAACGATAATCAATTCACTTGTAAGACCCTATCTTATATACCACTTATCATTGATATTAATGAGAGTAGCCATTGCACAGTTCGGTGAACACCACAGGAATAACATACATATACCGATATATTGATACATTAGGCTTGATTATATTATAGGAATTCACAACATGGTCATATACATACTATTACAGAACTTGAAATATTAAGAGGTTTTTAGATAACCAACGTCTTCACACAAGCTTGACTATAACCTTCAATTGCCAGTAAATACAATCATTCCCCCAGAGCTGTGTTCTGCTATTGTAAACTTTATACATTTATGGAAAGGGTGAGATTTGAGAGAATCTAAGTAGTAACATACAATCAATCATATAAAATGCAAAAATTAAATATGTCATGCTATATGTTATGCGATAAATTAACAACAATATTATGGCATGTATACATGAGTTAGGAGCTCAATCCCCTACTATCCATAAAACCTTGGTTAGGTTCTTACTCAACAACTAGGTACACCTTGGTTTGGTTCTTGCTCAACAACCAGGTAAGTGTGCCTCCACACACAAATTGCCTTCCTCAAAAAAACCATTTTCATTAATTATATCATTAAAGATGGCATAATGTATGAAAGATAGAGTTACTACCTAAAATATCCCTTTCCAGCCTAATCATTTAATTGTCTTGATCTGGCTCGGCCATAATTGTCCGGTCCTAACATTTCAAGTTTATAAGAATTAGGTTAATACCTATTCATATACCATTCTAAACTCTTTAAACTCATTTTGTTAGTTATCTTTGCTCAAAACTACAAAATTACTAAAATGCCCCCTGGGGACCCGGTGTAAGTCCCTTTTTACCCCATCTGACTTTACTTTTCAAGAAATTTTGACCCAGGCTATTCCTACACAATTTTGTATGTAGAATCCATTTTTAACCTTGGTTTTCACAAAATCAATGCCAAATGATAGTTTTGCCATTGACAGTCCCTAATTAGGGTTCTAGGGGTATTTTCGTAATTTCACTTTCTAGGGCTTTTCTCAAAAAGTGATCAACATCAACCCTATACAATTTTCATTCCTGAACACAATGGGACCATCAGATTAATGAAATTTCAGCTCTAACCCCCATTTCCAGCTTTGGCCAAAACATGCTCAAGGAAAAATCAACTTATTAGACATGATTTGAGGAAATTTGGGCAGCATAACCCATTTGGGTTTCAACATCCCAACTTTACAAAATCAACAATCCGATCCACAAACTAGCCAAAAAACACAACAACAACAACAATACACCAAACGAATTGAAGCTTTTGAAGTTACCTCTTGATTCTTGGACTTTCTCTCTATAGACATCTTACTCTCTCTCCTCAACTTTGAAGATTAGCTTGCTACACATGATTTTTCATGAAGAACAAGAGATTAGAGAAGCTACTACACAAGTTAGAAGACTTAACACTTGAAATCACAAAGCTTTACATTGGATTTTTTCCTCTTGAGCTCCTACTTCTCTCTAGTTTCTTAAGCTTTCTCTTTCTCTTTAATTAATAAATATTAGCTTAATAAATTATGACATAAGCTTTAGTACTTTGGAATTATCTCTTCATAACTAAGTCATAAGCTTTCCATTGCATTTGGACTAGTTTTTCCTCTCCTTCCTTGGCCCTTAAATGACGCCCAAAGGACCCTTCATCAACCAAGTTTGGTTCTTCCAATTAGCCTAACTAAATATATTGTATTTTAATCTAATTGCTCATGTGCTCATAAATAAATTCTAATTTAATCCCTTGCTTAAGATGATGACATTTGGCACAATTTGTATCCAAGTAAATATTTTCCTTCTCATTTAATATTTTGGTATCAATATCCACCAATAAAGGAAAAATATGAGCTTTTACTTTATTCTACAATTTACATAATTACCATTACATTTTCCCCCAAATTCGCAATAGTTGTCAATTTTGGCAGATTTTCTGACTAAACTTTGAAATATCATAACTTTATTTATAGAAATTCAATTAGAGTGATTCCAATAGTTATGAAACCTTTATTGAGTCTTGTTTCAAGAAAAAATATAACCTTTATCCAACGGGAAGCTCAAAAGTCCTAGAATTATTGGTTTTGGGACGCTGCCATAGATGGTTGCCAGTTTCACTAGGCTAACTTCAAAAATACATAACTCTTTGTGTACAGCTCCAAATGAACTTTATAACCTATCAAATTAAAACTTGATAACTCTACTTTCATACTAGTAAATATCATAGGCATTGAAAATCATTTTCCTATTTAAAAATGTCACACAACAAAACTGCTACATAGGGCAACTCACTGGTAGCAAACATCAACTTAGACAACTCGTGTTCTAAACATACTCATGTTGTGTGTGACCACTAATTGCCTTGTTCTGTCATTGCATATGCTCTTTAATTCACCATTTTGTTCCCTTAAATATAAGAAATTTTAGTGATTGAAATTCGAGATGTTACATTACTACTTTTTCTTTCATCTACGTTGTCTATTATTCAAATTTTCTAATTTTTTCAAATATTCAAAATTCCTATGGTCACAGTACATGTTCACAATCGCACCATACAAAATAGTACTATTACATTTTCAAAGAAAACATAATTGTTGCCAACTCTAATTCATAAGTGGGGTAATTCATCCCATAAGGTTTCAACTATTTTGAGGCACATGCCACCATTTCGGCTTGCTTCACCAGGATATATCCCAATGCTTCCTTTCTCGTTTCACTACAGACCATACTGGTCACTTTAGCCACTCACCATATAGATATTGTTTACTTTGGTGGCTAGCCGTAGTCCCTTACCCTCATGGTTTTGCTTTTTTGGAGTCTTAGTTACTTCTATCCAAAAAATGCGTCTACGAGGATACAAGTTGCATTCTCTACTGACCACACAAGTCGTATTCTCGGATTGGGAATATTCAATACTAGTGCGAGTTTCAACCTCTTCTACAACCTGATGAAATCCTCTCATAGACATCATCCCACTTAAGCAATTCTTTCTTTTAAGTGAGCTTTTATTAATGGCAAAGCAATTTCAAGAAAAAATATGTATTCATCTGGCAAAACCCAATAAATTGAGTATTTCTACAATAGGTTATGGTCTCTTTAGTTCTGTACTACTTCTACTAATTTGGGTTCCACAACGATCCCTTCTATAAGGCAACATAGTTAAAAAATGACCACTACAAATTGGTCATAAATTTTATTGAAAAATTATGTTCAAAAGTTCAATTCATACAATTCACAAATACAGCAATGCTTTGGTCCATTTCAAAATTCAATTTTTGCAAATATAGAGGAACCAGACAATTGTTCTAGAAGGTCATCAATTCTAAATTCATTCCATGCTTCAACCCTTATTACTCAAGCCATTCATACCTTTATGTAATGTTCATGAAGCATGCAAAACAAACCATCATTCTCAAGCATTCACATTCATTCAAAGGACCTAATTGATCCAGTTATTAATTCACAGGACCTAACCAGTCCAGTCAGCATTCATATTCATTCACAGGACCTAACCAATCCAATTTTATACAAATGGTAGATCAAGTTTGACAACCTATTTTGGGCTACAACCCAGTATCATTCTTATAACTTTTGGATGTGCTTTGCCAGCATATGGGCACTTGGTCCAATAGGAATTAGGGCTTCTCATTGAATGTATATAAGGTCTAACGGCTTAAGGACAAATTGACTGTAACGCCCGTCCTTAGACCCCTTTATTATAGGTCGCTTAAGCATTACCAACTTAGGGGAACATTGCTTAAGCCCCCAAACCTAGATTTACATTTCTCTTCTTGGGGTCATTATTCATTTGGTAAAACCTCATTTATCAGATGAATTTATTTACGGGGTTGCTTTTTGATTTAACTCATTAGTTCTTCCATTTATTACTACCAGAGTTTTTCTTTGCTTACTTAACTAATGGGCTCGTACTGTGCAATTACCTATTGCTAGTTCATTTACCACTCTTAGGGATTTTAATTCATCCTTCATGCAATAATATACAATTAATTACTTATACGTCAATTACACAACAATACAATGCGTAAATAATTCTTCTTTTCTTTATTGCAACTTCTTCTTTTGGCACAACGTCTTGTACTCCTCTTTTGTACTTCGCTACCTATATGGTTGGTTGAGGGAGGGTGAAATTTGAGGGAATCTCAGTAGCAAACAATACCAATTAACATACAAGATAAATACTTAATGCATGACATGCTTGCCTTACATGAATTTATGCTAACACAATGACATGTTTGAATGCTCAATATATCATACTTCATACTCATGGCCATAACATATATATAAATAGAGCTTTAGTTAGTCATATATGCATCACATAATCAAGCAAAGCAATTACTCACATCAAGGACATGTAAGTTGGGTAAGTCCACTACCTTTTATCTTTGAGTCCCCTTTTTGGTACTTTTTATCCAACCACTGAAGTTTCTTCCCTTATCTCTTCTTTGTCATCTCATAGCCCTAGATAAGTGGCCATATTATTAGAGCCATGACAAATAAATGTCCAATGAGCTACTTTAGCCTTTAGGACATGCCCCTTATCTTTAGACTGATACTTATCCCAATTTTGATAACTCAATATACTTTAGTTGGTTAACATTAAAGTTAACATATTCGGCCTAATGGGCATTTAATGGGCTCACATTAACTCCAAGTGTTTAACTTAACCCTTAGAGGTCAATTTAATTATCAAATGCCATAACCTTTTTATTTTTGCACAATTTCCAAAAGTTGGCAAAATTTTCAAGAAACTTTGAAAATTCATATCGTTTTGTACAAATATTCAAATCCGGTGGTTCAAAATTCAATGTGCCACTTATTAAGTTTATTTTAAGGAAAAAATATTTACTGCAGCCAGTTCCATGTACAAAAATCCAGAATCACCAACAAACTCACAAAGTCATAGATGTTCTCTAGTTTTACAGATTGAACTTCAAAAATTCATATCTTAAATATATTAATCCAAATGGTACAAATAACCTATCAAATTAAAGCGTTGTCTACTTTAAATTTGGAAAGTTTTCTAGCCATTGGATATCATTTGCTTAGTAAAAAACGTGTCAAAAACTGACTGCCTCATAGAACACAAATCTGACAATACTTAAACTAGTCTTATTTTATCATTAAACACCATATATAATCATATATTCATGATTTAACATATATGGCCTCAAAAACACCCTCTGGCCAAAATATTAAGGTGTTCTAAGAGTCAAGAAAAACTCATTGAAATCATAAGACAATGGTTCAAATCAAAGGCTAGACTTACCTTTTCGTGATTCTACAACTGGTTCAGAATTTCGGCAATACCTTGGCCAGCTAGATGGCACCAAACACCTCTAATCAAGAATCCAAAATTATAGAAATATTTCTCTCATTGAGAGGAATGACATTCATGAAGGCTTTATTGGTCAGAAACGGTGCTTTGGGGTTGGAATAAGCTTTGGAGCTTAAGAACTTTCACTATTCACACACCTTCTCTCTTCTTTCTATTTGCTCTATATTTTCTCTAGTTTTTTCTCTATTTCTTCCTCTCGTGGCTGAAATCATAAAGAAAAATGGAGGGTTGGGATTAAATCACACATATGATCTTCTCTTAACTTGCCATATGTCAAAGTGAGAGAGCTCAAGATTTGCCATGTGTCATCCAAGCAACTTGTTTTCTTTCTCTCTTGAGGTGGCACCTTTCACATGTTAAGGGAAGGGAGGACTCATGTATTCCCCTGACTCATGAGTTTGGTGTTCAGGAAGTCAAGTACGCGACCAAGATGGAGACCGGTAGATTCCCCTTACTTCAGTGCCACGTGTCACGATCTTGGAATGCCCAAAAAAGGCAAGAAAGACACCTCAAGATGAAGGGACAAGTGTCACCTTGTAATTGTGTCAACCAAAAAGTGTGAATAGTATTTGTCAAGATGATGTGTACTTTGATGATAAGTGTCATCGTCATATTGAACCACCATAAAAGTAAAGTGATCATTAACATTATAACCTACTTTATTAAAGTTACTTTAATAAAGGGTTAAGGTGCAAAAATACACATATGATTTGTCCTAAAGTACGCCTAACAACAAATAATTTTGTTAAGTATAAAAGTGACTTAGTGGTTATATAATAAGTGCAAAAGTCACAGTTTTAACTAGAAGGGAAAGGTTCAATGGTTAAATAGAAGTTTGTTGACAAATTATGATGATTAGATTCTGACTTGGCAGGTTAAGTGGTATCTGAAAACACACTCACAACTGAAAAAAGGTAAAACACTCAAACTTGATAAGGATCAATAAGACATTGCCATATTCGAAAGGCATCAACCACTAGAAAAAAAAGGGAAACACCATTGGATGAGAGCCAGGTTGACGGAAACAACAGTGGTCGGGAAATCCAATTGAAGGGTAAATAGAAACGTAATTGAACTGGAGGGGAAAGGGAAACAAGTGGATATGGAATTTATGCGCAGAGCGTGAAAACTGGGCAAGGAACAACAATTTTCATGGCCGAATGCTCTTATACTTTTCACTTTCCTTGCATAGTTGCTTATGTTAAAAAGAAGCATATACATATCTGCCCAGTCTGTAACGTAAATTGGAAGGAACTGCCAGTGTTGGCTATCTGCACCGACAAGAAACTGAAGAAAGATAAAGTTGCCAATGAAAATAGAGCATACAACCTCGCACGAGATATCAAAACTTAGCCATTGAAAATCTATAATGATGATGAGCCTTTAATGTCTCCCGCTTCTGTTGCTCACTTCAACCCCATACTTGAATCTGATGAAATGAGGAAGACTAAGAAGATGAACTGATGGAGTTCTAAGGATTCAATGTCTCCTTTGTTGGTTCTCTTTTAACGTCCCCCAGAATCAGAACACTTGAGGTATGCTTATTACCAGAGGCAACTATTGTGACTGCAAATAGGAGCCACAAAACTTACGTAGTGGTGTTAAATTGTGAAGCGTCTACCATCAAAGTTGGTGGTGCATATAGTTCTGATAAACCTGGTGATAGTTCTAGATGTGGGTGGGTCTATGGCTGGTCAAAAGCTTCAGATGATAAAACGTTTAATATGAGTTGCTAAGGACTACTGATTTGTCTCTCAGTTATCGCCTTCTCATCGGGATCCAAGAGAATTTTGCCATTACAGAGAATGACCAGAAGTGGTAAGAGATTAGTATGTCGGATCATGGAGACGTTAACCATAATTGACCAGAATCGAGAATAAGTTTCTGTGATAAACGACGTACTAAAAAAGCCACAAAAGTGATCAAAGATCGACACGAGAAAAACCCTTTCACCTCCCCTTCCGCATCGTCTTCCTTTGTACTTTGATTTGATTTATCAAGGTCTTCGATTTGCCTCTTGCTCTTTGCGTTTCTCGGCCAAACGAGCTAAGGTGCGATTCTTAGCCAACATCTTAAATTGCTAAGTTAGCTTCCCTGGTCAACAAACTTCTATTAACCATTAAACGTTTCCCTTCTAACTGAGACTGTGACTTTTGTACCTATTTTGTAACCACATAGTCACTTTTGCACCTAAAAAAAGCATTTGTTGTTGGGCGCACTTTAGGATGAATCACATGTACATTTTTGCACCTTAACCCTTTAATAAATTTACTTTATCATCATATTCATCTACTACCAAATTTTGATTAAGGGCTAATGACATTTATTGAGAATGTAATTTATGTGACAAAATTATCTAAATGAAATAAAGTATGGATTATGATCGAATTACTTAATGGAAATGCCCAACACTCTATATTTTAACATAATCATATGGAAAATTAATTTTGGGCTAAAATTTAAGGGAATGACGCATAGAGATAAAGAAAGGAATTAAAATATGTGTTATGTGGCAATTCAAGTGAATGTGCCATAATCAGGGGAAAATTGAAAGAATAGGAAACTATCCACCAATTAGTCAGTGATTAATGAAGAAATTAATTACTAACTAGAAGAAATGAGAGGTGTGACTAGATGGCTAATGGAGTAATTAGTGTAACCATGTGGTTACTTTTTTTTTGAGAAATAATGAGATTGGGACATGTGGCAAGCAAATATGATGAGGGAGTTAGTGGAGAAAGTCAAAACCTCAATTTTTTTTATCATTTTCCTCTCTCTCTCTCTTCCCCTCAAATTTATATTCATGGGTATAGGCAAAGGAAAGTCCATCATTTCTTCACCTTCCTCATACTCTTATCTATTTTTTTCTTTCTCCAATTCGGCAACCATAGGTGACCAAGGAAGAGGAAGAAAGCTTGTGAAAAAGGTAAGTTATTTGACCTTTGAGATGAGCTCTAATGCCAAAACTCTCTTATTTAATCTTGTTCCTTGAGTTGAGAGCTTCAATTCTATGGTTTTATATTTTCCATTAGTGGTGGTTTGGGAACTCACAAAAACTAGAGATTGGTGAAGTAAGGAACAAGTTTGAGAAAGTTATTGATGTGAGTAAGATTAACCTTTTTATGTATGTGTTGTGGCATTTAGTTAAGCTCATAATTTCTGTGATTTTTTCCCTATTTTTTTATGAGTTAGGGTCATTGAGTGTTTGGTATGTTGTTGTTATAGAAATGGTGCCTTGTGGTGTGTCTTGGATAGATAGAATTGATCTGAAGCTGAATGGTGAAGTTTGAAGTTTTTGGGAATTTACATTGAGTGAAAGTAATGTGAATATGATCATTTTGATGTCTCCATTGGTTTCCTTGTGAAATTTTGTGTGAAAATGGGTTTGGATTGAGTTTTGGAAGCATTGGAGACTTAGGTTGAAAAATTGGAAAATTTTGGAAAATGTTAAGTGTGAATTGCTGTGTAATAGGCCAACTTTGCATGGTAATTTGAAATAGCAAATGATATTGAAATGTTGTGAAATTTTTCAATTTTGTAGTTCACATTACAAGCTTTTCATTGATATAGAGTTTGAATCATTTTGAGTTATGTTCTGAGAGTTATGGTCAGTTGAAAACAACCAAGAATCATGGTAATTCTTGGGTGCAGCCAAAGTAGTGCTGACCACAGCCTAAAACTTTCAAACTTCATCTTGGCCGCGGCCAAAATATTTCTGTCTAGTTCTTGGCCATGGCCCAAACGATGTTGGCCGCGACCCAAGACTTTCTGACATTCTCTTGGCCACGGCCCAAAGGAGGCTAACCGCAGTCTAAAACCTTCCAACCATATCTTGGCCTCATCCTTTGGGTAGGTTGGCTGTGGCCAACCCCCTATTTTTCAACACTTGTAGTTTTTAAATGTGATCTCCGATCCTATACTTTCCAACCCTTTAGGGCTATTATTAGAACCTTTCATAGCTACATAAGGGATTGTAATAATAACCAAATCTAAGTGTTCTAAAGTCATTTGAGTATTGGGATAAGTGATAACTTATCATCCTTAATTATGATTATAGGATTTTATATTTGCTTGGAACTTAGAAGGCCTGTGCCTAAACAAGAACGGAAAGAACAAGGTAGTGATGCTTTCTCCTATATCATATTTAATGTATTTTATATATGTATTTATCATTGAATGTATGACTAGGTCGTAGCGGGTAGCCCGGCCTTGAATATTGCTATTACTGATTGAGTCGTGGTGGGTAGCTCGATTTTGAATGTTGCTATGTTACGGAATTGTGATATATGCTTACATGCTTTGTTTAATTATGCATCATAGACATGAAATATTACTACTGGGATTCTTCTGAATCTCACTCTTTCCAATTAACAATTTTAGCCAGGGCTAGTAGATCAAGGAACAAGCAAATGAACAAGGGCGACTAGGATTGCCAGTGGTAGTCTTAGCTTTTTTATTTTTGGTTATCATTTTGGACAATTGTATATATATGTTGATCATAGAATAGTATTGTTGTGTAATCCTAGGTATGGGAAACTGAGATGGCCAATGATACCCTGTAAACCCTTTGGTTAATGATTATATCTCGGGTGAATGTCGGGAATTTTTGCTAGCACTTTGATATTTGTATGTAACAAAACTGAACAAACCAAATGTTTTTATTTAAAAATGAATGGAGATCATATTATACAGGTTTTATAAAAAGTTTTTAATTATTCTTGATCTCTTATTCAATAATAAAGTGTGTTATAAACACTAATCTCGGCCTTGATGACGATGGGGTTAAAAGGCACGCATATCGAGGTTCACCAAATGACATCTTGCTTAGAGTATGTGTGGACCCCACATTCCAGTGTCTTTTTTCAAAAACATAGGGCACTCATGTGTACTCTGAAAATGCCATGTGCATTCTTACACCGACATATTTTATTTAACTAATCAGTCCCATACCTCATGACATAGCTAGGTGGCATCTTTCTTCCAACCTAATAGCACCATATATATGTCCTGTACATATCTGCACCGACACTTTAGTCCAGCTGTCTATGCATACTGGCCCCTTTGCTCGGTAGGGCCAGATCACATAGTCCCCGAGAGTCTTTCCATCTCTACCATCCTCGGGACTTTTCCTAAAATGGGCTTAGTACTCTGCCTGATATAGGCTTATCTTCAAAGTCTTAGGCCTAAAATTGGGGATATTATACTACCCAGTAGGTCTTACTACCTACCATATATTTATAACACGAATATTTTTGATGGTATACACATACATTCAGAACCATTACATAAGATATATGAGAAAGAGTTTACTTGACTGTTTCTGTCTCTTCGAGCCTATTCTTCCTTAATTCCCTTCTTTTGTCTTTCTTCCCACAAACAGCACTAGAACACCCCATGGCGATACACTGGATCATATAAACCCTTCTGTCAAGTAAACCCTTCCCAATGTGGGACTCGTTATAATGTACCATACTAGAGAACTGATGCCCTGGTAGGTCTACTCTACGGTTCTTTACTCGACACTTCACTCTATCCTTGATTGGTCAGGCACTCCAGTCAGAACCCTCCATAGGTAACTCTCTCTGGTTGGCTGTTTCTTTATGAAGTACTATTATAGCAGAAAAAAATGCTTAGGAGAACCACACCTTAAAACTAATTGTTGGAGTTAGGAAACCCAAGGCTTTCTTTCTCTAGCAGTTATGCATTCTGCTTCTTTAATTCCGCCATATCATTTGAAGTCACTCTGTATGGACTTTTGATATCGGTCCAACTCCAGGAAAAATTGCAAATTTTGTTTCCCTAACCGAGAGTATTCTACGTATACCTTTTAACACATTGTCTACCATCCACCAATCAAGTCCTAGTATAGCCTCAAGTTAGTGGAATGGTAGGTAGATTCATTCTTTCTCTTATATCATGAACCATTCTTTATAAGGGAATATTTTATGATCAAGATCTTTCCCTATGCTAGATTAGCAGCTGGCAACCTTTAGGAACCTCATTCCCATCTGTACCATATTCTAATGCTTTAATTCATTCAAGTTAATTTAAATGTCTTAAGAATCAATTCAATTATTGCTTTATTCTTAGGTCATGGTTCAGTTGGTAGCAACCCTCTAGATGCCCATCTAATTTTTAGGTTCATCAACCTAATTCTAAAGCCTCTACATCACATAAATCGGTAATCTTTTTGCTCCATTATACCCAATAGGCATGCTAAAATTATGATCGATAGTGCCTATTCTAACCTTCATGGTATTTGAGTAATATCCTCAAAATATTACTAAAGGTTCAACACTATCTGTAAGGTTCATAAGGTTCAAACTTCCATCTTGAAACAGAACCATAGTGCAACCTGATTCACATTTCAACCTAAGCACTATTTCAGCTTCGATCGAATTCAAGATTATCCTCAACCTTCACGGTATTCATTCTAACATTCTCATGGCATTCTTAAGGATTGCCATCTTTCATTCCTCAAGGTGTAACATCTTCATTTTCAAGAGGTATGGACAACCTAAGTGAACTAATATCTTAGAAAAAGAGACCAGCAATCTTTTGTAAACAGTGGGAGTCCAAACTTCAAGCATAATATGGAACTACATTTGAATAGGTTGTAAAAAATTTTTTCAAAAATTGTTTTAAGATTTGGTCTCATGTTATTTTATGATTCATTTTAAGCCATCTGTTTTAGGTTCATTTCTTCATGTTAGAGTTTTACTAATATGTTCTCTGCTGGAACCCAAACTACTATGATTGATTAACGACCCTAGATGGATGGTTGTCCACTACTAGTTTGGATGTTACTATGCATTTGCTTATATACAGGCACTTACTTACATGTCTACTGATGTGTCAGTACTGGACTGACTTCACTTAAATACAAATTAAGTACAATTCCAAAAATAAATAGATAACCAACAGAAAATTAATTTCTAAGTTCTTCGTTTTATTCGCCCGTGGTGACCTTCTTACCTGATGAACTACCTGACCGAGCTGAAAATTTGTTTTTGGAAAGATAGGATGAGATTCAAAGAATCTCAGTAGTTACAATATCACTTATATAAGATGCATATATATATATATATCATACCATGTCAACCAAAGTTATAGTACAATCAACACATTTCAACATTCAAAAATAAATTCACAATATGTAGAAAATATAAAGTTAGCAATTCAAGGACTACCATCCCTTGCCACGGTGCTAGGAAATTCTACTGGCCTGAGCCCTTCTCATATGTATGTTTTAAATTCACAATGGTGCAAGCATGCATATAACATATCACATATTATGTAAAGGATAAGTTACTGCCTGACAATTTTTTTAAATCTTGACCTCGATTGACGTGCTTTGGGCGTCCCAGGCAAATATCGAATACTATAAATTATAATCTATAGGCGACAAGTTATTACTTGATCCAATATTTTCATAAATTACTCTCTTATATTGGTTGTTATTAGGGTCTTTACATTAGGCCCAATGTGTCTTTAATGGGCCCAAGTACTTAACTCACTACTGGAAAAATCACTTTTAAGACCGGTTAAAAAAGACATTTTAGACCGGTTCTGGATCCGATCTTGATACAGCCGGTCTAAAAAGTCCGCTACTTTTTAAACTGGTTATAGAACCGGTCTTAAAAAAAATTTTTAAGATTGGTTATTATAAAACCGGTTTAAAAATAAATATGTTTAGACTGGTTATCAGAGGAACTGGTCTAAAAGGTTAAAATTTTAGACCGGTTTTCTAAAAAACCGGTATAAAAAGTTGAAATATTAAGACCCGTTTTCTACAAAACCGGTCTTAAAAGTATTACCCTTTAGACCCGTTTTGAAAAAAACGTGTCTAAAAATTCAACTTTCTAGACCTGATTTCTCCAAAATCGATCTTAAATGTACTTTTCAGACCGGTTTTGGAGAGAACCAGTCTTAAAATTTTAATCTTTTTTAAATTTTCATTTAAAAGATATACCCAGCAAGCCATTTCCCCTATTAAAACACTTCACTCAGCAAGCAGCAGCTAGTTCAACGACATTCAAATAAATCTTCTCTTACAGATTTTATAACTAACATCTTAATGACATGTGAGAGACTCGAAACTCATTGGAACATATTAAAACTCAACTCCCTTGTGCTTAAATAGTGCTGGCTGAAACAGAAGCAAGGAAAACAACCATGAATAATAAACTCACAATAATAGACAGAATCATAATGCAAGGAAATCATACAACCATGACAATACTGTTTTGACCAAGTTCCTTATCTTTTCACTTACATACATACATCAAAGATTAAATTACATTAATGACAATGCTGTTATTCATTAGGGGCAAAATACTTTATACACAATCTTCTCAGGCTAATGATCACTAACTAGATAGGCTTCAGAGAATCTATACTAAGACGTACACCTCATATCCCTCATTTTCCTATGACGACAACAAAACAAGTAGTTATATATACACACCAATAACAATATATATAATTCAAATTATTTCATGATAATTATTTTAGCTAACTAACATTTAATGTAGTTTTATAAAGGGATATCCTCCCATATCCCTTCATGATGATCGTTTCTTGTGCCGTGTTCATTGTCTGCTTAATCTTCTTCGTTGAATTCTGGTAAACCCCTAGAAAAAGAAGGAGTCTCAAACAGATCATTCATTGAATGACTTTTCTGATTAATATCAATGACCCTTTTTCCTTGGAGAGCTACAAACCATATTTTATTTGCCTGATTAGTAACATAGAACACTTGTTTTGCTTGATATGCCATAATAAAAGGTTCATCTTTAAAACTTCTATTATTCAAATCAACCAATGTAAATTCCAACTGATCAATCATCATACCATTATTGTCATCAACCCACTTGCATTTGAAAATGAAAATTTTAACTTTAACATAATCAACCACCCAAATCTCTTCAATCACCCCATAATAAGGTATTGCTGCCAATCTAGGATTCTTATCTTTTGAACTAGAGAAGTGCATAGATTTAGCCACTAACATAAGCCCACTGTTCTGGATGGTGCTTCTATCATCAAGGGACTTCGTGTAAAATGTATAACCATTGATTGCAAAAGAAGTCCAACTTATGACATCAGCCTCAGGACCACGTGCTAACCATTTAATTGTATCAGAAACACATTCTTCGCTGTCAATATTTTGTTTGAACCAATGTGCAAAAATTTTGTTATGCTCCCTAATTAACCTTTGTTCAGTCATTCAACTATTTCCTTTCTGTACAATTTCTTTATGAGCATTAATGTAATCTTGAACTTTATCAACATTATTCAAGATGTATAAGTGGACTTGTTGCAATTCATCAGGATCCATACTCTTTATTGAAGCCCTGCATCTACCGCCTTCTTCGTCATGATGTTTAGGAAGTCTAATGTGTCCTGCATTTGTCAAGTAATCTTGACAAAACTCCATGGCTTCTTCAGAAACATATTTCTGAATAATAGATGCTTCAGGCCGGTTAGGGTTCTTCACATACCCTTTTAGGATTTTCATAGTTTTTCAATTGGGTATATCCATCGTAAATAGATAGGGCCACACAACTTGATCTCCCTGACTAGATGAACAATTAGATGTACCATAATGTCAAAAAAAGAAGCAAGAAAAAGCTTCTCAAGTTGGCACAAGATCAGATATCCTTCATTTTCTAGTTCATCCAATTTTTCTGTCACAATGACTTGACTACAAATAGCATTGAAGAAGAAACAAAGTCTAGTCAAAATATGTTGAAGATCATATTCGGCAGTGCCTCAAATAGCTACTGGGAGCAGTTGTTGCATTAAGACAAGACAATCATGAGACTTTAGCCCCACTAACTTCAAATCTTTCATTGACACAAGCTTCCTAACATTTGAAGAATACCCTGAAGGAACTTTGATGCCATGTAAACACTGACAAAAGCTTATTTTCTCATCCTTAGACAAAGTATGAGCTGCTGGAGGACAAAATGTTCTCTTACCTATGGCTTTGGATGTAAGTCTTCTCATATCCCCATTTCTTGCAAATCTAATCTTGCCTTCACGCCATCCTTAAAACTACCTTGTATGTTAAGCAGTGTCCCAACAATACCATCACAAACATTTTTCTCCATATGCATGAAATCAATACAGTGTCTCACATCAAGCTTCGGCCAATATGGAAGATTGAAGAAGATAAAACTCTTTTTCCATTTACTTTTCTCATTGCTATTCTTTGTAGTCTTACCAAAGATAACATTCATATTTTTCACCTTTTCATAAACTTGCTCCCCAGTCAATACCTTCGAAGCATCTTCATAATCTGCGATACGGGTGGCCTCATCTGAGAAATCTCTTATGGCCAAGATAAACTGTCTTTCTTCCATGTTGAAGTTGATGGTAGCATGTTCCTTCTTCACAAATCGGACATGCTTTATGGCCTTTAACACTATAGCCTAACAAGTTTCCATATGCAGGGAAGTCATTTATAGTACAAAAGATCATGACTCGCATTTTAAAAACCTCCTTCTTGTTTGCATCAAAAAAATCAACACTTTCATCCCACAACTCTTTCAAGTCTTCGATCAAGGGTTTCAGGTAAACATCTATATCATTTCTGGGTCGTTTTGGTCTCGAAATCAACATAGATAATATGATATACTTTCGTTTCATGCATAACAGAGGAGATAAGTTGTAAATTACCAACAGAACAGGCCATGAGCTATGTATACTACTCAGGATACCAAAAGGATTCATGCCATCCGTGCTAAGCCCAAGCCTAAGGTTCCTAGGCTCTTCACCGAAAGCAGGAAATAATTGATCCATTTTCTTCTATTGAGAAGAATCAGCCGGATGTTAAAGCTTTCCATCGAATATCCTCTCATCCACATGCCATCTCAAATTTCTTGCATCATTTTCATGAGCAAACAAACACTTGAACCTTGGTATGATGGAAGGTACCACAATACTTTTGCAGGAGCATTATTTGATTTGTACCTTGGGGTTTCACATATTGGGCATTGTTGTTCCTCTTCATGCTCTTTTATATACAATATAGGACATGCATGGATCTTTTTATACTTCATCCCTAGTGGACACAATATTTTCTTAGCATCATAGTATCGAGAAGGAAACACATTATCATTTGGAAGCATGTCCTTAATAGCCTCAAGAGTTTCTGAAAAACTCTTGTCGCTCTATCCATGCCATGCTTTTAAGCTTACCAATTTCAATACTGCTCTCAACAATTGGTACTTTTTACACCCTGGGTACAATAGCGTCTCAGCATCACTACACATATTACCATATGCATATGATTGCTCAAAAGTCTCTTCTCCTACATCACGAATAATATCCTCTATCTGATCATTCGTATCCGTGTCATTATCATCAAAGTTTGCTCCCCCTGTTGAGATGAACTTGGCATTTCTAATTCTTTACCATGCCATACCCACACTGTATAACTCTTACAAAATCCTTCACAAATTAAATATGTATATATATTTGCAGTACTTAGTCGCTTCTCATTAAAACATATTACACAAGGGCAATAAAACTTCCCCCTACCATCATCAGTATTTCTACTAGCAAAGTCCAAAAAACCCCTCACCCCATTATCATATTCAACACTTGTTCGTTTAGCGTTTATCCAACTATGATCCATATATACTCAACACTTCTAACACCTTATATCCAACAATAAAAGGATAGACAAAAAAACAATAACAATAGAGTTTTAGATATTTCAACGAAATTAAAAAGCACCATTTGAAATTAGTATTGTTTTAACAAACCAATAACACTAACAATAATCAAACAATCGCACTAAATTAAAATAGAACATAGAGTGGTATTAATCCAAGCCAAATATCACAGGGATATAATTAAAAGTTAGAGCATATATCTAACAAGAATGTGTAGATTTAATTTTTTCCAGATTACGTTTAAGTGCCTGAAGCAACAACAAGAACCATTTTTTCATAGAACATTATTAATTATTGAACAACGTACAACTAAATAACAGATCAAACACTAACCTGATTGAAGACCAAGGAGTGAGCTTCAACCCAAAGTCACGGTGGCGTCAACTGAGGTTAAAATGAAGTCCTTAAATTCACAGTACTGACAAAGGGAAGTCAAGTCAGAGGAGAATGGTCATTGCGGATATTAGAGGTGGTGGCAGAAAAGAATGATGATAATCAAATAACAGTAACAACGAACACAGCAATGACAGCGGTAATGACGGAGGAGAGTTGAGCAAATGAGGGACGGGACGCCATAGACAAGTTCAGAACAAGCTTGGACAGAGCTCACAGAGAAATGGGAAAAAGAGAAGAAAGGGTTCATAAAGCGCGCGATCTGGGCGCGGGAGTAAAAATAAGGGAGGAAAATCTTACCTTTAAGACCGGTTTTTATTAAAAATCGGTCTTAAAAGAGTGGAATTTCATATTTAAGACCAGTTGTACAAATCGGTCTTAAATGTAACACATTTAAGACCGGTTTTTGTACAAACCGGTCTTAAAATGTTAAAATTTTTTGAATTTAAAATGTTTTAACATTTAAGACTGGTTTACATATAAACCGGTCTTAAATGTTAAAGATTTAAGACCGGTTTTAAGATAAAACCGGTCTTAAATATTTTACTTTTAAGACCGGTTTATATGTAAACCGGTCTTAAATGTTAAAACATTTTAAAATTCATAAAAATTTTAACATTTTAAGACCAGTTTTATTTATAACCGGTCTAAATAAATTTTTTAAGACCGGTTTTTTAAGAACCGGTTTTGGAAGTTCAATATAATTACAAAACTGCCACCGCGCAATTTTTAAGACCCTATCCGCCAAAACCGGTCTAAATATGGCAGTCTAAAATGGGTTTTTTCCAGTAGTGACTTAATCTCTAGAGTTCCAATTTATTACCAAAAATGCTTTATTTTCAATTCTCGCACATCTTCCAAAAAGCTGGTAGATTCTTCAATTAACTTTGAAAAATCATAACTAATTCTATAAAACTCCAATTAAGGTGATTTCAAATCCTGTGAGTCACTTATTAAGTCTA
This sequence comes from Inga leiocalycina, assembly GCA_963242795.1. Classification (NCBI taxonomy): domain Eukaryota; kingdom Viridiplantae; phylum Streptophyta; class Magnoliopsida; order Fabales; family Fabaceae; genus Inga; species Inga leiocalycina. The sequence goes on along the minus strand of OY725329.1, from coordinate 10,155,244 downwards.
TTTTAAGGGAAAAATACTTCCCACAGTATTCTGTCCATACAAGATTCCTAGTTTTTCCATTTTCCCTTGCTGCCAGAAATTTTTCCTGTTTTAATAATCCAATTTCAAACTTTCATAACTTTTTGTGTACTTATCCATTTTCTACCCATTACCTATCAAATTAAAGGTCTTTAAGTATAGTTTAATTTTGAAAAATCTCATCATAATCAGATGAAGTTTGAATAGTGAAAGTTTCACCACAACAAAACTGCCAAACAACAATGCATAAGTGCAACTTAATGAGCTAAGTTTCTAGTATTTGAGCTTTTAACTAGTCTTCCTAAAATTATAACCAGAGCTTATTCCTACACAATTTTTTCATGTAGAAATTCAATGGAAAGCTCAAAAATACCAAAATCAAACTCCCTCACCCATTTTTGCTCTAGAACGAAATATGTGTCATAAACAACAAAAATCCAACCTTGTGTTTTTAACTACCAACAAGCCTGCTTCAACATGCATCATATATCACCTTAACCATGATTAAAAACATCACCTTACTACCAAAAATCCTCTTGGATAAAAATCAAAGGTGGCATAAGAGTCAAGAAATACTCAACAAAAACACGAAGTAATTGGTTCAAAATGGATCTAAGGCTTACCTTTTTGCATTTCTACAAGTAGTTCAAAATTCTAGCAGCACTCTGGCCAGCTAATAGACACAAAACTCCTTAGAATAGAAATCTTATACCATAGAATTGAAGTTTACAGTGAGTAGAAGAAGTTTCCTGAAGAACTTACCGGACAATAACGGCGATTCGGGTTCGGAATCGGCTCTGGTACTCATGAATTTTTTCTATTCCTTCTTTCTCTTTCCTCTAGCAATTTTTGGTGAATTAAAATCAGATTTTCTCTTTCTCTTTCTCATTTGGCCAAATAAGGCCCCTTAAAGAAGAATAAAAGGTTGTGATTTGAGCTAGTAAAGTGATCTCACATGATCTTGCAAGGTGTCATTAGCTTGTAGCTTTTGATTGCCATGTGTTATCCATCCAATGCATCCTTGCTTTCTCTCCCCCACATGGCACCATAAAGATCAGAGGAAGGAAGGGACCTGACAATTTCCCCAAACTCCCGATGCAGTGTTCGTGAAAATTAGTCAGGTGACCAGACCAGAGATTGATGGATTTCCCTAACACAGATGACATATGGCGCTCTTCGGAGATGCCAACATAAAAGACATAAAGTGAGTGTAATATTAAGGGACGTACACTTGTCTCCTCCTCATCTGGCCAACACAAAAGTAACTTTGTACTTAGTCATCATGAACGGATACTTGTCAAGCTCTCAACTTGCCAACACAAAAAGTATGTCATCATGAGACATCATTACTTACTTTATTAAAGTTTTTTTAATAAAGTTGCTTTATCAGTGCCTACTCAGGATTCCACTCGGGATCATGGCACACATATCAAGGCATACCACACCATGTCTGAATTCCTCCAATCTTAGAATGGCGCCTCTATGCCCTGCTGCCACCGATGAACTTTCCTCTAACTACTTACACTCGTATCTTACAATCCTGACTTCTTGATTTCAGCAAATGACATAATGGATATCTGAGAATTCTGAAAATAGCTTTGCCTTTATTTATAAGTACCAATATTTTGGATTTGTGTCCTCTTCTTGTCCCCTTTTCTTATAACCATTGATAGTTCTTGAAAATTCTTCCATTCTTCTTCTTTCTTGGCTCCTCATGGCCCTAGATATATAATCATGTAATTAATGCCATGATAAATGAATTCATAATGGGCTATATTAGTTTTACATACTTATTTTTACCCTTGGAGTTCATACTAATTACATTTGGCCCTTTCTTTCTTACATTTGCATGGTAGCTAAAAGTTGTTAGCATTTTGAATAAATTTTGAAAATTCATAGCTAATTCTATAGAACTACAATTGGGGTGGTTCAAATTCTTACTGAAAGCTCTTTAAGTCAAAACTAGCTTTTTACCCTTTGTTTACCCCTTGCTTTGCTAGCTGACTTGCTTGTGCTTGGAATCTTAAACTCTAAGAGTGGATTTCAAGAATTTGTTCACATACGATTCGATGGCATCTACCCATTTTTAAAGTTTAAATATTACTCAGACAATTTTAGCCACAAAATTCCAGAACTGTTACTAAAGCCTCTCTACTGCAGAATTCATTCCAAAAAAAGCCTAACCTCAATAATTCATAATTCCTAGTGTACTGATCTAAATGGCATAAATGACCTATCAAATTAAAGCTCGACAAGTCTACTTTATTGTGGAAAGTTTCATGGCCATTGGATAACATCCAATTACCCAAAAATACAAAAAATTTACACTACCACACATAAACCCTAACTGGCAGCACTGTGTTCAATTCCAATTGTTGGATTTCAAATCCATTCTTTTTAAAATTATACCAACAACCTATTCCTACACAATTTTACCCAAGGAAACCATTAGAGACATCAAAATTACCAAAATTATTCTCCTTCTTCATGCCCTATTCTGATAATAGCATCCCACAAAATCCACTTAACTCTCATAGTAAGAGTCAATACTTCAACAGGAGAGACATGAACAACATCTTTTGGAACAACCACATTAGTTTTAACATCAAAATGACAAGAATCAGGTTCCACAATCGGAACCTCATCTAGCCTACACCCACTAATCTTTCTAAAAGTGATTTCAAGTTCCTTACCACATTCCACAAGAGCTAAGGTTTCATTCAATTCCACATCCTCTACTTCCTCACAATAATCATCATCAACACAAGAAGTGGTCATCATGCTCAAAGAATTATCTTGCCTCGTAGTTTCAAGTGAAGAAATAATTTGACTCACATATATTCCAATATTTTGGACACTTGACTCAACTCTAGTGGCACTTTCCTTTTGCTCTCTATAAAATCTCTCTGTTGATTTCATAAACTCCTCACATAATCTTTCTAAATCAAACTTTTCCTTATACTCAAGAGTTTGTTCTTCAATATATGGATAAGAGTAGAAAGGAGGATTAGGACAATACCTGATATATAGACCCAAAGACTCTTGTTGCTCCAAAATTCCACCAGGATAAAAGGAATGATCAAAATAAGTTTGGTTCATATTGAAATCATCTCTCACATAATGACTGGTATTGCTATATGGATAATGCTCATAAGAATGACACTCTCCACAATAAGAACAAGAAAAAAAATTATAAGGAGAAGAATTTTCAAACCAACCAGCATTTATATTTTTATGTCTCATTCTATCTACATGCATTCCAGAAAAAGAACCAAGATATGACAAGTTATCACTGATTAAACCAAATGAATGCTGTGAATAATCCATTTTTTGTAATTTTTTTTGTTTTTGAAATTTTTACATGAAGACTAAATTAGTATTAAAATTACTTGGTATTGATATTAATGTCAACAATTCCCGGCAACGGTGCCAAAAACTTGATACGAGTGTAGATGGTCTATTAAATAGTGTAAGTGTACACTGTCGTAATCAAGTAATATAGAAGTAAGTAGAGTATCGTTCCCACGAGGATTGAGCACTAAGTACCAAAATAGGTAATTTTAATTCTATTTAGTCGATTGATTAGTTGGTGATTAAGAGTACAAAATAAAAGAAAAACACTTAAATATGAGTGCAGATGATAAGAAAGCAAATATGAGAAAAAGTCCTAAGGATTATATTCCACTTTACAAATTCTGGATTGAATCACTTTTCTATTATAGCCCAATTTATTCCACATGATTGATAGTCGAGTTTTCCTAATTTAATTACTAGCCTCTTCCAAGGTTAAGAAATTCTATAATCAATTGCTAATCCAATATATTCCTATATGAATTTAAGCAATTAATTATGCATTAAGATTTATGGAACTTAGTAAGACTACAAAACTTATATGAATATATTCCTATTTCATATGCAAGTCATGGTTTTAATTATAGGGTCTATACACATGTATCTCCTTTCGGTCTCAACATGCATATTCAAATCATTTAAAAGATTGCTAGTCAATCAAAAGCATTAAGAATAATAATTAAAACTCAATCATGAAGGAGAAATTCAAACTAGATTTAATAAGTTAAGATTCATTCTGTCATTTTAACAAGCTACGTCATCACCCTAGGAAAGTTGAAATTTAGCTCATGATAAAATTAAAAACAAAATAAAAATAAATTATCATTACATAAAACTAGAATGAAATCCTCATAAATACTACATAAAACTTGAATATTAAATTCTCAAACATAAATATACAACCAAAAGATGCATGAAAAATGGAGAAATCTAGCCGTCCATTTAGGAGGTAAAACCTTCCATGTAGGCGGCATGCAAAATGTAATACAATCCTAAGCCTTCCATGATGGAGGCATGCAAAAAGTAATATAATCCTAAGCCTTCCAAGATGGAGGCATGCAATGCATGAAATTAAATCTAAAAGTTAATACAATAAACTCAGCAATGTTAGAGAAAGATCTCTCTTGGTCAGAGAAGGACCTCTCCCTATCAGAGAAGGAAACTTCTGCTTCTCTTCCTCCCCTCCCCTCCTTGAGCTTGGCCTTGATGTCTATTTATAGGGGAAAAAACAGGTGCAACAGCTCTGGTACAGTGATCTGGTGGCTGCTACAGTGATATGGCGTCTGCTACAGTATCCGGCGTCTTTACAGTGCTTCCATCACTACAGTAACTTCCATATGCTACAATGTAACTTCCGTCCGCTACAATATAACCATCTACTACATTGATCCCTGTTGCTATAGTACTTTCATTTTTTTATTTATTATTATTTTAAATGCTATTTATTCCAAAAACATTATTTATTTATCAATAACACCTAAATTTATTATGTTAAACGCAAATATCATCCATAAAATCATCATATAAGGGAAAATAAATATGCAAATATTTTACTTATCACCTCCCCTTGAAAATCTAAAACCATTGAAATAAAGCTCTTAGTGAGAGGAACAACATTTATGAAGATCTCAAGAGCTAGAAAGGTTATACAGGTGGTGAAAATGAGACAGATCACTCATCTTGCTTCTTTGCTCTTAAATTGCTTCTTTCCCATTCTTTTCTCTCTCTTATTTTCAACTTTGGCCAACTTTTGGTGGTGAGAGGGAGTGAATGTATTAGTTAAATATCCATTCCTTGCCTTCTTGAATCACTTGGACGAAAATCAATCTAAGGAGGCAAGAAAAAGTCCATGTGTCACAACTTGGTGGCTTTTTGAAAAAGGTGAGTTGAATTGTTGACTAAGGGATTGTTTGTTCAATTGGAATTTACTCTTCCCTTCTTGATTTCAGTCTTAGATGAATTGCCCTATAAAAGGGGAGGAAAGAATATAACACCCATCTCTAGACCCCTTTATTATAGGCCGTGGAAGCATTACCGACTTCAGGGAACATTAGTTAAAGCCCCCAAACCAGAACCTACGAATTTTTTGTCTATTCTTTACAAGGTCACTATTCATTTGGCAAAACCGTATTTACTAGATTAACTTATTTATGGGGTTACTTTTTGATTTAACTCATCAGTTCTTCCATTCATTACTATCAGAGTTTTCTCTGCTTTTTAATTCCTCTGTTTACTTAACTAATGGGCTCATACTTTGCTCTTACCCATTCCTAGTTCAATTATCATGCTTACAAAACAATTCATCCATCATGCAAATAATACAATTAATCACTTCTAACATTATTTTATACATGATGATTAGCGTATAGAAATCTTCAATTCTTCTTTACAACTTTTTCACTTGGCATATTGTGCACTCCTCTTCTGTGCGTAGTTGCTTATATGGTTGGTTGAGGGAGTATGAGATTCAGGGGAATGTCAATAGCAAACAATACCACTATGCATGCAAGATATATACTTAAAGCATAACATGCTTGCCTTACATAATTACATACCAACATATTGACATATTTGCATGCTCAATGTTACAACATTCTCATGGCCATAGTATAAATGTAAATAGAGCTTCAATCATTCAATCATGCTCAACACAATTAGGCAAAGCAATAGCAATGATCAATGCACAAGTGTACATATCAAGTACATGCAGATTAGGTAAGTTAAACTACCTTTAGCCTTTGTGTCCTCCTCTTGTACCTTTTCTTCCAACCTTTGAAGTTGCTCAGGAAACCTTTCATTTCCTCTTCCTTATCATCTCATGACCCTAGGCATATGATTGCACTATTAGAGTCATGACAAATGAATATCCTATATGGCTACATTCCTCTTCCTTATCTTTGACCCCATACTTGTCTCAAATTATCTTAAATGCCACAAATTCGTGGGTCCACCTAAACTGCCATATTTTTCAACCAACTTTCAAAAATCATAACTTAATCTAGGAAACTCCAATTGCAGTGGTTCAAAGTCCTATATGATTTGAGTGTATTTTAAAGGAAAAATATCTTTTACTGCCTATTATGAGCACACAATTCCAAAATATGCAATTAATCCTCACTACCACAGAAAACATTCCAGATTCAATGCCGAACTTCAAAAATTCATATATCACAATCTACAAACCCAAATAACATATATTATATAAATTAAATCTTATTATTCTACATTAAATCTAGAAAATTCATGGCCATTAGAAAATATTTGGTTATTCAAAAACTCATCACAAGTAGACTACCTCCAAAAAATGAAATCTGGCAGCAACTACCTTAAAGTTCCAATTTTAAGATTTTCATTTCAATGATCTAAAATTCATAACTATGGACTTTTCCTACACCATTTTTCATGTAGAATCTATTAAAGACCTCAAAAACACCAAAATCACATCATTTCTCTATTTATTCTGGTGTATCCTAAATCAAAGGCAATATAAAAACTTAACAAAACCTTAAGACAATCGGTTCAAATCGAAGCTTATATGTACCTCTTTGCAATACTATAGCCAAATCTTGATTCTAGCAACACTTCCTCTAGGTAGACGGAACCAAAGACCTCTAATCAAGAATAAAAAACCATAGAAAGATAGCCCTCAGTGAGTAGAAGAAACTTAGTGAAGGCTTTTTGAGTCAAAAATGGCGTAACGGGGTCGAAATCAACTCCAGAACATTGGAACTTTTACTATTCACCTTCTTTATCTCCTCTTTCATTCCCCTTCCATTTTCTCTTTTTTATTTCTCTCTTTTATATGCTAGCCAAAATGTTTAAAGGAGAAGGAAGGTATTAGATTTTTGCCAAGTGTCCTATACTTTAATCTCATGGTGCCATGTGTCTTAATCTTAAATCACAAGTTGACATATGTCCTTTAAGCCTCTTCTTTTCTCTTTTTCTCTCTCTTTACTGTCCTTTTTATGTTAGGGGAAGGGAAGCCTGAAGAATTCCCCTGACTCCCAAGTTTGGTGTTTGAGAAATTCAAGTACCTGACTAGACCAGGGACCCATAGATTCCCTTGACTATTGTGCTAGGTGGCGTCCCCAGAGAAAACCAGCACAAAGTCATAAAGTAGAAGTAATGATGAGGGACACATGTGATCTTCTCATTTATCCATCACAAAAGCTAAATAGTGTATTCTTATGATGAAGGGGCATGCATCATCTTCTTTTTTATCCAACACAAAAGTTATGACATCATTACTTACTTTATTAAAGTTACTTTAATAAATCTACTTTATTGGTGTTTACTTAGGTTTCTACTCAGGACTATGCACTTATACTCGGACCTACAAGATAACGCCAAGTCGGAGTGTGTGTGGGGACTCTACATGGCACCACGCATGCCTCCCTTAAACCATTAAAATGGCACTAAGTATACTCTAGTACACATACACCGATATATCTCTTCGGACTACTTACTTAATCAGCGTACCAGTTACCGAATATCAGTATGCCACATGTGGGATCCCCATGGCACCACATGTGTTCTTGTGCATGCCATCCCATAATGGCTTTTAAGTGTACTCTTGTACACCTGTACTGGCATATTCTGTCTGATGACTTCCTCACATTGAGGCCTTATACAATCTAGAGAGTCACTCTCTACCCAGAGGGCTGAGTCTTATAGTCCTTAAGAGTTACTCTACCTATCACCATTATTGGGACTCTTCCTAAATTGGGCTTAGTCTCTACCTAATACAGGCTTTTTCTCAAATTCCTAGGTCCAAAAATTAGGATATTACAAAGAATGTTGACCAAAAGCCTATTGGTGTATGAGTTCAAGTTGACCAAAGTTTTCTTTAAAAGTCCTTTAAAAGTTGACCATCTCCTCCTTTCTTCTATTTGTGCCCTCTTGGATGTTTTTTATGGCCTTAGTTATAAGACCTATATTACATACCCCTTTATTACATACATGGAAGCATTTTTTTTAATTACTCAGGGGTTAATTACTTCTTCACTACTCCTTAGCCGTTATTCTTACCAGATTCTTATATCATAGTTAGTTCTTATTCTCATTCTCATTCTTAATTTAGTGATCTTGATTACCGATTAAATTCTAATTTGAGTATTCATTCAATTCTTTATAAATGTAAATAATTTACAAATAGTAAAATAAATATTCTTTCTTCTTCAATTCATCGTCTTCTTTCTTTCTTGTTCATCTTCAAGTATTCCTTCTGTCTCATATACATAGACCTATATAGTTAGTAAGGGGGTGAGATTTGGGGAAATCTTAGTAGCAAACAGTACTAACAATACATGTAACATGAATGCTAGTGGATGATATACTTGCCTTACATAGACTCATGTTCACATAATGATATTTCTCCATGCTCAATGTTTCGTGCAACATACCAATAGCCACAGTATAAACAGAAAGAGAGCTACATTCATTCATACATGTTTTACATAATCAAGCAAAGCAATACCACACATCAGTACACAACATACACATCAAATACATGCAAGTTAAGTAAGTTCATTACCTTTTGAACTTGGTTCCTCTTCTTGTCCCCTTTTCTTCCCACCATTGAAGCTTCTTGGAAATTCTTCCATGCTTCTTTTTTCTTGGCTTCTCATGGCCCTAGATATATAATCATATCTTTAGTGCCATGATAAATGAATTCTCATTGTGCTACAATAGCCTCCTACGCTTACTTCCACCCTTAGGGTTCAAGGTAATTACATTGTGCCATTTCCTTTTTAATTCTGTACATTTACTAAAAGCCAGCAGAATTTTCAACCAACTTTCTAAATTCATATTGTGTTGTACAAATGTCCAATTGTAGTGGTTCTAAAGGCTATGTAACCCTTATTAGTCTAGTTTTAGGGAAAAATATTTCCTTTAGGTAATTGGATGCACAATATTCCGAAATTACCATTCACTAGACACTACCCCAGAAAAAATGCACAAGTCATGTTCATACTATATGGATGCACAACTTAAAAAATGCATAACTCATACTATACAGATCCAATTAACATATATGACTTATCAAATTAAAGCTTGATTGGTTTAATTTTATTCTAGAAAAGTCATGTTCATTAGACATTGTTCAATTACTCAAAAACACAATGCAACAAATTGCCACGCAAGAAACCCTAATTGGCAGCTAATGTGCAATTTTACAAATTGTATTCTAATGTTCCATAATTTGTAACTTGGGCTATTACTACATAGTTTTTCATGTAGAACACAATGGTAACATTAAATTGATCAAATTCTCACCTCTTCTATATGTCCTATTTTGGCAAAATTTAGACATATAATCCAACAATTACCAAACTTTCAGTTAGAGCCTCAAACTAGTTTCATATGTTTATTAAACACCACAAGACACCATTTATACAACCAAAACACCAAAAAAGCTTTAAAACCCTAGCTTAACCAAAAGTAGGGCAGAAATTCACATGCCAAAATCCTTAACCAATCAACACAATCCATAGCTCAAAATGAAACTCTTGCTTTCTTTCACTTTCCTAGGCTCTTTTTTTTGTTCTTGAACTTTGGCTCTTGCTAGATTACTCAAAACACCTCCTCTTCAAAAAGAAAAAAAGAAACCATAGAAATCCAGCTCTTAAAGAGGAGGACAAAGTTCATGAAGATCATTTGAGCTAAAGAGGTGATTTACAAGGTGAAAATCAAGAGGAAACACTTACCTAGCTCTTGTTCTTCCAAGTTGTTCTTTTCTCTTTCCTTTTTCTTTTTCTACTTCTTTTCTCTAATTTCTTGTACTTGGCTATCCAAATGGGTCTGAGAGGGAGTGTTAAAATGTTCTAATATTGACTTAATTGCCTTTTTGCAATTCATTTGGCCAAAAATTGCTAAGAGAGACATGTGGCCATAATTGTGGCTTCTTGAAGAAGAGTGGTTAATTTAAGCATGTGAGGTTAATTTAATTTGGTTAAACTTTCTCTTTCCTTCCTTTTCTTCTTTTGTCCAAAATTCGCCATCAAAAAGGAGGGGAATTTGCTGACCAATTCCCCCTTAAAAGCTTGCTTTTTGGTCAACATTTCAAGTTGAATCAAAAAGCAAGACTTGTTGAACTTTCTTTCTTCTCTTCTTTTCTTTTGCTTTTTGGCTTGGTCAATTAAAATGGTCTTCCCTCTTTCCTCCTTGCTCTAGACCAAATTTCCATTTAAAAAGGGAGGAAAGAATGTTAACCAATGCCTAAAGTTGTATGTGATCAAATTTGACCAAAGTTTTATTGCAAAAAGAGTTGAAACTTTGACCAAACCCTTCTTTCTTCCTTCTTTGCCCCTTTGGACGTTTTTTAACCACATGAGGGAGGGAGTTAATTTTCTTTTTGACCCTCATGATTACTCTTGCTATTTAAGAGCAAATCTTATCCCTTCATATTAGTTTTCAATTCAAACCTCAACATCAAGTGACAATTGACTCTTTTGCCCTTGATTATGACAATATTATTTCTTGTGCCATTAGTTCTTTTATTTCTCTTTCTTATTTCTTTCTATACACCATTTCCTTTTTCCTTTGGATCTGAGTTTGGTTTTATGTCATTCTAACACGTCCTAAAGGAATCTGGTACTTTCTTTCGATTAATTTGCACCAAAATTCATACTTTATTTTGGGTTTACTTTGACATTCTTTCTAAACTAGACTTAGAAGTCTACTTTATTCAGGCTTATTCTCTAGCCTCTAGTTCCAAATTTTAGGGTATTACATTAAGGGAGTGAGATGATTTGCTTTCCATTCTCAAAATTGCTTCTTGCTTTTGAAGAGCAAATCATAGCTTTTCATTTTATCTTCCAATTTTAACCTCAAGATCAAGTGACAATTGTCTCTTTTGCCTTTGATTACGGCAATATTATTTCTTGTGTCATTAGCCTCTTTATTACTTCTTTCTAGGTACTGTTTCCCTTTTCTTTTGGATCCGAGTTAGGTTTTATGTCATTCTGACACAACTTAACGGAATCGGTTACTTTCTTTCAACTAATTCGCACCAAATTTCATATTCTACTCCAAGTGTGGTTTTTAAAAGTCATTTTTTTCTTATGCTTTCCTAGGACTCTTACTAAACTAAACTTAGTAGCCTACTTTATTCAGGCTTATTCCCTAGCCTCTAGTCCCAAAATTCAGGATATTACATGAATAATGTCTAAGACCTATAATGACTTTTATAGACTAATTTGGAATTAAGTATGGGATTAGTTCCAATTAGCTAAAGGAAAGTACCCAATTCCTTTGTCTAAAGTCAAATAGGATCCAAAACCTAACTTGGATCCAAAAATAAAGGGAATGACATCTTGGAAGAGGAAGAAGAAAACAAAGGAAAGAATTAATGGCAAAACAATTAATATTGTTATGATCAAAGGCAAACCATACAATGTCCACTTGATCTTGAGGTTAAAATTGGAAGACAAGATGAAGGGCTAAGATTTGATCTCAAAAAGCAAGAGTAATTATGAGTTCCAAAAAGCAAATTAATCCTCCTCATACATGGTTAAAATTAGTCAAAGAGGGCAAAGAAGGAAGAAAGAAAGTTTGGTCAAAGTGTCAACTCTTGTGAAGAATGCTTTGGTTAAACTTGAACCTATGTATATAAGATCAACTGGTCAACAAATTTCTTCTTCCATTGGACTCATGAACTTTAGTTTTGACCAAGGAAAAAGAAAGAGAATATGCAATTAAAATAAAACCTAAATTCATTGACCAAGTAAAAAGCAAAGAAAGAAGAAGAGAAGAAAAGTCAAATGGCCTTCTTTTTGATAAAGTTGAAAATTGTCAAACCGCTTAACATTTTGATATTTGCAGAGTAATAAACACATACTTCGAAGGCCATACAGAAATAGCATAAATATACCGATACAAAGTGCTTGTTTATATTATAGGAATTCCCCATAGGGTTTGAAAAATATATATAGATCCCAAAATATACAACATAAAGCTAATGATAACTAAATGCAACTCTGATCTGGACCAGAATCCTCAATTGCTGGTATTTACATTTTTTCCCCTAAAGCAGCTACTGTCTGCTAGAATATTTTAAATTTTGGGAAAAGGATGAGATTTAAACGAATCTCAGTAGCAACAGACAATCAATCATAAAAAATATGATAAATAAATATGCTATGCACCACATAATGTAAATAAAAATTCAATTGTATCCAGTGTGTGCACACAATTCAGGGCCAAACCCCTACTTGTCTGTGTACCTCAGTTGGGTCCCAAACCACAACTAGGTATTATGGCTTAGGCACTATTCATATCATTATGCCCCAAGCACCGTGTTCACCTACAAAATATGGAATACACAAAGGATATAAATAATCACATAGTTTATGAAAGATGGAGTTACTACCTTAAATCCCTTTTCTGCTGGCTAATATGTTCTTTAATACTACAGGACTTGGGCAAACTGTCCAGTTCTAAAATTCCAAGTTTACAAGAATTGAGTTATTATTCATTCATGTACTATTCAAAAATTATTTTTTTTGGTTATATTTACCCTTAGAGTTCAAGGTAATTACAATTTACCATTACTTTTTTAATTTCAAACATTGACTAAAACTGTCAGAATTTTCATCAAAATTTGAAAATTCATAAATTTATTTACAAATGTTAAAATGTAGTGGTGCCAAAGGCTATGTGACCCTTATTAAGTTTATTTTTAAGGAAAAATATTTCCTTTAGCCAACTAGATGCACAACATTCCAAAATTACCATTTATTGCACACTATCACATAAACTTGTCAATTTTACTTGGCTAACTTCAAAAATACATAACTCCTTGTGTACAACTCCAATTGACCTATAGACATATCAAATTAAATTTTGATAAGTCTACTTTCATTCTAGAAAATTTCACATTCATTAGATACCATTTAGTTATCCAAAAACACATCACAATAAGACTGCCACACAGAACCCTAAACTGGCAGCAATGTCCAATTTTAAGAATTTTGTTCCAATGATCCAGAATTCATAACTAGGGGCTACCCCCACACAATTTTTTGTGTAGAACACAATGGGACCATCAAATTTACAAAATTCTAGCTTTAACCCCCTGTTCTGTAATTGGCCGAAAATCATAATGTAAAAGGGAAAACTGTTTTTTTTTTATTTCAACCAACTAATCACCTCCTTTCCACGTCTAATTACTTGTTTAACCTCTTTAACACCTATTGAAACTAATTAATGGAATATTGGGCAGCATATCTTCTTAGGGTTTCATCATCATAAATTACAAAATCAAGCAAAACACGCCTACTAATTAACCAAACAACCAACAACAATCATAAACCAACAAGAGGATTAAGGTTTCATGGTTACCTTTTGATTTCTCTTCCTCTCTCTCTAAAACTTTCCCCCTTTCTGTTTATTCCCCTTGGTCTTGTGCTCACTACACATGTGTTTCAAGAAGGAATAGAGATTACAAGGTGTTTCCATCAATTTTGAGGGCATAACACTTGAATTCCACAAGTAAATACCTTGATTCTTGCTCCTTCTCTCTTGTTCTATTTGTTCTTCAAGCTCTCTCTCTTTCTCTCTATCTCTCTATTTTCTTTGTGTGAGCAAAAATGTCAAGAGGTAAAGGATAAATATGCTTTTAAATATATCAACTTCACCTCCTTAAAGTAATATATTTTATTGCAATTAACCATGTGAAATTTTACTTTTCGGGCTTCTTTTTCCTTAAACTAAGAAGCTTACACATGGCATGGTTATTAGCGAAATAATTATTTCCCCTCCTTTATTTATTTTTGACCGAAATATCTAAAGAAAAAGGCAAAAATTGAAGGCTTCTTGATTTTATGGAAAATTAACATTTTGCACAAACACTTTTGTAATTAAATTGGGCTTTCTTCTTTGCCTTTGTGTTTGGTTGTAATCCTCATGTAATTGGGCCCAATATTTGTGTTCTTCCATTCATTACTTTGGGCTTCAAAAATAGGCTTTTTGGATGACAAAAATTATACTTTATGTCTTATATTGGCCCAATTTTCGTGTGGCCAGTACTAAGGGTATTTTTGTCAGTCCAAGTGCACTAAAATTCACCATTTTATTCCATTTGTTATGATATATATACATAGGATTTTTGGTGAATGAATTTTGGGATATTATAAAACTTAGCCGCAAAGGCAATAATTAAAGAGCATTTTGGTCAACCATTCCTCTCCCTTTTGTTGAGGAATTTTGGTCAAGTGAGAAGTTTAGGGTTTCATGTTGATATGAGAGTTTAGGGTTTCATATTGTTTTATCATATACATGGTGTCATATGATGTTTAATGATGAAACTGCACTTGTTTAATGATTAATTGGAAGGTTAGTGATTGTTGGATTGTGTTGCCATTTCTGGTCAGAACAGGGTGTGTAGAAGGAGTAGAAATTTGGTAAATTTGATGTCACCAATGGATTCTACACAAAAAAACTATGTAGGAATAGCCTTTGGCTATAAATTCTAGATTATTGGAAAAAAACACTGAAAACTGGAAGTTAACACTATGCTGCCAGTTTAGGTTTCCTGCTGTTAGTTTGAATGTGGTGCAAGTTTTAATAATCAAATTTTATCTAATGAATATGATATTTTCCAAAATAAAAGTATACATGTAAAGCTTTAATTTGATATGTCATTTGTGTCATTTGGATATGTAAATTAGGAGTTATAATTTAGTAAAGTTAGACATTTAAAAGTTGAATAATTCTATGACAGTAATGGTTAATTGAGAATTTTGGAACTGTAAGTGTACAACAGGTAGTGGGAGGCATTTTTTCCTTAAAATAGACTCAAAGTGGGTCATATAGTACTTTGAACCATTTTTAGACAAAGTTATGAATTTCTAAAGTTGTTCAAAGAAAGCTAGCAGATTAAGGTTGACCAGCCAATTTGTAGCTTTTGAAAGGAATTGTGAGAATTGAAGACATGGCTCTAACAAGTCATATGGTTATATGTTTAGGGTCATGAGATGACAAAGAAGAGGCAATGGAAGCAACCCTAATGGTTGGAAGAAAAGGGAACGAAAGAAGAACTTTAAGACAAAAGGTAGTTAAACTTTCTTGACTTACATGTATTTGATATGTGTATGCTTGTGTATTGGTGTGTGTTATTGTATTGATGAATTTTGTGGAATATACATGAATGGTTAAAGCTTTGTTATTACTTATGTTGTGGCTACAGGTATAATGTGTAAAATATTGAGCATGCATATGTCATTATGTTGGCATAAATTTATGTCAGCAAGTATGTCATACACAAAGCATTATCTTTCATGCATAGTTAGGATTGGTTACTATTGAGATTCACTTGAATCTCAATCCTCCCTCACTAACCATATAGGTATATTAAGCATAGAGTAGAAATTACTAGAGTCGCGCAACGGAAGTTGTGATGGAAAAATGAAGAATGTTATTTGATGGCATCTTATGCATTAATTATCATGCTTTAAGAATGACTATGTAATCATGTATATACATCTAAATGGATAATTTCCCTAGCATGATAACAAACTAAGAATGAGTAGAGGAATAATCTGACTAAATAAATAGGCAATGAACTATTCTGATTGGATTAAATAAATATAAGAATCGATGAGTAATAACAAAGTTGCAAACCACTAGAATACACTTCAGCAAGATTTTGAAATTTTCTGAAAAACCCACTTAACTACAAGTTCAAATCTTATCTTAAGGTTAGGAATTGAAAGAATTTTTGCAAAAAGAATATCGCTTAGTGGTTTGAATTTGCTGCGCAAAACTCATTAGATCAATTATAGAAATAAGGTTTTACACAAGAGCAAAAATGAGATTTAGAATTTGATCCCAAGGATAGATTTGGGAAACAAAATTGAAGGGTTAAGATTTGCCCTTAAAAAGTAAAAGGTAATGATAAATGTAATTAAAGTAATTACTCATCTTCTCCTCATATTGGACACATGGCATATTCACACCCATACAAGACTAAGTCAACGTAATTCCTTTTCCTTTTGTTCTATGAATTTGGCCAAGTATAAGGAAAGGAGAGAGAGAATTGAATTACTATACTCCCTTCCCTTTATTCAAGAAATTTTGGCCAAGAGTAAAAGAAGGAAAAAGCAAGAGAGTTTAGTCAACAAATGAGACACATGGCACCCTCACACCTCATGTTCACATATGCAAGATTAAGTTAATATTTTCTATTCCCTTTACTCAAACATGTCGGTCAAGATACAAAAAAAAAGCAAGGGAAGGAGAGTCCAATTAATACACTTCCTTACATTTTGGGAAGCAAAGTCAATCAAGCCTAAAAGAGAAGAGGAAAGTCAACATGTCTTTATTCTTACTTCACTTAGCGTGGGCCAAACATATATTAAGACAAGAGGAAGAGAGAGAGAAGGCTCAATTAATGCAATTCCTCACCTTTTGGTTCAAAAATGCCGGTCAAGGCACAAAACAAGAAAGAGTAAGAGTAGTCAACATGCATCAATATTTCCTCCTCCTTTATGTAAATAGAATCGCCCAAAGAGAAGAGAGAGAAAGAGTAAACATTTAATTGACATTCCTCCTTACCTTTTTGATTAATAAAGTCAACCAAGCACATAATGAATGGAAGAGAAAGTTAGTCAAAGTTTCAACTTACATAATCTTTTGACATGGCCACTCATCTAACCAAGCACTCACACACATATGTATTCATAAAATTACAAACACTCCTTCACTTTTAACCATTATAAATTCGAGCAAGAAGGGGAAATAAGAGGAAAAATAGAAGACAAAAAGAAAGAAGAGAGAAGGAACCAAAAGTTGAAGGAGCCAAGGAGCAAGAAGAAAAGGTAAGTGCTCTTAAGTTATTTACACCCTTAAGATCCCATTTTGAGCTTCAGGATTCTTCACAAACATTGTTCCTCTCATCAAGAGCATCATTTATATTATTTTAGTTTCTTGAAGAGAGGATTTTTGGGCTATTTAAGTGGTGTTGAGGTTGGAGGATCGAAGAAAGAGCTATAGCAAAGCAAATAGGTAAGCAGAAGCTTATTTTGAGCTTAGTAATATGATTGGTTAAGTTTTCATGATATTAGTGTGCCGCCCTATTTTTATTGAGGATAAATCTTAGGGGTTTATAAATATTGGGTGCATGAAAATGATCTTGAGAGGAACTTAAGTATGATAGAATGGAAGTTAAGTAAGTTTGGTGAGGAGATGTTGCAAAATCATATTTGTTCTTCCCTATGGAACCTTTTAGCCAAATCAGGGAAAGAGGGAAGAATGATATTTTTTTTTATTTTGATGCTTCCAATGAGTTTAGAATGGAAGATTGTGTGGGATAAAGTTGAGAAAGTGGCTTTAGAAGCATTGGAATTGGAAATGGAAATTTTGCTCCAAAAGACCTTAAGTTTTGGCCAAAGCTAGTTCATGAGGAAGGAGATTGGTTTTGATAAATTTAAGGTTAGAAAGGCATTCTACATGCAAAATCATTTAGGAATAGCCTATTGGAACTATTTTAAAAAGATTAGATTTAAAATCCAAAAATTGGAATTAAAAAGGATCCAAGTGTTATGCTGCCAAAATTGAGGCAGGGTTTTTTAAGGTCAATTTTGACCAATCAAATCATGTCCAATGGCTATAAAATTTTGCTGGTATATAGCACACATCCATATCTTCAAAAATGACTCATATAATGCATTAATTGGATTTTTAGTTTGTAAGTTATTAATTTTTAAAATTTTGGCATAAAAATTAGGAAAATTTATGATACAGTTAAGTTAGTCGTGAATTCTGGAATTTAACACATTCAAGGGATACTGGTTAATATTTTACTCATATAGAGGGCTTAAGGAGCTTCACATAGAATCTGGAATGACCTTAATTAAAGTTACCTAGATTTAGATAAGAATTTCTACAGTTTCCTGACAAATGATGGAAATTCAGTTTTAAGGAATTGCAACTAGAATAACCTAAGTTAGGAATACTTTAGACATAAGTACAAAAGAATATTAAAGATAACCAATAAAAGAATAAAAAGGACAATGATTAAGAATGGGTCAAGAGTAACATAATCTATATTATGTTAAGATAATTGGAGTAAATAATGACCCTTCATGAATTCTGCATTGTCAGGGAGATATCCTAACTCCCGAATCGCTTGGCCATATATGAATGAGAGAATTTGATGCTATGTGGGATGATAAATGTATAAAGAGCTTTATACAGCTAAAGAAGAGCCTAACACTCAGACTAGTATTAATTATCCCAGATCCTAGTGTGACCAGTATGGTCTACAATGAAGTGACCTTAATAGTCCGTAATGATGTGATAAGAGTAGTTTGTAGTGATGCAACCTGTATGGTTTGCAAGTGAAGCGATCTGTATGGGTTAGAGTGAAATGAGTATACAAGATTGGGATGTACCCTAGTGTAATATAGCATAATGTGGCATATGCCTCCTGACAGCTGAAGCCTCACGAGATAAGAATACCCCACTTATGATTTAGAGCTGCCAGTAATTGTCTTAATCTAAAATGTTGATAAGTTGAATATGCTGTTATGATATTGATGATTGAGGTAGAAATGGAACCTTGTGATCAATATGATGCTATGAGGATATTATGCGAATGTCTTGAGAATTAAAATAGAAATTATAGATCTTGACTTTAATATGCATGATAGGTATGATTGAGGAAACATGATTTCTCGCCTTAATTGATGTTGAGGTTTTTTAGGAGTTAAATTGTGACATAATAATCAAACAATAGTTGAATTGATTCTCTAAGCATTTGCATCAACTTAAATGATTTGAGTTACTAGAATATGGTACACATATGTATAAGGTTTCTAGAGGTTGCTAGTTGCTAGTTTTAGCATAGGGAAAGATCTTGATCATAGAATATTCCTGTAAAAAATTGATTGAGAGTTAGTTCCCTGATTGAACAATGTAGTAGATATATATATACTAGTGGCTAATGAATTCCTTGGAAGATATGGGTATATTACCCTAGTAAGGGAAGTGAAATTTATGATTATGACTAGAGCTGGACCAATATCGAAAGTCCATACAGAATGACCCAAAATGAGATGGTGAAATTAAATAAGCAAATTTTTGAACTACTAGAGAAAGAAGAGCCTTATAAAGCCTTCAGTTACCATTATAATGGTACTTTTATTGAGAGACGGCTAACAGGAGAGGGCTACCTATGAAGAGCTCTGAATGGAGAGAGCTAACAATGAAGAGCTCTTACTAGAGAGGGTTCTAATTAAAGTGGTCAACCTACAGAAGGGTTTGACTAGAGGAGCTAACCAATCAGTGACTGAGTAAAACACCTAGTAAAATTCCGTAGAGTAGAGTCACTGTGATGTCAAACCATAGTATGGAGCTACCGTGATGTCAAACCGTAGTGTGTGCCACCGTGATGTCAAACAATAGAGTAAAGCCACCAGTACATCAACTTTTAAGAGTAGTGCAAATTAATGAGTCCCACAGTGGGTGGCTTTCCTTAAGAAAGGGGTTTATATGACCCAGTATATCATCATGGGGCGCTCCAGTATTGTTCACTGAAAGAAAGACAAGAGAAGACTAAGGCATAATAGGCTCGGGAAGATAAAGATAGTTAAGTAACTCTTGCTTTTATATTTTATGTAATAGTTTTACATGTTCTTGTTTACCATCTTGTGTATTCGTTCTATCAATATACGGACTTATTGTGAGATGCCCTAAGACCTAATAGGTTAGTATGTCCTTTGGCTAGCATGAGCATTCTGAATAAGACGGGCGGGAAGCCCATGAGATAATGAGACTATGTGACCAAGCGCTTTAGTTCAGAATAAGATGGTTGGATGCTTGTGTGACATTGAGACTAGTGCAAAAATCTGCTTAAGGGTGACCCAATGCACATTTGCATGGGGCGAACACCCTTGACCATAAGACTAGTGAGACTAAGAGTTTTGGTGTGGACCAATAGTCTAGTGTTTGTGATTGAAGAATGCTCTTGAGATGATTACTATGATTGGATGGTTTGTTTAGCACGCTTCGTGAACATTACATAAGTATATGAATGGCTTGAGTAGCAAGAGGTAGAGGCTGTAATGTATTTAGAGTACCTAGGGACTATGTGTCTTAAAGTTGTTAGTCTTAATATGTATTCAGCAAGGATGTTGGACTATGTGTCCTTGGGCCATAAGACCTATTGTACTAGTCTGTCTTTAGGCTGGCAAATTATTATGCATTCTTATTGTGATGAGCTGAGGCTGAGGTGATAAGACCCGTTGTGCAAGGTTACATAGGGCAATATCCCTAGACTGTAAAACCGTGATGACAGTAAGTCTCGATATGCATCCTATATGGGGTAAAGGCCTTGGGCTATAAGATTTGTATGCCTAGTACTTTATTTGTTGTTAGTGCTGTGATATTAGACCAGTGTGTTCTATGCATATGTTAAGCTGCATACTGATTGTTGAATGTAGCTGTGAGAATTGATGAATGCTATTGACATAATGGTTTGTGTTGCAAGCTAGTGAGCATTGCATATGAATAGACTGAGTAACAAAGATCACTACTATAGAATATACGTTTTATGTCCTTAAAGGACGTCCCTTTTTAAAAAAGGGACGTGAAAAATAAAGGCGGTGGCATATTTGTAATTATGGGTGAGAACTGAATAGCTTTAGACATCCCCAATTCAAATAGGGACGTCTAAAGTGTGAATTTATAGACTTTAGACGTCCCTATTTGAATTAGGGACGTCTAAAGTAAAAAAAAGTTTACTTTAGACGTCCCTAATTCAAATAGGGACGTCTACAGTCTGTAAATTTACACTTTAGACATCCCTATATACATTAGGGACGTCTAAAGTTTTAAAAAAAAAATTTGAATGAGGGACACCCTTTGGCGTCCCTCATATATATATATATATAGGGACTCCAAAGGGCGTCCCTGTTGATACATAAGGGATGCCCTTTGGCATCCCTATATATATGAGGGACGCCAAAGGGTTTCCCTCATTTTTTTAAAAAAAAATTGGACAATTTTAGGTGTCCCTAAATTAAAATGGGGACGCCAAAACCAATTCAAATTTTTACTGACAGTCATTATTTGCGTCTTAATCTTGATATGCTCTTTTTACTCTTGCTTCTTCCTTTCTCTCTTTTTTTCACCTCCGGATCTGTTATGCTTTCTTACCATCTTTTATTATTTTATCCTCTTTCTTTTTTTTTCTTTGGGTTTCCCTTCTATTTTATCTTCTAACTCATGTTGTTATGGCTTATAGATCAAGACTTTGAAACATGTTTCATGACCACGTTCCCGCTGAGAAAACGAGGTTCATCTCTCCTTGTCACTCTTCTCTATTCATTATTACGAGAAAATAAATTTCAATAATAGAAGGAGATAAGTTTTTTGCAACTTATTCCTGTTATTATTTTCATCTTCTGCCTATGAGATTTCAGCTTTGGAGTTATTATTGTGTAGATTTTGGATTTGGATTTCAAATACTAGATCTGTAATTTTATTGATGATGATCTATGATTTCTGGTTTTAAATATTTTTTAGTCCAGATATGTAATATAAACAAATTTTTTTTAAAAAAAGCACTTTAGACGTCCCTAATTTTAAAGTGGGGAAGTCTAAAGTGCTATAGTGACACTTTAGAAGTCCCCACTTTAAAATAGGGATGTCTGACGTCCCTACTTTTGATGTCCCCATTTTAAAGTGGGGACGTCTAAAGTGTCACTATAGCACTTTAGACGTCCCTTTTTAAAATGGGGACATCGAAAGTCCAGACCTTAGACGTCCTTTTATCTACAGACGTTATTGCCATTTTTTACTACATCGCTTACATAGACGTCCCCTTATTTTCAGACGTTAAAAGGCCTAAAAATGGACGTTAAAAACATTTTTTGTAGTAATGGATGTTCCCCTAAGGTATAGATAAATCTATGTGACATTCAAAATTTTGAGGATGAAATTTATTGAACGAAGGAAGAATTGTAATACCCTAAATCATAAGCCTAGAAGCTTGAGAATAAGACTAATCAAGAAGACTACTAAGCGTATTTTGGTAAGAGTCCTAAAGATAGAATAAGTTTCGTGGGACTATATGATTCGGCCCTCTGAGTTGAGACTAAGTCTCCTGATTCTATGAGGCTCAATTCATATAAGTTGTCAAACATAAGATGCTGGTGTATGAGCACTTAGGCATACTTGGTGCCATTTGTTGGCACCCAAAGGCATAAATGGCGTAATCTAGGTCCCACATCTATAAAGTTTCTTTTAAGGTGGCATAATAAGAAGTTGCCTTGTGTATTGATAGTCGGATGAAAATTATTAGTGTTTATGTACACTCGGTGTGCCATAAGACATACAGGCTCTCACATGGCAGTTTTTAAGGTATATGGCACCACTTTATTCCATACAGGCACATATGTGGCACGTTCTTGAAGATAGACATATGTGGCTAATTAGATGGATAAAATATGTTGATGTAAGTGCGTACATTTCATTTTTAGGTCAGGTGCATATACCCTACGTTTTTGTGGAGAAACCAGCTTAGTGTCAAATGTTCAGACACATAAGGCTAGGTGGCACCATTTCATAGCCCCCTGGGGCATATGGCAGCCTCCAGGTAGTCTCTGAGACATGTGGTAGCAATCAGGGGTAAGAGTGACAAGTGCTATAAAACTAGCAGCCCTGTATCAAAAAGCAGCTTTATTAAAGTAGCTTTTTGACTTTCTCCCCTAATTGAATAATCATATGCTACCATTTACCATTGGACATCTAATAGGAGTGGAAAAGCCAAGGCAACTTGCTGGTCACCAATCCAACTATATACCCGATTTTACCAACTACTGTATCGAAAGTTGGATGAATCCCTCTTCTTTGACAACTTAATTCACCTAACCATATTAGAGGGGAAAGGACGACATATTTTTAAAGGTGCATTGAGTACCATGTAGTTTAAAGCAAGAACTCCTAGTACACAGGATCGTCGATTACCAGATAAATTCCTAAAAGAGCACCCAATACCCAGATTTTTAAGTATGTGACACATGGAATAAAAATATCTTCTAACACCTCCATACTTTATTAAATGTATGAAGCACCCTAAAAATAGGGAGAAAATTAGAAAAATTATAAGAAAAAGAAAGAAGAGAGAAGTTTTCAAGTTCTTGAGTTTTACAGCCGAATCGAAGCTCGACATTGTATTTCCAGCCTCCAGAGCCTTCAGTCATCTTCTTCTACTCATTAAAAGTTACATGTATACAGTTTTAGATTTTCAATCAGAGGTGTTTGGTGTCAACTTGTCAGTTGAAGCACTATTGAAATCAAGAACCAATCGGAAAATTGTGAGAGGTAATCGTAAGCTTCGATTTGAGTATAACGTTTTGATGTTTTACTAAATATTTTTGAAGTTATAGAACGCTAGGGTGTCAACCAAGAGGGTGATTTTGAAATTTAATGGGTGTTTGACAATAAGAAGGATGTTAATTAAGGGTATATGGTGATTAATCACATGATTTGAGGTTGAAATTACAAGAACACTTCTTTTGCCAATTTAGGGTTAGATTCAACCAGCCCTAGTTCATGGGGTTGGAGCTAGATTTTAATGAATTTGAGGTTATAAATGGATTCTATGGCTACAATTTTTTGGGGATAGCATATGATTATGATTAGTTAGAAAACCCTAATTTTGGAATTCAAAGTGTTAATGCTGAATCTACTAGATTTGTGGTAGTATGCTTCTAAGCTATTTTTGAATAGTCAAAACTTGTCCAATTGCTATGACATTTTGTAGGGTTCTAGTATACATCCTAGGCTTTCCAATGATATATAAGATATGTCATTTGACCCTGTACATTGGGAGATATTCCCTATTGAATTTGTGACTAAAACCCTAGAATGTATTCTGAGATAGTAATGTTGGTCATGGGATTTTGAGGTTTTGACCTTGTAATCAGCCATGAGTAGTATATTTTTCTTCAATTCACTATCTTTTCATAGGACTTGGAATCACCACATTTGGAATTTTCTAGATTAAGTTATGAATTTTCAAAGTTGGGAGGTCAAATCTGCCAAGTTAAGGTGACCTATGGATATAAAGTATTCAAGGTCAATTGAAATAAGTTTGACTCCAAATGATAAGGACACATACTAGAAGCTAGTATAGACCCTATTTATTTTCTAGTGACATAATGTACTAGACTTAGAAGTTGCCTAACCGAGTAATAACATATTCGTTATGGGTTCTAACTTATAGGATTCGATCTTTGCCCGGCCCAACTAAAGGACTAATAAGCAATGACAAGTGATCGGAAAGGCATGCAGGTAGTAACTCTTTTTCTCATATACTATGTAATACCTTGCATATATGTTTTACTATCTCTATGATTGTGGTTGATCATACGAGTTTGTCGGGTAGATGCCCATGGCATCAGAGCATATAGCGGGTTGACTCCCATGTTTGTGACCAAGCGCTATGGTATGTGTTATATGTATGATGAGTTACATAATGAGTTTAAATGCTCTTGATATTCTCATTATATTGTGATGGTTATATGGCATGCTTTGTATGACTGCATTTTATATGATTGAATGTCTGTTACTACTAAGATTCTTTCGAATCTCACCCTTTCCAAAATTCATTATACAACAAAGACAAGTGGCATAAAGTGTAAAAAGGTAAGCATCAATGACTTAAAGGAGAAGATGAAGTTCTAAAGTCATTTTACTGACTATCTGTATATATTTTTTTATATGTAGTAATATAGTTTAGGAGTCTTATATGGCTACACACCTTGTATAAATAGCTGAGAACATAGTAGAACCCATACTTATAGCATTAGTAATGGTGAAAGAATGCTACGTGTAATGAAATTTTTTATTAATTTTTTAAAAGCAACCATCTGGTAATTGCTTAAAGTAATAAAGAACAAGAAATAGTCGATCATATTTACAAGGTAAGTGCAAATAACTAAAGAACTCAGGAATTAGAACCTATTGTTTGCCATATTTAAAGAGGATTGACATAAGATGCTAATGATAAATTCTCTCTGGCACCATCGATGACTTTCCTACATATGGTAATTTGTAAAGATACATCATTAAAGGCCTACTTGGATGTCAAATTTATGAGGAAAGTATGCATTCAATTGGATTAAAGCATGGCATAAAGAATTCCTATATAGGATATTGAAGATGACTGCTTTGTGTGCATCCTTATTGGTGTTTAAAAAAAATATTTCATTGGGAAATCAGAAGATGGTAGACCTCAACTAAAGAGTAAGATGATTGAAGAAAAATGCAAAATAGTGATGTAACTCTTACCGCTAAAACCATGCATGTATTGAGTCCCAAAGATAGAAATCCTATCTATGCGAAGATGTTATACTTTGGGGTGATTGAACACATTTGGAAGTTGGATTATATTGGCTTCAAGGTTCTCATATTCAGTTGCAAGTGGATTGACAATAATCATGGCTTGAGAATTGATGAATTAGGCTTGATACAATTGAATTTGAACAAGGAAGGGTATAAAAGAGAGTCTTTTATTTTGGATTATGAGGCTAGACAAGTGTTCTACATTCGTTATCATCCTAAACATGGATGGTCTATTGTTTTGTTGACAAATAAAGAAATTGATGAGGAGATGTGTGATGGATTTGAGGATGATCCATTCAATGAGAGGTCACTTAAACCATTAAATTTGGATAAAGAAAATGTTTTCCGCATCAAGCACGATCATAATGAAGGAATTTGGGTTTCAAAGAGGGGAAAATTATTACTTGACAAGAAGAAAAGGATTAAAGCTAAAAAAAGTAACTTACAAAAATATAAGACTATGAAAAGAAAAAGAGGCACATAATTTCTATATTTTGATTGTATATTATTGTCTTTTTTTGCAGCTAGGCAGGGTTAATTTTTTTTGTTTTTATGAATAGTTTATTGTATTGTTCTTTGTTTATATGTTGTTTCAGAAAGTAGGTGAAAATCGATAGCAGTACCCCTATAATTTAAAAAAAAAGAAATATTGCAAATATCTAATGGGTATTAGCTAGAAATAGTAATATATGTTTTAAAATTACCTAACAGTTTCTTATAATAACTGTTATATATGTAAAACGAAGCAACACATTATAGGTGATATATGTAATATCCCAGATTTTAGGCCTAAAAGCTTGAGAATAAGCCTAATCCAAGAAGACTATTAAGCCCTGTTTAGTAACAGTCCAAAAGATTGAATGAATTTTATAGGACTATATGATTTATCCCTTTGGCTCTAGAATGAGTCTCCAGATTACATGAGGCTCAATGCATATAAATAGTCAAATAATATATGCTAGTGTATTGGCACTTCGGCACACTTGGTGACATTTTGGTGGTACCTAGAGGCATGTGTGGTGACATTTGAGTCCAACATGTATGAAGGAGCTTTTGAGTTAGTACAATGAGAAGTGGCTATGTGTGTGTGTGGTTGGATAAAAGTTGTCAGTGTCTATGTATACTTGGTGTGTCATAAGACACACAAGCTCACATATAGCAGTTTTTGAGGTATATGGCACCATCTTTTGCCATACAAGCACATATGTAGTGCATTCTTGAACAAGTTATAATGAAGATAAATATTCTGGAAATGAATATGAACCTTCTGAGCAGTCATGTAAGCACATATATCCAGAACTTATCAAGTTATGTTGCAAACATTTATTCTCAAATTGAGCAATTGGCAAGAAAAGTGGAGTCAATTGAAAGACCCACTACAAAAAATATATCAATAGCTGATGCCGCAATACAAACATGTATATTTCCAGCAATGTAAGAAAATGGCAAAAATGTATGGGCAAAATAGTCATTTGGATAAATTAAATCCAAAGCCATATTTTTCCCTGTTTCTTATATATGAACATCCAAAAGGAAAAAAGCAAATGAGAAAATTAATACTTGGCTCCAATTTAATCAAAAGGGAGCAATTTGTATGGTTGAAAAGTCAAAAAGTAAAGTAAACATTAAAGAGCTCTTACATATTAATTGCAAGGGAATGGATGAAGATAACATAAGAGACTTATTTGACTCCCTTCAACATCCTTTTTTTACGTCAAAATAGATAGACAAAAGGGAACTATTTATGATCTAGTTAAATAGGGATAGAGCATAAAGTAAGAGCATATGATAAAAATGGCAATTAAATATTATAACCAAAGGAGGTGCCAAGTGATATTTTTAAGACCCTAATCTCTTTCCGTAGGCCTTATTTTCATCCAGCCATCAAGAATAGAGAGAGAGAGAGAGAGTTGGTTGAGAAAGCAAGGACAAGAGAAAGTTCAAGAGGAACAAGAAGCCATCCAAGGTATGCAGTTGTGAAATTCATGTGGTTTTGCTTCCAAATTGAAGCAAGACTTTCTCTAATCTCCATATCCATCTTGAATACATGTATAGTAAGCAAACATTCAAGGGAAAGAAGGAGAGAGAGGTCACTTTAGAGAGAGAGAGAAGAAGAAATCTAGGTAAGATTGGAAGCTTGTCTTATCTTGATGATATATACTTGTTGTTGGTGTTTAAGATGATTGTTGGCTTAGTTTTCATGATTTAGTAATTTTGGGAATGTGAAACCCAAAGGGGAGATATTACCTGAAATCTTTGATTAATCATGTTTAAAAGGTGTTTAAGTGGTTAATCATGTGATTAGAAGTGCAAGGAAGATGTATAATTGCATGGAAAGTTAAAATCACATTTTCCTTAAATTTTATAAATTTCAGCTAGGCACTGTTCATAGAGGGTTTGGATTGGAATTTGGTTGATTTAATGCTCCCATTGTATTTAGAAGGGAAAATTGTGTAAGAATACATGTGTTCATGATTTTTGGATAATTGTATGCAAATCTGGAAATTTATGAAGTTAAGAGGAGGTGTTGTTTGATTTGTTTTACTAGAGGTAGTCTGATTGTGCAATAAATTTTGTTAGTCAAACCTAGTCCAAATATTATGAAATATTGCAAGATTAAAGTATAGATCTAGAGATTTAATTTGATAGGTAGATCATGATTTTTGGACAAGTACATTAAAAGATATGGATTTTTGAAGTTTTGCCCTATTTTTGGATGGAAATCTGGAACAATGGAAGTTTGACGAATTTTTGGGAAAAGTGTGATTACAGTGGTCAGACTTAAGTATTTGTATACAAGAGTACATTTAAAAGCTTCACGTAGGCTTTGGAATTTCCTAGAATTAATTATAATTTTCTGAAGTTAACTGAAAATCTGCTAGTTTTCTGGAAAACATTGAAACTGCACTATGCAGAGTAGCACTGTACAAAAATTGTTGAAACTAAGATAGATAACTAACAAATTATGATTAAAGGCAGTAATAGTTTAAGTAATAATCAGTTACTTGTAACTTTAATTTATAGGAATTTGCAATAGCTCGAGCTGGATCAAAAGTCTTAAACAAACAAGTAGCTAGAGCAAAAAAGGGCAATTCCAAGTAATAACTCTTTTTTTCATGCACTATGTGATTATTATATGTTTGTGTATGCCATCTTCTGTATTATGAGCACAATGTATTAGACATATATATTAGCTTAGTTCTGGTTTGGGACCCAATGGAGGCACAGAGTTAAGCCAGGGTTACAAATAGTCATTTGGCCTTAGACAGTGTGCACACAACATTCTATCATTTTGTATAAAAAGGTGCATGGCATATTCATTTTCACATCGTATAAGTCTGATTGTATGTTACTATTGAGATTATTTAAATCTATAATATTCCAAATTTTGGGATCGGAGGCTTGGGAGTAAGCCTGAATTAAGTAGACTGCTAAGTCCCGATTTAGCAGGTGTCCCAAATCTACTCCCTAACTTTTCTTATATTTTGTTTAGGTATTAAAGGGAATAAAATGGTGAATTTTAGAGAATATGATTATGCTTCCAGTGAAATTTTCTGTGAGGCAGTGAGTTTGTCATGTAGATTTGGATGACTAAACGATGACTAAAAATTATGAAATTTTATAGTGCAAAAGTAGACATCCTAAGCTTTAATTTGATAGGTTATATGAATCAATTATAGCTATATACAAAGAGTTATGAATTTTTGAACTTAGCCTAGAAAAACTAAAAAGTTACTGGAACAGCTTTCAAAAACTAAAAATCTGGGAATGATGTGCTTCGAATTGGCTAAATTTTATATTTTTCCTTGAAATAAGGGTTTCATAACCTTTGGAATCACTTTGATATGATGTCTACAAAATTATTCATGATTTTTCAAATATTAGGCAGAAAATCTGAAGATGAAAAGAAAATGTAATGGCAAACTTGTAATTTTTCCAAACAAGTGCTAAATTAAGCATTTTCTAATCAAGTGAAGTTAATTTCAATTAATTAAGAAAAATAAAGGGGTAAAATATATTTGGAGTATTTTTGTATCATAGCAAGGATTCTGGCCACAAAATTATCTACTCAGAGTAAATGTGGTGGTTCTGGCAACAGAATAATATACTGATAAGGTCTTGATTATATGGCAAATGGAGATACGCACAGAATAGGGGTACTAAAGGAGTGAACTACCTCTTTTTTGTGAATCAGCCCTAAAAGATTTAGGAATACTCAGAGGGTAGCAAGTGGTGTAACACCAGACTGGGAATAGATCAAGCATATTGTGAAACCTAAGGAGGCGTGCATAGCCAAGGCCAATATGCGGTCCACACACAGTAGTTTGATAGCCAAAGACAGTCGGTATGACTCTATGAGACAAGGACAGTCACAGGGTACTAGTAGTCATAAGCTGTGGAAGCCGGTATCTGTGTTTTAGCACATGTATGAGAATATTAAGCGTGCTCAATCCAGGGAAATTTTAGGATGGGTCACCCTCTGGGAAGTTGAGTTAATAGGGTCATGGAAACTTGAGGAATAGTAATTGTCTTGAGGTTTACCTATGATTAGAAGCATGTAGATTGTGACAATGTAAGTATTAATCTTAATTTGAACCATTTCTGTTGCAGCAATTACTACTCAGAAAAGTTCATTTGATAAGGTGATAAGAAACTTGAGGTGTAGTACATGTTTTGAGGTATCTCTGTGCTAAGCAATGATTCCTAATAATCCTGCGGTGTCAAAGCGATGTGGACATGATATACGGTGTTACATGATGTATGGTGATTATGCTGTACGTCGATCCTAGAGGATCCGATTTGATGATTCTGAAGGTTGGGATAAGCTTGAATTGGATCTAAGCTGAAATGGTGCTTAAGTCAAAATGTGAATTGGTTGCACTATGGTTCTGTTCCATGATAGAAGTTTAAACCTTGTGATAGTGTTGAACCTTCAGTAATGTTTTGAGGATAATACCCAAATACCTTGAAGGTTAGAATAGGCGCTATTGATTTTGATTCTTAGTGAACCTATTAGGTGTAATTAAGGGAAATGATTTCCAATCTATGTGATGTTGAGGTTCTTGATTTTATAAGGAACCTAGAAGTTGAGTCAGAGACCCTAGTCTATATGATATTACACGCCAGATACGTTATAGTGGACCTGTATGTCCAGAAGCCCTAAGACCTAAGGGACCAGTATGTCCTTAGTCTGGCAAAGGTATTCAGAATTGTGCGAGGCTTGTGATGATCCATAGAATTGAGGAACATGATCCTTATAAACACAAATCCTTGCAGGGTGGAAGCAGTATTGAACTAAAATAGGCCAGAGACTTTCTTTGAAATACGTAGTTTTCTGGGTCTTACCAAATATTACCGAAAAAGCATAATTACGAAAACGCCCCTTAAACCTTGAAATAGGGGCTGCCAAGGGCAATTTCATCTTTTGGGAGTAAATTTGGTAATTTTGAGTCTAAAAATGGATTCCTTGGGCAAAAATATGTCAGAATAGCCCATGTCAAAACTTCAGGAAAAATACAGTCGAGCCGGTTAAGGAGGGGTCGGACCGAGTTGCCAGGGATATTTTAGTAATTCTTCACTATATACCCATATTACCACCAGAAGTACTATAGAAGTGTCTAAATAGTACATTTAGAATTGTAGTACCAAATGGAGAGCCGAGCTACGACATGCATTATGAGGTGCGAAGTTCGATGAGTGTACTTAAAGATTAAGAAGGGCTAAGGTAAGGGACTTACCGTTGCATATAATTAATATCTTTTCTTGTGTAGTGATGTATGTGATTGCTTTACTTGATTGTGTAAAGCATATTTGAATGAATGAAGCTTTGTTTCTGTTTTGTTGTTGCCATAGTTATGTTGCAAGAAACATTTAGCATGCAGAAATGTCATTATGGGGCATGCATCTAGTTAAAGCTAACATGTCATACACATAGCATCTATCATGCATGCATTATGATATCTATTTCCTACTAAGATTATCTTGAATCTCACCCTCCCCTACCAACAATTTAGACAGGAGGAGACAGAAGATATGTTGAGAACAAAGAAGAGAAACGTACGAGGAGATTGCAGTGGTAGAACAAAGACAAGAAGATGTCTCTATTTCACTGGGATAGGTTTAGATACCCTAGAGCCCTGTACGGCTACAAGGTTTGTAATTATCATGTATGAACCCCTATAAAAAATTTCTGTAATCATGCATATATTATCAGTATATTTACACTATTCCTGTGTTACCCACTGAACCGCATATCATTTTCTACAAATACGCTAAAAAAAGGTGAAAATAAGATAAGGGCGTGACAGAATCTCACCCTTTCTATAAACATTTAAAGTTTTAGCTTAAGTGGCTCAAAGGGCAGAATAGTAATTACCGGCAATGGAAGGTTCTAGACAAATACAGAAGGAGACGTTGGTTATCACTAGTAAAAAAATTTCTTTTATACTGGCATATTTAGATCGGTTATAGCGAATAAGGTCTAAAAGGTATTAGCAGTAGCAATTTTGTAACTATAAAAAACTTGTAAGACGGGTTCCCTTAATATAAGGTCTAAAATATATTATTTAGATCGGTTGTCCCCAAAACCGGTCTAAAATACAAACTTTTTAGACCGGTTATTATTAGGAATTGCTCTAAAAAAAAGTTAAACAGTAAAAAAAATAAAATATTTCTTACTTTTAAGACCGATTATTTGAGACACCCGGTCTAAAATATGATGTTTTTAGACTAGTTGTTGTCTAAAACCAGTCTAAAAGAATCCGCCTTTCTCCACTCCATTGCTCGTGCCTAATTCTTGCTTTCTAAATCTCAATCCTCTCTTCTTCATGTGATTTACCTATAAGTCTCGTAGATTTGTCCACTCTCTCAGAGGAGTAGCTCTTTTTGTTCATCATCATCATCTTTGTCTTATGGGCGGAGAAATGAGGATTATGCCGCTTGCTTCATTATTCATGAAGATTAGGTTTCTCCTATCCAACTAGTGGGATGAGATCAATGACTCTTCTCTGTGGCAAGACATTATTTACTACTTCCTCTATGTTGCAGATGCTCTCGTTTCCTTAGTGGCTTTAGTTTTTGATAAACACTATCTCCCTCTCTTTTTTTGAAACTACTGTATATTTTGTGCTTGACTTGCCATGATTCTGGATTTTCTTTCACAGTTCTCGTGATTGTGTTCTTCAGTTGTAATCTTCTGAATTGGAATTTCGCTGTGGTATATGGTAATTTTATTTCTTTGGTCATTTTGTTTTAGCTAAGCTATTTAGAACATTAGTTATGTCAGTAGTCACTCCTAGTAATCCTCATTTATACGGGATTTTTTTTCCTGCCATAGGTCTATAACTGTTTCGATCTAACCTTGTTTACTTATCATTTTTTTGGCATTTTAGGTACTTCCTGAATCGGTTTGGGCTAAGAGGGTTCTTTAATCTCATCTTAGGGGAAGAAAATGGTATGTGATTAATTCAAAACTATTGTAAACAAGAACATGCACACTTTTAATTAGATCCTTAGTCCCATTTATTTGGATTGCTTTTCTATATTCAATATTTTTTCATTTCCTTTTATCAAGTTTGGGGTTTGAATAACACTTATTAGAGGTTATATGATGTTCTAGTTACAGCTGTAGATAATACTCAATATATGATACAGATGGGTGGATTTGGTTTTAATCTTTTAAAGGTACAATATTAAGTTTTACTGTTGTATTGCCATGTTGAATCTTGAAGATGATTTCTGTTTTCTTTACATAACTTAACATGATTGGGCTTTATCCAATTTTAAGCAATGTGTTGAAGCTGTATTGAAGAAATTGGTAAGTTGAACACAGGGAGACATAGATCATCTTTAATTATTGTTGTTTTCTTGTGATCAAGTTGAGATTGTAGATTTTACTTCCAAGATGAAACTTGATAATATTTATAAATATTAACCAGAAAACAAGTTCAAAATGTTGTAGAAAATGATAACAGAAATTTTCTTCTTGCTTTGTACTTATAGAACCTGTGCATAATGAGCTTAATGTTCACTTATTACATGCTGCCTAGTTAAAATCAGATCATGAATTTGCAAGTTGATTTTGTCACGCTCTCTTGAGTGTGTAAGCATGAGTCATTGAGGTTGAAACTGCAAGGTCCTTGCTAGTAATGTTTTGGGGGATTGCAAATGTTGCACCCATGTATCGCTCCACTCTAGTTTAAATACTCAGATAAAATTTGAGATGGTTTTTATGTTGTTATATGTAATCTTAATCTAAATTTTGTACGGGTTCAATTTTCAGATAGTAGTAATATTTGAGCAGGCCTCTAAGTCAACAACCGAAGACTATAGTTCTGAGAAGCCTTCAAGTCCTTTGGCTTGGAAGTACTTTGACATGCATTCTTTTGTTGATGCCACTGAGGATCTTTTGTTGTTCCTTCTATCAGACAATGGTCTTAGAGTGTGTCTTTTCCTTCTTCAAGATATAATAGAAGCGGCTGATTTATTCCTACAAGATGAAATCATCGATCCTTTGTTAAAGGAGAGGCCTCAAGGCCCAAGCAGATTGCTATTTGAGGAGGTAATGTTGAAGTTTGTCTAATTGAACACATAAGTCAATTAGGTCTATAAATATTATATACACCCCTATGGGAAAATTCTAGTAATATAATCAAGCACATTGTATCAATAATATCAATTTTTTTTCTATTCCTATGTGGCCACCACACTGCATGCTAATACTCTAAAAAATGGAAAAATCATGTTAGGGTGTGACATTGAGAAGACACCCAAAAACCAATTGATCAGCAGCAACCCATTCTTCAAAATCTAGGTTAAGTTTTGCTATATCACCTTCTATAATAAATTGTGGTGGTCACGATTTTGTGCCATTAATGAAATGTTCAACCTTATAAGCTTTAATGATAGGGAGTACATGAGTTACCTAAACAAGGTAACTTGTACTATGCAACTTGATAGAACATGTGTGGGACAAGGTATGGCCTTTTTCATACAACTTTGCCAAAAGAAAAGCTGACATTGATAAGTTGTTTAAGCACGACTGTGCTGGGTAAAAGGTAAGGACATGTCACTATTTGTTCCAGCCATGGTAGGTAGCCTTTAACACTTTGATGTAATATCCCAAAAAGTGATTAAGGGCTAATGACTTCAAAAGTGGATGTAATTATTGTTGAATAGACACTTTTGGAGAATGTGTGATGGGAATTTGGATATTTTAATGATTCCAATGGCTTCCTTGTGAAAATTCGTGTGGGGAGAGTGTTTATTGTGAAGTTGGAACCATTGGGAACAATTGTGCAAAAGTTGAAAACTCTGTCCATTGAAACTCTGTACAGGGCAGCCGATTTGTATGGATGTTTTAAATAGGAAAACGGTGTCTAAAATGGACATATAATTTGTATCATTTTGATTTGTGAGCTAAGAGTTATGGATTTTTGAAGTTTGCCCAGCGAAATTAATTATTTTCTGGAACAGTATGCAAAGATTGAAATTCTGGGAATTTTGTGATTCCATATAGAAAAATTATATATTTTTACTTAAAATTAGACTCAATAAGGGTTCTATAGGCTTTGGAATCACTCCATTTTGATTTTTCTAGAATTAGTTATGATTTTTCAAAGTTAGGGCAGAAAATCTGCCAAAAATCTCATTAAGTCCGAAAATAAAGAAATAATGTGATGGCAAGTTTTGAAATTATGAGGTACATGGAAAACTCATTTGGGCTGATGGAAGGACCTTCTTGGACGTCTTTATTATGGGCCAAGAAGAGAAAATATTATCCACATGTTATTTGGGCTTACAACATTATGTTTATGTACATAAAGTGTGATTTTTGGAATTTTACTTTAATGAATAATTAAAGTAAGACATAAAATATTATAAAATCATTTCTCCATCTTCCTCCTTAGCTCATTTCGTGCTGAACCAAAAGCCAAGAGAGAGAGAAATTTTTGAGAGCTTTTAGAGAGAGAAAGAGAAGAGAACTTACAAGGTAGGTCGATTTCTTCGTTGAATTTGTATCTAATGCGTATAACCTTGTTCCTAAGCTTCTCTTCTATGTTATTTAAGGTGTTTGAGAAGCAAATTTGGTGTTCAAGGGGATAGGGTTTTCAGCCACTCTTGAGAAAAGCTAGAAGGAGCTTGAGGTAACTTCCAAATTTTCGTATATTGCTTATTCTGGCTGCTGTGGGTAATTTAATCGGTGAAATTTTGCCGGATTGCCATTGGTTTTAAAGTTTGGAAATGATATGGCCTATGGGTTATGCTGCCCAAATTGGGTCTTAATGTTAGTTGTAACCTAATGTCATGGTTAATAAAGTGGTTAGGAGTAGAAAGGAACGCCTTTACGGAGCCGAAATGTAAAACCCCGATTTTCCCCGGAGAACTCATAAATTTCGGCCAGCTCTAAAAATGGGTCTTAGAGTTGGATTTTCAATGATTTGATGGTTCCATTGAGTTCAGGGGCAAAAATTAGGTGGGGTTACAGTTGGTCACTTTTTCGGAAAATGCCAAAAAAGCATAATTATGAAAACGCCCCTAAAACCCTTAAAGTGGGTCTACCAAGGGAAAATTTGTAATTTAACATTGAATTTGATAATTCTGAGTGCGGAAATGGAATCCTTAGGCGGAAATATGTTAGGATAGCCCAGATTAGAATTTCAGGAAAAGTGCAACCGGACGGGGTACGGCGGGCTCGGGCCGGGTCCCCGGGGGCATTTTTGTAAATTTTCATTATAGACTCATATAAAGCCAAGAAACAATATGGAAGTGTCTAAATGGTGCCTTTGGAATTGTAGGATTCGATATTTGCCCTGTTCGTGATCCACCTGCGCTAGAGCATAATCGGAAAGAACAAGGTAGTGACTCCTCTCTTATACTTTGTGTGAAACATTGTATGTATGTTTTTCGTGCATTGAGAATACATTGTGACATTGTGATGCTTTGTGATCGCAGCGAAAGCTGACACCTAGTGAATACTTTGTGAATACATTAAGATCGCAGCGAAAGCTGACACTTAGAGTTTACAGCCATGAGTGCTGTCGTTTGTGGTGCGAACCACGTTACATTGTGATGCTGCTAACATGACCTTATATGCTTTGTGTTTATGCACTGTATGAGTGATTTGTTACTACTGGGATTCTCTTAAATCTCATTATTTCTAATGACTAACATTTCAGACAGGGCTAGTGGCGCTAAAGAGAAGTAGGCAACCCGGAGCGATTAGAACCCCTTCGGGGTATATTTGATTGTAGGGTGTTGGTTATCTTCTTTTGAACTTGGGATTACTTTATATTTTGGAGATGTAAATATTACTGTTGATTTTGGTTATGTAATTCCCTAGTGGAGACTTTTAAACCCTCAGATTATATATGTATAGAACCCGGGGGTTGCCGAGGATTTGGTTATACACTCTGATATGTGTGAATGTAAACTAACTGCACAGGTAATTATATTCGAATTTTGAAATTGAGACCAGGATACAGAAGAGTTTTTGAAAGTTTTTGGTGAAAACCCTACTATAGTGTAGGAATTTGAAATGAGTTTAAGCTATTCGACGGTCTCTAAACCAATTTAATTATGTGATATCGAATTATAATTACGTGGTTGAAGGCAAGGGGTTACATTTGATACCAAGACAAAATTATAGAAGGAAGGAAAATTATTCTTAAGAGGAACAATAAGCCCTTTCCTTTATTGTTCATTAAATAGGCAGATTACACAACCCTATAATACATAGGATGTTTTCACGTATGAAATTTACAAATAGACCTAGAATAATAAAAGGTAATATTCTAGGATATTCCTTAATGGATATATACAACAATTACATAAAGGCTATTTTGGCCATGTTATGTTCTTTTGCTATAATATGACAAGGATTTGTTGTAGGGCATTGCTGTTTGGCTTTATTATGTTGTAATAGGGCTTTGTTGGGATTCCTATTAATCTCATATTCTTAACACTCATAGCTTCTCCTAAAAGCAACCTTGCAAATTATGGTACTTGTAAATAACATCGAAACTTGTGCATATTCTTAACTTTGGAAAAACTTGCATTTGTTGAGATCTTTTGAATCATCCGACAAATCTCATCTTGTCTTTATAGATGAAACACTAGAGACATGTTTAGTGCCAAAGACGTGAATGGTACAGATTTTTATGACTTCTCTCCAGTAATTTCCAAAAAGGGAGAAAGTTATATCTTTCCATTATAGGATAGTTTCTGTTGGCTGAAAAAGAAGGGTCTATTAGATAATACAATATCATGGTCTTTAATAGTCTCTTTGGCCATGTTTTTTTATACACAAGGAAAGCAAAACAAAAGAAAAGATAAAACTTTAAGCTAAGGAATCGGAATAATGCCAGCTAGTGTGTCAGGACCCATAATGGTTAAACCAGGTTAGCCGTTCAAAGCTTTCTTTGCAAGAACATCATCTCTATCATTCGAATTTCTCTCTATGTACACTATTATCACAACCCAGTCATGTCGTAGCATCTGTTCTGCTTCCATAATGAGAGACCAGTCTTTGTGAAGGTCAGAAATATCATTTAGAAGTAGATGTATCACCTCCTGAGAGTTCCTTCTCAATCAAACTAATCTATGGTCTCCCTCCTATGCTCTCTTCAGGCCCATTAAGCAACCCCAGATTTGCATTACAAGAGAATCACCAGTCTCAAGCCTTAGACAAATGCCTTCCAAAATAAGTCCATTGTAGTCTATAATAATTCCTCCCCATGCA
This sequence comes from Inga leiocalycina, assembly GCA_963242795.1. Classification (NCBI taxonomy): domain Eukaryota; kingdom Viridiplantae; phylum Streptophyta; class Magnoliopsida; order Fabales; family Fabaceae; genus Inga; species Inga leiocalycina. Next base: position 10,116,786 of record OY725329.1, on the reverse strand, counting down.
CATTTTCCTTGATACTGAAAATAAGCTCCATCGACCTCTACAGTAATATAACGTTCCACAATATGTAATGCTGAGCCTTCCCTTCGAACATGATGTTAGAGCAAGCGTTTCACCCAAGATAGGGGATGAATTGGGTGATACCAGAGAACTCGTTCCGTATATAAAAGTTTATTGGAAATTTAAAGCAGTTTAGGAGCTAGAAGAAATATCACCAAAGTATATATCGGGAGTTATACTGGTTCGGCCATAACCACTTTGACCTACATCCAGTCCTCAAAGCTTCTCTGAGAGTGTCACTATATCTTCCAAGATTCAATGGGTTCTTGGCACCTTAGTACATAGCAAGTGTAACACCCCGATTTTCGATTAAGGGCTAATGGCATTGAGATTGATTACAAAATTGTGTAATTAAATATTTTGGGAGAAATATGATGTAAATTTGAGATGAATGTGTGTGGTATTTGAGATCAAGGGTTGAGATTCATTATTGATGGGTCGGAATCCTATACATTGTGTCTATGTGAGCTCATAGTGGAAGTGGATGAGATGGTGACATGTGGCATTGTGGAGGCCTTTGGATGAGGCACTAGAGGACAAAATAATTCATTTCCTCTCTTTTCTCTCTCTCCCATGCGCATGAAGGGGCCAAGGGGGGCAGAAATTTCTGCTCCTCAAACATTTCTCTCTCTCTTCTCTCTCCATTTTCGCCATTTTTGGCCAAAGAAGAAGAAGGAAAAGCTTGCATTTAAGGTAAGATCTTGACTTCTAATGCCAAAATGCTCTTCATTAAAGTTGATCCTTGAGTTAAGAGCTACATTTCTATGGTTGTAGTTTGTTCATTGGTTGTGGTTTGTGGCCACACGAAATTTTGGGAGGAGGTGAATCAAGAACTCCTTTTGAGAAAGTTGATAAGGTGAGTGAGACCTATCTATCTATCTACGTTTCATACCATTTGAAATAGTTTGAAATTTCTGGAATTATTGCCCTAATTTCGAAAATGAGGGCCATTGAGAGTTTGGTATGTGTATGGTATGGGATTTGTATGTTGGGAATGTATTTTGGATAGATAGAATTGTTTGGGTTGAAATTGTTAAGTTTGGAGATTTTGGAAGTTTAGTGTTTCATGTACCCAAAACCTAAAGTATGATAATGGAATAGGATTTTGGTGATTTTGACATTCCCATTGGATTCCTTGAATGATTTTGTGTGGGAATAAGCTTGGTTGTGATTTTGGGTACATTTGAATCACTTGGGAAAAGTTGGAAAGTTGTCTTGTTTAAGCTCTGTTTTTCGCTGTCAGTTTGGACGAGCGTTTTGAGTGACCAAATGATTTCAGAAAATTGTGAAACTTTCCAGTCTTAAAGTTCACATCCCAAGCTTCAAAATGGACATATAATTTGTGCCATTTCGTTTTGTCTACTGTGAGTTATAGCTGTCCAAAGTTTGAGGTCGAAAATGGATTCTGTTTTGGGACAGTCTTGAGTTTTTGGTGATTCTGGATTTGTGTAGTGATTTCCAGTGAATGGCTATATTTTTCCTTGAAAGAGGACATATATACCTTTCATTTGGCTTTGGAATCACTCCGTTTCGATTTTTCTAGATTTAGTTATGAATTTTGGAAGTTCGCCCAGTGTCAGGAAATTTCTGGGCCGCGGCCCAAGAGTGGCTGGACCGCGGCCCAAGGCTTTCTGGCCTTATCTGGGCTGCGGCCCAAGAGTGGTGGGCCGCAGCCCAAGACCTTCCGACCATGTTTGGGCCGCGGCCCAAGGAATGGTGGGCCGGGGCCCACCCCTGTGTTCCAGCACTTTGTGATTTCGAAAAGTGACCTTCAACCTTTTGTTTCCCAATCTTTTGGGGCTTTGATTAGAGGCATTTGGGGCCTCTTAAGGGTCAATTATGATAGCCAAATCTAAGTATTATGAAAGTGAAAATTTGGAAAAGAGAATGACCATATGTTCTTGATTTGGTTATAGGGTTGGGTATTCACCCTGATTATGATTTGATATCCGCTTGGATCGTGAGTAGCCGACGCTGGAGCATATGTGGAAAGAATAAGTGTAGGGAACTTACCTCTCCTGCATGTATTGATAATTGTATTTGTGTATTGATGCATGTTACTGCCTTGCTTGATTATGTGAAACATATGAGAATGATTGAAGCTCTGTTTCTATTTATACTATGGCCATGAGTATGTTGTGTGAACATTGAGCATGCGGATATATCATTATGTGAACATGAGTTATTGTGATGCAAGCATGTCATGCATTAAATACTTATCTTGCATGCATATTGGTATCTGTTTCCTACTGAGGTTCGCCAGAATCTCACCCTCCCCTATCAACATTTTAGACAGGGAAGGAAGATTGAGGATGAGGCAAGCATCCAAGGACGAAGAGGACTCATTTCTGGGCGAGAGCTTAGTGTTGGTTATCAATGTGTAGTTGAGAATATGTATGTGTACATTCGGATTAGCTTTTGACTATGTATTGAGTACTTTGTGTAATCCCTAATCGAGGAGTTATATGGGCTATTATGCCCTATGATTATTGAGCGAAGATATGAGACCCGGGATTTACGGGATTTTATATTGTGCACTCTGATATATAATAAATGTGATTTATCTTCGCGTAGTAATTGTATTCGGAATGTGAATGTGAGACCAGGTTTTAAATGATTTCGAAATGCATTTGTGAAAACCCCGTCTGGTTGATGGGTTTATAAATGTTGTTTTGTCTTATTGGTCTCTATTTCACTTTAATTGCGTAATCCGGATATTAATTACGGCAGGGGGTTACAGCAAGTTCCTTCACTGGACACTAGCTCCCCCTTACACGTTGTAATCAAATCCCGAACCCAAAGTTCCACAACCTTAAGTTGTCTCAATAACAAATATTGAGTTTGTAATGAAAATCTCTCTCACAGAGAAAGTATATTATCACTGAAGTACAAAGAATGAATATGAGACACAGAGCACTAATAATATGTTGATCGGTGTATGTTTGTATGTTCTCAGTATTGTCTATTCTTCGTTGAATGTTTCCATATTTATATATAAGTTGCGATAACTATTGGAACAATTTCAGCTTGTCCGTTAGAGTTACGCAGCGATGTTTGACCGTTCTTCGAATTTGAAAACTATCCGTTTGTGGTAGGTGAGCGTTTCAGACATTGCAAACTATATGTTTGACTTTTCTCTCAATGCATGATATCTTCATTGTTTCTCTGTAAATATACTTTGAATACTAATACATTGAATGGTTAATAATATATATAATAGATTAATGAACAACATATCTAAGAAAGAAATTTTGGATATGATTACTCGAGTGGTTACTAGAGTGATCTCTTTAAAAATTAGACAGAGAGTAAGTCAACGTTTTCTAACAAGATTACCAGTTAAACTAGTGAGTAATTGTTCTTACAGTACTTAGTAAACTTAATTACTAGAGTGATCTCTCAAGACCATCCTTCTTTTCTTCTGTGATTACTCTAGTGATCCCTCGAGTAATGTCATCTAAATCTTGGCCGAGAGTAACTTCTCCTGTGCTTACCTAATTACTCAAGTAATCCCTCGAGTAATGCTTTCTTTTCATCCCAAGTTACTTGAGTGATTCCTCTAGTAATGTCACTCATTTCTACTTTAATTAATCAAGTGATCCCTCAAGTAATATTTCAAATAACTTTTCAGATTACTCAAGTAATCCCTTAAGTAATGCCATGCAATTTTTGACAAAGATTGTTTGGAAGAATTTCTCACAGATTACTCGAGTGATCCCTCAAGTAATGAAGGACCATTACTCGAGGGCTCCCTCGTGTAATACCTTCAAAAATCTCACAGTAGTCCTTTCTCTTGTACTATGTCTTTTACTTCATCTTCATTCCTGGAGTACCTACTCGGGTAATACTTTTGCTTGCCACCAAGAACTTAGTTACTTTTTTCAAACCTTTTATTTAAAACTTTTGTAATATTAATCCAATCTTTGTTATCATCAAAACATATGGGATCTAACATTCTCCCCTTTTTTGATGATGACAAAACTTTGTGATTTTGAACAAAGTTTTTGAAATTGAGTTTTCAATCTGATGTTTCTTGAAACTTTTCATATGGAATCATTTATTCAATTTAAACTTAAAAAATATTTTGAAATATCTTGATAAAGATCTTTTTGAATTCAAATGTAATTATCTTCAGAAATTTAGTTTTTGAAACCTTTTTGAATCCAATTTTAATGATGATAAAATCAAAAGCTCATAATTTTGTAAGTATGTTCTAATTTTTTTCATTTGTTCACCTTGTATACATAATCAAAAATTCATTAGTCCACAATGTAATATAACTTCAATTGAAATTGTAGAAAGAGTTCATTACATAATCAAATGTTACAATAAAAACTAATAAAGCTAAGCTCCCTTAAACACTATACACCCATATCCTTTTTCAACATGTTTCACAAAATCACATTCAAGTTCTTCTCCCTCTTTTTTTCTTCATCACAAGGGTAGGATCAATCAAGAGAAGGAGTAGGACTAGATGGCTTAACTGTAGATATGGGAGTGATAGGAAAAGGTGTGAAGCCAGAGCCATGTGAGTCATCTGAATTGAAAGAATCTAAAGAGGATCGAGAAGGTTCAAGGTTAGGAAGTACCAAAGGAGGAACCAAAATAAGATCCTTTGGAGGACTTTGTGGGTCTGGGACATAAGAAGAAATCTCTACTTCTACTGTTCTTTCAGGTGATTGATGATGATTAGGGGAGACAACCACCTCCTTAGTGCCTGTTAGGGATGCAATGGGTGTTGGCATAGGCTGAGTTGGCTAAATAGGATCATTGACTATGATATGTATGTGCTCAAAGGTAGATGATAGGTCAGGCATAGTGAATAAGAGGCTGCTTGGAATAGAGATAGGTATGGTAGGAAGAGGGATGGATGAGGGTCCAGGCTTAGAAGCAGGTACTGACTCAGTAGTAGTAGTAGGCATAGATGTACCAGGAGTGGATGAGACAAATGCCATAGCATCAAGTCTGGTGTAAAGTGATCTTAGAAGCTCACATTGAGCTTGTTGTTCTGCTAACATCTCTTTATGCCTCTTATCCATTTTCTCCACAAGTTCTCCCATCTTCACATTCATATGGGTTATCAACTCAGCATTTGTATTTACAATGTTGATATGAAAACCCTTCAGGATATTCTCTAAAAATGTTTGTAATGTGGCACTAAAAAATAAAAAAGGAGATGTGGATACTAGAGCAGAAGACTGTGTCTTATCCAATCGACTTGTTGTAGTCTAAGTTTTCTTCTTCTTTTTGGGACTTGACTTAAGTGGGTTCTTTAGGGGTAGTGCAATATGTAACTTCCCAATTTGATTTCTTCCCACTGTAACTAGCCTCTCAATTAGTTCATTCTTCTCTAAGTACCAAATTTTTGTCTTTTTGAGAAACAGGGATATAAGCTGAGGATAAGGCATTGGAGTGGTAATTTTTCCTTCAAATCTATATCTCTTAATCTTATAAAAAATGAACTCACCTAAGTCCTTTTTCCCTTTGAGAAGAAATGAGGCAAATTTTCTGTAATCCCTCTCTATGAAATGAGTGTAATTATTCTCTTTGTTTGCTATGGCTCTAGAATAGATATACCATAGGACTCTGTGAAGATCACATAAGTCACTTGGATTGAAACCGAGGGGTTCCACTATCTCACCAGGCCTTAGAATAGAAAATAGCTGGTTTGAGTTAAAATTAGGATAATTATCTTTAGGTGGATCCCCTATTCCTAACCAGGTGTTTATTTTGGAAGGAGAGATTAGGATTTCTTGCCCCCTAACCTTAGAGACCATTTCTTCTTTCGGAAAATCTCTAAGGGCATCGTTGATAGGTTCCAGATTGTAATAAAAATGTCTAACTAATTTAATTCAAAATGGAAGTTTAACTTATAGCCAGGGCATATAAGACTCAAGATAAGGATTGAGGTTGAATTTCAATACCTCTTAAAGAACACTAAGGTCAATAAAGTGCATCTCGCACACTTTTCTTATTAAAAAGTGATCTATGTAGTTCTGAGATTCCTCAAGCTTTTTCATATTGAATCCCTTTGGAGGGAATGTGATTTCTTCTTCCCATTCTTTTGGTTCCTTTGAGGATTAGTCCAACTTTCTTCTTTTGGATGGTATAACCTCTTCTAGTAAGTTTGCCATGGCTGTGGCAAGATTCCTATCAAGCTTGGACCCTTTAGATGATTTTACAGAAAAAGTAGGTGTGTCGCATGAGTCAGAAGGAGGAGGAGATGGTGCCTTGGTTCCCTTGCTATTTCCTAGAGGTGAACTCTTCTTAGTTTGAGCTCTTGTGACAATGGGTTCCTTAATCACAACTCCCTTCACTTTTGGTTTGGATTACGGCTTGGATTTACCTTTTGGTTTGGAAGTAAGTTTTTGTCTTTTGGCTGGAGGAGATTCAGATGATTGTTGAAGTTCAGAAGACTCAGAAGAAGTATTAGGATTAGGGGATTTGGTTCTAACCATTTTGATTGAGAGAACAAGATTTCTTGGAAATTTTCTCACGGAAGTCTAAGGTTTAGGCCAGAGGATTTTTAGCTATTTAAAGAGGTTTTTCACAAGGAATTTCAATGGTTTTTGTCGAAAATGGAGTAAAGAAGTGTCAGTGAAAAGTTTTTCTGGAAGGTTACTCGGAGAATTACATGAAGTAATTTTGTGAAAATGACAGAGTACACAATAATATAACCCTGTTGCCCGACATCACTCGAGGGCTCCCTTGAGTAATGCTTTCTGAAAATTTAAATTAATTCAATTTAAATGCATACCTATCATAAGTAATATTGTAATTACCCATGTATATTCCCTCGATCATTTGATGGCATTTTAAGATAGATTTGAATGGAAATAAGATTGCTTTTTGATCTATACTCATGATTGCTCGAGGCCTTACTAAAGTAATTTTGATAGTTTACTCGAGGATTCCCTCAAGTAATCTGTCTCTTCATTGTCTGACGGTTCATTTCCAACCATTTTGTCATTTCCATTTGAATTGATGCTTAGCTGCCTTATTTTCAAGGTCATCACTTAAGGCCTTACTCGAGTGATACTTCCCATTACTTCTAGGTATGACACCGGTAATGTATATTACTTGAGGGTGTCATTTAGGTGATATGGTACTTTGTTAACCTTTACTTTTCATACCCAAAACAGAGTTTTCCTATAAAAAAAATTACTAGAAACTCCGATGCTTAAGTTAGTAATCATCAAAACATCACTAAATAACATCATCTAACATTTTGTAAACACTAGATAACTTACAATTCATTAGGATTTACCATTCCCAATTCTCTTCTAATAAATAGAAATTGATCTTTTGCTAGGGGTTTTATGAAGATATCAGCTGCTTGAAGATGAGTTGGAATGAATATCACTTTAACATCTTTCTTTTAAGCATAATACCTGATGAAGTGATGTCTAACATCAATATACTTGGTTCTCGAATGTTGAACTGGATTCTTTGCCAAGCTTATCATGCTAGTGTTGTTACAATATATAGGTATCTCCTTAAGATAAATACCAAGATCTTGTAATTATTGCTTCAGCCATAACACTTGTGCATAACAACTTGATGCTATAACATACTCATCTTCGGTTGATGAAAGAGATACTGTGTGTTGTTTCTTGCTAAACCATGACACGAGTGAACCTCCAAGAAATTGACATTGTCCACTAGTACTCTTTCTGTCTGTCTTGTATACTCTATGATCAAAGTCTGAGTATGCTACTAGATATTCACTTCTTCCTTTAGGATACCATAGGCCTAGTTCTGATGTGTCAGCGAGATATCTGAAAATACGCTTGATAGTTTCAGTATGTGATTCCTTTGGTGCTGATTTATAACTTGCACACATACCAATATTGAATTAGATATCAGGTCTGCTTGCTATAAGATAGAGTAATGATCCAATCATTCCTCTATATATTGTGATGTTATAATCTTTTCCCTTGAGATTAGCATCAAGCCAACGCAGTTGAGCTCATAGGTGTGTCCATTCTATTTGCTTCATCTATCCCGTATTTCTTCAACAACTCTTTCAAATACTTTATTTGATATATGAAAAGTCCATTCTTTCTCTGTTTGATTTGCAAACCGAGAAAGAAATTCAATTATCCCATCATTGATATTTCAAACTTCCCTTACATTATCTCAAAAAATTCCTTGCACAAGGTTTCATTAGTAGCACCGAAAACTATATCATCACCATAAAGTTATACAATTGAAATATCATTTCATTTTCGTTTTGTAAAAAGTGTTGTATCGACTTTTCCTTGTACAGAACCTTGATCGATGAGAAATTTACTGAGTCTTTCTTACCATGCTTTAGGGGCTTGTTTTAGATAGTATAAAGCTTTTCTCATTTTGAAAACATGGTCAGGTTTGGTTACATCTTCAAAACCAGGAGGTTGATCTACATACACTTCTTCCATGATATAGCCATTTAGAAATGCACTTTTTATATCCATTTGATACAGTTTGAATCCCTTGATACATACAAAGGCTAAGAGTACTCGTATAGCTTCCAATCTAGCCACTGGAGTATACGTTCTCTCATAATCAATACCTTTTTCCTGATTATAGCCTTTGGCCACCAACTTTGCCTTATTTTTGACAATAATTACAGATTTATCGAGTTTGTTCTTGAACACCCATTTTGTGCCAATGATTGGATGATCCTTAGGCCAGGATACCAAATCCCAAACTTGATTTCTTTCAAACTGATTAAGTTCTTCTTGTATTGCTATTACCTAATCATTGTCCAATAGAGCTTCATCAATGTTAGAAGGTTCAATCTTAGAAATAAAAGTAGAAAAACTAACTTAATTGAAGATCTTATTTCTAGTTTTGACTCCTTCATTCATATCTCCTATTACTTGTTATAGGGGATAACTCTTGTTATATTTCCAGGCTCTAGGTTGTCCTAGTGACTATTCTTCTTCCTTAGTTTGGTTATTTTTAGGATTGTTTAGTCTAGACAAAGTTGTTCATTATCTTGATTTAAAACAATATCCTGCTCATCGTCAATAATTTTGTCAGAGGATTCAAATTCATCAAATACAACATGAATTGATTCTTCAACAACACATGTTCATTTATTGAATACTCTATATGCTTTGCTTCAGTTAGAATAACCTAGGAATATTCCTTCATCTATTTTTGAATCAAATTTTCCTAGATTATCCTTACTATTATTATGAATGAAATACTTGCAGCCGAAGATGTACAGATAAACAAGGTTCGGCTTTCTTCCTTTGTATAGTTTGTATGGTGTCTTTCCAAGTTTTGTTCTGATGTAGACTCTATTTGAAATATAGCATGCTGTGCTCATTGCGTCGACCCAGAAAACTTGAGACACATTCTTTTCATTCAGCATTGCTCTAGCCATTTTAGTGAGTACTCTGTTCTTTCATTCCATGACTCCATTTTGTTGAGGTGTCATTAGAGCAGAGAAATTGTGATTAATGCCATTAGTGTCACAATAATCTCCAAAGGCTTGATTCTCAAATTCTCCACCATAATCTGTCTTGATACCTGCAATAGACATACCTTTCTCATTTTGCTCTTTCTTGGCAAAAACAATAAATTCACTGAAGGTTTCATCCTTCGATGATAAGAAATCGTCCATGTAAATCTAGAAAAATCATCAACAATAACTAATGAATATAAGTTGCCTCCAAGGCTTTTAACTCTTGCTGGTCCAATTAAATCCATATGTAGCAACAAAAGTGGTTTGTTGGTTGTGATCTCATTGTTCGATTTGAAAGATGATTTAGTTTGTTTACCCTTTTGACATGCATAACAAATCAAATCATTTTTGAAATTTATTTTGAATAATCCAATCACTAAATCCTTTTTGAGTAATTTGCCTAATTAGTGCATATTGACATGAGCTAGTCTCTTATGCCATAACCAACTTTCATCTGTATTACTTAGAAAACAATTTTTAGAAATGTTTCTGCTTATATCAAGAGTATAGCAGTTACCTTCCCTTTTTGCTTTGAGCTTTGCTTTGATATTCTTCTTATCTAATTACAAGTCTTTCTTATTTGCAATTAAACATTCCTTTGAGTCAAATATTACCCAGTTATCTTTATCTACATTTTGACTCAAGCTCAGCAAGTTGTGACACAAACCTTCAACATAATCCACGTCTTTGCTCCATTTTTTATTTCACCAATTCCTGCAATCTTACCAGATTGACTTCCTCCAAATTTTACCTTTCAACCTTCTTTAGGTTGTAATGTGGTAAAACTTTCGAAATCACCAATCATATGTCTTGAGCATCCATTGTCTATGTACCACTTGCTGTTTTTGGATGCTTTAAGACATATCTACAATCAAATATGATTAAGTCTTAGGTACCCACATCTTTTTGGGTCCTTTGGGTTAGTGTAAATTATTTTCTGAACATATGAACCTTTAGGTACCCATTTATTGGTTCGTATTTTTCCTTTCTTTTTATGAATGCATGATGAAGTATAATGACCTTTTCTATTATAGTAATTACAATATGCAAAAGGATTTGATGTATGTTCAGAATGCTGAAAATTAGTAAGTATATCATACCTCTTGCTTTCTTTCTTCTTTTCCTTTTATCTAATTTTGGATCTTACCAACACCAGATTGATCATTTACAAATCGTTGACCTTTTAAAATAACATTTAACATCTCACTAGCATTAGTAAATTTTTCAAGAGTCTTAGTGAGATCAATATTTTTCTTTTTCAAAGAAGAGCAATTTTCACAAACTTCCTCTGAGTTTTGGTTAAGCTTTTCTTCAAGAGCTTTATTCTTCTTTTTGAAAACAACTAATTCTTTAACTATTTTGATGAATTCAGAATGTAATGCATTGTATTCGAAAAGTAATTCATCATAGGTAGGAGCAGAATCAGTTACCTCTTCTTCTGTTTCTTCTTGAGCAATCAGATAGATATCGGCTACTTCTTCTTTATCGCTTTCTTCGTTAGAGGAACTGTCTCGCCATATAGCAGATGCAAAGGCTCTCTTTTTGTTGAAGAATTTACCATTTCTCTTTTCTTTTCTCTTTTGATTCAGTTCTGGACATTCTGATTTAATATGTCTTGGTTGTCCACATTCATAGCAGATGATATGTTCTTTACTGCTTGTAACTCCCTTTTGAAAATTCATGAATCCTTGGCCTTTCTTGTAAAATTTCCTGAATTGTTTTATTATTTGGCCCATTTCATCATCGTCGAAATCTTCATCATCTTCTTGGATTTCCTCTTTTGCTTTCAGTACAAGGCCTCTCTTTTTCTTGTCACCAATATATTTTAGTTCTCGTCTGAATTTCAATTTACTTTTATATTCAAAGAGACTTTCGAATAGAGAAACAACCAATCGCATTGATTCACCTTTTGCTTACTCAATTGTAGTGACTTTGGCCTCCTATTCTTTAGAAAGAATATTCAGAATCTTTCTTACTTGAGTATGCTGATCATAGACTTTCCCAAGCGCTGCAAGTTGATTAACAAGATGAGTATATCTAAGTTTAAATTAAGCTATTGACTCACCTAATTTCATTTAAAGTAAATCAAATTTAGTAACCAGAGTATTGATCCAATTTTCTTTTATTCCTGAAGTTCCCTCGTGAGCTATTTCCAAGGCTTCCCACATTTCCTTAGCTATTAGAAGTATGCAAATTCTGACGTACTCATTTTGACTCAAGGCACTTTGAATCATTAGAATTGTCTTGCTGTTGAGAGTGATAAGTTTCTTGTCATTCTCATCATATTCTGCTGGCGTTTTAGGAATTTTTTGTGAATCTATAACTTTTACAGGTTGATAGTTTCCAATTTCAATCAAGTCCCACAGTCCATATTTTGTAGCCATTACAAATACTTTGAACTTTGCTTTCTAGAAGGAAAAGTATTCACCGTTGAAACCCGATAGTCTAGTGATAGAAGGTCCATCGGGAAGTATTCCTTCCCCCATGCTTGCCATTACATCCTTCTTAGGTTGTTATAGCTGAACAAGAAGACCTATGCTTTGAAACCAAATATTAGTACAAGTGTTTCACCCAAGAAAGGGTGAATTGGGTGATACCAGAGAATTTGATTCGTATGTAAAAATTGACTAGAAATTTAAAGCAGTTTAGGAGCTAGAAGAAATATCACCGATGTAATATCCTAAATTGTAATCAAGGATTAACAACTTCAAAGTAATGTAATTAATGATAGTTAAGCACTTTTGAAGTATATGATGTGCATTATGAAAATTAGGGGCAAGATAGTAAATTTACCAACCGACTGGTCTGTTATCAAAGAGGAAACTTCTTGGTAATTGAGATCAATGGCTAGGATTGAAAGAGCAATAGGTGGAATCCTATGCATCCAAGTCTATGTGAAATCATGATAGGAAGAACAAGATGGTGCCAAGTGGCAAGATATGAACCATAGATGAGGTCAAATTTTGAAACACTCTTCCCTCTCTCTCTCAAGTCGGTGAAGAGGCATGGGAAATGGGAAATGAGATCATCTTTATCAATATATCCCTTCTCTCTCATCCTCCTCCATTTTTGCTGAACTTGCCAAGAAAGAGAAAGAGAAAAGCTTGAGTTTTGGTAAGTAAATGCCCTTATATGCTCAAATGCTCTTCATTGATGTTGTTCAAGAGGTTGAGAGCTTGACTTCTATGATTTCAGAATTTTCATTGGTGGTGTTTGAGAGATTGTGAAGTTTGTAAAGTTGAGGAATCAAGGAAACCACATTTGGGAAAGAAAGAGGTAAACATTTGATGTATTTGGTATAATTGTTTTGGCCATTGGTTTGGTTTTGTAAATTTTGGATTTTTGCCCTGATTTCTTGTGATTTTAGAAGACTAGAATTAAGTAGTGTAATGTGGTGGGATAGATGCCAAATAAGGTATAGGTGTCAATGGTTTTGGTTTAGATTTGAAAAGAAGAAGTTTGTCAAATTGTGGTTTTGGGTGGTTTTGGTGATCTAGAGATGAGAATGTGTTGCTTGAGTGGGAGTTTGGTTGTTTTGGGTTACCAATAGGTTCCTTGGGTTAAGATAAGTGAGAATGAGTTTTAGTACAAGCTTTAGGACCATTGGTAGCAGATTGGTCAATTCTGGAAAACCATATTAGTTGCTGCGATTTGCCATCTGATAGGCATCACTCGAGTGAGAGAGGATCTCACTCGAGCACGATATAAACTTTTGGGAATTTTGGTTAAGTCTCCAGGTAGAAGTCGTGGGTGAACTTCTTTATCTTCGAGTGATGTGTGTTATCACTCACGAGCATTGGGAAGTCACTCAAGCACTAGGGTTGGAGCTCGAGTGCACTTGTCACCTGAGAGTTGGGTTACTCTCGGGTTGTCACTTCTTGACCATCACTCGCTGGGACTCGGGTGATCTAGGAGTTATCAATCGAGCACTGGTGTCTATCCTCGAGTAAGTTGACCACCTTAGGGAGTATTGGTACCCTCGTGTACATACTTTCTGTGTCCCACTCGTGGGTGCTCGAGTGTAATTTGGGGTAACACTCAAGTGAGCCCTTCTTCACTCGAGTTAGCCAGCCCAAAATCAGAAATTCTTCCAAGAAGGAGGATCTTTGGGGTAGATTCTCCTGACCCTTTAGGCATATGTTTAGACCTATAATAGTAACCTAAAGAGTTTAGATGATAACCAACTTAAAGTATTATAGAATTAAGAATTTGGAAAAGAGACTGACGGGTTGTCCCGAATTTGGTTTATAGGATTCGACATCTGCCGTCCCCGTGAGCCCATTGTGCCAGTGAATGTCAGGAAGGAACTAGGTAGTGACTTTTCTTTTGTCCCATATGTGATGTATTGTATGTGTGTTATATCATTGATTCGTGATAAATTTGTATGCTACGATATTTGTGGATTTGTGTAAACACCGCCATGCTAATAGTCCCTAAGTCGCTAACAACGGTTCGGGTTGGGACAGTGTGCCTTCCTGGCCGTAAAAGGGGATAGGGATGGGGTGTGATATATGTGATTATGTAAAAAGTTGAAAGGCTATTTGTGAAGGCCGACGGGCCAATTGTGAAAGCCGGATAGCTATATGAGCTATTAGGCTATGTGTATACATTGCCATGTCAACAGTCCCTGAGTCACTAACAACAGTTTGGGTTAGGACGGTGTGCCTTCCTGGCTGTAAAAGAGGATGAGGGTGGAGTGTGATCTGTGTTGTTGCTACTATATGATGATTGCTTACATGCTATATGCTTATGTGTGGTATGAATGTTTTGTTACTACTGGAATTCTCTTGAATCTCATTCTTTCCTTTGACTAACCTTTCAGACAGGGCAAGTGGCTCCAAGGAAAAACGTATGACCCGGAGTGGTTAGAACCCTTTAGGGACATTTTTTTCATGCCATGTGGGTAAATCATATTAGACAGAGATTTTGTAAATTATTTTTCGGTTGTAAGTATTAGTTGAATATAGTTGTGTAATCCCCTCTATGGGAATTATAACCCTTTTAGTGAACTAATGGAACCTGGGGGTTGCCAGGATTTTTGGTTATACACTCTGATATGTATGAATGTAAATTAACTGCTCAGTATATTCGATATTTAAACTTGAGACCGGAAAAAGGAAAGAAGTTTCAAAATGTTTTGAAAACCCTACCTTAGGGAGGGTGTTTAAAATGAGTTTCAAACTATCTTTCAGTCGCTAATCCAATTTAATTATATGTTATCAAATCTTAATTACGTTAATTAAGGTAGGGGGTTACAACCGAAGTATACACCGGGAGTTATACTTGTTCGGCCACAACCACTTTGACCTACGTCTAGTCCTCAGAGCTTCTCTAAGAGTTTCACTATATCTTCTAAGATTCAGTGGGTTCTTGGCATCTCAGTACATAGCAAGTTCCTTCACTGGACACTCACTCCCCCTTACATGTTGTAATCAAATCCCCAACCCAAGGTTCCACAACCTTAAGTTGTCTCAATAACAAATATTGAGTTTGTAATGAAAATCTCTCTCACATAGCAAGTATATAATCACTAAAGTACAAAGAATGAATATGAGAAATAGAGCACTAAGAATATGTCGATCGGTGTACCTTTGTATGTTCTCAGTTGTTGTGTGTTCTTCATTGAATGTTTCGATATTTATAGATGATTTGTGCTAGCCGTTGGAACAATTTTAACTTGTCCGTTAGAGTTACGCAGTGACGTTTGACCAGTCTTCGAATTTGAAAACTATCTGTTTGTGGTAAGTGAGCATTACGAACCATATGTTTAACTTTTCTCTTAATGCATGACCTCTTCATTGTTTCTCTACAAATATACTCTGAATACTAATACAATGAATGGTTAATCGTAAATATAACAGATTGTTAAATAACAAATCTATGAAAGAAATTCTGGATATGATTACTCAAGTGGTTACTCGGGTAATCAAGTACCATTACTCGAGTAACCCCTCAAGTAATCTCTTTAAAAATTAGACAGAGAGTAAGTCAACATTTTATGACCAGATTACTTAGGTAAACCATTGAGTAATTATTCTTATACTACTTGGCAGACTTAATTACTTGAGTGATCCCTTAAGTACGTCCTTCTTTTCTTCTATGATTACTCAGGTGATCCCTCGAGTAATTCCTTATTTTGTTCTTTCATTACTCAAGTGATCCCTTGAGTAATGTCATCTAAATCTTAGTCGAGAGTAACTTCTCCTGTGTTACCTGATTACTCGAGTGATCCCTCGAGTAATGCTTTCTTTTTATTCTAGGTCACTCGAGTAATAACTCTAGTAATGTCACTCATTTCTGCTTTAATTACTCGAGTGATCCCTCGAGTAATATTTCAAATAACTTTTCAGATTACTCGAGTGATCCCTCAAGTAATGCCATGCAATTTTTGACAGAGAGCGTTTGGAACAATTTCTCACACATTACTCGAGTGATCCCTCGAGTAATGAAGGACCATTACTTAAGGGCTCCCTCGAGTAATACTTTCAAAATTTCGCAGTGTTCCTTTCTCCTATACTCTGTCTTTTACTTCATCTTCATTACTTGAGTTCCTACTTGGGTAATACTTTTGTTGGAAATTGTACCCTAAGGGCCAATCATTATACTTTGAACATTATTATTTTAATGAAATTTCTCCATTCTGTTATCATAATATTTGCATGTTAACTGTGATAATTGTATCCTTGGATAATTCATAAAAATTATCCTAAAATGTCCCTGGTCGATCATCTATGCGGGAGTAGAGATGAAACAAGACTAGTATGACTTTGATAAGATATGGATATACGAATCAAAGTCTTAGGCACTTGTAAGAGTACAAGGTGCTGGACCGACCCACTATGACAAAGCTATATGGATAAAGTCATAAGCTTTTCTCATGTATAACCACATCACAATGCCCTTAGACCTGAGGTCATCATGGATTCCTACATGAGAGTTGCTAAGCTTTGAACTAGTCAAAAGTCACTTTTGACCGGGTGATGATAAAGGCTATGATCAGGATTGGTGGTTTTTCATGCAGAGGAATATGAATGATCAAGATGGAATTTGTCCCTCACATTAGTAGAGAGATATTACTGGGCCCCTCGATGAGTGAGTCTGAGAAATGTATGGCCATACTATGATGAAAGGA
This sequence comes from Inga leiocalycina, assembly GCA_963242795.1. Classification (NCBI taxonomy): domain Eukaryota; kingdom Viridiplantae; phylum Streptophyta; class Magnoliopsida; order Fabales; family Fabaceae; genus Inga; species Inga leiocalycina. The sequence continues at coordinate 10,100,140 of OY725329.1, read as the reverse complement.
GTTTCTGTCTCTGTTATCAGGCTACTCAGGAATCGAGAAAGTAATGGTCAGGAACAAGAGGATGACATTATCTATGCCTTATCCTTGATCGATATATCGTGTGACAAAAGGGACGTGACATGGTTGTGTGACAGGTTGCATCATGATAACGATCCTCATATGAATTGGGTAGTCGTAATGTCTTGCTAAAGGCCGCTTGCGACTTTTGGGTTGGTATAGTTATTGGCCTACTGCCAACTTCATATGGGCCTATAGGGTCGAACACAAGAATGGCCCAACACGAGATAATGTTTAATTTAGGGTGGACATATTTTATATTTATATATATACATAATATAAAATTCATTAATAATATTATATAGATATACATATTTTCGAAATATATATCTTATATATATATATGTATATATATTATATGATATTATTATATTGTGTTAGTTTTAAATTTAATTTATTAAGATATATTAAATTTAATAACTAACATGATAGAGATATAGTATCTCAGATTTAATTTATGAAGATAAATTAAATCTAATGGCTCTTTATTTGGATTAAATAAATAGGTTAAATTAAAAATGTTAGACAAATTTAATTTAAACTGAATTTATTTAATTAGCTCATCAAGATAATTAATTGTTAATTAATTTCGAAATTAATGATGATTAATTTTGAAATTTGAAAATAGCCCTCATAGGTTATAAACTTGATAGAGCAGATATATTTATATACAATTGAGAGCCAAAAGTGAAACCCTAGGAGACATTAGAGGCGCTAGCACGCAGTCTCGGTTGGAGAGCATTCGTGTAGATACCGGTAGAGGAGCAGACCTGACGTGTTGGCTCCTAGAGATCGTGAAAACTCTGAATCATCAAAAAGGTATGAATCCTTCCAACTTGGTTTAAATGCCATTGATAGATCCTCGATTAGGATCGGTGAAAATTTTTAAATTCTTCCGCCGTGCCTACCGATTCTAACAACTTTTGCCTGCCACCAAGAACTTAGTTACTTTGTTCAAACCTTTTATTTAAAACTTTTGTAATTCTAATGCAATCTTTGTTATCATCAAAACATATGGGATCTAACACATGGTTGTTGGCAAGCTTAGTGTCTTTAATCTTATTCGTAGCTTCCATAAAGCTTCCCAGGATTGCCTTAGCCTTAGCATTAATTTGATCAAGATCATTACTCGATCAAGAGTGAATCCTCTCATTGAAATCTCTCCAAATGAGCCAACATATTACAATAAAGAGATATTTTTATTGTTCTATATCAAGCCCAAAAGAATGTCTCATATTCGCCTGAAACCAGGAACGAATATTGTAACCCCCTACCTTAATATCCGTAATTATAATTCAAAAATACATCATTAAGATAAATTAGAGACCAATGGATAATTTAAAACTTGTTAAAAATCCCATCTACAATTCAAGGTTTTTCAAAAAAATTTCCCCAAGCCTATTTAACATGGTCTCACATTTACTTTTCAAAATATAATTAACCTGTGCAATTTAGTTTCATTCATACGTATTAAAGTGTAAACAAAATTCCCAGTAATACCTGGGTTTCATGCATTACCTAAAGGGTTTACGATGCATTTTCGACCCTTTTAATTTCCCATTCAGGGGATTACATATCATTATTCAAAATATACATTTACAATATGTACAGTAATCCCAACCAAAATATGACAACTAACTATCAAAACTATATTCCTAGAGAGGAGTACTAGCTGCCATTGGTCACTTGTTTTTTCTTTGAATCGCTTGCCCTGACTGTAGGTTAGTCAATGGAAAGAATGAGATTCAAGAGAATCCTAGTAGTAACAAAGTAATCATATCATATATAATCACATAGCATGCAAGCAAACCACAAACAACAATAGCAGCAATAATCAGAGTGATGCGTGACACTTTTCACAAATGACAGTGCTCATAGCTGTATACACATGATGTGTGACTGGAGTCACAAACGATAATACTCATGGCTGTATACACATGATGCGTGACTGGCATCACAAATGACAGCTCTCATAGTTGTATACACATGATGCATGACTTATGTCATAATAGATAGTGCTTATAGCTGTATACACAAAGCTTGAACAGCAACATACACCGCAGCATTTACAATCATCTCAATTCAATGATAAGACATACATACAATGCATTACACACAATATAAGAGAAAGAGTCACTACCTTGTTCTTTTCGTATGTACTTTAGCACCGATTGATCACGTGCAGGGCAAATATCAAATCCTATAAACTAGAAGCAAGGATAATGAGTTATTTCTTATTCCAATACTTAACTCCAAAACATTTATGGCTGGTTATTATTTAAGACTTTTAGGTGGGTACCAGAAGCTCAATAAATGCCAAAAAGGTTAGGAAAGACTTGACAAAAGACTATCTTTCAAAATTTCAAAAAGCAGTTTTTGAGGGGTTGGCCATAGCTAAGCCATCCACTAGCCAAGGCTAACAGATAGTCAAAAAGTTTTCGGCTGCAGCTAAGATCCACTGGCCGAGGCCAAAAACAGGACATAAACTTTTGGGCCCTGACCAAGAATAGGTTAGAGAGTTTTGGGCCATGTGTAATGCCCCAAATTTTTGATTTAGGGCTAATAACCTTTTAGTAGGTTGTAAAGAATATTTAATAAATGCTTCTGTGAAATAAAGTATGGATTATGGTCGAATTAATTATTGGAAATGGACAACACCCTATATTTTAGCATAATTATATGGCAAAGTAATTTTTGGGATAAAATTAAAGGTAAATGGCGCATGTAGAAGAAGAAGAGAATTAAAATATGTGTTAGGTGGTAATTCAAGTGAATGTGCCATAATCAAGGGAAAAATTGAAAGAATGGAAAATTATCGGCCAATCAGTGATTAGTGAAGAAATTAATTACTAACTAGAAGAAATGAAGAGTATGACTAAATGGCTAATGTAATAGTTTATGTAACCATGTGGTTACTTATTTTGGTGAGAAACAAGTAGATTGGGACATGTGGTATGTGATATGATGAGAGTAGTTAGAAGAAAGTCAAATTGAATATTTTAAGCATTTCCCTCTCTCTTTCTTACCTCCATTTCGGCTAAAGAGTATGGGCAAGGGAAAAGCCCATCATTTCACCTCCTCATTCACTCTCATCTCTCATTTCTCTCTCCAAATTTCAACAGCCATGGAAGCATAGGAAAGAGGAAGAAGCTTTTCACAAAGGTAGGCCATTTGACCCTATAAATGAGCTTTAATGCCAAAACTCTCTTCTTTAAACTAGTTCCTTGAGTTAAGGGCTTCATTTTTATGGTTTTATATTTTCCATTGGTGGTAGCTTGAGAACTCAAGAAAATCTAGAGGTTGGTGAAGCATAGAACAAGTTAGTGCAAGTTATAGAGGTGAGTAAGATGAACATTTTTATGTATGTTTTGTGGCATTTGGTTGAGCTCATAATTTTTGGAATTTTTTCCCTATTTTACATGAATTAGGGTCATTGAGTATTTGATATGTTGTTGCCATGGAAATGATGCCTTGTGGTGTGTCTTGGATAGATAGGAATGATTTGAGGATTAAATGTGAAGTTTGGAGTTTTTAGAATTTTGGTTTGAGTAGTTGCCTATGTTATATCATGTGAAAGGAATGGGAATATGGTCATTTTAGTGTCTCGATTGGTGTCCTTATGAAATTTTGTGTGGAAATGGTTTTATATTGAGTTTTGGAACCATTAGAGACATAGGTTGCAAAATTGGAAAATTCTGGAAAATGTTAAGTGTGAATTGCTGTGCAAGAGGCCAACTTTGCATGGTAATTTGAAATAACAAATAATATTGAAATGTTGTGAAATTTTCCAATTTTGTAGTTCACATTGTCATCTTTCTATTGATCTAAAGTTTTGGTAATTTTGAGTTCTGTGCTGAGAGTTATGGTCAGTTAAAATCAGCCAAGAATCAGGAAAATTCTTGGCCGTAGACAAAGGGTTACTGACTACGGCCCAAAACTTTCGGACCTGATCTTGGCTATGGCCTAAATATTTCTATCCAATTTTTGCCTCATCCCAAGGAATGTTGGCCGCGACTTAAAACTTTTTGACCTTTTCTTGGACGTGACCCATATTGAGGCTGACTGCAGCCTAAAACCTTCTAACCATATCTTGGTCGCAGCCCATTGGTGGGCTGCCCATGGCCAACCCCTATTTTTCAGTACTTGTAGTTTTGAAATGTGGTTTTCGATCTAGTATTTCCCAACCCTTTAAGGCTATTGTTAGAGACTTTCACAACTACTTAAGAGACTTTAATGATAACCAAATCTAAGTGTTTTGAAGTCAATTGAGTATTAGGATTAGTGATAATTTGTCATCCTCAACTATGATTATAATACTTTCCTGGAATGTAGAAGGCCTATGCCAAAACTCGAATGGAAAGAACAAGGTAGTGACACTTTCACATATATCATGTTTAATGCATTGTATGTTTCCATTTATCATTGAATATGCAATTGGGTCGTGGCGTGTAACCCAGCCTTAAATGCCGATTAAGTCGTGGCAATTAGTCTAGCTTTGAATGTATGATTGGGTCGCGGCAGTTAGCCTGGCCTTGAATACTGCTAATGTTGATTGAGTCACGGCATTTAACCTGGCTTTGAATGTATGATTGGGTCACGGTAGTTAGCCCAGCCTTGAATGCTACTGATGCTGATTGAGCCACGGCAGTTAGCCTAGCTTTGAATTTACAATTGGGTCACGGTAGTTAGCCTGGCCTTAAATGATATTATTGTTGATTGAGTCATGATGTGTAGCTGAGGTTTGAATGTTGCTATGTTGCTGAATTGTGATATATGCTTACATGCTTTATTTAATTATGCATCATATACATAAAATGTTACTACTGGGATTCTTTTGAATCTTACTCTTTCCAATTAACAAATCTTAGCCAGGGTAAGTAAATCAAGATACAGGCAAGTGAACAAGGGCGGCTAGAATTACAGGTGGTAGTCTATAGTTTTGGTTTTTGGTTATCATTGTGGACAATTGTATATATTTTTTGACCATAGAATAGTATTTTTATTGTAATCTCGGTGTAGGAAACTGAGATGGGCAATGATGCCCTGTAAAACCCTTTGATTAGTGAATACATCCTAGGTAAATGCCAGGAATTTTGCTAGCACTCTAATATTGCATATGTAACAGAACTGAACAAGCCAAATATTTTATTTTAAAAATGAAAGGAGATTGTATTATACAAGTTTTGTAAAAAAAATTTAATTTATGTCGATCTCTTATGTATTTATAACATGTGTTTAAACATTAGTTACAGCCTTGATAAGGACGGGGGTTACATTTGTGGTATTAGAGTAGTGATTCCTAGCAAGGTTAGGTTTTGCTAGGATAGTGGCTTTAGTTCTTTAGCTTAGTGATAGAGGATTAAGAATTGTTAGTTGTATACACATGGATATTCCTTTTATTGTTGGTATATAAGCTTTAAGGAAGGTGTGTATACATTTATTGTGATTACTGACATGGTGAATCATTTGTAGACTGAAGAGAAACAATGGTTCACCTTAGAGTCAGAAAAGTTGACCGAGAAGTGGAAGAATTAAATGACAACCCACTTGATCCAATGCGAGAGTTGATGGGTCTCATAAGGGAATAAAGAGACATGATCAATGAGCTAAAGGAAGAGCTCAGAGACGAAAAGGCCAAGTGTAATGAGGATAGGGTCCAGTCTACACATGAAGAGACTCAAGAGGAGATCCGACAAGAAGAGACAGCTGAAGGGTCAAATCGATCCCATGAGTCCACACCTTATACTGAGCAGAACCAAGGATCACATGGGGCCGGCTAGAAATGAGAGAGACCTTCAGTTTTGGGTTTTCAAATTCTATAAACATGTGCCTCCTCGGTTCATAGGAAGATTCGACCCTCAAGCAACTGAAGATTAGCTATTATGGTTGGAGAAAATCTTTAAAGTGCTTAAGTGTCCAACCAAGGTAAAAGTGAAACTAGCCATCTATAAGATTAAGGGAGATGCAGACCGATAGTGGCAAAATATTTCTATGGCTCTTCGGGATTAAAATGTTCCAGTGACTTGGGAGTTGTTCCAGGAGCAATTCAATGAAAAATACTTCCAAGTTTGTGAGAATTGAGAAGGGGTCAGAATTTCTGGCCATCAAGTAAGGCGATACTGAGACATTCGATGACTACCTATCTTGATTCATCCAGCTAGCCTGATACTTCTCCTACCTCTGGCTTATGGATGATGAGGAGTGGAGTTCTGACATGCTGATCTATGGCTTGAGACAGGAATTAAAGAAGAGGTTAGCCACCCGATAGTTCATAGAGTTCAACAAAGTAGTTGAAGAATATTGTATCACCAAGAACAACTTGAGAGACATTAACACAAGTAAGGGTAGCTGTCATGGCAAACCTAGTAAGGGAAGCTCCTTCTAGAAGCATCATTGCCAAGGGTTTTCATCCAAGGGCGGTAACAAGAAGCCATTTTGGTAGTGAGTATGTTCCCGTTGTCACAAAGCATATTCTGGTAGAAACTATGCTAGACTAGTAATGTGCTAAACTGCAATCTGCCAGGACATTTTTCTAGTAATTGCACATAATGACCGGTAGAGCGAAGTCCCAAGAATCAGGGGAGAGTATTCGTTATGACCCATGAAGAAGCAAGGAAGTCTCCCGAACTAATTCAAGGTAATGTTCTTCTAAATAGTAGTTTGTTACAAGCTTTGTTTGATTCAGGTGCTAGTTATTCTTTCATAGCTTATGACTATGTAAAGTGCCTAGGATTATATGATATTGTAATACCCTGAATTTTGAGACTCAAGGCTAGAGAATAAACCTGAACTCAAGGCTAGAGAATAAACCTGAAATAGGTGGATTGCTAAGCCCCGATTTAGCAAGATCCCAAATTGTGATTAAGGGTTAATGACTCCAAAAGTGGATATAGTTAGTAATAATAAACCCTTTTGGAGACTATGATGTGATTTGGAACTCAAATGTGATTCGTAAGTATTGTGAGTAGTGCCAAAACCCTGTATTTGAGTTCAATTATGGATTAACATATAAATTGAATGAAAATAAGGGGGAAGGCGTATGTATGGTGTAAATGAATGAGAAAATGTATTTGGTGGTGATTCAAGAGGAATTGCCATAATCAGGGGCAAACTGTAAAGTTACCAACCAATTGGTCAATTATCGAAGAGGAAACTCATTAGTAACTTCAAGATGAATGGTTATGATTTATTATGCAAGAGATCAAGGGGTGGAATCCCATATGTTTGAGTTTTTGTGAGCTCATGAAGAGTGCACAAGATTTTGACACTTGGCACAATAGGAGCCTTTGGATTGGTCAAAGGTTCAAACTCACTCCCTCCCTCCTCTCTTCCTTTTAGGTCAGCTAAATAGCCTTTGAAGCTTCAAAAATCATATTTCATTCTCTCTCCCCCAAGCTCCATGGACGTCTAACTTCAAGGTGGAAAGAGAAAAGAATAAGGTGAGTTTTGGTTGGCTTACTCTCTTCTAATGCTCAAATACCCTTCTTTAATATTGTTCCTAGTGATGAGAGCTTCATTGCTATGGATTTAGATTTTTCAAAGAAGGTGTTTGAGAGCTTGAACAATTTAGAATGAAGAGGAATAAAAGAATTGGCATTAGGAAGAGGAAGATGTGAGTATTTGTAACACTTTGACCTAAGTATTGTGATTGTGGATGAGTTTTGTGAATTATGAATTTTGCCCTCATTTTATGGTATTTTTGAAATGTATGAATTGCCTTGTGTTTTGAGTGGCAAATGGTGTCTTGATGTGTTATAGAGCCATTGGAATTGGTTTGAGAACTTGGAATGAAAGGAATGGCAATGTGTGTTTGTGTTGTGATTTTGTGATGACATGTTGTGATTATTGGTAAAACATGTCAAGGTAATGTGAATTTGATTGATTTGGTTTTTACAATGGATTCCTTGTGCAAATTTATGTGGGAATGATATTTGATGTTAAAATTGGACCATTGGAAGCAATTGAGACAAAACTGAAATGTTGTCCATTGAAAGTCTGTTTTGGGCAGTCTGGTTGTGTGGATTTGTTTACTGGGAAAATGATGTTATAAAATTATGAAACTTTCCAGTCTTAAATTTCACATCCTAAGCTTAACAATGGACATATAATTTGTGCCATTTCGCTTAGGGAACTAGGAGATATGACTGTCCAAAGTTTGAGGTCGAAAATGAACACTGTTTTGGGACAATCTTGAGTTTTGGCAAATTCTGTATTTGTGTGGTGATTTCTAGTAATGGCCAATATTTTTCTTGTGTAGATGACTTGAATAGCTTTCAGTTGGCTTTGGAATCACCTCATTTCTATTTTTTTGGAATTAGTTATGATGTTTGGAAGTTGAGCCAAGAAACAGAATTTTCTTGGCCACGGCCCAAATGTTTCTGAGCCGTTTTTGGCAGCGGCCATTTCCCAAAAATCAGCATTTTGGACTTTTAAAAGGTGATCTTTGGTCAAATGTTTTCCAAGCGTTTAGGTATATGTTTAGGCTTTAATTAGCCTAATAAAGGTCATGAATGGTAACTAACTTTAAGTGTAATGAAAGTAAGGATTTGGAATAGAGAATAACCCTATGTCCTTGCTTTGGTTATAAGGTTGATATTCGCCCTGGTCGTGGTTCGATATTCGTTTGATCATGAGTAAGCGATGCTGGAGCATACTTAAAAGACAAGGGTAGGGAACTTAATTACCTCTTCTGTATGTATATGATATTTGTATTGTGTATTAATGCATGTATTGCTTTGCTTGATTATGTGAAATATATATGAATGATTGTAGCTCTGTTTCTATTTATGCTATGGCCATGAGTATGTTGTTGAAACATTGAACACGCAGATATGTCATTGTGTCAGCATGAGTTATGTATTGCAAGCATGTTATGCATTAAACACTTATCTTGTATGCATACTGTCATTTTTTTCCTACTGAGATTCTCTAGAATCTCACCCTCCCTACCAAGTTAGACAGGGCAAGCGGATCGAGGAGGGAGCAAGTAGGTAAAGGCGATGAGGACTCCTTCGGGTTATAGATTTTGGTAGTTGGTTATCATAGTTGGGATGTATATTTGGATATTCATATTTGGATTTGGATGTGTATATTTAGATGAGGATTTGATTATGTATTTGAGATTAGATTTGTGTAATCCCCGTATGAGGGCTTGTAATGGGCGAATGTGCCCTGTAAAGCTTGAGTTAATGAATGGAACCTGGGATTGCTGGGGATTGCATTGTGCACTCTGATTGTAATAAATGTGATTTATCTTCGTGTGGTAATTGCATTTGAAAGGTGAATATGAGACCAGGTAAATTAGATTTCAAAAGCTATTTGTGAAAACCCCGTCTGGTATATGGGTTTGAGAATGAGTTTTTGATTGTTATTGGTCTCTATTTCACTTAATTGTCATATTTCAGATATAATTACGTAAGGGGGTTACATACATAAATTGCCATTTGACTTTATTGTGTTGACACCAATGGGTGCCAAGACTGTGACTACATAAGCTTGTTTGAATTGTGTTATAATTATTGAGTGGTATGAATCTACCATTGATTTAATTTGTTTGTCACTCCTTCAACTAGAAGTATTTGGGTATTGATTAGTTGATGGCAAATAATGTGATGCTGGATTGTGGAAATAGGAAAGTAGTCTATCCTGCTCTGCAGAGAGATGATAATGTTAATAGTAGTTTAAATTTCCTCTCGATAGCTAAAGCTGAGGAGTGTTTGAAAAAGGGATGCCAAGGCTATATGGTGTTCTTTTCTATTCAGGAAGAGATAAATGAAACTCTAGAGAGTATATATATAGTGAAAGAATTCCCTAAAGTATTTCCGGATGATCTTAGAGGATTTCCTCTAGAAAGGGAAGTAGAATTTTCAATCAAAATAGTGCCTGGAGCTAGGTCTATATCTAAAGCCCCTTATAGAATAGCCCTTATTGAAATGGCGGAGTTGAAGAAACAGATTGAAGAATTTACTTGAGAAAGGGTTTATCCGACCCAGTGTGACGCCATGGGGAGCTCTGGTATTGTTTGTGTTAGAGCAAGCGTTTCACCCAAGAGGAGGGTGAATTGGGTGATATTAAAAATTTCGTTGCAAATATAAAATTTGACAGTGAAATTAAAACAGGAAGGAGTAAGGAGAAATATCACCAAAGTATACACCGGGAGTTATACTGGTTCGGCCACAACCACTTTGACCTACGTCCAGTCCTCAGAAGCTTCTCTGAGAGTTTCACTATAACTTCCAAGATTCAGTGGGTTCTTGGCACCTCAGTACAAGCAAGTTCCTTCACCTGGACACTCGCTCCCCCTTACAAGTTGTAATCCAATCCCAACTCAAGGTTCCACAACCTTAAGTTATCTCAATAACAAATATTGAGTTTGAATGAAATATCTCTCTCACAGAGTGAATAAGAATCACTGAAGCATAGAATTACAAGTATAATGTAAAACAGAGTAATGAACTTGATGATACATTCTTGAGTGTTCTTGTTATATTTCTCTGTTTGGATGTTCCCATATAAATAGATACATTGGTAATGATTGTTGGAACATATTTCTTCATGTCCGTTGGAGCGTGCACAGCCACTGTTGACTTTTCCAGTATTTGAAAGATATACGTTTGGGGTAGGTGGCGGTAGGTGAACGTTGCATTTGACTTTCCTTATTTGGTAAGATCTCTTCATTGTTTATCTGCAAATATGCTAAGAATACTAATACAATGAAAGATTAATCATATAGGAAACAAAATAATGAACGTTGGAATGATTTCTGAATTTCTGGGTTTGCATACTCGAGTATTCATTAAAGTTTACTCGAGTACATACTCGAGTATCATCAGGAAAACTTTGATGAACTGCAAGTCAACAAATAAATATAACATTACTTAGGTAGTGCATGGAATAAACTAAATTTCAAACCTTTGGAAATACTTGTTTACTCGGGTACCTACTCGGGTAAAGTACACGTTTCTTTATTGGTTACTCGAGTACCAACTCGAGTACACCTTCAAATAAACTTTAGGTTACTCGATGCTTTACTCCAGTAATGTTGGCAGGATTTCAAGGCCGAGAGCACTTCAAGTTTGATTACCTTGTTACTCGAGTAATACTCGAGTAAACTCAATCTATGTGCATAGCTTACTCGGGTAATAACTTGAGGTTTTTCTTCAAACATAACTCTGCATACTCGAGTACATACTCGAGTAATCCACTTAAAATGAGTCATTAAATACCTGCATACTTGAATAGCACCTCAAGTGAAATATGATAAAAATAGATCAAGTTATTTGGGTACTACCTTCCGGTTTTTGTTTAACACAGTGAGTTACTCGAGTAGCTACTCGAGTAATATTGGCAAGATTGCAAATGCCGAGAGCAACACTTTTCTTAAGACAGGGGACTCGAGTACATACTCGAGTATCATTGGCAGGCCGAGAGCAACTAGAAGACTTTTACATGGTTACTCGAGTAGCTACTCGAGTAACGTTGGTAGGTCGAGAGCAACTCCAAGTTATTTACCTCATTACTCGAGTGGCTACTCGAGTATTGTTGGCAGGCCGAGAGCAACTTGAAAACATTTACCTTATTACTCGAGTACTTACTCGAGTATTGTTGGCAGGTTACTTCAAGTTTCTGTCTCATTACTTGAGTACATACTCGAGTAATGCCTTAGAAAACTTGCTTCTCATCAAGTTTCTCAGCTTTTTCTCTTGGCCTTTCTCCATTACTCCAATGCTTACTTCAAGTGATGCTTTTCCCTGTTATTACTTTGTTCAAACTTATTTATTAATTAAATATTTTTCATAATATTCTTTGTTATCATCAAAACATGAGATCTAACATTCTCTCCCTTTTTGATGATGACAAAACTTGGTGATTTTGAACAAGATTTTTGAAAGTAAGTTATCAAATAAACACTTCTTGAATTTAATGATAAAATTTGAAAAAATTGTTAAGTTTATATTCAAAATGTTTTGAAAAAGATTGAGATTATTACATATTCACCTTGCATACATAGTAAACTTCATTAGTCCAACAATGTATCATAATTTAAAGCTTAAATGGACTTGAAATGAAATCATAACTTAAATAAAATGGCATTAAACTTAAAATTACAGTACAAGATGACAAGATGAAAAGCTTAACAAATTCAAAAGCTCCCTAAATCCCATATACACCCATATACCCAAAAGTAAACACAGTCACTCCACAAAATCACACTCAAGCTCTTCTCCCCCTTTTTGTCTTCATCAATCAAGTGGAGGACTAGGAGGCTTGATCATGGAGATAGGCTTCACTGGAAGAACCAAAGAAGCATCTGAACCAGAAGAGTCAAATGAGCTAGAAGAGACTGGTTCAAGAAGATTAAGTGGAGGAATATGGATGTCTTCTCTGGGAGGAATAGATGGAGGCTGGTAGACGATCATAGTAGTAGTCTCAACCTCAGGAGTATGATGATAAGATGATGAGGAGGTAGAGATTTCCTCAGTATGAGTAGGAGATAGAACAGGTCTAGGAGCGGGTTCAGGCTGAGGTTTGGGTGGTGAATCATCAATAATGATATGAATGGTCTCATTGGTGTTGGGGTTATCCACTGAGTATAGGATATCTTTGGGTTATGGCTCAGGTAGACTAGAGACCGGAGGGATAGAAGGCTCAGCCTTAGTGTGAGGAATATCAGAAGGACTGTTCTCTGGAGGTGGTGGTGGTGCAGAAGATGAAGGACTGGCAGAAGGTCCGAGACCCAAGGAATCCAGTCATGCCAGAATCAATCTCAATGTCTCACCCTGGGCACGTTGCTCAGCTAGTAACTCCTCGTGCCACTTATCCATCTTTTCTACCAGCTCCGCCATGTGATTCATGTTGGTTATCAGTTCAGCATTTGGGTTGGCAATATCAATATGGAATCCTCGGAGCATATTCTCTATAAAATGCTGAAGTGTGGCATTGAGGAAGGAGGGTGATGATGTAGTGGCAGGTAGAGCCGATGACTGAGTGTCATCCATCTTGCTAGTCTCGGTCTCAGTCTTCTTCTTCTTCTTCGACCCAGACTCTAGAGGGCCTTTGAGAGGCATGTCAATATTAAGCTTGCCAATCTGATTTCTCCCAACCGGAGTAATCCTCTCAATGTGCTCCTTACTCTCTAGATACCATATCTTATTCTCCTTCAGAATGAGTGACACAATCTGAGGATATGGCATCGGTGTGGTAGCTTTCCCATCCACTCTATATCTTTTCATCTCAGAAAAGATATACTCCCCCAAGTCCTTCTGTTCCTTCAGGAGTAATGAAGCAAACCATCTAAAGTCCCTATCAGAGAAATGGGTATAGTTGTTGGCCTTGTTCATAAAGGATCTAGAGTAGATGTACCATAGAACCCTGTGATGATCACACATATCACTCGGTTTGTAATTTAAAGGGCCAACAAGCTCACCAGGTTTAAGGACAAAAAATATTTGGTTTGAGTCTAGTTAGGAGTAAATGTCATCTGGGGGGTTCTCTATCCCTAACCACAAATTTATCCTAGATGGTGAAATGAGGATCTTTTGGCCTCTCACAATGGTGGTCATCTCTTCCTCAGCTGAGGTTCTATTTGGTTCATCTAGGATCTCAAGATTGCAATAAAAATGGGTGACTACCTTTGTGCAAAAAGGAAGTCTAATGGAAAGCCAAGGCATAAAAGGTTCTAAATAGGAACTAAGATCATGCTTCAATACCTCCTGAAGTAACTTGAGGTCCACATAGTGTGTTTTGCATACTTTCCTCTTGGAGAACTGAGTGAGATACTTTGGGGACTCCTCCAGTTTGTTGACATTGAACCCCTTTGGAGGTTTGGTGATCTCTTCTTCTGGTAGTTTAGACTTCTTTGAAGACTGCCTCTTCTCCATTTGATCTAGAATGCTAGCCATTGCCTTAGCTACATTCTTATCATATTTGGGCTTTTTAGGAGGTTTTGGTGTAAAGGAGGGAGTTGAGGAATCAGAGGGTGGAGGAGAGGGAGATTTGGCACTTTTGCCTTTCCCAGTAGAGGTGCTCTTTTTGGATTGAGCTCTTGTAACTACTAGTTCTTTAATCACAACCCCTTTTGGTTTCGGTTGAGGTTGGATTTTGGCTTTTGATCTAGGGGTAAGTTTTCTTCTCTTTGTGGGAGGAGAAGAAAGAGGGTCAGAAAGTCGTTGGGATTCAGAGGAATCTGTGAGAGTAAGATTTTTGGTTCTAACCATCTTGAATCAGAGAGAATGAAAATCTCAGAAAAAACAGAGTCACAGCCGCGAGTTTGGGGAACAGAGAATCTGAACAGAATAGGAAGTTTCTGGGGTTGAAATTTAGTGGGTTTTGACGGAAATGATGTAAGGAAGAGATTGTGAAAAATTTTTGTGAGAGAGTATAGTGATTTACTCGAGGAGATTTTGTGGAAATGACCGAGTTTACGACAGATAAAGACCTAAAACCCGACGTTACTCGAGGCCTTACACGAGTAAACTTCATGGTTACTCGAGTCCTTACTCGAGTGATCATACAGAAAATCTCTAAAATAATTCATTTAAATTGCGTACCTGGCATGAATAATATTGTAATCATCCATGTATGTTCCCTCGATCATTTTGTAGTCAATTTAAAGCAGATTTGAGTTATTTCTCATCAAATTGGTAATCTAGACTTGCAGTTACTCGAGTAAGTTTCAAGTTTACTCGAGGTGCTCCTCGGGTAACCTGTCTTTTTACTTCTGACTGTTCATTTCCTAACAACTAAACCGTTTGATTTAAATTTTAGGTAACTTGATCCGTTACTTCCAGTTTTGGAAGACTATTACTCGAGTACATACTTGAGTAAAGTGCTTCTTTACTTCAAGTTGTTCCTCGGGTAATGCTTCTCTATCAGTCATTACTTCAAGTTGGTACTCCAGTAAAGGTGTCCTCTGATAACCTCTGTTTTTATTTCTCAAAACAGAATTTCAATCTTCCTGCAAAACAAATTTCTACATACTCCGATGCTTAAATTAGTGATAATCAAAACATTAACAAATGACTTCATCTAATATTATGAGAAACTGAAATAACTTACAACTCATTGGGATTTACCATTCCCAATTCTCTTCTAATGTATAGAAATTGATCTTTTGCAAGGGGTTTTGTGAAGATATCAGCTAGTTGAAGATGAGTAGGAATGAATATCACTTTCACATCTTTCTTTTGGACATGATCTCTGATGAAGTGATGTCTGACATCGATATGCTTGGTTCTAGAATGTTGAACTAGATTTTTTGCTAAGCTTATTGTACTGGTATTGTCACAATAGATTGGTATTTCTTTGAGATAAATACCAAGATCTTGTAGTTGTTGTTTTAACCATATCACTTGTGCACAAAAACTTGAGACTGCAACATATTCGGCTTCCGTTGACGAAAGAGACACAGTATTTTGTTTCTTGCTGAACCATGATACAAGAGATCCTCCAAGAAATTGTCCTTGTCCGCTAGTACTCTTTTTGTCTGTTTTGTATCCACCATGATTAGAATCTGAATATGCAACTAGATATTCACTTCTTCCTTTAGGATACCACAGACCCAATTCTGGTGTGTCAGCAAGGTATCTAAAAATTCGTTTAACAGTTTCGGCATGTGATTCCTTTGGTGCTGATTGATATCTTGCACATATGCCAACACTAAATTGAATGTCTGGTCTGCTTGCCGTGAGATAGAGTAATGATCCAATCATTCCTCTATATTTTGTGATGTTGTAGTCTTTCCCTTTGATATCAGTATCAAGCAACGTAGTTGAGCTCATAGGCGTGTCCGTGCCATTTGCTTCATCCATTCCATATTTCTTCAATAGCTCTTTTAAGTACTTTGTTTGAGATATGAAGATTCCATTCTTTCTTTGTTTGATTTGCAAACCAAGGAAGAAATTCAATTCTCCCATCATTGACATCTCAAACTCTCCCTGCATTATCTCAGAAAATTCCTTACACAGAGATTCATTAGTAGCACCGAAAATAATGTCATCAACATATATTTGAACAATTAAAATATCATCACGTTTTCGTTTTATAAAAAGTGTTGTATCAACTTTTCCCCGTACAAAACCTTGATCGATAAGAAATTTACTGAGCCTTTCATACCATGCTCTAGGAGCTTGTTTTAAACCATATAAAGCCTTTTTGAGTTTGAAAACATGGTCAGGTCTGGTAATATCTTCAAATCCTGGAGGTTGTTCTACATATACTTCTTCTATAATGTAACTATTTAGAAATGCACTTTTTACATCCATTTGATAGAGTTTGAATCCTTTGATGCATGCAAAAGCTAAGAGTATGCGTATAGCTTCCAATCTAGCCACTGGAGCATACGTTTCCTCATAATCAATTCCTTCTTCCTGATTATAGCCTTTGGCCACCAATCTTGCCTTGTTTCTAACAATAATTGCGGATTCATCTAGTTTGTTCCTGAATACCCATTTAGTACCAATGATCGAATGATCCTTGGGTCTGGGTACCAAATCCCAAACTTGATTCCTTTCAAATTGATTTAATTCTTCTTGCATTGCTATAACCCAATCATTGTTTGATAGGGCTTCATCAATGTTAGAAGGTTCAATCTCAGAAATGAATGCAGAAAAACTAACTTCATTAAAAATTCTATTTCTAGTTTTGATCCCTTCATTCACATCTCCTATGACTTGATCTAAGGGATGATTTTTATTGTATTTCCATGCTCTAGGTTGACCTAGTGATTGCTCTTCTTCCTTGGTTTCATCAACCTCTGGAATAAGAGTTTTAGAAATAAATTGACCATTTTCTTGATTTAAAACAACTTCCTGTTCTTCATCAATGGTTTTGTCAGAGGATTCAAATTCATCAAATACAATATGAATTGATTCTTCAATAACACATGTTCTTTTATTGTAAACTCTATATGCTTTACTTCGGTTAGAATATCCTAGGAAAATTCCTTCATCAGTTTTAGAATCAAATTTTCCTAAGTTATCTTTACCATTATTATGAATGAAACACTTACAACTGAAGATGTGTAGATGAGAAATGTTTGGCTTCCTTCCTTTGTATAACTCGTAAGGTGTCTTTCCAAGTTTTGTTCTGATATAGGCCCTATTTGAAATATAGCATGTTGTACTCATAGCATCTGCCCAGAACACTTGAGACACATTCTTTTCATTCAACATTGCTCTAGATATTTCAGTGAGCACTCTATTCTTGTGTTCCACAACTTCATTTTGTTGAGGCATCCTTGGAGCAGAGAAATTGTGATCAATGCCATTAGTATCACAATATTCTTCAAAGGCTTGATTTTCAAATTCTCCACCATGATCAGTCCTAATACCTGCAATGGACTTACCTTTCTCATTTTGCACTTTCTTGGCAAAAACAATAAATTCTTCAAAGGTTTCATCTTTTGATGATAGAAAAATAACCCATGTAAATCTAGAGAAATCATCAACAATGACCAATGAATATAAGTTGCCACCAAGGCTCTTTACTCTTGCTGGACCAACTAAATCCATATGTAATAATTGTAGTGGTCTATTTGTTGAAATCTCATTTTTCAATTTAAAAGATGATTTAGTTTGTTTGCCCTTTTGACATGCGTCACAAATCAAGTCATTTTTGAAATTTACTTTGGGTAACCCAAGAACTAAATCCTTTTTGAGTAGTTTGTCTAATTGATGCATATTGACATGAGCCAATCTCTTATGCCATAGCTAACTTTCATCGGTATTACTCAGAAAATAGTTTTCAGATTCATTTCTATTAATATCTAGAGTATAACAATTACCTTCCCTTTTTGCTCTAAGCCTTGCCTTGATATTCTTCTTTTCAAGTGGTAAGTCATTCTAGTTGATAATTAGACATTCCTCTGAGTCAAATATTACCCAGTTGTTTTTGTCTGTACTTTGACTTACACTTAGCAAGTTATGATATAATCCTTCGACATAGTATACGTCTTTGACTTGTATGCCTTTGTCAATTTTTATTTCACCAATTCCTGCTATCCTTTCGGTTTGATTTCCTCCAAATTTTACCTTCCCACCTTCTTTAGGTTGCAATGTGGTAAAACTTTCGAAATCTCCGGTCATATGTCTAGAGCATCCACTATCTATGTACCACTTGCTATTTTTGGATGCTTTGAGACATACCTGCAATCAAATGACTAGATCTTAGGTACCCACATCTTTTTGGGTCCTTTTGGGTTAGTACAAATAATTTTCTGAACATATGAGCCTTTAGGTATCCATTTGTAGGTTCCTATTGTTCCTTTCTTCTTATGAATGCATGAAGAGGTATAATAACCTTTTCTATTACAGTAATTACAAAATGCAAACGGATTCGACCTATGCACAGAATGCTGGAAACAATTCAGATATGACTTACCTCCTGCTTTCTTTCTACCTTTCCTTTTGTCTGATTTTGGATCATATCCAATCACAGATCGGTCATTTACAAATCGTTGAGCTTTCACTACTACAAGAACATGATTCCACGATACCCAATAACGACCGTTTTGAGAAACCAGTAGTAAAAAAGCAACTCCAGGAACCGGTGGCACTGGACTGAAGTTTCAATGACTGTTTTCCTTAAAAACAGTCGTTGAAGCTTCATTTTCAACGACTGGTTTTTAAACCAGTCGTTGAAAGCTTCATTTTCAACGACTGGTTTAAAAACCAGTCGTTGAAAGGTTGCTTTCAACAACTGGTTTTATAAACCCGTCGTTGAAAGTGATTAACTTTTCCCCAAATCTTAGCGCGCGTTTCTGTCATTCTTCCCTGCGCTAATTGAACCCTCATTTTCGTGTCTCCCGCGAGCTGCATTCCCCAAATTTCTTGGGCTATCTCTTTCTCCTGCATTCTGTCCGCTGACCCTCTCCGATGTCCACCGTCTTCACAGTCCCTCCATTCCCTCTCGGTCGCATGCAGGTCTGTGCTTCGCTTTCCCTCTTCGCACATCAGCAGCAAGCAACGCAAGTAAGTTGCCCTGTTTCGTTGCTCTAGTTTTTTTGCTTTTGCTTTTCTCTTCTTAGCCTCTATTATTCGGTCCTGTAGTTCATACTTGGTGTTCACATAAAGAAGACAACGTTGGTGGTTCTGATCTTGGTCTATTCCATTGTGTGTGTAAGTTTCCCTTTTCTGTTTCTAGTTGTTTTGTTCATTTGGATGTCAATTTGTGCTGTTCTGGAAATAAAGTTGGCATCTTGAACTTCGATTGTGACTGAATCTAGGCATCTTGAACTTCGATTGTGCTGTTCTAGAAAAAATCTATGTGATTGAGATATTGGTTGTGGTTGTTAAATATAACATAGAAATCAGAAATATTTCAAATGCGGAGTAGGTATTAGCTAGGTAATTGTTTACCATTGTAAAATGACTATTTGCATCACCCAATTGATTCAACCCAATTGAATTTCATATCACTAATTAAGTTAGCACAACTTGCCATTAGCTAAACAACACGTTTGTTTGGACTAATAACTTTCTTTTGGTCACATTATTGAATCTCTTATTATCATGAATAATGATATATATATTTAGACGTACTATACATTATTTCATTTTATATAATTTGGGTATGTTATATACAGCATGGGAGAAGAGAAGAGAGGGGAAACAATAATGCATAGTATAAAGAAAACAAATCAACGAGAATAAAACATGGCTGTGTAATAAAATTAAATTTGAAAATTAGGAGGTTTCCTTAGATATATGGAATACATGAGTCCCTTCCGTTTTTGGTAAAGAATAATTAAAAATAAGACATCATTTCTATTTATACAAGTAAATTAGTCTAGTTTGCTTCGTGTTTGGATTTAATTTTAATTTATTATATCATCATGGACAAATAATAGTAATTTCATCTAATTAATTACTTTTGAGGTAATGATATCTCGAGAAGCACATGCACCCTACTCTGTATTTCATTTCCTTCGCGTTGGATCATATAGAGACAAAATCCACTGGATTCCTATTTTCTAATTGTATTGAAGTTGTAATGCAATGATTCCAAAACATGAATTTTTTTTTTTAAAAAAAATAAATTTTTTATTGTTCTATTTTGAAATTTTAAATTTATATTACCATGTATCAGTATATAAATTGAAATTTACACTAAATATAGTAAGCTAGTGACACAAAACATGGAGGGTCATTATAAATTAAGGAAATTATATGATAATTTTTTTTTATATATAAGAAACACTGAATCAAGGTCATTTGACCTGAAATGTTCTAAATATTACCCCTTCATGTCTAAATAACTCTCATAAACCTGCAGGTATCACTACTGCTATCGTTTTTCCTTGGGTTGCCGGCCTACTACATCCTTGCCTCTGTAGAATCTTCTTCCAAATCCTCAATCACAAACATAGTGTCCTTGGAAGCTAAGGATTAGCTGGTAAGTTATGTTATTGCTTGTTGATGAAAGTTTTTGAAACCTGAGGATATCATGGTGCTACTATTTGTTATAAGCGTGATAAATTTGAACTGTTAGTTTTTACAGTGTGTCATGAGTGTTTCATATAGCTGTTCTAAACTTGAGTGTCTGTGAAAATGGATTAGGTGGTAATAAAATGGATCACCGTTGGATGAATGCTTCGAGAATTAGTGAAGAATATGAGAATGGGGTAGAAAACTTTATTGAATTTGCTAAAATGAATGCGCCTAGTAAAAATGGGAAGTATTTTTGTCCATGTATCAACTGTTTAAATGAGAGTCTACGGGATGTTGATGATATAAGGGATCACTTACTTTGTGATGGAATAAATCTTCGGTACACAAGATGGATATGGCATGGTGAGGAAGGAACCGCTTGGGCGTCACGCGAGAAGGAAGTTTTGGAGGTTGGAGATGACAATAGAATGGAGAACATGATTCACGATGTTGAGGTAGAATGTTTTGCACAAACGCCTGTATATGATAGCATACGGAGTGATGCAGAGACACCTTTGTACCCTGGGTGTACAAAGTATACACGTTTGTCAGGCATTTTGCACTTGGTCAACCTAAAGGCAACTTGTGGGTGGACCGATAGTAGTTTCACATTGTTACTAGAATTGTTGTGTGATATGTTTCCAGAGGATAATGTACTTCCAAATCGTATGTATAAGGCCAAGAAAATATTATCTACAATGGGTATGGAGTATAAAAAGATACATGCTTGCCCTAATGATTGCGTATTGTACAGAAATGAGTATGAAGGCTTAAGTGAGTGTCCGAAATGTAAAACTTCTAGATACAAAGTGAAGAAAGGTAATAGGTGTGGTGATGAGACAAATAAAAAGCAACCTTTAAAGGTTTTGTGGTATCTTCCAATCATACCGCGGTTCAAACGAATGTTTGCTAATGCGAAAGAAGCAAAGAAGTTGAGATGGCATTATGATGAAAGAGTTTGTGATGGAAAATTCCTTCGACACCCGGCTGACTCTCCACAATGAAAGAAAGTAGATGAAATGTATCCCGGATTTGGCAGCGAGCCAAGAAACCTTCGGCTAGGGCTTTGCACAGACGGGATCAATCCCTATGGTACTTTTAGCAGTACACATAGTGCATGGCCCATTCTGCTGGTAATTTACAACTTACCTCCCTGGTTGTGTATGAAACGCAAGTATATGATGCTTTCTATGATGATTTTGGGACCAAAACAGCCAGGGAACGATATCGATGTCTACTTGGCACCTTTGATAGAGGACTTAAAGAAGTTGTGGGAGGATGGTGTAGATGTGTTTGATGCATATAAGCAAAAGTCGTTTAAGCTACGTGCAATGATTTTCACCACAATTAACGACTTCCCTGCATATGGTAACTTGTCAGGTTATAGTGTCAGGGGTCATAAAGCATGTCCGATATGTGAATCGAGCACATAGTTCCATCAACTCATGCACGGTAGAAAAACGGTATACCTTGGTCATAGACGATTTCTTCCTCGATTCCACCCGTACCGTAGGCTAAAGAAGGCTTTTAACGGTTTGCCGGAGAATGAAATGGCTCCGGAGCCATTAACTGGAGATGAAGTTTATAGTTGGGTGGAAAGAATCAATGTCACTTTTGGAAAAAATCAAAAGACTACGGGTGAGAAGAACATATGGAAGAAGAGGTCAATTTTCTTTGATCTTCCATATTGGCGTAGTCTTGATGTGAGACATAGTATTGATGTGATGCATGTGGAAAAAAATGTATGTGATAGCCTTGTTGGTACGCTTTTGGACATACCAGGGAAAACAAAAGATGGGATTAGTGCAAGACTAGACTTGGTTGAAATGGGAATAAGAGAATGACTGCATCCACAACTAAGAGATGATGGTAAGAGAGCGTATATGGAGCCAGCAGCGCATACATTGTCAAAAGCGGAGAGAAGAAGTTTGTGTGGGTGTTTGCACGGCATTAAGGTGCCACAAGGGTATTCTTTTAATGTGAGCCGACTTGTGTCCATGGAAGATTTGAAGTTAGTTGGGATGAAGTCTCATGATTGTCATGTCTTGATGCAACAACTATTACCAGTAGCTGTTAGAGGCATTATGAAAGATGATGTGCGAAGGACGATAACAAGGTTGTGCAATTTCTTCAATGCTATTTTTGTTGACATTGCAAGGTTAGACGAATTAGAAAATGAGGGTTATACTATTCTATCCCAACTAGAGATACATTTTCCTCCCGCATTCTTTGATATAATGGTGTATTTAATAGTTCATCTGGTCAGGAAGGTCAGACTATGCGGCCCAGTTTATCTAAGGTGGATGTACCCTTTCGAGCGATACATGAAGAACTTAAAAGGGTATTCTAAAAATCCTTATCGACCTGAAGCCTCAATTGTCGAAAGATATGTCGTTGAAGAGGCTATGGACTTTTGCAAAGAATATCTATCAAGGTCAAAGGCCCAATCACGTCATGAAAAGGGTACAAGTAAGGGAACACGAGGGCTCAAAGTGAAGAGTATGCGTCGTGAAGAGGTGTTGCAAGCACACCTCTATATCTTGAATAATACGGAAGAAGTTCAGCCGTACTTAGCCGAACACAGAAAGAGTTTAAAGGAGATCTATCCAAGGAAAAATGACATGCAGATAGCTAATGAGCAAAACAAGACTTTCATAGAGTGGTTCAAGGATAAGGTAGCGAACGAGACCAATGTGTCTGAGACAATCAAATGGTTAGCTTGGGGGCCTTCGTTTGAGGTCATAACTTGGAGTGGCTTCGATATAAACGGGTATTGTTTCTATACAAATGGCCAGGATAACAGAAGTACTATGCAAAATAGTGGGGTGATGGTGGTAGCCGAATCAATGCACTTTTCTAGTTCAAAAGACAAAAATCCCATTTTGGCATCCATGGTCTATTATGGAGTTATTGAAGACATATGGGAGATAAGCTACATTAAGTTGAGAGTTCCTTTATTCAAATGTAAGTGGGTTAACAATAATGCTGTTGAAATAGATCAATTTGGAATCACCTTAGTTGATCTTGAAAGAGTTGGTTATAAAGATGAGCCATTCATTCTAACAAGTCAGGCAAAACAAGTGTTTTATGTCATTGATCCAGCAAATAAAAAATTGTCTATTGTACTCCAAAGTAAAAAACAGAAGGATGGTGATCCGAGTTTGAATCTTGACGACATGCCGCCTTTCACTACAAATCCGCCTATGCCATCTGAAGTGGAATTGGTAGATGATGATGAATATGCAGCTAGAGTTGATCATTGTGAAGGAATTTGGGAAAACACTTAACGTAAGATTTTTAATTGTTTAAAGTATACATGTAATTTCGATTTACTTATCATATGTCACATTTATTTCTTAGTAAGATTTTGAATTGTTAAAAGTGTGCATGTAATTTCACTTTACTTATCATGTCACATTTATTTCTTAGCAGGATCATGGCAGACTCAAATTCGGGCGACTCTGTTGGCTCACCGGTTAAGAAAAAGGTTAGAGGAAGCACGAAGTTGCGATCGTTGGTGGCATGTCATGAGGAACAACAGGCGAGCAGGATTCACATGGAATTTGATGCTAATTTGAAGCCACTTGGGCCAGACGGAGACACGTTCATTAGCTACCTTGGCTTTTTGGGTCGGAGCAAAGTTAGCGTTTTAATTCCTACCTGGTGGGAAGTTTCAAAGGACACGAAGCGTATGATTTGGGAACAAATTTTGGTATGTAAAGTTGTATTTGTCATAATTTTTATTTCTATTTGTTCATATATAACGACTACTATATATTTTGTTTTGTAGCAAACCTATGATATTCCCAATACGAAGGAGATGTACAAGCATTGGATGGGGGAAGTTTGTGAGCGGTGGAAAGATTTCAAGTCCACGCTCACAACCAAGTACGTTCAAGGGCCGAGGAGACATTTAGATCCTTGTAAAGAGTATCTGTTTCTTTCTCCAAATGACTGGAGGTTGTTTGTCGCATCGCGGCAGGATCCCAATTTCCTGGTACATTGTGTTCATCTTAGTGTTAAACATTTTAGTTGAACTTACTTGACATCGCTAACTCAGTTATCATTATTCTTTGTTTATATAGAAATTGAGTCAAGCAAATAAAGAGAGGCGAGCAAAAAACAATTATCCTCATTATATGTCGCGTGGGGGTTATCGAAAGCTCGAAAAGAAGATGATGCAGGCTGAATTGCAAAAATTGGAGGAAGCAGCCCGAGCAGATCCTAGTATAGTCGTGCAGGAGCCACCTCCTCCCCCGCATCACAAAAAATGGAAAGTAGGGAGGATAAAGGGAGATAAATATATAAATCCAGTCGTTGCTGATGTCGCTAAAAGGATTGTGAGTATTTAATAACAAGTATATTTAAATGTGTTTCATTTTTCTAACGTTGGTGGCATGTAATTACTTTCTATTTATCCATTATATGCCACAGGATGAACTTGAAGAGCAGAGCAGCCAGGGTTCCTTCAGTCAAACTGGAAGGATGGACATCTTAGCCACGGCGCTTGGTAATCTAGATCACCCTGGTCAAGTTAAAGGGGAGTCAAGGGGAGCTGGTCTCTCTAAATACTTTGGATGAGGTTCACAAGCTTATGGACGAGGTGAAATGAGTCAGGAGTTTGTGGCCAGGGTTCGAGAGGAAATCCGATCAGAGCTACGTCACTTACTTCGAGACGAACTAAAAGAAGAGTTGTTGAGTGAGCTACGTGGTGAGATGAGTACGATGGTGTTGTCTCACATGCAAGGCGGGATGTGTAATGTGGCGTCTAGATATGAGGTTTGTAACTAATTTCATTTAACATTATATTGAGTTTTTCCTTACGTTATTTTAATTAATTGTTTCATTTCTCTTACTCAGGAATCCCCGGCCTTTCCCAGCACTAAAGGCAGTTACAATCCGCCAGAGGTTGGACATGGCGACCTTGGTCCTTCACTAGAGCCTGGAGAACCCTGCACTTTGTATTTAGAAGTCCCGTACCTGCGTGCTATTGCTGATGCTGTTGTATACAGTCGTGCCACCACCCACCATAATAACCAAATCCGGGATGATCAACTTAAGGTCAATGTGACAAGTGTTCTACTGGGGGAGGAAGGTGCAGATGTCCCATTCCCTGATGGTGACGTTGCCAATCTAGGTCACGCAACAGGATCTTTCATCTTATGGCCTAGACATCTTGTTCAGACTGTGCCAGTCCCTCAAATGGTAGGAAACAACTTACTGTTACTTAATCATTAACATTCTACTTATAATCTTTTTGTGTGTTACTAGGAACAAGATGATGCGACAAATTCCCGTTTTTAGCACGACTGCAAAATATTTATCAAGGCATAAATAAGGTCGACTTGCAAATGCCTTGTGATATTGTGGGTCGCAAATCTCGTATAGTTATGGGCTTGATAACAAAGATATTAGAGAGTTCCTATCTTTGGAGGAGATTGACGTAGGATGGGTCACATTTGCAATCATGTGAGTTTAGTTATAATTTTTAATTGTAATTAATCACTGATATTTAGGGGTTTTAGGTTTCTACATTTACTGTGTCATTTCTCATTTCATTTATGTGGTAGCTGCTTCCACAAACTGTGTGCCGAACGAGGGCTTGGCAGTACATATGGCTTCTTATGTCCTGGCAATATGTCACGGCGTAATAGCCAAACTTTGGAAGAACGGATGAGCTATGTAGGCTATACAATAGGCCAGACTCAGCTGCCTTGTTATCTGGCACCAATTGTTGAAGGGCAAGTAACTTTCTTTGCTATATTTATACACGTTCACTTTGCTAAACAGTATCATGTTATCTAACCTCATTTTAATCTATATATGCATGTGATTATAGTTATCATTGGAGTCTCTGTGTTCCTTGTCCCTCGATCAACGTCATCTTTTGGTTTGACTCATTGGGTCGCAAGCCACACGCAGATATCAAAAACATTTTTAACACGTAAGTAAATTTATTTGTCTATCATTGATTTTTGATTTTACTCAATTGTTTTAATGTCTTTTGTTTATCATTTTAATTATTACAGTGCATTGAAGACATATTATATAATGGGTGGGAAGCGTGAAGGTAAAGCTGGTCATACAAAGTGGTTCCAGCCAAACGTAAGTTCTTTACATTCAAGTTCTTCGAATGATTATTGCTTTACATAGGCCTTTATTCTTTTTTACCGTTTGCTTTTGCTGTATAGTGTCCACGGCAAGCAGGGAAAACTGAGTGCGGCTTCTATGTTATACTATATATGTATAACATCATTTTCTCTGGCCTTACTACAAATTTTGAACAGGTGATCATTTATTGATTCTCAATTGAATTTCAGTTCTTTTCATGTGATTCAATTGTTATTTATTTCATTCAATTTATTTATTTATGTTAACATATTCTCCATTTTGCGCACAGATTTTTGGTGATCAGGACCCCTACACAATCGAAGACATTAATTTGATCCGAGACCTGTTGTCGGGACATCTTCTACAACACATAGAGGGGTCGGGTGATGATGTGTAGAGGTTTTTTTACGTAGTGCAGTGCTTTTGTACAGTGCTATTTCAAGTTTGCATATTCGAATACTTTTCCTAGTTTCTTATTTATGAGTACTTTGAATTTGTTAAGGCATTATGCTTTCAGAGAACACTATGGAAAATGATGATGAAAAATAGGGATTTTCATGGAAGCATGTCATCATCTCTTTGCCCATATGCATGTCATGATTTACATTGAAAGTTTGAAAGTTGAAGTCTGCACATTGAAATGATGTTATGATGATATATGCGCTATATGTCATGATAGAAAAACTAATATGTGATTTCACTTCCATGAGTATTAGGGGAAGCTAGAGAGTTAATCATGAGAGAATGGGAGGACGTGGGGACTTGTAGACACATATGGTGGAGGGAGTAGAGGGAGTTGATGTAGGGATTTTTTTTTTTTTTTAAAAAAAGGATACAACGACTGGTTTTAATAAAACAGTCGTTGTATCTACAGATACAACGACTGTTTTCTTAAAACCAGTCGTTGTATCTCACAGATACAACGACTGTTTTCTTAAAAACAGTCGTTGTATCTCACAGATACAATGACTGTTTTTTTACGGTCGTCTTTTCTCGAACTTTCAACGACACTGAGATAGACGACCCCCTGAAAATAGTCGTCTAAAGGCCCAAAAAATGGTCGTTAAAAGTCCCTTCCGTAGTAGTGTTTTAAAATAACATTTAGCATCTCACTTCTTTGAGTAAATTTTTCAAGAGTTTTTATAAGATCAGTGTTTTTCTTTTTCAAAGAAAAACAATTTTCACAATCTTTTTCTGAACTTTCTTTAAGTTCAATTTCAAGAGCTTTATTTTTCTTTTTGAAAACAATTAATTCTTTAACTACTTTGATGAATTCAGAATGTAAAGCATTATATTCAGAGAGTAATTCATCATAGG
Organism: Inga leiocalycina; assembly: GCA_963242795.1. Taxonomy (NCBI): domain Eukaryota; kingdom Viridiplantae; phylum Streptophyta; class Magnoliopsida; order Fabales; family Fabaceae; genus Inga; species Inga leiocalycina. Next base: position 10,072,229 of record OY725329.1, on the reverse strand, counting down.
TAGGATCAGAATCATTTACCTCTTCTTCTGTTTCTTCTTGAGCGATGAGACATATTAGCTACTTCTTCCTCATTACTTTCTTCGTCAAAGGAGCTATCACCCCATATAGCATATACGAAGGCCTTCTTTTTGTTGAAGAATTTGCCTTTTCTCTTTTCTTTGCTCTTTTGATTCAGTTCTGGACATTCTGATTTGATATGTCCTGGTTTTCCACATTCATAGCAAATTATATGATCTTTGCTGCTATTTCCTCCTTTCTAAAAGTGTTTGAATCCTTGACCTTTCTTGTAGAACTTTCTGAATCATTTTATGATTAGGCCCATTTTGTCATCGTCAAACTCCTGATCCTCATCTTGATTTTCTTCTTTTGCTTTTAGTGCTAGGCCTTTCTTTTTCTTGTCACCGATGTCATCTAGTTCCCGTTTAAACTTTAGTTTGCTTTCATATTCAGAAAGACTTCCAAATAAAGAAGCAACTGATCTCATTGATTCTCCTTTTGCTTCTTCTATCACAGTGACTTTGGCCTCCCACTCTTTAGAAAGAATATTCAAAATTTTTCGTACTTGGGTATGCTGATCATAAACTTCCCAAGTGCTACAAGTTGATTAACAAGATGAGTATATCTAAGTTCAAATTCAGATATTGATTCACCTGATTTCATTCAAAGTAGACCGAATTCAGTGACCAAGGTGTTGATCCGGTTCTCCTTTATTCCTGAAGTTCCTTCATGAGACATTGCCATCCATGATAGTTTTCTCCTTGAAAATCCATTTACACCTAATGGTTTTTACACCTTTAGGTGGATCAACTAAGGTCCATACCTACTTGTTGTACATAGATTGTATTTCAAACTTCATGGCATTTAGCCATTTCTTGGAGTTTGGTCCTATTATGGCTTCTTGATAGGTAGTTGGCTCATTTTGCTCAATGAGTAACACATTACAACTTTCAGTAATAAGAAATCCATATCCTTAATGCTGATGCCGTGTCCTATTAGATCTTTGTTGACCTTATGTTACTTGAGGGGCCTCAACAATTTGTTGTGAGTCTTCCCTATTTTCCATCTGTGGTTCTGTACTATCTTATAACTTTAAACTTCTTTGAGATGTACCTTTCTCCTACTGGTTCTTTTAGAGATAAACTCTCTTTCTAGAAACTTACCATTTCTAATAACAAACACTTTGTTATCAGTGGGATTATAGACATAGTATCCTTTTGTTTCCTTAGGATACCCCACAAAAAGGCACTTTGAGGATCTGGGTGCTAATTTATCTTAGGCTTATTGCTTAACATATACCTCACATCCCCAAATCTTAAGAAAAGATAAACTCTATTTCTCTATAGTCTATATCTCATATGGTGTCTTTTCAATTGCCTTAGATGGAACACAATTTAGTGTGAACGCAGCTGTCTCTAGGGCATGGCCCCAAAAAAACGGTGGAAGATCTGTTTGACTCATTATAGATCAAACAATATCTAATAGTATTTGATTTCTATGTCATTCCATTGTAGTGTTCCTGGAGGAGTTAATTGCGAGATTATCCCACAACTCCTAAGATAGTCAATGAACTCTTGGCTTAAATATTCACCACATCGATCAAATTAAAGTGCTTTAATTGTTTTGTCAAGTTGGTTTTGTACTTCACTTTGGAATATTTTGAACATTTCAAAAGATTCAAATTTATGTTTCATTAGATAGATATAGCCATATCTACTAAAGTCGTCTATAAATGTAATAAAGTACAGATAACCTCCTCTAGTAGCTATATTAAGTGGTCCACATACATCTGTATGTATGAGTCCCAACAAATCAGTAGCCCTTTCACTATAGCTAGTAAAAGGTGCTTTTGTCATCTTTTCTAATAAGCAAGATTCACATGTATCATATGATTCAAAATCAAATGAGCTAAGAAGTCTATTTTGATGGAGTTTATAAATGTGTTTCTCATTTATATGGCCTAGACAACAATGCCAAATGTATGTTAGATTCAAATCATTTAATTTTATCCTTTTGGTAGTTATGTTATAGATATTTCTACTATTAGGATGTTCTAAATTTAATATATAATGACCAATATACAAATCACCATCAATATAAAAACTGTCATTACAATAAATAGAACATTTACTATTCCCAATAATGGAAGTAAAACCTTCCTCGTCCAAATAAGAAAGAGAAAAATGTTACTACTCAAAGAAGGAACAATTGTTCAAAATTAATAAAAGCCCACTAGGCAGAACTAATTCATAAGTACCTACAACTAAAGTAGCAACTCATGCTCTTTTTCCAACTTATAGGTCTACCTCACCCTTCTTCAACTATCTACTATCCTTGAGACCCTACATATTTATACAAATGTGAGAACCATATGCAGTATCTAAAACCCATATACAAGAAGTAGAAAAATGAATGTCTAAAACATAAATACTTGAAGCGATAGCCCCACTATCCTTCTTGTTCTTTTTTAGATCTTCAAGGAAGAGTCTACAATTCCTCTTCCAATGATCTGGTTCATTGTAGAAGTAGTAGACTCCTTTCTTTAGAGGCTTTGCCTTCTTAGGTGCAAGCTTGGTTTCAAACTTATTTGACTCTTTGGTCTTACCATTTAAGCCATTACCCTTCCATTTGCCCTTCCCTTTCTTCTCATACCCTTTCCTTTCTAAACCATCAAAATAGTACTAAACTTTTTCTTAATGCTCTGCTCAACAGTGTTAAGCATCTATCCAATACAACTCAAAAATTGATTTCTCCATGTTCTTCACGTTGTAGTTCATAACAAACTAGTCATAACTCTTTGGGAGTGAGTTCAGGATCCAATCCGTAGCTAACTCCTGGCTCATAGGAATCCAAGCCTCTCAAGGTGATCAATGTAGCCTTTCATCTTTAATACATGAGTACTAACTGATGCACCTTCAGCCATCTTGTAGGAATGTAAGGCATTTATGGTCTCATACATTTCTTGCCTTGCTTGTTGCGAGAACATTCCTTGAGATAGACAATCATCTCATGAGCCTCCATAAGTTCCAGATCTCTTTGGATCTCTGGAATCATGGTTGCAAGCATCAGGCAACTTACATCCACAAAGTCATCTTTATGCTTCGTGTAAGCTTTCCTCTGAGCCCTTGGAACATTAGATGTAGGTTCCTTAGGAATGTGTTGATCTAGGACATAATTCTTTCTTTTTTGCTTGAGAACAATTCTCAAGTTCCTAAACTAGTCAAGAAAGTTTGTTCCATTGAGTTTGTCCTTATCAAAGACTTATCGCAATGATAGTGTAGTAGTATTACTAGTCGACATGATTCTACAATAAAATATGCAAAGTTTAATTAGTAATCTCATACTAAATTAACAACCCTCAATATAATAATTAGTGGGCTAAGATCCATATTTTGCCTAAATTTAAGTCTGCTTTGGCAAGATGCTTAAATTCAATTTATTTAGGTAGGTAATATCTTTACCAATTACATCACATGTAACTCTTAAATGTTTATGGGATTCGATCATCATATGATCCAGCATATTTAATCACATCTAATGCCTTAAGATCCAAAACTATTTTGTTAATCTCAATTCAGTCAAAACAATAATGAATATTATGAGTAGCACTATTACTCACACTTGTTTCATCAAGATAACTCAAAAGCATCAACTTTGGTGGCTCCAACAATTGAGCAATCTAGGTTTTGACAAATATTCATTAATTGATGGCATTATGACTTAAGATTTGATTTGGAGGGCTCAATCAATTAGTTTTATTTATATAAATACAATCATGGTCATATCTCATACATATAAACACAAAAGTATACATTGAATGATATAATTAAAAGAATAATTAAATGTGACACAACATGGCTTACCTAACTTCAAATCCTTTTAAGCCAATGAGAGGACTTCTCTAAATAAGAAAATAAATACATTAAGAGAAACCTCGTTTAAACATACGAGGGGAGTAAGATGAGAAAAGAATGTACGTTGAGACTATTTAGAGGAAGGCACGACATGCAAGCTGTATTTGAATATTACAATCCTTGTAAAAACTAAAGCCATATTGTGCACCATACCCAAACAAGTTTGAAAATAAACCACAATTAGTAACAGTTCATATAATAGGAAAATCAATAAATGTCGTGATTAGGTTATATCGTGCTACAAACAATTAGTCATAGTGGTCCTACTAAAATATTTAAAATTTTCAGCCCAGTTTTAAAATATTTATTTCAGTCCAGTTCAAAAGGATTTCAGCCTAGTTTCAAAAATGGCCCAAAACACTTTTGGTCCGAATCATCTTCCCCACACTTTTGGATCCCTAAAACCCGAATAGAGATCCAAACTAGACTTGGTTGTTTTGTAGCCAGCCATGACCTTTAACTAATTTGAAACAAAAATGATGAATTCTAGTTTCGGATCCAATCCAGAATGGAAATCGTGACACCAGCAATAGATCACATATATCTCGACTTTCTTGAAACTGAAAACAGATTTCAAGATTGCATAAAATATGCAATAGATCGCATACAATTCAACTTTATTAAAACCTAAAAACAAATTAGATACATATTCAATCATCTTCTTATAAACATACATAAATATCCCATATATATATCACATGTATAAGAACATAAAATCAATTTAAATGTACAATTGACCTGGATTTGATACCACTGTTGGGATTAGTATGCATAGTGGAATACTTTTAAAAATTTCATCAATCCCAATCGAGGATCTATCAATGGCATTTTAACAGAGTTAGGAAAATTGTACCTTTCTTTTCGTGTGTTCTTGTTTTTCAATCTTCAAGAGCCAACACGTTGATCAACTCCCTCTACCGGTATCCACACAAATGTTAAAAGAACATGGACTGCGTGCTAGTGCCTCCAATATCTACTAGGGTTTTCTCGCGGCTCTAAATTCTCATCTATACATGTGTTTCCTATAACACCCCGAATTTTATATTCACTGAATATATTGTAATTATTAGAGAAATTCAATAAAATTGTGAATATTCATGAAATTTGGAACTTATGAATTTTGAAATATTCATATTCATGAGAAAATGGGCAAATTAATTCAAGAAAAGGAATTAGATTAGAGAGGTAATAGCAAAATCATAATTTTGCCAATTTAGCCCAAGATTAATTATTTTCCAATTAATTGGAGTTAATTTCAATTAATCAAGGAAAATAAAGGAAAATGTATAATTAGAATATTATTGGTGGAATAAATCAAGAATTGTGAAATTAGAGGGAATTATACATAATTCATTTAATTGAATTATGGAAATGATGAAAACAATTTTTTCCCTATTCTTCCAAATTTCATCCAACACAAGGAAAATGTAGGGAAAATTGATTAATGAAATTAAATATGCCAAGTATCATTATCATATGAAGAGGAGATTAAATTATAATTAATTTCCAAGAGCACATGTCTAATTGCTACATGAACATATTCATGATGATAATGGTACACCACTTGGAAGCAAGGTTGAGTGTACACTACATGAAGGCATATATGAGTGCATGATGGGAATTAGATGGAGTAAACTCAACTCACATATTGAGTTCATAGTTGAGTGCAAGTTTGGATTAGTTGTAGGAAGGTAACTTGGTTAGTGAGCATGAGAGGGGGACAGTTTTGTGAGGCCAACCAAGGGGAGGAAAATTGGTTTAAATCTAATGGGAAGCTAAATGGAGGCCTTATGACATAAACATGAAGGAAGGGAGGATTGTGACAAGTGTCACAACAAGATGGCATCTTGAAATCAAGGGATGAGAACAATTGGAGATATTTCATTAAACACATTTCCCTTCCTCTTCCTATACACATTTCGGCCAGTAGTAAGAGAGAGAAGAAAGAAAGAGAGCTTGAAGCCATTGAAGAGCTAGAGCGAAAGAAGAAGGAGCTTAAGGTAAGAGGCGATTTCTTAAGCATTTCTTTGCAATTCTTCCATGAAAAACCTTCTCTAAAACTCTCTTCTTCATGGATTCCATAATCTTGAAGGCACATTTTGAGCTCAAGCAGAGAGAGAGAGGAGACACCTAAAGAGAGAGGATTCAAGACCTCAAGAGGTAACTTCACAAAACTCAAATCCATGCAAGTATGTTGTTCTTGGTAAAGTGTATGGTTGGTTTTTATGATTTTTGTCAAGTTTGTAAATTTGGAAATGTCTTAACCCTAAAGGGTCATGCTACCCAAATTTCTTTGAATCATGGTTAGTATGTGTTTAAATGGCTTATGTGTTTAAAAGGCATATTTTGAGCTAAAGGAGAGAGAAAGGAGATGCCTAGAGAGAGAGGATTCAAGACCTTAAGAGGTACCTTCACAAAACTCAAATCCATACAAGTATGTTGTTCTTGGTAAAGTGTATGGTTGGTTTTTGTGATTTTTGTCAAGTTTGTAAATTTGGAAAAGTCCTAACCCTAAGGGGTTATGTTGCCCAAATTTCTTTGAATCATGGTTAATATGTGTTTAAATGGATTAATAATGGAATAGAAGTGGAAAAGTAAAAGTTCTGGAAGCTAAAACACAAAAGAGCATTTTCCATTTTTTTCCCAAAGTTTTGGCCAACATAGATCTAGGTGAAGGAGTTGTATTTTCATGAAATATATTGTTCCATTGGATTCATTAGGAAAAAATAGGTGGGGTTATATTTGATCACTTTTTCGGAAAAGGCCAAAAAAGCATAATTACGAAAACGCCACTGAAACCCTAAATCAGGGCTGTGAAGGGTATTTTCATAATTTGACACTGAATTTGATAATTTTGAGCCTAGAAATAGATTCCTTGGGCACAAATATGTCAGGATAGCCCTAGGCAAAATTTTGAAAAAACATGCCATCGGGTCGGTACAGTAAGGCCTGGTCGGGGTGTGGGGGCATTATGGTAAATTTTCACCAAAGACTAATACAATCACAAGAAACACTATGGAAGAGTCTGAAATGATACTTGGATAGGTTATGACCTATTTCTTGTACATTTAATATTTTAGGACTGAGTCGGAAGCCGAAAATGACACGTTTTAAGATACACTGAAAAAGGGGTTTAATAAACTTTGAGGTAGGAACATTATCCTTTATACATCATGCCATTGTTATATGATTGTGTAGATGTCATTGTTTGTAAATTTACTTTATTAATTGACATGATTTTCCTAGAGAGGGGAAGTAGTGCCAGAGGTACACTTACACTGGGAGTTGGTGGAAGTCCAACCGGTGTAGATTGTGGGGCTGGGCCCTACGCATGTATACATGATGATGATGTGTTTATATTGTTCATTAATTGGTGCATACCTTGGCACATATCATATTTACTTTTCGCATTTTATATGAATGATATCATGTTTCTATTGGGATTCCTTGGAATCTCACCATTTTTCAAAAACGAATATCTCAGCTGGTGCAAGTAGGTCAAAAAGCAATGGTGTAGACGCTGGAAAGTGATTGCCATGTGTCTCGAGGCAAGGACAAGATTGTGGTTATAATTAGCTCATGTTTTAAATATTTTGGGGAATCCTGTAAATATTGTAGTTTCCGTTGTATTTTGTATTTCGTCTGTGAACGACATGTGGGATTGTAAATAAATATTGTTATCAGTATAATTGTACCTTTTTGTATGCCCATAGAATTATGTCTTTATTACTCTTCGATTATTGAAATTGAAATGGGTTTTGACATTTCCTACTCCATCATTTTTATAACCTATGAGGGCTAATTCGTATTTCAAAATTAATCTTGATTAATTTTGAAATTAATTAACCCTTAACTACCTTGATGAGTTAATTAAATAAATTTGATTTAATTAAATCTGTCATACAGTTTTAATTGAAGCTATTTATTTAATCTAAATAAAGAGCCAATATATTTAATTTATCTTTATAAATTAAATCTGAGATATTATATCGCTATCATATTAGTTATTAAATTTAGTTTATCTAATAAAATTAAATTTAAAACTAATACAATATAATAATATTATCATATATATATATAAATATGTATTTCGAAAACACATATATATAATATTATTTTTTTTCATGAATATTATATTATATATATAAATATAAAATTTGTCTACCCTAGATTAAATATTGTCTCGTGTTAGGCCATTCTTGTGTGTGACTCTGTAGGCCCATACGAAGTTAGCAGTAGGCTAATAACTGTACTAATCCACAAGTCACGAGCGGCCTCTATCAAGACATTACGACTACCCAATTCATATTAGGATCGTTAACATAATGCAACATGTCATACAACCATGTCATGTCCCTTTTATCATACGATATTTCGATCAAGGATGAGGTATGGATGATGTCATCCTCCTACTCCTAACCATTACTTTCTTGATTCTTGAGTAGTCTGACAATAGAAATAGAAACTCCTTTCCATTTTAGTATGGTCATACATTTCTCAGACTCACTCATCGAGAGGCCTAGTAATATCTCTCTACTAATATGAGAGACAAATTCCATCTTAAACATTCATATTCCTCTATACGAATAACTATCAAACCCGATTGTAGCCTTTATCATCACCCAATCAAAGGTAACTTTTGACTATTTCAAAGCTTAGCAACTCTTATGTAGGAATCCATGATGACCTCAGGTCGAAAGGCATTGTGAGTTGTGACGTGGTTATACATGTCATAAGCTTATGACTTCATCCATGTAGCTTCCTCATAGTGGGTCGATATAGTACCTTGTATTCTTACAAGTACCTAAGACTTTGATTCATATCTCCATATCGTATCAAAGTCATACTAATCTTATTTCATCTCTGTTCCCATATAGATGATTGACCAGGGACATTTATGACAATCTTTATGATTTATCCAAGGATACAGTCATCATAGTGAACATGAAAATAATATGATAACATAAGGCAGAAAATTCATTAAATTAATAACATTCAAAGTACAATGATTAGCCCCAAGGGCACAATTTCCAACATGCAAAATGCACAAAATAAGACTACATATATAACAATAGTCTTTGCCTCAGGAGACGTGCCCATCAGTTTCCCGTGTCTGCAACCTTTCCTTTAAAGCCGTTGGTTCCCGCTGAGACATTTTGATTTATAAAAAGGGGTGAGATTCCAAGGAATCCCTATAGCAACCTACAATCAAACATATAAAATGTGAGAATTAAATATGCAATGCACCATATAATATAAAATGAAAATTCATAACATAACATGTGTGTACATAAAGCTCAAAGCCAAATCACTATTTGGATCCCCTACATGTACCACAGCTGAGGCCCTACCACAGCTAGGTAATGTACGACAGGCATATCTCAGTTGGGTACCTAACCACAGCTAGGTAACATACCTCAAGCACCGTGTCCATATCACAAAATACAGCAACATATAGTAAATAAACAATCACATAGTGTATGAGAGAATATAGTTACTATCTTAACCCTTTTCTGACTTGAAACGTGTGCCTCATAAAGTGTTCCAACGACTGGGCTTCAACTTGGTCCTAAAATTTCAATGTACAAGAATTAGGTTAAAACTCATTCATGTATTATTCTAGACACTTCCATAGTGTTTTTAGTGGTTATATGAGTCTATTGTGAAAATTTATCATAATGCCCCTCAGGACCCTGTTCTGCCCCACTATACCCAGTCTGACAGTACTTTTCCCAAAATTTTGTCCTGGGCTACTCTGACGTATTTTTGCCAAAAGAACCCATTTCCGGAATTGGAATTACAAAATTCACTGCCATAAGACTAGAATGCCCTTAACAGCTCCTAACTTAAGGTTTCAACGGTGTTTAGATCATTTTGCTTTCTAGGGCTTTTATGGAAAAGTGTTCAACTATAACCCCACCTAATTTTCCCTCCAGAACATAATGGAATCATCATATATAAAATATCCAACTCTAGCCCCTTGAATTGGACCTAGCCCAAACCCAAAATTCTTCAGAAAAAATTGGGGTTTTTGAATTTTGACTCCGCAAACTTGCTCTTTTCTACTCCTAATCACTTTATTAACTATTTAATTACATTAAAACCACCATTTAAACTCAATTTTGGTAGCATAACTCCTAAGGCACACCCTTTTCCCAAATTTTACAATCAGAACAAATCCAGTAGAAATTCATCTATTAAATTATCCACAATAGCCAGAATAACCAATATTTGAAGTTTAGGAAGTTACCTTTGCTTCCTTCTGGCTCTTCCTTTGTTTGGCTAAAACCCTAACCCTTTAACACTGAAATTCTTGCTTCAAAAACCTCAAATTACCTAGAGGAAAGGCTTAGAAGAAGGATTATACAAATTACACTAGTGGAAAAATCACCTTTAAGATTGGTTAAAAAAGATATTTTAGACCGATTCTGGATCCGGTCTTCATACAGCCGGTCTTAAAAGTCTGCTACTTTTTAGACTGGTTATGGAACCGGTCTTAAAAAAATGTTTTAAGATCGGTTATTATAAAACCGGTCTAAAAATATTTATTTTTAGACCGGTTATCAAAGGAACTGGTCTAAAAGGTTCAAATTTTAGACCGGTTTTTTGAAAAACCGATCTAAAAAGTTGAAATTTTAAGACTGGTTTTCTATAAAACGAGTCTTAAAGTAATACTTTTAAGACTGCTTTTGAAGTGAACCGGTCTTTAAACTTTTGTTAAGATCGGTTCTCTACAAAACTGGTCTTAAATGTACTTTTCAGACCGGTTTTGGAAAGAACCGGTCTTAAAAGTAGTTTTTTTTTATTTTCATTTAAAACATTTACCGAGCAAGTCATTTCCCCTGTTAAAAAATTTCACTCAGCAAGCAGCAGCCAGTTTAGCGGCATTCAAATAAATCTTCATCTTTTATAGATTATAACTAAAATCTTAATGACATGTGAGAGATTCAAAACTCATTGGAACATATTAAAACTCAACTCCCTTGTGCTTAAATAGTGCTGGCCGAAACAGAAGCAAGGAAAACAACCATGAATAATAAACTCACAATCATAGATAGAATCATAATGCAAGGAAATCATACAACCATGACAATACTATTTTGACCAAGTTCCTTATCTTTTCACTTACATATATACATCAAAGATTAAATGACATTAATGACAATGCTGTTATTCATTAGGGCCAAAATATTTTATACACACTCTTCTCAGGCTGATGATCACTAGCTGGCCTGGATTCAAAGAATCTACACCATGACGTACACCTCATATCCTTCATTTTCCTGTGACGACAAATATAGCTTCAATGTACATAATTCAAATATAGCTCATGATAATTATTTTAGCTAACTAACCTTCAATGTAGTTTTATAAAGGGATATCCTCCCATATCCCTTCATGATGATCGTTTCTTGTTTCGTGTTCATTGTCTGCTTCATCTTCTTTGTTCAATTCTGGTAAACCCCAAGAAAAAGAAGGAGTCTCAAGAAGATCATTCATTGAATGACTTTCCTGATTAATATCAATGACCCTTTTTCCTTAGAGAGCTACAGAACACATTTTATTTGCCTGATCAATAACATAGAACACTTGTTTCACTTGATATGCCATAATAAAAGGTTTATCTCTAAAACTTCTACTCTTCAAATCAACCAATGTAAATCCCAACTGATCAATCTTCACACCATTATTGATATCAACCCACTTGCATTTGAAAATGGGAAGTTTAACTTTAACATAATCAACCACTCAAATCTCTTCAATCAACCCATAACAAGGTATTGCTGCCAATCTAGGATTCTTATCTTTTGAACTAGAAAAGTGCATAGATTCAACCACTAACATAACCCCACTGTTCTGGACGGTGATCCTATCATCAAGGGACTTCATGTAAAATGTATAACCATTGATCACAAATGAAGTCCAACTTATGACATCAGCCCCAGGACCACGTGCTAACCATTTAATTGTATTACAAACATATTCTTTGCCATCAACCTTTTGTTTGAACCAATGTGCAAAACTTTTGTTATGCTCCCTAATTAACCTTTGTTCAGTCATTCGACTATTTCCTTTCCGTACAATTTCTTTATGAGCATTAATGTATTCTTGAACTTCATCAACATTATTCAAGATGTACAAGTGGACTTGTTGCAATTCATCAGGATCCATACTCTTTACTGAAGCCCCGCATCTACCGCCTTCTTCGTTATGACGTTCAGGAAGTCCAATGTGTCCTACATTTGACAAATAATCTTGACAAAACTCCATGGCTTCTTCAGAAACATATTTCTGAACAATAGATGCTTTAAGCCGATTAGGGTTCTTCACATACCCTTTTAGGATTTTCATAGTTCTTTCAATTGGGTACATCCATCTTCAATAGATAGGGCCACACAACTTGATCTCCCTGACTAGATGTACCATGATGTCAATAAAAGAAGGAAGAAAGAGCTTCTCAAGCTGGCACAAGATCAGATATCCTTCATTTTCCAATTCATCCAATTTTTCTGTCTCAATGACTTTACTACAAATAGCATTGAAGAAGAAACAAAGTCTAGTCAAAATATGTTGAAGATCATATTCAGCAATGCCTCAAATAGCTACTGGGAGCAATTGTTGCATTAAGACATGACAATCATGAGACTTTAGAACTACTAACTTCAGGTCTTTCATCAACACAAGCTTCCTAACATTTAAAGAATACCCTGAAGGAACTTTGATGCCATGTAAACACTCACAAAAGCTTCTTTTCTCATCCTTAGACAAAGTGTGAGCAGCTGCAAGACAAAACGTTCTCTTACCATATAGCTTTGGATGCAAGTCTTCTCGTATCCTTATTTCTTGCAAATCTAATCTTGCCTTCACGCCATCCTTAGAACTACCTTGTATGTTAAGTAGTGTCCCAACAATACGATCACAAACATTTTTCTCCACATGCATGAAATCAATACAATGTCTCACATCAATCTTCGACCAATATGGAAGATTGCAGAAGACAGACTTCTTTTTCCATTTACTTTTCTCATTACTATTCTTTGTAGTCTTACAAAAGATAACATTCATATTTTTAACCTTTTCATAAACTTGCTCCCCAGTCAATGCCTTCAAAGCATCTTCAAACTCTTGTCCACCAAAATAAAGCTTTCTTTAATCTGCGATACAGGTGGCCTCATCTAAGAATCTCCTATAGCCAAGATAAACTATCTTTCTTCTATGTTGAATTTTATGGTAGCATGTTCCTTCTTCACAAATCGAACATGCTTTATAGCCTTTAACATTATATCCTGACAAGTTTCCACATGCAGGGAAGTCATTTATAGTACAAAAGATCATGGCTCGCATTTTAAAAACCTCCTTCTTCTTCGTGTCAAAAACATCAACGCCTTCGTCCCACAACTCTTTCAAGTCTTCGATCAAGGGTTCCAGGAAAACATCTATGTCATTTCTGAGTTGTTTTGGTCCCAAAATCAATATAGATAACATAATGTACTTTCATTTCATGCATAACAGAGGAGATAAGTTGTAAATTACCAACAGAACAAGCCATAAACTATGTATACTGCTCAGGCTACCAAAAGGATTCATGTCATCCGTGCTTAGCCCAAGCCTAAGGTTCCTAGGCTCTTCACCAAAGGTAGGAAATAATTGATCGATTTTCTTCTATTAAGAAGAATAAGCCGGATGTTGAAGCTTTCCATCGGATATCCTCTCATCCACATGCCATCTTAAATTTCTTGCATAGTTTTTATTAGCAAACAAGCACTTGAACCTTGGTATGATTGGAAGGTACCACAATACTTTTGTTGGAGTGTTATTTGATTTGTACCTCGGGGTTTCACATATCGGACACTGTTGTTCCTCTTCATGTTCTTTTCTATACAATATACAATCATTAGGGCATACATGGATCTTTTTATACTTCATCCCTAGTGGACGCAATATTTTATTAGCATCATAGTATCGAGAAGGCAACACATTATCATCTGAAAGCAAGTCCTTAAAAGCCTCAAGCGTTTCTAAAAAACTCTTGTCGCTCCATCCATACCGTGCTTTCAAACTTATCAATTTCAATACTGCTTTCTATAATTGGTATTTTTTACACCCCGAGTACAACGGCGTCTCAGCATCACTACACATATTACCATATACATGTGATTTCTCAAAAGTCTCTTCTCCTATATCACGAATAATATCCTCTATCTGATCATCTGTATCCGTGTCATTATCATCAAAGTTTACTCCCCCTGTTGAGATGAACTTGGCATTTCTAATTCTTCACCATGCCATACCCACACTATATAACTTTTACAAAATCCTTTACAAATTAAATGTGTTTATATATCTGCAGTACTTAGTCACTTCTCATTCAAATATACTACATAAGGGCAATAAAACTTTCCACTACCATCATCGGTATTTCTACTAACGAAGTCTAAAAAACTCCTCACCCCATTATCATATTAAACACTCATTCGTTTAGCGTTTATCCAACTATGATCCATATATATCTCAATACTTCTAGCACCCTATATCCAACAACAATAGAGTTTTAGAGATTTCAACGAAATTAACAGGCACCATTTGAAACTAGTATTGTTTTAACAAACCAATAACACTGACAATAATCAAACAATCACACTAAATTAAAACAAAATATAGAGTGGTATTACATCAAGGCAAATATCACAGGGATGTAATTAAAAGTCAGAGCATATATCTAACAAGAATGTGCAGATTTAATTTTTTCCAGATTAATTACGTTTAAGTGCTCAATATAATTACAAACTGCCATGTCACAAATTTTTAAGACCTTATCCGCCAAAACCGATCTAAATGATGTGGTCTAAAAAGGGATTTTTTTTCACTAGTGTTAGGAGCTAATTCACCAAAGAAATCAAGCTTACCTGATGAAATTGCTCGCACTTCTCACTAGAATTCTCAATCTCTCTCTCTCTCTCTGATGCTAAAAACTGATGGAAATGAAGGAGGAAGATGAAGAGAAATTATTTTATAATAGATCTTATTTTCCCTTTAATTTTTGGATTAATTGGAAATTCTGGCAACGTTTCTGTCCAAACATTAAAAAATCATAACTAAATTTGTAGACATTGAATTAGAGTGATTCCAAAGGTTATAGAACCTTTATTAAGTCTAGTTTATAGGAAAAATAGAGCCCTTTACCAATTGGAAGAAAACAATCCCCAGAACTAAATTCTTTGAATATTGTTCCAGAAAATCAACAGTTTTTCTGGGCTAGTTTCAAAAATTTATAAATTTTTTTATATAGCTTTAAAGGATTCATATGATGTATGCACCACCCAGAATTTAGAAAAACATGGAGCCACCACCAAAATTTTAGAAAATAGGATAACTTTGGAAACCTTTTTAAAAATGGGAACCGGTCTATAAAAACCATTTAGGGTTCGGGAGTCGATTGTGTATGGGGAAGGTGTTAGACACCCCATAACACCCATTCATAAGAATGGTTACCCTAAGTTAATTATTTAAAAATAAATATCGCCTTTAATTTAATTATAATTACCCAAATAAAAAAAGAAAATATTTACAAAAATAAATGAAATGAAAACTAAAGAAGAAGAAGAAGAAAGAACATTTATTTACAAAAAGAAAATAAGAGAAATATATTTATTTATAAAATTGGATTTGACCTAGGATGAAAACTTAGGGCCTACATACCCTTTAGAGAGATCAAAGCCCACATAGTTTGGGGGGTAGAAATGCGTGTCACTTTGTTTGTGTTTTTTAGAAAAAAATTTTATTTCATTTATTTGAGAAAAATAATTTTTTTTGTTTGGTTTGTATTTTTTATTATTATTTTTAAAAAAACATTTTTTTATTTATGAAAGAACTTCTTTTATTTTTCATGAAAGAGAGCTTTTCCATTTTATTTTCATTTATAAAAGTGTGTTAAAATATTTTTTATTCTTTTTTTTTAAAGAGGACCTAAGAAAGGGATGAAGAAAAAAGAAAGAAAAAAATAGCACAAGTTAAACAAAATGGAAGTCAAAGGTGAGGAGATTTATACGTACCTTTTATCTTTTGAACATACTACAATAAGAGATAGGGTGATAGGGCCACACATACCTCTTGATTCAAATGCCACACATCCAGCAACAATACATAAGACAATTCAATGAGGCAACAGAAAGCAAGTCCACATAACTCTTGCCTCCCTCTTTCTCCCAAAATTTTTGCCTCCTTTGCTTCAACCCTTTCACTCCTATTTATAGTCTCAATGTAGGGTTTTCTTCATAAATGCTCCTTTTTTTTTCATTTTTTGATTTTTTTTTGTATTTTATGTTAAGAACTACCTAACTTGACCCAATCACCATCAATGGAAATTTTTTTTAAAATTTTTTTTTTGTATTTTCTATTGATAAAATTTCCTAACTTTACTTAATTACCATTAGTGGAGATTTTTTTTTTTTTCATTATTCTCCCCACAAGTAACTTCCTAATTTAAACCTATCAACATAAATGAGATTTTTTGATTTTTTATTTTTGATTTTTTATTTTTTTATTTATTATTTTCCCTTAATGAATGACAATGCCAATCATATCAATGAGGGGATTTATTTTAATTTTCATTTTTTTTCCCTTTCAATGATGATTGCCTATTTAGACACCGATTATCATCAATAGGAGGATTTTCTTATTTTTTCTTATTTTCATTTTTTATTTTTTCTCTCCTCACAAGTAGTTTCTTAATTTAAACCTATCAACATAAATGAGATTTTTTTATTTTTTTATTTTTTTATTTTTCATTTTTTTATTTATTATTTTCCCTTAATGAATGACAATGCCAATTATCATCAATGAGAGGATTTCTTTTAATTTTTTTCCTTTTAATGATAAACGCCAATTTGGACACCGATCACCATCATTAGGAGGATTTTCTTATTTTCTTTTTTGTTTCTTTCAATGATGATTGCCAATTTGGACATCAATCATTATCAATTATTTTTGTATTTTTTAGTAGGGCCCGGACAAAATAGGGTGTTCATAGTTTTACTTGTTTCGTCGCTGAGAAAAGTGAGATTCTCGATTATGAAGCAAGTAAAGATAAGAACACATATTTTATCCGGCCAGAGAACAAGGTGCCCCCTTGGAACCAAAGAGGGTTTGTACAAAATATAGTGACCATACTCCTCTTTACTTGGTTCATAGGGGAGAAGAACGCAAGTGGAGATAGATGATTACCTAGAGTGGAAGTGAAGTGCCTAGTTGCATAGGACTTTGGTGGGGCGTAAAAGAATTGTGCCAGCGGGTACTGGGCTTTGAGAGTGCTTACTTATACAAGGCTTTGAAAGAATTGTGCTTGCCATTACAGGGCTTTAAAAGAATTGTGCCAGCCGTTATTGGGCTTTGAGGGTGCCTATTGGTATAGGGCTTTGAAAGAATAGTGCCTGCCGGTACATGGCTTTAAAAGAATTGTGCCAGCCGGTACTGGGCTTTGAGCGTGCCTGTTGATACAGGGCTTTAAAAGAATAGTGCCTACCGTTACAGGGCTTTAAAAGAATTGTGTCAGCCGTTACTAGGCTTTGAGGGTGCCTGCTAGTACAGGGCTTTAAAAGAATAATGCCTGCCAGTACAGGGCTTTAAAAGAATTGTGCCAGCCGTTATTGGGCTTTGAGGGTGCTTGTTGGTACAGGGCTTTGAAAGAATAGTGCCTGCCGGTACAAGGCTTTAAAAGAATTGTGCCAGTTGTTATTGGGCTTTGAGGGTGCCTATCGGCACAGGGCTTTGAAAGGGTGCCAGCCGTTACTGGGCTTTGAGAGTGCTTGCCGGTACAAGGCTTTGAAAGGGTGCCAGCCGTTACTGGGCTTTCAAAGGGTGCCAGCCATTACTGGGCTTTGAGGGTACCTGCTGGTATAGGGCTTTAAAAGGGTGCCAGCCGTTACTAGGCTTTGAGGGTGCCTGCCATTATAAGGCTTTGAAAAGGGTGCTATGAACATGTGATGCCCCTTGGAGTAGTGCTTATAAAGATGATGACATTGATAATAATGATGACAGTAATGATGACAACGATGATGATAAAGAGGATGATAATGGCCATGATAATAAAGGGAATATCAGAATAGTGATGTCATAATAGAGGTGATGACACTAATAATGATTATGATAGTGATGATAGAATCCTAATGAGGATGATGAATACAATGATAATGCTAATGATGATGATGGTGATGTTAATAATGGAGGTGATGACATGCTAACGAGAATGAGTGCAATAATTATGGTGTTAAGGAATAGCCTGGCAAGTGATATTGCTCCTTCTTTGTACAGGTGCCTAACCAATACCCCATTACTTGCGCAGTCTTGTCGGAGGTATGATGTGTATAATGAGATTCACATAGATGCCACAGCCTAGAACCCTCAGTTTAGATTGTGTCCCTTTGTCAATTGTTTGACCCCATAACAAAAATTCCAGTTGGGACCTTCACTAATGATCCTGAAATTACACAAGTTAAATGGGAGTAGAGGACACCATGTATATCAACGTGAGTTTTTATCCAGACAAAAGTTGTGCTTTCATTAAAAAGAATTACCTTTATATAAATCATGGCATAAAGTTTGACATGCGATTTAATAGAAGGGAAAGATATACTAAGGATGAAGATTCATTTAAAAGAAATGATCTTCCAATATTCAAGTGGATGCATGATGATGATCATATATTGGTGTAGACATGATGTTATTAGGAGGTCCTTCACTTTTAGTTCCGTGTAGTCCCCCTGATTGTGCCTTGCTTAATTGCCAGAGATACCAGAGATATGCACTTTTCGATGAATGATTACTGAGTCTTCCAAATAAATAAAGTAAAGAGAGTCATAGGGCTAGGATTGATAACCTTCTTCTATATTTGTTTAAACCGCCCTTTAAGGTTTTTAACTTAACAACTCCCAATTTTTTGCTCAAAATTTTACCTAAGCCGCCTTTTCGGGTTTTCATCTTAGTGAGTTTTTTTTTTGCTCTAACTTTTGCCTAAGCCGCCCTTTCGAGTTTTCAACTTAGCGAGCTTTTTTTTTCTTGCTCTAAATTTTGCCTAAGCCGCCCTTTCGGGTTTTCAACTTAGCAAGCTTCTTTTCTTTTTTTTTGCTCTAATTTCTGCCTAAGCCGTCCTTTCGGGATTTCAACTTAGCGAGCCTCTTTTTTTTGTTTTGCTCAAACTTTTGCCTAAGCTGCCCTTTTAGGTTTTCAACTTAGCGAGCTTTTTTTTTCTTTACACATACTATTTCTTTACAGCATCTGAATTGATTGGCCTTGGTAAATCATGGCCCTTCATGTTTGTCAATATCAATGCCCCACCAGATAAAGCATGCTTAACAACATATGGGCATTCATAATTTGGAGCCCATTTACCTCTGTCATCTTCTTGATTTGACAAGATCTTCTTGAGGACTAGGTCTCCTACTTTAAACCACCTAGGTCGTAGTTTCTTATTAAAGGCCCTTGTCACTCGTGACTGATATAACTGCCCATGACATATTGCTGTGAGCCTCTTTTCTTCAATCATATTTAATTGTTCAAATTGAAAACGTATCCATTCACTTTCATCTAGGTCTAATTCAGCCAAGATTCTCAGGGATGGTATTTCCACCTCAATTGGAGTAACAGCCTCCATGCCATAAACTAAGGAGTAAGGGGTTGCCCTAGTTAAAGTACGCATTATGGTACGGTATCCGTGTAATGCATATGGAAGCATTTTATGCCAGTCCATATAGATCACTGTCATTTTGTTGATGGTCTTCTTAATGTTTTTATTAGCTGCCTCAACTGCACCATTCATCTGTGGCCTATATGGTGCAGAATTATGATGTTTGATCTTGAACTGATCACATAATTCTTTAACTGCTACCCCGTTGAGGTTTGGTGCATTGTCAGTTATGATCTTCTCCGGTAACCCATATCTACAGATGATGTTGGCCTTTAAGAACTTGGTGAAGGCCTTCTGAGTAATCCTAGCAAAGGAATTGGCTTCTACCCACTTAGTGAAATAGTCAATCGGCCCGATGACATCTATTCCCCACATGGAGAATGGCCATGGAGATACGAGACTATGCATTATAGTCGGAGGGGCATTAGCTTTGTTGGCATATATCTAGCACTTATGACACTTTCTAACATAATTGATACAATCCTTCTCCATAGTTATCCGGTAGTAACCAGATCTTTGAGCTTATTTAGTTAATGAGTAGCCATTTACATGTGTACCGCATACTCCTTCATAGATCTCTGCCATAATCTTGTGCACCTCCCTCATGTCTATACAGTGTAGCAATGTCCCATCAAAGGTTCTCTTATATAGGACGTTATTACTAATAAAAAAGCCCATGGCCAATCGCCGTATGGTTTTCTTTTCATTATATGTTGCGTTTGGAGGGTAAGTACCATATTCTATATATATCCTGATACTATAGTACCAAGGTTGCTCGTTGTGCTCTCTTCCAATATTGAAGCAAAATGCTAGTGATCTTCTAGTCTCAATCTGTATTGGTTGAACTTGGACCCCACAATCGAGTTGGATCATAGCCGCTAAAGTAGCTAAAGCATCGGTGAAGTGATTCTTTTCTCTGGCCATGTGATGGAAATTGATTACTTCAAAATTTTTGATCAACTCTATCAAATACTCTTGATAAGGGATCAACTTTGGGTCTTTAGTACGCCATTCACCAGTCACCTAATAAATTATGAGAGCTGAGTCACCATTGACTTTTAGGTTTTTTATTCCAAGATATATGGCAGCTTAGAGACCATTAATATAAGCTTCATATTTTGCCATGTTATTGGTGTAGTCAAACCCTAACTTTATAGCAATCGAAAATTGCTTTCTGTCTGGGGATATGATTACTGCCCCTACACCATTGCCATGCATATTTACCGCCCCATCAAAATACATCTCCCACTCCTTCGATTTTCTTTCCTTAATCGGATCCTCTGTAGCACATATGTCTTCATCTAGGAATTTGAAATATAGTGGCTGGCATTCATCTATGGGGTTTTCCGCTAAGTGATTTGCTATCGTACCACCCTTGATGATTTTTGAGTGACGTATCTTATATCATATTCAGACAATATCACAGCCCCCCTCCCTTCTTTTATCCCAGCCGCAGCACCTTCTCTTAATTCCTCCTTTGCTTTTATTCTCGGGTCAGCCTTTTATGCCCATTGGGTAAAAAATGTTGGCTCTCCTCATTTATTCTTCATTCCATTCTCTATTGTTTTTCCTTTTACCATCGGTTCAGCCTCCTCACTAATTCAATTCGGTCTGCCTTCTTTCGGTCAACTATTCCTTTTGTTTTCTTCATCAATTCATTCCTTTGCCTACGTCAGCTTGCTTCTTTTCCTTCGATTCTTGCCTTTAATTCAGTCAGCAATTTTGGCTCAACATTTCTTTCTTCTTCATTTCTCTTTGTTCTCGGTTCAGCTGCTCCTCTTTTCTTCAATTGATAAGTTTCCTTCGGTTTAGCATCTATTTCCTTCACATTCCGGTCCACTCTTCCCATTTCAATTCGGTCAAGCTGCTGTTCTTTTTCCTTATCAATTCGGTTCAGCATGTCTCCATTCAGCCAGCCGCCACTCTAGTGCCAAACAATGACCTCCTCTTCTCTTCCCTTATTCTTTAGGTTAAAAGTGAGTTGTGCCTTGTTTGGATAAAAGATAAAAATCTGTTTTGGCATTGGACACAAAATTGTAACCACCAAACAAGGCCCTTACTCATTTAATCTCCTCTTAGAAAAAATGTGAAAATAAATTCTGCACTTGTGATGTTCCGCTTTTGTCCTTCATTAAGCTCCAAAATAACATCTTTGACCTTAACCACTCAAGTTGTGCCACATCATCACCTACAAAATTAAATTCACAAAGGTAATACCTTTTGCTCACAATTAAATAACAATGGGAGTAACAAATATTAATTAAAAATATAACAATTTAACCACTTTAATTCCAAAATTATTCTTTCACTAAAGTCTCACTTTAACACTTGATTATGCCCAAAATATTCAATAAGTCCCACAAAAGCCTAAGATTAATTAATAAAAATATATATAAATATTGAGCTCTATCAATTAGCATTGTCATTGAAGCCTCAATTCACTGTCAACAATTGCTTACACTGCTGATTTATATTGAAATTTGTGGTCATTCACATAGCACTCAAACTGTTGAGTTACTCAAGTCAAACAATGTCAATTCTTTTTCCCCCTTCCCCTTTCCCTTCATGTTAGACCTATCACTCAGTTGCATCATGACAGACCTAAAGAATAACGACACTTTTTTACAGAGGATTATGTTGATAACATTAAATATTGTTTCATGTGATATAACGTTTGTGGCTTTTTCATTTAATTGACTAGCTTATGTCTTAATTTGTTCTCCCACATAGTGATATCAATACAGCGTGGGAATTAACAGAAAAGGAAGAGGAAACCAGACAAAAAAGGTATGTGTGTATATACGGATCTTTTATTCTACAATGCTTAAATCATTTCAGATGCTGATTTCATTTGTTATGTGTTGATAATTTTCCAAGTTTAAGCTATTGTGACAAATAGCCCATAATACATGCTGGAATTTTTGTTGCCATATATAATACATGCTGGAAATTTTGCTCCCACATACTAAGTTGTTCTACTTTGTGTCTCTAGACCACATATTAAGTTGTTCTACTTTATGCCTCAATTGCAAAAGATGGTGATCTCTTCTCATTTCCTTTTTTTTTCTCTTTTACTTACTTTAGGCGTCCAGCTGCCCTTTCTTCTTTTCTTTCCAAATTGGCTGCTTACTTTTTGTCAACTTGTGGTTGCTTCTCTTAAACAAGCCTATCATCCTCTTGATAGTTGATAAATCTCCCAATAATATCCACCACCTCTTTCTGACTTATGATTGAGTTTGATTTTTTTCTTTGTATTTCCACCGTCTTTCTTCTTTCCTTTCCAAAATTGCTTTTTTGACAATTGATGCCGCCTTCCTCTTGTTCAATTTTGGCATCTTCTACTTCCATTGACTTAGCTTGTGGCCCACGTTCTTTCTTATGTTTTCTTCATATTTTTTTCATTCATTCCACAATAGTATGGACTTTAAAGCTGATCAAAGAAAAGGGAGTAACATGTGAATATTAATAATCTTACTAGTTACTAATAAAAGATGGATTATTTATTTATTATTATTTTTTTAATTCTTTCTTAAAATGAAAAACTTATATTCTAACTTGAAATCCCAAAAATGATGTACCTAACTAAAAATAAGGAGTTATCAATTATGTGTTGATAATTTTGCAAGTCCAGACTATTGTGACAAATAACCAAAATACATGTTGGAATTTTTGTTGCCACATATAATGCATGCTGGAATTTTTGCTCCCACATATTAAGTTGTTCTACTTTTGTGTCTCTAGACCTTTATAAAAGTGTTTATTTGTTTGTCTTATATTCATTTATGTACATATGTATCTTCTATTCTATAATGCTTAAATCATGCCACACAATGTAGCATGGAAGTTCCAGAAAATCGAGCATGGATGTATAATAGAGTATATCGAACAACAAAATGGTATACAAAATACTTCATGGAGGTGTCGAGGAGTTTCTTGCCTATGCATTGAGAGCGTCATCTTATTCACAAACCTCAAAGAATTTTAGGTGTCCATGTGTCAAATGTAAATGTAGGCCATATCTAAATGTAGATGAGGTGAAGACACACATTTATAAAGCTGGATTCATGCCGAACTACTATATATGGAATAGTCATGGGGAAATAGAAACTGAATTTCATTTACCCATGTCTCCATTACCAAGTGCCTTACACTCCTCACATGGGCTACAAGGTAGCCAACAAAGTCAATATGAGACCATGGTGATGGATGTTGCGGGGCCAAGTTTTAGGGATAACTATAATGAAGATGTTGAAGTGATGCCTAATTCAAATGCTAGAGCATTTTATGACTTGTTGCATGTCACACAACAACCTCTGTGGGAAGGTTGCAAAGAGGAATCTAAACTTTCAGCAGCTTTGAAATTATTAAGTATTAAGGCAACAACTAACATATCACAACAAGTCTATAGTTTAGTTTCCCAACTTATGAGGAGGACACAACCTCAAGACACTTGTATGCCTACACAACCTCAATATTTATAGTGTCAATCTGAACTCCAAATTCACTTCACTAACTAGACAGACATATATATATATATATTGCTTGTGTGCTTAGTTTAATAGAGGACTTTAGGTCTTCTGTAGAATATTGATAGCTAGAGAGAGAAGGGGAAGGCTAAAAAAGCTTTTTTTTCATCTTCTTTTTTTATATGAACACTAAAAAATCTTGAGAATATATTTTCTTTTTTGGCATCTTCTGTATCTGAAGGTTGAGATGTAAATAAGACCAATTTGAGTATATAGAAGTACTTTCTGTGATTTGAAAATGTAATTTCTTACAATGAGCTCAAGTTTATTTTAACTTAGGATAAGAAGGAGTAATAGGTAATCAAGCCAACATTATCTGTATATATACTCCTTGATTCTCGAGTGAAGTGCTGGCAACAGCCTGCGAATGAGTATGTGCAACTGTTAAACACTCTCTTATAATTGAATTATAGTAGTAGATTCTTACCATTGGTTAAATATGTTGCACTAGTAATGGTTCCAAAAAACAGAGATACTGCATAACCAATACCAATATCTAATAATTACTCACAATGCAACCAAAAATAGTAAAGAGCTCTCCTTCTCATCAGGATGGAGTTTGTGGCCTCTAAATATTCTCCTCTTATAACAAGTATTAGTATATATAGCATGGCTTCTGGGGGTTACATGCAAGAAGTTTGAGAGACAGTCACATTATTTAAGTATGAGTAATGAAACTTGCTGTTGATCTGAGTATTATACACACACACACATATATATTAAGCCAAACCCAAATTAAATCACGCATGGATGGCAGCGTCACTACTTTTGTGATTTATTTATAATTGTGTTAAATTTTTGTTATTGTGGATTGACATGTATAAACACATTATTATGTTGTCAGTCAGTTAAAATTCTTGCGAATCTCATACATTCTACTCTTAGTCTATAATAAAAGATGAAGATTTATGCTTATACATACATCAGTAAATGTTCATTTATAAGTAGAGAAGAATGTAATTTGAGGCCAGTTTATAGCACATGTTTATCATTTTCGAGAGAGAGTTGAAAATTGAGCCCATATATATATAATAGCTAGATGTAATGGGGCAGGCATAGAAGACTAATGTGTAATGGACATACAAATATCATATATGAAGCTAGCAGAGAGAATAAGAAGCAGCTGCGCTATTAAGAATGGATGAGGAGAGACAGTGTTATAATGAAGAATTGAATTGTGTGCAGGGAGATAAGTGGCAGGTGCCCTAGAAGTCCTTGGGAATTATCTAATTCGCTGATATTATATGAGTGTTGGAATAATGTAAATGGGTATATATGTACATAGTTTGTGTTTATGATGTTTTCTTCAAGGCCCGTTATAACACAGCAGTGAGATGTATGGTAGCTAATACATATAGGTACCTCCCTCGCCTTGTATAATTTATTCATATCTTTAAACTTTTTGTACTTATTATTTTCTTTAATAGGATTATTACATGAGGATCAAGATATCTAGAAGTTCTAATACAGATTCTCCAAGTGATATGCAATCAAATCAGCTAGATGAAGAAGAAATGAACCTATATTTAGAGGCTACAGGTGGTAAAAACAAGAAGGGTCGCATATTTGGCTTAGGATCTGAGGCCAAAGATATTGATTCCTCATCTTATTCTTATAGGTCTCCTCCTCCTTCCACCAACACAATGCTCCGACTTGATATTGAAAATGTTGTCACAGAGCTTAGATAGGAGAATCACAATCTTAAGCAACAAAATGAAATTATCTTAACAAGGTTGGAAGCACTTGAGCAGAAACTCTCTAGGGCTATCAACAATCCAAACCCTGAAGCTCATAACGCTGATGATAGCCCACCATAACATAGGGGGATTGCTAGGTTGTTTTACATTTAATATTTGTGTAATTTGTTTGATATATTATACATTTTCACTTTAGTACTTTTGTTTCTTTGTAGTTGTTAACATGCTATCATTTTAGAATTTGGTTTTAATTTGATTTTATTTGCAATCAATTTAATTAGACTTTCAATTTTTTAACCATTATAGGTTATTAAGATTGACTTACCGTTAAATTCAAAATATCAAAAAAAATTGAAAGAAAATATTAAAAAATCTTTGAGATGGATTTGTGATAGAAAATTAAATTATTTTTCAAAAACAGATTACACTTTGCAACGGATTAGCGATGGAATTTTCGTCACTAATCCGTCTCAAAAATTAGCGACGGAATTGAATTTTTTTAAAAAAATTCAATTTACGACGAATTAGGGATGGAAATTCCGTCGCCAATCCTGAACCAATTAGCGACGGAATTTTCGTCGCTAATCCATCTAAAATGTTAGTAACAGAATTTTCATCTCTAATCTGTCTCAAATGTTAGCGACGGAAATTTCGTCCCTAATCCGTCTCAAATGTTAGTGACGGAATTTTTGTCTCTAATCCGTCTCAGATATTAGTGACGGAAATTCCGTCACTAATCCATCTCAAATTTTAACAACGGAAATTAATCATTAGGGACAGAATTTTTGCCGCTAATTAGAGATGGAAATTCCGTCTCTAATCCATCTCTAAATTAGCGACGGAATTCAAATTTCCATCGCTAACAAAATTAGTAACGCCTTTTTTAGGGACGGAACATTTTCCATTGCTGATAGACTAGCGATGGAAATTCCGTATCTAAATTCTGTCACTATTAACCATATTTTTGTAGTGAAAGTTGAATATTTTTGAAGATTTGGACTATCTTCTAGAAGAACTAAGGTTTTTTAGTTGGGAAGAATATCCACTGTCATATGTGCCATCACATTTCTGTGCAGAGAATCTAATTATACTGAGAATGCCTAATAGTAATATCAAACAATTTTGCCATGGAAATCAGGTACACATTATTTTTCATATATCATAATATTTTTCATAGGGCGGTTCTAATTTTAAGATCTCGCATCAAACATTAACCACATAACTCATAATTTAAATATATATAATAGTTATACTACTAGTAAGGAATCTAATGATCATCTTGTAAATGCATCAACTTATTTCCTTTATAATCTCACAACTTTAATTGGTAGGAGAGAAATGTAGGAAAAAAACTTATGAATCCACAATTAAATCACAAAT
The DNA here is from genome assembly GCA_963242795.1 of Inga leiocalycina. Lineage (NCBI taxonomy): Eukaryota > Viridiplantae > Streptophyta > Magnoliopsida > Fabales > Fabaceae > Inga > Inga leiocalycina. The sequence goes on along the minus strand of OY725329.1, from coordinate 10,045,032 downwards.
TAGAGTACATAAATTTTCCTACATCAATAGTGGGAGACTTATAAGAATTACCTCTCGCCATTGCTAAGCTTTAATCGGATAAAGAACTTGCAAATACTGATGAAAGAGAGCTGCAAAAAAGAATTGAAGATAGAAGATGATTGTTAGGTCTTTTTCTGACTGGCTGTGAGGCACAGCGATGGAAACTGGGTTAAGAGCCGTCGCCAATCAGGGAACCTGAGATGAGCAGCTAGGGTTTTTACTCATACGCTCAATTTAGACGGCTAAAACCTAATTGTGTATTTTCCACTATCAGAAAAATCACATTAATAGCCAATAACCCTAATCATGAATTGAGCCTAAATTTGACTAACAGGCCATACTCTGGATATTTTAATTAATTACCTAATTAATAACTAATAATAATTATAATATATTAAAATATCTAACATTCTCCCACTTGGCCCGTAACTAACGTCAGTTGCCCTATTCAGATTAATTAAGGCTATGCTGCAAGAATTATGGTGATAAATCTAATTAAGTCGAGTATTATGTTCCATGTATTACATAGCAGCACCCTTACTTAATGGGTTAAAACTTAATGAATAAACCTTAAATGTTTATCCGGTTCCTACTTGAATGTTTGTCAATCTCGATAACTAGGTAACTAAATGAAATAACAATCTCTAACTTGAATTTCATCATTTATCAATACCTTATTTAGATCACTCAATGTGATCCATCTCACAAATAAGGTATTTGATCATTCAATGTCTCTAAATGCATGCAATTCATTTAAGGATCTATACTTTATGTGTTTATGACCTATTGACTTTATGGTCACACAACACCCTTAATGGGTTTAAATTAATTTAAAACCACATGATGAAATTCTTTAACCGGAAATCTTATAACTTGCCTCCAAGAATGACTAGATTAAGCAATTCATGGTGGAACTAAGCAATCAGTGACTACTTAGCAATCTTGTATTCCTCTATAATGCAATTTGTTCAGTAAACGTAAAGATGCATCAGAATGTTAACCATTTTATAGCTAACACATCATACTAAACTAAACTAAACTAATCATTCTCCTATATGTAAAGCATGAGACTTAATGTACATTTTATAATGTAATTTATGACCTGCAACTTTTCAATTATTATTCAAGAAAGAATATGCTTGATAATCCTCCTAAAGTTTCCTTGCAATGGCATTTCCAGTTTGTGTTCACATTCAAGCAAGCCTGCACATATGAAACTGAATTAGAAGGAATACAATGATATATATATTAGAGACATGTGGACAATCTAATTGTATTTTCATAACAACTACCATCTATCCATAAATGTTCAAATACATGTGATCATAAGTTTCTTATGATATTCTCAAGCGTTTTGAGAACAGTTTCCTTATGTATTCTAAAAGAATACTACACTTAACTTAGTCCTATCACAAATTTAACAATGATGATTTTGTTATGTGTAACACCTTATGTCAATTCACAAGCAATGAGTGAATCTTCATTTTGTACAATATAGATGATTTAACTCCCACTAATCTAGTGATATAAACAAGACTATGATACCTTAAACCTTATCATGTATGTGATTGCAACATAAACCCTTATTTATCACTAATGTGACACAAGCTTGTGTGGACGGTTTCTCAATTTTGCTAACTAAATTCTCCTCATAGTTTATGTGACCTTTTTTTTTAATTCACACACATCTCTCCTTGTTACTATAATGGAAAGATGCTAATGGAATTTAGGGTCACTCTCATTGTTTATGCTCTAGTCAGATTACTTGAAATACATGATGTATAGTTGGTAGCAATTGCTAAATTTAAATTATCATTTGGTCTTAACCCAATATGCTAACAGATTGAAGTTATATAATAAGAGCACCATCTTTCAATTTGGAATATCCCTTGCTTGTTTCGGGATATTTTTCCTAATAATTGATAGAGCCCTTAATGTTGATGCTTCTTATTTCAGAACTTCATTACGTTTCCCATTTACTTAAAGGCGAAGAGTTTCATGTAAAACCAATGTTCCATCATGATTAGAGGTTACAATATGTTATGTGTAATCATTCTGAATGAGTTTGATCACTCCCACTAATCATACCATTTCTTAATAATTTGGCATTCCAAAATTACTATACAACTTCTAAAATGGAAATGATAGCTCAATAGAATTTCCAAGATCTCTCTGCATCTTTACCAAAATATGCAGTCTTAATCTCTAGGATGTTTCCCATCCACACTCTTTCATTTATAAGAAAATTCTATATAAACTGAGCTTCCAACTCTCAGATTTTAAAAGGGTTTAAACATAATTTTGTTGGAAACTCATCTAAGATATATAGTTGTCTTGAGTGCATTCTTTAAGAGGAAAACATATAGGCTAAATTACTATCCCCAACCATGTACCCATCATGTCTTCCATCTTTTCTAATTGACTTCTCTTTATTAATCTATTTACTAGATTAAATTACCCACTTCTACTTTATATTCTCTAAAAAGTGTCAAATGACACTACTTAATTATAAAGCAAAAGATGTTCAGGAATTTGAAGAGTCAACTAAACCAGGATGAACTATTTCATCTGTTAGAACAAAACCAATGGCATGTGTATATCCACTACTGCCTCCAATCAAGCCATTAATCATAGACAAATTAAACTTTATAAGTCTATTGCTCTATGGCTTTAGGGTTGGTAGCTTGATAGCCCTTATTTAAATTCTCATACTTTTCCAAAAACGAGGAAAACTTATATATACACATTTACAATGAATACTTAATATCCATGCATGTATTCATGAAAATGGGTAATAATTCATGAAATAATGAATAGAAGATCTTTTCCACCAAAATTAATGGAGACATCTTACCCTATGATGGAAAATCACTTAATAGTCAACAAAACAATGCAATAAAATTTATGAGAATTTATAAATATGTCCCTCAGTCTATCAACAGTTATTGACTTTGTTCCATTCTTTATGTATTTATAATAACCAACTTTTAACTGAGACTATTTTATTGAGACAATAATGTTATCTCATTTCTCATGCTAGCATTATAAATACTAGAACTTTTCTTAATATCAATTTTCTCCTAATGGCAGAAGTTCTCCTTATAGGCTTAATTGTCTCTAATAAATTATATCAAACTAAATAATTGAATAGATAACAATCATGCTACAAAGTCAAAATTAAATCATGCTTACAAAATTACTATAAGAGGCAAGCAACCATCACATATAAGCGTATGTTTACCAATGTAAATCATACAATTATAAATTCGTATAACTAAGTCTACCTGTGGGCAAAGACATTAGCATAGCATGCATTTATCTCAAATTGGTGAAACTGGAATGCAGTTATATCCCCTAATACCTGTGGGCTACTTAGAAAATATAATGTAGTTCCATTCCACCCTAATTAAAACTATGATTATAATTATCTACCTTTGGGCAAAGATTAATTATAATCACACATTCAATTACAATTGACGTATTTAAATCTTTAAGTGATGTATTTTGTTTAGTAGAACAAAATAGAGTGTATGCGCCTAGTGAGGATGCTGTGGCTACTCCTCGATTCTACATGCTCATCACAAAGATATCACATCATTATGTTTACTAATTATACATATGAACATAATTTGATATGGTAAAACCTTATGTGATTACCTATGCATACAATATGTGTTTAAGGATGCAGTAGTTATTCCTTAAACAAAATATGTATACTAATCACTAATATCAAATATATACAATTTAAATACCATATATGTATACACAATGTCAATGGGAATCCTAATTAATTAATTTAATCAACTTCTGAATATTGATAATTTTAAATCCATATATGATTATTTATGCATGTTGTAAAAGGGCGTTGTAGCTACCACTCTAGCATACAAGTTAATCATAAATATCAATCATGTGCACTTACATTCTGTATATGCACAACTTTATGGAGGATTTAACCAATTAATTTAATCAACATATGTGACTAAACACAATCCTCCCACTTTGATTAAATTAATATTACGCATTAAGTGGAGTTTATATTTTAAAAATGCATAAATGATTATATACACATACAATAGAGGATGCTGTGGCTAATCCTCAATATGCATGTTAATCATAAATACCAACCTTATGCATTTAAATTCAAAATATGCACAAATCTTTAATGAGAATTTATTTAGTAGATTAATGTAATCAACAAAATGTGATTAAATAATCAATAAATAAATTCTCCCACTATTTTTTGTATCTAAATTAAATCTAATATATGCACTTCTTGATGAAGGGATTAATTAATTAATTTGATCAACAAGGTCCCTAGATAATTAATTTGAAACCCTCCCACTATTTTATGTATCCAAAAAATTGCTTAAAGAATTAATTTTGGTATATTTCAATTTAAATTAAGTTTTTCAAAATTAGAATAGGTAGATAATTGCCCAAAATGAATTATCCAAATATTTAGCCAATTAAATAACATGTCAAAATGATTTTTGCAAATTTTCTAGAATATGAAAAATGCCAAAATTAACCCCTTTTCTTAATTTAAACAATTAAAAGTGATATAATCAAAATCATACACAAAACAGAAGCTAATTTAATTAACAGTGAAGAAAAACGCTTAATTAGCCCATTAAAATTTTTCTAGAAATTTAAAATCCATTGTCCAAAAAAGTTAAAAAAAATAATAGGGCCTATAATGTTGCAAAAGCTTCACTGTCAATTAAATTTAAAAGGTCCAGAAGATTCTCCGCCCAAAAACAAATTATTGTTAAAAAATGAAGTTCAAAAACCTATTTCTTTTCGGCCCAGTTGGATTTATTAATGATATCGGCCCAATTGCTTTAAAAGGCAGAAAAAACAATTGAAAAAAAACTTGCAGGCTCAGAGAATTGAGCCCAAACCACATTTGCCCATATCCCACAGAACTAATAAGTGAAACGCAACGTTTCACTGTGGGCCAAACGACGCCGTTTCATATGAAGGGAGGAAGCCTTTCTGGATGACACACAAATGACACCATTTTTGTGTTTCTTCCTCACCCTGTCAAAGAGCCCTAAAACCCAACCCGCTCACTCGTGACCCGAAAAACAGCCGTGGAAATAGAGAGCTCGAGGTACAGTTTCTGGCACTCCTGTCGCCTCTATTTCAGGGCAATGGAGAGCTCGTAAACCAATGATTTCAGCAGCGTTCTTCATAGAAAGAATAATCTCAACAAAATATGCTTATGATTCCACTAAATCTCATGAAAAGGAAGTAAATAATTTGAAATTAAACCAAGAACAGAGAGTCATTTCATGTGCCTTTAATTTCACTATGAAGGCAGTGACGGTGATGATCTCTCTCAAAATCAACATAGAATCGAAACAAATAATTTGAGTTCCAAATCAAAATATAGAACACGATTTTTGGGTTCTTTAACTTTCCAATGAAGAACCAACGGCGACAATCAAGATTCGCATACCGGCGACAATCATAGCATGGCAGGAATGAATCAAAATCAAAACAAAATAGAGACATGATTATGGACCATCCAATTTTCCGATGAAGGAGCCATGAGTTCATCGAAGAACAAAGTGATTCTTCTCTCATCGATTTACCCGAAACTTCAAGATTTAAAGCAAGAATGGGATTGAAAATGTAAATGTCTCTATCCGAAGAAAAAACCCTGATTACAGAGAACATACATATCGCTGAATGCAGAAATCAAGAATCCCATGATAAAAGGCATGTTGGAATAATTGTAAAAGAAGAACATAATTGGATCCTTCCTTTTTTGCCAACAACATAATCGGATCCTTTGAAACCTAATGAAGGTGATGATGTTTCCTTGGGTGAAATTAATCATCCTCACATCTCAAAATCTGAAAATCATATAAGCAATTGAAAATTTGATCTCTGATCTAAGATGGAACAGTGTAAAAATACAACAGTAAACTTAATTAAATTCCATACTTAGATTATCCTTGATCAAAGAGTAGAAGGCAGAGGATCAAAGAGCATGGCTCTGATACCACATATAGAACAAAACTCACAATTAAATCACAAAATAGAGTATATGAATTTTCCTACATCAATAACGAAAGACTTATAAGAATTACCTCTCGCCATTGCTAAGCTTTGATCGGATAGAGAACTTGCAAATCCTAATGAAAGAGAGCTGCAAAAAAGAATTGAAGACAGAAGATGATTGTCAGGTCTCTTTCTGATTGGCTGTGAGGCACAGCAATGACAACTGGGTTAAGAGTCGTCGCCAATCAGAGAACCTTAAATGAGCAGCTAGGGTTTTTACTCGTAAACTCAATTTAGACCGCTGAAACCTAATTGTGTATTTTCCACCATCAGAAAAATCACATTAATAGCCAATAACCCTAATCGTGAATTGGACCTAAATCTGACTAATAGGCCATACTCTGGATATTTTAATTAATTACCTAATTAATAACTAATAATAATTATAATATATTAAAATATCTAACAAGAAATTCTTGAATAAATTGTACACACGTGTACGTAGTTATCTTATTTATTCAACATTCCTTCTTTTTATTTTTCAGGATTTTCCAAATCTAAAGGAAATTGATTTATCGGATTCAAAACATCTCATTGCATTCCCAGAGCTCTCTCATGCTCCTAACATTGAATTTATGATTCTTGATGGATGTGTGAATTTCGCTCAAATCCATTCTTCAATTGTGCTGGAAAGGAAGTCCAATTACTTATAATAGGCAGTGAGCCAGTGTAGATAAACATTGGGGGCAGTGTTGAAGGGACAAGGTCAGGGTTAGTAATGGTGTACAATTGTTTGGATCTTGAGAAGTTGTGATTCAATAAAGTGACAACGAAGTTCTTTGTATCTGGCAAGATCTTCTTTAGTGTTCAAGTGAAACATGTGGTAATGCCATTGGCAGAGAAAGCAGAATTGAGAGCGAGGATATAGAGTTTGAAGTCTTTACTTCCATTTGTTAAGATAGTTGAATGGTTATGGGGATGATTTCAACCAACATTATACCTATAGCTATAGCGTGAGCAAAGTGGTGTGGGATGAAGAAGAAGAGTATGATGAGTTAATAGAAGAGGATGATGGGTTAACAGAATATTGGTGTACGGAAGATGAAGAGGAGTATGATGCGTTAATAGAAGGGATGATGGGTTAACGGAATATTGGTGTACGGAAGATGAAGAAGAGGATGATGATGAGTTAATAATGGAATATTGTTGTTGTAACAATGCTGATATATTTAGAAGAGTTCCAAACAGTATCACTCACTGGTCATTATTGAGATAACTGAGATTAAAAGAGAGTGATATTACTCTTGGAAATAATGCAGCTAGTAGCACCATTGCTCAAGTCTCAATCCTCAAATCACTTGTTGCACTCTCTCATGATAATTATTGGACAAGGGTTCAACCTCACTTAGATGTAAAGCTCTCTTTAGACACTCGAATGTCCGCTTCACGCCAAAAAATCCTTATTGATTATAACTCGGACATGAACCAACGACGACGAATTTTTAATTCTTTATCTCTAATTTTTAAGGATGATTGGTTATTGGTAGGTCAGCAGACTGGGCATCATTACGCCAGGACAGTTCAAGCTCACATTGATGATTTTATATTACATTGTTGTACTCATCATGAGTTGAGAGTTGTATGGATTTTATCATCATATTATTTAAATAACTACTCTTTTCTTTTTATTCCACATTAATCACATTATGTTTATCAAATATCACCTTTACAATTCGAGGCCTTTCACACGCCTTCATATAAAAGGCTCTTTTATGTGTATATATATAACTTATATTTATACAGGACTAGAGAACTAATCATCTTCCATTCGACTCCATTATATTCCCTTAAGAAAGTAGCATGGATTCAATCTATGCTTCAGTTTTGTTGTTTGAACTAGTTGTTTTAATGGAAGAAGAGAAACCAGATTTTTTATCAATATGAAAATACTTCTGCCTTCATGTTTATAATTGGGTATGATCCTTCAATTGCTACATGCCATCGGATTCATATGAAATTATGGTGAAGATTGGATGGGTGTTGATTGAACTATATTTTTATAAGTTTTTTTATGATCAATTTGGGATTTTTAATGTATTTCCTAGGATATTATTGTATGATTAAGCATTAATTTGAACTAGGGACATTAGTATTGACTTAAGTGTAATTAGGAGTAAAATGGTCATAATCTGTTAATTATTCATGCAAATGATTTCTTGAACTTTTGATGTTACCTTGTGCTTAATTTTACATTATAGGTATTTAAGAAGAAAATTTGAAATTTTGTAGGGTCAGAATTAATATTTTAAAAATTTGAGAAAATGTTTACTGCAAAATGTCCTTGAAATTGCAAATCAACGGAGAAAAAGGATCAGGAAATTATAGAAAATACCCAGATGTTTTCAAAATTACAGTTTGCCTAATACTAGTTCAAATATTTGCACTTTATTCCATCCTCAAAAACAGAGACACGAGGGAAGCATCAGAGCGCCGCAAGCTAAGAATCGCAGGAGACCTCTGCCTTCCTTCCTCCACCTTCCTCTTCTTTCGTCGCGGGCGGCCTTTATCTTCCTTATTATTGCCGCCGGCAACCCACCTACACCGTGAGAGAGAGCCAGAGCTTAACAGAGGTTTAGAGTGGAGCGACGTGGACATGATCGAACCTTCACAACGCCGCAGAATCAAGACTGGAATTAGGAAGAAGCTCAGATCGAAAGCCTGAAGTTCTTCTTCATTGTCTCAGGTCTCCACCATCGCTACCGGCCTTAGAACCTTCAACGCCAGCGAACTGAATGGAGAAAGGGAAGGAAGGAGACGAGACCACCATACCTCCATCGGAGCCACATTTTTCACAGTTGTACCTCACCTCCATACCACCTTTGTTGTTCCTCTGACCTTCTTTGTCCTTCCAGGGCACCGTTGGCCATCTTTCTGCGAGTTCCGGAGAAGTTGTGTTTCACCGGCAACATTTTCCAGTTTTACGGCGAGCTTTGAATTTCCCGGCGAGCTTGTTTTCCCAGATTCTCTGTATTTTCCGGTGAGTTTGTTTGCATGGCTGGTTTAATTTTACATATGGTGTTGGATGCTTTAATGGCCATGTGTAGCTAAATTCCCTTGAGTTTTGGTTGTGAAAAGAATGGCTAGAGCTTTAATATGCTATAAAGAGGAATTTATTAGTTTTCAATTAGCTCATTGTATATATTTTGATTTATTTGATTTATTTTTGTAACTGATACTTGTTTATGAGATTTAGATGTGTGTTTATTTGTTTTTGTTGATTAGCATTTGTGTTGATGCACTTAAATTTTGTATTAAACATATTTTTTTATGTTTTAATGAGATTATGTATTGTATGTGATTATTATGGTGTATAGTTGATTTATTTTATATTAAGTGTCGCGATTGTGCTCCCATTTAAGATCAAACACAAATCAAGTGGTTTTTAACAATTTATCTAAGAGATGACTACGAAAGCGATCGTAGGATTAGTCATTAATTAAATAATTATACTCAATGCGATTGCTTGATGTTTTCAATTTAACTTAATGATAAATTAACTCCTAAATCACTTTTTAAGACGTTAGAAAAGCCATTCATGTAATATCCCGAATTTTGGGATTGGAGGCTTGGGAATAAGCCTAAATTAAGTGGACTGCTAAGCTCCGGTTTAGTAGATGTCCTAAATATATTCTCTAATGTTTCTTATATCTTTGGAGTATTAAGAAAGTAAAATGGTGAACTTTGGAGAATATAATTATGCTTTTGGTGAAATCGCCTATAAGGTAATGAGATTGTCATATGATTTTGAATGAACAAATGATGATAAAAAATTATGAAATTTTATAGAATGAAATTATACATCCTAAGCTTTAATTTGATAGGTGATATGAATCAATTCGAGCTATACACAAAAAGATATGAATTGTTTAAGTCAGCACAGAAAAACTGTGAAATTTCTGGAACAATATGCAAAGATTGAAATTCTGGGAATTTTCTGATTCCATTCAGCAAAATTATATATTTTTCCTTAAAACTAGACTCAATAAGGGTTCTATAGGCTTTGGAATCACTCCAATTCAATTTTTCTAGAATTAGTTATGATTTTTCAAAGTTAGGGCAGGAAATCTGCCAGAATTTCTGAAATCCGAAAATAAAGGAAATAAATAAAATGGAATTAGATATATTATAAAATATATCATCTTCTTTCTCCAACCTCATTCCAGCGTGAAACAGACCTGAAATGGAGAGAGAAAGAGCAGATTTTCTAGAGAGAAAAGGGGAGGAAAAAGCTTACAAAGGTAAGTGATTTCTTCGGTAAATCGGTTCCTAATGCGTATAACTCCGCTCCTAAGCTATTCTTCTATGTGATTCAAGAGTTGGAAGCTCAAATTTAATTGTTGAAGTGCCCTAGGGTTCAGCCATATCAAGGGAGAGCCAGTGGAAACTTGAGGCAACTTCCAAACCTTCGTATATTGACTATTCTAGCTGCTGTGGGCAATTTAATCGGTGAAATTTTGCCGGATTGCCATTGGTTTTAATTTTTGGAAATGGGTTGGCCTAGAGGTTATGCTGCCCAAATTGATACTAAATGGTAGTTTTAATCTAATGGAATAGTCAATAAAGTGGTTAGGAGTAGAAAGGAACGTGTTTACGGAGCCGAAACCGAAAAACCCCGATTTTCCCTGGAGTTCTTATAAGTTTCAGCCAGCTCTAGAAATGGGTCTTAGAGTTAGATTTTCAATGATTTGATGGTTCCATTGAGTTCAGGAGGGAAAATTAGGTGGGGTTACAGTTGGGCACTTTTTCAGAAAAGGCCGAGAAAGAATAATTACGGAAACGCCTCTAAAACCCTAAAAGTAGGGCTGTCAAGGGCAATTTCATAATTTTACATTGAATTTGATAATTCCAAGTCCAGAAATGGATTCCTTGGGTGAAAATATGTAAGAATAGCCCATGTCAAAATATCAAGAAAAGTACAATCGAACCGAGTACAGCGGGGCCGAGCCGGGTCCCCGGGCGTATTTTAGTAAATTTTCATAATAGGCTCATATAACCCTCAAAAACACTATGGAAGTGTCTAAATAGTACATTTGAGATTGTAGGATCAAATATGGAGCCCCGAGCTGTTGGCACGCATTACGAGGCACACGTTTCGATTAGGAAAAGTGTTAAGGTAGGGGACTTGCCTTATTTGCATGTATTTGATATCTCTGCTTGTGTGGTGATGTATGTGATTGCTTTACTTGATTGTTTATAGCATATTTGAATAAATGAACCTTTGTTTCTGTTTTCGTTGTTGCCATAGTCTTGTTGTATGAAACATTGAGCATGCAGAAATGTCATTATGGGGCATACATCTAGTTAAAGCTAACATGTCATACACATAGCATCTAGGGTTAAGGTTGGCATGTAGAACCTCTATTTCTGTTTTCGCTGTGGCCATAGTCTTGTTGCATGAAACATTGAGCATGCAGAAATGTCATTATGGGGCATACATCTAGTTAAAGCTAATATGTCATACACATAGCATCTATCATGCATGCATTATGGTACCTATTTCCTACTGAGATTCTCTTGAATCTTACCCTCCCCTACCAACAATTTAGATAGGAGACGGCAGAAGGTATGTAAACAACAATGTAGAGTATCGTACGAGGGGATTACAGTAGTGAAAAGAAGACGGGAAGATGTCTCTGTTTCACTGGGATGAGTTTAGACACCCTAGTAGCCTTGAGCGGCTACCTTAATCGTAAGTATCATGTACAAACCCCTTTGAGGAATTTATATAATCATGCATATATCATCAGTATAGTTATGCTATTCCTGTGTTGCCCACCGAACCGCATATCGTTTTTCGTGGATACTCTAAAAAATGTTGTAATTGAGATAAGCGCGTGACATTTTGGTATCAGAGCAAGGATTCTGGCCACAGAATTGTCTGCTCAGAGTAAGTGCGATGGTTCTGGCAACAGGATAGTATACTGATATGCTTGATTGCACAGTGGTAGGAACAACGAAGTAAATTACTTCGACTAGTTGACAAGCCCCTGAAAGGTACAGACATGCCTAAGGAAATAGTGGAATACCTGGAAGGCAGTACATATTACAATACCAGTGAGAGGATGGTACAAGGATGACATAGACATCAAGGCAGCGGATCCAAGTAAGGCCAAAGTGTGGAGCCTCATCCTAAAATAGAATCACCAGTTAGCTAAACAGTGACCAGCCACAGTTGTGTGTAGTTAAGTGACCAGTAGATATGCTACAAACAGACAAGACAGAGATAGATCTAGGTTTCATTACCGATCCCAGAGTTGGCGCGGCATACGTGATGTATGGTTTACAATCGGATCGAGGATTAGGGGAGTGGGGATATCCTTATGAGTCTACCCTCGACCCCGAGGCAGGTGCCTCCAAGTCAGGTAATCTGCTATTAGTAAGTGGGGTCCAGTCAGAGATTGGGGGTGTGACATTAGCTCAATGGTAGCAGGGTTCGGCACGGCACTCATCTTAACCCCTAGGGTGAGTGTTCGAATCTTGCAAAAGCTGAAAGAAAGGCATCTGAAGGGGGAATGCTAATATCTTTGTGAGTTCATCCCTGGCCCCGACGACTAATGTAATACCTCAAATTTTGAGACTCGAGGTTAGAGAATAAGCTTGAGATTAGTGGATTGCTAAGCCCCGGTTTAGCAAGATCCCAAATTGTGATTAGGGGTAAATGACTACAAAAGTGGATGTGGTTAGTGATTAATGAACCCTTTTAAAGAATATAAAGTGGATTGTAGTCGCTTGTGTTATTAGCAACGCCAAAACCATATATTTGAGTTCAATTGTGGATTAACATCCAAATTGACTTAGAATAGAGGGAAGAATTGAATGGGGTATTGTGATGGAAATGGTGTCATGTTGTGGTATTTAATCATTGGAATTGATTTAAATTGGATTGGACACATTGGTTGCAAAACTGGAAATGTTGTCCAGTGTGAATTCTATCTGGGCAGTCTTCTCGTGTGGATGGGTTTACTAGGAAAATGATTTCAAAAAATTATGAAAATTTCCATTCTTAAATTTCACATCCCAAGCTTCAAAATGGACATATAATCGGTGCCATTTCATGTTGGGAACTGGGAGATATGACTGTCCAAAGTTTGAGGTCGAAAATGGACTTTATTTTGGGGCAGTGATAAAATTTGTGTAATTCTGTAATTTTGTGGTGATTTCTAGTATTGGTAAATATCTTTCCTATAAAGAGGACTTAAATAGCTTTCATTTGGCTTTGGAATCACCTCATTTGGATTTTTCTAGAATTAGTTATGATTTTTCAAAGTTTGGGCAGAAAATCTGCCAAAAAATCTGAAAATGGGAATTATGACATCACCAAAATAAAAGATGACATCATCATGGAATTAAAATATTTCCCATCTTCTTCTTTCTCTCATTTCTGTCGTGAGTTTCAGCTGAAAAGAGAGAGAGACATTTGAGAGCTCGTAGAGAGAGAAAGAGGAGAAATCTCACAAGGTAAGCCGATTTCTTCGACGATCTAGCTCCTAACGCGTATAACCTTGTTCCTAAGCTTCTCTTCTATGTTATTTAAGGTGTTTGAGAAGCAAATTTGGTGTTCAAGAGGCTAGGGATTTCAGCCAAGTCAAGGAGAAGCTAATAGGAGCTTGAGGTAACTTCCAAACTTTCGTACATTGCTTATTCTGGCTATTGTGGGCAATTTAATAGGTGAAATTTCGCTGGATTGCCATTGGTTTTAAAGTTTGGAAATGACATGGCCTAGGGGTTATGCTGCCAAAATTGGGTCTTAATGTTAGTTGTAACCTAATTTAATGGTTAATAAAGGGGTTAGGAGTAGAAAGAGACACGTTTACAGAGCCGAAACCGAAAAACCCCAATTTTCCCCGGAGTAGTTGTATATTTTGGTTATGGCTATAAATGGGTCTTTGAGTTGGATTTTCAATGATTTTATGGTTCCATTGAGTTCAGGAGTGAAAATTAGGTGGAGTTACAGTTGGTCATTTTTTCGGAAAAGGCCGAAAAAGCATAATTATGAAAACGCCCCTGAAACCCTTAAAGTGGGGCTGCCAAGGGTAAATTTGTAAATTGATATTGAATTTGATAATTTCGAGTCCGGAAATGGATTCCTTGGGCGAAAATATGTCAGAATAGCCCATATCAAAATTTTAAGAAAAATACAGTCGGACCGCATACGGCGGGGCTGGGCCAGGCCGGGTCCCGGGGGTATTTTAGTAATTTTCCATATAGCTTCATATAACCCCCAGAAACACTATGGAAGTGTCTAAATAGTATATTTGACATTGTAGGATCGAATGTGAAGCCCCGAGTTACTGGCACGCAAATCGAGGAGAACAGACTGGAGTTAGGGAACTTATCTCTCCTGCATGCTCTGATAACTGTATTAATGTGTTGATGCATGTTATTGCTTTACTTGATTATGTGGAACATGTATGAATGATTTGAAGCTATGTTTCAATATATGCTATGGCCATATGTGTATCGTTCGAAGCATTGAGCTTATAGATTTGTCATTATATGTGTGCATGAGTTATATGATGCAAGCATGTCATGCATTAAACACTTATCTTGCCTGCATATTGATAATATTTCCCTACTGAGATTCTCTCGAATCTCACCCTCCCTTACCAACAATTTAGACAGGGCAAGTGGCTTGTAGAGGGATCGGCTAGGACTCTTTCGAGATGAGATTGTGTAATCCCCATTTGAAGAATTGTAATGGGCAATTGTGCCCTGTGTATCTTTAGTGAAGGTATATAGCCGAGATTGCCGGGATGATTATATTGTGTACTCTGATATTTATATGAATGTGATTTATCTTCGCGTAGTAATTGTATTCGAAATGTGAATATAAGATCAAGTTAACTAGATTTTAAAAGGTATTTTTGAAAACCCTATCTCAAGGATGGGATTTAAAATGAGTTTAGATTATTATTGGCTCTATTTCATTTTAATCGCGTATTTCGGATATAATTATGGAGGGGGTTACAACTAAGTCGTCCAGTCATCAGATTGGGGTCCAATCAGAAAGAATAGGGATGTGACAATAAAAAGATGAGCGAGGATATTCAATTGAGTCCAGGTACCCAGTTACTCAGCTTACCCTGGAAGGGTGCGATGCCGGTGCGATCTGGTGTGACTGTGACAATAAAAAAAGCAAAATTGATGAATCCGGAACCATGTCCCTTGGGCCTGGATTGGGCTTACTGACAGGGGGTAAACTTACCGAAATTGATGAATAATGCTTATGGGTACATCGAACATAGTGCCTTCAGGTACATCGAATCTAATGCCTATGGGTACACTGAGTATGACCAAACATAGTACCTACAGGTACACTGAACTGCATATTTTTATTCTGATTCAGATTGATAACAAGTGGTATGTAATGATCAATGATCATCAAGAAGGTTATCCAAGAAAGGCCAATGTAGTAACTATAATCTCTCATACACTATGTGATAATTAATATGTTGTATGTTCTGTATTCTGTGATATGAACTCGTGCCTAGGGCACATTACCTAGATGTAGTCTGGGACTCAGCTGAGGTACACAAACATTACCTAGTTGTGGCTAGGTGCTCAGCTGAGGTACACAGATATTATCTAGCTGTGGTGCAGGAAGTGTATATGTACCGTCCGATGGGAAGTGTATATGTACCATTCGGCATAGTAAGGACCTAGCAATGATACATGATTTACCTAGCTGTAGTCGGTGACTCAGCTGAGGTACACGTAAGAGTTTCAACTGGATGGTTGGCCCTGAATTTTGTGTACACACACGGATTGTTGTTTTAACTGGGTGTTTGGCCCTGAACATTGTGTACACACACGGATTGATATGATTTTCATTTTACACTATATAGTGCATGACATATTTATCTATCACATTTTCTATGGATGATTGTGGGTTACTATGGAGGCCAAGTGGAATCTAATTGAGGTAGTAAGACAAGGGTGGCCAGGCAGTGTAACCTCACCTATATTGTATTTAACAGTGTGAAGCATCAGAGTGGGCAGCGGATGTAATATCCCAAAAAGTGATTAAGGGCTAATGACTTTAAAAGTGGATATAATTATTGTTGAATAAACACTTTTGGAGAATGTGTGATGGGAATTTGGATATTTTAATGATTCCAATGGCTTCCTTGTGAAAATTCATGTGGGGAGAGTGTTTATTGTGAAATTGGAACCATTGGGAACAATCGTGCAAAAGTTGAAAACTTTGTCCATTGAAACTCTGTACAGGGCAGCCAATTTGTATGGACGTTTTAAATAGGCAAATGGTGTCTAAAAATTCTGATATTTTCCAGTATTAAAGTTCACATGTCAAGCTTCAAAATGAACATATAATTTGTATCATTTTGATTTGTGACCTAAGATTTTTGGATTTTTGAAGTTTGACCAGCGAAATTAATTATTTTCTGGAACAGTATGCAAAGATTGAAATTCTGGGACTTTTGTGGTGATTTTCAGTAATGGCCAATATTTTTCCTATGAAGAGGACTTAAATATCTTTCATTTGGCTTTAGAATCACCTCATTTCGAATTTTCTAGAATTAGTTATGATTTTTCAAAGTTTGGGCAGAAAATCTGCCAGAAAATCCGAAAATGGGAATTATGACATCATCTCATTAAAAGATGATGTCAGCATGGATTATTAATCAAATTGCTCATCTTCTTCAGCCATTTCACGCCATTTCCAGCTGAAGATAGTGAGAGAAAGTTGAGAGCTCTTAGAGAGAGAAAGAGGAGAAATCTCGCAAGGTAAGCCGATTTCTCCGACGATCTAGCTCCTAACGCGTATAACCTTGTTCCTAAGCTTCTCTTCTATGTTATTTAAGGTGTTTGAGAAGAAAATTCGGTGTTCAAGGGGCTAGGGTTTTCAGCCACTCTTGAGAAAAGCTAGAAGGAGCTTGAGGTAACTTCCAAACTTTCGTATATTGCTTATTCTGGCTGCTGTGGGCAATTTAATCGGTGAAATTTCGCCGGATTGCCATTGGTTTTAAAGTTTGGAAATGATGTGGCCTAGGGGTTATGCTGCCCAAATTGGGTCTTAATGTTAGTTGTAACCTACTGTAATGGTTAATAAAGTGGTTAGGAGTAGAAAGGAACGCGTTTACGGAGCCGAAATCGTAAAACCCCAATTTTTCCCAGAGAACATGTATATTTCGGCCAAGGCTGTAAATGGGTCTTAGAGTTGGATTTTCAATGATTTGATGATTCCATTGGATTCAGTGGGCGAAAATTAGGTGGGGTT
This sequence comes from Inga leiocalycina, assembly GCA_963242795.1. NCBI lineage: Eukaryota > Viridiplantae > Streptophyta > Magnoliopsida > Fabales > Fabaceae > Inga > Inga leiocalycina. The sequence goes on along the minus strand of OY725329.1, from coordinate 10,027,700 downwards.
ACAGTTGGGCACTTTTTCAAAAAAGGCCGAGAAAGCATAATTACGGAAACACCCTTAAAACCCTAAAAGTAGGGCTGCCAAGGGCAATTTCGTAATTTGACATTGAATTTGATAATTCTGAGTACGGAAATGGATTCCTTGGGCGGAAATATGTTAGGATAGCCTAGATTAGAATTTCGGGAAAAGTGCAACCGGACTGGGTATGGCGGGCCCAGGCCGGGTCCCCGGGGGTATTTTTGTAAATTTTCATTATAGACTCATATGGAACCTATTCTAAGTGTTTGAGAGTAGGAATTAGGGGTAGGAAATTAATCCACCATTCTTGATTTTGTTTATAGGCTTTGATATTTGCCGCCCTCGTGAGCCAACTACGCTGAAGGACGTCAGGAAAGGACAAGGTAGTGACTCTCTCTCTTATACTATGTGTAATGCTCTGTATGTGTGTGTTATCACTGTTCTGTGATGAATCTTTGATGCTGCTGCGGTTACAGCTGGTGATAGCTGTCGTTTACAGCGCAAGCTGTCGTTTACAGCGTAAGCTGTCGTTTACAGCGTAAGCTGTCGTTATTGTGATTACAGCGTAAGCTGTCGTGATGGTGATTACAGCGTAATCTGTCGTGATTATGATTACAGCGAGAGCTGTCGTATTGTGTATACAGCCATGAGTGCTGTCGTTTGTGGTGAAAACCATGTATCTTTGAGATTGCTGCTGCTGTTGCTGTTGTGATTTATATACATGCTTTGTGTTTATGCATTGTGTGAGTGGTTTGTTACTACTGAGATTCTCTCGAATCTCATTCTTTCCTATGACTAACATTTCAGACAGGGCGTGTGGTTCAAAGGAGAAGCGGCCAACCCGGAGCAATTAGGGCCCTTGGGGGTATATAGTTGAGTTGGAAACGTTGGTTAAGTATTTTGAACTTGGGATTACTGTATATTCTGAATCAGGAACACTACATTCGATTTTGGTTGTGTAATCCCCTAGTGTATACTTATAAACCTTCAGGTTTTTATGCATAGAACCCGGGAGTTGCCGGGGATGCGGTTATACACTCTGATATGATTGAATGTACATTAACTGCACAGGTAATTATATTCGAATATTGAAATTGAGACCTGGATGGAAAAAAAGAGTTTTGAAAGTTTTGAAAAATTTTACTGTGAGACAGAAAGTTCAAAACGAGGTTAAAGCATCCAATGGTCTCTAATCCGATTTAAATATGTGTTATCAAATTATAATTACGTGTTTAAAGGCAGGGGGTTACATTTTGGTATCAGAGCTGTAGTTCCTGGCAAGGGTAGAGGTTGCTAGGATAGATCCCTTAGATAGTAGTAGGGATAGAAGATTATCTGTGAATGATTGTTGTGTATGCACATGTATGTTTTATTGACATGGATATATATATGAGTTTTGTGACTATATATGCATACTATCTTTGCTAAATTAATGGGGCAAGTTGTTTGTAGAATGAAGAAAACTAGAGGACGCCCCAATGTTCCGCGTGTAGACCCAGAGGTGGAGGTCGTCAAGGATAACCCACCGGATGCAATGCAGGAATTAATGGGTCTAATCAAAGATCAGCGGGATATGATAACTGAGCTGAGAGAAGAGCTCAGAGCAGAGAAGGCGAAGAACAAGGAAGGTCCAGTACAGTCCACTCCGGAGGAAACTCAAGGAGAAACCCGTCATGAGGACACTGCTGAAGGGTCAGCAAGACCCCTGGAGTCCCCACCTCACATTGTCGCAAATCAAGAATCACATGGGATGCCACTTAGAGAGGAAAGAGACCTTCAGTTTTGGGTCACCAGGTTCTGCAAGCATCTGCCTCCTGCGTTCAGAGGGAGGTTTGACCCTCAAGCAGCCGAAGATTGGATGAACAGACTGGAGAAAATATTTAAGGTGCTTAATTGTCCGGATGAGGTGAAGCCACGACTGGCCGTTTACAAACTCGAAGGGGATGCAGACCGTTGGTGGTGGAATATCGCCCTAACCTTGAAGAGCAACAAGATGCCATTGACTTGGGAATTGTTTCAACAAGAATTCAACGAGAAGTATTTTCCCAAATCAGTGAGGCTCGAGAAGGAGACAAAATTCCTGAATATCAGGCAAGGGGACGCGGAAAGCTTCGATGATTACTTGTCCCGTTTTGTCCGATTGGTTCGATACTCCTCCTATCTCCGGTTCAAGGATGATGAAGAATGGAGTTCTGATATGCTCATTCGCGGTCTGAGGTGAGAGTTGAGGAAGCGCTTAGCTACTCATCAATTTACCAAGTTCAACAAGGCGGTTGAACAGTGCAGGATTACAGAGAACAACTTGAGAGATTTGTATCCTGCCAGAGCTACTAGCCACCACAATGAACCTAATAAGGGTGCTACCTCACAAAAGCGAAAGGGGCAAGGATCTTTGTCTGGAAGTGGTAAGAAGCCCTACCAGTCTGGGAGCCGTGACCAGCAAAGAACATATTCTGGACCATGGATTTGTCGTCGGTGTAACCAACCACATCAAGGCAAAACTTGTGATGGCAAAATAATATGCTTCAATTGTAAGCGTGTGGGGCATACTTCTGCTGAATGCAAAGAGCCACGACCAGACCAGAGATCGAAGACACAGGGCCGAGTATTCACTATGACCCATGAGGAGGCCCGCAAATCTCCTGAGCTGATACAAGGTAAAATTCTACTTCATGGCCATCTGTTGCAAGTTTTATTTGACTCGGGTGCAAGTCACTCCTTCATTGCCTATGATTGCGTGAAGTGCCTGGGATTGCATGTGCACAAACTGCCATTTGAATTAGTAGTGTCAACTCTAATGGGTATTAAGGCCTTGACCACAGAAGCTTGTTTGAGTTGTGTCATAATTGTGGAAAGGCATCAATCTATTGTAGATTTGATATGTTTGCCTCTTAGTCAATTAGAAGTCATTTTGGGTTTTGATTGGTTAATGGCAAATAATATATTGCTTGATTGTGGAAACAAGAGGATAGTATATCCGGTATCTCAGAGGGCTGAAGATGTGGATGCTAGTATGAATTTTCTTTCGGCAGCCAAAGCTGAAAAGTATCTTGAAAAGGGTTGCCAGGGGTATGTAGTGTTTTTCTCTGTGCAAGGGGAAAATGGCGAAACCTTGAATAATATACCCATGGTAAATGAATTCCCTGAGGTGTTTCCGGACGATCTGAGCGGATTACCTCTAGAAAGGGAAGTTCAGTTCCCAATTGACATTGTACCTGGAGCTAGTTCTATATCCAAGGCCCCATACCGCATGGCCCCAAACGAAATGGCAGAGTTAAAGAAACAAATAGAAGATTTGCTTGAGAAAGGGTTTATTAGACCCAGTGTGTCGCCTTGGGGAGCTCCAGTGTTGTTTGTAAAGAAGAATGATGGGAGTCTTCGCTTGTGTATCGACTACAGAGAGCTGAATAAAGTTACTATCAAAAACAAGTACCCTCTTCCCCGAATTGATGACCTTTTAGATCAACTCTCTGGTTCGTGTGTGTTTTCAAAGATTGATCTAAGGTCAGGGTATCATCAGCTGCGAGTGAAAGCAGAAGATATTCCAAAGACTGCTTTCAGGACCCGATATGGTCATTATGAGTTCTTGGTGATGCCATTTGGGCTAACCAATGCGCCTGCGGTTTTCATGGATTACATGAACCGTATCTTTCGGCAATATCTGGATCAGTTTGTTGTTGTGTTTATCGATGACATTTTGATATATTCCAAGAATAAGGATGAGCATGAGCATCATTTGAGAATCGTATTGAATATCTTGTGCGAGAAGCAATTATATGCTAAATTGAGCAAGTGCGAGTTTTGGCTATCAGAAGTGAAATTCTTAGGCCATGTTATCTCGCAAGAAGGGGTCTCTGTGGATCCCAGTAAAGTGGAAGCAGTACTGAACTGGAAGAGGCCAGAATCTGTGGCGGAAATACGCAGTTTTCTGGGTCTTGCTGGTTATTATCGGAGATTTATCCAAAATTTCTCCCGTATTACGTTGCCGATGACCAAGCTCACGAGAAAAGATCAGCCGTTTGTGTGGGACGAGAAATGTGAAAACTGCTTTGTGGAGCTGAAGGAGAGGTTGACGTCGGCACCTGTATTGATTTTACCCGATCCCAGTGTGACATATGTTGTGTATTCTGATGCCAGTGGGTAGGGATTAGGGTGTGTCCTTATGCAGCAGGGACGTGTGGTGGCCTATGCCTCTCGACAGCTCAGACCTCATGAATTGAATTATCCCACTCATGATCTAGAGCTTGCGGCCATTGTATTTGCTTTAAAGATTTGGCGTTATTACCTGTATGGTGTGACTGTGGAACTGTACTGCGACAACAAGAGTCTTAAATATCTATATGATCAAAAAGAGCTGAATATGAGACAGCGTCGCTGGATGGAATTGCTTAAGGACTACGACCTGGAGATAAAATATCACCCGGGTAAGACAAATGTAGTCGTTGATGCTCTTAGCCGAAAGACTGTGCTCGTTGCAGCTATGATGATACAAGAAAGGAAATTGATTGAAGATTTCCGTGATTTAAATTTGACAAATCAGATCATCTGTACCAATTACACTGTTTCTCAAGAGGAGAGTGATCTAAGGGTGGAAATTGAAGAAGCTCAGAGTCAAGATGACTAGATACAGCGCAATCTGACTCGAATCGAACAGGGAGAAGTTCCAGGCTACGACATATCGCCTCGTGGATTGGTTCGTTACCAGAAAAGAGTCTGCGTTCCACTTAAGGCAGAGTTGAGGCAGAAGATTCTGGATGAGGCACACAAGAGCCGATATACTCTTCATCCTGGTATGACCAAGATGTATCAGAATCTGAAATCGGTGTATTGGTGGCCGGGTTTGAAGAGTGACGTGACCAAATATGTTGCAAGGTGTCTCACTTGTCAGAAAGTGAAAATCGAGCACCAGAGACCGCCTGGTTTACTTCAGAGTCCTGAGATTTCGGAATGGAAATGGGAAAGCATGACCATGGATTTGGTTGTGGGATTACCCAGGATCAGAAACTATGATGCGATCTGGGTAATTGTGGATCGGTTAACGAAGTCAACCCACTTCATACCAATCAATGCTGGTTATTCTCCTGATAAACTAGCGGAGATTTATATCCGAGAGATTGTCAAACTTCATGGTGTTCCGAAAAACATCATTTCCGATCGAGATCCACGATTTACTTCGAAGTTTTGGAAAGCATTGCATGAAGCCTTAGGTACTCAACTAAGATTCAGTACGGCTTATCATCCTCAAACGGATGGACAATCTGAGAGAACCATTCAGACGTTGGAAGATATGCTACGAGCTTGTGTGCACGACTTTAAAGGAAGTTGGGATCGTTTCCTTCCACTAGCTGAGTTCGCCTATAACAATAGCTATCATGCGAGTATTCAAATGGCTCCGTATGAAGCGTTGTATGGAAGACGGTGTCAATCACCATTATGTTGGAATGAACTATCCGAAAGGAAGCTTTATGGACCAGATTTGGTTGATCAAACCTCAGCACAGATTCAGATTATTCGCAAGAGGTTGCTTACAGTGCAGAGTCGCCAGAAAAGCTACGCTGACAAGAGAAGACGGCCTCTAGAGTTTGAGGTTGAAGATCATATTTTCTTAAGAGTATCTCCTGTCACCGGTGTTGGGCGAGCGATCAAGAGGAAGAAGCTAAGCCCTAGATACATAGGTCCTTTTGAAATCCTTGAGAGGATTGGGCCTGTAGCTTACCGAGTAGCTCTACCTCCGAGCTTGAGCAGACTCCATGACGTATTCCACGTTTCTCAATTGAAGAAGTACCAACCGGATCCGTCTCACATCATTGAGTATGAGGATGTTGAGCTTCAAGACAATTTCACATATGCAGTGGAGCCAGAGCAAGTCATTGACCGAGAAGAGCGACGGCTCAGACACAGGAGAATTCCATATGTGAAGGTGATCTGGAAGGGAATGACGCAAAGAGAGGCAACTTGGGAAGCGGAGGAAGATATGCGAAGACGATATCCGGAGTTAATGGCTCAAGTTGTGTAGCAATTTCGAGGACAAAATTTAATTTTCGGGGGGAGAAATGTAATATCCCAAAAAGTGATTAAGGTTTAATGACTTTAAAAGTGGATATAATTATTGTTGAATAAACACTTTTGGAGAATGTGTGATGGGAATTTGGATATTTTAATGATTCCAATGGCTTCCTTGTGAAAATTCATGTGGGGAGAGTGTTTATTGTGAAATTGGAACCATTGGGAACAATCGTGCAAAAGTTGAAAACTCTGTCCATTGAAACTCTGTACAGGGCAGCCAATTTGTATGGACGTTTTAAATAGGCAAATGGTGTCTAAAAATTCTGATATTTTCCAGTATTAAAGTTCACATGTCAAGCTTCAAAATGAACATATAATTTGTATCATTTTGATTTGTGACCTAAGATTTTTGGATTTTTGAAGTTTGACCAGCGAAATTAATTATTTTCTGGAACAGTATGCAAAGATTGAAATTCTGGGAATTTTGTGGTGATTTTCAGTAATGGCCAATATTTTTCCTATGAAGAGGACTTAAATATCTTTCATTTGGCTTTGGAATCACCTCATTTCGATTTTTCTAGAATTAGTTATGATTTTTCAAAGTTTGGGCAGAAAATCTGCCAGAAAATCCGAAAATGGGAATTATGACATCATCTCATTAAAAGATGATGTCAGCATGGATTATTAATCAAATTGCTCATCTTCTTCAGCCATTTCACGCCATTTCCAGCTGAAGATAGTGAGATAAAGTTGAGAGCTCTTAGAGAGAGAAAGAGGAGAAATCTCGCAAGGTAAGCCGATTTCTCCGACGATCTAGCTCCTAACGCGTATAACCTTGTTCCTAAGCTTCTCTTCTATGTTATTTAAGGTGTTTGAGAAGAAAATTCGGTGTTCAAGGGGCTAGGGTTTTCAGCCACTCTTGAGAAAAGCTAGAAGGAGCTTGAGGTAACTTCCAAACTTTCGTATATTGCTTATTCTGGCTGCTGTGGGCAATTTAATCGGTGAAATTTCGCCGGATTGCCATTGGTTTTAAAGTTTGGAAATGATGTGGCCTAGGGGTTATGCTGCCCAAATTGGGTCTTAATGTTAGTTGTAACCTACTGTAATGGTTAATAAAGTGGTTAGGAGTAGAAAGGAACGCGTTTACGGAGCCGAAATCGTAAAACCCCAATTTTTCCCAGAGAACATGTATATTTCGGCCAAGGCTGTAAATGGGTCTTAGAGTTGGATTTTCAATGATTTGATGATTCCATTGGATTCAGTGGGCGAAAATTAGGTGGGGTTACAGTTGGGCACTTTTTCAAAAAAGGCCGAGAAAGCATAATTACGGAAACACCCCTAAAACCCTAAAAGTAGGGCTGCCAAGGGCAATTTTGTAATTTGACATTGAATTTGATAATTCTGAGTACGGAAATGGATTCCTTGGGCGGAAATATGTTAGGATAGCCCAGATTAGAATTTCGGGAAAAGTGCAACCGGACTGGGTATGGCGGGCCCAGGCCGGGTCCCCGGGGGTATTTTTGTAAATTTTCATTATAGACTCATATGGAACCTATTCTAAGTGTTTGAGAGTAGGAATTAGGGGTAGGAAATTAATCCACCATTCTTGATTTTGTTTATAGGCTTTGATATTTGCCGCCCTCGTGAGCCAACTACGCTGAAGGACGTCAGGAAAGGACAAGGTAGTGACTCTCTCTCTTATACTATGTGTAATGCTCTGTATGTGTGTGTTATCACTGTTCTGTGATGAATCTTTGATGCTGCTGCGGTTACAGCTGGTGATAGCTGTCGTTTACAGCGCAAGCTGTCGTTTACAGCGTAAGCTGTCGTTTACAGCGTAAGCTGTCGTTATTGTGATTATAGCGTAAGCTGTCGTGATGGTGATTACAGCGTAAGCTGTCGTGATTATGATTACAGCGAGAGCTGTCGTATTGTGTATACAGCCGTGAGTGCTGTCGTTTGTGGTGAAAACCATATATCTCTGAGATTGCTGCTGCTGTTGCTGTTGTGATTTATATACATGCTTTGTGTTTATGCATTGTGTGAGTGGTTTGTTACTACTGAGATTCTCTAGAATCTCATTCTTTCCTATGACTAACATTTCAGACAGGGCGTGTGGTTCAAAGGAGAAGCGGCCAACCCGGAGCAATTAGGGCCCTTGGGGGTATATAGTTGAGTTGGAAACGTTGGTTAAGTATTTTGAACTTGGGATTACTGTATATTCTGAATCAGGAACACTACATTCGATTTTGGTTGTGTAATCCCCTAGTGTATACTTATAAACCTTCAGGTTTTTATGCATAGAACCCGGGAGTTGCCGGGGATGCGGTTATACACTCTGATATGATTGAATGTACATTAACTGCACAGGTAATTATATTCGAATATTGAAATTGAGACCTGGATGGAAAAAAAGAGTTTTGAAAGTTTTGTAAAAAATTTACTGTGAGACAGAAAGTTCAAAACGAGGTTAAAGCATCCAATGGTCTCTAATCCGATTTAAATATGTGTTATCGAATTATAATTACGTGTTTAAAGGCAGGGGGTTACAGCGGAAGTGTGATGCATGTAGGTTCAATTTTGAAACTTACAGGAGGGGTTAATGTTCGCACCATTATTGATCATCCCAAAACATAATATGGCCTTGATGGTCAATAGTGTTACAGTATATGTAATGAACAGTATTACACCATAAGTGGTGTACAATATTAAACCTTGCGTGGTGTATAGTATGATGACCTGTATGGTCAACAGTCACACAACCTTTGTAGTTTGTGGTGACACATGTGAATTGGAATTGGGATGAACCCTAGTCTAGTAGGGCAGAATGGTGGTGAATACCTCTCAACAGCACCAGTGATAACAATCCCAGATCCACAGTCAAGCTTTTATGGTCTACACAGATGCAAGTAGGCATGGATCGGGATGTGTTTTGAGAGTAGAGGCATGAGCATCTCCATAGCTGTAGCCTCATAGAATTACTTACCCATTTATGTTATAGTACACACAGTACGGCCAGTAAGGGTCAAATAGTCATTTAGTCATGAATACTGAACAAGCGGGCATAAATACAAACAGAATATTGCCGATACATCCCAATGTACATGTTTGTACAGGGCGATGACACTGGGATACTCAACGTTGTGCAAGTAGAATGACAAAAACCGCAAGGATAAAAATACACCGGGTAGTGTCCCAACAAGGCAATGAGGCTTAGAATAATATACTGAGTGTCCTGGTGGACAATCAGAACAGTAATGGGTTGGATCGCCTATGTACAAAACAGAGAACAAAGGAGGTAAGACCCAATGTGCAAGGTTGCATAGGGCGGTGTCTCTAGGTTGTAAGACCTGTGTGTCTAGTAATGTGGTTGATGCCTAGCACGATGATATTGGACTGGTGTGTCCAAGGTAATCTTTTAAGGCTGATAGAACATTTAAACCATACCAGGTTGTAGCGGAGGCATTAAGGCCTGTGTGACCAAGCATTTTGGTGTCTAATGGTACCATGTCTCACATGAGGCGTGATATTCTACCATGGGAGGAACCTAACAAAGTGATCCATGGCCGGCTCACTAGCCCAACAAACCTCGTAAGGGGGTGAGGGACATCCAATAGGCCTCGTTAAAGGGGTGAGGATTGGGCCGTTAAAAAAAAGTGATCGTGTGAATTCAAGTGAAGTTCCGAAGAGGCTGTAAGGCCTATGTAACCAAGCGTTGTGGGAACCTGTGTTTAATTGCACACTACCTACTGTGTACAAAATGGATGATGAATGCTGAATACTATCTGAGATTAGTAATAAAAGTATGACTGTGGTGTTACATGGCTTTTGAGCTTGCATGTGATAATAGAATGAGATAGGATTAATCCCTAAATTGTAGACGTTCAAATTTCGAGGACGAAATTTATTGAACGGGGGGAGAAATGTAATATCCCGAATTTTGGGATTGGAGGCTTGGGAATAAGTCTAAATTAAGTGGACTGCTAAGCCCCGATTTAGTAGATGTCCCAAATATATTCTCTAATTTTTCTTATATCTTTGGAGTATTATGAAAGTAAAATGGTGAACTTTGGAGAATATAATTATGCTTTTGGTGAAATCGCCTGTCAGGTAGTGAGCATGTCATATGATTTTGAATGACCAAATGATGATCACAAATTATGAAATTTTATAGGATGAAAGTAGACATCCTAAGCTTTCATTTGATAGGTCATATGAATCAATTCGAGCTATACACAAAAAGATATGAATTTTTGAAGTCAGCACAGAAAAAATGTGAAATTTCTGGAACAATATGCAAAGATTGAAATTCTGGGAATTTTTTGATTCCATTGATCAAAATTATATATTTTTTCTTAAAACTAGACTCAATAAGGGTTCAATAGGCTTTGGAATCACTCCAATTCGATTTTTCTAGAATTAGTTATGATTTTTCAAAGTTAGGGCAGGAAATCTGCCAGAATTTCTGAAATCCGAAAATAAAGGAAATAAATAAAATGGAATTAGATATATTATAAAATATATCATCTTCTTTCTCCAACCTCATTCCAGCGTGAAATAGACCTGAAATGGAGAGAGAAAGAGCAGATTTTCTAGAGAGAAAAGGGGAGGAAAAAGTTTACAAAGGTAAGTGATTTCTTCGGTAAATCGGTTCCTAATGCGTATAACTCCGCTCCTAAGCTATTCTTCTATGCGATTCAAGGGTTGGAAGCTCAAATTTGATTGTTGAAGTGGCCTAGGGTTCTACCATATCAAGGGAGAGCCAGTGGGAGCTTGAGGTAACTTCCAAACCTTCGTATATTGACTATTCTAGCTACTGTGGGAAATTTATTCGGTGAAATTTCGCCGGATAGCCATTGGTTTTAATTTTTGGAAATGGGTTGGCCTAGAGGTTATGCTGCCCAAATTGATACTAAATGGTAGGTTTAATCTAATGGAATAGTCAATAAAGTGGTTAGGAGTAGAAAGGAACGTGTTTACGGAGCCGAAACCGAAAAACCCCGATTTTTCATGGAGTTCTTATAAGTTTCAGCCAGCTCTAGAAATGGGTCTTAGAGTTGGATTTACAATGATTTGATGGTTCCATTGAGTTCAGGAGGGAAAATTAGGTGGGGTCACAGTTAGGCACTTTTTCGGAAAAGGCCGAGAAAGCATAATTACGGAAACGCCTCTAAAACCCTAAAAGTAGGGCAATTTCATAATTTTACATTGAATTTGATAATTCCAAGTCCGGAAATGGATTCCTTGGGTGAAAATATGTAAGAATAGCCCATGTCAAACTATCGGGAGAAGTACGATCGGACCGAGTACAGCGGGGCCAGGCCGGGTCTGCGGGCGTATTTTATTAAATTTTCATAATAGGCTCGTATAATCCCCAAAAACACTATGAAAGTGTCTAAATAGTACATTTGACATTGTAGGATCAAATATGGAGCCCTGAGCTATTAGCACGCATTACAAGGCACACGTTTCATGGAGGAAAAGGGTTAAGGTAGGGGACTTGCCTTATTTGCATGTATTTGATATCTCTGCTTTTGTGTGGTGATGTATGTGATTGCTTTACTTGATTGTGTATAACATATTTGAATAAATGAAGCTCTGTTTTTGTTTTCGCTGTAACCATAGTCTTGTTGCATGAAACATTGAGCATGCAGAAATGTCATTATAGGGCATACATCTAGTTAAAGCTAACATGTCGTACACATAGCATCTATCATGCATGCATTATGGTACCTGTTTTCTACTGAGATTCTCTTGAATCTTACCCTCTCTTACCAACAATTTAGACAGGAGACGGCAGAAGATATGTAAACAACAATGTAGAGTATCGTACGAGGGGATTACAGTAGTGGAAAGAAGACGGGAAGATGTCTCTGTTTCACTGGGATGAGTTTAAACACCCTAGTAGCCTTGTGCGGCTACCTTAATCGTAAGTATCATGTACAAACCCCTCTGGGGAATTTATGTAATCATGCATATATTATCAGTATAGTTATACTATTCCTGTGTTGCCCATCGAACCACATATCGTTTTTCGCGAATACTCTAAAAAATGTTGTAATTGAGATAAGGGCGTGACAATTCACTTTCCAACCAAAATTCATTTCTTCATATATATCCCATTTTTATAAAAATACCAAAAACAATAGTTTAGTTTTTAATTAAATTGCATTACTATTTGAGTTTTTAATTTGAAAAAATTCAAAACCAATTTTCCCTTGTTTCACTATACTTACATGGAATTTAGATTATTTAGAATTTAATAAAATGATCCTTAAGAAAAGAAAACATTCTTAAGTTTACCCAAATACAATCCTTAATTAATTTTTGACTGTGGACATCAAGGTCAGCGTACAAAAAAGGCCTAATCCATCAGAAGAATAACGTGAAGATGAAGAAACTGGATGAGGAAGATGGAAGAAATAGAATCTATATAAATTCTAAACTCAAAAACCACATGTGTATGTTGTATAATCCTCAAAAACTACATTGAATTAGGATTATTAATTGTTCCTTAGATTCTGAGTCATTTTTATTTCTAGTCGGCGGATCCTATTCTGGAAATTTCTTCCCTTGGAAAAGAAAATTGCGTCATATCCTCTCTTTTTTTTTGGCGCTGTTAAACCCCTCAATAATTCAACTAGCTGTTTTATGAATTTTGTATTTCACTTCACAGTTTGGAGTTCAGCCCACTTGACTTTGGTCTATTGGTTTGATTTTGTTAACATTATAGCCGTTCAACTATTATTCCACACACATGGTCAGTATCACCCGTTTCAATATGAATTGGAAGAAGTCAGGAATGCAATCTACAGGGATTGGGATCTAGAGATTCACCACTGCCATAGAGAAGCCCTTAAATGTGCTGATGTTTTGGCAAAACGAGCTCTGGACTTGAACAGCGATTTGTCTTTTTTGCATTATCCACCAGATTTCTGCTTGCCCCTCTTGTTAGCAGATCTCCGCTGAGATTTCGGACTTGAAAGTCCTTTTTTTTTTATGTTTTCTTTCTTTGGCCCGCGTGGCCTCAAGAGTCTTTTTGCTCTTGTCATTGTAATTCAAAAAAAAAAAAGAAGTCCAGTGTACCAAGGTCATCAGAAAAGACTAATAGTATTATGTTCAACTCGTTATAAGACACTACTTCCTCCATTCCTTTTTATTAGAAACAACCGCTATATATATCTTGTTCCTATTTATATCCTGACAAAAAAAAAAGTGCCTACTCATAAAAAAATATTTTAAAAAATGTCTTAATTTTTGTTTGTTACATTTCCATATTTCCCTTCTTCTTTTTTTTGAGTGGCATATTTCCCTTATTTAATTACACATATTTCTCACATGCTCTCCCCACACATTCTCTCCCTTCTTTAATCATATATATTACTCTTACAATATTAATTTTCTTATTCTCTCTCTTCTACAATTCTCTTTATTATAATAATTTCCTTATTCTTTATCTGAATGAAAAAATGCTTTGATCCAATCAACAAATCTATCTGGATGGCATTCAAAGATTACCAAGTAGCTCCTACGACAGATTTTTCACTTAAATTTTCTTTCTCCAGATATTAAAAATGATCATTTTTTCAACTTATATGTGTGCAAGGCCCGAACCCAAACTTATTGAAAATATTGTTCAAGATATTTTGAGCAAATTGAATGCTGCGGTAAGTTGAAATTTTAGAAGTATTATTAACACGTCAGCCAAACGAAAGCTTGAGGATGTTAGTAGGTACCACTCTGGCTTTATTTAAAAGTCATTTTTAACTAATTCTCATATACCAATAAGAGTTAGTTAACTCATTAGCTATGTGCTAAATTTTCAATTTCGCCCTTATCTATAATTGATTCCAAAAGTCAACATAAATAAATTCTTTTTATTTATTGCAATTAATAGAGGTAAAAAAATACAAAATGCATTTACTACCCTAAAACTGAACTTATAAATATGACCTTTTTTTTTATCAAAAAGAACTTATAAATAATACCAAAATGGTATGTTGTGGCTTCATGTCAAAGTTATAACTCTTCTGAATGCAGCACTGTTACTGCTTACTGCCACAATATTCTCTTGTGGCCACTCTTCAGCATTTTAAAAGTTAAAATACTGAATCTCTCAATACATAGAATTATCACGAGACTTGAGACTTCAATAGTTTTAATTTTTTTAATAAGTACTGTAATTCATTGCAAAACAAGAATCAGAGAATACCAGAGAATATTTTTTAATTCTGTGTAGTCTAAGTTATACTTCCCATATATATATATATATAGATACAATATATATATATATATATATAGATGTATTGGTATGAGATATGCATTCGGTGTCCCTGAATGAATTGGAAAAGTCTAGAAGGTATCAGGCACATGACAAATCAAGGTCAAAAAAGAGAAAGGCATGACAAATAATACAGTGTTTTACTTTTATAATTATAATGGAGAAACCGACAAAACTTAAAGCGGTAACAAAAACTCAGCCAAAAAGACTAGCGCCTGGTTGGGCGATGGTCATTAAGTGGTCCTTAGGTCACTCCCCCCTCCTCATGGGTTCGACCCATGCCATTTGTAATAATAAAAACAAATTCAGCCAAAAAAATAAAAAAAGCGGTACTTTTTCATCATTGCAGGGAGTATCTTGGGTTAACTGGAATTTGGAACATCAAGCGGGAATAGATCATACACAAAAAATTCCTGGCAAACTCTTTTTTATTACATTTGTTGGGACATTTGGACCTCCATATGTACCAAGTTATTTGGAGCATATTCTTCTCTAGAGACTCTTTAGGCCAATTATAATTTCTTCAGAGCATGTTCAGATTAAAAATTTCAGAGCCGATGAGTTTTATAGCTATGAATCCTTATCAACAACAACTATTTCAAGTTTCACTTACGGATTCATCATGTTAGAGGTGGATGGCGTGGTACTAGAGGATGACAGAAATGGTTGTGGAGTACTTATATATCCACGATAGAGAGTGACAATGGATGTTGGGATTTAGCTCTAAACTTACAAGAGTTCCTCTAGCTATTGCGGAATTACTCAAGGACCACATCTATGTTGGTCTAAAGGGTAATTGAAAATTTTCCTAGTATCGGATTGTATTGAGGCTATTAATCTAGTTATTAGGATTGTGAGAGTAGTCATTCATTTATGGATATAGCGTAGAAATCTAGACTTTTGTTGTGTAGAGATTGAAAAGTCCTTGTAAGCATTGCATTAAGAGATGG
Source organism: Inga leiocalycina (assembly GCA_963242795.1). Classification (NCBI taxonomy): domain Eukaryota; kingdom Viridiplantae; phylum Streptophyta; class Magnoliopsida; order Fabales; family Fabaceae; genus Inga; species Inga leiocalycina. The sequence continues at coordinate 10,012,448 of OY725329.1, read as the reverse complement.
CATCGCGACCATGACCACTGATAAGCTTGCAAAGTTATCATATACTCGTCCGATTTTTAATATAACATATATTTACCTAATTTGATTAGATTAAAGAAATTAGTTGAGTTAGTTAATATGATATATATTTTCTAAAACATCCAAGTCATCTTCATTAATTTTCCCATTCTCTCTCCTCGCTTGTTATTGTTAATGAAGCATCAATAGGGGTAAATTAGGAAAATATTAACAAATATGATAAATATATCTTATATTTAGGACTAACATCAACCACCCAAACATATCTTATATTAAAAATTAGAGATGTTGGTTGGAAAATGCTTGCCTTGCTGTCTTGCCATGTAATTTCTCTTAATGAGAAATGCTATCCAGTTATAGTAAAACAAAAGTAAGTGATTTTAAAAATATATAGAAATAGGGGCCAGATGTTAGAATATAAAGTTAAATGACTTTCAAAATTATAATTTTTGTATCCTCGGTTGAATTATGGGTGAAATGATTTTTTTAAGAACATATTATGATAATTTTGATTATTAAAAATAAATGTAGGATTTTTTTTTATTTTTTAATTTATATGTAAATTTTGATATTACTTTATTTATAGCTTACATGAGAAAAATAAAATTTAAAAACCTAGTTATCTTGACAAAAATAAGTGTTTGTGTATGAGTTAATTTTTAATAAAAAGAATTTTAATCCATATTTTTACCCATATTCTTTCCTTTTTTTTCCTAAGAAAAATTATAAATAAATAATTTTAAATAATATTATCACTATTTTTTTTATAATATAATTTTTTATTATGATCTTATAACATGAACATAATTTTGACATAAGAACAATCCTTAAAAAACTTAGATACACATAAAAAATTGGTTGATCTTATCACTGGACTCGGAAAATAAAATAAAAAGGTCGGTTTTGGGATATTATAGTAACCCGTTATAAACATATTATAGTTACATAAATGATTGAAGGGAGGCAAGTGTAGCATAATTATAGTTACAATTTTCAGAATGAATTAAACGTTAAAAATATTACAATTAATGATCTGAAGTGATTACAATTATTTTCAGTTTCATCTGCAACTAAATTAAGGAATGAAGGTTGAATTACTAAAGGAGCAATATTAAATAACCGTAGTGACTTTGTAACTCACCATATTATGAATAAATACTATGTGTTTGACAGCACATTGGCGATTCTATAATGGAATTATTTGTGGAAGCTAAGTACGTGGATTTATAGTTATTTCCAGGGAAGTACCATGATGAACGCTTTTTCTTTTATTGAACTTTGCCAGTTGGTATTTGGATTATTCTATTCTTCAGTCTCATCTTGATGTATATTCATCCCGATAATTTGCAATCAAACACTCCTGATGTTAACACAAATGCAACAAAATTACCTATTAAAATATCAAAAGAACATCTATTAAAATATCAAATGAACATCGAGAATATGATTGAACATGTCTGTGGGCACTAAAATAGGTGGAGATGGAAGAAGTAGTGCAATGAAGTTCACGCAATAAAATAAAAACAGATATATACTTGTCCTAAATGGGCACTTCTTAAATTTACAGCTATTCTCTATTCATATTAGCAAACTGAATAAGATTTGCGACAAATCAAGACCATCATATAAAGGAATCACGAAAACCAAAACTGAAAAATTGAAATAAATCATACCAGTGCTTCATTCTTGGCAATCAACGCAAAAACTAATGCACGCTGCTGATTTCTTTTGTTGCTTGGTATTCCTTTTTTATTTTCCCTGGTGGTCTTTTGTTTTTTGTTTTTTTTTTAAACTATTTCTAGCTTATTCCCTCGGTAGCTCTTGTTTTTGGCTTGCTATTTCTCTGATTCCATATAGGCGATGACTTACCTCTTGTACCTCGCTGTCTTTGTTTTGAAGTAATGGAATACATTCAGCCCACTACTTTGGAGATTATCATATATAACAGTTGAAAACATTGACCCATTTAGCCGACCACTTTCAACTGAAAAACACGTACTTGGATAGTTAATATTGACTTCCATAAGGCCATCAACCATCATATCCAGATTAAACTGATAAAACTTCCTTGCATTGGTGCCATCTCATCAACTGTGCTTGATGAAATAACCGTTTGATAAGACATAGGTCTTTATTTGAACTGTAATAAGACATAGGTATTTGGCGCACTATTTCAAAATTCAAATAACTATTTCTATCAAATAATTGAATGCATAGTTGCTCAAAGTTCGCAAGTATTCTGTAATGAGTCCCCATGATTTTTTTTTTTAACAAAATCGTATAAAGTTTTTCATCTATGTGATAATGTCCCCAATATTAACTATTATATTCTTGTGCCCAACAATAATTAGTAATTATATGTCCGGGAAGGGAATGTGTGTTTTTTCCTGCTTCGCAGATTTGCGTTGAAAATATAAAATCCGTAAGTATTTTATTTTGAGTTGTTGTTTTTTTTTGGGGGGGGGGGGGGTTAGCTTTTTATCCAAAAAAAAAAAAGAGAGAGAATCCCATAAATTAATTTAGAAAAATAACGGGGAAGAAATATATCGTGTGCAAAATTAATGGTTCAGCATTTTTTCTCAAATCTAAATAACCCATTGGTTCGCTCTTCTACCACGAGAATCGGGGGTATTTCATTTCGTTTTCCTTTGTGTCCGTATAAACCGCATAGTGGTTAAATTGTTAAAGTATATGCTTAACATGTGCTTAATTATTAATAGGTGTTTAAAGTACAAAATTAGAAAAATTAATATTTCGTGCTTTGATGATTTCTTAAATAAATCAAGGCCAGTGTCAAGGTTACATTTATATTTTCATAACATATATGAAAATATATATATATATATATATCATTCAAGGTCAGAGTTTTTTTATAAAAAAATCACTTCAACTTTATAATCAAAAATAAATTCAAAAAAGTAAACAACTAAATTCATATTGCCATTATAGATAACGTGTTAGGGAGTTGGGATATTTTAAGATTTTTACATTTAAAAATTTAATGATACATATATAAGAATTTAATATTATCATTAAAAACTCTAAGAATTTATTTTTTCACCAATCGGGAAGAGGTCAGCACGCCTGTTTGAATCTCTAAAACAATATCTGCGTATTTTCTTAAACATTACTTCATCATAAAATTCATGAAAAACAAAAATGTTAAAAATTATTCCATCATAATAAATTCGGAAAGGATGTTACAAAAAATAAAAAATGTAAAATATGTAACAAATTTTGTCAAAAGTTTCATGTAGTTAATCCATAATATGATACACGACTCTACATATCCATTGTTTCGCCCTTCTACCAAAGGTATCGGCGGTGGTTCATTCTGTTTTCATCTATGTGTCTGTATAAACCGCATAGTGGTTAAGGTATAATATTTAATGGGTGTTTGTTTTTTTTTTTTTTTTTTTGCCAAGACTATTTAATGGGTGTTTAAAGTAGAATATTTAAAAAAATACCTTTAACTGCTTTAATGATTGCGTACAAAAATCAAGGCCAATGTTACACAATTAAATTTAATAAAAATGAGACCATCACAATCAAATTTATGTTTTTATAACATATATATACATATATATATATATGTATGTATATATATCAAGTCAGTTTTATTTTCCAATGTTCACTCCAATTTTATAAATAAAATAAATTGAAATAATCTAACTACTAAATTCAAATTGGCGTTATAGATGATGCGTCAGAGTGTTGGGATCTTGTAAGATTTTTACATTATAAAATATATCAATACATATATAAGAAGTTAATATTATCATTAAATGGACATATACTATGAGAATTTATTTTGTAATCAATTGGGAAGTGGTTGGCATACCTGCTTGCACCTCTAAAACTATATATGTATATTTTAACTTCACGTTCCTTGTCTTTTATTTTAGAGAAAAAGTATGTTATTTAGCGGGGATGAAGAATAATGAAACACAACACCGATGAAGAGCACAAAATATGAAAAGCATCACATGTAGTCACAAATATATAGAAAATATCATTGGAAAATGGAGAACTACAACACAAAATAGGAATACTTAATATTAAGTGATAGATCAGATATGGTCCCCTACAATAAACATAAGTAAACATGAAATTCATAATGTGCACCAATTGAAATAATAAACTAAAAAAAGAAGGTCTCAACCTACTTTCGACCGTTAACATAGCAAATGTTCTGCCCACCAACGCCACAAGCTTCCCAATTAAATCTGGAACCAAACTCAAGGCCGGTAAACATGAGAACACATATTAAAAAAAATTATAAAAATCATCAAGAACATACCCACTAAGCGCCGCGTATTAAACTGAATGCTCAAAATCTGTATGAAAGACCTAAAACCAAATTCGTTCACATCAATACAACCATAATCCTCACAGGGCTGAATAGATGTTGAGCTTAGAAAATGCAATCGATAATCATGATCGGTGGTAAAAATATTCAATGCATTAGGCACAACAGAAAAATAGGCAATGACGTATGTTCCTCCTTCTCGAACGAGTTCCTGATATCGCAAGACATAGGTAGGCCTCACAGTCACTTGAATATGGTCTCCTTGAGATGAGCAAAGTGTGCACATCACAGGTTAACAACATAGTTATAGAACAACATCAAGAAAAAAGAAAAAGAAAAGGTGAAATAAAATAAATACAGATGTGATGGTCCTGAAAAAGCAATTGCCAGATGAAGTTTGTCCATTCAATGGATGGGCGGGGATTGACCCCAGTCGCAAAACACGGACCAGGATTACCCAGTTTTTTCTAATAGGATTGAGATCATGGACAACGGCAAATAAAGGACCCATGGAAGTAGAGAAGATATAAAATATGGGATAAAGAAATATACTTGTTAAAAAAGAATCAAAGGCAGCGCCAAAATGAAGGAGGAAGGGGTAAAAAGGAAAGACGCAATAAGTGGATTTATGGGAGTCTCACAGTAGGAAAACCACCGCAATATGCGACCTAAACGGACACGAAAAGTTAAATCATCGAAAGAAAAATTAAACAAATAAATAAGTAACGGCCAGTATATTAAGGGGAGGTAAAATAAAAAATAGTGAAGAAAGAAAAATAATTGCTGGCCACCTATTAAACAAAAAGGTAAACTTATAAAAATATTGCATAATAATCTCTTCCAAACGTGGGCAAAGAATGAGACATGGGTACAAAAAGTAAACCAAAATGTAACATGACATATAAGAATATTTATAATCTTTTTTTTTTTTTTGGAAATCTAGTACACTAAATAACGTCCCTTATTTGTCGCAGACAATAATAGGAAATTAGAAATTGAGTTATATATATATATAGGGGCAATTACAATGAAATCCCATACAAGAGAAAAAATGAAGAAATGGTCCCTGAAGTTGTCAGTGTAAACTCCTCAATTTGTTAATAGACGCTACTCGACTTGTCATTAACAACTTCAGGGACCATTTTTTCATTTTTTTTTCTTATGTGGGACTTCATTGTAATTGTCCCATATATATATATATATATATATGTGTGTGTGAATATCCTAAATTAATGAGATATTTATTTAAGATCTTAAAACTTTGTTATCATCTCATTTTTTTAAATGTAATAGTATAAAAAATGAAAAAAGTAACCACCAATATATTAAGTGGAAGTAAAATAAAAGTAGTGGAGCAAGGAAAATAATTGCGGGCCACCTGTTTGACAAAAAAAAAAAGGTAAACTTATAAAATATCACATAATAATCTCTTTCATCTAAAAGGGGGGAAGAATGAGACGTGGGGCATAAAAGTAAAACAGAATATAACACGATATAAAAGAATATTCATAACATTTTTTCCGAAACTTGTACAGTAAATAACGTCCCTTATTTGTAAGAGAATATACTAGGAAATTAGGAATTGAGTGTTATATATATATATATATATATATATATGAATATCTTAAATTAATGAGATAGTTATTAAACATTTTAAAACTTTGTTATCATCTCACTCTTTTAAAATGTAATTGTATAACTATGGCATAGATTTTTTTAAAAAAAAAAAAAAGTAAAGCAGGTAAAAATGATTTTATTCTATATTCTAGATGATTAATTCAATTTATTTAACCTAATAAATTTACACAATAAATGCTAACAAAATCTCAGAAAAAATAACGATAATGAGAATAATGATGAGGTTATTTAAAATTCAAAATTATTTTCAAACCACATCCAACTCATACACCAACTGCAACGGTATTGTTTTTTATTTACACTTATTGAATAAATAACAATTAATTAAAAAATCAAAAAATGACTGATGTATCTGACACATGGCGTTGCCATGTGGTGCACTTTAGAAGGGACTGCTTTCAGCGTTGCTTTTACATACACACATGAATATCTTAAATTAATGAGATATTTATTTAAGATCTTAAAACTTTGTTATCATCTCATTTTTTTAAATGTAATTGTATAAAAAATAAATAAATAAGTAATCACCAGTTCATTAAGTGGAAGAAAAATAAAAAATAATGGAGAAAGGAACATAATTGCGGGCTTAGACAAAAAAAGGTAAACTTATAAAAATATCGCATAATAATCTCTTCCATCTAAACTTGGGAAAGAATGAGACTTGGGGTATAAAAAGTAAAACATATATAAAAAGTAAAACATAATATAAAAGAATATTCATAATCCTGTTTTTTTGGGAGAATTATACTTAGGTACTAAGGAAAAATTAAATGAAAAAATGGTCTCTGGAGATTGTAAAATGAAAAAATGGTCATATTAATAACTCAGGAACCTATATTGACAACTTGTTAACAACTACGGAGCTTGTATTGACAACTCCATGGGACCATTTTTTCATTTTGTAATTTTCAAGGACCATTTTTTCATTTATCTTCTTCCTTAGGACCTGAGTGTAATTCTCCTTTTTTTTTTTTTTTGAAACTGAGTACACTAAATAAAGTCCCTTATCTGTAACAGAAGATACTAGGAAATTAGGAATTGAGTTATATATGTGTATATGTGAACATCCTATTTTGTCTGGGCCCCACTTAAAAATAAAAAAATAAAAATAAATGAAAATCCTCTCATTGATAATGATTGGTGTCTAAATTAGCAATCATCATTAAAAGGAAAAAGAAAGGAGAAAATAAGAAAATCCTCTGATGATGATTGGTGTTTAAATTGGCAATCATCATTAAAGGAAAAATTTAAAAATAAAATAAAATAAATGAAAAAAAAAATTCCTCTTATTGATGATGATTGGTGTGCAAATTGGCATTGTCATTCATTAAGGGAAAATAAAAAAATACAAAAAATATCTCTCATTCATAGGTTTGAATTAGGAAATTTCTTGTAGGAAAATATAAGAAAAAAATAAAAAAAACGAAAATTAAAATTTTTAAAGAAAAATCTCTCATTTATGTTGATAGGTTTAAATTAGGAAAATACTTGTGGGAAAAATTAAAAAATTAAAAAAAAAAATTAAAAAAAGAAAAAGAAATCTCTCATTGATGGTAATTAGGTCAAGTTAGGAAGTTTTATTAATAGAAAATACCAAAAAATTGAAAACAAAAATTAAGAAATAAAAAGAAAACTCCATGGATAATGATTGGGTCAAGTTAGAAAGATCATTTATGAAAAAAAACCCTAACTTGAGACTATAAATAGAGAAGCAAGGGTTGAAGTAAGACAAATAAGAATTACACAAGAATTTTGGGAGAGGAAAGAGGCAAGATAGAGAGTTAATTTGAATTCTTATTTCATTATGAGGGAGAAGGGAAGTTCACCTATTGTTTTTCATTTACTGGCCTTACATTCGTGGGTCTATGGTTGAGTTTGCGTGCTCCCTTTCTTTTATTTCTAATAATATATGTCATCTTATGTGAGTGAAACACGTAACTGACTCTCCTTCACCATGCTTTCATGATTTTTTTCTTATCTTTATGCCTACCTCATTTAGAGCAACGCGCTCACATGTGCATGAATTATATGACTTTTGATGTATGCTGGGGTTGCTAAAAATAATGAATCCAATGGCTTATAAGGGTAAGGATGAATGGTATGTGTTGGCCTCTTTCACATTCTGGGTATTATTGTTGATATAAATGTTTTAATAATATGTTGACATTTCACCTTCTTGTGTGTATAGCTTGCAAGGATAAAAGGTGTAATATCCCAATTTTTGATTAAGGGATTATAACTCCAAAAGTGTATGTGATTATTGTTGAATAACACTTTTGGAGTATACGATGTGAACTGTGGTTTGAATGTGTTATGAGTAATGCTGAAACCCTGTATTTAAGTTCAATTGTAGATTAACATCTAAATTGATTTAAAATATAGGGAGGGTGCCTATTGTGCATGGTTAAAAGGAATGATATGATGTGTTTGGTGGTGATTTAATAAGAATTGCCATAATTATGGGCAAAATGGTAAAATTACTGACCAATTGATCAGTTGCCGAAGAGAAAGCTCATTGGTGACTCAAATATCAATGGTTGAGATTGATTGTTATGTGATTAAAAAGGGTGGAATCCCATGTGTGTGTGATTATATGAGCTCATGGTTGGTGTGATAAGGTTGTGACAAGTGGCAATATGGGAGCCCTTGATTTGGGTCAAAGTTTCAAACACATTCCCTCTCTCCTCTCTTCTCTTTAGGTAAGCCAAATGTGCAATTGGGGGCCAAAAACTGATCTCTTCTTTATCTTCATCTCTCTCTCTTCTCATCTCCATTTTCGTTGAAACTCAAGGAGGAAAGAGAAAGGGAAAAGGTGAGATTTAGCTTGGTAGATGTTCTCTTAAGTTCAAATCATGTTCTTTAATGTTGTTCATAATGATAAGAGTGTCATTGCTATGCTTTTAAATTTGTGAAAGAAGGTGTTTTGAAAGCTTGAAGAATTTGGAAAGTGGAGGAATCAAGGAATTGACCTTGGAAAGAGGAAGATGTGAGTATTTGATGCCTTTTAACCTAAGTTTTGTGGTTATTGGCTAAGTTTTGTAAATTTTGAATTTTTCCCTGATTTTCATATGATTGTGAAATGGAGAAATTGCCATGTGTATTGTAGTGCAATTGGTGTTTTTTTGCGTGTTATGGTCATTGAAGTTGATTTGGAATGTGAAATGGAAAGAAATGGTAATGTTGAGTTTGAATTGTGACTTGTGTTGACATGTTGTGATTATTAGGAAAACATGTCAATGTGATGCGAATTTGGTTGATTTAGTGTTTCCAATGGATTCCTTGTGAAAATTTGTGTGGGAATGAGGTTTGTTGTGAAATTGGAACCATTGGAAGTATTGGTGCAAAATATGAAAATTTGTCCATTGAAACTCTTTACTAGGCAGTTTACTTGTGTGGACGTTTTGAATTGGCAAATGATGTCTAAAAATTATGAAACTTTCCAGTCTTAAAATTCACATCCCAAGCTTCAAAATAGACATAATTCATGTCATTTCGTTTTGTGAGCTGGGAGTAATGATTTTCCAAAGTTTGGGATTAAAACTGGAATATATTTTGGAGCAGTGTTGGATTTTGTGCAATTCTGTATTTGTATGGTGATTTCTGGTAATGGTCCATATTTTTCTAGTAAAGAGGACTTAAGTAGCTTTCATTTGACTTTGGAATCACATCATTTATATTTTTCTAGAATTAGTTATGATTTTTGGAAGTTCAGCCAATAAACAGGATTTTCTTGGCCGCGGCCAGAGGTTCTTGGCCGAGGCCCAAATGTTTCTGACATATTTTTGGCCGCTACCAGTGGAATTTTGGGCCGTGGCCAACACCCAAAAATCAGTATTTTGGCACTTCTGAGAGGTGGTTTTTGGTGTAGTCTTTCCCAACCCTTTAGGCATGTGTTTAGGCTTTGAGTAGCCACCTAAAGGTCATGGATGATAACCAACTTTAAATGTTATAGAAGTGAAGATTTGGAATAGAGAATAACCCTATATCCTTGTTTTGGTTATAGGGTTTGTTGTCGCTCTGATCGTGTGTAGCTAGTGTTGGAGCACATGTGGAAAGAACAAGGGTAGGGAACTTACCTCTCCTGCATGTATTTGATATTCGTGTTGGTGTATTGATGTATGCTATTGCTTTGCTTGATTCACTACTACAAAAAACGCTTTTAACATCCCTTTTTTAGGTCTTTTATCGTCTGAAAACAGGGAGGCGTCTATATGAGTAACGTAGAAAAACTTGTCAATAACGTTCGTAAAATAGGGGACGTCCATGGTCTGGACTTTAGACGTCCCCACTTCAAACTGGGGACGTCTAAAGTTTTAGGTGACACTTTAGACGTCCCCAGTTTGAAGTGGGGACGTCTAAAGTCCTTTAAAAGTGGACTAAACAGTGGGGACGTCTAAAGTGGGGACGTCTAAAGTGTTTTTTTTTTTAAAAATTGTTTATAGTACAGAAATGGACTAAACAGTATTTAAAACTAAAAGTTACAGATCTTCGTCAATAAAATTACAGATATAGCATATGAACTCCAAATCCAAAATCTACACAATAATAACTCCAAAGCTGAAATCTCATAGGCAGAAGATGAAAACAATAAGAGAAATCAGTTGTAAAAAACTTATCTCCTTCTATTATTGAAATTCATTTTCTCGTAATAATGAATAGAGAAGAGCGACAAGTAGAGATGAATCACATTTTCTCAGCGAGAACGTGGCCATGAAGCATGTTTCAGAGTCTCGATCTACATGCCATAACAACACGAGTTAGAAGATAAAATAGAAGGGAAACCCAAAGAGAAAAGAGAAAGAAGATAAAATAATAAGAAAAACAGATCTGGAGGTGAAAAAAAAGAGAGAAAGGAAGAAGCAAGAGTTAAAAAGAGCATATAATGAAGAAGAAGCAAGAGTTGAAAGGCATAGTAGTAGTGGCTCTTCTTGTGTTTGTGGCGATGGGAAGAGAAAGATGAGTGTAAGAATAGTATAAAACTGACATATAAAGACTATCAGTATAAATTTGAATTGTTTTTGGCGACCCAAATTTAATTTAAGGACACCTAAACTTGTTTAGTTTTTTTTTGTTTGCTACTTTAGATATCTCCAATTCAAATATGGACGTCTAAAGCTTTTTAAATCTTTTTTTTTAAATGAGGGACACCCTTTGGCGTCCCTCATATATATATATAAGGACACCAAAGGGTGTCCCTCATTTAAAAAAAAAGAATTTTTTTTAAAAAAGCTTTAGACGTCCCCAATGTATATAGGGACGTCTAAAGTGTAACTTTAGACGTCCCTATTTAAATTGAGGACGTCTAAAGTAAATTTTTTTTAACTTTAGACGTCCCCAATTCAAATAGAGACATCTAAAGTCTATAAAGTCACACTTTAGACATACCTATTTAAATTGGGGACGTCTAAAGCTATTCAGTTCTCACCCATAATTACAAAAATGACACCGCTTCTATTTTTTACTTCCCATTTTTAAAAAGGGACGTCCTTTATGGACGTAAAAACTATATTTTGTAGTAGTGATTATGTGAAACATATATAAATGATTGAAGCTCTGTTTCAATTTATGATATAGCCATAAGTACATTGTTCGAAATATTGAGCTTGCAGATATGTCATTGAGTGAGCATGAATTATGTAATGCAACCATGTCATGCATAAACACTTATTTTGCATGTATATTGGTATTGTTTTCTTACTGAGATTCTATCGAATCTCACCTTCCCCTACCAACAATTTAGATAGGACAAGCGGCTCTAGGAGGGAGTAAGCAACCAAGGGTGGCGAGGACTCCCTAGGGATATTTGATTTGTTAGTTGGTTATCAATATGAGTTGGGATGACTGTATAAGGTTTGGATGTATATTTGGTTATTTTGATGTGTATATGTTCATATGAGTATTTGGATATGTATTTGAAAAGGATATTGTGTAATCCACTATTTGGGAAATTGTAATGGGCTAATGTGCCGTATATATATACCCTTTAGTGAAGATATGAAACCCGGGGTTCACCGGGAATTATGTTGTGCACTCTGATATTTATGAATATGATTTATCTTCGTTAAGTAATTATATTCGAAATGTGAATGTGAGACCAAATGTATTAGATTTCGAAAGGTATTTGTGAAAACCCTATCTAAATGGGATATTAAATGAGTTATGTTTATCCGTTGGTCTCTAATTCATTTTAATCACGTATTTCGAATATAATTACGGAGGAGTGTTACAAAAGGTATACATAAGTTTTCTCATATTTGGCTTTCTATTCGTTTAACTTGTGCTGTTTTTTCTTTTTTTCTTTATCCCTTTCTTAGGTTCTCTTTCAACAAAAGAAAAAAAATTTTAACATATTTTTATAAATGAAAATAAAATGGAAAAACTCACTTTCATGAAAAAATAAATAAATTCCTTTTATAGATAAAACACATAAACCATATAAAAAATCATTTTCTCTAATAAATTAAATGAACTTTTCCCTTAAAAAACACAAACGAAGTGACAAGGCCCTAGGCTCTCTTCCTAGATCGAGTCTAATTTTGTAAATAAATATATTTTTTCTTATGTTTCTTTTTATAAATAAATGTTCATTTTTTCTTTAGTTTTCATTTCATTTTATTTTTGTTAATATTCTTTTTTATTTAGGTAATTATCATAAGATTAAAGGCCATTTTTATTTTTAAATAATTAACTTAGGGTAACCATTCTTATGAATGGGTGTTGTGGGATGCCTAACACCTTTCCCATACACAATCGCCTCTCGAAGCCAAATGACTTTTGTAGACCAGTTTCATTTTAAATAAAAAAGTTTCCAAAATTATCCTTTTCCAAAATTTTGGTGGCGGCTCTTTGTTTTCCAAATTTTGGGCGCTACAGCTTAGCGACTCTACTGGAGACAGTTTGAGAGTCAAGCTCCTTTAAGTTAAGTATTTTAAAATAATATGGCCTTAATTTTATTTTAATTACTTTTTCTTTTATTTTTTTTGTGAATATTTGTTTTTATTTATTTAATTCTTTATTCATCTATTTGTTTATTCTTTTTTTTCACTATTTATCTTATGATCTGCTTAGCAGATAAGGGTTGGGTAGAACCTAGGCCTATAGGTTGGTATGCTCTCCACACACACTGAACACATACACTATTTTCCTCACACATTTTGGGATGTAGTGCCCGAAATTTGGAAAATATGGAGCGCAACAAAAATTTTGAAAAATGAGAATTTTGGAAACCTTTTTAAAAATGGAAATTTATCTACAAAAATCATTTAGGGTTCGGGAGTCGATTGTGCATAGAGAATGTGTTAGGCACCCCACGATACCTATTAATAAGAATGGTTACCTTAAGTTAATTATTTAAAAATAAATATGGCCTTTTAAAATTTCATCATAATTACCCAAAAATAAAGTATTTACAAAATGAAAAAAGAACAAGATTAATTATTTACATTGTTGGACTTGACATAGGATGAAAACCTAGGGCCTACGTACCCTTTAGAGGAATCAAAACCCACGTAGTTCGTTAGGGGTAGAAAGGTGTGGCGCTTGACTGGCATTTTTTAGAAAAAAAATTATTTTAATTTATTGGAGAAAATGATTTTTTATTTGGTTTATATTTTTTATTTATGAAAGCAATTTATTTATTTTTTCATGAAAGAAAGTTTTTCCATTTTATTTTCATTTATAAAAATGTCTTGAAATTTTTTTTTCTTTTTTGAAAGAGAACTTAAGAAAGGGATAAAGAAAAAAGAAGAAAAAACAGCACAAGTTAAACAAATGAGAAGCTAAAGATGAGGAGGCTTATGCATACATTTTATCCTTGGAAGCTATACACAAGAAGGTGATTCACGCCAACATATACCATTCATCCTCACACCTATTAGCCACCTGATTCATTATATTAAGCAACCCCAACATATATAAAAGGCCATGGTGATTCACACAGACGAGGTAAGCATAAAGGTGAGAATGAAATCATGAAAGATGGTGAAGGAGGATTAGTCACATGTAGCACTTAAAAAAGATGACATAAATCAGTAGAAATAAAAGAAAGGGAGCACGAAAACTTAGCCACAAATCCACAAATCCAAGGCAAGTAAATGAAAAACAAACAAATCTCTCACAAGCTTTACTTATAAGGATTTGCCCAGTATTCAAATGGGTATGCTTCCATTTCTAACTAGAAATGTTCATTGGCCTAGGCAAGAATATTAAGACTCTGTTTGAACAAAGTGAAGAACAGATGGCCTCTTATGTGAACTTCCCTTCCTTGTGAGAATTATGTTTGAGCAATGAAATGAGAAGATAAAATTAGCTATCTACCTAGTCTCTCTTTTTCTCCTAAAATTTTTATATGTCTTGCTTCAACCCTTGCTCCCTATTTATAGTCTCAAGGTAGGGTTTTCTTCATAAATGCTCTTCCTAATTTAACCCAATCACCATCAATGGAGATTTTTTTTTTAATTTTAATTTTTAAATTTTTTTATTATTTTTCCAATAAGTAAATTCCTAATTAAAACTTATCAACATAAATGAGAATTTTTTTATTTTTTTATTTATTTTCTTATATTTTCTTTACAAGCAAATTCCTAATTTAAACCTATGAATGAGAGAGAGAGATATATATATATATATATTTTATATTTTTATTCCCTCTTAATAAATGACAATGTCAATTTGGACACTAATCATCATCAATGAGAGGATTTTTTTTATTTACGTTTTTTTGTAATTTTATTTTTAATTTTTCTTTTAATGATGATTGTCAATTTGAACCATAATCATCATCCACAAGAGGATTTTTTTTCTCTTTTTTTGTTTATTTTTGTTTTTTATTATTTTTTAATTTTGAGTGGGGCCCGGGCAAAATAGGGTCTTCATAGTTGCCCCTTGTTACTTCTTTCGCAGTTGAGAAAAGTGAGATTCTCGTTTATGAAGCAAATAAAGACAAGAACACGTATTTTGTCCGGCCAAAAGAACAAAGTGCCCTCCTTGGAACCAAAAAAGGTTTGGACAAAATACAGTGCCCATGCCCTTCTTTACTTTGTTCATAGGGGGAATAATACTAGTGTAGCTAGAGGATTGCTTGAAGTAGAAGTAAAGCGCCTAATTGCATAGGACTTTGGTAGGGCATAAAAGAATTGTGCCAGCCATTACTGGGCTTTGAGAGTGCCTGCTAATATAGGGCTTTGACAGAATAGTGCTTGCCATTACAAGGCTTTACAAGAATTATGCCAGCCGTTACTGGACTTTGCGGGTCCCTACCGGTACAAGGTTTTGAAAGGGTGCCAGCCATTACTGGGCTTTGAGGTACCTGCCAGTACAGGGCTCTGAAAGGGTACCAGCCATTACTGGGCTTTGAGGGTGCCTGCCGGTACAGGGCTTTTAAAAGGGTGCTATGAACATGTGATGCCCCCTTGAAGTAGTGCTTATGATAATGCCAATGAAGATGATGACATTGATAATAATAATGACAATAATGATGAAATCCTAATGAGGATGATAACAATGATGATGAAGAGGATGATAATGGCCATGATAATGAGGAGAATATGAAAATGGTGAATCATGATAAAGGTGATGACATTGATAATGATGATGACAGTGAAAATGAAATCCTAATGAGGATGATGAATGCAATGATAATGCTGATGATGATGATGATAATTATGATAAGGATATGATGATAATGATAAGGAAATGATGAAATGAGGATGAGTCCAATAATATGGTGTTAAAGAATTGCTTGATAGGTGATATTGCTCCTTCTTTGTCCAGGTGCCTAACCAAAACCCCCTTACTCGCCCAGTCTTGTAGGATGTATAAGATGTGTATAGATGCCACAGCCCAAGACCCTTAGTTTAGATTGTGTCTCTTTTCAACTGTTTGACCCACAACAAAAATTCCAATTGGGACCTTTGCTAAAGATCCTAAAATCACACAAGTTAATTAGGAGTATAGGACTCCATATATATCATTGTGAGTGTTTATCTAGACAAAAGTTGCATTTTCATTAAAAAGAGTTACCCTTATACAAATCATGACACAATTTGACATGCGATTTAATGGAAGGGAAAGATATACTAAGGATGAAGATTCATTTAAAAGAAGGTCCTTCACTTTTAAGAGGTCCTTCGCTTTCGGTTCCATGTAGCCCCCTTGATGGTGCCTTGCTTAATTGCCAGAGATATGCACTTTTCATCGAGTGATAATGGGGTCATCCAAATAAACAAAATAAAGAGATTCATGGGGCTAGGACTGATAACCTTCTTTGATATTTGTTTACATTCCTTTTAGGTTTTTGACCTAGCGAGCTCCCAATTTGTGCTCTAATTTTTTCCTAAGTCGCCCTTTCAGGTTTTCCACTAAGCGAGCCCCTTTTTTTACTCTAGCTTTTACCTAAGTCGCCCTTTCAGGTTTTCAACTTAGCGAGCTATTTTTTGTGCTCTAACTTCTGCCTAAGTAGCCCTTTTAGGTTTTCCACTTAACAATGCCTCCTTTTTTTTGCTCTAACTTTTGCCTAAGCCGCCTTTTCGGGTTTTCAACTTATCGAGCTATTTTTTATGCATAGTATTTCTTTACAGCATATGAATTGATTGGTCTTAGTAAATCTTGACCATTCATGTCTATCAATATCAATGCCCCTCCAGAGAAAGCCTGCTTAACAATATATGGGCCTTCATAATTCGGAGCCTATTTACTCCTGTCATCTTCTTGATTTGGCAAGATCTTCTTAAGAACCAGGTCTTCTACTTTAAACCCCATGGGTCAAAGTTTTTTTTATTAAAGGCCCTTGCTACTCGTGATTGATATAACTGCCCTTGACATATTGCTGTGAGTCTCTTTTCTTCAATCATACTTAATTATTCAAACAAAGAGTGTATCAATTCACTTTTATCTAGGTCTAATTCAACTAATATTCTTAGGGATGGTATTTCTACTTCGATTGGAGTGATAGCCTCCATGCCGTAAACAAAAGAGTAAGGGGTTGCCCCAGTTGAAGTACGCGTTATGGTACGGTATCTGTGTAATGCATATGGAAGCATTTCACGCCAGTCTTTATAAGTCATTATAATTTTGCCGATAATATTCTTAATGTTTTTATTGGCTACCTCAATTGCGCCATTCATATATGGCATATATGGTATAGAATTATGATGTTTGATCTTAAACTGATCGCATAATTCTTTAACTGCTGTGCTATTGAGGTTTGGTGCATTGTTAGTTATGATCCTTTCTGGCAACCCATATCTATAGATGATATTAGCCTTTAAGAATTTGATGAAGGCCTTCTGAGTAATACTAGTAAGGGAATTGGCTTCTACCCACTTAGTGAAATAGTCAATAACAATAAGGATGAAACGATTACCATTCGAAACTTTTGGGTTAATCGGCCTGATGACATTAATCCCCTACATGCAAAATGGCCATAGAGATACATGACTATGCATTAGAGTCAGAGGAGCATTAGCTTTGTTGGAATATATCTGACACTTATGACACTTTTTAACATAATTCATATAATCCTTCTCCATAGTTATCTAACAGTAGCAGGATCTTTGAGCTTGTTTAGTTAATAAGTGGCCATTTGCATGTGTACTACATATGCCTTCATGGATCTCTGCCATAATCTTATGCGCCTCCCTCATGTCTACACAGTATAGCAATGTCTCATCCAAACTCCTCTTATACAGGATGTCATTACTAATAAAAAAAGCCCATGGCCATTCACCGGATAGTCTTCTTTTCATTTTGTGTTGCATCTCGAGGGTAAGTACCATGTTCCATATACATCTTGATACTATGATACCAAGGTTGCTCGTCATTCTCTTTTCCAATATTAAAGCAAAATGCTGACGGTCTTCTAGTCTCAATATGCATTGGTTGAACTTAAACCCCATAGTTGAGTTGGATCAGAGCTGCTAGAGTAGCTAAGCATCAGTAAATCGATTCTTTTCTCTGGCCATATGATGGAAATTGATCACTTCAAAATTTTGAATCAACTCTATCAGGTACTCTTGATAAGGGATCAACTTTGAGTCTTTGGTTCGCAATTCACTAGTTACTTGATAAATTATAAGAGCTGAGTCACCATAAACTTCTAGGTTTTTTATTCCAAAATCTATGGTGGCTTAAAGACCATTAATACAAGCTTCGTATTCTGCCATGTTATTGGTGCAGTCAAACCCTAGATTTATAACAATCGGGAATTGCTTTCTGTCTGGGGATATGATTACTACCCCCATACCATTGCCATGCATATTTGCTGCACCATCAAAATACATCTCCCACTCCTTCTATTTGATTTCCTCATTTGGATCCTCTGTAGCACATATGTCTTCATCTGAGAATTTGAAATGTAGTGGCTAGCATTCATCTATAGGGTTTTCCGCTAAGTAATCGGCTATCATACCACCCTTGACGGATTTTTGAGTGACGTACCTTATATCATATTCAGACAATATTACCTGCCATTTAGAGACTCTTCCATCTATATGTGGGCTTTCAAAGATGTATTTGAATGGGTCCACTTTAGAAATTAACTAAGTGGTGTAATAAAGCATGTATTGAATCAACTCCTTGTAGCCCATACTAAACCATAACAAGTTCGATCAATCATCTAACAACGTGCCTTATAGTCATTCAACTTCTTTCTCAAGTAATAGATCGCTTGTTCTCTTGCTTAGATGTATCGTGTTGCCCCAGCATAGCCCCTATGGAGTTTGGTCGTACTGTCAAATATAAAATTTAAGGTCATCCTAGTGTAGGAGGAACCAAAATTGGGGGATTTAGCAAATTATCATTGATTCTATCAAATGCTTGCTGGCAATCTTCATCCCACTTCTTTATGCAGTTCTTCTTCAAAAGCTTGAATATTGGCTCATAAGTTGCTGTCAGGTTGGCAATGAATCATGCAATGTAATTCAGCCGCCCTAAAAAGCTTCAAACTTCTTTTTCTGTTTGAGGATAGGGTATTTCCCGTATTGCTTTTACATTGTCAGGATCTACTGTAATCCCTTTTTGACTTACAATGAACCCCAACAATTTACCAGATAAAGCCCCAAAGACGCACTTGTTAGGATTTAGTCACATCTTGTACTTGCGTAGCCTTTCAAACAACTTCCTCAGCACCACAACATGACTTTCTCCCTTAGAAGATTTAGCTACCATATCATCCACGATACTTCAAGTTCTTTATGCATCATATAATGGAAGAGTGCCACCATGGCACACTGATAAGTTGCCTCTGTATTCTTTAGCCCGAATGTCATGACGTGGTAACAATAAGTTTCCCATTGCGTAATAAAGGTGGTTTTTTCTTTGTCCTCTTCATCTATAGGGATTTGGTTATATCCTGAGTACCCATCCATGAATGAGTATCTATAGTCTACGAGCCGTATTATCAACTAAGACATCAATATGAGGCAATGAAAATCATCTTTTGGGCCATCTTTGTTCAGATCTCAATAATCAACACATATTCAAATTCTGCCATCCTTCTTTGGGACAATAACAACATTTGATATCCATTGTGGGTATTTAGATACTTCTAGGAAACCCCCTTCTAATTGCTTCATCACCTCATCTCAAACCACTAAGGACATGTTGGAAGTGAGCCTCCTCAATTTCTGCTTTTTAGCTTTGGTGTTTGGGAATAAGGGAATCTTGTGAGAGGCAATCCCTAGATTAAGGCTTGACATATCTTGATAGGACCATACGAACACATCCATGAATTTTTTTAAGAGTTCAACCATTTGCTCTCTTTCGGGGTTATCTACTATATTCAGTTCTCTCTTTTCTTCCTCTGTGCCCATGTTAATTACTTTAATTACATCTTCATGTGGGCACATTTTATTGTCATCAGATTTGAGGATTTTTTTGTATACTTGAATGATCTCATCATCATCATACTCGTAATCATGCATATTAATGGCAATAAGCGAATCATCATTCAGGTACTCAGAAACCTCTGCGTTAGACAAGAGTTTCAAGGAAATCGATTTCCTGGAAGGCAAAAAATGAACAACAAATTAATAGAAGGAAAAAAGGAAGAATGGATATAAATAAGTGAATTTTATTCGCATATCATTCTTTATTCATGGTTCATATAAGAGCTTGCCTAAAGACTCATACAAAACATTAAAGGGAAACTTTTTAGCTAGACATGTTACTCTAAAATAATAGAATTATAGGTGTCCTCAAACATTTAACGTTAATCCTTCATCTATCAACACTTTGGCCACAACGAACCCCTTACACTTTAGGGTAATGTAAAAGGCTTTATATTGATCAATGACTGATTGAACAACTTATTTACCTGAGAATGAAATGGTAGAAAACACCCTCGCCACATTTATAATGCTCACCACCTTTTCTGGGGTCACATTGGACTGCATATATGCTTCATCTAGCCCCTTTTGTAGCACACAATGATACAATTCAGAACTCAAGATCAAAGAAAGAATTGAGATCTTGGCTAGAGTTTTAGTCAATTGATCTACTATGCTATATTCACTTTGCTTCATGATTTGAAGGAATTCTTACTCTTTATTTCCCATATCTTTTAGACCAGAGCTTGATGGAATATCAACATTGGCTTGTTTTTCCTTTTTTGACGATCCAATATTTTGAGGCAGATAAGATTTCCTGCTTCGTGTGGCACCTGTTAGGCGACCTATTATTTTGTCGCTGGCCTCGGCTTCCATTACTTGCCCTGAAGGATTCTCAATAATACCTTTATACCTTCATGGTACAGCACGATTACTCTGATATGGAAAAGGGGTCGATACCTTAATGGTCATTGAAGGCTATTGCAATGGTGTCAAGATAGTGAAAGAGACAACATTGGAATTTCTTTTTTCATACGGTTCCTTAATGACAAACTTGACATGTCTCTTTTCCACCATTCCCACTTCTTTCTCCTCTTGAGGCGAATAACCTACTACATTTAAACGAGCATAAATATCTTCTCCTACTAGTAGAGGATTGTTAGAGAACTCAATTTTATCAACAACATTTACTTGGTTTTTGTGTCTTGAAAGAAGATTGGCGTTGATAGCGGAGTTGTCGTTCCTCTTCAATTGAATGTGATTGGAATCAATTAAGTCTAATACATTCCTCTTGAATGTTGCACAGTCCTCTATTGAGTGCCCTGAGGCACCCATATGGTATTCACATCGGGCATTGGAGTCATACCAAGCGAGGTATGTCGGTTGAAATTGTTTGTAAGTATGTGGCCTAACAGTTGAGATTCTAAAAGTTGGCAATACAACTCAGTATTTGTCATCCCAAAATCCAGCCATTGGTGATTATCTCATTGCTGCCAATTCCTTCATCCTCCAGCTTAACCTTGCCTATTTGGTGTTGAATCATTCTTAGTCTGTCGAAACCCATTATTACCACCTTGATGTATTTTTTGCGGCTGTCTAGTGGTTTAGATGAAGCTAACATCTCCTTCCTTCTTCTTCCCGTTGTCCCCCTTTTTGATGTTACTCTCACTTTGAGGAATCCTGCCATCGTGTATGTCAACATCAATTTGCTTACCAATCTCAATTAAACTGGAAAAGTCGGTGACGTGCACCCCAACCATGTATCTGCAGTAAGGTTCCTATAAAGTATGGATGAAATAAGAACTAAGCTCAAATGGTATAAGGGGAGGTTGAACTTTTGCTGTGACTGCCCTCTATCTTTGGGCATAATCTTTGAAAGCTTCAGGTGTAACCCCATTCCGTAATTATATCCGAAATAGAGACCAATAATAAACAAAAATCATTCACAATCCCATCCTTAAGATAGGGTTTTCACAAATATCGTTTCACAAACAATTTGACATGGTCTCATATTCACATATCGAATATAACTACTCTGCGAAGATAAATCATATTCGTGTAACTATCAGAGTGCACAATATAAATTTCTGGCAATCCCGAATTCCTTACATTAATCTAAGCTTTACAAGGCACATTCGCCCTTTACAATTTTCCAAATAGGGAATTACACAAATTCTCATACCAAATACATACTCGAATATACATTCCAACCTATACAATCATATATCTAAATATACTTAATCCCAAATATGTATTGATAACCAACTATCACAAGATTACAACCTGAAGGAGTCATCATCGCCCATGGTTACTTGCTCCATCCTCGATTCCACCTACCCTGTCTAAAATGTTAGTAGGGAGGGTGAGATTCTAGAGAATCTCAGTAGGAAAAAAATACCATATGCATGCAAGATAAGTGTTTAATGCATGACATGCTTGCAATACATAACTCATGCTCACACAATGACATATCTGCGAGCTCAATGTTTCAACAACATACTCATGGCCATAACATAAATAGAAACAGAGCTACAATCATTCATTTATATTTCACATAATCAAGCAAAGCAATACATGCATCAATACACCAACACAATTATCAAATACATGTAGAAGAGGTAAGTTCCCTACAATTTTCTTTCCACGTATGCTCCAGCACCGGCTACTCACAATCAGGGCGAATATCAAACCCTATAACCAAAGCAAGGACATAGGGTCAATCTTGATTCCAAATCCTTACTTTCATATCACTTAAAGTTGGTTACCATTCACAACCTTTAGGTGGCTAAAATTAGCTCAACGAAAGCCTAAAGGATTGGGACGTACTAGGTTGAAAATCACCTTTCAAAATCACAAAATGCTGTGGCTGCAACCAAGAATCCTCTGGCTGCAGCCAAAACGCGCACAGAAGGTTTTTGGCTGTAGCCAAGAATTTTCTGGCTGCAGCCAAAACGCACATAGAAACTTTTGCGTTGCAGCCAAGATTTTCTACTGCAGCCAAGGAAACTTCAAAAATTCATAATTAATTCCAAAAAAATTGAAATGAGGTGATCCCAAAGCCCATTGAAATATTATTAAGTCCTCTTCATAGAAAAAATATGAGCCATTACCAGAATTCACCACACAATTCCAGAATTACACGAAATTCCCTTGTTGTTCCAGATTTGCACCCAGTTTTAACTTCAAACTTTGGAAAACCATAACTCCCAGTTTACAAAAAGAAATGACACAAATTATATGTCCATTTTAAAGCTTGGAATGTGAAATTTAAGACTAGAAGTTTCAGAATTTTTAGAGACCATTTGCCCATTCAAAACGTCCACACAAGTAGACTGTCCAGAACAGAGTTTCAAAAGACAGAATTCTAGATTTTGCACACTTGCTTCCAATGGTCTAATTTTCATATCAAACATCATTCTCACACAAAATTTCACAAGGAATCCATTGGAAACACCAAAACAACCAAATTCACATCACATTGACATGTTTTACCAATAATCTCAACATGTCACACAATTCACATCTTAAACTCTAACATTGCAACTTTTCCATTTCTAATGTCAAACTAATTCCAATGATCAAATTACACAACAAATCACTATTTTCAACACAAATCAACATGCAATTGTCCCAATTACATGCCACACAAAAATACCACAAAAATCAGGGCAAAATGCACAATTTACAAAACCTAATCAATGGCCACAATATAGAGATCAAAATGAAACAAATACTCACCTCTTCCTCTTTCCCAAACAAATTCCTTAATTCTTCATCTTTCCATTTTTGCTCAAGCAACAAAACACCTCCTCTCACAAATCTTAAACCATAGAGAAGAAGCTCTCATCACTATGAATGAGATTATAGAAGGACATTAGAGCATTAGAGAACCACAAACCAACCAAAATCTCACCTCTAGTTTTCTCTTTCTACTTAGGTTTGGACGTCCATGGCAACCTTGGAGAGAGAGGATGTGAGATGAAGATGATAAAGTGAGAAATCAGATTTCCTCACTCTTAACCAAAATGAGAGAAGAGATAAAGAGAATTTTGAATAAAATACTAAATTGGACTCTTTGACTTAAATCCTATTGAGCCACTTGTCATGATCTTAAAGCTTCATCTCCCTTGGGCTCACATAGGCACACATACTTGGTTCCACCCTTTGATCTCTTGCACAAATCAATCTCAACCATTAATCTTGAAGTTACCAATGAGTTTTCTCTTCGGTAATTGACCAATTGGCCTGTAACTTTACCATTTTCCCCCTGATTATGGCAATCCCTGTTGAATCACCACAAAACTCATCTTATCTTTTCATATCACCACATTATACGCCATCCCTCTATTTTAAGTCAATTTAGATGTTAATCCATAATTGAGCTTAAATACAGGGTTTCGGCACTGCTCACAACACATACAAATCACATACGAATCTCAAATCACACAGATTCTCCAAAAGGGTTCATTTATCACTAATGACATCCACTTTTGGAGTCATTAAACCCTTAATCAACATTTGGGATCCTGCTAAATCGGGCTTAGCAGTCCACTTATTTCAGGCTTATTCTCTAGCCTCAAGTTTCAAAATTTGGGGTATTACATCATGGGCTTGCTTGCTCATTGACTTCAGTTGTTCCCTAATGGGAGTAGTCTCAAGATTGAACATGTATTGTTTCATGAATACATCAGTCAAATCTCTCTATTTCTTGATCTTTGTCTGATCAAGTTGCATGTACCATTCAAGTACTGGCCCTTTCAAGCTTTTATGGAAGAAGAGTAGCAAAAAGTTTTCGTCTTTAGACCATATATGCATCTTGGCGCAATATGTAATGCCCTAAATTTTGATTAAGGGATAATAACTTCAAAAGTGAATGAAATTAATGTTAAATAAACACTTTTTTAGACTATGATCTGAATGTGTAGTAATCAGTGCCTAAATCTTATATTCAAGCTTTATTGTGTGGCAAAGCCTAAATAAACCATAAGAGGTAAGGAAGGAACATGAGTGAGGAAATGAAGGAGAAAATGCATTAGTGATAATTTAAAAGGAATTTTCATAGTCAGGGGAAAAATGGGAAAGAGAAAAGTTACCGGCCAACTAGTCAGTTACTGAAGAGGGAACTCATTAGTAACTTAAAACTTAATTGGTGAGATGAATTGCCAAGTGAATAAGAGAGAAGAATCATGTGGTTGTAAGCTTATGAGAGGTGTTGGGAGATCATGACAAGTGGCAACACATGAAGCATTGATCAAAGTCAAAGTATCAAACTTCTTTCCCTCTCTCCTCACCTCTCAAAGTCAGCCAAGAGGCCATGCTCCCCCCAAAAATGTGACTTTTATCATCATCATCTCATCTTCTCTCTCCATTCTCCATTTTCATCCAAGCTTGGAAGAGGAAAGAGAAAGAAATTCCAACTTAAGGTGAGATTTTGACTAGTAGTTAAGCTCAAGTGCTAAAATTCTCTTCATTAATCTTGACCACCTTGATGAGAACTTCATCTCTATGGTTTTATATTTTTGAAAGGAGGTGTTTGAGTGCTTAAGGAAATTTAACAGTTGAAGAATCAAGGAACTAGCTTTGGAAAGTGCAAGAGGTGAGTAATATCTACCTTTTGACATATATGTCGTGACTATTGGTTGAGTTTTGGAATTTTTGGATTTTGCCCTGATTTTTGTGTGACATGTGATTGCATAAATTGCATGGTGTTTTATGGTGGAATAGGTATCTTGTGTTATTTAAATAATGGAATTGGTTTGGAACATTGAATGAGAAGTTTGGCGATATTGGGATGTTGTGTTACAATGTGGTCAAAATAGGAAATGTATAGATGTGATGTGAATTTGGCTGTTTTAGTGCTTCCATTGGTTTTCTTGTGAAAATATGTGTGGGAATAGGTTTAGTTGTAAATTTTGGAGCCATTGGACACTTTGGTGAAAAACTTGAAATTCTGGAAAAATAGCTAAGTATGAAATGTTGTGCAGGGGACTAACTTTGCAGGGTGATTTGAAATATCAAATGGTGTCATAATATTGTGAAATTTTCCAGATTTGTAGTTTATATTGCAAGCTTTCCAATGACAAAAAGTATGAGACATTTGATATTTGTGCAAATAGTTATGATTGTTTGAAAATCAGCTAGGAAGTAGTCCAATGGTTGGCAGCGGCTAGGATGGCTAGCCGCTGCCCAAATGGTTTTACCCGCAGCCTAAAACTCTCTAACTTGTTTCTGGCCGTGACCTAAAAGTTTTTGACCTGTTTTGAGCCTTGGCAAGTGGATCTTGGCTACAACCCAAAACTTTCTTACCATCCGTTGG
Source organism: Inga leiocalycina (assembly GCA_963242795.1). Classification (NCBI taxonomy): domain Eukaryota; kingdom Viridiplantae; phylum Streptophyta; class Magnoliopsida; order Fabales; family Fabaceae; genus Inga; species Inga leiocalycina. The sequence goes on along the minus strand of OY725329.1, from coordinate 9,986,344 downwards.
CCGCGGCCAGTGGATGGCTTAGCCGTGGCCAACCTTTGAAAAATGGCATTTTGAAATTTTAAAAGATGGTCTTTGGTCAAGTCTTTCCCAGCCCTTTAGGTATTTGTTTAAGCTTTTAGTAGCTACCTAAAGGTCTTAAATGATAACCAACTTTCTTTAAGTATTTTAGAATTAAGAACTTGGAATAGAGATTAACATGTCGTCCTTGATTATGGCTTTTTTAGGGTTTGATATTTGCCTTGTACGTGACCAACCGGTGTTAAAGCACACCCGGAAAGAACAAGGTAGTGACACTTGCTCTTATACTATATGTAATGCAATGTATATATGTCTTATCATTAAATTGTATTGCTTGCCAATGCTGCGGAGTTTGATGCTGTGAAAGCCATGTGTATGCCGTGAAGGCTATGTGCATGTCGAGAAGGCTATGTGTATGTTGTGATCGTTGCTGTTGTTGCTGCTTGGTGATTTGCTTGCATGCTATATGATTATATATTGTATGAGTGATTTGTTGCTATTGGGATTCTTTTGAATCTCATTCTTTCCATTGATTAACTTACAGCCAGGGCAAGCGGCTCGAAGGAGAAACAAGCAACCAAGGGCGGCTAGTACTCCTCTATGCATGTAATTTGGTAGTTGGTTATATTTTGGTTGGGATTACTGTATAAATTATAAATGCAAATTTTGGATAGTGTGGTGTAATCCTCTGAATGGGAAATTGTTAGGGGCAAAAATACTCTGTAAACCCTTTAGTTAATATATGGAACTCGGGTGTGGCCGGCAATTTTATTTACACTCTGATATGTATGAATGCAACTGCACTGCATAGGTTAATTATATTTCAAAAGTTAATTGTGAGACCAGGTTAAACAGGTTTTGAAAGAAATTTTTGAAAACCCACTTTATACAGGGTGGGCCCCTGTCTTGGAGTTAGGGCTTTTAACATCCATTGGTCTCTAATTTATCTTAATTATGCATTTTCGAATTATAATTACGACTATTAAGGCAGGGGGTTACACAATAAGCCTTAAGATGGTATATCAGATTTCTCGTACCGTTGTACTTATCGAAGTCTGGCATCTTGAATTTCTTGGGAATCAAGACATGTGGTGCCAGGCATAAATCCTTTAGATCAAGTGAACCCCAAGTGTTTGATCCTTGGAGGCTTTTAGTTGGCCTTTTACTTCACCTAACTCTTCCTTCCATTTCTCTTTTTCAATTGATAGGGAGGGAATGTTAAAAGCGTATGTTGAATCTTCACCTGGTTGCTCCTCCTTAGTGCTTGGAATTTGAGGATTCTGTTTATTCTGAGGCTCTTCTGTCATTTTTCTTTCTCACCATTTTTTGGTATACTTATCTCAGCATTTTTCAATGGATCATATATTCCTAACTCTTTCTCATTATTCTACACTTGAAGAGCTATAGTCAAGGTGGAAATCATTTCTTTCAAATCTGCCATTTGTGCCTCTATATGAGACATATGATGATTCAGATTAGATTCGACTTCATTGTGATTGGTTGCCATCTAATGACTACATGAAAGTGTTTTGTATGAATGCATAAGGGGTAACTGGTTAAGACATTTAGACGGAGCAATATTGTATCACCTGCTTAAAAAGGAACAAAATATCATTACTTTATTTAAACTCACAATTTCAAGCAGGCATAACGAGTTATCCATGATGTATTGGTATAAAGGTCTTTTGGCACAAGTATCCTCTAGCTTCCTTAGGGAATATATTATTCCACAGGGAGAACTAGAGTTGATCATTAGATAGAAGGGACCTTGAGTCCTATCCTAGCCAAGATTTTATCATTAATGAGTGCTTAGATGGCACATAGTCTTTTGGAACGAGTGTCCTCTGGTTTTCTCAGAGAATCCATTATTCTACAGAGAGAACTAGAGTTGATCATTAGACAAGGGAGACCTTGAATTCCACCCTAGCCCAAGATCTTGTTATTGATCGTAGTGAAAAGCACATAAAAAACTGATAGTAAATGAAGCGAGATATACTTTTATTTGATAATATCAAAATTTAATTACAAGTTTGAGTTCCTCTACTATTTGAATACATAAGTTGAAAAATTCAACAATTGCTGCTAGTGGATTCAAAGCAATAATTATGCTTTCAGCGCGCTTAAATATGCTAGCAAATTCTGGGATCCTGGTGTTAGCAAAGTTGATTAAGTTATCATACCTCTTTACCCATTCTTCTATCACAACAACTTGTTTGTGGTAAAGAAGTTCCAAGTTGGCTAAAACTTTCCTTTCATGATTTAGCTTGTCCACAAGGCTCTAGATGGTTTCAGTACTACTGGCTCTTAGAGGAACCAATTCACCCTTCTTGTTTTCTAAGAGTTGAGTAATAATATCAACTTCCCCTTACAATTTCCTAAGGGGGGCATTGTCTTGCAATTTCTCTTCAAGCAACTCTTTTGTTGTAGTCATCTTCAACAGTCAAACTCTATTGTTCTTCATTTTCCTGTCGTGTTCTTGCATAGCCCTTTTTAAGCTTTTGTTTTTCTTCTTCCAGCTTCATGATTCCTGAGCGTTCTTGTAAATCTCTTCTCTTTCTCTTTTCTGTCAATTCTTCTTGGAGGGATGCGAATTTGTCCTTCAGCTGACTCATCTTTCCCTTATTTTGAGATTATATCATAGACAACTCCTCCAGTTCTTTTTATGTTATTTCCAGGCGCCTTGCCAATTCTTTATTTACTTCTTAGGCATTGTTTCCTAATAAAGGATCTTGGGGAGAATAAGCTGGATTGGCTCCTTTAATTTTGTCCTTGAGCTAGTCCTTATAGCCTGAAGTTGCACCTATTTCTCGCTTCCCCAGTTCAGCCTTTCCCTTGTATGCTATCTTGCTCTAAGCTTATTTGATTTCTTGACATAAGTCCCTTACGCCCTCTTCTTCGTACAAGAAGTGTATGGCTTGCACTTCTTCTCGGGAAGGAGGTTTTTGCCGAAATGCTATTGCCTTAATGCTAAAGAAGGGTTGTAATTAATACATCCTCTTGGTCCCTTGAGAGGCACATTAGAAAAGTCCCTACAGTGATAGATAATCTCTTCATCCTCCTACCATTCTATTTTCTATAAGAGAGAATTTTTTGTTAACCTTGAGAACTCTTTCCTTCAATCATTTTTGTTTAATTGAAGATGATTGAAAGCCATGAGTGGATGAGTAAACTTGTCTGGAAGTATTTCTTCTTTCCATACACGTGACTCAACATCCATACCTAAAGTAATACAAGACAACATTTTATTCGACCTTCTTTTTTTAAGTGATACTGAGATAATGACAAATAGGTCTCTGATAAAATTGTAGGTACCAGGTTGATTTGGTAATGTTCAACCAATTGAAAGACACTGATAGCTCCAAAGTCGATTATTCTTATTGATGAAGGAAAGAGGATCATACCATAATTAGCAAAGGCAAAGACCCTACAAAAATTCTCCCAATCTTTATTCTCTACTAATCTTGCTAAGCCAGCTTCCACTATGGTCTTTTTAATCCCTTTTGTAACCCCCTGCCTTAAATAGCGTAATTATAATTCGATATTACGTAATTAAATTGGTTTAGAGACCGTCGAATAGTTCAAAACTCATTTAGAACTCCCTGTGAAGTAGGGACTTTATAAAATTTTCAAAACTTCTTTCCTATTCCGGTCTCAAGTTCAATTATCGAATATAATCACCTGTGCAGTTAATTCACATTCATTCATATCAGAATATCTAATAGCAATCCCGGCAACCCCCGAGTTCCGTTCATACACAAAAAGGGTTTACAACCTCCATATAGGGGACTACACAACTACGTTCAACTATTCTTTACAACCAACATAATATACAGACACCCTGTCCAACAGGTTTAACCAACATAACCAAAATAAATGCCCCTACAGGATTCTAACCGCTCCAGGTCGTACGCTTCTCCTTAGAGCCACTCGCCCTGTCTGAAAGGTTAGTTAAAGGAAAGAATGAGATTCAAGAGAATCCCAGTAGTAACAAAACATTTATACCACACATAAGCACACAGCATGTAAGCAAATCATCATACAACAGCAGCACCACAAATCACACTCCACCCTCATCCCCTTTCTCCGCCGGGAAGGCACACCGCCTAACCCGAACCGTTGTTAGCTACTCAGGGACTATTGGCGTGGCAGTGCATACATATAGCCTTATAGCCCATACAGCTATTCGGCTTTCACAAATGGCCCGTCGGCCTCCACAAATAGCCTTTCGGCTCATATAATCACATATATCACACCTCATCCTCATCCCCTTTCTCCGCCGGGAAGGCACACCGTCCTAACCCGAACCGTTGTTAGCTACTCAGGGACTATTGGAATGACAGTGCTAACACAAATCCACAGATGTCGCAGCATACGAATTCATTACAAATCAACGATATAACACACATACAATGCATCATATATGGGACAAAAGAAAAGTCACTACCTCGTTCCTTTCTGACGTTCGCTGGCGTAGTTGGCTCACGAGGGCGGCAAATATCAAATCCTACAATTCCAAATGCACTATTTAGACACTTCCATAGTGTTACTTAGGGTTATATGAGTCTATAATGAAAATTTACAAAAATACCCCCGGGGACCCGGCCTGGGCCGGCCATACCCGGACCGGTTGCACTTTTCTCGAAATTCTAATATGGGCTATCCTAACATATTTCCGCCCAAGGAATCCATTTCCGTACTCAGAATTATCAAATTCAATATCAAATTACAAAATTGCCCTTGGCAGCCCTACTTTTAGGGTTTTAGGGGTGTTTCCGTAATTATGCTTTCTCGGCCTTTTTTGAAAAAGTGCCCAACTGTAATCCCACCTAATTTTCGCCCCTGAACTCAATGGAACCATCAAATCATTGAAAATCCAACTCTAAGACCCATTTCTAGGGCTGGCCGAAATAATGGTCTTCTCCAGGGAAAATCGGGGTTTTACGATTTCGGCTCCGTAAACGCGTTCCTTTCTACTCCTAACCACTTTATTAACCATTACATTAGGTTACAACTAACATTAAGACCCAATTTGGGCAGCATAACCCCTAGGAAACTCAATTTCCAAACTTTAAAACCAATGGCAATCCGGCGAAATTTCACCGATTAAATTGCCCACAGCAGCCAGAATAAGCAATATACGAAAGTTTGGAAGTTACCTCAAGCTCCTAATAGCTTCTCCTTGACTTGGCTGAAAACCCTAGCCTCTTGAACACCAAATTTTGAGCTTCAAACACCTTAAATAACATAGAAGAGAAGCTTAGGAACAAGGTTATACGCGTTAGGAGCTAGATCGTCGGAGAAATCGGCTTACCTTGCGAGATTTCTCCTCTTTCTCTCTCTAAGAGCTCTCAACTTTCTCTCACTATCTTCAGCTGGAAATGGCGTGAAATGGCTGAAGAAGATGAGCAATTTGATTAATAATCCATGCTGACATCATCTTTTAATGAGATGATGTCATAATTCCCATTTTCGGATTTTCTGGCAGATTTTCTGCCCTAACTTTGAAAAATCATAACTAATTCTAGAAAAATCGAAATGAGGTGATCCCAAAGCCAAATGAAATATATTTAAGTCCTCTTCATAGGAAAAATATTGGCCATTAATAAAAATCACCACACAATTCCAGAATTACATAAAACTCATAACTGCCCCAAAACAGAGTTCAGTTTCCATCCCAAACTTTGGACAGTTATATCTCCTGGTTCACAAAACGAAATGGAACAAACTATATGTCCATTTTGAAGCTTGAGATGTGAACTATAAGAATGGAAAATTTCATAATTTTTAGATACCATTTGGTCATTAAAAACGTTCACACAAACGGACTGCCCAGAATAGAATTTCACTGGACAGAATTTTAGATTTTGCATCTTTGCTTCCATTGGTTCCATTTTCATACCAAACATCATTCTCACATAAATTTTCACAAGGAATCCATTGGAATCATTAAAATATCCAAATTCCCATCACACATTCTTCAAAAGTGTTTATTCAACAATAATTACATCCACTTTTGAAGTCATTAGCCCTTAATCACTTTTTGGGATATTACACCTTTGACCTGTATGGTGCCTACAATTTGTACTTCTTCCATATGGACCCCCAACAGCTTCACTATTAAACACTGAGAAGGTAGCCGCTCTGGATAATGGTACATATTATCATTCCTCTTGATTGGCATCCTAAGCATTTCCCCATATTCCTCAAGGGGGCTAGTTGAAAATCAGAGAAAGTAAAGCATCTTAAAGAGGCATCCTAATACTAGCTCAACTCTATGATAGCATCAGTATGCACAGTCACATGTAATAGATCAATGATATTTCCATACTTCTTTATGAAGCCCAATTTCACTGAACCTTGAATGTAGCCACTTAATTGAATTAGGCCTTCAAGTGGTTCTACTCCTGTAGTCAGTTAGATGTCATTCCCTCTATACACCTTTCCTGTAGGAACTTGATTTAAACCTGGCTTTTGTGCCATTTAACCTTTATGCCAAATTTTCAATTTGGATAAATCGTTTCCCCTCATTAAAGAAAAGTGGAAGGAAGAGTTAGAAAGTATTTCCAAATGCATACTATGAGATGACTACATCTACTTTCTAGCCTTGTTATAGGTGATGGACATTAAGAAAAAAGAACTTTACCTCCTCAAGAGATCTAATACCTCATAAGGAGGATGAAGTGCCCATTAACTTGCGAACGGTCCAATCTATTAAGTGGTTAAGGGTTTTATAAACTGATTATTATGTCCAAGGCCCATATCAAAATGAAGCTAAAATGCCTATGAATGATGTGATGATACCTCATGAGTCATAAAGGATTATCTCTTATTAAGATGTTTTCTAACATGATTGATGTAATGAGATCATGGTCTTTTACGGTCATAGACCTTTAGACTAAGGTTGGCTATCTAATGCATATGACGTCCTTGTGATGTATTTTTATATCAAGTGATGCTAGATACATACTCAGGTGAAGCGACAGTTAGTCACTTGATCTTAGGGGTTTCATTGATTATGCATGGATGACAATAAAGATTATCAACAATAAATAAATATATGCCCTCCAATATCTTATTTTAGGAATAACCCTAGGTTGAGGGTATCGCTTCTAAGAAAGTCAGGTACTAATTAACTAGGTAGATCAATAATTTCCACTAATAAGTGCAATAGTTTCAAGGTAGTTCTAATTCTCACAGACAAAGGTCTCCTAACTACCCCCATCATAAAGATGAAAATCTCATTTAATGAAATTGACCTTCAAGAGGTTCTAAAAACCCCACATAAATCAACATCACCAAATGAGTAATAGCTAGGTTGAAGTCTTCATAGTAACCTCAGGGGGTTTTGAAAACCCCACAAGAAGACTACTTGAAACTTCCGCTCACATAAGGAACTCACAAACCCGAGTATAGGGCCCAAAATGTATGTAAGGAAAATAGTGCATGTGTTCAGTGTGTGTGGAGAGCATACCAACTTGTGGGCCTAGGATCTACCCAACCCTCATCTGCTAAGATGATCACAAGATAAATAAATAAAGAATTTAATAAATAAAAACAAATATTCACAAACAAATAAGAAAAAAGGTAATTAAAATAAAATTAACGCCATATTATTTTTAAATACTTAACTTAAATGGGCTTGACTCTCAAACCTTCCTCAATGGAGTCGCCAGGCTGTAGTGCCCGAAGTTTGGAAAGTATGAAGCCGCCATCAAAATTTTGAAAAAGGATAATTTTGGAAACCTTTTTAAAAATGGAAACTAGTCTACAAAAACCATTTAGGGTTCAGGAGTCGATTGTGCATGGGGAAGATATTAGGCACTCCACAACACCCATTCATAAGAATGGTTACCTTAAGTTAATTATTTAAAAATAAATATGGCCTTTTAAAATTTCATCATAATTACCCAAAAATAAAGTATTTACAAAATGAACAAAGAACAAGATTAATTATTTACATTGTTGGACTTGACCTAGGATGAAACCCTAAGCCATATGTATCCTTTAGAGGGATCAAAGCCCACGTAATTCGTTAGGGGTAAAAAGGCGTGGCACTTGGTTAGTGTTTTTTAGAAAAAAATTTATTTTAATTTATTGGAGAAAATGATTTTTTATTTGGTTTATATTTTTTATTTATAAAAGCAATTTCTTTATTTTTTCATGAAAGAGAATTTTTCTATTTTATTTCCATTTATAAAGATGTGTTGAAATATTTTTTTTCTTTTTCGAAAGAGAACCTAACAAAGGGATAAAGAAAAAAGAAGAAAAAAAAAGCACAAGTTAAAAGAATAAGAAGCCAAAGATGAGGAAACTTATGCACACATTTTATCCTTGCAAGCTATACACAAGAAGGTGATTCACGCCAACACATACCATTCATCCACACACTTATTAGCCACCTTATTCATTATATTAAGCAACCCCAACATATATTAAAGGCCATGGTGATTCACGCATACATGAGGTAAGCATAAAGGTGAGAATGAAATCATGAAAGCATGGTGAAGGAGGATTAGTCGCATGTAGCACTCACACAAGATGACATACATCAGTAGAAAACAAAAACAAAAAGAAAGCGAGCACGCAAACTTAGCCACAAATCCCCAAATATAAGGCAAGTAAATGAAAAACAAACAAATCTCTCACAAGCTTTACATATAAGGATTTGCCTAGTATTCAAATAGGTATACCTCCATTTCTAACTACAAATGTTTATTGGCCTAGGCAAGAATATTAAGACTTTGTTTGAACAAAGTGAAGAAAAGATGGCCTCTTATTTGAACTTCCCTTCCCTATGAAAATTATGTTTGAGCAATGAAATAAGAAGATAAAATTAACTCTCTACCTTGCCTCTCTTTTTCTCTCAAAATTTTTGTGTGTCTTGCTTTAACCCTTGCTCCTATTTATAGTCTCAATGTAGGATTTTGTTTTCATAAATGCTCTTTCTAATTTAACCCAATCACCATCAATGGAGATTTTTTTACATTTTTTTATTATTTTTCCAATAAGTAAATTCCTAATTAAAACCTATCAACATAAATGAGAATTTTTTATTTTTTATTTTCATTTTTTTATTTATTTCCTTATATTTTCCCTATAAGCTATTTCCTAATTTAAGTCTATGAATGAGAGATATTTTCTATATTTTTATTTCCCTTTAATAAATGACAATGCCAATTTAGATACTAATCATCATCAATGAGAGGATTTTTTTTATTTATGTTTTTTTGTAATTTTATTTTTTATTTTTCTTTTAATGATGATTGCCAATTTGAACCACAATCATCATCCACAAGAGGATTTTTTTTTTTTTTTTCTTTTAATGATGATTTCCAATTTAGATACCGATCATCATCAATAGGAGAATTTTCTTATTTCTCTTTTATTTATTTATTTATTTTTTCCCTTTAATGTTGCTTGCCAATTTAGATGCCAATCATCATCAATGAAAGGATTTTTGTTTATTTTTGTTTTTGATTATTTTTTAATTTTGAGTGGGGCCCGAACAAAATAGGGTGTTCACATGGGCCCTATACCTAGGCCTATTAGTTCCTTAGGTGGGTGGAAGTTTTTAGCAGTCTCCCTGTGGGGTTTTAAGAACACCCTGAGGTTACTGTAAAGACTTCATCTTAACTATTACTCATTTGGTGAGGTTGATCCATGTGGGGTTTTCAGAACCCCCTAAAGATCAATTTCGTCAGATGGGGTCTTCATCTTTACGATTGTGGCAATTAGGAGACCTTTATCTGTGAGAATTAGAACTACCTTGAAATTATTGCACCTAGTAGTGGAAATTATCGACCTACCTACTTAATTAGTACCTACCTTTTTAAAGATATATACCCCCAACTTAGAGTTATTCCTAAAATAGGACATTGGATGGCCTATATTTATTTATTGTTGATCTTCTTTATTGTCATCTATGTATAATCAATGAAACCCCTAGGATCAAGTGACTAACTGTCGCTTCACCTAAGTATGTATCTAACATCACTCCACATAAAGATACATCGTAAGGACAGTGTATGCATTAGATAGCCAACCTTAGTCTAAGGGTCTATGACCCTAAAAGACCATGATCTCATCACATCAATCATGTTAGAAAACATCTCAATGAGAGATAATCCTTTAGGACTCATGAGGCATCATTACATCATTTATAGGCCTTTTAGCTTTATTTGATATGGGCCTTAGACATAATCATCATTTTCAAAACCCTTAGCCGCGTGATGTCTCGTAGGTTAATGGGCACTTTATTCTCCCTAAGAAGTAATGGATCTCTTAAGGAGATGGAGTTCTTTTTCTTAGTGTCCATTACCCATATCAAAACTTGAAGTACAAGTCATCACTCTTTTATGTCTCATGAGGCATCCTTGCATCATTCTTTGACATTTAGCTTTATTTGATATGGGTCTTAGACATAATCATCATTTTTAAAACCCTTAGCCGCATGATAGCTTGGGTCATTCGCAGGTTAATGGGCACTTCATTCTCCCTATGAGGTAAAAGATCTCTTGATGAGGTAGAGCTCTTTTACTCAATGTCCATAACCCATATCAAAACTTAAAGTACAAGTCATCACACGTTTATGTCTCATGAGGCATCCTTGCATCATTCATTGGCATTTAGCTTCATTTGATATGGGCCTCGGATATAATCATCATTTTTAAAACCCTTAGCTGCTTGATAGCCTAGGCCATTCTCTGGTTAATGGGCACTTCATTCTCCCTATAAGGTAATGGATCTCCTGAGGAGGTGGAGTTCTTTTTCTCAATGTCCATCACCCATATCAAAACTGGAAGTACATGTTATCATTATTTTACGTCTCATGAGGCACCCTTGCATCATTCATTGGCATTTAGCTTCATTTGATATGGGCCTTATACATAATAAACATCATTGAATAAGGAGGCAAAAAAGAGGGAAAATAATCAAGTAAATAAAACTTAAAAAAAATAATACAGTCATATCTTTAGTTAAAAATGCTTGCATAGAATATAATTCTTTAAAAATGACTTTATTTACCCTTGTCCATATCATCACTCCTTCACATAAATGGTTGTTCTTTATTCTTGATGTGAGGCTAAGACTTTTGTCTCTCTTTTCACTTTCTGAGAGTATTATTCTTGATTAGAGAAAACTGTCAAGGGCATAAAAACTTGTTTTATACAAGTTGATTGCATAGATTTGGTATCATACTATGAAGAAGCTTAGTTTTGAAAATGACTCAACCCCATCTTGATGAGGCTAGTTTTAAAAGGTAAATTTCTTAACTCGGCCACAATGTGATGATGATTACACAAGACATGTGAGGATTTGAACCTATTGATATGATTTCATTTTCATGTGTGTACCACTTATCCTTTACCTAATCTAGAACTTGACATGTATCTGGTTTGAGGTCAAATTTGATGTTCATTTGCTTGATATAGAGAGGGCCAAGGCATTCATTTTTCATCAAAAAAAAAGCCAAATAGCCACCCTTACATGATAGCCATTTGAGCCTATGTGCAAAAACCACCAATATGTTCCTTACCTCTTATTCAAGTTTCCTTTTGCTTTCTAAGAAGACTCACTCTTCCTAATTAGAGCATGTGTACATTCTAAAAATTGTTAAGGCTATGAGGTGAACAGTAGAAGCTATTTTTTCTGAGGTGATTTGCTGAATATAAGGTAAGTATATAAGAGGAGTTTTACTTCGACTTATATGAATGTACTTCTTCAACCCTAACCCAAATAGGCCCTAATATTAAGGGTATTGTCGTTTTATAATTTCTAATTGGAGAGACCATCTATATAAAAATCAAGAGAAACAAAGAAGAGTTAAGGCAAAAATACCCATAAACTTTTCTCAAAAGTGCATCCACCACCATAAACTTTTTTTAGGTGCAAAAGTAACAATGAACTTTCAAAAGAGGGGCAAAAGTGACTTCCGTTAAAATTAGCTAACGGCCGTTAACTTCAATGCAAAAGTACCAAAATACCCCTATCTAAAAAAAGGTTGAGGGGCAAAAATACCCATAAACTTTTTCAAAAGTGCGTCCACCACCAAAACCTTTTTTTAAATAGGGGTATTTTGGTCTTTTGTACTGGAGTTAATGGCCGTTAGTTAGTTTTAATAGACGTGTCATTTGTGCCCTTTTTTTAAAGTTCATGATTACTTTTGCACTAAAAAAAAGTTTATGGTGGTGGATACACTTTTAAAAAAAGTTTATGAATATTTTCGCACCTCAACCAAATAAATCAATGCTTAATTAATCCAAATGAAACTGTACCATTAAAATAATGTTCAATAATATGCTGGTGTCCTCCAAATGAAACTGAAAATGATAGCCAACCCCACAACTCTTCAAGTCAATAAACTTAGCATTTCAAGTACGCAAAAACTTGATTGCAACTTTTCACCAAGTCTATGGACTTTGTCGTCATTGTTAATATTACATTACTAATAAGTCTAAACATAAGCCCTGCATACAAGGTTAAGTCTAGGTACTTTAATTTGTCTTCATCATGAAAATGTGAGTCCTTTCGTCCCAAACATTACTTTTACTCCTATTAAGACTAAATATATGCCCCACATAGAAGGTCAGATCATTGCAACTGGGACGACCCTTGATAGTCTAATATAATTTTTTTTTTTTCGTTTTTCTTGAATCCTTCTAAATTATATCGTTTTTTTGTTTTGAGGTCTCGTAGAAAATTTTTTGTTCTATACAAATATTTCTATATAGTAATTGAATGGAACTTTCCACGAAACTGCATTAATTCGAAACTAAAGATGCATAGATGATAGTAAATATTGAAACTTGGGGCGTAAATACATTCTTTTCTTTGCCGTGTGGAAATTAACTCAGCGTGAAAATGATAGTTATTGAATACTGACCGTGGAGTTTGGGCCATTTATTATGAGGGATCAACAAGTTATGCACAGCATTAGTTAGGGGTGTGCCAAAGCCCGATAGTCCCAGTCTAATCCAACTCGAGGTGGTTTAATCTGGCCTGACCCAGTGTAAATAAGTAACATAATAAAATTGGACCATGCTAGACCAAACTGACTAGTCGAGCTAGACCAGGTTCAAGATTAGGTGATCAGCTGGTTCGGGGGTCGGTTAGATGAATCTTTTTAAAACATTTTGTAAATTAGAAATTGATTTTTATTTTTAATTTAATGTTGTTGGAGCTTTAATTTTTAAAGGATTTACGATTAAGTTTGATTGTTTTGGGATGATTTTTATATTATTGTAGGTATTTTTATTATCTTAATTGTGTTTATCAAGTTTAAATTAATTAAGTATCTTCTTGCAGTTGTTGGATGGAGTTTTCCACGAATTCGAAACTGCATTAATTTGAAATCACAGGGCGGATGATAGTTAATCTTAAAGCTTGGGAAGTAAATACATACTTTTCTTTGCCGTGTGCAGGCTAACTTGACTTCCAATCTTTTTTTTCTTTTTTTTTTTTGGTTTTGGGTCCTGATAATCTATCCGCTCACGCGTTTTCTTTTATATTAAAAACATGTTAATGTCCTTAATTATTTTGGGAAGAAGCTTCGTACTCAACCTCTTTGATGATGTGATATAAGCTGATATTAAGTGCTCCACGTTTTTCTAATTTCAAGTTGGAAGGACCACCTCCTGTAATTATCACCTACTAACTACTATATTAACATTTCCATGGCAATGACAAACCAAACGTCACTTTATTTAATAATTTATTTTAATAAAAATTAATAAATGCTTTTATCGATGTCAGAAAACAGAAGCCCTTTTAAGATTCATGCAGCTTTGGAGTCGAAATTTAATAGTTAGTTTTCTTTATTATTCCATCAAAAGCAAAATTATGTGTCATGATGTATTGAAAATTAATTTCATTAAGAAGAAAGTTAAAATAGTGAGCTTTCAATGCACGCAAGTATATGTGTGCTTTGGAAATTAGAAGGAATTCCTCTAATAAAAAATAGGAGAGGTCCCTTCATCCTTTTGGGTTTTGGCATTTCATTCTTTTGAATGAAGATGAGAATAGTTTGGTTTGACTTCTGAAGAGTTATTTGTCGTCAACATAGTTATAAAAATTAAAAAATGAAACGATATATAAAACTATAATTTTTTTTTCTGCGCCATCGTAGAAAAAACCTAGTTGACTTTTTATAATATTTTGTTGCTAGTCTTGCGAATATATCCTCTGTTATGGACTCTACTGATACAAGCAGCCCAGAGGATGATAGGGGTACGGATCCAATTACCAAACAACAGAAAGGCCAAGGCCTAATACGGAGAAGCAATAGAATTAGGAGGAAGTCCTGGAAGCTTCGAGATCTACAGGAAGCATAAATAGCCACTGAGAAAAGAGGAGGGTGTGATTTGTTTTTTGTGATTGTCTTTCTCTCTCTCTATCGAGTATTTCCATTCTCTCTTCCTGTTTGCTTTTCTGTGCATTTCATTACTGCATATTTTCTGTATTCTCTGAAATTCTGTTACGATTGTGTCAGATCTAGATCCATATTGTAGCAACCGAATATCCCATAATATACAGAAAATACATTTGGCTTCTTCACTTTTATGATCTTCATTGCTTAAAATCGTAGACATTACATTTGGTGCTTTCATTCCTTTCTATCTGCAGTAATGGCGGAAAACACGAGATTGAAAGACATGCAAGCAGATATTAAGAAAACCCAGGATTTTGTGGAATATGCTAAGGACCGTTTCGGACAACTGGATCAGCTCAACTCTGTTCTTCAATCGCTCGTCAAATCTGTCGAGGCCCTTCATCTCCGTATGGATCAGTCTTCCTCTGGTGCAACCAGTCATTCTTCTTCATCTTTTCCGATGGTCCATCCATTACATTCGGTGAAGCTCGATTTCCCTCGCTTTGATGGCTCGGATGCGTTGAATTGGCTTTTCAAAGCTGAACAGTATTTTAAGTATTATGAGATTGAAGATTCACAGAAGATCGTTCTCGCTTCTGTCTACTTTGACGGTGACGTCCTCTCGTGGTTTCAAATGCTGGATAAAGCGGGTCGCATTCCATCCTGGTTTGCGTTGTCCAAAGCCATCGAAGTCCAGTACGGCCCGTCGGTGTTTGACTGTGCAAGGGCTCAATTGTTTAAACTTACTCAATCAGCTATTGGTGGTTCTTTGGACGATTATAATGCGAAATTCTTGACACTCGCAAATCGTACTGAAGACCTTTCTGAGACGGCTCTTCTCGATTGTTATTTGGGTGGATTGAATGCTCCTCTCCGGCGCGACGTCATGGTACAACGTCCGTCGACCGTTATTAGTGCCATGGCTTTAGCTCGGCTATTTTCTGGTTCACCAACTGGCAGTAGTAATGTGGCACAAAAGGGGGATTCATCTACCATCCGGTCGCCACCTTCTAATCTAGGCACCACCATTGTGCCTTACACTAGTTTTCGAACGTCAACAAGTCCAACAAAAAGCAGTAGCTCTAAATCAACTCTGCCTCCTCTGTTACCTACTTACCTGTGACGCCAAATTTACCCCCTCTCATCGATGTCCAAACAAACAACTTATGTTATTGCACGGGGAGGATGCCGATGATCTTGAGCCACTCCTTTCTCCCTCGAGTGAACCAGAAACAGAGGCTACCATTCATCATCTGTCAGTCCATGCGTTACGAGGAACTAATGGTGTGGCAATGATCCGTTTTCAGGGGTCGATCCATGGCACCACGGTACAGATCTTACTCGACGGAGGCAGCTCTGACAATTTTGTGCATCCCAGAATTGTCAGTCACTTAGGTTTGGCCGTTGAGCCAGCCTCTCCCATTCGAGTATTAGGAGGTACTAGGCGAATTCTGAGCAGTGATACGCAAGTTAGTGACGTCCCAGTTCGGATTTGTGACCACAAGATCATTTTGACCATGTACATCATGCCAGTAGCAGGTGTGGATTTGGTGATTGGCGCCAGATGGCTTGAAATGGGGCCCATATTGCTGATTATAGTACATCTTCCATTAAATTTTTAGTGGATAACCAGTATATCACACTATCGGATACAGGGGTTCCGTGCCAACCGAAGCCCAACTCCACCATTTGGTACGAATTTCTCATACTGATGCTTTTGAGGTTTGTTACTTGTTAGAAGCAGTTGAGCGAGTTGTTCCTGTACTGGATTTGCCAGAGGATATTCCGGACAATTTGAGGACTATATTGTTAAATTACCACTCTGTTTTCGGCCTTCCACATGGGTTACCACCTGTGTGAGATTTTGACCATCGTATTGAATTGCTTCCTGGTACTAGGCCTGTCAAAGTCAGGCCATACCGATATCCAGCAAGTCAGAAGGACGAAATTGAGAAAATAGTCACCGAACTTCTCAGTAAGGGACTCATTCAACCCAGTTCAAGCCCATTCTCTGCTCCGGTTATATTAGTTAAAAAGAAAGATGGCACATGGAGATTTTGTGTTGATTTTCGTGCTTTAAATACAGTTACTATGAAAGATGCTTTTCCCATGCCAACAGTTGATGAATTTTTGGATGAATTACATGGTTCAGTTTATTATTCCAAATTAGATCTTCGTTCTGGTTATCATCAGATTTTAATGAGGGAATCAGATCGAGACAAAACAGCATTTCGCACACATCATGGATTATATGAACAGCTTGTTATGCCATTTGGCCTCACAAATGCTCCGGCAACATTTCAAGCACTGATGAATTCGATTTTTTGTCCTTTTCTTAAACAATTTGTCTTGATTTTTTTTTATGACATTCTGATTTATAGTGCCACCTGGGAACTACATTTACAACATGTTACAGAAGTCTTAAATTTATTATCTCAGCACCAGTTGTTTGCTAAATTGTCTAAGTGTACATTTGGTAAGGAACATATTGATTACTTGGGTCATATAATTTCAGCCCAAGGAGTGGCTATAGACCCTACAAAAATTAAGGCAATAATCGAATGGCCCATTCCTCAAAATGTTTCACAGCTCAAGGGTTTTTTGGGCCTTAGTGGATATTACAGATGCTTTGTAGCACGATTTGCCCAACTGGCTGGCCCATTAACGGATTTATTGAAGAAAGGTGCATTTTCGTGGAATCCAGAGGCTCAAGCTGCGTTTACAAAGCTGAAGAAGGCTTTAACAGAGGCTCCAGTGTTAGCAATGCCGGATTTCACCCAATCATTCATTTTAGAAACGGATACTTCAGGCGCAGGGATTGGTGCTGTGCTCAGTCAACAAAAACATCCGATTGCTTTTTTCTCTAAGAAGTTGTCTTCCCGGCTCCAAGCACAATCAGTTTATGCCCGCGAGTTGTATGCCATCACAGAAGCGGTCGCCAAATTTCGCCATTATTTACTTGGTCACCATTTTATCATTCGAACAGATCATCACAGCCTCCGTTATCTCAAGGATCAGGTGATTCAAACTCCAAAACAAGAAAAGAGTCTTCTGAAGTTACTGGGCTACAATTTCGATATTGAGTTTCGTTCAGGTAAAATGAACTTAGCTGCAGATGCTCTGTCTCGCGTCTCTCTTATGGCCATTTCTAGTGTTGAAGATATTTATAGATTCTGTTTATAAACTGCATCGTTCCTCACCATCTATTTCTCTGCTTAAAACACAAGTAGCAACAGCTGCCATTCCTATGTCTGGATATGAAATTCGCAGAGGGGATTTATATTGGAGATCTCGTTTGGTTATTCCACGGGATAATCACGAGCTTCTGGATCGAATTTTGTATGAATTCCATTCTTCTCCTACAGGTGGTCACGCTGGGTTCCTTCGCACATTCCATCGGATTGCTCGATTATTCTTTTGGCAAAACATGCGAAAAGATATTAGAAATTTCATCAAACAATGCGATATCTGTCAAAAGGCAAAAGCATCCCAAATTCATCCAGCCGAACTCCTTCAACCGTTGCCAATCCCAGTTCGGATATGGGAAGATATTGCAATGGACTTTCTCGTGGGATTACCAATTGTGAGCGGCCTCTCTGTGATCATGGTTGTTGTTGATCGGTTATCCAAATACGGTCACTTTATCGCTTTACCTGTCAATTTTTCCAGCCGAAGTGTAGCAGATGTTTTTATTCAACATGTGGTCAAACTTCATGGCATACCTCGAACAATTGTCTCTGATAGAGATAAGACCTTTACCAGTAATTTCTGGAGACATCTTATGGCAAGGCAGGGATCGACACTGTGTTTTAGTACTGCTTATCACCCTTAGTCGGACGGTCAGTCAAAGGCATTGAATCGTTGTTTAGAGATATATTTACGATGTTTTGTTCATGAATATCCTCGAGCCTGGTTATCTTTCTTGCCCTGGGCAGAATTCTGGTATAATACATCTTATCATACTGCTACAGGCTTCACGCCTTTCAAGATAGTGTATGGCCGTGATCCTCCACCTCTGTTAAAACATACTTCCCTTGAGGATACTCCACCTGATGTACATCAGCAATTATTGGAGAGGGATACAGTATTGGAACTTTTGAAACAGAATCTTCTCAAAGCACAACATAGAATGAAATATTTTGCAGATAAGAAAAGAACTGAGATCAACTTTCAAGTCGGTGACTGGGTATTGGTGCGTCTGCAACCATATCGACAGCACTCTGTTGAGTTGCATAAATATCAAAAATTGGCTTTATTATACTTCGAACCATTTCAGATTACTGAATGTATAGGACCAGTGGCATATCGTTTAGCTCTCCCAGAGTATGCTAAAATACACCCTGTTTTCCATGTCTCGCAATTGAAACAGTTCCATGGTGCCACGACTGCGACTGCATATCTTCCTCTACCATTACATACTATGCCAGAGGGTCCGATTTGCAGTCCAGCTGCTGTGTTAGATTCACGATGGGTGCAACATGACGGGGCTTGGGTCTTACAATATCTTATTCGTTGGCATGGCACTACTCACGACTCCTGGGAATTTAAGGCAGATTTAAACCGCTTATATCCTTCATTCAACCTTGAGGACAAGGTTCAATTTGATGGGGAGGGTATTGTTATGGACTCTACTTATACAAGCAGCCCAGAGGATGATAGGGGTACGGATCCAATTACCAAACAACAGAAAGGCCAAGGCCCAATACGGAGAAGCAGTAGAATTAGGAGGAAGTCCTGGAAGCTTCGAGATCTACAGGAAGCATAAATAGCCACTGAGAAAAGAGGAGAGTGTGATTTGTTTTTTGTGATTGTCTTTCTCTCTCTCTATCGAGTATTTCCATTCTCTCTTCTTGTTTGCTTTTCTGTGCATTTCATTACTGCTTATTTTCTGTATTCTCTGAAATTCTGTTACGATTGTGTCAGATCTAGATCCATATTGTAGCAACCGAATATCCAATAATATACAGAAAATACATTTGGCTTCTTCACTTTTATGATCTTCATTGCTTAAAATCGTAGACATTACATCCTCTCACGCGTCTTCTTTATTAGTAAAAGCTAGCTATTGATTTTGTCCCCAAACAAATCACGTAACCAATATTTCTTGGTAAGTAACTACATACTACTTTATGTGGTAAATATAAGATAAAATTGATTTTTTTGAAAATGTTAAAAAGGTTAAATAAATTAATTGAAAATATTTATATTTATCACTTTATTTCTTCAAACTAACTAGTCGCAATTATAAACTAATATATAATCTAATAATACATAAATTATATATACTATAATTAAATAATATATTTTATTTCATTAATCTCTCTAAAAAAATTAATTAAACCTTATATTTAGAACCACGCGCGACGAATACTATTGTACTAGTGCTCACTGATTTATTAACTTCAACTTGGTGGGGCCAGCCTTTGGAATTATCCACCACCCGCCCGAGCTTCTAGGAAAGAGGAATAGGAGACTGAAACTGAAGGGCATGGTTGAGGAGAAAGCCAAGTCTGCAAATTCTGAAGCTGCCATTTTTTGAGACCTTTGCTTGTGAGAGCTATTTCTTTCGCTTCCCTCCACAAGGATACAGGTTATTTCTTCTCCTAGTGCTAGCTGCTTACACAATCTCCTCCGTAGCTATCATACTGTCGTAAAACTTAATCATTTGAAACTTTTTGAATATTTTTGTTTTATCTTGTTATCAGGCTAATCAAGAGCCAAACCATATATAGCACCTCCTGAGAGGAGGTAAACCCAAAAATCGAACAAGGATTTGTTTGAGGTTGAAGCAAGAGATTACAATCCCATGGATGCCACTATTGCGTTAACGCTCATAGAAGCTGTATTGATTTTAGTGGCTATAGCAATTTCTAAAA
This sequence comes from Inga leiocalycina, assembly GCA_963242795.1. Taxonomy (NCBI): domain Eukaryota; kingdom Viridiplantae; phylum Streptophyta; class Magnoliopsida; order Fabales; family Fabaceae; genus Inga; species Inga leiocalycina. The sequence continues at coordinate 9,966,082 of OY725329.1, read as the reverse complement.
CTACCAGATTAATCTCTCCACTTGATGACAGGTAACATCTTCTATAAATGTTCACTTTATGGTTTCTTCTGGCCGAATATTTATTATTATTGATGATTTCTTTCCATCTCTACAACTAGAGATGTTGTTGATTCGATTCCCACAGTTTCTTCTCCTCCGCATATCACTGGAGCCGCTCGTGCTATCAAGTATGACATCTTTCTTAGTTTTAGAGGGGAAGATGTTCGTGAAAATTTCTTAAGTCATCTCTATGAAGCACTTATTGACAAAAAGATTCAAACTTTTATGGATCACAAGCTCCATAAAGGAGATGATATCTCACCAATTCTTCTAAAAACAATAGAAAAATCTGAGATATCATTGATTATTTTTTCCAAAGATTATGCTTCTTCGACTTGGTGTATGGATGAACTTGTTCATATTATGAAATGTATGGATCGATATGGAAGATCTGTCATCCCTATTTTTTACAACATAGATCCATCCAATGTTCGCAAACAAAATGAGCGTTTTGGAGATGGATTTGCTAAGCTTAAGCAAAGATTCAAGCACAACCAAGAAAGAGTGCAGGAGTGGAAAAATGCTTTGATCCGATCAACAAATCTATCCGGATGGGATTCAAAGAATATCAGGTAGCTTCTACTCATTTTTCACTTACAATGGGTTTGGATGGAAAGAAAATTAGGGAAAGAGAAAAGTAGGGGAGAAAATGGAGAAAAAAAAAATGAATTTTCCCTTATTTGGATTGGTGGAAGGGGAAGAAAAAAGTGGGAGGAAAAAAATGGTACGGGGCCCATATGTTTTTCTCCTCAAATTTTCTCCACAAGGATGGAGTGATTTTGAAGAGGAAGTGAGCTTTCGAAAACGGTCCTTACCGACCTTCTGGCCCACGCATCATTCATCGCAGTCAATGCTTTAAATTTTTTCTTTAAATGCTTTACAGGTTTTTTCCAGAAATGCTTTACAAATTAATATAGGGAAAATTAGGGAGAAGGATTGAGGAAGAATAATATTTACAGTAAATTATCTTAAAAAATGTAATTATTTAAAAAGATCAAATTTTAAAATATTAATTTAAAAATAAAAAATTATCCTTAGTCAAACTTTATACTCTCTCCTCCAATTTCTCTCCCCATTCTATTATAAAACTAATTTCAACTTTCTTTTCCATCAAAACTTTAACCCGCCAAAATCATTTTTTAGCTTTTATTTTTCACTAGCATCAACATAATCATATCCTATTATTTAATTACATAGAAATTGATTCACTTGTATCATTAAGTTTTTTTTTTTGTCTTGATTTATATAATCTGGTATAAAATAATTTTTATTCACCAAAACAAAAAAATTAAACAGATTTGATATTTGGGAAAATCCTATTTAAATCCATTTAAAATATCTAAATTTAAAATTAAGTATGCACTTTTAATAAATCTCTAATAAAGCCTATAGGCCTAATTAGGAATTTTTGAATTTGTTGATTTTACCAATTTGTCCTTATGCTATTTTCTCTACTCCTCATTCTTTTTTTTTTTTTATTTTGATTTGGGGCTTCTTGTTTCAAATTTTCAATACAAATGAAAGGAAAAGGTTTTACATTTTATATTTTTTCTAAACTTCTGTCATCCAATTTTTTTTGTTCCAAAATTTTCATCCAGTTTTAGTAAGAAGGATTGTTAATAATGTACTTGCTTACAGCTCAAAGATTTATAATTACCTTGACCCTTCGACTGAATTTGTTTCTGGCGGCATATCAATAATTTTCTAATTGAAGGTAATCTATAATTACCTTGACCGTTGGACTAATTTTGTTTCTGGGCGAAACAAAGATATTTTTGTTATGAATCTACAGTTTTAAAAGCATACTATGGGTGCTTATTCTTTCAATCACGCCACTTCAGGGTTAAAAAATTGAGAGAATTTACCCTTCAATGTTGGTGTGAGTTGACTAAAAGTTGAGATCCCATAAAAAAGTGTGGATTCAAACCTTAGGGTTAAAAGTCTATAGGAATTTGTAATTAAAAATCTTCAAATTTTTAACTATAAAAGAGCATTAGGATCTTTTAACAACACTCATAAATCTCCAATCAGGCCTATAAGTTTTATTAGGGATTTGTTAATAGTGCAAACCTGATTCTAGATTTAGTTATTTCAAATGGATTTAATTAGGATTTTCCCTTGATATTTCATCCTAGCTAGTTGTGTGTAGGCTCAAATTACAAAAATAAAATGTTGCTAGATTTGGTCAAAAATTAAAGCATGCATCCGAATAGATTAAGATGTTAAAAAACGCTTTATCCTCACCTAGAGGCAATTATATGACTACTGCAAATAAAAATATATAGATTATCTAGACTTTTTTTTAGTATATTAACATTACCTAGATTTTTTATATTTTTAATACTCTCATAAATAAATTTATTTTAAACTAAAAATAAGTTGTGCAAACTCCTTTGCAATTTATGTGAGTTTTAATGATATAAAAAAAAGGAGTGTGTATAAGTTTTGACTAAGGGTAATTTAGTATTTTTAAATTTATATTTTGAAATGTAGTCCTTCCAAATAATTACAGTTTTTAATCCTTTACAATAAATATTATTCTTCCTTGATCCTGCTTCCTAATCTTCCCATTAATCACGACCTTTTCTTATTTCCTTAATTTCTTGTCTATCTTTCATCCGTCACATGCATGGAAATTTTGGTGATAATATGGTATTTTTATATTATTTTCATTCATGTTAAATTTAATTTAATAATAATTATATCATAATTATTCATTATAGAAAAAATAAAACGAGCTTAATTTTTAAAGAAATTTTTATCTTATTTTTATCAAATCATTATACAAAGATATTATTATCATTGAGACATGTTATTTTTATTTTAAATTTCTTTTTATTATTTTAGTTTGTGAGGAAATATATTTGGCTGATATTTAATTTTAAAATAAAATGTAAAAATAATTTTTTTTAATTTAAAATTGATATTTAATTCAATGGTGTTAATTTTACTTGAAAAATGGGTTAAAAATTAAATAAGAATATTATTGTCATTGTAAATATTATGAATTTTCTCTCATCTCTCTTTTCTCCCCTCTACCCAAACATAAGGAGACATAATGTTATTTCTCCATTTTTCTCACCCTCCATTTTCTCCTCCCCTAATTTTCTCTTCATCTAAACACACTGTTATTGTTTTCTCTCTTTGGGATTACACATAATAATTTTTTAAAATTTATATCTGTGTTAGGCCTGAATCCAAACTGATCAAAATGATTGTCAAAGATATCTTGAGCAAATTGAATAACAAGTCATCCTTTCATTTGGAAGGATTAGTTGGGATTGATCATCATATTCATAAAATTGAAAGGTTACTAGGTGAAGCTCGCATTGTGGGAATATGGGGTATGGGTGGTATAGGCAAGACCACTCTTGCGAGAGCTATATTTGACAGGTTAATAGCACAATTCGAAGCTTTCTACTTTGCTAAAGATGTGAGACAACAACTAGAAAGGAATGGATTGGATGAATTGCAGGAAAAATGCCTTAAAGAATTATTAAAAGATGAGGATATTAACACTTACAATTTAAGATCCACTTTTGTGAAGAAAAGGCTTCAGCGTAAAAAAATTCTTTTGGTACTTGATGATGTGGACAATTCTATAGCAATTGAAGATTTAATCATAGCATGTAGTTGGTTTGGAGAAGGAAGTAGAATTATTATAACGTCAAGAGATATGCAGGTGCTTAAGAATACTTCTGCATGTACAACATATCATGTTCCGGAATTGGATCCCCCTCATGCCCTTCATCTCTTTAGTTTGAAAGCTTTCAAGAAAAATGAGCCATCGGAAAGCTATTTGGAGTTATCAAAGCGTGTAGTGGATTATTGCAAAGGAAATCCATTAGCCCTAAAAGTATTGGGTTGCTTCCTTGATGGTAGAAGAAAAGAAGAGTGGGAAAGTGCTTTGGCAAGATTAAATCAAGCACTTCACAAGGAAATTCTTAATGTGTTGAAACTGAGTTTTGATGGACTTGATGACATGCAGAAGAATGTATTTCTTGACCTGGCATTTTTTCGGAATGAAACATGGAGTATTTCTCTGGATTGTGCAAGAGGCTTATATGGTTCTTCTGCTGATATTGAGATAAGTGTACTTAAAGAGAGATCCCTCATCTCAGTGGATCAATATGATGATATTGAGATGCATGCTCTTCTAATGGAAATGGGGCTTGAAATTTCTAGGCAACAATTAATATCTAACCCTGAAAAACCCATTCGACTATGGAGGCACCAGGATATTTATCACATATTCAATAATGACAAGGTAATACTATTTCTGATCCTTAATATAAGATCTAGTTTATAGTGTAAATTGCACTAAAAACAAGATTTTATATTAAAAATCGGAGGTAGTAATTTATTTTTTGGTTTTTATTATATTCTTTATTCTCTTAATATTTTATTTCATTGTCATGTATTTTCTTGAAAGTTATTTGTTTATTCATTAAAATGCTCGGTAAGTCTCAATATTTGCCTAATTAGACTTTTTTTTAAAAAAAATATTTCTCGGACTAAAATTGGTTCTGGCAAAACCTTTTTGTTAGGTGTGATTTATTAATTTTCTTAATCTTTGAAATATCCATCTTCTTAAGCTTTGAGATAGATTCTAAGATGTATATTTTAAATTTAGAGCATGAACGATCGTCAATAATTTATACATTATCCACGAAGGTTTACTTTTTAATATTAATTAATAATTCATGTAATATAAAAGTTATAGTGTGAACTGACACATGCATCCCATCACGCGTTTTATTGATAAAAAATTTTATCCTACAAAATGGACAAATTATGAAATTTGAATATAAAATTTTTGATTAAATTATACAAAACCCTTTAAACTTTGGGTCAGTTGTATATATTGCCCTAATAGTTTAAAGTTTAAATTTAACCCCTTAACCTTTCATTTCTTAATTATTAACTTCCTACCGTAAAGTGACCGTTATATTTTTAACGGAAAATGCTACGTTAGATTATGAGATTACACGTGGCATCCTATATAAATAACTAATTTCATAAAACCCGCCTAAATTTTGAAAAGTTGCAGGCCCCCCCCCCTCCGCCCGAACTTTGGTCAGTTGCAAATAATCCCCCAACATTTCAAAATTTAAATAAATTACTAATTTCATAAAACCCACTTGAATTTTGAAAAGTTGCAGGCTACCCCCGCCCAAACTTTGGTCAGTTGCAAGTAATCCCACAACATTTCAAAATTTAAGTTTAACTCCTTTCAAATTTTGATTTATAATATTAAACCACATGCCATTACTTTTTATCATTTTAATACATTTATTAAGATTTTTACTATCACTTGTCAATTAAAATACTGATAGTTCTTTTGTATGGCAAAAAATAAAAGAATAATATGTAGAAAAATATAAAAATAAACATTGAACCTCTAATATACATTACTAACAAAAATTTAATGAGGGCAAAAGTTATCCTCTAACACAAATGTAATATTTAAACTATTAATACTTAATCATCTCAAGAATATATTTAACACAAATGATGACATTTTTATACTATCAAATATCAATGCTCAATTATCCCAAGAAAATAATTAAATGTTATATAAACGATGACATTTTTATTTTTATATTGTTTCAATATTATTCTTCTAGTTTTTACCATACAAGAAAATTATTTTAATTGACAACTAATAGTAAAAAAAATTAATAAAAATATTAAAATGATAAAAGTAAAAACATGAGGTTTAATATTATAAATCAAAATTTTAAGGGAGTTAAATTTAAATTTTAAAATGTTAAGAGGTTATTTGTAACATATCAAAATTTAGGGGGATTATCTACACCTTTTCAAAGTTCACGAGGGTTTTATGATATTAGTAATATACACAGAATGCCATGTGTCATCTCTTAATCTAATGTGACATTTTCCATTAAAAATATAACGGTCACTTAACGGCTAGGGGTTAGTAGTTAAAAAAATAAAAGGTTAGGAGGTTAAATTAAAACTTTGAAATCTCATAGGGTTATATATGCAATTAACCCAAAATTTAATGGTTTTTTGTATAGTTTAGCCAAAAGTTTTTTTATAAATTTAATTTATGCCAGGGGTTTAAAATACTCAAGTTTTTTTTTTTTTTTTTTGGCCATCGGTTTGAAATACTCAAGTTGTTCTTTCAGGAGTATTAATTATAAATGAAATTTAAAGGAGTGCATGTAAGCAGATTCGTACAGTAGTTGTGCACTCGAGCCAGCGTGTGTATTTATTTTGACGAATTTATTTATTATTCATTTGTTATAAGATAACATGAATTATTTGAATAAAGTGCACCAAAACATATTCATTTAGATTTTCCTAAAAGAAATATATTTAATTGTTCTATTTGTTATTTGATTTTGTTTTTACATATTAGTAATCCCCCAAAAGAAAAAAGATCACTAGGGGCTGAAGCTATCTTCTGCTCAGGGCTCCAAAATAGTTTTTCTAAAGAAATTATGTGTACCAAGTGTTTTAAATGAATATTTGCTTTTATAATTATATTAAATATGGTATCTGTGCATACATATGGATGCAGGTATATGTATTGAGTGCGTATGCATGTTTATGTTTTTTGAGAAATTCATTGAGTATCCTAAAAACATGCGTTGTGAGAATTTTTGAACAAAATGCATTATAGCGTTTTTAATTTGGATATCCCCAAAAGCATATATATTTAATTGTTCTGCAATATTTCTTTCTTTTTAGGCAATGGTAATTGTTTTTCTCTTGATTTGCTATTATTAGGGGATTGAGGCAATTCGATGTATGTCATTGGATGCAAGCAAGATAAAAATGACTACATTGAGAGCTAGTAATTTTCGAAAGATGCGTGATTTAATATTCCTTAAAGTTTACAAGTCTGACGGGAGAGAGCCTTCAAAGTTGAATATTTGTGAAGATTTGGACTATCTTCCAGAAGAACTAAGGTTTTTTAGTTGGGAAGAATATCCACAGTCATATGTGCCATCACATTTATGCATAGAGAATCTAATTATACTGAAAATGCCTAATAGTAATATCAAACAATTTTGCGATGGAAATCAGGTACACATTATTTTTCATTTATCATAATATTTTTCATAGGGTGGTTCTAATTTTAAGATCTCGCATCAAACATTAACCAAATAACTCACAATTTAACTATACTATTGGTAGGGAACCCAATGATCATCTTGTAAATGCATCGTCTTATTTCCTTTATAATCTCACAACTTTAATTGGTATAGAGAAATTCTTGAATAAATTGTACACATGTGAGTTATCTGATTTATTCAACATTGCTTCTTTTTGTTTTTTTCAGCATTTTCCAAATCTAAAGGAAATTGTTTTATCGGATTCAAAACATCTCATTGCACTCCCAGAGCTCTCTCATGCCCCTAAAATTGAATTTATGGATCTTGATGGATGTGTGAATTTGACTCAAATCCGTTCTTCAATTGCGCCGGGAAAGGAAGTCCAATTATATATAGAGGGCAGTGGGCCAGTGCAGATAAACATTGGGGGCAGTGTTGAAGGGACAATATCAGGGTTAGTAATGGTGTACAATTATTTGGATCTTGAGAATTTGTCATTCAATAAAGTGACGACGAAGCTCTTTGTATCTGGCAAGATCTTCTTTAGTGTTCAAGTGAAACATGTGGGAATGCCATTGGCAGGGAAAGCAGAATTGAGAGCGGGGATACAGAGTTTGAAGTCTTTACTTCCATTTGTTAGGATAGTTGAATGGTTAGAGAGTCCAATTGAGCTTGGGGATGATTTCGACCAACATTATACCTATAGCTATGATGATTGGGCCAACTACGAGGTGTGGGAAGAAGAAGAAGAAGAAGAAGAAGAGTGTGATGAGTTAATAGAAGAGGATGATGAGTTAACGGAATATTGGTGTACGGAAGATGAAGAAGAGGATGATGATGAGTTAATAATGGAATATTGTTGTAGTAACAGTGCTAATATATTTAAAAGAGTTCCAAACAGTATCACTCGCTGGTCATTATTGAGACAACTGAGATTAAAAGAGAGTGATATTAGTATTGGAAATAATGCAGCTGTTAGCACCATTGCTCAAGTCTCAATCCTCAAATCACTTGTTCCACTCTCTCATGATAATTATTGGACAAGGGTTCAACCTCACTTAGATGTAAAACTCTCTTCAGACACTCAAACGTCCGCTTCAGGCCATTATATCCATATTGATTATAACTTGGACATGAACCAACGACGCCGAGTTAATAACGATTTTTTGTCTCTTGTTTGTAAGGATGGCTGTTTATTGGTTAGGTCTGCAGACTGCCAAGCAGCACGCCCACTTTTTACAATTTCGTTTTCAAGGATCCTGGGTTAGGACAGTTCAAGCTTGCATTGATGATTTTATATTATATTGTTGTCTCATCATGAGTTGAGAGTTGTAGGGATTTTAACATCATATATATTATTTAAATAACTACTCTTTTCTTTTTATTCCACATTATTCACATTATGTTTATCAAATATCACCTTTACAATACTCCATTATATTCCCTTAAGAAAGTAGCATGGATTCAAACTTTGCCCCAGTTTTTTTGTTTGAACTAGTTGTTTCAATGGAAGAAGAGAAACCAGATTTTTCATCAATATGAAAATACTTCCGCCTTCATGTTTTTAATTGGGTATGATCCTTCAATTGCTATATGTGATTAAAGCATATTTTTATATGAATTTTTCAGGATTAATTTGGGATTTCAATGTATTTCCTGGAATATTATTGTATTATTAAGCATTAATTTTGGTTAGGGATAATTGTTTTGAATTAATGGCAATTAGGGGCAAAATGGTCAAAATTTATTAATTATTATTTTTTTACAATTGTCTCTTGAACTTTTGATGCTGTCTTATGCTTAATTTTGCATTGTAGGTATTAAGGAAGGAAATTAAGATTTAAGAATTTTGGAGATTCAAATTATTGGGTCAAGTGGAAAGAAAGACAAGAAAAAATAAATAAATAGAAAGGTAAGCCCAAAGAAAAGAAAAGAAATGAAGCAGAAGGCCCACGACAGATCTGATGAAGGGGAGCTGTGGATATGGGCTTCTACCTCAGCCCAAAAGGTTAAAAAAAAAGGAAGAGAAATAGATCAGATCCAGTTGGGTATTTGGGCTGCTGGCAAAAAAAAAAGAGGGAGCTCAGCAAAAAAGACGAGACCCGACAGTATGTGGATATGGCATTTGGACATGGGATCTGGATATAGAAAAAACGGGAGAACATCACAGAACGAGGAAGGAGGCGCCGCAGCCTGGAGATTGGGAGAGCTGAGAGGTTTTGGGGAAGAGGTCGGACATGGAGAGTGAGAGAGCTTGAGGGAGAGAGGGAGAGCTGAGAGCTTCACCATAGCTCTCATCCTTACCACCAGCACACTACCTCCGACTTCATCCTCCGCCAGTTGCAGGAGATCACAGAGGAGAGAGAGCACCGCGGATAAAGCTCAACAGCACCGTCAACCACCGCCGTTCCTCTGATTCTTCACCTCCACTGTGCTGCGATAACAACTCCGTCAACCACCGCCGTTCCTCCTCTGTTTTCCCATAGCCCGAGTCGGACTCCGTCAACCACCGTCGGCTCTGTTTCCAACCAACTCTGAATTTTCAGACGGAGCATTCCCAGTTTTTTTACAGCGAGCTTCTTCACAGTACCCATGATTCTGTTTTTTTCTTCTTCCTCACTCACAACCGTTAGCAGCAGCACCACAGTCATACTTCATCATCACATCACTTCCTTCTCTCTTTTGACCACCAGCTCCACCGTTCATCACCACCATTAACATCCTCCTCTGTTCACCATCATCACAGCGTCTTCTTCATCTTCATCTCCATCACTGTTAATCATCACCGTCACTGATCTCCAATTTCATACCGTCTTCATCAATCTTCATTCACCATTTCCATCTTCTTTCTCTATTCCCAGATTCGGTGGTCACTTCTATGTAAAGCTTCAACAAATTGCAGATTGTGTGGGTTCTCTAATGGACATGAGGAGCTGATATTTTTGCTTCTTGATGTTGAGGAATTGTGCTCTGAGCAATTGTACTTACATAGGGGAGTTCTTACATAGGGGAATTTTTTGATTTAATCTTATGCTTATGCTTAGACTATATATTTAATTTCCTTATTTAGGTTAATCATTGTGTGTTTTAAGACTTGGATTGCTGTTATGTATCCATGTGGATTGATCATTGTAGTTTTAATTGGATGATGTATTTTGATGTTCATTTTGATACATATCTTTAATGTGTTTGATGAAATTATGCTTGCTATCATGTTATTGATTGGTAATTATAGTTGATTTTAGCTCTTAAATGGTTTGTTAGAATATTCTAATTGAGAAGAACAATTTGCATCACTCCAATTTTAATTGCATATTAAGTGGGTTTAAACAATATCTCAAGAGGTAGTAGTTAGCTATGTTTGTAGGAGCTACTATTAATTGGGAATATTTGACTCAAGTGTTATCTTGAGGTTATTCTTGAGACTTAATGAAATTTGAACTCCTATGATTTGTTTAGCAAGGATTGCCACTTTCTTCATCACCAAGATTCATTTTATCATATTATCCCTTTTTAATCTAAATCATTTCTTTATTATTTCCAAAATACAAAAAAATTAGGAATAGTTTTAATTTCATAAATTTTAATTTCTAGAAAAAACCAAATTCAGAAATCCATTTTCTAATCATGTTTATAACACTTAGATTTTCCTAGGGTAGTCAAAATAAATGACTCCTTAATAAGAGAACGATTCCGAGTTGTTTGCACTATATTGCATTTAATTCGTGGTAATTTGTGATTTGACCCTGAGGCGGCTAAAGTTGTGTCAAATCAATATGTCATCCGATCCATATGAAATTATGGTGAAGATTGGATGGGTGTTGATTGAACCATATTTTTATAAGCTTTTTCATGATTAATTTGGGATTTTTAATGCATTTCCTAGGATATTATTATATGATTAAGCACTAATTTGAGTTAAAGACATTTGTATTAAATTAAGTGTAATTAGGAGTAAAATAGTCATAATTTGTTAATTATTCATGCAAATGATTTCTTAGACTTTTGATACTATCTTATGTTTAATCTTACATTTTGGTGTTTAAAAAGAAAACTTGAGATTTTTTAAGGTCAGAATTAATATTTTGAGAACTGGAAAAAATGTTTACAGCAAAATGTCCCTGAAATTGCATATCAACGAAGAAAAGGGATCAGGAGAAATTATAGAAAAGCACCCAGATATTTTCAAAATTACAATTTGCCTAATAATAGTTCAAATATTTACACTTTATTCCATCCTCAAAAACGTTTGAAAATTTCAGATAGGTCCTTGGTCAAAATTCTTCTTCTTTCTTCGAAACACAAACCCGAGGCCTAGAGCTGAGAATCGCAGGAGACCTCTTCCTTCCTTGCTTCACCTTCCTCTTCTTTTGTCGCAAACGCCCTTCATCTTCCTCACCATTGCCGTCGGCGACCCACCTACACCGTGAGAGAGAGCCGGAGCTTAACAGAGGTTGAGAGTGGAGCGACGTGGACCCGATCAGACCTTCACAGCACCGCAGAGCAAGATTGGAATGAGGGAGAACCGTCTCAGGTCTCCACCCTCGCTGTCGGCCTCAGAACCTTCAACGCCAGCGAACTGAACGGAGTAAGGGAAGGAAGAAGACGAGACCACCGTACCTCCATCGGAGCCACATTTTTCACAGTTGTACGGTTGTACCTCACCTCCACACCACCATTGTTGTTCCTCTGACCTTCTTTGTCCTTCCAGAGCACCATCAGCCATCTTTCTGCGAATTCCGGAGAAGTTCTGATTCTCCGGCTAGATTTTCCAGTTTTACGGCGAGCCTTGAATTTACCGGCGAGCTTGTTTTCCCAGCGTCTCTGTATTTCTGGCGAGCTTGTTTGGATGGCTGATTTGATTTTGCATATATTGGATGCTTTAATGGCCATGTGTAGCTAAATTCTCTTGAGTTTGGTGGTGAAGATAATGGCTCGAGCTTTAATGTGTTACGGGAGTTTATTAGTTTTCAGTTAGCCCATTATATATATTGTAATCTATTTGGTTTGATTTTTGTAATTGGTACATGTTTATGAGACTTGCATGACTGTTTATTTGTCTTTATTGGTTAGCATTTGTGTTGATCCACTTAGATTTTGTATTGAACATATTTCCTTATGTTTTAATGAAATTATGCATTGTATGTGATTATTATGGTGTATAGTTGATTTATTTCATATTGAGTGTCACGATTATGCTTTCATTTAAGAGGAAATAAGTGTATTAAAATAATTTTCAAACACACATCAAATAGTTTTTAACAATTTATCTAAAAGATGACTATGAATGCGATCGTAGGATTAATCAATAATTAGATAATTGGACTCAATGGAATTGTTTGAGGTTTTCACACTACTACAAAGAAACATAAGTTGTGGCGCTTAATTTAAAGAATATTATGGAGCTTGGAAAGCGTCGTATCTTCCAGTGCCATTAAAACAAGCTATGACGCTTCTTGAATATATAGAGGCGTCATAGTTTGTTTATTTAATTTTTTTAAAATATAAAGCTACGGCGCTTTTTTGGGGAAGTGTCATAGAAAGGTGGCACTTCCTATAGCGCTTCTTCAAGGAAGTGTCATTGGAAGTCATTTGACTTCCTAAAGAAGGGCCATTGAAAGTTATCCAATGGCACTTCCTTAGAGAAGTGCTGTAGGAAGTTTTTTTAAAAAAAATATAATTATTGACTTCCAATGGCACTTCTTTGGAGAAGCGTCGTAGGAAGTTTTTTTTAAATAATTTTTCGTAATTATTTTATATTCCTGATGGAAACATCCATTTACCATTCAAAATCCACTACAATTTATAATATAATTCACAGCAAAATAAAATAACATAGCACGTATCTTTCATAATATTGCGTCTTCATGTATAAAGCATAAAAAAACTCTAGCATTTAAGTTGTTTAAACTTGAGCCATATACGTTACTTCTACGGAGGATTAAACTAAATATTATTATATTTGTAAGCTCAAAAATTAAAAAACTTACAATGTATAAAAAGTTCAAGAAGACAGAGTTGACACTTCAAATAAATACTTGAAAAAAAATTGTGAGCACACATATAAGATTCATGACAGATTTTAACTAAAAAGAAAACATGAACCAAATGTTGAAAAAAAACTACTCACACGCTATGGAGCTTTTGAAGGAGGTTGAGACAAGGAAAAAAAACACATGAGAGAGGAAGCTTTGTACTGCAATGGAGTTCTGGGAAATGATGAAGCTAGGGGAAATGCGGGAAGATGAAAATGAAAATAAGAACAGCGGGTTGTAAAAATTAAATAACACCCTATACAAGGTGGGAGCAGCTGCAGTACTTTTCGTCAAAGCGCCGTAGCTTCCTAATCTTAAAAAAATTTTAAAATCTTTAAAAAAAACTCCTCCAACCTTACAAATATAAGGCCCCAGTGCCTTGAATATAAGGCGCCTTGGACGGCGCTTCCCCTGCCAAGCACCGTCCAAGGCCCTTAAATATATATTTAAGGCAGTGCCTTGGAGGCCAAGCGTAGTCCAAGGTAGGCCTTTGAATAAATTTTTTTTAATAGGGGTGATTTATCTTTTTAACATCTTATATGACATTTTTTCAAGTAAGTGCCATACAAGATATTAAATAGTTATAGGTGTCACAATTTTTTTAAAAAAATAAAAGTATCATCTGGTACTTGTATGCATAAGAGATTTATTTTTAAAAATATAAAAGCCTTTTACTTAAGGGATTTATTTTTAAAAAAATCGGACTGCGCTGCCCCAATAATTTTTTATAATTATTTTATTTTCCTGTTGGAAGCCTCCATTTACCAAGGTATTAAAATTCGGACCGGGTATTGAACCGGTCGGGGTACTAGGTTAAGGGTCAGTGGGTCAGACCGGGGCCAAACCGGAGCTAAACCGGGACCAAACAGGTGAGAAATTGAAGATTTTAGGCTTATAGTATAAAATTCTAAAGGAAAAATAAAAAAAATTTAAAATTAGTAACCAGGACCGGACTGGGAACCGAACCGGTCTACCGGCTGGTTCGTCGGTTTCCTGGCCGGACCGGCCGGTCCGGTCTGGGTTAATGAACACTGCCATTTACAATCCAAAATCCACAACTATTTACAATACAATCTATAACAAAATAAAATAACATAGCACGTATCTTTTGCAATTTCCTAATCTCAAAAAAATTTAAATTTTTTTAAAAAAAACTCTCCCAACCTTACAAATTCAAGACATTAGTGCCTTGAATATATATATTCAAGACATTGGTGCCTGCCTTGAATATAAGGCGCCTTGGACGGCGCTTTCCCTGCCAAGCGCCGTCCAAGCGTCGTCCAAGGCCCTTAAATATATATTAAGGCAGTGCCTTGGACGACGCTTAGCCCATCCAAGGTTGGCCTTTCAATAAATAAAAAAAGTTTTTTTAATAAGGGTGATTTATCTTTTTGACATCTTATATAACGTTTTTTCAAGTAAGTGCCATACAAGATATTAGACAGTTATAGGTGTCACATTTTTTTAAAAAAAAGTTAGAAGTATCCTCCAGCACTTGTATGTATAAGAGATTTATTTTTAAAAATATAAAAGCCATTTACTCAAGGGATTTATTTTTTTTAAAAAAAATTGAACCACGCTGCCACAATAATTTTTTATAATTATTTTATTTTCCTGTTCGAAACCTTCATTTAAAGTCCAAAATCCACAGTAATTTACAACACAATATATAACAAAATGAAATAATATAGCACGTATCTTTTACAATTTCTTAATTTTAAAAAAATTAATTTTTTTTAAAAAAAAGCCCCCAACTTTACAAATTCAAAACCCAGGTGCCTTAAATATTCAAGGCGCTTGGTGCCTTGCACCAAGCACCATCGAAGGTGCTTGGTGTAAGGTGCCTTGGCGTCCAAGGCCTTCTATTAAAAAAAATTATAATATTTTTTAATAGGGACGATTTATTTATAAGTTTTAATTTCTATTTTTTTTAAATTAGCTCACTTTTTATGCCTTTAAAGCCACTTCTCATAGAATTTTTTTTTAAAAAATAATTTTACTTGATAAATTAAATATAAAAAACATTAAACAAATTAAATAAGTAATAACCAATAAAATTATATTTGTAACCTTAAAAATTAATAGGACACGTGTTAAAGGTATATATTCGTACGTCATATCATATATGCCTTTAATGACACTTTTTAGAGAAAGTATCATTAAAGATATGTACCTAGCTTCGGAGCTTGTCCGGGTAAGCACCATACAAGGTGTCTATTTTTTTTTTTTTTTTTAAAATAACTCCTTGTATGGCGCTTCTCCAGGAAGGCGCCATAGAAGGCACTCAGCAACTACGGCGCTTGTCACAAAAAGCATCATAACTGCCACATATATTTTCTTTTTAAAAAAATAGAATTCTCCTCCGGTACTTGTTTAAAAAAGTGTCATAAGATCAGCGCCGCTAAATCTCTATTTTGTAATAGTGTCAATTTGACTTGATGATAAATTAACTCCAAAATCACTTTAAGACACTAGAAAAGCTAGCCATTCACTTTCCTGCCAAGATTCATTTCTTCATATCTATCCCATTTTTATAAAAATAACAAAAACAATAGTTTAGTTTTAATTAAATTGTGTTACTATTTTAGTTATTAATTTGAAAAAATCCAAAACCAATTTTCCCTTATTTCATTGTATTTGCATATCATTTAGATTACTTAGGATTTAATAAAAAGATCCTCAAGAAGAGAGAACAATTCTAAATTTATCTAAACGCAATCTTTAATTAATTTTTGATTGTAGACCAAGTTGGCGCAAAAAGGCCTAATCCATCCGAAGAATAACGTGAAGATGAAGAACTGGATGAGGAAGATGGAAGAAATAGAATCTATATAAATTCTAAACTCACAAACTACATGTGTATGTTGTATAATCCTCAAAAACTACATTGAATTAGGATTATTAATTGTTTATTAGGGTGTGTTTCGTTTGAGGGGAGGGGAGGGAAGAAAAAGGGGTTAAATTATCTTTTTAGGTTGAAGGTATTTAAATTTTGGACAAGAACCCAAAATTTAAAAGGAATGAAAGGGTAAATTTTAAATGGAAATCTAAAATTTAAAAGAATGAAAAGGTAAATTTTGGGTTTCTTCTGTCCAAAATTATAATTTGTCACCCCTCCCCTCCCTTCAAAACAAACACATCCTTAGATTCTGAGTCATTTTTATTTCTCGTCGGCGGATCCTTTTCTGGAATTTTCCTCCCTCGGAAAAGAAAATGGTTTCATATCTTTTTTTTAAAGGTACTGTTTAATCCCCTCAATAATTCGTTTTATGAATTCTGTATTTCACTTCACAGTTCGGAGTTCAGCCCACTGGACTTGGGTCTATTGGTTTGGTTTTGTTAATAATATGACCTAATTGAAGTCCAATATAACAAAGTCATCAGTGAAGCCAAATGCCAATAGTATTAGGTCCAACTCTTTATAGGACACTTCTTCGTTTTTTTATAAGAAACAACCGCTATTAATGGAAGTCGGTCTAAGTGGTAAGTGATTTGATTCTGTTTAAATAAGATCTCAGGTTCGAGCCTTGTGTATGTAGAAAATTCTCATTGGGAGACTCTCCTACCATAGCTAGGTGCACGACGCGGGTTGAATCCGGATGTAGTCGGGGCAAAGCTCCGGTGAATCGAGTGGGTAACAAAAGAAAAACAAAGAAACAACCGCTACATGTCTTATTCCTATTTGTATCCTGGCAAAAAAAAAAAGTTCCTATTTATAAAAAACATTAAAAGAAAGTATTGATTTTTGTTTGTTACATTCCTATTTTTCCCTTATTTAATTACCCATATTTCTCATACTCTCTCCCCCACACATTCTCCCCCTTCTATAATCATATATATTACTTTTACAATATTAATTTTCTTATTCTCTCTTTCCTACAATTCTTTTTATTATAATAATTTCTTTACCCTCTCTTTGAGTGAAAAAATGCTTTGATCTAATCAACAAATCTATCTGGATGGGATTCAAAGAATACCATATAGCTTCTACCACACATTTTTCACTTATATTTTCTTTCTCCAGATTAAAAATGATAATTTTTTGAACTTATATGTGTGCAAGGCCTGAACCCAAACTTATTGAAAATATTGTTAAAGATATTTTGAGTAAATTGAATGTTGTGGTTAGCAGGAATTCGGGTTGGCCCGCATTGTAGGCCAGACGAGGCGGGCTGGTGTAGCCCGCCCCTTCTTTTACCAGCCCGAGCCACCCGTTAACCCGCCTATTTTTGTTATTATTATTTCACTCATTCTTTTTGTTTTTAATTCTCACTCCCTTTCTCTTTCAGCCACTCACGTCACACTTCTTTTCTTTTATACAGTTGTGTTAAGAAGCCAATTTCATTCTTACTGTCTTTTTTTTTCATCTACTCACATCACAAAAACATATAAATACATCTCTTTTAAATTTAATAATAATAGAATAAATAAATATAATATGAAAATAAAAGTATCAAATAAAAAGTATGAAGAAGTAGTTAAACACAACATCAAAGAAAAGACGATAAGAGTATTTGGATTTATTTTATAAGAAAAACTAATAAAAATAAAAAATAAATGGGCCAGCCCGTTGTAGCTCGCCGGTATTTAGCCCACCCGAAACAGCCAAATTTGGCGCATTCGCGTGCCCAACCCTGTTTTACCAACTCTAACTGTGGTAAGTTGAAATTTTAGAAGTATTAACACGTCAGCTGAACGAAAGCTCGAGAATGTTGGTAGGTATGTTGTGGCTTCATGTCCAAGTTATAACTCTTATGAATATAGCACTGTTACTGCTTACTACAACAATATTCTCTTGTGGCCACTCTTCAGTATTTTAAAAATTAAAATACTGAATCTCTCAACACACAGAATTATCACGAGACTTGAGACTTCAATAGTTTTAATTTTTTTTAATAAGTACTGTAATTCATTGCAAAACAAGCATCAGAGAATACAAGAGAATATTTTTTAATTCTATGTAGTCTAACTTATACTTCCCATATATATATATAGAGAGAGAGATGTATTGATATGAGATATGCATTCAGTGTCCCTGAATGAATTGGAAAAGTCTAGAAGGTTTCAGGCACATGACAAATCAAGGTCAAAAAAGAGAAAGTCATGGCAAATAATACAGTGTTTTTACTGTTTATAATCATAATGGAGAAACCGACAAAACTTGAAGCGGTAACAAAAACTCAACATATTAAAAGTTGGACCGGGTATTGAATCGGTCGGGATATTGGGTTAAGGGTCAGTAAGTCAAACTGGGGCCAAACCGAAGCTAAACTGAGACCAAACCGATGAGAAACTGAAAATTTTAAGTTTATAATATGAAATTCTAAAAGAAAAATTAAAAAAAAAGTTTTTTTTTTGAATTGAAACCCGGACCTGATCGGAAACCGGACCGGTCCACCGGCTGATTCGCCGGCTTCCGGGCCGGACCGGCCAGTCCAGTCCGGGTTCCTGAACCTGGCAAAAACTCAGGCAAAAGAAAAAAGTTGTACTTTTTCTTCATTGCGGGGAGTATCTTGGGTTAAATGGAATTTATAACAGCAAGCGGGAATAGATCATACAAAAAAATTTCCTGGCAAACTCTTTTTTATTACATTTGTTGGGACATTTGGAACTCCATATGTACCAAGTTATTTGGAGCATATTCTTCTATAGAGAATCTCTAAGCCAATTATTGTTTCTTCAGAGCATGTTCAGATAAAAAATTTCAGAGCTGATGAGTTTTACAGCTACGAATCCTTATCAACAACAGCCATTTCTCCCTTACGGATTCATCATGTTAGAGGTGGATGGCTTAGTACTAGAGGATGACAGAAGTGGTTGTGGAGGACTTATCCACGACAGAGAGTGACAATGGATGTTGGGATTTAGCTCTAAACTTACAAGAGTTCCTTCAGCTATTGCGGAATTATTCAAGGACCACATCTATGTTGGTCTAAAGGGTAATTAAAATTTTCCTAGTATCGAATTGTATTGAGGTTATTAATCTAGTTACTAGGATTGTGAGAGTAGTCATTCATTTATGGATATAGTGTAGAAAGCTAGACTTTTGTTGTGTTGAGATTGATAAGTTCTTGTAAGCATTGCATTAAGAGATGGCATCGCCACCCTGGCCACTGATAAGCTTGCAAAGTTATCATATACTCTTCCAATTTTTAATATAAGACACATTTACCTAATTTGATTAGATTAAGAAAGTTAGTTGAATTAGTTAATATGATATGTATTTTCTAAAACATCCAAGTTATCTTCCTTAATTCCTCCATTCCCTCTCCTCCCTTGTTATTGTTAATGAAGCATCAATAGGGATACGTAAATTAGAAAAAGATTGACAAATATAATAAATATGTCTTATATTAGGATCAATATTAACTCCCCAAATGTATCTTATATTAAAGACCAGAGATGTTGGTTGAAAAATGCTTGCCTTGCTGTCTTGCCATGTAATTTCTCTTAAAGAGTAACGCTATCCAGTTATAGTAAAACAAAAGTTAATGATTTTTAAAATATATAGAAATAGGGGCCAGATGTTAGAATATAAAGTTAAATGACTTTCAAAATTATAATGTTTGTATCCTCGGTTGAATTATGGGTGAAATGATTTTTTTAAGAACATATTGTGATAATTTTGATTATTAAAAATAAATGTAGGATTTTTTATTTTTTAATTTAGATGTAAATTTTGATATTACTTTATTTAAAGCTTAAATGAGAAAAATAAAATTTAAAAACCAAGTTATCTTGAAAAAAAATAAGTGTTTGTGTATTTGAGTTAATTTTTAATTAAAATAATTTTAATCCACATTTTTACCCATATTCTTTCCTTTTTTTTCCTAAGAAAAATTATAAATAAATAGTTTTAAATAATATTATCACTATTGTATTTTTTTATAATATAATTTTTTATTATGATGTTATAACATGAACATAATTTTGACATAAGAACAATCCTAAAAAAACTTAGATACACATAAAAAAAATTGGTTGATCTTATCTCTAGACTCACACAAAATAAAATAAAAAGGTCTGTTTTAAAATTTAGGAAGAATGACAGTGCGGTCCCAAGGATTAAAGATAGTACTAGTAAAATCCCTACAAAGAGAAAGAAAAACTCGTTTAGCATGTTTCACAACTCAACACGTTGTAAAAATAACTCAATGAGTTATTTTTGCTTTTTATAAGGATTTTATTAATATTTTATTTGGTCTCTAAGATCTTACTGTCATTCTCCCTTAAATTTAAAAAGGTCGGTTTTAGAGGGTTAGATCTCTTTTTAAAATTTATTCATTAGTATTGACAAGCAAGAAATTTTTTCGGGTATCATGACCCTTGAGAATTTAAAACGACAATTTACTTAGAATGTACTTCTGGAGTAATTTTCTTGTGAGCTGATGAGGTGGGCGGTGGGCCTATTAGCATGGTTCTATAACCCGGACTGAATCGGCCGATCCGGCCCGAAAACAAGCGAACCGGCCAATAGATCAGTCTTGTTCCCGGTCCGGTCCGGTCCGGGTTACTATTTTAAAAAAAAAATTATTTTTTCTTTAGATTTTCATACTATAAATCTAAAATTTTCAATTTTTCACCGGTTTTGTCCCGGTTTGGCCCCTGTCTGACCCACTAACCCTTAACCCAATACCCTGACCGGTTCAATACCCGGTCCGGGTTTTAATACCTTACCTATTAGGACTTCATGTCATTTTTTAAAATAAAAAATACTCCCTCCGGTCCTAATTATAGGACATATTTACCTAACTTTGGAGAAATTAAGGATAGTAGTTAAATTAGTTAATTTTATTGATTTTCCAAAAATGCTCTTATTTAATAGGAGTGATTTAAGAATATTACATGAGTCTACCATGAGGCAATCCAACCATTATCTAAAGCAATGGGGGTATTTTGGGAACAAATTGACAAAAATTAAAATTTTGTCCTATAATTAGGACCAAGATCAACTTCAAAATATTGTCCTATAATTAGGACCGGAGGGAGTATACAGTTTCGTTCCAATTTCATCGGATGTCCCCGAAGGGACAGTTTTGTGTCATGTGGAAGAAGATCACAAAACGACAAACAGCCCACAGAATGTGGTGCTTGTGTTGTTGGGATTGGCCCTTCAGCCATTGGATGAATCCATCCGCACCTCTTTGATGAGAAATAGTTACCTGTTTTTTTTGAAAGATAACTGGAATTCATTAAGTTACAACTAAAATAGTTACCTGTTTTAAGAATACCATGTCATTTAAATTTTATTTAATAAAAATATAATAACTCAGATTATTTTAATTTTAATTAATAGGTAACTCATATGAAAAATTATTTTTATTTTTAAGAAAAATATGAGTTCATCATTTTTCTTTAGTTTTTTTTTTAAATTAAGATATGTATTTTTCTTGAAAATAAATTAAAATGTGAATTTTTATAGATGAATCATCTGTTAATTATGATTAAAATGATCTCAGTTATTATATTTATATTAAATAGAAGTTAGATGATGTAGTACTCTGAACTATATAAATATTTCTCTTTATTCACCGTATTACATTCGTAGTTCCTATTGATGTTGTCTTTATCGCTCAGTCAGAAAGAGAGTATTTTTATCGGCCAAAAAACGAAAGAGAGTATTTTTTTAAGGGTTAAAGTGCAATCCACCCCCACGTTAGCAACTTGTTTCAATTTTTGTCCCAAAGTAAATCTTAGCTCAATTTCGGTCATGTTGTTTTAAAATGGGTGCAATGCTTGTCCTTTGTATCAGATCTCAAACGTTTGACTATCAAGTTGACTTGATTTTGCTTATGTGGCCACCTCACTAGTCTTTTTGCCACATCATTTTTTCCTTTGATTAAAAATAAAGGGTTAAGGGGTAAAAACGCCCATAAATTTTTTTTAAATATGCATCCAACACTATAAACTTCACTTAGTATAGGGTAAAAACACCACCACTGCCAAAGTATCATAAACAGCGGGGTGGACGGTGAGGATAATTTTTTTTAAATGAAAAAATATAAAGGCAAATTGATATTTTCTTTTTAATTTTAAAAAAGATAAATTGACTCTAACATCTCTCTTGGATTATGAATATTTGAAACATCTTTTTATCTTTTAGCATTTTTAAAGTTCTTTATTAGGGATTTTCTCATTAATTTATTATAAATTATACACTAAAAATTATTTTTGAGATACTGGTAATTTTTAAAATTTTTTATTTGGCACTTAATATATTTTTTTCTTATTAAATCTTTTCATTTTACCCTTTTAGTTTTTTTTTTGGCCTGCAAATTTTACCCTTTTAGTACCATTAGCCTCTGTAACTTTACTTTGTTTGTATTATTAGCCCTTGTATAGAAATTAATTGTGCTAACAATGTAAAATTAAAAGATATAATAAGAAGAAAAAACTACACATATACCAAATTTAAAGTTGAAAGAAATTATAGGTAGCTCAAGGATGATTTTTCCATTTATATATTGATGCTGCAGTTGATCATTAAAATGAGGCATCTACATAACACCGATGTTAAATCATGTAGGGAGATGCTTTCTCGTGCGTTCAAAAGTTGTGGAAAGGGTGAGGACAAAGGAATATTTGCAGAAAGGGCACTTTTACTAATTATAATAAATAAATGCATTTCTTGCTTAAGTGTAACATCCAAGAATTCGGTTACCAAAATTCCTTATATTTAAAGAAATAAAATTGTGAGGATTGATACACTTTGAATAGCCTCTGGCTATAAATTCTGGATCATAGGAATTAAACACTGAGAATTGAAATGTGAACAATGCTGTCAGTGTAACTTCCGGCAAGATAGCGAGATTGTCATATGAATTTGAATAATCAAATGATGTTCAAAAATTATGAAATTTTACCGGATGAAAGTAGACATCCTAAACTTTAATTTGATACAATTAGATCTATACACAAAAAGTTATGAATTTTTGAAGTTAGCTTAAAAAAACTGTCTATTTTCTGGAACAGCTTCTAAAAACTAAACATCTGGGAATGATGTGCTTCTAATTGGCAAAATGCTATATTTTTTCTTAAAACTAGACTCAATAAGGGTTTTATAGCCTTTGGAATCACTCCAATTCTATTTCTACAAATTTAGTTATAATTTTTCAAAGTTTGGGCAGAAAATCTACCAAAAATTGCCATAAAATTCGAAAATGGAAAAATTGTGACACAATATACATGAGACTTGAACAATGTTATGAAGCCAATTTGGACCTAAAGGAAGGACCCTTGGGACGCCATTACATGTAACTAGAAGAGGGAAATGGTAGTTGCATGCTAAATGGGCTTGTGACAACATTATATATACATGAAGTTTATGTACACAAATGCTAACATTTTGATTTTTGGAAATTAGAAATTTTGACATAAGCAAGATAAGGATGACATAAGCACAATATTATGAAACACTTCATCATCTTCTTCCCTCCTCTAAACTGACGGTTTTGTACAGAAAGAAGAGAGAGAGAGTTTGTGAGAATTTTAGAGGGGAGGAGGAGAAATTTCACCAGGTAAGCTAGATTTTTTTGGTGAATTAGCTCCTAACTTGGATATTCATTCTCCTAAGCTTGCTTTCTATATAATTTAAGGTGTTTGAAATAGAAATTTGGAGTTTTGGGGAGGCTAGGGTTCGGTCAAGAAAGAAAGAGCCAAAAGGAAGCAAAGGTAACTTCCTAAACTTCAAATAGTGATTGTTCTGGCTGCTGTGAACAATTTAATCGGTGAAATTCTGCTAGATTTGCTTTGTTTGTAAGATTGGGAAAAGTTGTGTCCTAAATGTTATGCTGCCTAAATTGAGTCTAAATGATGATTTTAACGTAATTAAATAGTTAATAAAGTGATTAGGAGTAAATTGAAGCAAGTCTCTTGAGTCGGAATTGAAAAACCTCAACTTTTCTCGGAGACTCCTGGGATTTGGCTAGTGCTGTTTGGAGGGGTTAGAGTTGGAATTTTGATAATTTAATGATTCCATTATGTTCAAGAGGAAAAATTAGGTGGGGTTACAGTTGAACACTTTTTTAGAAAAGCTTGAAAAAACATAATTGCTAAAACACCCCTGAAACCCTAAAATAGGAGTTGCCAAGGACATTCTGGTCTCTTGCCAGTGAATTTGGTAATTTTGAGGCCAGAAATGAATTTCTTAGGATAAAATAAGTTAGAATAGCCCAAATCAAAATTTTGGGAAAAATACGGTCGGACCGGTTAAGTCGGGGCCAAGGTCCCCGGGGCATTTTGGTAAATTTTCACCATAGACTCATATAATCACTAGAAACACTATGGGAGTGTCTAAAATAGTTCATGAATAGGTTTTAACCTAATTCTTATACATTTGATATTTTAGGACCAAGTTGGGAGTCCGGGTTGTTGGCACGCAAATCGAGTACACAAAGACTTGAGCGGAAACTAGAAGATCCAAAGGAAAGGTTGTAGACACAAGGAACTGACGGGCACAGATCCCGAGGCAAGGACAGGTGGTTATATGTAGTTGTTAATTTGAATATTTTGGGACATATTTGTAAATATCATCCTACCTTGTGATGTAATTAAGTACCATATATTAATATATCAGTATATTTATACTATTCCTATATTACTCACCGAATTACGCGCAAACACTCTAAAAATATGAAAAATAAGATAAATGTATGACATTAAGCTTATTATATTAATATGCGCCCGGCTTTCTATAGCTCCTTATTATTTTATTGTGGATTCGGAATGAGTGTCTCTACTTTAATTTATTACAGTTAATGAATTATCATTTGGTGCTTTCTCATGGTAAACAAAATCATTTGGTGCTTTCTATAAAAAGACAACTTCTTGTAAGGTTGTGTGTCTTTAATTTCATGTTAACCATGCGGATATCTATCTGATTGGGTTTTGTGGAAAACAAAAATACTTATTCATGCAAAAATAAATTGGATAAATCCAATCTGAAAAAAAAAATTCTGACCTTACTTTGGACCCTTCTATATGCTTCAACATTAATATAAGACAAATCTATGCGAACAAAGTTTGTTCTTCTGGTAAAGGGGTTGACTCAACCATGAGGTTGTGGGTTCATGTCCCACCGATGTAAGGGCTTTATTAGTGGGCAATCTATAAATATTTCTATAAGCATTCTTTGTATCCGGAGGCATGCTTTGACCCTAATGAGCATCTGAGACCAAGCTCACCTAAACTTTTTTTACCAAAAAAAAAAAAAGAGACAAATCTTATTTCAAAAAGGCATGTCAAATTCCTCTCTTATCATGGAGATGAGATATGTTCAATAATTTTAATTTGGCTAAAGTATTCTTTTCATATACCTTTTCAAGACTTCAGTGACTTTGCTACTTATATAAAAAAGAACAATAACAAACTCAGTAAGAAATTTGTATAGTGCATTTTCATAGCTCTTTTGCACTTTCAAAGTGAAAGTTTACAATGTCATGATCAAGCTTTTTCTTTTTAACCTTTTAATTCTTTTGCTTTCTTACATTTCAATCTATTTATTTCTTTGAGTGGATAAACATGTTTTTTACTTGGTATATCATATAGCGAAATTCCATAAAGTATACAGAGTTATAGGGGGAAGAGGGGTGTCTCTATTGATTTCCTTCTCCACTTACTCTCCATTGAGGGCATCTACTATTAGATTAACTTTCAATGGTTGAGATTTATAGTGGTAGATTTTTATTATAATAGTATTCTTTACATATTATTAAATATCAACCATTGAAAGTTGATCTAATGGCAGATACCGTCAA
Source organism: Inga leiocalycina (assembly GCA_963242795.1). NCBI lineage: Eukaryota > Viridiplantae > Streptophyta > Magnoliopsida > Fabales > Fabaceae > Inga > Inga leiocalycina. The sequence continues at coordinate 9,940,147 of OY725329.1, read as the reverse complement.
TAGAGAGTAATTGAGAGGAAAATCAATAGAGACACTCATCTCCCGTTACAGGGTCGCAAAGTCATAAATAATATGGCTCAATTTGGATTTATATAAATGTACTGGGTTCCTTCTCTTGTGATCACTAGTTCAGTACCCGTGTAAAGAAATACCTACATTAAAGAAATATGTATTGCATGGGTCAAATTAAAGAAATACGTGCATTAAAGAAATATGTATGTGAGGAAGTTTTGTCAAATACAACTATTACAACAAAATGATATACTTATCATTCAACCAAAAAGATATAGAAAACTTCCTTATATACAACATTTGAAGTTTTGTCAATTGGGATGCCTTGCTCATCCAAGATCAATACATTAGTCCCTCCCTTTGCCGGACTCTTGCGAGTGCAATTCAATGTATTTTTCTTTTAAGTTTTGACATAAAAAAATGCATAGTTTTATTTACCTTTATTGCTAAAATATAGTATGAGTGGATATATTGATTTGTCCTCTAAAGCTAATTTTTTTATGGAGAATAGTGAATCAGCTAAATATGAAATGAGTATTTTTTGGGTGCATAATTTTCCCCCATGCTGAATTAATTGAACTTATCCTTTTTAATGGGCACCCTTAAATTTTAAAAAACGCACCATGTTCAATTTTCATGGCAATTTGAGTTAATATATTTTAGTGATTTTTTAGGAAATTTTAGAGTTGGGATCAGTACAAGTTACCCGCTATAAACGTATTATAGTTAAATAAATGATTGAAGGGAGGCAAGTGTAGCATAATTATAGTTACAATTTTCAGAATGAATTAAACGGTAAAAATATTACAACTAATGATCTGAAGTGATTGCAATTATTTTCAGTTTCATCTGCAACTAAATTAAGGAATGAAGGTTGAATTACTAAAGGAGCAACAAATAACTGTAGTAACTTTGTAACGCACCATATTATGAATAAATACTGTGTTTGAGAGCACATTGTCGATTCTATAATGAAATTATTTATGGAAGCTAAGTACCTAGATTTACCGTTATTTCCAGGGAAGTATCATGATGAATGCTTTTACTTTGATTGAACTTTGCCGGTTCGTATTTGGATTCCTTTCATCAGTCTCATGACATCTTGATGCATATTGATCCCGATAATATGCAATGAAACACTCATGATGTGAACATGAATGTAACAAAATTACCTATTAAAATGTCAAATGAACATTGAGAATATGATTGAACATGTCTGTGGGCGCAAAAATAGGAGGAGATGGAAGAAGTGATGCAATGAAGTTTACGCAATAAAATAAAAACAGATATATACTTGTCCTAAATGGGTACTTCTTAAATTTACAGCTATTCTCTATTCATATTAGCAAACTAAATAAGATTTTTGACAAATTCAAGACCATCATATAAAGGAATCACGATAACAAAAACAGAAAAATTAAAATAAATCATACCAGTGCTTCATTCTCAGCAATCAACGCAAAAACTAATGCACGCTGCTGATTTCTTCTGTTGCTTGGTATTCCTTTTTTATTTTCCCTGGTGGTATTTTCTTTTTTCTTTTTAACTATTTCTAGCTTATTCCCTCGCTAGTTCTTGTTTTTGGTCGACCACTTTCAACTGAAAAACACGTACTTGGATAGTTAATATTGACTTCCATAAGGCCATCAACCATCATATCCAGATTAAACTGACGAAACTTCCTGGCCTTAGTGCCATCTCCTCAGCTGTGCTTGATGAAATAACCATTTGATAAGACATAGGTATTTTTTTCTTCTTTTTGAACTGCAATAGTTGAATACTTAGTTGCTCACAGCTCGTGAGTATTCTGTAATGATTCCCCATGATTTTTTTTTTAACAAAATCGTATAAAGTTTTTCCTCTATGTGATAATGTCCCCAATATTAACTATATTATATATTTGTGCCAAATAAAATCAAGAGCAAACACAAAAATAATTAGTAATTATATGACCGGGAAGGGAATGTGTGTTTTTTCCTGCTTCGCAGATTTGCGTTGAAAATATAAAATCCGTAAGGATTTTATCACTAATAAATTATAATATTTTAATATAACCGGTTCAACTACCGGTTAGACCCCGGTTAACCCATTAACCCTTGAACCTGTGCTGTGACCAGTTTGTTGCCCAGTCCGATTTTTCGTTCCTTACTAAATAATCCATTGCTTCGCCCTTCTACCAAGGGTATCGGGGGTGGTTCATTCTGTTTTCATGTATGTGTCTGTATAAACCGCATAGTGATTTAAGTATAATATTTAATAGGTGTTTAAAGTAGAATATTTAAAAAAATTAGCTTTATCTGCTTTAATGATTGCGTAAAAAAATCAAGGCCAATGTTACACAGTTAAATTTAATAAATATGAGACCATCACAATTAAATTTATGTTTTTATAGTATATATCCATATATATATATATATATCAAGTCAGTTTTATTTTTCAATTTTCACTCCAACTTTATAAATAAAATAAATTGAAATAATCTAACTACAAAATTCACATTGGCATTATAGATAATGCGTCAAAGAGTTGGGATCTTCTAAGATTTTTACATTATAAAATATCACTACAAAAAAAAAAAACTGAATTTCCGACGGAATTTAGAGTTTCCAATGGAATGGATTCTGTCGATAATAATAGCGTGACAAATAAATCTCCGATGGAATTCAAATTTCGTTTTAAATTTCCTATAGAAATTTCTATCAATTTCCTACGGAATGGAAATTCCTTTGCAACTTCCAACGGAATTCAATTCCAGCGGAAATTCTGTCGTAAACTTATTTTTTATTTTTTAAATTTAAAAATCCACGTGGTAATTCCGGCGACCGCCCCCTCATCGCCTACGCATGCGCATGGTAGCTCTGGCGCCGACCACGTGGACGTTGCCCAGATCTGCCACGTGTCCCAAACCTCTTTATTCCTGGAAATGCAACTCAACTTGCCCCTCCTTTGGTTCAAACCCACGACCTCGTCCGTACGGACATGATGCCTTACCGGATGGGCTCAACTGCTTTAACGTTCTATTATTACACAATTATATATATAATCTTATTATACATAATCAATTATTTATAAATATATATTTGTTCTTATATATAAATGTAATAGTAATATAAAATAAATTTATATATTCTTATAATTTTTAATAGAAATTAACTTCAAATTAAAAAATTTTGCATCTTAAATAAATTTCATATGACTATATTTTTTTTCTAATTTATAAAATTAATTTTTTATTAGCATTAATTAATAACTAATAAATAATTGTTAACTAATATTTTTGTTTACTAATCTTAATTAATAACTAATAAATTTTATTTTTTATAAATAAATATCTATATGACTGTTTTGCCCTACAGGACCAAAACCTATAATTGGAAATTAAAAATATTTTAGAAATTAGAAAATAATAATTAAAAAATAAATTTAAAATTAAAATAAAAATATTAATTAATAAATAATAAATTTTATAAACATAATTTTTAAATTAAACTTAATTAAATAATAATAATTAATTAAATAATAATAATTTTTAAATTTTCCGACGGAATTGAAATTGCGAGGGAATTTCCAACGGAATTGAATTCCATCAGAAATTGCGAATTTCCGTCGGAAATTTGCGACGTAATTATTCCATCGGAAATTCAGTGGCATAAGACGAAATTTTCCACCGAATATTTTCCGTGGCTAATTCTGTCGCAAATTTTGCCACGGAAAAAATTCCGTCGGAAACTTTTATGACGAAATTTTTGACAGATTTCTGCCGGAATCGGAAATTTCATATTTTTTTGTAGTATATATCAATACATATATAAGAAGTTAGTATTATCATTACATAGACACATACTATGAGAATTTATTTTGTAATCAATTGGGACGAGGTTGGCATGCCTGCTTGCACCTCTAAAACTATATATGTATATTTTAACTTCACGTTCCTTGTCTTTTATTTTAGAGAAAAAATATGTTATTTAGCAGGGATGAAGAATAATGAAACACAACACCGATGAAGAGCACAAAATATGAAAAGCATCACATGTAGTCACAAATATATAGAAAATATCATTGGAAAATAAAGAACTGCAACACAAAATAGGAATACTTGATATTAAGTGATAGATCAGACATGGTCCACTACAATAAACATAAGTAAACATGAAATTCATAATGTGCAACAACTGAAGTAATAAACTAAACAAAGAAGGTCTCAACCCTATGCTAGTTTCGACCGTTAACATAGCAAATGTCCCGCCCACCAACCACCACAAGCTTCCCAATTACATCTGGAACCAAACTTAAGGCAAGTAAGCATGAGAACACATATTAAAAAAAAATTATAAAAACCATCATGAACATACCCACTAAGCGCCGCGTATTAAACTGAGTGCTCAAAATCTGTATGAAAGACCTAAAACCAAATTCGTTCACATCAATACAACCATCATCCTCACAAGGCTGAATAGATATTGAACTTAGAAAATGCAATCGATAATCATGATCGGTGGTAAAAATATTCAGTGCATTAGGCACAACAGAAAAATAGGCAATGACGTATGTTCCTTCTTCTCGAAGGAGTTCCTGACATCGCAAGTGTTGGACTTTGGGTCCAAGTCCGCCCTTGATGGGCCGGACTATTTGATTAGGAAATAAGTAGCCTAATCAAATAAGAATAAAATCAGCATTAAATGCAGATTGGGGAATAATTTAGTAATAATTATGGATTTGTTAATTAAGGAACAAATCACTATAATTAGGGAATTAATTGAGAATCAATTAATTGCTGTCTTGAAGGGCAAGAAGGAGTGCACACATTTCCTAATTAGTGGCCTCCATAAACCACTATAAATAGGGTGTGCCTCCTCAATTGCAACTCACCCCTGCCATTGAGTTTTCTGGCAATTCTCTTCTCTCCTACCATCTTTCTAGTTCTGGTGATCTGCTGTGCAAATCACAATTAGGCTCTAGTAGTTTAATAATTGTGTGGGCACAAGTATGGAGTATTGGAGCTTTGACCCGGATCCGAACATGGATTCGCCCAAGTACACCTAATCTCCTTTTAGTTATATTTTTCCTACATTGGCATCAGAGCCATTTGATCCTTGAGGCTGTGATTTATTCTATGTGAATAACAGTATGATATAATTTTTTTATATCTCCATAATATTCTAATTCCGTTGTGCTATTATATGTGTTAATATGTGCGCATATGTGTGTTTTCTGAATGCTACATGCCCATGCGAATATTCTACTGCGTACATAATTATGTTCATACATGAACATGCAAGCTTTGAACGCATGAAGCATCTCTCTTTTCATTGTGACTCCCAGTGCTATTTTCGAAAGTTATTTTGAATGCCCAAAATGATGTTCTTGTTTTTTTTTTTTCAAAAATATGAATGTATACATGTATGCTTTCGGCTTTACATTTGCACGCTCTACTCCTCTGGTTGTTTTATATATATACAATAAGTGTCTATATATATCTCTCATGGCACAATTCCTTCGTTTTCTCCTCATATCATCGATTTCTTAGGGGTTGACGTTTTTGGAACCTATGTGGAACAAAAAATGAGAGAATTTAACCCTCAAAAGCTAGGAAAGTTTTTGAAACGCAGAGGACACACATCCAGGACGAATTACGCAGCGCCGTCAACGTCGAGAAAAACGGGGTGTTTTGAAACTGAGTGTTTTTGCCCCCAAACAAAGTCATGGATGTGTAGATCTCGAAGAGAAGATTCCAACGACGCTTAGAACTCGTCAAACAGAGTTCGGATGAGGGAGAAACGAAGGAAAGAAGTTGGCGGGTCGTTAGTCGCCGCCGCCACTTCACTCGAGATTTGATCAATGAAATTGAGGTTTTCAGATCAAATAAATGCCATGGATTTGTAGTTCATTGAACTACGATTCTAACGACACCTAGAACACGAAAAATAGAGCTAAAACGAGGGAGATATGGCCTCCTGAAGTTTGCAGGTCACGATGACCCGCCGGAGCTCCAACCAGGTCGGGTTAACCCAGCAGGAGGTTGAAGATGATGACGTGGCGGTCAATGCCACGTCATTGGTCAACTAATGGCATGTGGCGCCAATGAGAGGCCACCACGTCAGCGTCAGTCAACGAGGCCACATCATTCGTTGACCAACCACGTCGACTGAGACATGTCAGCTTCACGTCGACTGAGACACGTCAGCAGTGATGGGTCAATGTTGATTGGTCAATGGTCAAAGCTGACTGGTCAACAGTCAGCACTGGCAAAAAAAAAGGAAATTGACAAGTGAGGCATGGGAGCCACTGGGGCCTCCGTTTGACACGTGGCAAGCACCGTCAGAGAGAGGACGGCGCGTGTTGTCGGTAGGTGGCCGCAAGGCGGCGCGTGTACGTCACGCGCCACCTTTGATAGTGGCCAACGCTGGAATTTTCTAATTTTTTAGGATTTTTTGATCCAGAGACCTTCTAGGGGCACGTAACGACGCGTGGGACCTCTGATTGAGATGTGGTTGGTTCCTAAACATACCTAAATTCGAGAGCTTCAATTTGATATATAATTTGCATATATTTAAAGCACGTTTGAATCTGTTTTGAGTCAAAAAGGTGTTTGTATGCACCTAGAGATTCCCAAAATATTGAAATTGAGTCTTTATGAATTCTATTATTTTTGGGGTAGGTTGACTTACTTATTAAGAGTATTTCAGCTACAACATAAGGTTAATGCTGCAAAATTTTTTAAAAATAAGGGATTATTCAAATGAGTTTTTGAATATAAAATCCTATCCAACCTTAACTCAAACTCTTAGAGATAAAAACCTGAAAAATTGCAGCAACTTAAAATTATTCAATAATTATTGAATAATAATAAGTCTTCCCATGCTTCTAACCACATTGATCCACTTGGATTGAAGCAATGACTTTTAAAAGTCAATCATTTATAACAAATGTTGTGACAAAGGGTAAGACAGATAGAGATGTTAGAATCATCTCATCAAGTGGGAGGTATGCTGCAAATACATATGAATGAATGGATGTAAACATGGCAAAGAGGAGATGGACATTGTAGCTAGAAGCTACATGAACTAATATGGTCAGAAGGGCCTATGAGAGGGAGAACCTAGTTAAGAGACAACAATAAGAGGCAAAAGGTTTTTATTGAATGTTTTTTTCATTGAATGTATGATTAAATTCTTTGTTTTTAGAATTGAATTCAGTATATTCTCTTCTTATTTTCTTGAGAGTTAGATGATATTGTGTTATTATCTTGTTAATATAAATGCTCTTTGATTGAGTGGGATTTTTTCTGGAATGTGTCTAGAAATCTAAAGGGGAAAGTGTTCAATGAAGACTGTGGTTAAAAGGGTGATGAGCTAACTAGTATGATTGGGATGGGAGTCAACATAGTTGTCTCCTGAACATGAAACTAATGAACTTATTATCTAATTATCCTTTGTCTTATTTGAACAAATAAGATTTGTATACCATAATCGTCTGAGTGACCAATTATGACCAAGTCTATTTGACTGAGCTTATGAAGACAAGCTCAATAGATATATCTGTGGAGTTAAAAACTCTCAAATCTCTTTCATTCAAAAAGAATGAGATGTCAGGGACATCCTACCAACTAGTCTTCAACATTTAAAGGTTGAAGCAACCGAAGGATACAAAAGGTTTATGCTATCAAGTATAGAAAGAACAACATTGCTTAAACTTATGTTGGTATGAGCAATGTAACCTTATCCAAGCCGTGTAGATAGTGTTGGAAGATGGTGAAATAGATGATTTTTTTTCCATAAAGTTAAAACTAAGTTAAGTTTTAACATAGTATACTAAGTCCTAACATGATGTTTAGGCAACACTTAAGGCAGATGTCAGACTAAGAAGTTGAGACAAACTAAATGCCAAGTTCTTTCTAACAAACAACAAGTGTATGTTGTGATAAGACATCTCCTAGTGAGTAGGAGTTAGCCACGTCTTCCAGTGAGTGGGCGTATATGAAAGTAAAGATTGCCTCTGATATGCATATTGTAACCTTCAGCAATGTGATTCACCACATTGAACTTGAGTTTAAAAGACTGAAGGATTCAAGATCCATCAGTCAAACGAATTTAACTAAAGAGTGGGAGGATTCATCCTCTAAGCTTGAGGGCAAGAAACTTATGAGGTAAACTTGATCTAGAGGAGGTCAAATGGTTTCTACAAAGATGAAAAGCTACACTGATAATCCTTAAGGGTTGTAAAAGTAGCAATCCACATGAGTTGTGGATGTTTCACAGAAGCATATAGCTTCATGTCAAATGCAAAGCAATAAAGAGATAGAATCAAGGGATTTGAACTTGCACGTTAACTCTGCATAGATAAACCACCCTGATTCACACCATGCAATTGCAACTGACAAAATCACATCTTTTCTATCTCTTTAGTTAAGGATCGATGGGACTATGATTCTCAAATCCTTTGTTGGATTTTGATGTTTTTTTCTAGGGATAAAAGATTTCATTTCTTGCCACATGTACACCTTGATCAAAGGGAATAATCAAACTAGCAAAAGAATATTTGCTAAACAACGTGTGCTAAAGGGTTAATACCCTTATGAATAAGTTGAGAACTCATTCTACCTGGCAAGAAAGACAAAGAAACATTTTTGAGAAAATCCACTGTAATTGGCAAATTATGATGTTAGTGAACCAATGAACGTGTGGGCAAAACACAAAGAGCTTGGTGTTTCGTTAACATTGTGGACGTTTACTCGAAATATAGTAATGTTGACTTGATTTTTGGCAAGTGTGAAGCTGTTAGATAATGGCTGAACTAGTTAGGAATCAGTTAAACTAAAAGGATAAGACCTTTTGAACTAACAAGGGTTAAAGACACCCATGTGATTAATTCAAGCTGCTTTGTGTACAAGAAAGGGATTGTTAGGCAACTATCAATACATAGAACCCTTCAACATACTAGAGTTGTTAAAATGGAGAGATAAACCTCTCCTCGACATGGTTGTGAACATAATGGTATAAGTGAGGCTATGAGCCATATATTGGTATGTAGACTCACAGCTATTATATTCACACTTAACCAAATGCCCTCTATGTCAGTCACGACCTTACCCTATGAATCGTGGATGGGCCTTAGACCAGGGCCAAGCTCGTTAAGACCATAAGGGTAATCAACTTTATATTCACAATTCTTCTTATGAGTAAGGAAGATTAGGGCTAAGGTATACAAGGTATCTCTTTGTGAGATGACATGAGAATTTGACATGACACGTCTTCATTAGTGAAAATGATGGCGGTTCAGTGACTGAGAGAAAACCGTGGGACACAATGTTCATAAAACCCAGATTTCCTAGCAGGAAATGAGCATTAATGACAATAAATCTCTTTAAGAGGTTCACAAGTAACAAGGAATGATCAAGTGTTCCTAAGTTCACTGATCCGAGTGAGAAGATTGAGACCATTTTCACAACGAAAGAGGTAAGAGGTAAGTTACGAGAGAATTACCTCACTCATACATAAGAAAAGAATCCAATGAAATCCACCTCGGAGCAAATTGTCATCTAGCAAATAACTATAAGGGATAGATTCCATAATGGATTGAATGCTCTCTTCGTTATTTAGAAGGTAATGATAACTACTTATAAGTGTTTGAAAGACACTAGAGACCTGCTAAGATGAATTACAAACTGCCATGCAGGAGGATTTGGATTCTTTTTTTTAAGCCGAATACGTGTTTGGGTAATTTATCACCTAGCCAAGAGGCGAATGGGAACAAGTAGGTTCTCAAATCTGTTGGAGGCATGTAGAACCTAAAACACTTAGTGGCTAGGAGGTAATACAATGGAAGGTTGTCCGTTGTGCGTTTTAACTCTGAACTTTGGCTATGACAACAAGCTTAGTTTTGAAATTGCATCAATATGATGTAAAAACCACCTTCCAATTTAGAATTTTTGAAAATTGGATGATGAACTCTACATGAAGCAGCTTAAGGGCTTCGTAGAAATAATCACCCAAATAGTAGTATATGATGTTTTTCACAAGGTGAAAGCCTCACCAACTTCGAAATAATCGAAGAACACTACATAAGTCCTAAATGGTCTAGTGATGATTCTTTGTGAAGTCATCCTTTGTCAAATGACATATGAAACAAGTATTAATGGAGTCAAAGGAATAAAGGATCAGAGAATACTTAAATTCCGAGTTGAGAAAGTCATGGGTTGAACAAATATCTTGAATGACAAGATAAACGGAGATTGCACAAGAAAAATACAGTCTTTTCCACCTAATACATGTACAAGTATACTCCTTAGACATCTTAGGATGTCAAACTGCAAACCCATAGACACCCGTGAAATCAAGGGCATAAACCTAAAGAAGATTACATGTCCTATGAGGAATCTAACATAAGAAAGGTGGATAGAGTCCCATGTGAGACTATAATTGGTAATATGAATGTACACATTGGTGTACATAAGACCAAATGTTTTTTGTCAGACTTGGAAGTTGCTTTTTGGTCCTGCTGTGAAATGGGTTATGAGAGTAACCCTGGATTAAGTTGTCAAGACAACAACTTTCCTTTTTGAAAGGATACTCCAATACAAGACCTAGGCAAATGGTGATGGAGTAAGGAAATATACAAAGTATTTTTTCCTGTTATCCATGGAAATTGAACGCATGGCATGTTCTACCATCATTCAAAGTGCCATATGGCTAAAGTAATTCCTATGAGAGATTGAGAATGAATGGTGGATAGAAGGATCCAAGCGATAACATCTTTTGATGAGGATCATAAGTATCACAGTAAGGCAAAACATACTTTTTGATCTATCTCTATAAGAGATATGCTTTCAAAGAGGGAAAGAGACAGTTCAATGACCTTCTACTGACAGAATATTGGTAGATCCCCTTAATGAGCCCATAGCTTGATTTTCATTGAGTTAGTGAAAATTTTGGGGCGCAAATAAAATGTAAGGTTGTGAACTTCTTTTCTATAAAGATAAAAGAAATAGTATGTATGTTATGAGTAAATACATATAAGGTATACAAGTTTGTATGTCGTACAGGTCAGAAAAGGTTGGTTCACTCACACGAACAACCATCTTTCCATGTTTTGCGAGGGCATGGGAGGGTAAGATGAGCAAATTATTACCATGAGATGGTTAAGAAGAATCTTTGCGTTTGAGTCGCCTCAGTTAGACTGAGATAAGATCTACATGTGTGCATATACACAAAAAATAGATCGAAGCATGAATATAGATCTGTAGCCAGGCAAAGAACTCTTTTTCACAAATGAGATTGTAAAAGAGATATTGTGAAAAAGAAAGTTCTAGGTTCAAATGTTGAGTATATTTTGGAACTAATGTCTGTACGGTGAAAGATAAATAAATCGATGTACACCTCACCGTAGCATGCAATTCATACTGCATGTGCTTAAGAGTTAAACTGCAACACGGGATGTAGGTAAAAGATCCCTAGTTCACTACAGTGTGAGTCCCAGGAAGGAAAAATCCTTTCGCGATGCCCTTAAGACTTAGACAGCATCATGAAAGCTTGGTTTAGTGACAGCTACTTTAGCTAAAGCTCTATGATCACACTCGATTCGGTCAGACGAGTGAAAACTAGGAAAGCGACCAAGTCAAGATGGATTGATGTTTAGTCAAAAAGGAATATTTACTCCTAGATACATAAGATGTACTAGTATCTGTGGTCGACCCCTTACTAGCTCTATGTGTAGCTAGTAAGTGCGGATACTATGTGCGTAGAAGGCAATTTGAGTTAATCAACATATTAACTCGAGAGGGATTAGATATGCCATAAGTAATATGTATAGGAGAATCTGGGGCATATGAGGCAATGAACATATAGCTTACGGTTATATATAAAGGGTGTCCTTGAATGCTAATCCGATATAAAGGATTTCTAGTATCACAAGCACCAAATCTTAAAGACGTTTTTGCCCAAGCGGTCACGGCAGACGCCAAGTATGAAACAAGAAAGAGTAACGCACGCATGATGGGAGGCCCATCAAGTGCGAGTGGGAGATGTTGGACTTTGGGTCCAAGTCCACCCTTGATGGGCCGGACTATTTGATTAGGAAATAATTAGCCTAATCAAATAAGAATAAAATCAGCATTAAATGCAGATTGGGGAATAATTCAGTAATAATTATGGATTTGTTAATTAAGGAACAAATCACCATAATTAGGGAATTAATTGAGAATCAATTAATTGCTGTTTTATAGGGCAAGAAGGATTGCACACGTTTCCTAATTAGTGGCCTCCATAAACCACTATAAATAGGGTGTGCCTCCTCAATTGCAACTCACCCCTGCCATTGAGTTTTCTGGCAATTCTCTTCTCTCCTACCATCTTTCTAGTTCTGGTGATCTGCTGTGTAAATCATAATTAGGCTCTAGTAGTCTAATAAATGTGTGGGCACAAGTATGGAGTATTGGAGCTTTGACCCGGATCTGAACATGGATTCGCCCAGGTACGCCTAATCTCCTTTTAGTTATATTTTTCCTACAGCAAGACATAGGTAGACCTCACAGTCACTTGAATATGGTCTCCTTGAGATGAACAAAGTGTGCACATCACAGGTTAACAACATAGTTAGAACAACATCCAGAAAAAAGAAGAAAAAAAGGTGAAATAAAATAAATACAGATGTGATGGTCTTGAAAAAGCAATTTCCAGATGAAGTTTGTCCATTCAATGGATGGGTGGGGATTGACCCCAGTCGCAAAGCACGGACCAGGATTACCCAGTTTTTTCTAGAAGGATTGAGATCACGGACAACGGCAAATAAAGGACCCATGGAAGTAGAGAAGATATAAAATATGGGATAAAGAAATATACTTGTCAAAAAAGAATCAAAGGCAGTGCCAAAATGAAGGAGGAAGGGGAAAAAAAGGAAAGACGCAATAAGTGGATTTAGGGAAAATCCCTATAAAATACGTTCGAAATCGCTAAATTCCGTTTCAGTGCAGCGAATTCCAAAAACCTGAATTAGTCATGTGTTAGTACGGAATGAACAATGCAGGGGTGCCAAAAGAAGATTTTGCCCTTCAGCCCTCATTCTCGACACTTTCAAAATAACAACACGAGCCTCTTAATTAACAACTTCATCTTCTTGATTAACAACTCCAGTTTCATCTTTTTTCTTTCACAATAACAATACCGGTCTTATTATTAACAACATCATATTCTACACTAACAACTTTCATTTCTTATTTCATAACTTCGTAATTTAAGTTTCAGGGCTAATAACAACACTTCTTTCTTTATTAACAACACCATATTTTACATTAACAACACTATATTTTGAAGATGCAAATATGTGAAAGAATAAAGCAGAGTTGTTAATTAAGAACCCGAAGTTGTTAATTAAAAGGCTCGTGTTGTTATTCTGAAAGTGGCGAGAATGAAGGCTAACTTGCAAAATCGTCTTTTGGCACCCCTGCACTGTTCATTCTGTACCAACACATAACTAATTCGGGTTTTTGAAATTCGCTGCACTAAAATGAAATTTAGTGATTTCAAGAGTATTTTATAAGGATTTTCCCATGGATTTATGGGTGTCTTACAGTACGAAAACCACCGCAATATGTGACCCAAACGGACACAAAAAGTTAAATCGAAAGAAAAATTAAAAAAATAAATAAGTAACCTCCAGTATATTAAGGGGAGGTAAAATAAAAAATAGTGGAGAAAGAAAAATAATTGCTGGCCACCTATTAAACAAAATGGTAAGCTTATAAAAATATTGCATAATAATCTCTTCCAAACGTGGGCAAAGAATGAGACACGGGTACAAAAAGTCAAACAAAATGTAACATGACATATAAGAATATTTATAATCTTTTTTTTTTTTGGAAACCTAGTACACTAAATAACGTCCCTTATTTGTCGCAGGCAATAATAGGAAATTAGGAATTGAGTTATATATATATATATATATATATGAATATCCTAAATTAATGAGATATTTATTTAAGATCTTAAAACTTTGTTATCATCTCATTTTTTTAAATATAATGGTATAAAAAATTAAAAAATTAACCACCAATATATTAAGTGGAAGTAAAATAAAAGTAGTGGAGAAAGGAAAATAATTGCGGGCCACCTGTTAGACAAAAAAAAGGTAAACTTATAAAAATATCACATAATAATCTCTTTCATCTAAAAGTGGGGAAAGAATGAGACGTGGGGTATAAAAGTAAAACAAAATGTAACACGATGTAAAAGAATATTCATAACATTTTTTCCCGAAACTTGGTACACTAAATAACGTCCCTTATCTGTAACAGAAAATACTAGGAAATTAGGAATTGAGTGTTATATATATATATATATATATATATGAATATCTTAAATTAATGAGATAGTTATTAAACATTTTAAAACTTTGTTATCATCTCACTTTTTTAAAATGTAATTGTATAACTATGGCATAGATTTTTTTTAAAAAAATAAGTAAAGCAGGTAAAAATGATTTTATCATATATTCTAGATGATTAATTCAATTTATTTAACGTAATAAATTTACACAATAAATGCTAACAAAATCTCAGAAAAAATAATGATAATGAGAATAATGAAGAGGTTATTTAGAATTCAAAATTATTTTAATTCAAACCACATCCTACTCATACACCAACTATAATCATATTGTTTTTTATTTAAACTGATTGAATAAATAAAAATTAATTAAAAAGTCAAAAAATGACTGATGTAGTTGACACATGGCGTTGCCACGTGGCGCACTCTAAAAGAGCTTGCTTTCAGCGTTGCTTTTACAGACACATGAATATCTTAAATTAATGAGATATTTATTTAAGATCTTAAAACTTTGTTATCATCTCATTTTTTTAAATGTAATTGTATAAAAAATAAATAAATAAGTAATCACTAGTACATTAAGTGGAAGTCAAACAAAAAATAATGGAGAAAGGAAAATAATTGCGGGCCACATGTTAGACAAAAAAAAAAAAAAAGGTAAACTTATAAAAACATCGCATAATAATCTCTTCCATATAAACTTGGGGAAAAAATGAGATGTGGGATATAAAAAGTACTCCCTCCGATCTTATTTATAAGTAATTTTCTTTTTCATAGAGTTGGTCCTTTTGATAAGTAATTTTCACTTTTTGTCTGAAAATGTAAGCTTCTCTTTCTTATTTTACCTTTATTAAATACTAATTCTCTCTCATATCTTATACTTATTATCTCTCATACTTTTTATCTATTCTCTCTCCTACACTCTTTTCATAAATAGGGGTATATATGGAAAAATATGACATTTTTGACAAACTTATTGCTTTTAACTATCAATTCGTTTTGCACAATCAAGAGAAATGTTGTTTAAAAATAGGACCGGAGGGAGTAAAACATAATATAACATAATATAAAAGAATATTCATAATCCTTTTTTTTTTAACTTAGTACACTAAATAACGTCCCTTATCTGTAACAGAAGATACTAGGAAATTAGGAATTGAGTTATATATGTGTATATGTGAACATCTTATTTTGTCTGGGCCCTACTTAAAAATAAAATAAATAAATAAAAATAAATGAAAATCTTCTCATTGATGATGATTGGTGTTTAAATTGACAATCATCATTAAAAAAAAAGGAGAAAATAAGAAAACCCTCTCATTAATAATGATTGGTGTTTAAATTGGCAATCATCATTAAAAAAAATTAAAAAATAAAATAAAAAACGAAAATAAATAAATAAATAAATAAGATCCTCTTATTGATGATGATTGGTGTGCAAATTGGCATTGTCATTCATTAAGAAAAAATACAAAAAATATTTCTCATTCATAGGTTTGAATTAGGAAATTGCTTGTAGGAAAATATAAGAAAATAAATAAAAAATGAAAATTTAAAAGTTAAAAAAAATCTCTCATTTAAATGTTGATAGGTTTAAATTAGGAAATTGCTTATGGGAAAAATTTTAAAAATTAAAAAAAAATAAAAAGAAAAAATCTCTCATTGGTGGTGATTAGGTCAATCAAGGAAGTTTTATTAACAGAAAATACCAAAAAATAAAAAACAAAAATTAAGAAGAAAAAAAAAGGAAAACTCCATTGATAATGATTGGGTTAAGTTAGAAAGATCATTTATGAAAAAAACCTTAACTTGAGACTATAAATAAAGAAGTAAGGGTTGAAGTAAAACACAAAAATTACACAAGAATTTCGGGAGAGCAAGAAGGCAAGGTAGAGAATTAATTTGAATTCTTATTTCATTCTAAGAGAGAAGGGAAGTTCACCTATTGTTTTTCATTTACTGGCCTCACATTCGTGGGTCAGTGGCTGAGTTTGCATGATCCCTTTTTTTTATTTCTAATGATACATGTCATCTTATGTGAGTGCTACATGTGACTGACTCTCTCCTTCACCATTCTTTCATGATTTTGTTCTTATCTTTATGCCTACCTCATTTAGAGCAACGTGCTCACATGTGCTGAATCATATCACTTTTGATGTATGCTGGGGTTGCTAAAAATAATGAATCAAGTGGCTTACAAGGGTAAAGATGAATGCTATGTATTGGCCTCTTTCACATTCTGGGTATTATTGTTGGTATAGATGTTCTAAAAATATGTTGACATTTCATATTCCTGTGTGTATATCTTACAAGGATAAAAGGGATGCATAAGTTTTCTCATATTTGGCTTTCTATTCTTTTAACTTGTGTTGTTTTTTTTTTCTTTATCCCTTTCTTAGATTCTCTTTCAACAAAAGAAAAAAAAAACATTTTTATAAATGAAAATAAAATGGAAAAACTCTCTTTCATGAAAAAATAAAGAAATTGCTTTTATAAATAAAAAACATAACCAAATAAAAAATCATTTTCTCTAATAAATTAAATGAACTTTTCCCTTAAAAAGCACAAACGAAGTGACACACATTTATACCCCCGAACTACGTGGGCTTTGATCCCTCTAAAGGATACGTAGGCCCTAGGCTCTATTCCTAGGTCAAGTCCAATTTTGTAAATAAATATATTTTTTGTTATTTTATTTTTATAAATAAATGTTCATTTTTTATTTAGTTTCATTTAATTTATTTTTGTAAATATTCTTTTTTATTTGGGTAATTATCATAAGTTTAAAGGCCATATTTATTTTTAAATAATTAACTTGGGGTAAACATTTTTATGAATGAGTGTTGTAGGGTACCTAACACCTTCCCCATACACAATCACCTCCCGAAGCCAAATAATTTTTGTAGACCAGTTTCATTTTCAAAAAAAAATTTCTAAAATTATCCTTTTGCAAAATTTTGGTAGCGACTCCTTGTTTTCCAAATTTTGGGCACTACAACTTAGCGACTCTACTGGGGACAATTTGAGAGTCAAACCCATTTAAATTAAGTATTTTAAAATAATATAGCCTTAATTTTATTTTAATTACTCTTTCTCTTATTTTTTTTGTAAATATTTGTTTTTATTTATTAAATTCTTTATTCATCTATTTGTTTATTTCCTTTTTTCTCTATCTATCTTATGTTTTCTTAGCAGATGAGGGTTGGGTAGAATCTAGGCCCATAAGTTAGTATGCTCTTCACATACACTATTTTCCTCACACACATTTTGAGCTGCAACGCTCGAAATTTGGAAAATATGGAGCGTCACCAAAAATTGAAAAAGGATAATTTTGGAAACCTTTTTAAAAACGGAAATTGGTCTACAAAAACCATTTAAGGTTCGGGTGTCGATTGTGCATGGGGAAGGTGTTAGGCACCCCATAACACCCATTCATAAGAATGGTTACCCTAAATTAATTATTTAAAAATAAATATGGCCTTTTAAAATTTCATCATAATTACCCAATAATAAAGTATTTACAAAATGAAAAAAGAACAGGATTAATTATTTACATTGTTAGACTTGACCTAGGATAAAAACCTAGGGCTTACGTACCCTTTAGAGGAATCAAAGGCCATGTAGTTCGTTAGGGATAGAAAGGCGTGGCACTTGGCTAGTGTTTTTTAGAAAAAAAATTATTTTAATTTATTGGAGAAAATGATTTTTTATTTGGTTTATATTTTTTATTTATGAAAACAATTTCTTTATTTTTTTCATGAAAGAGAGTTTTTCCATTTTATTTTCATTTATAAAAATGTCTTGAAATATTTTTTTTTCTTTTTTGAAAGAGAATCTAAGGAAGGGATAAAGAAAAAATAAGAAAAAACAACACAAGTTAAAAGAATGGGAAGCCAAAGATGAGGAGACTTATGCATACCTTTTATCCTTACAATCTATATACAAGAAGGTGATTCACGCCAACACATACCATTCATCCTCACACTTATTAGCCACCTAATTCATTATATTGAGCAGCCCCAACATATATAAAAGGCCATGGTGATTCACACAGACGAGGCAAGCATAAAGGTGAGAATGAAATCATGAAAGCATGGTGAAGGAGGATTAGTTGCATGTAGCACTCACAAAAGATGACATAAATCAGTAGAAATAAAAGAAAGGGAGCATGGAAACTTAGCCACAAATCCACAAATCCAAGGCAAGTAAATGAAAAACAAACAAATCTCTCACAAGCTTTACATATAAGGATTTGTACAGTGTTCAAATGGGTATGCCTCCATTTCTAACTAGATATATTCATTGGCCTAGACAAGAATATTAAGACTTTGTTTGAACAAAGTGAAGAAAAGATGGCCTCTTATGTGAACCTCCCTTCCCCATGAGAATTATGTTTGAGCAATGAAATGAGAAGATAAAATTAGCTCTCTACCTTGTCTCCCTTTTTCTCCCAAAATTTTTGTGTGTCTTGCTTCAACCCTTGCTCCCCTATTTATAGTTTTCTTCATAAATGCTCTTCCTAATTTGACCCAATCACCATCAATGGAGATTTTTTTAAAAAATTTTCATTTTTTAATTTTTTTTTATTATTTTTCTAATAAGTAAATTCCTAATTAAAACCTATCAACATAAATGAGAATTTTTTTTATTTATTTTCTTATATTTTCTTTACAAGCAAATTCTTAATTTAAACCTCTGAATGAGAGATATTTTTTATATATTTTTATTTCCTCTTAATAAATGACAATGCCAATTTGGACACTAATCATCATCAATAAGAGGATTTTTTTTATTTATGTTTTTTTGTAATTTTATTTTTAATTTTTCTTTTAATGATGATTACCAATTTGAACCATAATCATCATCCACAAGAGGATTTTTTTATTTTGTTTTTTTTTTCTTTTAATGATAATTGTCAATTTAGACATCGATCATTATCAATAGGAGGATTTTCTTATTTCTCTTTTTTTTATTTTTTTTATCTTTCCCTTTAATGTTGATTGCCAATTTAGATGCCAATCATCATCAATGAGAGGATTTTCATTTATTTTTGTTTTTGATTATTTTTTAATTTTGAGTGGGACCCGGACAAAATAGGGTGTTCACAGTTGCCCCTCTTTACTTGTTTTGTAGCTGAGAAAAGTGAGATTCTCGTCTATGAAGCAAGTAAAGATAAGAACACGTATTTTATCCGGCCAAAAGAACAAGGTGCCCCCCTTGGAACCAAAAAAGGTTTGGACAAAATACAGTGCCCATGCCCCTCTTTACTTGGTTCATAAGGGAGAAGAACACCAGTGTAGCTAGAGGATTACTTGAAGTGGAAGTAAAGCGCTTAATTACATAGGACTTTGGTGGGGTGTAAAAGAATTGTGCCAGCCGTTACTAGGCTTTGAGAGTGCCTGCTAATACAGGGCTTTGAAAGAATAGTGTTTGCCATTACAGGGCTTTAAAAGAATTATACCAGCCGTTATTGGGCTTAAAGGGTGCCTACTGATACAGGAATTTGGAAGGATGTCAGTCGCTACTGGGCTTTGAAGGTTCCTACCAATACAGGGCTTTGAAAGAATAGTGCCTTCCATTACAGGGCTTTAAAAGAATTATGCCAAGCATTATTGGGCTTTAAAAGAATTGTGCCAGCTGTTACTGGGCTTTGAGGGTGCCTGCCGGTACAGAGCTTTGAAAGGGTACCATCTGTTACTGGTCTTTGAGGTGCCTGCCCGTATAGGGCTTTGAAAGGGTGCCAGCCATTATTAGGCTTTAAGGGTGCCTGCAAGTATAGGGCTTTGAAAGGGTGCCAGCTGTTACTGGGCTTTGAGGGTGTTTGCCAGTACAGGGCTTTAAAAGGGTGCCAGCCGTTACTAGGCTTTGAGGTGTCTGCCAGTACAGGGCTCTGAATGGGTACCAGCCATTACTGGGCTATGAGGGTGCCTGTCGGTATAGGGCATTTAAAAGGGTGCTATGAACATGTGATGCCCCTTTGGAGTAGTGCTTATGATAATGCCAATGAAGATGATGACATTGATAATAATGATGACAATAATGATGAAATCCTAATGAGGATGACAACAATGATGATGAAGAGGATGATAATGGCCATGATAACGAGGAGAATATGAAAATGGTGAATCATGATGAAGGTGATGACACTGATAATGATGATGATAGTGATAATGAAATTCTAATAAGGATTATGAATGCAATGATAATGATAATGCCAATGATGATTATGATAATTATGATAAGGATATGATGATAATGATAAGGAAATGATGAAACAAGGATGAGTGCAATAATGGTGGTGTTAAAGAATATCCTGGTAGGTGATATTGCTCCTTCTTTGTCCAGGTGCCTAACCAGAATCCTCTTACTTGCACAATCTTGTAGGATGTATGAAGATGTGTATAGATGCCACAACCTAATACCCTCAGTTTAGATTGTGTCTCTTTTCATTTGTTTAACCCACAACAGAAATTCCAATTGGGACATTCGCTAATGATCCTAAAATTACACAAGTTAATTAGGAGTAGAGGACACCATGTATATCATTGTAAGTATTTATCTAGACAAAAGTTGCACTTTCATTAAAAAGAGTTACCCTTATACAAATCATGACACAGTTTGACATGCGATTTAATAGAAGGAAAATATATACTAAGGATGAAGATTCATTTACAAGAAATGATCTTCTAATATTCAAGTGGATGCATAATGATGAGCATATATCGGTGTAAACGTGTTGCTCTTAGGAGGTCCTCCTCTTTCGGTTTCGTGTAGTCCCCTTGATAGTGCCTTGCTTAATTGCCAGAGATATGCATTTTTCATCGAGTGATAATAGGGTCATCCAAATAAAAAAAATAAAGAGATTCATAAGGCTAGGATTGATAGCCTTCTTCGATATTTGTTTTTTGACCCAGCGAGCTCCCAATTTTATGCTCTAATTTTTGCCTAAGTTGCCCTTTCGGGTTTTCCACTTAGCGAGCCCTTTTTTTTTTGTTTTTTTCCTCTAACTTTTATTTAAACCACCCTTTCAGGTTTTCAACTTAGCGAGCTTTTTTTTGTGCTCTAACTTCTGTCTAAGCAGCCCTTTTGGGTTTTCAACTTAACGAGACTTCTTTTCTTTCTTTTTTTTGCTCTAACTTTTGCCTAAGTCGCCCTTTCGGGTTTTCAACTTAGCGAGCTATTTTTTTTATGCATAATATTTCTTTACAGCATATGAATTGATTAGTCTTGGTAAATTTTGACCATTCATGTCTATCAATATCAATGCCCCTCAAGAGAAAGCCTGCATAACGACATATAAGCCTTCATAATTCAGAGCCCATTTACCCCTATCATCTTCTTGATATGGCATGATCTTCTTAAGAACCAAGTCTTCTACTTTAAACCCCATGGGTCGAAGTTTTTTTGTTAAAGGCCTTTGCTACTCTTGACTAATATAACTACCCATGACATATTGTTGCGAGTCTCTTTTCTTCAATCATATTTAATTGTTCAAATCAAGAGCGTATCAATTTGCTTTCATCTAGGTCTAATTCAACCAATATTCTCAGGGATGGTATTTCCACTCTAATTAGAGTGATAGCCTCTATGCCGTAAACTAAAGACTAAGGGGTTGCCCCAGTTGAAGTATGCATTATGGTACACTATTCATATAATGCATATGGAAGCATTTCATGCTAGTCTTTATAAGTCATTGTAGAAGACCTGGCCCAATAAAGTTAAATCAAGGCACAGAGTCCCATGTGAACTTTCACTATTTATATGAATAATAAAATTAAAGAGCCACTAATAGAAATGGCTTGGCTCAACCTTACCTCAACTGCGCCATTCATCTATGGCCTATATGGTGCAGAATTATGATGTTTGATCTTGAACTGATCTTATAATTCTTTAACGGATGCCCTGTTGAGGTTTGGTGCATTTTTAGTTATGATCCTCTTCGGCAACCCAAATCTATAGATGATATTGGCCTTTAAGAATTTGATGAAGGCTTTTTAAGTAATACTAGCAAAGGAATTTGCTTCTACCCACTTAGTGAAATAGTTAATAGCAACAAGGATGAAATGATGACTATTCAAAGCTTTTGGGTTAATCGGCCTGGTGACATTAATTCCCCACAAGGAAAATGGCCATGGAGATACAAGACTATGCATTATAGTCAGAGAGGCATTAGCTTTGTTAGCGTATATCTGACACTTATGACACTCTCTAACATAATTGATACAATCCTTCTCTATAGTTATCTAGTAGTTTCCGGATCTTTGAACCTGTTTAGTTAATAAGTGGCCATTTGCATGTGTACTGCATATGCCTTCGTGGATCTCTGCCATAATCTTGTGCGCCTCCCTTATGTCTGCATAACGTAGCAATGTCCCATCAAAACTCCTCTTATATAGGATGTCATTACTAATAAAAAAGCCCATGGCCATTCACCGGATAGTCTTCTTTTCATTTTGTGTTGCATCTGGAGGGTAAGTACCATGTTCCATATACATCTTGATACTATGATACTAAGGTTACTCGTTATTCTCATTTCCAATATTGAAGCAAAATGATGGCGATCTTCTAGTCTCAATCTGCATTGGTTGAACTTAGACTCCACAGTCGAGTTGGATCAGAGCTGCTATAATAGCTAAAATGTCAGCAAAGCGATTCTTTTCTCTAGCCATATGATGGAAATTGATCACTTCAAAATTTTGAATCACCTTTATCGGTACTCTTGATAAGGGATCAACTTTGAGTCTTTGGTTCGCCATTCACTAGTCACTTGATAAATTATAAGAGCTGAGTCACCATAAACTTCTAGGTTTCTTATTCCAAAATCTATGGTGGCTTGGAGACTATTAATACAAGCTTCGTATTCTGTCATGTTATTGGTGCAGTCAAACCCTAGCTTTATAACAATCGGGAATTCTTTCCTTCTGGAGATATGATTACTACCCCCACACCATTGCCATGCATATTTGCTGCACTATAAAAATACATCTCCCACTCTTTCTATTTGCTTTCCTCATTTGGATCCTTTGTAGCACATATGTCTTCATCTGGGAATTTGAAATCTAGTGGCTGGCATTCATCTATAGGGTTTTCCGCTAAATGATCGGCTATCGTACCACCCTTAAAGGATTTTTGAGTGACGTACCTTATATCATATTTAGACAATATTACCTACACTTAGAGACTCTTCCAGCTACTGTGGGCTTTCAAAGATGTATTTGAGTAGGTCCACTCAAGAAATTGACTAAGTGGTGTAATAAAGCATGTATTGATTCATCCTCCTTGTAGCCCAAACTAAACCACAAGTTCACTCAATCATCTGGTAACGTGACTTGCAGTTATTAAACTTCTTACTCAAGTAATAGATCGCTTGTTCTCTTGCTTAGATGCATCATGTTGTCGTAGCATAGCCCCCATGGAGTTAGGTCCCATTGTCAAATACAAAATTTAAGGTCGTCCTGGTGTAGAAGGAACCAAAATTGGGGGATTAAGAAAATAATCATTAATTCTATCAAATGCTTGCTAGCAATTTTCATCCCACTTCTTTGTGCAATTCTTCTTCAAAACCTTAAATATCGGCTCACAAGTTGTAGTTAGGTTGGCAATGAATCATGCAATGTAATTCGACCGCCTTAAAAAGCTTCAAACTTCTTTTTCTATTTAAGGAGGGGCATTTCCCGTATTGCTTTACTTTGTCAGGATCTACTATAATCCCTTTTTGACTTACAATGAACCCCAATAATTTACCAGATAAAGCCCCAAAAATGCACTTGTTAGGATTTAGTCACAGCTTGTACTTGCGTAGCCTTTCAAACAACTTCCTTAACACCACAACATGGCTTTCTCCCTCAGAAGATTTAGCTACCATATCATCCAGTATAATTCAAGTTCTTTATGCATTATATAATGGAAGAGTGCCACCTTGGCACACTAATAAGTTTCCTCTGTATTCTTTAGCCCGAATGGCATGAATGGTAACAATAAGTGCCATATTGCGTAATAAAGGTGGTTTTTTCTTTATCCTCTTCATCCATAGGGGTTTGGTTATACCCTGAGTACCCATCCATGAATGAGTACCTATAGCTATGGGCCGTATTATCAACTAGGACATCAGTATGAGGCAATGAAAAATCATCTTTTGGGTTAGCTTTGTTCAGATCTCGATAATCAACACACATTCAAATTCTACCATCCTTCTTTGGGACAAGAACAACATTTGCTATCCATTGTGGGTATTTAGACACTTCTAGGAAACCCGCTTCTAATTGCTTTATCACCTCATCTCGAACCACTAAGGACATGTTGGAAGTGAGCCTCCTCAATTTCTGCTTTTTAGCTTTGGTGTCTGGGAATAACGGAATCTTGTAAGAGGCCATCCCTGGATCAAGGCCTGACATATCTTGATAGGACCATTCGAACACATCCATGAATTTTTTGAAGAGTTCAACCATTTTATCTCTTTTAGGGTTATCTACTATCTTCAGTTCTCTCTTTTCTTCCTCTGTGCCTATGTTTATTACTTTAATTACATCTTCATGTAGGCACATTCTATTACCATTAGATTCAAGGATTTTTTGTATACTTGAATGATCTCATCATCATCATACTCATAATCATGCATATCAATGGCAATAAGCAAATCATCATTCAGGGACTCAGAAATCTCTGTGTTGGATAGGAGTTCTGAGGAAATCGATTTCCTAAAGGGCCAAAAATGAACAACGAATGAATAGAAGGAAAAAAAGAAGAATGGATATAAATGAGTGAATTTTATTCTCATATCATTCTTATTCATGGTTTATATAAGAGCTTGCCTAAAGACGTATACAAAACATAAAAGGATAACTTTTTAGCTAGACTTGTTACTCTAAAATAATAGAATTGAAGGTGTCCTCAAACATTTAACGTTGATCCTCCATCTATCAACACTTTGGCCACAACGAACCCCTTACACTTCAGGGTAATGTAAAGGGCTTTATATTGATCAATAGATGATTGAACAACTTCTTCACCTAAGAATGAGATGGTAGAGAACGCCCTCGCCACATTCATAATGCTTGCCACCTTTTCTGGGGTCACGCTGGACTTCACATATGCTTCATCTAGGCCCTTTTGTAGTGCACGATGATACAGTTTAGAACTCAAGATCAAAGATGGAATTGAGATCTTGGCTGGAGTTTTATTCAATTGATCTACAATGCTATATTCACTTTGCTTCATGATTTGAAGGAATTCTTCATCTTTATTTCCCATATCTTTTAGACCAGAGCTTGATGGAATATCAACATTGGCTTGTTTTCCCTTCTTTGTCAATCCAACATTTTGAGGCAAATAAGCTTTCCCACTTCGTATGGCTCTTATTGGGTGACCTATTGTTTCATCACTAGCCTCGACTTCCATTACTTGCCCTGAAGGATTCTTAATAATACCTTTATACCTCCATGGTATGGCATGATTAGGCTATTGCAATGGTGTCAAGATGGTAAAAGAGACAACATTGGAATTTCTTTTTTCATATAGATCCTTAACGACAAACTCGACATGTCTCTTTTCCACCATTCCTACTTCTTTCTCCTCTTAAGGCGTATAACCTACTATATTTAAACGAGCATAAATATCTTCTCTTACTAGAAGAGGATCGTTAGAGAACTGAGTTTTACCAACAGTATTTACTTGGTTTTCGTGGCTTGAAAGAGGATTGGCATTGATAGCAAAGTTTTCGTTCCTCTTCAATTGAATGTGATTAGAATCAATTAAGCTTAATACATTCCTCTTGAATGTTGCACATTCCTCTATTGATGCCCTGGGGCACCCATATGGTATTCACATCAGGCATTAGAGTCATACCAGGCGGGGTACGTCGGTTGAAACTGTTTGTAAGTACGTTGCCCTAGTAGTTGAGATTCTAAAAGTTGGGATACAACTCAATATTTATCATCCCAAAATCCGGCCATTGGCGATTATCTCGTTGCTGCCAATTCCTTTATCCTCCACCTTAACCTTACCTATTTGGTGTCGAATCATTCTTTGTCTGTCGAAACCCATCATTACCACCTTAATGTATTTTTTAGGGCTGTTTGGTAGTTTGGATGAAGCTAACATCCCCTTCCTTCTTGTTCCTATTGTTCCCCCTTTTGATGTTATTCTTGCTTTGAGGAATCCTACCATCGCGTATGTCAGCATCAATTCGATCACCAATCTCAATCAAACTGGAAAAGTCAGTGACGTGCGTCCCAACCATGTATCTGTAGTAAGATTTCTATAAAGTACAGATGAAATAAGAACTGAGCTCAGATGGTATAAGGGTAAGTTGAACTTGTGCTACGACCGTCCTCCATCTTTCTTGCTTATTGACTTCAGTTGTTCATTAGTGGGAGCAGTGTTAAGATTGGCATGTATTGTTTCATGAATACATGAGTCAAATATCTTCATTTCTTGATCTTTGTCTAATCAAGTTACATGTACCATTCTAGTGCTGTCCCTTTCAAGCTTTCATGAAAGAAAAGTAGCAAAAAGTTTTCGTCTTGAGACCACACAAGCATCTTGGTGCAATATGTAATGCCTTAAATTTTGATTAAGAGCTAATGACTTCAAAAGTGAATGTAATTAATGTTAAATAAACACTTTTGGAGAATATGATGTGAATTATTATCTGAATGTGCAGTAATCAATGCCCAAATCTTGTATTCCAGCTTTATTGTGTGGCAAAGCCTAAATGAACATAAGAGGTAGGGAGGGCGCATAAGTTAGTAAATGAAGGAGAAAATGTGTTAGTGATGATTTAAAAGGAATTTCTATAGTCAGGGGCAAAATAGGAAAGAGAAAAGTTACCGGCTAACTAATCAAGTACTGAAAAGGGAACTCATCAGTAACTTAAAACTTAATTGGTGAGATGAATTGCCAAGTGAACAAGAGAGAAGAATCATGTGGTTGCAAGCTCATGAATGGTGTTGGGAGATCATGACAAGTGGCAACACATGAAGCATTGATTAAAGTCAAAGTGTCAAACTTCTTTCCCTCTCTCCTCACCTCTTAAAGTCAGCCAAGAGGCCATGTTCACCCAAAAAATATGACTTTTATCATCATCATCTCATCTTCTCTCTCCATTCTCCATTTTCGTCCAAGCTTGGAAGAGGAAAGAGAAAGAAATTCCAACTTAAGGTGAGATTTTGACTTGGTAGTTAAGCTCAAATGCTAAAATTCTCTTCATTAATCTTGACCACCATGATGAGTTTGTTAGATATGAATAGTTTTGATGATGTCAAATATAGATGTCAAATATGAGCAAAAAGTTTGTATAATATACTTATCTTCCACATTGACTAACTACCATATTTAATGTTGTATATCTGGTAGATTAGTCATAGACATCATTGTGGGTTGATATTATAATGCCTCATAAATGGAGAATAATCATCAAGAAGAAAATCAAGAGGCAAGGAATTGAAGAAAGAAGAAAGAAAGATGAAGATTGAAGATATTCATCAAGAAGATTGAAGTTGGATTATGAAGAATGATCATCAAGAGGAAAAACAAGAAGAAAGAGATTAAACAAAGAAAAACTTGCAAGATCACATGAGAATATCAAGATTCAAGCTCCTAGAAGTGATACCGGAGGTTTCTATGATCATACGGAAGTTGGAATGGGTCAATACGAAGCTAAAATGATGTATACGGAAGCTATGGTACCTTTGGGGATGATTACCCGAGTAATCACTTGAGTAATATGGCATTGTTTGATTTTGGAGGTGTCTACTCGAGGCCTTACTCGAGTAATCTGCCGGGTTATTTGATGAATCACTCGAGGCGGCACTTGAAGTAATGGGCACTCTGTTTTCGCGCGGCAGAACAGAGGTTCGGTATTTTGATGATATCTCTCTAACCACATGTCGGATCGAACTGAAACCAGTGGCATATGAAACTAGACTTCGAACACGAACTTTTGACACCAAGATCACATTCATAGGAGTTCAGATGAGGGAGATATGAATCTGTTGAAGTTGACGTATGAATCACCGTCATATTCCAGGACAGCTTCGGTATTTTGGACATAACTCTCAAAATATATATCGGATTGAGACGAAACTGGTGCCATATGAAAGAAGACTCAAAGAGCTTTCCATGGATAGGTAATTTGACATATTTAAGGTTATATTCTAATAGCTATGCCATCTGGAAGTTGCTGCTCGTGATTTCAGAGATTGTCTAAGAACAGTAGATACTCTTTGGATCATAACTTTCTGTACACAACGAGTTTGGAGTTGATTCTTGTTGCATTGGAATGTAGATAATGAAGGCTTTCCGATGATATATAATTTTCTATGTTTCGAGTTAAAATCAAGAATTCACTTGAAGGCACTACTCAAGTAACTGGTTGATAACAAAAGACTTTACTCGAGTAGGTACTCGAGTAATCAGATAGAAAACTTCCAATTGCTCTCGGCCTGCCAACGTTACTCGAGTAAGTACTCGAGTAACCATGTAGATCACTTGCAGTTGCTCTCGGCATTTTCAATCCTGCCAATGTTACTCGAGGAGCTACTCGAGTAACTCACTGTGGTAAGCAAAAATCTGAAGTTCATCAAAGTTTTCCCGATGATACTCGAGTATGTACTCGAGTAAACTTTAATGAATACTCGAGTAGCTACTGGAGTAAAGCACTGTGCTAGCAAAACTTGAAGAGTTATTTAGACGAGAACTTCAAGTAGCTACTGGAGTAAAGCACTGTGCTAGCAAAACTTGAAGAGTTATTTAGACGAGAACTTCAAGTCACTACTGGAGTAAAGCACTGTGCTAGCAAAACTTGAAGAGTTATTTAGAAGAGAACTTCAAGTCGAACTTCAAGTTACTACCCGAGTACGCAGAGTTATTTAGAAGAGAACTTCAAGTTACTACCCGAGTAAGCTATGTAGAAAATGGAAGGCCACTCGAGTAGCCACTCGAGTAATCTGTGAAGAAACTTGATGTTTACTCGAGTAAGTACTCGAGTAATGCTTCCCAGGAAAACAGAGCAACGTCCCGAAGATTCTGGAAATCAATGGAATGATCATATAACTCATTCTTATTGCTTCTAATCACTCTAACACTTCATTGTATTAGTGTTTAATGTATTTCTCCAGGAATACAATGAAGATATGATGTGAAGAGTCAAAAGGTGAATTTACGGAAGCGGAGCGTCAACGTTCCAACGGCTAGTTTTCAAAATCGAAGAACGGTCAAACAAAGCTACGTCACCCTAACGGACACGTTGAAATGCTCAAACGGTCATCAATCCTCATTAGCTATAAATAGAAGATCATTCAAAATAGAAGTAAGACTCAGTGGATACATCGTCCAAATGCCAACATCCTGACATCAATACTCATCGCACATACTCTCTGTTTCTCTAGCTTCTATATGATTTACCTTTGAGAGAGATATTATTTGTATTGTACTTCAGTGTTCATCTTATTCACTTCTAAGAAAGAAGATTGATTGTAATCTTTCATCATCAAAGTTGTATCCTTACGGTGTGTAAGGGGGAGCAACTTGGTTGTAACCTTACGGTGTGTAAGGGGGAGTAATCTCAGTGCGAGAATTGTAAAGGCTTCACAAGTGCCCAGATCAAACTTGTGAGATTGTAGTAGTTCTCAAGTACCCAGTAAAACTTGAGGAAGATAGTGGATTGAAAATCTCAGGAGGACCCTGGGGACTGGACGTAGGTCATCGTGGATTGGGCCAAACCAGGATAAATCACAGTTTGCATATTCTCTTCCCTAAGCTCTTATACTTCTAGCATATATCATTTAAATATCTAACTGTGATTTATGATTCATCACTTTCATATTTATTGCTTCCTCTAAGATGCGAAAAGATTTTCAAAGTTCTTAAGTTTTTATCTTACACCCAATTCACCCCCCCTCTTGGATGTCAGCCGGTTCTAACAGAGTTTATCTCTATAGTTTTAGATTTTTTAAAGGAGGTGTTTAAGTGCTTAAGGAAATTTGAAGGTTGAAGAATCAAGAAACTAGCTTTGGAAAGTGCAAGAGGTGAGTAATAGCTACCTTTTGACATATATGTTGTGACTATTGGTTGAGTTTTGGAATTTTGGGATATTGCCCAGATTTGTGTGACATGTGAATGCATAAATTGCATGGTGTTTTGTGGTGGAATAGGTATCTTGTTGTGTTATTTGAACAATGGAATTGGTATGGAACATTGAATGGGAAGTTTGGCAATGTTGGGATTTTATGTTGCGGTTGTGTTACAATGTAGTTGTTACGAGTGTAGATGATCAATTAAATAGCGTAAGTGGACACTGTCGTAATCAAGTAATACAGAAGTAAGTAGAGTATCGTTCCCACAAGGATTGATCACTAAGTACCAAAATGGCTAATTTTAATTCTATTTAGTCGATCGATTAGTTGGTGATTCAGAGTACAAAATAAAAGAAAAAAAATTAAATATGAGTGCAGATCATATGAAAGCAAATATGAGAAAAAGCCCTAGGGATTAGATTTCACTTAACAAATTCCAGATTGAATCATTTATCTATTCTAGCCCAATTTACTCCATATGATTAATAGTTGAGTTTCCCTCATTTAATTACTAGCCTCTTCCAAGGTCAAGCAATTCTATAATTAATTGCTAATCCAATATATTCCTATATGAATTTAAGCACTTAATTATGCATTAAGATTTATGGAACTCAAAAAGACTACACAACTCATATGAATATATTCCTGTTTCATATGCAAGTTATGGTTTTAATTATAGGGTCTACACACAAGTATTTCCTTTCGGTCTCAACATTCATATTAAAATCATTCAAAAGATGGCCAATCAAATGAAAGCATTAAGAATAATAATTGAAACTCAATCATGAAGGAGAAATTAAAACTAGATTTAATAAGTTAAGATTCAATCCGTCATTAGTAAGCTACGTCATCACTCTAGAAAAATGGAAATGTAACTCATGATGAAATTAAGAAAAATAAATAAATTAAAATTGCTTAAAATTTGAATATTAAATTCTAAAACATAAATATACAACCAAAAGATGCATGAAAATGGAGAAATCTAGCCTTCCTTGTAGGAGGTAAAACCTTCCATGTAGGTGGCAACCTATGCCATCTATATAGGAGGACTACCTAAGCATTCCATGTAGGAGGCATGCAAAATGTAATACAATGCATAAAATTATATCTAAAATATGAAATAAAGTATTTAGAATTCTCGGACAAAGAACTGAAAATTGTCAGAGAAATATCTCCATGCCCCTTAGTCTCTGTGCCTGATGCTCATATTTATAGGCAGTGAGTGACCAGTTACATGTCATTTTTTTCCATGATGCTATAATGCCATGTCATTTTTTTCACGGAGTAAACAGTATCCTATCGGCAGATTTATGCATTTTTCCATGATTGCTACAGTGTTTTGTCGCCTGCTACAATTCTTCCATCAGCTACAGTAACAGTCTGCTACAGTGATTTAGTCATGAATAGTGAACATTAAACAGTGATGACCGTATCCTTTTTTCTAGCTGCGCCTCTATCTTGCTTCAAATCTTGTGGGTTTATTTTTAGGTCTCCTTTTTTCTCTTTTCTCCATAATATGGTGTACGTGGCTATCAAAAGAAAAGCAAAGAAATATTTATCAATTACACCAAAATTAATTACATTAAGCTCAAATATTGTCCATAAAATCATCATATAAGGAAAAATAAATATACAAATATTTTACATATCAGTGGTCAAACAAGAAATGTATAGATGTGTTGTAAATTTGGCTATTTTACTGCTTCCATTGGTTTCCTTGTGAAAATCTGTGTGGGAATAGGTTTAGTTGTAAATTTTTTAGCCATTGGACACTTTGGTGAAAAACTAGAAATTCTAGAAAAATGGCTAAGTGTGAAATGTGTGTAAGGGATAAACTTTGCATGGTGATTTGAAATATCAAATGGTGTCATGATGTTGTGAAATTTTCTAGATTTGTAGTTTATATTACAAGCTTTCCAGTGATATAAAGTTTGAGTTATTTTGATGTTTGAGCAAAGAGTTATGGTCGTTTGAAAATCAGCCAGGAAGTAGGCCAATAGTTTACAGCATCTATGATGGCTAGCTGTTGCCCAAATGGTGTTGGCCGCAGCCCAAAACTCTCTGACCTGTTTCTGGCTGCTGCCCAAGGATTTTAGCCAGAATTTAAAAGTTTCTGACCTGTTTTTGGCCACGGCCAGTAGATCTTAGCCACAGCCCAAAACTTTTTGACTATCTGTTGGCTGCGGCCAGTGGATGGCTTAGCCAAGGCCAACCTTTGAAAAATGGCATTTTGAACTTTTGAAAGATGGTCTTTGGTCAAGCCTTCTCAACCCTTTAAGCATTTATTTAAGCTTCTAGTAGCTGCCTAAAGGTCTCAAATGCTAACCAACTTTAAGTGTTTTAGAATTAAGAACTTGGAATAGAGATTAACATGTCGTCCTTGATTATGGCTTTAGGGTTTGATATTTGCTCTGTACGTGACCAACCAGTGCCAAAGCACACCCAGAAAGAATAAGGTAGTGACACTTTCTCTTATACTATGTGTAATGCAATATATGTATGTCTTATCATTGAATTGTGTTGCTTGCCAATACTATGGAGTTTGATGCCGTAAAAGCCATGTGTATGCCGTGAAGGTAATGTGTATGCCGTGAAGGCTATATGTATGCCGAGAAAGCTATTTGTATGTTGTGATCGTTGTTGTTGTTACTGCGTGGTGATTTTCTTGCATGCTTGTGATTATATATTGTATGAGTGATTTGTTACTACTGGGATTCTTTTGAATCTCATTCTTTCTATTGACTAACTTATAGCTAGGGCAAGCGGCTTGAAGGAGAAAAAAGCAACCAAGGGCGGCTAGTACTCCTCTATAGATGTAATTTGGTAGTTGGTTATCATTTTTTGGTTGGGATTATTGTATATATTATAAATGCAAATTTTGGATAGTGTGGTGTAATTCCCTGAATGGGAAATTATTAGGGGCAGAAATGCTCTGTAAACCCTTTAGTTAATATATGGAACCTGAACATGGCCAGGAATTTTGTTTACACTCTAATATACATGAATGCAACTACACTGCAAAGGTTAATTATATTTCAAAAGTTAATTGTGAGACCGGGTTAAATAGATTTTGAAAGAAAGTTTTGCAAACCCACTTGATACAGGGGAGGCCCCTATCTTGGAGTTAGGGCTTTTAACATCCATTGGTCTCTAATTTATCTTAATGATGCATTTTTGAATTATAATTATGGCTATTAAGGCAGGGGGTTACACAATAAGCCTTAAGATGGTATATCGGATTTCCCGTACCGTTGTACTTATCGAAGTCTGGCATCTTGAATTTCTTAGGAATCGAGACATGTGGTGACAAGTATAAATCCTTTAGATCAAGTGAACCCCAAGTATTTGATCCTTTGAGGGCTTTTAGTTGGTCTTTTACTTCACCTAACTCTTCCTTCCATTTCTCCTTTTCAACTGATAGGGAGGGAATGTTAAAAGGGTATGTTGAATCTTCACCTGGTTGCTCCTCCTTAATGCTTAGAATTTGAGGATTCTGTTTATTCTGAGTCTCTTCTGTCATTTTTATTTCTCACCATTTTCTAGTATACTTATCTCAGCATTTTTCAATGAATCAGATATTCCTAACTCTTTCTTATTATTCTAGGCTTGAAGAGCTATAGTCAAGATGGAAATCATTTTTTTCAAATCTGCCATTTATGCCTCCATATGAGACATCCGATGATTCAAATTAGAATCGGTATCACTGGGATTGGTTGCCATCTAATGACTACATGAAAGTGTGTTGTATGAATGCACAGGGAGTAGTTGGTTAGGACATTTAGACAGAGCAATATTGCATCACATGCTTAAAAAGGAACAAAATATCATTAGTTTATTTAAACTCACAATTTCAAGCGGGCATAGCGAGTTATCTATGATGTATTGGTATAAAGGTCTTTTGGCACAAGTATCCTCTAGCTTCCGCAGGGAATTTATTATTCCACAGGGAGAATTAGAGTTGATCATTAGATAGGAGAGACCTTGAGTCCTATCCTTGCCAAGATCTTATCATTGATGAGTGCTTAAACGGCACATAGTCTTCTGGAACGATTGTCATCTAGTCTTCTTAGAGAATCCATTATTCTACAGAGAGAACTAGAGTTGATCATTAGACAAAGGAGACCTTGAATCCCACCTTAGCCCAAGATCTTGTTATTGATCATAGTGATAAGCACACAAAAAAATGATAGTAAATGAAGTGAGATAACTTTTATTTGATAATATCAAAATTTAGTTACAAGTTTGAGTTCCTCTACTATTTGATTACATAAGTTGGAAAATTCAACAATCTCTGTTGATGGATTCAAAGGAATAATCATGCCTTCAGCGCACTTGAATGTGCTAGCAAATTCTGGGATCCTGGTGTTAGCAAAGTTGATTAAGTGATCGTACCTCTTTACCCATTCTTCTATCACAATAACTTGTCTGTGGTAAAGAAATTCCCAGTTGGCTAAAAATTTTCTTTCATGATTTAGCTTGTCCATGAGGCTCTGGATGGTTTCAGTACTACTAGCTTTTAGAGCAAAAAATTCACCCTTCTTGCTTTCTAAGGGTTGAGTAAGAATATCAACTTCCCCTTGCAAATTCTTAAGGGGGCATTGTCTTGTAATTTCTCTTCAAGCAACTCTTTTGTTGTAGTTTTAATGACCCAATTTGGGATTAAGGGCTAATGACTCTGATATTGATTGTAATTAGTTTTAATGACCCAATGTGGGATGTGCATTTGTCCTTCAATTGACTCATCTTTCCCTTATTTTGAGATTCTATTATGGATAGCTCCTCCAGTTCTTTTTCTCTTATTTCCAAGAGCCTTGCCAATTCTTTATTTACTTATTAGGCATCGTTTCCTAATAAAGGATCTTAGGGAGAATAAGATGGATTGGATCTTTTAATTCTGTCCTTGAGCCAGTCCTTATTGTTAGATCCCATGTTTTGATGATAACAAAAGAATGGTTTGAAAAGGAAATGATTAATAAACAAATTTGAACAAATGAATAACAGGGATAAGCATTACTTGAGGTAAGCATTGGAGTAATGAAGAAAGGCCAAGAGAAAGATCTGAGAAACTTGATGAGAAGCAAGTTTTCTAAGGCATTACTCGAGGCGCTACTCGAGTAATGAGACAAAACTTGAAGTAACCAGAGACAACTTCCAGTAACCTGCCAACGTTACTCGAGTAAGTACTCGAGTAATAGTGTAAGTATTTTTAAGGTGCTCTCGGCCTACCAATGTTACTCGAGGAGCTACTCGAGTAACCAGGTAAAAACTTGGAGTTGCTCTCGGCCTGCCAATGTTACTCAAGGCGCTACTCGAGTAACCATGTGAAAAACTTCCAGTTGCCTTCAAGTTTCCAATGATACTCGAGTAGCTACTCGAGTAACTCTGTTTCTGAAAATGTGGAGCTCTCGGCACTTAGTACTACTGCTAATATTACTCGAGGAGCTACTCGAGTAACGCACTAAGGTAAGTTAAAACTTGAAGGTGGTACCCGATTAACTTGATTCCTTTTTATCTCATTTTCCTCAAGTCCTTACTCTAGTATGCAAGTATCTAATGTTGTATTTTAAGTGGATTCCTCGAGTAAGTACCCAAGTATGCAGAAATATTTTCAAGGTAAACTTCCAGTCATTACCAGGGTAAGTGATTCACAAAAAGTATAGTTACTCGAGGTGGTACCCGAGTAACCGTTGCACAAATGTGTGAATTACTCGAGTCCATACCCAAGTAACAGGGTAAGTGCTCTCGGCCTTGAAATCCTACCAACATTACTGGAGTAGAGCATCGAGTAACCACAAGTTTATTTGAAGGTTTACTGGAGTTGGTACCCGAGTAACTCATAAAGTTATGAGTGCATTACTCGAGTAGGTACCCGAGTAAATAGACATTTCCAAAGGTTTGAAAATTGGTTATTCCATGCATTACCCGAGTATTCTTGTACTTGCTCATTGACTTGAAGTTAATTTAAGATTTCCCGATGATACTCGAGTAAGTACTCGAGTAATCTTCATGTGATACTCGAGTAGCTACTCGAGTAAGCAGACCCAGAAAGTTTGAAATCATTTCAACGGTCATTGTTCTGTTTCCTATTTGATTTACTTTTCATTATATTAGTGTACTTAGCATTTCAACAGGTAAACAATGAAGAGATCTTACCAAATAAGGAAAGTCAAAAGCAATGCTCAAATGTCACCACCTTGGTCATAATTCAACGATAAATACAAACATACAATGTATTGTACATGATATAAGAGAAAGAGTCACTACCTTGTTCTTTCCGCTCGTGCTCTGGCACCAGTTTATCACGCGAAAGGTAAATGTGAAATCCTATAAATCATAATCAAGGATGATGAATTATCCCATATCCCAATTCTTAACTCCCAAACACTTAGGGTTGGTTATCATTTGAGACCTTTAGGTGACTACTAGAAGCCCGAACAGAAGCCTAAAGGGTTGGAAAAAACTAGACTAAATACCATCTTTCAAAAGTTAAAAATGCAATTTTTGAGGGGTTGGCCATGGCCAAGAGATGGTCAGAAACTCACCGGATGAGGCCAAGAATCATTGGCCGCGGCCAAGAATAGGTTAGACACTTTTTCGACCATGACCAAGTACCTTTTGGCCATAGCCAAGAACAGGTCAGAAGCTTTTGGGCCACGGCCAAGAACTGGTCAGATGTTTTTTGGCTAAGGCCAAGATGCCTGGTCGCGGCCAATAACTGGTTGATTTCAAATGACCATAACTTTTTGTACAAACATTGAAATGACACAAACTTTATATCTTTAGAAAGCTTGCAATGTCAACTACAAAACTACAAAATTTCATAACATGTTTACACCATTTGCTATTTCAAAACACTATGCAAAGCTAGTCCCCTGCACAGAATTTCCACTTGACAACATTTCTAGTTTTGAACCTAAGTCTCCAATGGTTCCAAAATTCACAACCAAGACTACTCCTGCACAATTTTTCACATGGAATCCAATGGAAACATCCAAACAACCAAATTCACATTACTTTCTCATGTTATGTTTGGACAACATTTCAACACAAAACTCCACAATGACCAAATTTCACATTCAAGCTTTCAATCAATTCCACACATCCCAAGGACACCACAAGACATCATTTCCATAATCACAACATCATAAACTCACTACATCACAATATACATGAAAATTAGGGAAATTTTCACAAGCCAAAGCACTCAACCAATCACTACAATATACATGTCAAAAGGTTGCTTTTTCTTACCTCTTTCACTATCTCTTTCTTGTTCTTTGATTCCTCAACAACCAATTTCCTTAAAGCACTCAAACACCTCCTCTTAAAAATCTAAAACCATACACTTGAAGCCCTCATCAAGGTAGTAAAGATTAAAGAAGAGGTTTTTAGCATTTGAGCTCAACTACTAGGTCAAAAGCTCTCACCTTTCTTGATTTCTTCTTCCTCTTTCCTCCTCCTTCTTGGTCGACAATGGCAGCTGAAGAGAGATAGACATGTGATGATGATGATCAGATTTCAGCCCCCCTTACACACACTTAACGGACTTTGAGAGAGAAAGGGAAGAGAAAGTGAGTTGAAACTTTGACTTTGATCAATGGTCTCCATGGTGCCAAGTCCCGGTTCCGATTTTTTGCTGAGATGCAAATTGCATCCTAGTCTCGGTCCCAGTAATCCCGAGTGGGATCGGGATTAAACCGAGAAATCCTGGTTTTTTAAAAAAAATTAAATTTAAAATATATTATTATATTAGTTAAATTTTCTATAATCTAGTGTTTAAAGTGATTATTTAACACTTAATAAGGCCATAATAATCACACAAATTGATCTAGAATTGAATAATAACATTTTATTATTATTAGTATTATCACCTTCATCATTTTCGTTATTATCTTTATACATTATATAGTTAGGATTAATATAATGATATATACAGTTTAACTCCAACTAAATATGTGATATACATTTTATCAAATGATAACTTAATTTATGGGATAAAAAAAATACAAAAAAATAAGAAAATAACTTAGTTTTTAAGGAAAAAATTTTTAAAAAAACAAAAAAGGACTGGGACGGGACCAGGATCACAAGGTGTGAGCCCGGTCCCAGTCCCGGGTCCAATAGATCCTAGTCCCAGTTTTCCCGGTCCCAATCCCGACCGGGACGGGAAATTCTCGGGTTCAAAATGTCCAGGACCAAGCCTGGACAATCGGGACTGGAACACTTTGAACACCCCTAAATACAGGATTTGGGCACTCTCTACTGCTAATTCGGGTCATAACTCACATTGCATTCTCCAAAAGTGTTTGGCTACATTAATTACATTCACTTTGGAGACAATAAGCCCTTATACACTAATTGGGGCATTACATCATAAGCATCCTTGCATCATTAATTGGCATTTAGCTTCATTTGATATTGGCTTTGGATATAATCATCATTTTTAAAACCCTTAGCTATGTGATGGCCTAGGTCAATCGTAGGTTAAGGAGCACTTCATTCTCCCTATGAGGTAATGGATCTCTTGAAGAGGTGGAGTTCTTTTTCTCAATGTCCATCACCCATATCAAAACTAGAAGTATATGTCATCATTATTTTATGTCTCGTGAGGCACTATTGCATCATTCATTGGCATTTAGCTTCATTTGATATGGGTCTTATACATAATAAACATCATTGAATAAGGAGGGAAAAAAGAGGGAAAATAAGCATGTAAATAAAAATAAAAAAATAATACATTCATATCTTTAGTTAATAATGCTTGCATAGAATATCTTTCCTTAAAAATGACTTTATTTACCCTTATCCATGTCATCGCTCCTTCACATAAATGGTTGTTCTTTATTCTTGATGTGAGGCTAAGACTTTTGTCTCTCTTTTCACTTTTTTAGAATATTATTCTTGATTGGAGGAAACTGTCAAAGGTCTAAAAACTTATTTTATACAAGTTGCTTGCATAGATGTGATATCATACTATGAGGAAGCTTAGTTTTAAAAATGACTCAACCTCATCTTGATGAGGCTAGTTTTAAAAGATAAATTGCTTAACTTGGACACAATGTGATGATTATACAAGCCATGTGAGGATTTGAGCCTATTGATATGATTTCATTTTCATGTGTGTACCACTTATCCTTTACCCAATCTAGAACTTGACATGTACTGGTTTGAGGTCAGATTTAATGTTCATTTGCTTGATATAGAGAAGACGAAGGCATTCATTTTTCATCAAAAAAAGTCAAATAGCCACCCTTACATGATAACCATTTGAGCCTGTGTGCAGAAACCACCAATATGTTCCTTACCTCTTATTCAAGTTTTCTTTTGCTTTCTAAGAGTACTCACTCTTCCTAATTAGAGGAGCTTGTGTACACTCTAAAAATTGTTAAGGCTACGAGGTGAACAGTAGAAGCTGTTTTTTCTGAGGTGATTTGTTGAATTAAGGTAAGTATATGAAAAGAGTTTTACTTCAACTTACATGAATGTACTTCTTCAACCCTAACCCAAACAGGCCCTAATATTAAGGGTATCGTTGTTTTCTAATTTCAAATTGGAAAGACCATCTATATAAAAATCAAGAGAAACAAAGAAGAGTTAAGGCAAAAATACCGATAAACTTTTCTCTAAAGTGCATCCACCACCATAAACTTTTTTTTGTGCAAAATTAACAATGAACTTTCAAAAGGGGGCAAAAGTGACTTCCGTTAAAACTAACTAATAGCCGTTAACTCCAATGTAAAAGTACCAAAATACCCCTATCTAAAAAAAGGTTGAGGGGCAAAAATACCCATAAACTTTGTTTAAAAGGACTTCCACCACCAAAACCTTTTTTTTAAATAGGGGTATTTTGATCTTTTGCACTGGAGTTAATGGCCATTAGTTAGTTTTAACAAACTTGTCATTTGTGCCCCCTTTTAAAGTTCATGATTACTTTTGCACTAAAAAAAGTTTATGGTGGTAGATGCACTTTTGAAAAAAGTTTATGGATATTTTTGCACCTCAACCAAATAAATCAATGCTTAATTAATCCAAATGAAATGTACCATTAAAATAATGTTCAATATAATGCTGGTGTCCTCCAAATGAAACTGAAAATGATAGCTACCCCCACAACTCTTCAAGTTAATTAACTTAGCATTTCAAGTACGCAAAAACTTTGCAACTTTTCACTAAGTTTATGGACTTTGTCGTCATTGTTAATATATGTAAGGGGAAGGGGTCGACCGGTCCCAGGCCCAGTCCGGTTGCCTATATGTGAGGGGAGGGGTTGACCCGGTCGGTTCGCTTGTGACCCGAAAAAACCGTCAAGTTAGGCGGTTTGACCAGGTCACAAAAAACAATGAGATTTTATCCCAAAACGACGACGTTTTGGGACATTAAAAAAAATTTCATAGATCAGAACCGAAGCAGAGTGTGTGCGATACGAGAGTGAGGCGAGTTTCATTCTTTCAGAATCAGATCCCTTTCCTTCCCTCTCGAGTCCCGACCTTGTGCCCTAGCTCCAATCGACGGTGGCT
This sequence comes from Inga leiocalycina, assembly GCA_963242795.1. Classification (NCBI taxonomy): domain Eukaryota; kingdom Viridiplantae; phylum Streptophyta; class Magnoliopsida; order Fabales; family Fabaceae; genus Inga; species Inga leiocalycina. The sequence continues at coordinate 9,899,224 of OY725329.1, read as the reverse complement.
ACTTGAACGACGGCGAAGATGGCGAGCGACGAGGAGCAAGCAGCGACGGCGAGCTACAGTGATGGCGAGCAACGAAGATCATCGAAGGTATTTCACTCTTTTAACTATTTTCGTTTTCAGATTTTCTGATTGCTTGAGATTTGGCCATTTGGTTTATCTTGGTTACTTGATTTACTGCCTTGCTTTTTGAAATGGCTTGATAATCACTGTTGTTGCATTACCTCTCACTCTCACTCTCGGTGAATCATCCAAGTTGGGGGTCGTGATTACTGATTAGTGATTAGGGACATTGATGTAAGCCCATTTCTTCTTTCCTTGTCCTTGTAGTGGCAAAGGGTTTCAATTTTCAATTCCTTTTTAGTAGTTGCCTTTCTGATTGAGATATTAAATATAGGTTCGACAGTTTATTGCAACTATCTTATTTCTAAAGGGAGTTGGAGGTTTCTCTGTGTTTGGAAGTTCATTTGGGTATTTCCTTCTGGTAAGGGTCTTGTAATATCCTGATTTGTGATTAGGGCTAATGACTCTGATAATTGTTGTAATTAGTGAAATTAAGCATTATTGGAATTTATGTAATGAGAATTTTGGAATAAATACATGTGGTAGTTAAGATCAAGGGTTGTGATTCCTTGACCGTGGGTCGGAATCCTATGCTTTATGTCTATGTGAGCTCATAGAGGGAATTGTGTAGATGGTGACAAGTGGCATGATGGTGGCCATTGGATGTGTCACTAGAGTACAAAATGGCACTTTTCTCCTCTTCTCCTCCATACCTCACCATTTTCTCTCTCTTCTCTCCCATTCCTCCATTTCTGGCGACTTTGAGGCATGTGTGAGGAAGAGGAAAAGCTTGAATCTTGGTGAGTTATGATCTTCTAATGCTTTAATCCTCTTCTCTAATATTGTGTGTCTCATTGAGAGCTACATTGTGATGATTGTAGAGCTTTGAATGGTGTTGATTGAGACATTGATTCGAAATTGAAAGTTGAGGAATCAAGGTTCTGAATTGGGCAAAGAGAAGAGGTAGGCATTTATAGTATTTTGATATGTTGTTTGTGATTTTTGGCTAAGTTTGGTAAAATCTGGAAAATTTGCCCTAGCTGTGCCAAATGTGGATTTTAGGAGTTTCATTGTATTGGATGTTGGAAATGGCTTATTGTTGAGTTATTTGATTATTGGAAATAATTTGGAATGTTGGAAATGTGTTAAGGGAAATTTGGAGAATGTGTATCATAGAGACCTTAGTGAATGATTGTGGTTAAATTGTTTTTGGAGTGTTTTTTTAAAGTGGCCAATATGTTCCCTAGTTAGTGCTTAGAGTGTATGAGCATTGGGAGGAATTTGGGAACCATTTGGGAGTGAAATTGACCATCTGGTGTTTCTAGTTTTTGGCTGCGTTTTGGGTCTCTGATGCACATCACTCGAGCAAAGGAAGAACGTGCTCGAGTGATGCGTGAGTTTTTCCCTTTGTGCTTCGAGTTCACCTGGGTTTTATGAGCAATGCTCGAGCACATCGCTTTGTGCTCGAGTGAGCGAAGAACATGCTCGAGTGAGCATGGTCTGCTCGAGTGATGGTGTGAGTTCAGAGTGAAGGGTTTCTTTCGGGTCTTCACTTGCTGGTGGATGCCACGAGTGTGCTCTGACACTCGCGAGCATAGCCTTCTCACCCGAGCACTGGGGATCATGCTCGAGTGAGATTGTGCCTCAGGTGGGAGTTGTGCTTTCGGGTTCTCACTCGCGAGTAAGGTGCTCGAGTGTGTTTTCTCACTCGTGGGTGTGAGGTGTGTGCTCGAGTGCATGTGGTTGTGCTCGAGTGATCTGGGTCTTGGAGAGCTTTGTGTGCTCTCGGGTCCTCACTTCCTGAACTTCACTCGCAGGTGCTCGAGCGAGGCATTTGGCCTTGTGCTCGAGTGAGGTTCAGCGTGCTCGAGTGAGCCAGTTCCTGAAAGTTTCTTTGTGCTCTCGGGTGCTCACTCACAGTATCACTCTCTCTTATGCTCGAGTGATGTCCGTACTGTGCTCGAGTGAGAGCATCTGTGCTCGAGTGAAACTGTCAAAAATCAGTGTTTTACCTTTGAAAAAGGAGTCTTTTGGGTAGTGTCTTCCAACCCTTTAGGCATATGTTTAGGCCTCTAATAGTCACCTAAAGAGTCCTAAATGATAACCAACTTAGAGTATTATTGAAATATACATATGGATAAGAGATTGATTGGTTGTCCCTAATTGATATAGGATTTGACATCTGTCGTCCTCGTGAGGCTAAGGTGCCAGAGCCAGTCAGGAAGGATACAGGTAGTGACTCTTTCTTTATACCTTGTGTGATACATTGTATGTATATTATGTCATTGTTTTGAAATGAGTATTTTATGCTGCAAGTGTTGTGAAAATTGTGGAAGCACCGCTATGCCAATAGTCCCTGAGTCGCTAATAACGGTTCGGGTGAAGGTCGTATGCCTTCCCGGCGGTAAAAGGGGATGAGGTTAGGGTGTCATATATGTGCCTAAGTGAAATTGTGGAAGCACCGCTATGCCAATAGTCCCTGAGTCGCTAATAACGGTTCGGGTTAAGGTCGTATGCCTTCCCGACGGTAAAAGGGGATAAGGTTAGGGTGTGATATATGTATATATGTGGGCCGAAAGGCTATTTGTGAAGGCCGACGGGCCATTTGTGAAAGCCGAAGGGCTATAATTGAGCCGTGTGGCTATTTGTATGCACTTCCACGCCAATAGTCCTTGAGTCGCTAACAACGGTTCGGGTGAAGGTCGTATGCCTTCCCGGCGGTAAAAGGGGATGAGGGTGGAGTGACGTGTGTTGCTGTATGAGATGAATTGTGTGCATATTCTGTTATTGCATGTGGTATGAAATTGTTATTACTACTGGGATTCTTTAGAATCTCACCCCTTCCATATGACTAACCTTTTCAGACAGGGCGAGTGGCTCGAAAGGGAAGCGGACAACCAGGAGTAGTTAGGCTTACTCCGAGATCTAAGTGGTAGTTGGTTATCATAGTTTTGGAGTTGGGGTTATCAAGTGTACATAAGAATGTAAATGATTATTTTGGTTATGTAATCCCCATTTTGGGAACTTGTAAACCCATTATATATATGAAGTAACCCGGGGTTTAGCCGGGATTTAGTTTCCGCACTCTGATAGTTCTTATGTGATTTGATTTCTCAAGTAATTATATCCGCCTGTGAATGTGAGACCAGCAATAAGTATGTTTTGGAACTGATTTCAAAATACCCCATCTCTTGGATGAGGGATCATAAATGGCTATTTTGTTTTATTGGTCTCTATTTCCCGTAAATTTCGTAATCCGAATGTAATTACGGTGAGGGGGTTACAGGTCTGATCTTCATTCTTTTGATTTTCAGTAACTGAAAGAATCAACTTTTCAAATGAAAAATCAGAGAATGTTCGCATGATAGTTTCTCCAATGAAATATAAAATTTTTTATTTTAATTTGCAATCTTAGGTTACCTTTTCAAATCCTAAGATTTAAGAATTATTCTCTCAGATATTATTTAAGAATCATGATTCAATGAAGTCTTTATTTTTGCAAAACAGAGTATGCAACCTAGGCAATTTGTTAAGCAACATTGGTTTTGTTTGTCAAATTTCAAATCTAAAAATGTTTATAACCAATGTTTAGAACTAATGTTTATTTTTGTTTAGAACCAATGTTTATAACTAATAAATTCGTTGCTTTGCTTATAACCAATGTTGTTAATATCTAGTCATGAATTCTATGAATAATAGCATTGTTGCAAGGATGGATATATCAAGTTCGGAAAATGAGAATGTCACTCCTTCTCCTAATACCGAGCCTTACACTTCTAATACCGAGCATCACACTTCCAATTCGAACACGAATCCTACTTCTACTCCCAATACCATAATTCATGGTAAAACTGATCCAGCATGGGCACATGTTGCCTTCAAAAAAGAGGGGACACAGAATATATACACATGTCTCTTTTGTGGTAATAGCTATAGAGGAGGAGGCATAAACAGGATGAAACAACATCTTGCTGGTGCGTCTGGACAAATTGCTTCTTGCAAAAAGGTTACTTCTGATGTGTGTTATAGGATTGCAGAGTCTTTGAAAGAAACTTCCAAGAAAAAGTCAATTGAAGTTGAAGATATAATATAAGATGAAGTTGAAGTAGAGGAGGTTGATAGTGGAGCTAAGAAGAGGAAAGCTGGGACCATGGATAAATATTTCCCTCCTAGGACAACTCCTGGAGCTCAGCCAACCATCAAAAGTGCCTTAGCATCAAAAGAAGCACAACACAGTGTGAAAATGCTTCTTGCTGAATAGGCTATTGTCAACTACATTCCATTTAAAGCATTAGAGTGCCCTTTATTTCAAAGAGCTGTGGATGGAATGTGCTCTATAGGGCCTGGGTTTAAAGCCCCTAGTGCTTATGATTTTAAAACCAACTTGTTGAGAGAATGGAAAAAGGAATGCCAGTTACTCATTGACGGTCATAGGGCTAAATGGAAGAATAACGGCTGCACACTTATGGCAGATGGATGGACTGATGTGAGACAACGGACTTTGATAAAATTCTTAGTTTATTCTACCCACGGAATGGTGTTTGTTAAGTCTGTTGATGTATCAGACTTAGTCAAAGATGCTAAAACTCTGTTTTCACTGTTTTCTGAAGTGATTGAGTGGGTTGGTTCGAAGAATATTGTCTATGTGGTGACTGCCAATGCTGCCAACTATGTGGCATGAGGAAGATTGATCACGGAGAAATATAAAAATATTTATTGGACTCCTTGTGCTCCTCATTGTTTAAATCTTGTATTGAAAGACATTGCAAGCATGCCTCATGTGTCGGACACTGCAGCAAAGGCATCAAAGATAACGGTATTTTCTTACAATCACATGATATCCTTGTCTTGGTTGAGGAAGAGGGCGGGTTGGAAAGAAATTGTACATCCTTGTGCTACAAGGTTTGCTACTACCTTCATTACATTGCACAGCATTTACATGCACAAACATGACTTGCAAGCCCTTGTTGTCGATAAGCACTTTGTGGACCATAGGCTATCTAAGACTACTCCAGGGAAAATTTTTAGTGCCATCATATTAGATAGCCGGTTTTGAAATGAGTGCTACCAAATTGTGAAGATTGTAACTCCTCTGATAAAATTGTTGAGAATTGTTGACTCGGATGAGAAGCCCTCACTTCCATATGTTTATGAAGGCATGCAAAGGGCAAAAAGTAGAATTAAGGATATGTTCAAGAGAAATAAAGATCACTACAAGCCCTACACAAGTATCATTCAATCAAGATGGGATAAACATTTGAAGACCAATCTCCATGCAGCTGCCTATTTATTGAACCCAGCATTCTTATATGGTCCAAACTTTGTTCACAAGGGAGGGTTAATGCAAGCTTTGATTGACGTGGTGGAGGCTAACTCAGATGAAAATGTTGATTGCTATAAGGTAATGAAGCAAGTGACATTATATCTTGATGGCAACGAATCTTTCAGCAGAGAGACATGCAAAAAGGGGGCTGAAAAACTGGATCCTTGTAAGTAACTAAGTATTCATCTTTATTGTTTAATATTTAATTAATAACATATTAATTGATTGCAACTAATATTATGTATATGTTTTATTTTGTAGATGAATGGTGGATGTACTATGGCTATTCAGTTCCAGAATTGCAATGTGTTGCAACACATATTCTTAGGCAAACGTCTGCTTCTTCTGGTTGTGAGAGAAACTGGAGCTTATTTGAGCACATACATACAAAAAGGAGAAATAGATTGCAGCATCAAAGGCTGAATGATTTAGTTTACACTAACTATAACTTGCGATTAAAGCATAGGTAATTTTAGATATTATGAAAAATGCTTTTAATTAATATGGATTAAGTTTTAAATTTTAACTGAAATCATTTGTCATTGGAAAATTGAAGGAGTGTATTGAATAAAAAGAAGCCAAGTTATGATCCCATTAACTATGAGTCCATTGATGAGGTGGATTTTTGGGTGACGGAAGAAGATCCCATTCCAGAATTCAATGATGAAGATGCAGAAAATTTTGAAAGTGTTCTTAATAATGAAGGCGTTGCACTTTCATCAACTCTGGATAGGATTAATGAAGGTTTATATAATTATATGTCCTATTAATATCCTGTTACTAATTTATTATCCATCCATATAATTATTTGTTATACATAATCATTGATATTAATTATTGTTGTGCATTTCGATAGGTGACGAAGATAGGGACATTCCCGATCCCCCAGCTTTGAATGATGATGTCGCTACTACTTACCCTTTCCCAAATCCAACACCTATTGACTCATCTCCAATAGATCAGCTTGATGAGTTGTAGAGTTTGTTGAGTGATGAATGATGATTTACTCATTTGGCTATGGTTGATGGATGATGTTATTGGCTATTTTTGTGACTATTTTGATGCTATTGGCTTGTTTGATGAATGATGATTGATATTGTTATGTTTTAATTATATTTTGATGTTAGTTATGGGTTTGCTTTGAAGAACTAACTAGGTATTTTAACTATTTTGATGTTGGTGATGACTTATGAGTTATGAATGTTGATTTTTTTGTTATTGTCAATTAAATTATAATATTTTAATATGGCCGATTCGACCACCGGTCCGACCCCGATTGACCCATTAACCCTTGAACCTGTGCCGTGACCGGTTCATTGACCGGTCCAATTTTTCGTTCCTTGGTAAATATTGAAGCTTGGGACGTAAATACATTCTTTTCTTTGCCGTGTGGAAATTAAATCAGCTTGAAAATGATAGTTATTGAATACTGACCGTGGAGTTTGGGCCATTTATTATGAGGGATCAGCAAGTTATGCACAGTCTTAGTTAGGGGTGTGCAAAAGCCTAATAGTCTGAGCCAGTCTAGTCCAACTCGAGGTGGTCTAATCTGATCTAGCCTAGTCTAAATAAGTAACATAATAAAATTGGACCATACTGGACCAAACTGACTAGTCGAGCTAGACCGGGTTCAGGATCAGGTGATCAGCTGGTTCGGGAGTCGGTCAGATGAATCTTTTTAAAACATTTTGTAAATTAGAAATTGATTTTTATTTTTAATTTAATGTTGTTGGAGCTTTAATTTTTAAAGGATTTACGATTAAGTTTGATTGTTTTGGGATGATTTTTATATTATTGTAGGTATTTTTATTATCTTAATTGTGTTTGTCAAGTTTAAATTAAATTAAGTATCTTCTTGCAGTTGTTGGATGGAGTTTTCCACGAATTCGAAACTGCATTAATTTGAAATCAGAGGGCGGATGATAGTTAATCTTAAAGCTTGGGAAATAAATACATACTTTTCTTTGCCGTGTGCAGGCTAACTTGACTTCCAATCTTTCTTTTTTTTGGTTTTGGGTCCTGATAATCTATCCACTCACGCATTTTATTTTATATTAAAAACATGTGAATGTCCTTAATTATTTTGGGAAGCAGCTTCGTACTCAACCTCTTGATGATGTGATATAAGCTGATATTTAAGTGCTCCGACGTTTTTCTAATTTCAACTTGGAGGGACCACCTCCTGTAATTATCACCTACTAACTACTATATTAACATTTCCATGGCAATGACAAACCAAACGTCACTTTATTTAATAATTTCTTACTTTATTTATTAATTTATTTTAATAAAAATTAATAAATGCTTTTATCGATGTCAGAAAACATAAGCTCTTTTAAGATTCATGCAGCTTTGGAGTTGAAATTTAATATTTAGTTTTCTTTATTATTCCATCAAAAGCAAAATTATGTGTCATGTTGTATTGAAACATAATTTCATTAAGAAGAAAGTTAATTATGATTATATTCTTCAGATAGATAGGTACCAGATGTTCAATTTCCTGAGAAACCTGTTATTAATTATGATGATATTCTTCAGCAAGGGCGAGTGTGTGATCTCATTGTACACGGTAGCTGGGACTTGTCTCCCATACGACACTTAATCTCTGATGATCTTGCACATGCCATTATCCAAATTCCGATCCCCTTGAATGGTTTGAAAGATAAGATCATTTGGACCCCAGCGAGCAATGGTAATTATTCAGTCAAGTTGGGGTATAGAAATGCAAAGTATAGACGTTACATTATACATAAACCTAGTTCCTCTACTAATATATCGCCAGCTAACTGGAGAAGAATATGGAAGCTGAACATTGTACCGTGTGTCCAACATTTTGTTTGGAGGATTTTGAACCAGGTTATGGCCACTAATGATGCTCTATTCCAACGTAAAAGGGCATCTTCTAAATTATGCCCAATATGCGACAGAGAGGAGGAAACAGCTGAACACCTTTTCTTTCACTGTCCTTGGACAAGGTGTGTCTGGTTTGGTTGCCATTTAGGTGTTAAAACTGATGTGATTCAAGTCAGGAACTTCACTTCTTGGTGGCTATGCATTACAGATGTGGGAACAAATTTTGCTTCATCTGACATTACTCTTATTTGCTGGATACTTTGGTTTATATGGAAGCAAAGGAATGAAAAGGTGTTTAATCTGCGAGAACCTAGTCCACAGTTCGTTATTGAATGGGCTATGCGATCTAATTTGGAATTATGTGCTTTGAATGATGTAACTGATATGAATGAGTCTATTTCTATAACTGACCCCGATAGTGTACATTGGTGCTTTCCTCCCCCAGGTATTCTCAAAATCAATTGTGATGGCGCTTACTCATCAGCAATGGGCACTGCAGATATTGGAATTATCTACCGAAATGAGTATGGAGACTTCATTTGGGGTTTTGCTGATAAGATTAAATCCTTGTCGGCGTTCATGACTGAGGCCTTAGCATTAAAAAGAGCATTAATGTTAGCGGTGGATTTGGGTCACGACAAAATTTTGTTTGAAACGGACAGTCAACTTCTGAAATCAAGTGTTGAAAGCCAACAGCCGGATCTGTTTGACTGGAAATGCCGGAGTATCATTCAAGACATTATCAACCTTCTTGCTTCTCGAGTCGGGTTCTCTCTTACTTTTACTCCTCGTAAGGGTAATTTTGCAGCTGATCTTATTGCAGCTGATGCTTTTAAGGGAGTGTGCCCTATGGGTTGGGTGTCACAACCATCATTCTCTTTGTCTTCTATACTGACTTTGGATGCTCAGAAGGCGGGTCGTCATTTTGATGCTACTGCTTCTCCATGAACCAGATCAGCCTTTTGCCTATTTTTCTGGGTTTTATGCTATTTTGTTGTGTTATTTACCTTGTTACTTTCCTTCTGTTATTTGTGGGATTGGTTTTCTGTATTGTATTAGACATGTTTTTGCAATATTAATAGAAGTACCCTTTTAAACAAAAAAAAAAATGCACGCAAGCATATGTGCGCTTTGGAAATTAGAAGGAACTCCTCTAATAAAAAATAGGACAGGTGCCTTCATCCTTTTGGGTTTTGGCATTTCATTCTTTTGAAGGATAAGAATACTTTGGTTTGACTTCTGAAGACTTACTATGATCAACGTAGTTATACAAATTAAAAAATGAAACGATATACAAAACTATAATTTTTTTTTCTGCGCCATCGTAAAAAAACCTAGTTGACTTTTATAATTTTTTGTTGCCTACTCTTGCGAATGTATCCTCTCACGCGTTTTCCTTATTATTAAAAACTAATTATTGATTTTTCCCCAAAACAAATTACGTAACCAATATTTCTGGGCAAGTAACTATATACCACTTATGTGGTAAATATAAGATCTAACTGCTTTTTTTTAAAATATTAAAAATTTTAAATAAATTAATTTAAAGTATTTATATTTATCGTTTATATTTATCATTTTTTCTTCAAATTATAAACTAATATATAAGTTAATGCTACACAACTTATACATTTTATGATTAAGTAATATATTTTACTTCATTAACCTCTCCAAAAAAAGTCAACTGAATTTTATATTTAGAAACAATATTGTACTAGTGCTCACTGATTTGTTATAGAAAAATTACACTCAAGTCTCAAGGAAAAAGAGAATAAAAAAATGGTCACTCTAAATTACAAAATGCAAAAATAGTCTTATGAAGTCATCAATACCCACTTTTGAAGTTGTCAATGACCCGCTCGTGGAGTTGTCAATGGAACCATTTTTTCATTTTATATTTTTAAGGGACTATTTTTTTTATTTCTCTTTTTTTTTTTTGGGGGATTTGAGTGTAATTTTCCCATTTATTAACTTCAACTTGGTGGGGCCAGCCTTTGGAATTATCCACACCCCGCCCGAGCTTCTCAGAAAGAGGAATATAGGAGAGGGCATGCTTGAGGAGAAAGCCAAGTCCGCAAATTCTGAAGCTGCTATTTTTTGAGAACTTTGCTTGTGAGGGCTATTTCTTTAGCTTCCCTCCATATGGATGCAGGTTATTTCTTCTCGTAGTGCTAGCTGCTTATACAATCTCCTCCGTAGATATCATACTGTCGTAAAACTTAATCAGTTGAAACTTTTTGAATATTTTTGTTTATCTTGTTATCAGGCTAATCAAGAGCCAAACCATACATAGCACCTCCTGAGAGAAGGTAAACCCAAAAATCGAACAAGGATTTGTTTGAGGTTGAAGCAAGAGATTACAATCCCATGGATGCAACTATTGCGTTAACGCTCATAGAAGCTGTATTGATTTTAGTGGCTATAGCAATTTCTAAAGCTACCAAATTAATTTCTCCACTTGATGATAGGTAACATCTTCTATAAATGTTCACTTTATGGTTTCTTCTGGCGCAATATTTATTATTATTGATGATTTCTTTCCATCTCTACAACTAGAGATGTTGTTGATTCGATTCCCACAGTTGCTTCTCCTCCGCATATCACTGGAGCCGCTCCTGCTATTAAATATGACATCTTTCTTAGTTTTAGAGGAGAAGACGTTCGTGAAAATTTCTTAAGTCATCTCTATGAAGCACTTATTGACAAAAATATTCAAACTTTTATGGATCACAAACTCCACAAAGGAGATGATATCTCACCAATTCTTCTAAAAACAATAGAAAAATCTGAGATATCATTGATTATTTTTTCCAAAGATTATGCTTCTTCGACTTGGTGTATGGATGAACTTGTTCATATTATGAAATGTATGGATCGATATGGAAGATCTGTCATCCCTATTTTTTACAACATAGATCCATCCAATGTTCGCAAACAAAATGAGCGTTTTGGAGATGGATTTGCTAAGCTTAAGCAAAGATTTAACCACGTCCAAGAAAGAGTGCAGGAGTGGAAAAATGCTTTGATCCGGTCAACAAATCTATTTGGATGGGATTCAAAGAATATCAGGTAGCTTCTACTTATTTTTCACTTACAGTGTGTTTGGATAGAGATAAAATTAGAGAAAGAGAAAAGTAAGGGAGAAAATGGAGAAGAAAATGAATTTTTCCTTATTGGATTGGTGGAAAAAATCAGGGGAAGAAAAAAGTCGGAGGAAAAAATGGTACGGACCCATATGTGTTTTTCCTCAAATTTTCTCCACAAGGATGGAGTGATTTTGAAGAGGAAGTGAGCTTTTGAAAATGGTCCTTACCCACCGTCTCGCCCACACCTAGAGCCGGTAATACAGGCCCAACTTGTGGGTTCAACTCACGGGCCCAACTTGTGGGCTCAACTCACGAGCCCACGGGTTTGGGACAGGATTAGGGTTGGGAAAATCCTAACCCATAAAAGTACGGGCCGCATAGGCCCACATCGCATGACCCGCAGGTTGATGTGGGTCAGCACAAATTGTTTTATATATATATATAATAATTTCACAAAATTTATAAGTTTTTTACTCCTATCTTGGTACCTCCCAATTTAAAGAGAAAAGATCTTAGCCTTTTCCCTTCTTTTTTAAACAAAATTATTATATTTTGGTTGTTGGAGGATGAGTTTATATTTTGTTTATAAACTTTAGCAAATTTTATAACTTTTTCTCATGAATTGTGAATTATGTTTTTAAATTTTTATAAGAGGAATGATTGATGCTAGGAAGATAAATTTAATAATTCATATATATGTGTCTTGTATTTTCGACCCTCTTTAAAAAATAGATTTTTTTTTTTCAAGAAAAATATGCTGTCCCGCAATCCTCACGTTGCGTGTTAGGGTTGGCAAAATGCCAACCCGCATAAGTATGGGCCACTTAGGCCCACACCGTGCGGACCGCGGGTTGATGCAGACTGGCTCGTATTCCCAACCCTAGGCCACGCCATCATTCATCACAGTCAATGCTTTAATTTTTTCTTAAAGTGCTTTACAGTTTTTTTTTCCAGAAATGCTTTACAAATTAATATAGGGAAAATTAGGGAGAAGGATCAAGGAAGAATAATATTTATAATAATATTTATAGTAAATAATCTTAAAAAATGTAATTATTTAAAAAGACCAAGTTTTAAAATATTAATTTAAAAATACAAAATTATCCTTAATCAAATTTTATACTCTCTCCTCCAATTTCACCCCATTCTATTATAAAACTAATTTAAATTTTCTTTTCCATCAAAATTTTAACCCTCCAAAATCATTTTTTAGCTTTTATTTTTCACTAGCATCAACATAATCATATCCTATTATTTAATTACATAGAAATTGACTCACTTGTATCATTAAGTTTTTTTTTCTTGATTTATATAATCTGGTATAAAATAAGTTTTATTCACCAAAACAAAAAAATTAAACAGATTTGATATTCGGGAAAATCCCATTTAAATCCATTTAAAATACCTAAATTTAAAATTAAGTATGCACTTTTAACAAATCCCTAATAAAGCCAATAGGCCTAATTAGGAATTTCTGAATTTGTTGATTTTACCAATTTGTCCTTATGCTATTCTCTCTACTCCTCATTCTTTTTTTTAAAATTTTGATTTGGGGCTTCTTGTTTCAAAATTTCAATACAAATTAAAGGAAAAGGTTTTACATTTTATAATATATTTATAATATCAGCTCAAAGATTTTTTTTTCAAACTTCTTTCATCCAATGTTTTTTGTTCCAAAATTTTCATCCAGTTTTAGTAAGAAGGATTGTTAATAATGTACTTGCTTATAGCTCAAAGATTTATAATTACCTTGACCCTTCGACTGAATTTGTTTCTGGCGGTATGTCAATAATTTTCTAATTGAAGGTAATCTATAATTACCTTGACCGTTGGACTAATTTTCTTTCTGGACGAAACAAAGATTTTTTTTTTTTTATGAATCTACAGTTTTAAAAGCATACTATGGGTGTTTATTCTTTCAATCACCACATATAAATCACGCCGCTTCTGGGTTAAAAAATTGAGAGAACTTCCCTTCAATGTTGGTATGAGTTGACTAAAAGTTAAGATCCCATAAGAAAGCGTGGATTCTAACCTTAGAGTTAAAAGTCTATAGAAATTTGTAATTAAAAATCTTTAAATTTTTAACTATAAAAGGGCATTATAGTCTTTTAACAACACTTATAAATCTCTAATCAGGCCTATAGGCGTTATTAGGGATTTATTAAAAGTGCCGGCTTGATTCTTGATTTAGTTATTTTAAATGGATTTAATTAAGATTTTCCCTTGCTATTTCATCCTAGCTAGTTGTGTATAGGCTCAAATTATAAAAATAAAATGTTGCTAGATTTGGTCAAAAATTAAAGGGCAAAGGAGCAAAAATGCCCATATACTTTTCCACCAGGAGCACCTAGCACCATATACAATTTTAAGGTTCAAAAATGCCCATAGGATTTGAATTTTGTTGCAAATATACCACAACCGTTTAAAACAGCAAACGTCCGTTTAGGAGTTGAGAAAGCTGGCTGCAATCGCTGAGTCATAGTTTCACGTGGCAGGTGAGAATTGGACATGGGCAGGAGGCTCGGATTAATAAAATGCTTGGCATACTCATCACTCTGTCGTCCCTCCAGTCGATCCTTCAGAAGAGATGAGCGCCTGGTTCTCAGTCCCACCACCATCGCCGGCAACGAGACCTCGGCTTCTTTGCAATTCAAGACTCAATTGCGTCAGTTGGCTCGACCGGACTTTGGTCGGCGCTTTTTCTAGCGTTCTCTCATTCGGACTCTTGGTCTCCTTGCCTTCTATCATTGCACTTGAAACACCTTCCCTTCAAGCCTCGATTTCTCCTCATCTTACTTCTTCTGAAATTTGCCGTGAAGTTGAACTAGAAGATAGGGATGACACGGGCCCGGAGGTGGTGACTAATGAGGGAATTGTTGAGGAAGCTTGGAAGATTGTCAATGATAGCTTTCTTGATGCTGGTGGTCATCGCTGGTCGCAAGAGAGTTGGCAGGTAACAAGGTGTCTGTCACAGTTCGGTAGCTTATCGAATCCTAGCCATAGAGGCCATGACGCCAATTTTTTTTTCCCTTTTCTGGTTTGCATCCCTCCTATCGTATGTCTGTTGAAGTGGATGAGGGCCCAATTTCGACGGTGTAGCCTGCCAAATTCAAATATCAGCTATTGATCTATCTTTGTTTGATATAAATGTTTACTTGGATGATTTAGCTCTGTTCTGTTGGCTTCGTTTTTGTATTTGAGTGCTCTAATTTATTCCCCGTTAAACTTGTGCACCTTTTAATCATGGACAGATTTTATCATTAATTTCTCTAATTTATCTGGTACTGGGTGATACCTGACACAAATAGCATTAAAGAAGAAGGATATCTTGAGCAATTCCATTTAGACGAAATCAAAAGCTCATCAGATAGTCAAGAAAATTCTGGCCAGTTTGGGTGATCCTTATACGCGGTTTCTTTCCCCGAAAGAGGTAACTGATTCTTCATTCTCACCTGCCACGTGAAGCTATGACTCAGCAATTGCAGCCAGCTTTCTCAACTCCTAAACGGACGTTTGCTGCTTTAAACGGTTGTGGTATATTTGCAACAAAATTCAGATCCCATAGGCATTTTTGAACCTTAAAATTGTATATGGTGCTAGGTGCTCCTGGTGAAAAAGTACATGGGCATTTTTGCTCCTTTGCCCAAAATTAAAGCATGCATCCGAATAGATTAAGATGTTAAAAAAAGCTTTATCCTCACCTAGAGGCAATTATATGACTACTGCATATAAAAATATATAGATTATCTAGACTTTTTTTTAGTATATTAACATTACCTAGATTTTTGATATTTTTAATACTTTCATAAATAGATTTATTTTAAACTAAAAATAAGTTGCGCAAACTCCTTTGCAATTTATGAGAGTTTTAATGATATAAAAAAAGGAATGTGCATAAGGTTTGACCAAGGGTAATTTAGTATTTTTAAATTTATATTTTGAAATGTCGTCCTTCCAAATAATTACAGTTTTTAATCCTTTATAATAAATATTATTCTTCCTTGATCCTGCTCCCTAGTCTTCCCATTAATCACGACCTTTTCTTATTTTCTTAATTTTGCTTTCTATCTTTCATCGGTCACATGCATGGAAATTTTGGTGATAATATGGTTTTTTTATATTATTTTCATTCATGTTAAATTTAATTCAATAATAATTATATCATATTTATATATTATAAAAAAAATAAAACGAGCTTAATTTTTAAAGAAATTTGTATCTTATTTTTAACAAATCAAGATACAAAGATATTATTATCATTGAGACATGTTATTTTTATTTTAACTTTCTTTTTATTATTTTAGTTTGTGAGGAAATATATTTGGCTGATATTTAATTTTGAAATAAAATATAAATATAACTTTGTTTTAATTTAACTTTGATATTTAATTCAATGGTGTTAATTTTACTTGAAAAATGGGTTAAAAATTAAATAAGAATATTATTGTCATTGTAAATATTATGAATTTTTTCTCATCTCTCTTTTCTCCCCTCTACCCAAACATAAGGAGACATAATGTTATCTCTCCATTTTTCTCGCCCTCCATTTTCTCCTCCCTTACTTTCTCTTCATCTAAACACACTGTCATTGTTTTCTTTCTTTGGGATTACACATAATAATTTTTTAGAATTTATATTTGTGTTAGGCCTGAATCCAAGCTGATCAAAATGATTGTCAAAGATATCTTGAGCAAATTGAATAACAAGTCATCCTTTCATTTGGAAGGACTAGTTGGGATTGATAATCATGTTCAGAAAATTGAAAGGTTACTAGGTGAAGCTCGCATTGTGGGAATATGGGGTATGGGTGGTATAGGCAAGACCACTCTTGCAAGAGCTATATTTGACAGGTTAATAGCACAATTTGAAGCTTTCTACTTTGCTAAAGATGTGAGACAACAACTAGAAAGGAATGGATTGGATGAATTGCACGAAAAATGCCTTAAAGAATTATTAAAAGATGAGGATATTAACACTTACAATTTAAGATCCACTTTTGTGAAGAAAAGGCTTCACCGTAAAAAAATTCTTCTGGTACTTGATGATGTGGACAATTCTATAGCAATTGAAGATTTAATCAAAGCATGTAGTTGGTTTGGAGAAGGAAGTAGAATTATTATAACATCAAGAGATATGCAAGTGCTTAAGAATACTTCTGCATGTACAACATATCATGTTCCAGAATTGGGTCCCCCTCATGCCCTTCATCTCTTTAGTTTGAAAGCTTTCAAGAAAAATGAGCCATCAGAAAGCTATTTGGAGTTATCAAAGCGTATAGTGGATTATTGCAAAGGAAATCCATTAGCCCTAATAGTATTGGGTTGCTTCCTTGATGGTAGAAGAAAAGAAGAGTGGGAAAGTGCTTTGGAAAGACTAAATCAAGCACTTCACAAGGAAATTCTTAATGTGTTGAAACTGAGTTTTGATGGACTTGATGATATGCAGAAGAATGTATTTCTTGACCTGGCATTTTTCAGGAATGAAACATGGAGGATTTCTCTAGTTTGTGCAAGAGGCTTATATGGTTCTTCTGCTGATATTGAGATAAGTGTACTTAAAGAGAGATCCCTCATCTCAGTGAATCACAATGATGATATTGAGATGCATGCTCTTCTAATGGAAATGGGGCTTGAAATTTCTAGGCAACAATTAATATCTAACCCTGAAAAACCCATTCGACTATGGAGGCACCAGGATATTTATCACATATTCAACAATGACAAGGTAATACTACTTTCAATCCTTAATATAAGATCTAATTTATAATGTAAACTGCACTAAAAACAAGATTTATATCCATTAAAATGCTCGTGTAAGTCTCAATATTTTCCTAATTAGACTTTTTAAAAAAAACTCTTTCTCGGACTAAAATTGGTTCTGGCAAAACCTTTTTGTTAGGTGTGATTTATTAATTTTCTTAATATTTGAAATATCCATCTTCTTAAGCTTTGAGATAGATTCCAAGATGTATATTTTAAATTTACAGCATGAACGATCGTCAATAATTTATGCATTATCCACAAAGGTTTACTTTTTTAATATTAATTAATAATTCATGTAATATATGTAATATAAAAGTTATAGGGTGAACTGACACATGCATACCATCACCCGTTTTATTTGATAAAAAATTTTATACTACAAAATGGACAAATTATGAAATTTGAATATAAAATTTTTGACTAAATTATACAAAAACCCCTAAACTTTTGGTCAGTTGCATATATCCCCATAATAGTTTAAAGTTTAAATTTAACCCGCTTGACCTTTCGTTTCTTAACTATTAACTTCATACCATAAAGTAACTGTTATCTTTTTAACAGAAAATACTACGTCAGATTATAAGATGACACGTGACATCATATATAAATTACTAATTTTATAAAACTCACTTGAATTTTGAAAAGTTGCAGAGCCCCCCCCCCCCCCGGGCACCCGAACATTGGTCAATTGCAAATAATCCCCCAACATTAACTGCTTTCAAATTTTGATTTATAATATTAAACCACATGCCATTACTTTTTATCATTTTAATAAATTTATTAAGAGTTTTACTATCACTTGTCAATTAAAATACTAGTAGTTCTTTTGTATGGCAAAAACTAAAAGAATAATATTTAGAAAAATATAAAGTAAATGTTGAACCTCTGATTCAAGAAAAAATATACATTACTAATAAAAATTTAATGAGGGCAAAAGTTATCCTCTAATACAAATGTAATATTTAAAATATTAATAATTAATCATCTCGAGAATATATTTAACACAAATGATGACATTTTTACACTATCAAATATCAATGCTCAATTATCTCAAGAAAATAAGTAAATGTTATATAAATGTTGACATTTTTATTTTTATATTGTTTAAATGTTATTCTTCTAGTTTTTACCATACAAGAAAATTATTTTAATTAAAAATGATAGTAAAAAACTTAATAAAAATATTAAAATGATAAAAGCAAAAACATGAGGTTTAATCTTATAAATCAAAATTTTAAGGGAGTTAAATTTAAATTTTAAAATATTAAAGGGTTATTTGTAATAGATCAAAATTTAGGGGGATTATAACACCTTTTCAAAGTTCATGGGGGTTTTACGAAATTAGTAATGTATACAGAATGTCACATATCATCTCTTAATCTAACATGACATTTCTATTAAAAATATAATAGTCACTTAACGGCTGGGGTTAATAGTTGAAAAAATGAAATATCATGAGGGTTAAATTAAAACTTTGAAATCTCATAGGGTTATATACAAATGACCCAAAATTTAGGAGTTCTTTGTATAGTTTAGCCAAAAGTTTTTTTATAAATTTTATTTATTCCAGGGGTTTAAAATACTCAGTTTTTCTTTTCTTTTTTTTGGCCATCGGTTTAAAATACTCAAGTTGTTCTTTCAGGAGTATCAATTATCAATGAAATTTAAAGGAGTGCATGTAAGCAGATTCGTACAGTAGTTGTGCCCTCGAGCCAGCGTGTGTTTTTATTTTGACGAATTTATTTATTATTCATTTGTTATAAGATAACATGAATTATTTGAATAAAGTACACCAAAACATATTCATTTAGATTTTCCTAAAAGAAATATATTTAATTGTTCTATTTGTTATTTTATTTTTTATTTTTTATTTTTTTTTGCATATTAGTAATCCCCCAAAAGAAAAAAGATCACTAGGGGCTGAAGCTATCTTCTGCTCGGGGCTCCAAAATAGTTTTTTTTTTAAAGAAATTATGTGTACCAAGTGTTTTAAATGAATATTTACTTTTATAATTATATTAAATATGGTAACTGTGCATACATTTGGATGCAGGCATATGTATTGAGTGTGTATGCATGTTTATGTTTTTTGAGAAATTCATTTAGTATCCGAAAAACATGAGTTGTGAGAATTTTTGAACAAAATGCACTATAGCGTTTTTAATTTGGATATCCCCAAAAGTAGATATATTTAATTGTTCTGCAATAGTTCTTTTTTTTTTTTTAGGCAATGGTAATTGTTTTTCTCTTGATTTGCTATTACTAGGGGATTGAGACAATTCGATGCATGTCATTGGATGCAAGCAAGATAAAAAGGACTACACTGAGAGCTAGTAATTTTCAAAAGATGCGTGATTTAATATTCCTTAAAGTTTACAAGTCTGACGGGAGAAAGGCTTCAAAGTTGAATATTTGTGAAGATTTGAACTATCTTCCAGAAGAACTAAGGTTTTTTAGTTGGGAAGAATATCCACTATCATATGTCCCATCACATTTCTGCACAGAGAATCTAATTAAACTGAAAATGCCTAATAGTAATATCAAACAATTTTGCGATGGAAATCAGGTACACATTATTTTTCATATATCATAATATTTTTCATAGGGTGGTTCTAATTTTAAGATCTCGCATCAAACATTAACCAAATAACTCACAGTTTAACTATACTATTGATAGGGAACCCAATGATCATCTTAAAAATGCATTGACTTATTTCCTTTATAATCTCACAACTTTAATTGGTATGAGAAAAATTCTTGAATAAATTGTACACATGTGTACGTAATTATCTGATTTATTCAACATTGCTTCTTGTTGTTTTTTCAGCATTTTCCAAATCTAAAGGAAATTGATTTATCGTATTCAAAACATCTCATTGCACTCCCAGAGCTCTCTCATGCCCCTAACATTGAAATTATGATTCTTAATGGATGTGTGAATTTGGCTCAAATCCATTCTTCAACTGTGATGGGAAAGCAAGTCGAATTATTTATAGAAGGCAGTGGGCCAGTGCAGATAAACATTGGGGGTAGTGATGAAGGGACAAGATCAAGGTTAGTAATGGTATACAATTTTTTGGATCTTGAGAAGTTGTCATTCAATAAAGTGATAACGAAGTTCTTTGTCTCTGGTAATATCTTCTTTAGTGTTCAAGTTAAACATGTGGTAATGCCATTGGCAGAGAAAGCAGAATTGAGAGCGGGGATACAGAGTTTGAAGTCTTTACTTCCATTTGTTAGGATAGTTGAATGGTTAGAGAGTCCAATTGAGCTTGGGGATGATTTCAACCAACATTATACCTATAGCTATGATGATGAGTTAACAGAATATTGGTGTACGGAAGATGAAGAAGATGATGATGAAGAGTTAATAATGGAATGTTGTTGTTGTAACACTGCTACATTGATGGAAGACGAAGAAGATCAGGATGATGAGTTAATAATGGAAAACAGTGCTAATATATTTGCAAGAGTTCCAAACACTATCACTCGCTGGTCATTATTGAGACAACTGAGATTAAAAGAGAGTGATATTACTATTGGAAACAATGCAGCTGGTAGCACCATTGCTCAAGTCTCAATCCTCAAATCACTTGTTCCACTCTCTCATGATAATTATTGGACAAGGGTTCAACCTCTCTTAGATGTAAAGCTCTCTTCAGACACTCAAACGTCCGCTTCATGCCATTGTATCTCTATCCTTTATTACGACATGAACCAACAACACGAATTCTTGCATCTTATTTATGGGGGTGACGGTTTATGGGTTTGGTCTGCAGACCACGATTCCCCACTTTTTGCAATTTCGTTTTTAAGGAAGCTGGGTAAGGACAGTTCAAACTCACATTGATGATTTTATATTATATTGTTGTACTCATCATGAGTTGAGAGTTGTAGGGATTTTAAGTTTTAACATCATATTATTTAAATAACTACTCTTTTCTTTTCATTCCACATTATGTTTATCAAATATCACCTTTACAATTCGAGGCCTTTCTCACGCCTTCATAAAATTAAAGGCTCTTTTATGTGTATATATATAACTTATATTTATACAGGACTAGAGAAATAATCATCTTCCATTCTACTCCATTATATTCCCTTAAGAAAGAAGCATGGATTCACTCTTTGCTTCAGTTTTGTCGTTTGAACTAGTTGTTTTAATGGAAGAGAAACCAGATTTTTCATCAATATGAAAATACTTCAGCCTTCATGTTTTTAATTGGGTATGATCCTTCAATTGCTATATGTCATCCGATCCATATGAAATTATGGTAGTGAAGATTGGATGGGTATTGGTTGAACCATATTTTTATAAATTTTTTCATGATTAATTTGGTATTTTAATGCATTTCTTATAACATTATTACATGATTAAGCACTAATTTGAGTTAGGGACATTTATATAGAATTAAATATAATTAGGGGTAAAATGACCATAATTTGTTAATTATTTATGCAAATGATTTCTGAGACTTTTGATACTACCTTATGCTTAATTTTATGTTGTAGGTGTTTAAGAAGAAAATTTGAGATTTTATAGAGTTAAAATTAATATTTTGAGAAATAAGAAGAAGGTTTACAGCAAAATGCCCTTGAAATTGTAAATGAATGAAGAAAAGGGATCAAGAAAAGTTATAGAAAAGTACCCAGATGTTTTTGAAATTATAGCTTGTCTATAATAGTTCAAATATTTACACTTTATTCCATCTTCGAAGACTTTTGAAAATTTCGGACGGTAGGTCCTTGGTCAAAATTCTTCTTTCTTCGAAACACAGACCCGAGGGACGCATCAGAGCGCCGCGAGCTGAGAATCGCAGGAGACCTCTTCCTTCCTTCCTCCACCTTCCTCCTCTTTTGTTGCCGGAGGCCTTTATCTTCCTCACCATTGCCGCCAGCGACCCACCTACACCCTGAGAGAGAGCCGGAGCTTAACAGAGGTTGAGAGTGGAGCGATGTGGACACGATCGGACCTTCACAGCGCCGCAGAGCAGGACTGGAATGAGGGAGAAGCTCATATCGAAAGCCTGACGTTCTTCTTCACCGTCTCAGGTCGCCACCATCGCTGCCCGCCTTAGAACCTTCAACGCCAGCGAACTGAATGAAGAAACGGAAGAAAGGAGAAGAGACCACTGTACCTCCATTGGAGCCACATTTTTCACAGTTGTACCTCACCTCCGCACCACCATTGTTGTTCCTCTGACCTTCTTTGTCCTTCCAAAGCACCGTCGGCCATCTTTCTGCGAATTATGGCGAAGTTTTGATTCTTCGGCAAGATTTTCCAGTTTTACGGCGAGCTTTGAATCTCCCGGCGAACTTGTTTTCCCAGATTCCGGTAAGTCTCTGTATTTTCCAGCAAGCTTGTTTACGTGGCTGGTTCCATTTTATAGATGGTGTTGGATGATTTAATGGCCATGTGCAGCTAGATTTGCTTCAGTTTTGGTGAAGAGAATGATTAGAGCTATTACAATGGGCGAGTTTATTAGTTTTCAATTAGTTCATGTATTGTGATATGTTTGGTTTGATTTTTGTAATTGATATATATTTATGAGATTTGGTGCGTGTTTATTTATCTTTATTGGTTAGTATTTATGTTAAATTTTGTGTTGATGCAATTGGATTTTGTATTTAAGATAGTTCCTTATGTTTTAATAAGATTATATATTATTTGTGATTACTATGGTATATAGTTTATTTATTTCATATTGATTGTCGTAATTGTATTTTCATTTAAGTGGAAACAAATGTATTAAAATAATTTTCAAACACACATTAAGTAGTTTTCAATAATTTATCTAAGAAATGATTACGAGTGCGGTCATATGATTAATCATTAATTAGATAATTGGATTCATTGTGATTGTTTAAGGTTTTCAATTTGATTTGATGTTTAATTAACTCCCAAATCAGTTTAAGAAGCTAGGAAAACTATTCACTTTGCTCTCAAGATTCATTTTTTTCATATTCATCCCATTTTTATAAAAATACCAAAAACAATAGTTTAGTTTTTAATTAAATTACATTACTTTTTTAGTTATTAATTTGAAAAAATCCAAAACCAATTTTCCCTTGTTTCATTATATTTGTATAGTATTTAGATTACTTATGATTCAATAAAAGAGTCATCAAGAAGAGAAAACGTTCCTAAATTTACCTATACACAATCTTTAATTAATTTTTTATTGTATACCCAAGGCCAGCGTGCAAAAAAGCTTACTCTATCAAAAGAATAACGTGAAGATGCAGAACTGGATGAGGAAGATGGAAGAAATAGAATCTAGATAAGTTCTAAACTTAAACTACATGTGTATGTTGTATAATCCTCAAAAACTACATTGAATTAGGATTATTAATTGTTCTTTAGATTCCGAGTCTTTTTTATTTCTGGTCGGCGGATCCTTTTCTGGAAATTTCCTCCCTTGGGAAAGATAATGGCTTCATATCTTTTTTTTTTAAGGTACTGTTAAGGCCCTCAATAATTCAATTTTATGAATTTTATATTTCACTTCACAGTTCGGAGTTCAGCCCACTGGACTTCGGTCTATTGGTTTGGTTTTGTTAACAGTATGGCCTAATTGAAGTCCAATATACCAAGGCCATAAGTGAAGCCCAATATTAGTAGGCCCAACTCTTTATAAGACACTACTTCTTCCCTTCACTTTTATCCAAGGTATTAAAACTCGGACCGGTCATTGAACCGGTCGGGGTACTGGGTTAAGGGTCAGTGGGTCAAACCGGGACCAAACCGGAGCTAAACCGGGACCAAACCGGTGAAAAATTGAAAATTTTAGACTTATAGTATGAAATTCTAAAGGAAATTTTTTTTTTTTTTTTATGAAAAACTCCAACCCGGACCGGACCGGGAACCGGACCGGTTTTCCGGCCGGTTCGCCGGTTACCGGCCGGTCCGGTCCGGTTTTCATAACCTGGCTTTTATCAGAAACAACCGCTACATATATCTTATTCCTATTTATATCCTGGCAAAAAAAAAGTTCCTACTTATAAAAACATTAAAAGAATGTCTTAATTTTTGTTTGTTACATTTCCATATTTCCCCTATTTTAGTTTTTGTTTGTTACATTTCCATATTTCCCTTATTTAATTACCTATATTTCTCACATGCTCTCCCCACACATTCTCTCCCTTCTATAATCATATGTATTACTCCTACAATATTAATTTTCTTATTTTCTCTCTTCTATAATTCTCTTTATTATAATAATTTCCTTATTCTCTCTCTCTCTGAGTGAAAAAATGCATTGATCCAATCAACAAATCTATCAAGATGAATTCAAAGAATATCAGGTAGCTTCTACTACACATTTTTCACTTTTATTTTCTTTATCCTGTATTAAACATGATCAATTTTTTTAACTTATATGTGTGCAAGGCCTGACCCAAACTTATTGAAAATATTGTTAAAGATATTTTGAGCAAATTGACTGTTGTGGTTAAGTTGAAATTTTAAAAGTATTAACACGTCAGCCAAACGAAAGCTCGAGGATGCTGGAAGGTATGTTGTGGCTTCATGTCCAAGTTATAACTCTTATGAATGTAGCACGGTTACAACTTGCTACCACAATATTCTCTTGTGATCACTCTTCAGTATTTTAAAAATTAAAATACTGAATCTCTCAACACATAGAATTATCAAGAGACTTGAGACTTCAATAGTTTTAATTTTTTTAATAAGTACTGTAATTCATTGCAAAACAAGCATCACAGAATACAAGTGAATATTTTTCAATTCTATGTAGTCTAACTTATACTTCCCATATATATATATATATATAAATGTATTGATATGAGATAAGCATTCAGTGTCACTGAATGAATTGGAAAAGTCCACAAGGTTACAGGCACATGACAAATCAAGGTCAAAAAAGAGAAAGTCATGACAAATAATACAGTTTTTTTACTTTTTATAATTATAATGGAGAAACCGACAAAACTTGAAGCGGTAACAAAAACACAGGAAAAAAAAAGGTGGTACTTTGTCTTCATTGCAAGGAGTAACTTGGGTTAAATGGAATTTAGATCATCAAGCGGGAATAGATCATACAAAAAAATTTCCTGGCAAACTCTTTTTTATTACATTTGTTGGGACATTTGGAACTCCATATGTAATTTCTCTTAAAGAGTAATGCTATCCAGTTATAGTAAAACAAAAGTTAATGATTTTTAAAATATATAGAAATAGGGGCCAGATGTTAGAATATAAAGTTAAATGACTTTCAAAATTATAATGTTTGTATCCTCGGTTGAATTATGGGTGAAATGATTTTTTTAAGAACATATTGTGATAATTTTGATTATTAAAAATAAATGTAGGATTTTTTATTTTTTAATTTAGATGTAAATTTTGATATTACTTTATTTAAAGCTTAAATGAGAAAAATAAAATTTAAAAACCAAGTTATCTTGAAAAAAATAAGTGTTTGTGTATTTGAGTTAATTTTTAATTAAAATAATTTTAATCCACATTTTTACCCATATTCTTTCCTTTTTTCCTAAGAAAAATTATAAATAAATAATTTTAAATAATATTATCACTATTGTATTTTTTATAATATAATTTTTTATTATGATGTTATAACATGAACAAAATTTTGACATAAGATCAATCCTAAAAAAATTAGATACACATAAAAAAATTGGTTGATCTTATCTCTAGACTCACACAAAATAAAATAAAAAGGTCAGTTTTAAAATTCAGGAAGAATGACAATGCAATCCCAAGGATTAAAGATAGTAGTAGTAAAATCCTTATAAAAAGAAATAACAACTCATTTAGCATGTTTTACAACTCAACACATTGTAAAAATGACTCAACGAGTTGTTTTTTCTTTTTATAAGGACTTTACTAATATTTTATTCGATCTCTAAGACTTCACTATCATTCTCCCTTAAATTTAAAAAGTTCGGTTTTAGAGGGTTAGATCTCTTTTTAAAATTTATTCATTAGTATTGACAAGCAAGAAATTTTTTCGGGTATCATGACCCTTTAGAATTTAAAACGACAATTTACTTAGAATGTACTTCTGGAGTAATTTCCTTGTGAGCAGATGAGGTGGGCCTATTAGGACTTCATGTCATTTTTTAAAATAAAATATATACAGTTTCGTTCCAATTTTATCGGATGTTACGGAAGGGACAGTTTTGTGTCATGTGGAAAAAGATCTCAAAACGACAAACAGAATGTGGTGCTTGTGTTGTTGGGATTGGCCCTTCAGCCATTGGATGAAATCCATCCGGCACCTCTTTGCTGATGAGAAATAGTTACCTGTTTTAAGAATACCATATCATTTAAATTTTGTTTAATAA
The DNA here is from genome assembly GCA_963242795.1 of Inga leiocalycina. NCBI lineage: Eukaryota > Viridiplantae > Streptophyta > Magnoliopsida > Fabales > Fabaceae > Inga > Inga leiocalycina. The sequence goes on along the minus strand of OY725329.1, from coordinate 9,872,813 downwards.
AAATATAATAATTCAGATTATTTTAATCTTAATTAACAGGTAACTCATATGAAAATTTTTTTTTTTAAGAAAAATATGAGTTCATCATTTTACTTTACTTTTTTTCAAATTAAAATATATATTTTTCTTGAAAATAAATTAAATATGAATTTTTATAGATGAATCATCTGTTAATTAGAATTAAAATGATCTTAGTTGTTATATTTGTATTAAATAGAATTTAGATGACATAACACTCCGCAGTATATAAATATTTCTCTTTATTCACTATATTACATTCGCACTTCCTATTGATGTTGTCTTTATTGCTCAGTCAGAAAGAGAGTATTTTTTTTAAAGGTTAAAGTGCAATCCACCCCGACGTTCGCAACTTGTTTCAATTTTTGTCCCAACGTAAATCTTAGCTCAATTTCCGTCATGTTGTTTTAAAATGGGTGCAATGTTTATCTTTTGTATCAGATCTCAAACGTTTGACTGTCAAGTTGACTTGATTTTGCTTATGTGGCCACCTCACTAGTCTTTTTGCCACATCATTTTTTCCTTTGATTAAAAATAAAGGATTAAGGGGCAAAAACGCTCATGAATTTTTTTTAAATGTGCATTCAGCACCATAAACTTCACTTAGGTGCAAAAATGCCTATAAAATTTTATAAATAGGGCAAAAATACCACCACTGCCAAAGTATCATAAACAGCGGAGTGGACGGTGAGGATAATTTTTTTTTAAATGAAAAAATATATGTAAGGGAAAATTGATATTTTCATTTTAATTTCAAAAAAGACAAATTGACCATAACATCTCTCTCGGATTATGAATATTCGAAACACCTTTTTATCTATTAGCATTTTTAAAGTTCTTTATTAGGGATTTTCTCATTAATTTATTACAAATTATACACTAAAAATTATTTTTGAGATACTGGTAATTTTTAAAATTTTTTATTTGGCACTTATATATTTTATTCTTATTAAATCTTTTCATTTTGCCCTTTTAGTTTTTTTTTTTTTGGCCTGCAAATTTTACCCTTTTAGTACCATTAGCCTCTGTAACTTTACTTTGTTTGTATTATTAGCCCTTGTAGAGAAATTAATTGTGTTAACAATGTAAAATTAAAAGATATAATAAGAAGAAAAAACTACACATATACCAAATTTAAAGTTGAAAGAAATTATAGGTAGCTCAAGGATGATTTTTCCATTTATATATTGATGCTGCAGTTGATCATTAAAATGAGGCATCTACATAACACCCATGTTAAATCTTGTAGGGAGATGCTTTCTCGTGCGTTTAAAAGTTGTGGAAAGGGTGAGGACAAATGAATATTTGCAGAAAGGGCACTTTTACTAATTATAATAAATAAATGCATTTCTTGCTTAAGTGTAACATCCAAGAATTCGGCCACCAAAATTCCTTATATTTAAAAAAATAAAATGGTGAGGATTGATGCACTTTGAATAACCTCTGGCTATAAATTATGGATCATAAGAATTAAACACTGAGAATTGAAATGTGAACAATGCTATCAGTGTAATTTCCGGCAAGACAGCGAGATTGTCATATGAATTTGAATAATCAAATGATGTTCAAAAATTATAAAATTTAACCAGGTGAAAGTAGACAGCCCAAACTTTAATTTCATACAATTAGAGTTATACATAAAAAGTTATGAATTTTTGAAGTTAGCCTAAGAAAACTGTCTATTTTCTGGAACAGCTTCCAAAAACTAAAAATTTGGGAATGATGTGCTTCTAATTGACAAAATGCTATATTTTTTCTTGAAACCAGACTCAATAAGGGTTCTATAGCTTTTGGAATCACTCCAATTCTATTTTTACAAATTTAGTTATGATTTTTTAAAGTTTAGGCAGAAAATCTACCAAAAATTGCCACAAAATTTGAAAATGGAAAAATTGTGACACAATATACACAAAACTTGAACAATGTAATGAAGCCAATTTGGACCTAAAGAAAGGACCCTTGGGACGCCATTACATGTAACAAGAAGAGGGAAATGGTAGTTGCATGCTAAATGAGCTTGTGACAACATTATATATACATGAAGTTTATGTACACAAATGCTAACATTTTGATTTTTGGAAATTAGAAATTTTGACATAAACAAGATAAGGATGACATAAGCATGATATTATAAAACACTTCCTCATCTTCCTCCCTCCTCTAAACTGACGGTTTTGTACAAAAAGAAGAGAGAGAGAGTTTGTGAGAATTTTAGAGGGGAGGAGGAGAAATTTCACCAGATAAGCTTGATTTCTTTGGTGAATTAGCTCCTAAATTGGATAATCCTTCTCCTAAGCTTGCTTTCTATATAATTTAAGGTGTTTGAAACAGAAATTTGGAGTTTTTGGGAGGCTAGGGTTCGGTCAAGAAAGAAAGAGCCAGAAGGAAGCAAAGGTAACTTCCTAAACTTTAAATAGTGATTGTTATGGCTGCTGTGAACAATTTAATCGGTGAAATTCTGCTGGATTTGCTTTGTTTGTAAGATTGGGAAAAGTTGTGTCCTAAACGTTATGCTGCCTAAATTGAGTCTAAATGGTGATTTTAACGTAATTAAATAGTTAATAAAGTGATTAGAAGTATATTGGAGCAAGTCTGCTGAGTCGGAATTGAAAAACCTCAATTTTTCTCGGAGAATCCTGAGATTTGGCCAATGTTGTTTGGAGGGGTTAGAGTTGTATTTTTGATAATCTAATGATTCCATTATATTCAAGAGGAAAAATTAGGTAGGGTTACAGTTGATCACTTTTTTAGAAAAGCTTGAAAAAGCATAATTGCTAAAACGCCCCTGAAACCCTAAAATAGGGGTTGCCAAGGACATTCTGGTCTTTTGCCAGTGAATTTGGTAATTCTGAGGCCGGAAATGGATTCCTTGGGATAAAATAAGTTAGAATAGCCCAAATCAAAATTTCGGGAAAAGTACGATCGGACCGGGTAAGTCGGGGCCAGGGTCTCCGAGGGCATTTTGGTAAATTTTCACCATAGACTCATATAACCACTAGAAACACTATGAGGTTGTTGGCACACAAATCGAGTACAAAAAGACTTGAGCGGAAACTAGCAAATCCAAAGGAAAGGTTGTAGACACAGGGAACTAACGGGCATGGATCCCGAGGTGAGGACATGTGGTTATATGTATTTTTTAAATTTGAATATTTTGGGACAGATTTGTAAATATCATCCTACCCTGTGATGTAATTAAGTATCATGTATTAATATATCAGTATATTTACACTATTCCTATATTACTCACCGAATTACGCACAAACACTCTGAAAATATGAAAAATAAAATAAGGATATGACATTAAGCTTATTATATTAATATGCGCCCGGCTTTCTATAACTCCTTCTTATTAGGAATTATCATTTGGTGTCTCTACTTTAATTTATTGTGGATTAGGAATGAGTGTCTCTACTTTAATTTATTATAGTTAATGAATTATCATTTGGTGCTTTCTCATGGTAAACAAAATCATTTGGTGCTTTCTATAAAAAGACAACTTCTTGTAAGGTTGTGTGTCTTTAATTTCATGTTAACCATGCGGATATCTATCTGATTGGGTTTTGTGGAAAACAAAAATACTTATTCACGCAAAAATAAATTCGATAAATCCAATCTGAAAAAAAAAATTCTGACTTTACTTTGGACCCTTCTATATGCTTCAACATTAATATAAGACAAATCTATACGAACAAAGTTTGTTCTTGTAACACCCCAAATTTTATATTCACCAAATATATTGTAATTATTTGGGAAATTCAATAAGATGGTGAATATTCATGAATTTGGAATTTATGAATTTCATAAATGTTCAATTTCATGGGAAATTGGGCAAAAATAATTATGGAATTAATTTGGGTAATTTAAAAAGCCCAATATTAAGGTCCAAAAATGAAGGAATATTAGAGAAAATATTTAGTCCAAAAATATATGGAAATTGGCCAAAGAAAAATAAGAAAAGAAATTGGATTAGAAAGGTAATGGCAAAATCGTAATTTTGCCAAAATAGCACAAAATAAATTATTTTCCAATGAATTGAAGTTAATTTCAATTAATTAAGGAAAATAAAGGTTAAAATTATATTTAGAATTTTTTGGTCAATTTAATATGAATTTATGGAAAATTTGAGTAAAAAGTGCAATTTTGACCAAAATTGAGACTTTACGTGTATATGTAACCGGAACAAGTTGTGAAGCTAATTGAGACCATAGGGAGGGACCCCTAGGTGTCTCCTACATGTGGCATAAATAAGGAAATATTGATTGGGCTTAATGAGCATGGTTATATGTACATAAGTTCATTTTTGAAATTTTAGAAAATAAAACAAATAAATAAAATATTGCAAAATATATGATAAATAAATATATCATCATCCTCTTCAGCCCATTTTCGTGCTGCAATATACCTGAAATAAGAGAGAGAAAGTTGAGAGAGTTTAGAGAGAGAAAGAGAGAAAAATCACAAGATAAGTCGATTTCGCTCCTAACGCGTATAACTCCGACTCTAAGCTACTCCTCTTTGTTCTTTAGGGTTTGGAGGCTCAAAAATCTGTTCTCTAAAGGTTAGGGTTTCAGCCATCTTTGGGGAAAAGCTTGTGGAAGCTCGAGGTAACTTCCAAACCTTCGTATATTAACTATTCTAGCTGCCACTACTACAAAAAGGGGTTTTAACGTCCCTATTTTGGCACTTTTAACGTCCAAAAACTAAGGGACGTCTATGTAGGGGGCGTAGTATGTTTTAAGAAAAGACGTCCCAAAAAAGTTGGGATGTCTAAAGTCAGGACTTTAGACGTCCCAAATTGAGATTTGGGACGTCTAAAGTCCTCCACTGGGGGACTTTAGACCTCCCAAATTCTTAATTTGGGACATTAAAAAGTTTTATTTTTTTAAAAATAATTATTTATATTCTTCATTACCCAGCAAATTAAAATTGCAGAAACATAATTGAAGATGGATTCATAAACAAAAAAATGTCCCTTACGAAATGGTAAGGACTTCTAGCACTGCAATCTTTTTACTATATATATATATGTATAATAACAACAACTCATACAACCTAATATCATATATGTATAACAACAACTAGAAAGTGTCAAAATATTTGTCACCACACAACTACAAACTAATTGTTGTTCATTCCATCAAAATAAATATACATATGTATTTTCCTCGATTTCCAAGCTCCAAACGTATAAAACAAAAACATTATTAGTATAGCATAACTACTAACAACTAGTTTATGATTCTGGCAACAAAAAAAAAACAATCAAGGGAAAAACACTCCAATAACTAGAATCATGTAAATAAATTGAAAGCATTATAATAATTTCATATTGCAAGTTTAACTTAATTCTTCATGTAAATTTATATTTAAAAAAAAACAAACCTGATGAAACCAGGGGAGAGGGCAGCCAACAATGTCTATGTGCTTCCAAGGTGGAGAGAAGACGTTGGAGGAGTTGTGTATACACAGTGGAGAAGAGATGTACGCCGGAGGCTGAAAGCAACAAAGAGAGTGGGAGGTGTACGCCGGAGGATGGAGGGGGCAAAAAAGGTGGAGGAGGTGTACGCCGGAGGGTGAGAGCAAAGAAGGTGTTATGAGAATGGAAGGAGGTGGAGGAAAAGGGAATGAAGAAAAGAAAGAGAGGAAGAAGATTGAGGAAGACGAAGTCACGGGAATGAAAGAAAAAAGGAAATGCAGAAAAAAGGGAAGAGAAGTCATGGGGATGGGAAAGATGGAAAAAGAAGTATGGGTTTCTGACATGGGAATGAAGAAAAGGGAAAAAAAGTCTCACGCATGTCAGAATTTCTGACATGACTTTAGGAGTCCCAAATTTTTTTGGGACTCCTAAAGTCACATGAAGAAAAGGGAAAAAAAAGTCTCACGCATGTCAGAATTTCTGACATGACTTTAGGAGTCCCAAATCCCATTTGGGAGGTCTAAAGTCTCTACTTTAGACCTCCCAAATGGGATTTGGGACTCCTAAAGTCACATGAAGAAAAGGGAAAAAAAAGTCTCACGCATGTCAGAATTTCTGACATGACTTTAGGAGTCCCAAATCCCATTTGGGAGGTCTAAAGTCTCTACTTTAGACGTTAGACCTCCCAAATGGGATTTGGGACTCCTAAAGTCACACTTTAGGAGTCCCAAATCTCATTTGGGACGCCTAAAGTCAATACTTTAGGCGTCTCAAACCCATTTGGGACGCCTAAAGTAAGTTAAATTTTTTAAATTTATTTTTTTGGCGCCAATGGAAATCTTTAGGCGTTCCAAATAAAATTTGAGACGTCTAAACTCAACTTTAGGCTTCCCAAATTCAAATTTGGGACGTCTAAGAGTTTTCCTATGTACACATAATTACGAAAATGCCACCGCCTTCCTTTTTAACCACCCAATTTTAAAATTGGGACGTCTATTGGGGTAGTTATATCATAATTCTGTAGTAGTGTGCCGTGGGTAATTTAATCGGTGAAATTTCGCCAGATTGCCATTAGTTTTAAATTTTGGAAAAGTGTGTGCCTAAGGGTTATGCTGCCCAATTTTAGTTCCAATGGTTGTTATAACTCAATTAGATGGTTAATAAAGTGGTTATGAGTAAAAAGGAACACGTTTACGGAGCCGAAATCGTAAAACCCCGATTTTTTTCGGAGAACACCATAATTTCGGCCAGGGATGTTTGAGGGCCTTAGAGTTGGATTTTCAATGATTTGATGGTTCCATTGGGTTCAGGAGGGAAAATTAGGTGGGGTTACAGTTGGGTACTTTTTCAAAAAAGGCCGAAAAAGCATAATTACGGAAACGCCCCTAAAACCCTAAAAGTAGGTGCCAAGGGCAATTTCGTAATTTTACATTGAATTTGGTAATGTTGAGTTCAGAAATGGATTTCTTGGACGAAAATACGTCAGGATAGCCCTAGTCAAGAATTTGGGAAAACGTGCCATCGGGCCGAGTACGGCGAGGCGGGGCCGAGGTCCTGGGGGCATTTTGATAAATTTTCACCATAGGCTAATATAACCACAAGAAACACTATGGAAGTGTCTAAAAGGATACTTGGATAGGTTATAACCTATTTCTTGTACGTTTGATTTTTAGGACCGAGTTGGACGTCTATAGTTGACACGTTTTACGAGGCAAACCCTTTGAAACAATAAAGAGGTTAAGGTAGGGACTACTATCTCTCATATACTATATGACTATTTGTATGATGCATGTTACTGTATTTTGTGATATGAACACGTACTGGAGGCACATTACCTAGCTATGGTCTAGGACCTAGCTGATATACACTAGTTTTACCTAGTTGTAGTCAAGGACTCAGCTGAGGTACATGAAGGGGTTTCAACGGGTTAGTTGGCCCTGAATTTTGTGTACACATACGGATGATATGAGTTTTCATTTTACTTGATACGGTGCATTGCATATTTAATTTTCGCATTTTATGTGTTGATCGTATATTTCTACTAAGATTCCTTGAAATCTCACCCCTTTTTCTAAACCAAACATCTCAACGGGTGCTAGCGGATCAAAAGGTAAGGACGTGGATAAAGGAAAGTGACTGGCATGTGTTTTAAGGCAAAGCTAAAGTCTGTGGTTATAGATAGCTTATGTTGTAAATATTGTCACCTTTTGTATCTTAATTGTGGACTGTAAACAAATATTTTTATCAGTATATATGTAATTTTCTGTATGCCTGTGGAACTTGATCTCTATTACTCTGTGAATATCGAAATGGAAACGGGTGTTGACAGTTCTTCTGGTAAAGGGGTTGACTCAACCATGAGGTTGTAGGTTCATGTCCCACCGATGTAAGGACTTTATTGGTGGGTAATCTATAAATATCCCTATAAACATTCTTTGTATCCGGAGGCATGCCTTGACCCTAATGAGCATATGAGACCAAACTCACCTAAACTTTTTTTACAAAAAAAAATGAGACAAATCTTATTTCAAAAAGGCATGTCAAATTCCTCTCTTATCATGGAGATGAGATATGTTCAAGACTTCATCTGTGACTTTGCTACTTATATAAAAAAGAACAATAACAAACTCAGTAAGAAATTTGCATAGTGCATTTTTATAGCTCTTTTGCACTTTCAAAGTGAAAGTTTACAATGTCATGATCAAGCTTTTGCTTTTTAACCTTTTAATTCCTTTTCTTTCTTACATTTCAATTTATTTATTTCTTTGAGTGGATAAACATGTTTCTTACTCGGTATATCATATAGCGAAATTCCATAAAGTATACAGAGTTACAGGATCGCAAAGTCATAAATAATATGGCTCAATTTGGATCTATATAAATGTACTGAGTTCCTTCTTTTGTGATCACTAGTTCAGGACCCGTGTAAAGAAATATCTACATTAAAGAAATATGTATTGCACAGGTCAAATTAATGAAATACGTGCATTAAAGAAATATGTATATGAGGAAGTTTTATCAAATACAACTATTACAAATAAATGATATATTTGTCATTCAACCAAAAAGATCATAGAAAACTTCTTTGTATACAACATTTGAAGTTTTGTCAATGGGATGCCTTACTCATTGAAGATCAATACTTACTCCCTCCCTTTGCCTCTCGAGAGTGCAATTCAATGCATTTTTCTTTTAAGTTTTGACATAAAAAAAATGCATAGTTTTATTTACCTTTATTGCTAAAATATAGTATGAATGGATATATTGATTTGTCCGCTAAAGCTAATTTTTTTTCATGGAGAATAGTGAATCAGCTAATATGAAATGAGTATTTTTTGGTTGCATAATTTTCCCCCATGCTGAATTAATTGCACTTACCCTTTTTAATGGGCACCCTTAAATTTTAAAAAACGCACAATGTTTAATTTTCATGGCAATTTGAGTTATATATTTTAGTGTTTTTTTTAAGGAAATTTTAGAGTTGGGATCGGTACAAGTTACCCGCTATAAACGTATTATAGTTACATATATGATTGAAGGGAGGCTAGTGTAGCATAATTATAGTTACAATTTTCAGAATGAATTAAACGGTAAAAATATTACAATTCTGAAGTGATTACAATTATTTTCAGTTTCATCTGCAACTAAATTAAGGAAGGAAGGTTGAATTACTAAAGAAGCAATAAATAACTGTAGTGACTTTGTAACTCACCATATTATGGAATTATTTGTGGAAGCTAAGTTCCTAGATTTACAGAGGGAAGTACCATGATGAATGCTTTTCCTTTTATTGAACTTTGCCAGTTGGTATTTGGATTCCTTTCATCAGTCTCATCTTGATGCATATTGATCCCAATAATATGCAATCAAACACTCCTGATGTGAACACGAATGCAACAAAATTACGTATTAAAATATCAAATGAACATTGAGAAAATGATTGTGGGCACTAAAATAGGTGGAGATGGAAGAAGTGATGCAATGAAGTTTATGCAATAAAATAAAAACAGTTAAACACTTGTCCTAAATGGGTACTTCTTAAATTTACAGCTATTCTCTATTCATATTAGCAAACTGAATAAGATTTGTGACAAATTCAAGACCATCATATCCAGATTAAACTGATGAAACTTCCTTGCATTAGTGCCATGTCCTCAACTGTGCTTGATGAAATAACCGTTTGGTAAGACAAAGGTATTTTTTTTCTTTTTGAACTGTAATAGACATAGGTATTTGCCCCACTATTTCAAAATTCAAATAACTATTTCAATCAAATAATTGAATACTTAGTTGCTCACAGCTCGCAAGTATTCTGTAATGAATCCCCATGATTTTTTTTAACAGAATAGTATAAAGTTTTTCCTCTATGTGATAATGTCTCCAATATTAACTATTATATTCTTGTTAAAGTATATGTTTAACTTGTGCTTAATTATTAATAGGTGTTTAAAGTGGAAAATTAGAAGAATTAATATTTTGTGCTTTCATGATTTCTTAAATAAATCAAGGCCAGTATCAAGGTTACATTTATATTTTCATAACATATATGCAAAAAAGATATATATCTATATATATATATATATATCTCATTCAAGGTTCAGAGTTTTTTTTTTAAAAAAAATTACTTCAACTTTATAATCAAAAATAAATTCAAAAAATTAAATTACTCCCTTCGATCCTAAATATAAGACAAAGTTGACTTTTGTAGACAGATTAAAAAAAGCTAATTAAATTACTTTAGAGTATTTATATTTGTATTTTTTTCTTCAAACTATTTAGTTTGACTAATAAACTAATATATAATCTAAGAATACACAACATATGATATGATTAAGTTACTAATTTAGTTTCCTTAGTATATGTTTGGGATAGCGGTAGAAAAAATGACTTATTATAATTCTGACTTATTAAAAATGACTTATAGAAAAGTCAGTTCTTGTAATGTAATTTATGTTTGGATGAACGATTTATTTTTGAACAATAAGTGCTTATAAATAATGATTTACAATATACAAGGTAAGTATATGAAAGGAGTTTTATCTCGACTTATGTAATAAGTGACTTAATAGAAAAACTGCAGTGAGGAGCTTATTTAACAAATAGCTTATTCTACCCGTGATGCAATTAAAAAAAGCTGAACAAAACATCAAAAAAAAAAAAACCCAACTCAGTAAGTCATTTTTCAATAAAAAACAAACTTATATGCCCCCAAAACGCTGAACCAAACATACGCTTAATCTCTCTAAAAAAAGTCAACTCCATCTTATATTTAAGACATGAAGGAGTACTAAATTCATATTGCCATTATAGATAACGTGCTAGGGAGTTGGGATATTTTAATATTTTTACATTAAAAATTTAATAATACATATATAAGAATTTAATATTATCATTAACAACTCTAAGAATTTATTTTTTAACCAATCGATAAGAGGTCAGCATGCTTGTTTGAATCTCTAAAACAATACCTGCATGTTTTCTTAAACATTATTTCATCATAAAATATATGAAAAAAAAATTTTAAAAATTATTCCATCAAAAATATTTTTTTGAAAAACATGATACAAAAAATCAAAAATATAAAATATATAACAAATTTTGTCAAAAGTTTCATGTAGTTAATCCATAATATGATACACGACTCTAAATAATCCATTGCTTAGCCCTTCTACCAAGGGTATCGGGGGTAGTTCATTCTGTTTTCACCTGTGTCTGTATAAAGTATAAACCGAATAGTGGTTAAAGTAGAATATTTAAAAAAATTATAGTATTATAATTGTTCCTTTTAAATATCTCAAATGGGATAATCAAAATATTAAATTAATTATTTACTTAATATTTTGTATCTACCTTCTCCATTATTAATTTACGAAATATTGTGTAACTACCTTTTCCATTATTTGTCAGTCATAACCGCCTACCATTATTATCTTTTTTTCATATTAAATTAATTAATTATTTAATATTTTGTATCTACCTTCCCCATTATTAATTAACAAAATATTGTGTAACTACCTTCCCCATTATATATCTGTCATAACCGCCTTGCTTAATTATTCTTTTTTTTTTATTTTAGTGTTTTGAGCATGTTATTTTGCTGATATGTATGTCAGGGAAATGCTTATTACTCTACTTTTATATAGTTTTGCTATTATTATCTTTTTCCCCATTATTAATTTACAAAATATTGTGTAACTACCTTCCCCATTATCTATCTATCATAACCGCCTTGCATTATTATCTTTTTTTTTATTTTAGTGTTTTGAGCCTATCATTTTGCTGATATATCAGTTAGAGAGATGCTTACTGCTATACTTTTATATAGTTCTGCCATTATTATCTTTTTTTTATATTAAATTAATTATTAATTATTTACTTAATATTTTGTATCTACTTTCCCCATTATTAATTCACAAAATATTGTGCAACTACCTTCCCCATCATCTATCTATCATAAGATGCCTACTGCTTTACTTTTATATAGTTAAGATAGTCAGATACTGAGTTCCTTCTTACCAGAGTTAACCTTCCCCATTATCTATCTATCATAATTGCTTGGCATTATTATCGTTTTTTTTTTTTTATTTTAGTGTTTTGAGCTTGCCATTTTGCTAATGTATCAGCCAAGAAGATGCCTACTGCTCTACTTTTATATAGTTAAGATAGTCAGATACTGAGTTCCTTCTTACCAGAGTTGAAAAGCAACCATTTTCTTAACTAATATTATTCAACATATCTAGCATAAATAATTTTCAATTGCGACAGGGACTTGGGATAAAATCTTGTGGCTTCACCCCAGAAAACATAATAATTGTGAAGAGAGAGAGAGAGAGAGTATAGTTCGTAATTGATCTTATTTGTTCCTCAATGAGAGCAAAGCAGCAGATACAACATTTTATTCACAAATCTTGGGTTTTAATACACAAGTATTGATGAATCCTTAATTTTCAGATTCCTCTTATCAGCTTTTGTAGAAGAATGGAAGGAACAAGAGACAAATAATAAAAACAATAGTCTGACTCCATGAACCTAAATAAACTAGTATGGTTTTGCATGATCCTATATGTATTCTTAGAGATATATATAATAAAGAATGAAAGAATCTCAAGTATAGCAATTTTCCGAGGTTTGTCTCTCAATTAAGCTAGCTGGATAATGTGCAAGGCTTCAAGAACCAGAGCACGTCCAAAGCTCTTGCTTCTTTTTCATCATCAACTATTGACATGTCTCGGCTATTGTTCTCTGCAAATTCCTCCTTATTTAGCACAACTTCTTGAAGAATTCCTCTCCCCTGTAATATTTTTTTTTCCCAGACCAGAGATAATATTTAGTTATAGAACAGTAAAAAAAATGCAATTCCAAGTCTGCAACTGGAAAAAGAAAGCATGTGGTGCTGAAAGAATCCTGTGGGTGAATGAACAGTATGCTCATTAAAGAGTCTAGCAGCGAAGTTAATTAACATGTACAGCTTCCAAAATAGATAATTTACTAATCTTAATTACCTCAAATCAAACCACTAAACATGTAGCTGGCTAACCTCAAACTATTCAACGATCTATGGCTTCACTGTTCATTATCCTCTCATATGCAGGACCAAAATTCTATATTATCATCTAATTTTAAGGTCAACTGGAGATGATTTATTCAACTAGTTAGCCTTCGGAATCTAGTCTTTCACCAAAACTTTCTGGAACTTACATTCCATATTAAATAAAGACTTCAGTTCTGGTGTCAATGGCGGTGTAATTATCAAATTTTATCATCAAATTTTCTATCTTGACCGAGTAATTATCAATCTGAATATAGTAATAAAGTGCCGCTAGCAACACACCATTAATCTGGATTTGGAAGCCTTTGAAGGGGTAGGTTTATTTAGACCACGAATTTCAGAGAAGCACTGAGGAGAGGGAGGGTTTGTGCGAATTTGTGGTAAATTCTCATCTTTCTTGCGTCTCACATTCTCCAAGTTCAGCAGAATAGGTGTGTTTTCGTTCTCATCCGCTCTCCTGCAGGATAGAACAATAAACAAATCATCAGTTTGAATATAATAACCAGTATAGTTCACTGTCTGATTGATGTTCACCCGTGTTTATATAAATAAAAGAAGCTATAGCCAGGCATAAAAACCAATTGAAGATAAGTATTTGAATTTCTCAACTCCATCTATGATAATTGCCATCACCAATACGATAAGCTTTTCCAATTAATTTGTTATTCCGTTTATCAGATCACTAGGTATGGGAACTATAGAGAACTTTGCAGTCAATGTACTAAGCTAAAAAAGCAGGAATGAAAAGTGAAAAAATTTGAGATTAAAAGAGTGATACTAAAGCTACTTATCTGTGTTAAGGGTCAATATTTAATAGATACCAAGAAAACCTAAGGATATAGATACAGAGGGAGATGAAACCACAGGGCAATTTGCAGTCACTGTACTAAGCTAAACAATGGAGCATGGACAAGCCTGGCTCTTGTTTTTATCTGTAAGTAGATCACCAAGAAGATCAAAAAGTTAAAATTTATAGTGTTTTTTATGGAAGTTGATTACTAAATGGAAAAAGTTTGAGATTTATATGTGATGCAAATGCCCACATGTCTGTGTTAGTGTCAATGTTTCATAGATACTAAGTAATCAAACGCATATGGATACAAAAGAAGGTTAAACCTACTTCTTTCTCTGCAGCTTCGGTTTAATGATTCTTTCACCAGATTTTTTGTTCAATTCAAGAAACGGCTTCATTTCATTCTCTTCCTTAACTGACTGTTCCAAAGGCTGAACAACAGCTGGAGGCCCCGTCTTTGCTTTTTGATTCTCCTCACCCTCTTCGCTTTTCACCTCACTCTTATTTTCTACATTCTCTCTCTCTCTAGCTCTTGTTGCCAATTTCTTCAGTTCATTACAGAATTCTGTGATTTGGCTCAAAATAGGCCGCCCTGCAAACAAATTCTTCGCTGAGAGTGTGGATCTCAGAGAAGGCACTTTGTTGTGCTGCGATGTGTCGTCAATGAGTTTCTTTTTCTCTTCGCTTGACTTGATCGATGCCTTCATCGATTTGAATAGATTAATACTTGGTGGGGTAACCAGGTTTGGGTCTTGATTCTCACTATTGTGGCGGTTGAATTTGAGTTTACCATCAGGGGAAGCCGAAGATAGGGTGGGAACCCTTCTCTTTAACTTCTGATCTCTATATATACCAAGATCCAAAATAAGAAAATTAGTCACTGAAATTCTATATTCTATAATAAACAGAACTTACAACAGCATTAAAAGGGGGAAAAGGGATCTTCATAAGTACCTCCTATTTTGGTCACCCAATGGAAGATTTCCTGGAGAATCACCCAAGCTCAAAAGCTTCCAGAAATTAAAAGAAAACGAGCAAGGAAAGAAAATTAAAAAGAGCATTATATAGACCAAAGATCATAACTGACACCCAAGAAATTTGACAAAACGACATTAAAGACATAAATAAAAGTTCAGCTTATCTAGCTAGCTCAAGATTGTTACATCTTAATCTTATTGAATTTCTTTACACAAGAATCAGAAAACACATAGTAGAGAAGAATGGAACCTTTGAAGGAGTTGATCTGAGGAAATCGTCCACTGTCTTGGGATGTTTACAATCTGAAAAGACCATTACCGATAAGCATTAAAGAAAAAGCAAGATTAAAGAAGAAACACCAGGTGCGAAAATACTGTAAATGAATCAAAGAAGAGACTCAAATTCTAACCGGATCTGCAAAACCAGCCCTCATCGTCGACCGATTGGTCTGGGGCCAAGAAATCGACCCATTTTGGCGCGTTAATGTGTTCGTACTTTTCATCTTCTACAAAGTGCCACTCCAATCTCTTCCAGTCGATCTTCGCAGGTTCCATTACTCTCACACAAGGAAGGAAGAGAGTGAGAGAAAGAGGGATTACGAAGGCGACCCAGGAAATGAGGAATCGGGTTGCGGCAGAGAGCGAAGCTGAGAGAAAGAGAGAGAGTGCGTGCAGAGGGCAAGAATTGGGAGAGACGATGGTGGAAATGTAACCGTTATTGGGATCGAGGAAGGTGAAGAGAGTGAAGTAGTGAACGTTGGGGAAATAGGTGTTACTGAATTCTCTGACCGTTGGAGACTTGTGAGTCATTGACCTTTTCTTTTGTTACTGAGTTTTCTTCTGGTGTGCACGGATTTATTCTAGGAATGCTGCACCCGGATAGTCTTATGTACAAAAAAAATAAGATATAGAGTACGTATATATATTTTTTTTTTCTGCCAGTGAAATAGGGTACGTATATAATAGTTATTATATTATTAATTAAATATTTAATGCTAATTATGATTTTTATTATATTTTATTATTTATGAAATAAATTAATTATTTTAGTTTTTGATCACCATGAATAAGCATGATATGAAAATACCCTTTTATTGATATTCTTTTTGTTTTCTTAATTTCATTTTTTGCCTGCTACTTTTTTTCATTTCATACATAAGCTTTTTCCATGTCTTATTATTTAAACAAAACGTTTGTGGTTAACTTAATATTTTTTGTCTTTGAATTTGATTAGATTTCTATAACAATTTTACATATTTTTAAAATTAAATTAATGTTTATGATGTAAAAATATAAATTTATTCTTATACAAAATTAAAAAACTAAACAAGTTTAATGTAAAAAGTTTATATTGTTGAAGAAAAATTAATTTTTAATAAAAATAAATTAATTACATGGTAAGTAATATGTAAGAAAATCTAGATGCCCTAAATTTGATGGAAAAAACTTACTTAAGTAAAGCATATTATGTATAGGATAACAAACTTGAAATGTAATCAACCTACCTGATCAGTAAGTTTGTAGCCAAATGTTTGTGTCTTCCCAAATAGTTCAGAAGGACATTTATGTTTTTATTTTTTTTCCTGAAGAAGGACTTTTTTGGAATCTAACAAAAACTTTAATGAATCCAATGTGCAAATGATGCAGCGTCGCTTCACATTAAATAGAAACTAAATTCATATACTGAATGGTCTAATTTTTCAAGACCAAAGGTACAGGTGAACTATTTGTAATTTGTAATAATCACACCAAAACCCTTGAATTCTAAATTTAATTTACATCTTGATCTTAAAAAAGATTCAATTTATCCGGACTCAATTTCTTGAAACTTTCATCATCATACGTAACTGAACTAAATTTCAAAAGTTGTTATGGAGAATTAGTCTTTCATCGTTTGACTCTAGTATTGAGCATATGCATATATCCCCAAATATTATACCCTCTGGTCTTTGATATAAAACCAACAACAACAATAACAAAGCCTTTATCTCATTAGGTGGGGTCGGCTACATGGATCACGCGGCGCCATTGTGCCCTGTCGAAAATCATATATTTAGGTATATTATTAATCAAAATGTCTCTCTCTATGACTTCATTAAGTGTTCGTTTCGGCCTTCCGCGACTGCGTTTTACAGAACTCCATACGGCTTGATCAACCCTCCTCACTGATGCATTCAATGGCCTTCGTTGAACATGTCCAAACTACCTCAAACGACTTTCTACCATTCTTCCTTCAATAGAGGCCACTCCAACTCATTCACGTATATAATTATTACAAATCTTATCTTTTCTTGTATGACCACATATCCATTTCAACATCCTCATCTCAACCACCCCCATTTTATGCTCATGTAATCCCTTTAAAGTCCAACACTCACTACCATAGAGCATTGATGGTCTTATAGCAGTGTGGTAGAATTTTCCTTTTACTTTATTAGGTACTTTCATATCACAAATAACTCCAATACATTTTCTCCATTTATACCATCCAGCTTGAATTCTGTGATTGACATCTCCATCAATTTCACCATCTTGTTGTATAATTGATCCCAAATACCAAAATTTTGTCACTTGCGGAATAACTTACCCCCTAATTTAACTTCCACTTCATTTCGACCTTGTCTTTTATCATACTTACAATACATATATTCATTTTTGCTCCTACTCAGGCGAAAACCCTCCATTTCCAAAGTTCGTCTCCATATCTCAAGTTTAGAATTAATTTCCTCCCTGGATTCAGCCAATAGAATTATATCATCCGTAAAAAGCATGCATTTAGGGATCTCCTCTCTTATAGGCTCAATTAGAACATCTACCACTAGGTTAAACAAATAAGAGCTCAAAGTTGATCACTGATGTAGGCTAATCATTAAAGGAAAATCCTTTGTTACACCTCCATGCGTTCTAACATTGGTTGTAACCTCCTCATACATGTCCTGAATAGCTTTGATATATGCAAACCACACCCCCTTCTTTTCCAAGGCTTTCCAGAGTACATCTCTTGGCACACGGTCATATGCTTTTTCCGAATCAGTGAAAACCATATGCAAATCTCTTCCTTTGCTCCTATACTTTTTTCATAAACCCCCTTAAGAAATAAATCGCTTCTGTTGTAGACCTTCCTGGCATGAATCTGTTATGTAATATATAAATAAGGGTTAACGGCTAGCTAAGGGCGTTAGTTAATAAATAGAGCCGTTAGTGATATAGAATGAGAGGCAGTAGTTAGCAGTTAAGTGAGGGGATATTATAAATACCTCTTATGCCTATTGTAAGATGCCTATTATAAGGATCATCATTCATCTGGATTGTTAGCAATAATACTTCTAAGTTATAATTCTCTTCTCTCTGTTTCTCTTCTCCTCTTCTCCTTTCCTCTATTTCTTTTCTCTATTCTCTCTATTTCTTGATTAATCCACAATAGTGGTATCAGAGCGGTCTTTCCTTGGCTGTCTCTCCCACGCCTTCCTTCCTTCTTTCTGCTACATATCTTACCAAAAAAGAAGAAAAAAGAATGTCCCACAATCTTCGGTTGTACTCAAGAACATGCCTCCCCCTACTGTCTAAGACTCTGATGAAAACAAGATGTGGCTACGGCAACGTGGCAGCGTGAAGGAATTTAATGCCTTCTTCGATGATGCCACGTGTAACATACAGCTACCAGAATGTTATCTTGTCATGACATATGTGTCGGGTCTAAAGAAAGAGATAGCAGATTTAGTCCGATTGTTTTACCCTCTCACGATGTAACAGGCTCGTTCTATCACTAAAGCGGAAGAAATATTTCTACAGAGGCGATTGGAGAAGGCAAGAGTCTTGAAAGATCAAGAAGATGATGGGGTTCCTCTGCCATCAATTCCAGAGTAGCCCACAATTATTCAAGAAGCCTCCAAGGTTCAAGAAAGTGGTAGGTCGTGTTCGACCAACACCCAAGAAGAGGAAGTGAAGTGTGTCGCGCATACGCAAAGGCAAAAGGAAGCCAGAAACATTACAAAAATGCCGAGCTGGAGTCTTCTTAGACCTTCCCAGAGTGCGTTGAGGGCAACAGATGCAATGGAAGAAGATGGCCATGGTGATCTCAAGAAGGGCCAGGAATCCTTAATCGACTTGGGTTGCTATTTGCCCTTCACCTCGCAAGACTCTGTGGAAAGTGTAGAAGATGATCAAAGGAATCACTTGAAGGCTGACCAAGATGTGCGACCCCATGTTTTGAAAGCAGAGTATGCGCAACCAACCACAACAAAGGCCCCAGCTCTGGTTGCCGACAATTCCCACTCCATTCAGAAGGCTGCATGTGTGACGAAAGGAAATAAAACAGCCATGGTCATTGCGAAACAGGACACGGAGTTGGTGACGGAAGCAAAGTCAGACATTAGTGGGTTAGTGAGTTTCGACTCTCTTGATAAATTTCTGGGTGAATCGCACAGGAAGTCTTCGCTGTTGCCGCTTGCTCTGTGTTTTTCGTCTGCGGTCTCTGTTTTCTTTCCACCATCGAGTTCCCTTCCCTCATCATTGTCTCTGTTTCTTTGCTTGTCGTCAACTTCCCTAGCTTCATCGTTGTCTTTGTTCGATGCTAACACTGCAGTTTGGGAATTATCGGAAGTTACCAAGAGTTGTTGCATCTCAAAGATGAGAGATACGAATTGTTTGGAGCATCAATCTTTTGTCCCGGGATCTATGTGGCTGAGTAAAGCTAGGTTTGAAAAGTCAAAAATCCCTATCCCTTCACAGCTGGTTTGCACATTCTCGGGAGGGCAGAACTCTTTTGAAAATCAGGGGCATACGGGCTTTGTTTTTCATGAATTAGGCCCATGTTTTTTATGTCATGGATTTTACCTATCAAGCCTGCAAGTGCTTTTTGTCATTAGGTTGTTTTTGCTGCAAGAAGCTTGGTTCTAAGTTGGCTTAAGGGGAAGTTGGTGAAAATGCTGCAAGGTTCTGGCTTGGTGCAAGGTTTTGTGTACTTGGTCTAAATGTTTTTTTTAGATCAGCATTAGACCCATTATTTCCACTTGGTTCAGAATCCATCAGTGACGCTATACTTGCTATAACAGTTAGTCACAATGCTTCATGGGGGTTTTTGTTCTCCAAGTAGGAAGAAAAGAAAGGGAGAAGTTTGCAGCAGCTTAAGCTCCAGATTACTTCACTGATTACCATAATTTTTTTTCTAGAATTTAGTAGCTTATGAAGCTTCTGTTTTGTTGTTTCAGTTCTGTATTTTTCTATTGTTGTCAATCATCCTTGAGGGCAAGAATGTTTTGGGAGGGGGGTATTGTTATGTAATATATAAATAAGGGTTAACAGCTAGTTAAGGGCGTTAGTTAATAAATAAAGCCGTTAGTGATGTAGAATGAGAGGCGATAGTTAGTAGTTAAGTAAGGGGATATTATAAATACCTCTTATGCCTATTGTAAGATGCCTATTGTTAGTAATAATACTTCTGGGTTCTTGTTCTCTTCTCTCTGTTTCTCTTCTCCTCTTCTCCTTTCCTCTGTTTCTTTTCTCTATTCTCTCTATTTCTTGATTAATCCATAACAAAATCCAAATTGGTTTTTAGCAATTTTAGTCTCCAACCTCAACCTGCGTTCAATCACATTTTCCCATAATTTCATTGTATGACTCATAAACTTAATTCCTCTATAGTTTGCACAATTTTGAATATCTCCTTTATTCTTATAAATAGGAATCAAAGTATTTTTCCTCCACTCATCCGACATTTTCTTGAATCGTAAATCTTATTAAATAATTTTGTGAGCCACAAAACACCCTCTTCACCCAAACATTTCCAAACTTCAATAGGAATCCCATCAAGCCCAACAGCTTTACCATTTTTCATTTTCTTAAGAGCTTCCCTAACCTCGCCAACTCGAATCCTACGGTAAAATAACAATATGAGATCACCTTCTCAAGTTGTCAAATCTTCACAATCACAAGGCCCTCCTCCTCCATCATTGAACAACTTATAAAAGTAAGCTTCCCACATATTCTTAATATCTCCATCAGTAAACAAAACTTTGCCTTCTTCATCCTTTATACACTTCACTTGATCCAAGTCTCTCGATTTTCTCTCCTTATTCTTTGCAATCTTGTAAATCTTACGCTCTCCCGCCTTTATTCCTAACTCCTTATAAAACTCCTCATATGCTTTATTACGAGCTTCACTCATTGCCTTCTTAGTCTCTTAATTAGATTAAAGAAGTTAGTTAATGACAATTTTTGCTAAAACACCCTAATAATTTTTCTTAATTTCCTCAATCTCTCTCTTACTTGATTATTATTACTAGCGTATTAATAAAGGTAAACTAAGAAAAAAAAAGACACAGGAGAAATAGGTCTTATTTTTAGGACCAAAATCAACTCTACGATTAAGTCCTATATTAAATACCGGAGTGAGTACGCACATTGCATCAATGTGAAGAGACCTGGAGCAAGGAGAGGCAGAATCTGAGGAATAAAATAACACAACTCAAATTTCATTAACCACCAGAAGATGCGACTAACGACTGCTATGGATGTTTCTAGAGAACAATTATTACATAACACGTTGCCGCAGAGTTCTTTCTAAAGTTCCTACCTACGTGTATTGGGATTTCTAATGCAAAAAAATAAAAAAAAAAATCAAAATCAGGTAGAAGTGATAAAAAGGGGGAGAATAACAGAGCAGATAAACCTCCATATTTCTTCTCTTCTCAACATCTTAACGCTAATTCCTTGAATCCTCGCCAAACACCTCACTGTTGCAAACTGGGCACTTCTGAAAAGAACACCACAAAACGTGGTTTAGCATATGAAAATAGATAGACTGAGCAGAGAGAAATTCGATAGGCAAGAAAGAAAACAAACAAGGTACAGTTGTTGAACATTTTGCCGTTTTCTAGTAGAATTATGACATTAGGAAGTCAATAGAATAAAAATGTGTTTTCTTTCTTTTAAAAAAATAACATTCACTAGTTATATTTTGATTAAAAAAATTACAGTAAAGCTACCGGAAGATTCATCCTTCAGAAAAGTGTAACCTTTTGTTTTGGCCATCAGAAAAGTGAGCCTTTAATGAATACATCAATGACTGACCTTGTTAATGCTAAGCCATTTGGAGATGCATTCACTATGGTAAACATGCGTGCATGGCAATTTCGTTTGTTGGTCACCTCTTTTGTATGTCATCTGACAGATTACACACCTGTTTTTCATGCACTGTGGTCATTACCAAATAATGAACTTGGGCAGGAGGGAATAGACTCAGACATAGATGGGAAGAAAAAAGGTAAAAAAGGTGGGAGGGGGAGTTTGTATATCATCCTGGAGTCACAAAGAAAGCAAGAAGTTCTTTTGACCCAGGTTACAAATTGCAAAGATAGAGAAATGGAAAAAAAAAAATCCCACAGTACATGTACAGTCAATACGTCCTTGGAGATGGCAGTATCAAACTCAGTCAATGCAGCAAAGAATCTAAACAACGCCTTTGAGTAGGAGCTAAAATAGGAGAAAATTTTTGAAGGGGAATGAAAATACAAAATAGAAAGAAAAAAAAGAGAACTAAAAAAGTATCTTTCTCCTCTCTTGCTTAGATCTCATTGAAATTGAGAGATACGAAAAGTGACCATTGTAAAGTTGCTCAAAATTCTATATTTTAATCAAACGTATTACCTATAAACACAAGCTCATGTCCAAATAATCGCTTCACTTTCCTTCCAACTCTTAATAGATGAAATTTGCATGAGGTTTGAAAGTTAAATATTCACCTTTTATGTTACTCCCATATTCGCCCAGCTTCCCAAAGAAGGTAAGATCACTATCACCCTATATTCCACTTAGCCATTCCCCTCAATTTCAAATATACAAAAAAAAGAAGAGAACCAGGAATCTACCTTTTCCCATATCTTTTTCTTTTAAACATGCTTTTAAAATTGTACTTTGAGACTGGAAGCGAATCAATAAGTTCTTTAGAAAGGCCTCTGCTTTGAGTTCCAACTGCCTCACCCAAGTCCAGTAATTCCTGCAATATAAATTTAAAAGATTAAAAAATGACCATAGGCAAATCACCAAGTTCAACTTCATTTGTCAAAATGTGAACCAACTGTCCAAAAGAGGTCTTTCCTCTAACACAAACTTCCTGCATCTCATTAGAAATACCCTGTTTCTAACCCCATAGGCATTTTTATGTTGCTTAAAACTACCATATCAGATTTGTTTTCACATCAAACAATGATTAACACCTTAATCCTTCAATAATATAATTCATTTATGTGTATAAGAGAAGTTTCCCAAACAGTGTTATACTATAAAATCAATGAAAAGACTTGGTAAACTGCCAAAGATACATGACCCTCCTGAAAGAATGAGAACTTTAGGGGGCTTAATGCCTGAAATTTCTCATGCCATCTACCTAATGTCACTCCTGTAAGGCTGTGACATGGCATCTAATTGCACCACAAAAAATCAGACATAATAATTGAATGACTAGCTGAAAGGAAAGTTCGTAAAAAAATAAAATAAAATAAAAATCAAGGAAATATAAATATATAAATACTTGCATCACACCTCATAAGTCATATTATCGGGATCAATGCTGTCTTGCTGCCATACAACCTGCAGGCAAAGCACAAAAAGTGTTAGACACTCAGAAGTTAGATCCAGGTTTTGTGTTTTAGGTTACAAGTTGAAAACTGCAGATAGTAGTAAGGGTTGACATCTTGCCAAAATTAAGAGCTTGAACTACTGAACTGCAACCTTATCCCCTTTATCTTATTTCTGATAAACCAAATCCAAGTTTCTGGACCTTATAGTGATTTAGAAAGCATACTGTACTCAATAAAAAAACATTATGACGAATTCTTATGTCACACTGATGACATATTTTATTTATAAACATCACAAAAGTATTGAATTATCTTCACAACACCTAGCGTTTATAACCTAAAAACACATTCGTAAGAAGAAAAATAAGTAGATAGTGCATCTTGGACATAATATCACTGACTTTTGTTGCAAAATCATCTACATCAAGGATAAGAATCAGCAAAGACAGAAGAAGAGGAAAATGATTTAAAAATAAGAACCACAGTGAGAAGGACAATTCTGCTATGTAGAATCATATATGCAGAAGAGTTAGAGTGGCAACTGTTGAAGAGAAAATGATAACAAATTATTTGAGGTGGTTCAGACACTTTTAAAGAAGGCCATTGGATGCGTCAATGAGGAAAATATAACAAATAGTATGAGATCCTATGAAAAGGGGCAGAGGAAGATTGAAGAGAACACTCAATGAAATTATTGAGCGATGTCTTTTGGTTAAAAATCTATCCAAAGATTTAGTTAAGGATATAGTATAATGAGCAATAGCATTGTGCGATCCATATAACCAACCCACCAAGTAGTTTAAGGCTTATTTTTGTTGTTGAAGAATCGTTTAAAATTGTCATGAATGTTTGTTAATAATGAGAGGTCAAGGTAAGGAATAATAAATGAAAGGCCACACTCCGTGTCATCTCAATTCTCATGATCTCCCAATTTATTGGAATTATGCTCTTACAACTAACATACAGGGGATAAGGCATGTTGTTGTTGTTGTAAGCTTTACAACTAACAGACTATCCTAATAAATCTAGCATATATAACTCTATACATATTCTTATTGTCAGTCCACAGTCTTGACTACATAGTTCTGAGGGAGATGTCAATTCCATACGTTTGTGAAAAATGAAAGATAAATTGATAAAGAAATACTTTATTTGATCAAGTGCGGGGCTGGGTTAATAGAATATGATTTGTGATGGAAGTTTGCAATGCCATGCTGAGCCAAACATTAAATTGCATTCTATATTTCAATTATAGGGTCCCGGACTCTTAGTATTCATACCTTAGAGAAAGTAAAATATAAATAAGAAATTACTTACTTAAGGCCCCAAACCAGCCCCATTGACAAGAAAGCTACCTACCTGAGTACCAGGGAAATCTTGATGATTAGGGCTGCCTGCAAAAGAAAACCCAAAAACGAGAGAAGCTATCATATAATTTTCATAATATTCAAAGACTATAATTAAATTGCAAAAATTTGGAAGTCCTCCCCCAGATGATCATTAGTTCATGCATATTGTACAAATGAAATAAGAAGTTTGAACCAACATTCTTCAGGAATGGTCTGCATGCCAGCAACTCCATCTCTTCTGGACAAAGAGTCTGTTGTTGCAGGCTCCTCAATGGTCATTGGTGAAGGGCCTTCCCACTGGCCCCTGTTGACCTCCATCCTTGGTAAGGGAAGGATATATTCAGGATAACCAAAATAAGAAGGACACAAAGGGCCAGACATGTCATATTTATATGGGCTCATATTCATCATCCAGTTGGCACTTTCCTGTAAAGACAACATATGTTAATTTCATGTTCAGTTGAACAAGATAATTAGAATTAGGGAAGTAACAGAGCTAATGCTAATATGAGGTGACAAAATGACTTAGATAATTTTTGGGAGCATCAGAACAATGCATTGATAGTTCAAGACACTGTTAGAAATACCAATTCAAATGTGAAGACAAATATCAATTGTACGGACAGAAATATTACAGAGTCACAGTATAGCTTCTGTTACAGCATCACCCATATACAATAGCAGTTGAACTAAAAGAAGCAAACGTTCCTACTTCTTCGTCAAACTTTCTGATGATTGCTAAACTTTTAAGTAAAATACAGATGAAATTTCGCTCTCATCATAACAACTAGTGCTACTTACAAGACTAGACTTCAATTTAGGAAAAACAAATTACTGGCTTCCTACAAGAAGACACTGATACAGAACAAGAAGAAAGAAGGAAAAAGAAAATTCTACGGAGAGAGATAGGAGTACTAGAATATTTTATCAATCCAAATAATCCTAAGCGCATAGATAATGATTATTCTAAACCAAAAAAAACCGAACAATGCTAACTTATTCAAGTATCCTAAAATCCCTAAATATTATTCCATATCATGGATCGCTATTTTTATAGTCTTCTAAGAATTAGACATAAAACTGATTACACAGTAGTTTTCTCATGTCATTCCTCGTCTCTCATATTTGCATTTATGGCAGTACTTTATAAAAAAGGGGGGAAAGATATTAGTAAAACCTGATCAGGCGCAGATCCGGTGTGGAGACAATTCGCTGGCGTATACGTGATGCCTTCAAAGAAGTCCATGAAGCTTTCTGTAACAGTATAAGGAAAGCCCGTATCTATGTAATGCACCTCCATTGGTCTATTATCGATAATATTGAAACAATACTCTCAAAAAAACTGCGAAAAAACAATAAAAATAAAAATAAAAATAAAAATCACGTCATAATCGAACGTTGCATATTGATTTTAAGAAATTAGGAAGCCGAATCAAAACATTAACAAGTTTAAAATAAGAGGAAACTTATATAATTCATCTCCCTTA
Organism: Inga leiocalycina; assembly: GCA_963242795.1. NCBI lineage: Eukaryota > Viridiplantae > Streptophyta > Magnoliopsida > Fabales > Fabaceae > Inga > Inga leiocalycina. The sequence continues at coordinate 9,846,642 of OY725329.1, read as the reverse complement.
CACGGTCAAGCTCTTTCGAATTCAACAGAGTGCAGTGCGAGGAAGCTTTAACAATCCTGAAAAGAAAGGTTCGACTTGTAAGAACCAATCAAAGGCCATTTTCTGACTTCCCTGAATCCGAAGACCAAAAACCTATCAACACACACATCTTGCCGCAGCACTACGCGCTTCTCTCGAAATATCACTAGTCAGCCGAAAGAAAAAGCGTAAATAATTAAACAGAAATTTTCAGTTAAAAACATCGTTTGATTTACAGCAAAAGCAAACCAAAGTAACGATGTCAAAATCTGTGATCTGAACCTTCTCACATATTTAATTCGACGCACATTGTTCAGTTTCCAGGAGCGTAATCCACGAGAGAAGCTTACAGGTCACACGAGATTCTCGCCTGCTTCTTTAAAAATTTGCCTCGGTTTCATGGCATTTCTACGAATATTGCCAGGTAAAAGGACAAACTCCATAACTACCGCTCATACAATGCATTTTCCTCAGATTCCAGAGTAATCATACAGAGACCAAAATTTTCACATATGCCTTACCTTCTTCATATTCCGAAGAAAGCATGACGAGAATCGGAGAATCGAAGGTGCAGAGCAAGGAATCAGAGAAGTCCTGGAGTGTGTAAACCTCAATCGACGAAATTACGAGAATCCAAGTCGAGAGAGAGAGGGTGGACAGAAGAAGAAGAAGAAAGGAAAGAGTGTGGGGGTTTTATCGATGAGGGTGGCTCACTTGCAGTTTTGTTTTGTCGTGCTTTGGTTTCGGTTTGGGGCTTTGTTTCTCTCTCATCCGAGTTTCTCTCTCATTGTTTTGGTGGCGCTTTATTTTATGCTGAAATTCAGAGACACGCTAGATGCAGCTTAACGAAACGACGACACTTGGACTTCTATACGTTTTAAGGCCACGTTTGTTTAGTTGGATTCATTTTCATGAAAATATAAATATCCCTCCTATTTTTAAGATATATTTATCTAATTTAATTAAATTAAAATATTTTTATTAATATGATATGTATATTTTAAAATATCCTAATCTTTTTTTTTTAATTTATCCTTCCCTATCCTCCTTGATTATTGGTGGAAGAATATCAATAGCGGTAAATTAGAAAAGCATTGATAAATATGAAAACTCTGTCTTATATTTAGGATTAAAATCAACTCTCTAAATATATCTTATATTAAAAAGTGAAAGGGATATGAATTAAGATTAAAAGGTATATATTGGCAAAAAAAAGATTAAAAAGTATATGTTTGGCATAAAAAGTTGAATAAAATTGTGGAAAAAGTGGGAATAAATTAAGAAATTGATTAAGAAATAAGACCTAGAACCTCGTGACTTCCTTTCATGGATCTCATAACTTTTTGTGTGGTATAAAAAGGTTTAAATGAGTTGGATCTTGACCCTAGTCCAAAAAGAACTTATAGAAATACTTATAAATCACCCACTAATAAAGGGGTTATATTGTGGGGTTTGAACTCATAACTTTGTTATTATAAGTCAACCATTTATACAAAGATACATGTGTCTAGCAAAACAAAATTAATTTTTCCGAATTTTCACAGCTTTTTTATGTAATTTTGTTTGTTACAAATGAATTAAGAAAGAGAAAAGAAAATGCCACTTGTATTTCAAATTTCTAAATAAGTTATTTCCTTCTAAAATACTCTTGTAGGTAATAAGACTTATTTGAAATTTTGAAGTTAAAAGTCTATTTTCTTATCTTTTTTTGATGAATTAAATTTGAAAAAGAAGAAAAATATAAAAAGGCCGCAATGTTCATAAAAAAAAAAAAAAAAAAAACCCCTCTTCCATCCTCCTCCTCCTTTGTATCTCACCGCCGACCACCACGTTGGCCATCACCACCGCCACAGAGCTTTACATTCCAAGTTTTATCATCAAACAACCTCATCCCAGAATTTGAGTAATCGAAGAAATACCTTCAGAAAAAAATGAAGAAAGAAAAAAAGAGACAATGGCAATCATAATTAACAAATTCCATTGGGATGTGATTTCTGTGTTATACGTTGATTAAATAATTAGGTGGATCCATGAACTTAACAAAAATTCCCCAGTTCTTTAAATCGTTTGTAGGATGTCATAATTTTTCTATAAATCATAATTTATATATATTTCACCCAAAAAAAATAATCATAATATACACACACACACATCGATGATGAAAAAGAAAAGGGTTATTAAAATCCAAGTAAAAAGCCAAAAAAAAATATACTACTTAAAAATAAAAAAATGACTATTTCTTTTTGGTGAGTTAGCAAGGGTGTCCGGAATCTATTTTGGGTTTGATACCAATCCCTTTCGAAAGTTAGAATAAAATATGTCTACTTTTTTATTTGATCAATGGAATCCCAAACAATTAATCCATTTCAAGGCTGAAAGAGTAAAAAATTTCTCATCTCTCTCAATAAATATGATCTCTAGAATTTAGGCACATAGTCTTTTTCTTATGGTGGTGAGTAGTGTCGACGATAAGGAGAGGGAGAGGGAGGGAGAAGATTGCCTGAGATCTAGAAATTGTTAAGGGCACAAAGGTCTTTTTGGAGAGATTTGTTAACCCCAGATTCCTCTTAAGGTCCAACATGAGATTTCATATATTGGCAATACCTATTTGTCTTTTGCCAATTATATTTGTACTTTTATGGGATTTTCCCAACAATTAATCCATTTCAAGATTTAAAAAGTAAAAAGGTTTTTGTCTCTCCCAATAAATATGATTTCTAGAATTTGAACATGTAATCTTCTTCTTATGGTGGTGAGGTCGCCTATCAGCTCAACTAACAATTTTTTGTTTTAAAATAAATGTCTATTTCAATTCAAGAATTTAAATTTTTTATTTTTATAAAGTAAATATATTTAAGCTGAGAGAATTCAAGTTCCCCCATACGCTCACATTTGTTGGGGATTATGAACACTAAAAATAGAAAGGCTAAACAATTAGCAGGTAAAGGTAAGAGACAAGACAGATTTTCTTTTCATGACTAGTAAAATCAACAAACAAGTTTCTTGTTAAAAACAGGTCAAAGATTTGCCACCTGATGTCCAACGAATATATTGTGCTATCTCTAGTTCTAAATACAAGATAAAATTAATTTTTTTAGAGAGATTAAGAAAACTAAATAAATTACTTAATCATATCATATGTTATGTATTTTTAAATTATATTAGTTTATTAGTCAAACTAATTAGTTTGGAGAAAAAAAAATATAAATATAAATACTCTAAAATAATTTAATTAGCTTCCTTAATTTTTCCAAAAAAATCAACTTTATCTTATAATTAGAACCGGAAGGAGTACTATTTTATGATTTATTACTAAATTCTACGAACATATGTACTATTGTTTAATGATTTTTAAAAGGATTAAACCTATTTTTGGTCTCATACTTCTAATGAGTTTACTTTTTTTTTTTTTTACTTGAACTAATTTAGATTTTGATCCCTTTATTTCATGTTCATCCATATACTTTATGCCATCCAAAATGTTAATCATATTTATAAGAATATGGGTGTGAATATAATGGCATTAACTTTGTTAATATCATTAAAGTATATGAACTACAACTAAAACTTATTAAAAATATGGCAAGGAAAATCAAAATTCGCTGTATCAATATATAAAAGGCATGAATATTAAAAAAAAAAAATTGTTGTCGTCATGGTTTAGTCATATCCTATAAATGAAAAAAAAAGTTACTTAGAAAAAGTGCTCTCATTTGACTTAAAAAATATTAATTTTAAATTAGCAATGTCAAACATCATAGGAGTATATTTGAAGACAACAACATGTTGTCTTCATGATTTTAAATCACAGTTGGCTTAAATTTTAATTTGCAAGTGAAAATTTTTCATTTGTCAAAATTTAAATAAACCTAATCTGAAAATATTAAAAAAATGTTCAATTCTTGTTCCGCAAGCAGAATGGAAAGGAAGAATACTAGGTGCCTCCTGTGGTCGCCGAAATCATTGTAATTATCTAGAGCCTTCAGATCTGCTGGAACAGGAACTTAAAGAGTATTAATATTTTCACAGATTGTTTGGAGGCCATTAATTTAATCATGAGGGGCTCTGTGGGAGATCATCCGTTCAGGGAAGTGATAGAAGATGCCAGACTTTCGATGTCAAAGGACTGGCAAGTCCGTCTTATTTTTATTCCTAAGAAGGAGAATGTTCTGGCTGACCATCTTGCTAGTTTAGCGCATAGCAATACTGAGAGTTTTGTTATTCTTGATCAACCTCCACCTTCTTATACGGAGGCGGCGATTGATCAAGCTTGAGATTTGTGTATTTTGTGCTCCTCTGCGGGCGTATTTCTTGTAGCCTTGTATTTGGACAATGATTTTCAGTTTTCATTCAAAAAAACAAAAAAGGGAAGAATACTAATAATGATCCTAAGGCACACAGCACCTATTGCGTGGTTAGTTATGTTTCACTTTTGATGGTTGGTTCTGATAAAAGCAATTTGCTAACTAATTAATCTGTCAATCAACCATCATTAGGTGAATCTTTTTCAATCATTAAGCCGTTTTCTTTCTTATCTTAAATAGCAAAAAATCATCTCTCTTAATTTACTTTTCTCTTGTGGTCCGGTATGAAATTAACATTTTTCTCTCCAGAGAGAAATAGTTGGTGGTTGAATATTGTCAAAGAGGTTGGAGTTGGGAGGCCAATAGATAAATAGAAGATAGAAGCAAGTAGGTGACCAACGTATTTCCATCACAACATATTTCACTTTGAAATCCCAAAAAGCTGCTTATGTTTAATAAGAAATATCACAAGAAAACCATGACATTGCTCAATTTATGCCACTTTTCACCATAGTTATTAAAATCATATCGAACCAACCGGTTTGAGCCGGAAGCTAGTGAACCAGTCACCTGACTAATCTGGTCTGGTCGGTTTGACCAATTCAGTATTTTTTATTTAAAAAATAATTTAATTTAATTTTTTAATTTAATTCAAAATTTCATAATGATAACCCTAAAATCTCTACTTCCTCATTGGTCTAGCCCTAGGTTAGCTTCAGCTTGACTCTAATCTGACCCACTGACCTTTGATCTATTACCTCGACTGGTTCAATGCGCAACCAAGGTTTAATAACCTTGCTTTTAACAGCTTGGGTTTGTTTTTTTGTTTTTTGCAATAATGTATCATAACCATACGACATACTTCTCCAATCTTAAATATAGGATCTAGTTTGGTGGTAAATTTTGGTCTTAAATCATGTATGACCTTTTACCATTTTATCTCTTATATTTATCATTTTTCTTCAAATTAATTTGTCGAATTTATAAACTAATATATAATATAATGTTATACAAAAGTATTTTAGAAAACTCATATCACATGCCTTATAATTAAGTAATTTATTTATTTTTCTTAATTTTTCAAATTAGATAAATAAATATTACATTAAAAACTAAAAAAGTACATCATTTTAAATAAATACACACACCCACGTATGAACAGAATTAACATAGGAACCCCCTAGACATCATGGTGAACTACTTGCTAGTTTGTTGGGGATCAAATGTTGTTGTATGATTTTAGAAAAAAAGAGAGATATAAAAGGAAAAAGGAAAATGAATAAGAATAAAACAAAAGTGCTGTGTGTTTATTATTATTATTATTTGGGTTAAGGTGTAACTCCACCCATAAAGTATTTTGTCATTGGCACCAACCACCAAATACCTTAAATTTTACTTGGGGTTTAAAGTACATATAAAGCTTTTAAAATGGTGTGATAATATCTTGGCTATTAAGTCAATTAATGTTGATAGTTTAGCAAATATGTTAGTGAAGAAAATGATGCAAAAATACAATTAAAGTTTCCAAAATGGTGAAAAAAGTAAAAAAAAAAAAAAACCCACACGCATTGCACAAGGTATTCACTCCCACTGGTCCTGTCTGCCACTATAGGGTCTTCTACACAACACCATGGCTACACATTTTCAATGCCAGAGCTACCCCTCCCGCAACTGTCACATTCATCGTCCTTTGCTTTGGTTTTCTTTGTTGTCAGTGGTTTTACCTTGGAGGTAATGAATTGCAAATCGGGGGTATTGTCCTTGTAAGTTAATGCGTTTAAGTGTGTGTTTGGATTAGCTTTTTTTAATAGTTTTTATGACTTATGAGGTAAGTGTGTGAGAGGAGTTTTGTCTCAGGTTTCGCAAACCATGGTTTAAAGATTTACCAAACACACACTAAATCCTTTGATAATATACATCGACGGTGAAGAAACCAAAGAAAATGAGAGGAAGGGGTTGTGCAACCATTGTATATTGCAGAAACAATTAATATTAATTGACTTAATGGCCATAAAACTATTGCACTATTTTGAAAATTTCAGATGTACTTTTACACATTAGGAAAGTTTATAGTGTCATGTGCTTATACCGAAATATTTCATGAATAAATTTGCACCTTATACTTTTTTAAAAAAGTGGTTTTGTTCACTAATTTCTGAGATATTTTTAATATATTATGGTTAAACTACTCAGAAGCGCAGTTAGCTTCAATTTCATTATTTCAAAAATATTGAAAACAATCTATATAGCATTTCAAGAATCAAATAGTTAATCACATTCAAACCAAAAGTATAATAAATTGACAAAAACATTGCCCTTTCAAAAGAATACAACGAAAAAGACATTTAATTGCCTTTTAAAATATTCAATTATATTTAGGGATTTCAAAGAAAGACGAATTATTTTTAGTGAGAAATAATTTTTAATAGACGAAAATGCCCCTCCCTATTGTCCTTAGGCCATTTTATAGACAATGATAAGGAGGGGCATATTAGTCTTCTCAAGATAATCTTTTACATTGGCAAGTTTCTCCGTATGAGTGATTTTAGTTATTATTGGGGAAAAGATGGATTGGTCACATTGGGACATGTATAGTGTAAAAGCTTAAGTCTTATGTGGAAAAGTGTGATAGAAAGTGGCAAGAGATTCATGGAACCATACAAGGCCTTAATTGCAAGCAAGGAATTCATCTTTCTTAGTGCAATTGTATGTGCTGGTCTCTTCCGAACCACACACACAAGAACAAGTAGGATGAAAGTGACACACAAATCAAAAAAATATTGAAAAAATGGTCAAAAATCAAGCAAAAGCACCACAGAATGGGTGCACTAGACGGTCAACTTGCATTAAAGTTATATTCCATTTAATGATTCTTATTGAGAACTTTTTTCATTAAAAAACTATTAAATTTATTATCAGATAGTTAAATTTTTGGTTATTTGATTTTATCATTTACGACCCTGTCTAGACCCCAAGAATATAATGGAATGTAAGATCTTAAAAAAAATTATAAGTTAAAATTTGAAAAGAAAAAAAACTTGTTTCTTTATTTATTTAACTATTTAATTGGGACAAATTTGAGTATTGTTATATTCAATTATGAGTAACTCTTCCAAAGCAGTTTTCTGCATCTACACAAACTCAAACTAGAAAAACTTGTTTCTAACTCCTTAACCTAAAAGGACATACAATAAGTTGATCGGACTCCCACAATCTAAAATATTCTATCAAAATGAAAAAAATAATAAGTATTAAACTCATAATTTTAATATCATCTATATCTTTGAATAACCGAACACAACATTTATAACTCTAAAGATTAAACAAAACTTAAATATTGTAATGATGTGAAGGTTCAGATGTCATCTACCTAAATTAAATTAAGTATATTGAAACATAGTAACAAGATATATTAAGTATTAAATAATACTCTTGAAATCTCTATTTAGCATCCCATAGGCGCATTTTTCTACATTGATATAGTGAAATGGAATTTAAAATATGATTTAATTAAAAATCTTCCAAATATAAAAAATGCTAATTAAATAAATAAAGCACAGCCCTATATAAGGTAGCTGGTAGCCTTTTCAATCCCCCCCCCCCCCTGAAAAACGGAAAAAAGAAGAAAAGCCTACGAACCACATTAACATTTTTTTCCAAACCAATAAATATAAAAATCTAAGTGACTTGCATACGGCATGACAAATATACTTTTCAAAATACATTTATAAATTTATTAAAAATATATATCAATAAAATTCTCACCAGTAAATTTTGAATTTTCGCCTGAGACACGAATTATGTCCATATCAATTAGATGAGTTCACAAATCATAAAAAGGACAGGAAAACGTTTTCTCTTATATATATTTGCTCATTAAATCACATTTTATCGTTAAATTTCATAGAATATAAATAAATAAATATACATATTTAATGTTCATAGCCTGCATCAAACAATTATGCTTTTATATTCAGTCATGATACAATTCGCATTTAGCTTGTCTCAAGGAAAGAGCAAAATTTATTTTTAGGACGAAAAAAGGAAAGGGCATAATTTTTTTTATGGAAAAAGCATAATTCTAACAATGAATGATTCAATTCTCATGGATATCAGTTTAGAAAGACCTTTTTTTACCTGATGTAAATGAAAATAACTGAATGATAATAACAATGAATTATAATCAAATTTTTTTTCGACTTGCTCATAATCGGAACTTTTTATAATTTATACATGAATTAGCAGAATGATTATGCCGCTTAGAAAAATTTAGAAATGAAGGATTAAAATATCTCCATGCGTGGTCTCAATTATTCAGGATCATTTGATCCTCACGAATTTGTTTGCAGCATTTTAAATGTTACACCTAAAATTTCTTCACAGAAAAATACCCAAAACTAGATATCATGATTCTTGTAATCCAGATAGATGAGTGATAATAATTTTAAATTACATGTATTAAAAATAAATGTATTTTCAATGATAGGAAAATAATTAAATTATCTCAATCAAATGATAAATAAAAAAGTATCCAAAACATACATTTTTCCATCGTAAATTAAAAGAATACAAACTCAGAAAGAACAAAGATTGTAAATCAACAACGAAACCATACTAACTTCACCACATAATCATATAAAAAAGGGCGCAGTAGCATTTTATTCTAGGAATGAAAAGAGATGACTCAAGAACATTGTGTAGAGATGTCTAAAGGAAAACTTCCGAGTGCTAGTAAATTATGCTAACACTCAAATAAATCATGTTTAGAGGACCAAAATTTTGATCCAAAATTGTGAACTTTTTGTTCAGGGATTCATCTCCCATTGAATAAAATTATTAACCAAAATTTGCCGCAGCAATCAGTCAACAGTTCTCTAAGAGCTCAACCATTTTCATCACCATCTAAAACTAAATAGCATAACTGAAACTTGAAGAGAACTTAAGCACCACCAGAACCATACTTCTTTCCGAAAACTATGACCTGCAACTTATCATACCCGGCGAGCACACCAGCACCGGCAACGGCACGGAGGATGTTGGCACCGGCTCCCTTGAACAGTGACTTGGCACCCTCATTCTTGAGGATTTGAGAGAATGCATCCATGGAGCTCTTGTACTTCACAGCCTCTCCGGAGGTCATCATCATTCTTCTTCTGACTGTATCAATTGGGTATGATGCCAGACCTGCACCATTGGTGATGAGCCATCCAAGGGCAAAGCTAGCAAAGAAACTATCCTGCAATCATCATCAAAAGAGATAGACCAAAGGTTTCAGTGCATGATCAGATTAGTCTAGGTTATTTTGAGTCTAAGAGAGAAAGATCAAGTAAGATTTTAATAGTCATGGAAGCTTGTCAAACTACCAGAATTAAAGTGAGCTTTTGAGTTACTTGAGCACAACGAAACTTTAGATAAATCAACAAAGTAATGCAAGAAGAAAGGTTGACAACTAACCTGCAACTTTCCGGTGAGGAGAACAGGCTTCAGAGAATCATACATTCCAAAGTAGAGACCACGGTACACAATGATTCCAACACATGAGATGTTGAAACCACGGTAAAGTCCAGCAACACCATCAGATGCCATAGTCTTCCTGTAGACATCAACAAGTCCATTAAACTGCCTCTCTCCTCCCTTCTTTGCAGCCTTTGCATCATTGGCCAGACGGGTACGAGCGTAGTCAAGGGAGTAAACAAACAGAAGAGATGAAGCACCAGCAGCACCACCAGAGGCCAAGTTTCCAGCGAACCATTTCCAGTAGCCATCCTTGTCCTTCTTGAAGTTGAAGAGCCTCTTGAAATAATCCTTGAAGGCAAAGTTCAAAGCCTGCAATTTTGGTTCAGTAGCAGCATTAGCACCACTCACTAAAGCAAAATGAACTGGGAGAAAATATCAAAGGCTAATACTGGTAGAGACTAACCTGAGTGGGGAAATAACGGATGACATTGGCAGTGTTACCTCTCCACAAGGCAACCATACCTTCATCCTTCATTGTTCTCTTAAAGCAATCACCAATGCCCTTGTAGGGCTCAGAAAGCCTACCGGATTTGATCATCTCATCCTGGTTCTGGATCAAAAGCTTAACACGCTCAATGGGGGCAGCGGCAGTTTTGGACACAGCTGCTGAAACACCACCCATGAGAAAGTCAACAAGAAAGTTTCCTTTCTCTGCTGGAGCTGCAACAAAGATAGGGGAGGCAGTTGTTGCAACAGAAGAGAGATCAGTAGCAGCTTTGCATGCAGGAATCACGGGATACTGCAATGCAGCATTGGAGTAGTTTCCAAATGAGCGCCTCTGGTAAACAGAGGGCCCCTGGAAACTGCCATCGTAACTCTGCATGTTAGGTGAGAGACCATGACGGAGATGGAGCTGGCTTGCAACCTTCTCAACAACTGTGGGGTGCTGAACCTGATCAACCATGGTGGCTTCCCTGATGAATTCAAGAAGCCAATGTCAAAAGTTAATACAATAGTGTATGGTTGTAAGATTCATTCAGGGTAGGTTCCCATAAAGAATGCAGACAACAGCTAATTTTCTCAAAAGATGCTTTGAATGGTGATCCATTCAAATATTCACAGCAACTAAAAAAACGACAAACAATCTGAAAAATCCAAGAGTCAGCATTCTCCAAGCACACATTAAGATAGAGACAATTGGATACCAAAAAAAACCAAGGTACAGAAAACCGGACTGGATATTGAACCGGTCGGGGTACTAGGTTAAAGGTCGGTGAGTCAAAATGGAACTAAACCGGGCCTAGACTCTATTTCTGGCTTATTTATATGAAATCATGTGTAAAAATTAATTAAAAATTATTTTTTAAAAAATGAGTGAACCGGTCTGTACGGTTCACCCAACGGACCGGACCGGTTGGACCACTAGTTCCCCCGTTCATGGGTTGAACCAGCCATCCGGTTTTAAATACCCTGAAAAAAACCTTAAAACAAATACATAAGCATGCACATAATGTAATGTCATAACTTCTAGATTAGTTCCTGGGAGCTCAGGAGGAATACAACTGAACTGTATAGATTCAATCAACCAAAGGGGAAAAATGTATGATGGAATCAGAAAAATGATGAGGCATGAGGATATTCAAAACAAACAAGACATAGCAAATTCAATAATAGAGTATAATCTATAGAAATACTCGCACACTACATGGATGCTTATTGAGGTCATTGACAATAAAGATGTCAGGAAACAACTCAATAATTCATAAACTGGAAGGAGCCTGTATTGAAGGCTATTACGTCTATACATATCACAATACAAGAATAATACACTAGGTATATTGCATACTGCAGAAAATGAAGTCAGTGACAAGGTCAGATAGAGGAATCATGAAAACAGACAACAAATAAATTTCTTCAAGCGTTATTACCTACCATCTATTTAATAATAGACATGCACAAGATGGTCGCAAACAAATTATTCAGCAACAGCTGAGGACTAAATAACCAATCCAATGAATGCAGATGGTTGTAGATCGCACATTTAGGGACAAATCGGAGAGGCAGAAACACAAACTGCAGGCGGACTGGAGATCAGAACCAAAAATAAGGCTCAAATATCTATAGGCCACCAAGATCTACAAAGTCATATAGATTCTCATTTCACGAACGTTGATCCAAATTCTTATGATGAATTTCAAATCAAGCAAGCCACTGAAAGATCCAATCAAAGGTTTAAAAAGAACAAACTCATTTTGTTAAGCCAGAGCAAACAATAAGATATAGCTTAAAGATCAAGCCAATCCAGATCTGATCAACAGAAAACGAAGTAACCCACATGCAGTGGAAACCATAAGAGAAAAGAAAGATCCAGAATCTACGGATTTAAACATGAAAAGAAAAATCACCAGAAGCAGAAACAACTTCATATAGACAAAAATGACGTTCAAAGATAAGGGATCAAAAGGACAAAAAGCCAAATAAAGCGGTGAATGGCATCAAATAAACCAGAACAAGAACAAAAACTAAACCTTGAACAATTACACAGCAACAGATCTGTAATGATGGTGCGAGTTAGATCGCAGATCTGGAAAAAGGGGTGCGAATTGAGAGAGACTGTGTTATGTATACCTGTGAGAGTGTAAAACGAAACGAAGGAGAAAGATGGATGAGCGAGATCCTTGGAGAGAAAAGGAACGCGAAGAAGGGTATCGGGTATGGAGGAGGGAGGCGAGCTTTGAATTGGGCAAATTAGGTTTTTATTGGCTCATTGAGGACAGTGGGCGGGCTGGGCTGGCATGTGCTTGCGGCGTAAATCGCACCGCTCCATCCTTTGTGGTGCCCATCCATGGCCGGTACGGGACCTTTCTATTATTCGTTGGATTCGAAGTTGCGTTTCCCTTTCGTTTTTTTTTTTTTTCATTTTTATTTCTCTCTCTGGTCCGTTTAGATTTTTATTGAGGAAAACGAGAGGAAAAATATTTTGGAATTGCAAAATCTTACATTTATTATTTTTTATAAAATAAATTATGAACTATTTATCATGTCTTCTCGTTATTTTATTAATTATCTATAACCAACTTGATTTAAAATTTTATAATTTTAAAATCATCTATATCATTTTTCCTTTTTATTGCTTGAGGACTAAAATTACAATTATAATGATGCATAAAAAAGTAGTTTTATCACTTTATGGGATAATTTGAGTTCATTTTTTTTGAATTTATTAGATACAAGTTTAAAAGTATTTTTTTTCCAAATTCTCAATTTCCAAAGTCCCCCTCAGATGAATTCTTGTTCATCACCTGCGGATTGTGTGATGTTGTTTTATCTTTTTATACTTTATATTGATAAGTTATATAATATTGATTATGTAATATAATTATATACACATATATTATAAGAAAAAAGATAAAAAAATACAACTTAAATTTTAAAATTCTAAATTAGTCGTATTGCCTATAAGAATATAGCTATTAACTATAAGAATATAATCCTTGATAACTCATTTTAATAAGAATTTATTGATTTGGATTTTGAAGGTCAGGTAGTATTTTCTTATCTTTTTTATTATATTATATAACATATAGTATAATTTTAAAACTTCAATACAACTAATAAAATACAAGCCTGTCAAACATTGTCTAATATTAATGTATTCAAAGTTTAAATTATTATGAGCATTCTAGTTTCTTTAAAGAAATTATGTCAAAGGCTTAATATGGCCGACAAAAATAAATCAGGAAAAATCCCTCATTAAAAAGTTTATTAGTGGAAAAAACCTAAAAAAGAGTATGGGAATTGGGTGTTCAAAATTTGCAAACTCCGTATGCATAAAAAATATTATTATTTTTTTCATGTAAAAAAATATTTTCTCTGAATTAAAAAAATTAAATCATAAATAATTGACCATTTGCGTTCTTTGGAAAGCTCACCGCAAGTGGATGCCGTATGATGTTTATTCCCTAGAAGAAGGGAAAGGGGTACGGAAAGGGCAGTTTTAAATTAGTTTATTGAACTTTACTGTTTCGAGCAAAAATTCTACGATTTGTTTTCTCTAGAATTTGATTACTCTTCAAATTCTATTAAGAAAATTTATTCTTCAAAAAAGAAACGACGCAATGGGCGTGTTTGGTCAAAAGTGACCCAAAGGGACTTTTCCATAGAAGTCGACTGGTAGTGGATGAAACTTGATTATAAAGTCTTAAGCCACGATGCAGATCCGTGCTTATTTGGGAAAACTTTCAAAACTAAAAAACTCCTTCTTTGAATAACGATAAGAAGTTAGAATAATGATTGGAGCATTCAAAAATAATTTTGTAATAATAATTTATGATACAGGGAATAAATATGTAAGTGGAGTTTTATTTTGATTTTGGGTAAACACGTTTATAACAGCATCTTCAAACAAATGTTAAGATTTTGACCCAAACTAGTGTTAACCCCCGTGCGTTGCACGAGAACGTGAATTTAATTAATAGTACATTATAGAATTAATTTTTTATGACTGTAGTGCATTTCTTTGTATATTTATAAAACTAAATTTTCAGCTCAAAAATGCATAAAGGGTGATTATAATCATGTGTATATATCACATTTTGAGGGAACATTTTTTTAGATAATTTATTATGCCTAGTGTGTCAACATAGTGTCAATAAATTAATAAATGGAAGGCTATGTGGGGGACAAAATTTGATAAAGTAGAGGTAAAATGACTACAATTTCGGTTTTTTACTAAATATATCACCAAAAGAATCTTTCAACAAAAAAATGAATCTTATATGATATTTTGAAAAATTTCTCTATAAACCTCATTGGTTGTCTTGTTGGTGGGTTTCTTGTCTGAATCAAATATTAAAATCTTGATGTTGCCTATTGATTTAACCCTTGACAAAGCAATATATAACTGACCATGTGTGAAGACAGGTATAGGTAAATATAATCCGACATTAGTCATTGATTGTCCTTGACTCTTATTTTTTGTCATAGCAAACGATAGTATGATGGGAAATTGCATATGCGTCAATGTGAATGGGAGTTTAGACTCCGATTGATTCATATCCTTACGATGAATTAGAACCTCTTGACCTATACTTGTACCATTGAGTGTGATTGCTTTAATAAAGTGTTTCCCCAGAAATGTGACCTTTAACCTGGTTCCATTACAGAGTCCCGCAGCTTGATCTATATTTCACATGAGCATTATGGGAACTCTAACTTTCAATGCAAGCCTATGTGGAGGTAAGCTAGAGCATTTTATTGTGTTCAAGAATTCTGTAGTGTACAACTCTTGAAATGATGCATAGCCTCGATCTGCTAAACTCACAGAATTAGAGCTAAAATATTCAACAGCATCACCAGGCAATAAGGCACACATGCAGTCATTGATTTGCTCTACAACTTCTACTGTTGGTGATAAAATAGCCCTATTAGTAAGATATTCATAATCAAACAAATGATGGAGGAGATCAGGATATGTAGCTTTGATGATTGATTGCATAGGATCATGACAGTCTAGAATTAAGAAATCTTTTGGTATTTCTATCTCTGATATTCCATCATGGGGAAACCAATCCTGCCATCACCAACATCTAGAAGCCAGTCTGAAAATTGCTTCAGGTTTGAATTATTTTCAGATGAACTTGAAGATAACCGCATGTTCTTGGTAAGTTGGAACAACTTACAATGACCCCATAAATGAGAAGAGTTTATGCTCAAGTTGATAATATCTGCACGGTTCCCGATACCAAATTAATTTATGGGAAAAATAGGGTTTTTCGAAAATTCATTGATTTAGGTAGAAAAGGAATAGAGATTATTACTAAAATGGTTTTAATTGGATTTTGAATGAGAATCAATCTCTTTGATCTTAATGTCTCGTTTTAAATTTGATTAGTTACCAAAATGTACAAAATGAATAATTAATGCAATAATATTCTAACAAAATCATTTGGGTAATTAATCAGGTAATTAATATTATTTGTGATGCAAATACTCCAATAATTGGGGAAACCAATAAGTAAATTATCGCTGGTAATCAGGGACGAATATGTTATGGGATTCGGCCAAATTAAAAACATACGGTAATTATTGCAATGTTATTAAAAAAGTATGGTAATTATAGTAATAATAATTTAAATTAGCTGATATAATAATTAAATAACGTATTTCGTCACATAAATTATAATTATTGTTAAGGTTTAAAATAAATTTTAATTTGATATAGGATTAATAAATTATCTCTTGTTTTAAGTATACTCTTAATTTTAATGTTAATAGTAGTATACACAGAGATCTATCAATAATAAAAGTACGCTATTTTATAAAAAGAGGGAAATAATAACCAAGAAACTCATAATTGATTTTATTTTGGTAAATCATAGTTAATTAAAGCTAACATAAATTTAAATAGTAATTTACATTATTGAACTTCTTACATTACTCTGACCATAACTTTTTTATTTGTGAATCCTCAAACCACAAATTTCATGAGAATTAAAATTATGATGTTATTCTGGTTACACATTATTTGTGAACCTAAGAATATTATTTTTCTTGCATATTCTTTATTTTTTGAATCATTTGTTTGGCAAACCATTATAAAAACATTAAGCAATTATGGTATTATAATAAATGCGTGAGTCACTTGAAATCTCATGCGACAGGGAATATAAGCAATTAAGGAATTCTAACAGGGAATGATAAGAGTGAGTCACATGAAATCTCATGCGACACAGTGAAGGAGATCTGTGTGAAAGCCTAATTTGCCTCAGGGTCATTGGTGAGTCTATATAGTAATTGCGACATTTACGTTAGAAAACCCTATACGTTATATAATTTAGGTATACAGATGCACAAAAAATATGGATACAACTAAATTTTAACTTGTCATAAAGGTCCCTTACGTTTGAAAAATCTGGGTTGAAATAAACTTGTGTGGCATTGAAGGCACTACATATGTGTCCATAACATTGAACAAAAAAGCATGTAATTTTAAAACCCAAAAATAAATGAATTTATAGGGAAATAAAAGATATATGTACTACTTTTGTTTTTTTGTAATCCTAGCAAACCGTAAGACAACTAAAGTGAGCACATCCAGATCTTCCGTTTTGTCCTCAAAGGCTTTGAACCCTCAATTCGATCACCCTATTTGCAAATAGTTAGATGGAATGAGCAACAATATAATATTCACTTGATGAATGTGATGATTACATTAGATACTTACTTGTTCGTCAACTAATAACATACTGACTTTCCAAACCTCAAATGGTGCAGCCTTCTTTGCCATCGCCTACTTCCTAAGTACCCTAACAATAATGCTCTAGGTTTCCTTGCTATCATCAATGTCCTTGAGTAAAGCATGAGCAATATTTGCCATTAATTGAGTTGATGTAACTAATTCTTCAAGAATGGTCCTCTTTTGCTGGATATGAGGATGGGAGGCTTATGCCGAGATATATAATGGTATGTGTATGTGAAGGAATTTTCGGAAAAAACCAACTTTCAATGACATGCATGGACTGAATGGTAGTAATTTAATTAGGATTAGAATGTTAGCTATTATTCCCAACAATCTTGGACGATTAAGGTTATTATTTGAATTGTACGGTAATTATAACATGTGTAATGCTACATACAATTATTATTTGCCAATTAGTATGCTAGAAAATACATAATTCAATTATTATATTGTTTGACGTTTATATAATAGTTTGCTCAAGCATTTGAATTGTTCGAATAACATTGCTCAATTGCTCAGATTGTATGCCACAATTTTCGGAATAACATTATTAGAAACTCCAAAAAATACATAATGCAATTATTATATTGGTTGACATTTTTATAATGGTTCGCCCAAACATTTATATTGTTTGATTAACGTTTCTCAATTGCTCAGATTGTATGACGTAATTTTGGGAATAATCTTATTAGAGACTATAGAAAATACATAATGCAATTATTCTATTGGTTGACATTTTTATAATGGTTTGCCCAAGCATTTACATTGTTTGATTAATGTTGCTCAATTTCTTAGATTATATGCCGCAATTGCAATTATGAGAATAACGTTATTTGAAACTTTAGAAAATACATAATTCAATTATTAATTGATCTATTTTAATTCAATTATTAATTTAATTAGGATTGGAAGATTTTGAAATTTAAAAGGATACACCCAATTATTCTTTTCCAATCGTTATAAATGCATTTCACTGTATTTAGATTATTTGAATTTTGAAAGGCTCCACCCAATTATTATTTGAAAATTAATTTAATTATTGAATTAGCTAGAATTGGAATGTTAAAGTTATTATTTCCTACAGTTATAGAAGATTTTGAAATTTGAAAGAATACACCAAATTATTCTTTTCCAATCATTATAAAAGTGTTTCAATATAATTAGATTATTTGAATTTTAAAAAGTTACACCCAATTATTATTTGGCAATTATCATAAATGAGTTTTAATGTAATTAGGGTTGTGATTATTCGACCCAAGTAAAGCATGAATGGGTTATGGAGCGGGTCACACGAGATTTAGAGTGTAAAGTTGATTAAGGTTTTAAAAACTAAAGCTCTGTTTGGAAACACTTATTTTTGGACAATAAGTCCTTATTACACAAGCTGAGATAAAACTCCTTTCATATACTTACCTCGTATACCATGAATCACGATTTATAAGCACTTATTACCCAAAAATAAGATATTCCAAACGAGCACTAAGTAGTCAAACACTCATCTATTAGAAAGAGCAAAGTAGATGTTAAATTTTGTAATCACTGGCAAGAATTTATGAGGAAATAAATAAACAAACATGACATAAATTAAAGAACATTCTCTCTTCTTTTCTCTTTTTTTTGATAGGCCTAAGGTATCCACTACTGATAGCAGTGACTAATTCCCTCGTACCGTAAACTTCCTGAAAGGGTTTTAAAGAACCCAACTAAGCGTCAAATTGTGTTAGACCTCATGGTTCTCTTCTTTTCTATTAAATGGTCGTGTTTTTCTTCTGGCTCTCCTTTTAAATAAGTGAGACATAAATAGACCTTGAACATTGAGTCTTTCTCTGTTGGAATGGAGGCTAGAACCCCACACTAAAATCAAAGAAAAATTTTAACCCTTAAAACTATGGTTTTCTCCAAAATTTTCTTTTCCAAAATCTAATAGTCTTTCTATTTCATCAATAACAATCCAACATACAATTATCCTCTCAGTGACAAGACTGTTACATTTGGCGTCATGTTAAGAGAAGCTAATTGTTGCACTGATTTTTTCTTTTTCTTTATCTTTTTTTGCTTGTCAAGGTTATTCATTAGATGCTGAAACTATTATTATGGATATTCTCCTTACAGATGTAGAGTCATTTTCCTTAAAGATTTTAATCTTATCCAGGGTGTGCCAAAAGTAGCTTTTTTATGCTCAATTATGCTTATGGGTGATTTTTGTTTGGGATTACTTTTGGAACCCCTAAAAGTGTTTATTCATGAAAATCGAGATAAAACTTATTTCACATACTTATTTCGTATACTGTAAATCACAATTGAAAATGTGCTTTTGAAAGATGTTTGGGATAACTTTTTTTCAATTGGGCTTTTGAAAAAAAAAACAATTTAAGCCATAAGCTAAAATTTCTTGCTTGTGGTATTTCCACCATAAAGAGAGAAAAGTAACTTATGAAAGAAAAATGTTGGGTCCCACTTTTTTTAATTGAAATACTATTATAGTCCTTATTAACTATAAATCCTTATAGATGAAATTTTTTGTCCTAAACATAAATTCATTTAAAAGTTAATAATCATGATAGTACTCTGATTTAGGTCCATGAGAAATTTAATTTGTGAGAATTACTTGATAATTTTTTATATAAAAATCATGATAATACTTTAATTTAGGTCATTCTCACCAATTAAATTTTCAGTAAACTTTTTCCCAATTTTCCTAAAAAATTTAAGTAGTTTAGTATTGTTAATTTTTTCCAAATAATACATTACCTATTTTTATTTTTATAAAATTTATGTCTTTTCCAATCTTTTACTTTTAAACTTGTTTTTTCATTAATCATCCAAACAAGTTTCTGTATTTTTTACAACACACACATATAATATATATATATATATATTATTTAATAAGATTTACGCTCTTTTTAATCATTTTTTATATAAACTTGCTTTTCAAAATAATCATCCAAACAAGTTTCATTTTCAGAAAAGTCACTTATACTATAACTAATCCAAATATAAATCATATTACATAATCTGGCTTTTATTTGATTTTAAATTTGTAAAAATCAAATTACAAAAAAGCCGCTTTTACCATTGTTATTCCAAATACTTAGTTTCTGTGCATTTTACATTGCCTTTAATTGAAAAAACGTGATTACAAACTATAGTTGTATTTCGTTGACCTAACATTCCGCATAGATATTTGATAACCCGGCTCAGAGATTCCCGCATGTGTTGGAGCTTAACCATAAAATAATATATGTTTAAGAAAATATATGAACATAGGAGATAAAATTCCGAAAGTAAAAAATAGATCTAACAAAAGTCTTTTAACGGTGTTAGAGTGAAATAACCCTATTCAATTGCAAAAGAAAAAGTATTTTAAAAAAAATACTTCAAGAAGCATATTTCAAAAACAAATGTTTTTCACATTTCAGTTTAAATACTT
Source organism: Inga leiocalycina (assembly GCA_963242795.1). NCBI lineage: Eukaryota > Viridiplantae > Streptophyta > Magnoliopsida > Fabales > Fabaceae > Inga > Inga leiocalycina. The sequence goes on along the minus strand of OY725329.1, from coordinate 9,826,193 downwards.
GAAAAACAAAAGCAATTTTTTAAAAATTTTCTTTTTCAATTATTATCCATCTATCTCGGTATAAAGATATATATAGTTTTGGGACTACTAAAACATTACATTGGTTTGCGCTTTCCTTGATATATATTGAATAAATTAATTATTTTGCCCTTATAATTTAATTGAATTTATGATTCAGTCCTTATAATTTATAATTTGATTGAATTTGTAATTCAGCTCTAACCGCACGTAATATGTGGGGTTGACTGAGCTTACTTGGCATCCTGGGCAAAGTAAAAAGGGGAAATCATTCTTGGGTCTCAAAAAACTAAATAAAATTATAATAAAATCCTAAAAAATAAAAATAACAATTCATTAAATAAGTTTTTGTTATAAATATTAAATATGTGGATGTTCATTAACTCATATTACTCTTCCAGTCAACTTGACATAAAGAAGAAAAGAAAACTTGACACAAAGCAAAAGTAAAAGAAGACAAGGACATAAAGAAGATATAAAGTAATCATGGTCATGTCACCAGAGTTAAATATAATCATAGCTATTCAACCAGGATTAGATTTCTAACTCTATATAAAGGCATGTAATCGATTGTTTCAGATGAACTGAATGAGAACTTATCTCTAACTTCTCTCTAGAAATTCTATCAATCATTTCTCTAAATCTTATCAATATTCTCTCTTATCACATATACTTTTATAACACGTTATCAGTACGAAGCTCTAAACGAAGGTATGATCTTCTTATAGTTCCTTCAGTGATTATATATACCTTGTTTTATTTAATAGATTTGAGATAATTTGAACCACTATATGAAATTAAAGAAATACCTTTACTGATTGTTATGTAACATCGGGTTCTATGGCTAAGATTGGAGATCGTTATTATTTTTATATATCATTTATAAATCCTTTTATATTATTATTTTATGGCCAGAAGCCATACATATATAATTCCTGAAATTATATGACTAGAAGTCATATTGTTTTAATCTCTTATGATATGATACGGCCAGAAGCTATATCTTTTTTCCTAGTATATGGCCAGAAACTATATATATTTTTCATCTTTTATCTTATTGTACGACAAGAAATCATGTACAACTTTTATCCTGAAGATAATAATTTAATTCCCCATCTTAAGATTAATTGGCCTGAAGCCATGAAATTAAATGGCTCGAAGCCATACATGTTTTAATTTTCTTATCTTACCTTATGAATTATTTATTGTCTTTATGAATTTACAGTTATTATATTGCATATTTACATTTCATATTTTAATTATTTTTATTTATTTCTTTAATTAGTTTGAACCATGACAAGCCTAGTAAAACTTGAAATTGTGGCTCTTGATATTATTGAGAAAAATTATTTATCTTGGAAGTTGGATGCGGAAATTCACCTGAATACTAAAAGTTTGGAAGACATGATTAAAGAAGGGAATAAGGCATCCAACCAAGATAAAGCCAAATTCATGATTTTTCTTCACCACCATTTACATGAGGATTTAAAAATTGAGTATTTGACAGTAATGGACCCACTTGTTCTTTGGAACAATTTGAAAGAAAGGTATAATCACTAGAAGATTGTCATTCTTCCAAAAACTCATTTTGACTGGATGCATTTGCGCTTGTAAGATTTTAAATCTATAAGTGAATATAACTCAGCTATGTTCAGAATTACTTCTAAATTGAAATTATGTGGAGAAAATGTTACTGATGATGATATGTTAGAAAAGACATTCTCCATATTTCATGCATCCAATTTGCTTCTGCAACAGCAATATCGTGAAAAATGTTTCAAGAAATATACTGAGTTAATTTCTTGTCTCCTTGTGGCTGAATAAAATAATGAGCTTTTATTAAAAAACCATGAATCCCGTCCAACAGGCTCAACTCCATTCCCTGAAATGAATGTAGTAACAAATGAATTTTATTATGGCCGTGGCTGTAGACATGGACGTGGACGTGGACGTGGACGTGGACTTGGATGTGGACGTGGACGTGGGTGTGGCTACAGCTGTGGGCATGGTCATGGTCGATATCATGGTGGTTCAAATTCCCATCAGAAGTCAGAAAAGACTGAAAAGAACCAAAATGTGGAAAGTAGTAGGCATAATAAATATGCTGATAATCCATGTTATCGATGTGATGGCAAGGGCCATTGGTCTCGTACCTGTCGTACACCAAGACACCTAGTTGATCTTTACCAAGAATCAATTAAAAATAATGGTAAATGATCAAATGTTAAAATTAATCATGTTGATAAGGGCGAGAATTCTAAGTATGGCGATATAAATAATAACTATTTGGTTATTGCAGATTTCTTAATATAATTTGAACTTTTATATTTTATTTAAAGTTGATTATATCATATGTATTAATTTTAATTATGTTTTTATGAAGAATGAATCCTATTGGCATCAATCTTGAAGATTTATATCTCGTTGATAGTGCAACAACCCACACCATACTCAGACATAATAAATATTTTTCTTCCTTGGTAATACGAGAAGCCAATGTTCAAACTATATCTGGTAGTATAAATTTAATTGAAGGCTCCAGAAGAACTAATATTTTGTTACCTGAACGAATAAAATTATGCATTGATAATGCGTTTTATTCTACCAAATCTAAAAGAAACTTATTGAGTTTCAAAGATATCCGCAACAATGGATATCATTTAGAACAACAACTAAAAATAATCAGGAATATCTTGTGATTACAAATATAGTTGCTGATAGAAAATGCATATTAGAAAGTTTTCCTATTTTTTCTTTTGGTTTATATTACACATGTATAAGCACAATTAAAACACATGCTATTAAGAATTAGAAGTTCACTAATGCAGACCAGAAGTTTGTCACTTCAAACCAGCAGTTTGATAATGTAAACTAGAAGTTTACTAATGAATTTATTGTTTGGTATGACCGGTTAGACCATCTCGGTTCAATCATGATGCGACAAATAATTGAGAATTCATGTGGACATACCCTGAAGTATAAATAAATACCACAATCCCATGATTTCTCATGTGCTGCATATTCCAAGGGAAAGTTAATTATTCGTCCCTCACCAAGCAAAATAGAAAGTGAGTCTCTCACATTTCTAGAACGGATACAGGGAGATATTTGTGGTCCAATACACCTATCATGCAGACCATTTAGATACTATATGGTTTTAATTTATGCATCAACTAAATAGTCGCATGTTTACTTATTATTTTCTCGCAACCTGGCGTTTGTAAGATTACTTACTCAATTGATTAGATTAAGAGCACATTACCCTGATTATCCTATCAAGAAAATACATCTTAATAATGCTGGTGAATTTACATTACAAGCTTTTAATAAATATTATATGTCCCTTGGAATTGATGTTGAACATCCTGTAGCTTATGTTCATACGTAAAATAGACTTGCAGAATCATTGGTTAAAAGGTTACAACTAATTGCAAGACCTTCATTTATAAAATCTAATCTCCTAATTTCTGCTTGGGGCCATACCATTTTACATGCAGCAATGTTAATTCGCATTAGGCCAACTAATTATCTAAAGGTTTCCCCCTTACAAATGGTTTTTGGTCAGGAACCTAATATTTCCCATATAAGAACTTTTGGATGTGCGGTATATATGCCTGTAGCACTACCACAACGCACCAAAATGGGTCCTCAAGGGAGGATATTGTCCGCTTTGGAAAGCCTACAGGGCCCCCTCACGGTTTTGTCCCCTTGGGGTTTGAGCCCGCATCTTCTGGATGCCCTCGCGTCTTTTGGACCAACGAGGCGGGGAGGCACATTGGTTCCAAAGATAAAAATCCTCGAAAAAGAAAAGGAGCAAAGAATATAGATGGTGAAGTCAAGGATAAAGAAGAAAAATTAGTAGCTCCAGAAGAGCCATCTCCTGAAGAGATATTATCTTCAGAAGAGAATGTTGTAGTCCCACAGTACCTGATATATGTGAAAATAATGAGATCTCAATAAATTATATTATGAATGAAATCCGATGGGATCGAAATGAAGTCAACGTTGATGATATTTTTACTTATCATATAGCATATGATGTAATAAATGATAATGAGGATCATGAGCCAAAATCCATTAGTGAGAGCCAACATAGAAAAGATTGGTCCCTATGAAAAGATGTCATTAATGCAGAACTAAAATAATTGGCTAAACGAAAAGTATTTGGACCTGTAGTCCTTACACCTAAAGATGTAAAACCAGTTGGATGCAAATGGGTTTTTGTATAAAAAAGAAATGAAAAGGGCAAAATAACTAGATATAAGGCACGTCTTGTAGCCCAAGATTTTACACAAAGACCTAACATTGATTTTGAAGAAACGTATTCACTAATAGTAGATGCGACTACTTTTCGTTATTTAATTAGTCTAGCAGTAGATGCAGGACTTGATTTACATCTAATGGATGTTGTGACTGCTTATTTATATGGATCACTTGACAATGATATTTATATGTAAGTTCCTGAAGGACTTAAGATGCCAGAAGCATCCAATTCAAGTTCTCGTGAACAATACTCAGTTAAGTTAAATAAGTCCCTGTATGGCATGAAGCAATCAGGGCGCATGTGGTATAATCGTCTTAATGAATATTTGTTGAAAGAAGGATATAAAAATGATCCAATATGCCCATGCATCTTTATAAAAAGATCTAATAGTGAGTTTGCTATAATTGCTGTTTATGTTGATGATATCAACATCATTGGAATTCCTGAAGAGCTTCAAAAGGCAATTAATTGTTTGAAGAAAGAATTTGAAATGAAGGACTTGGAAAGAACAAAATTCTATCTTAGATTATAGATCGAGTACTTCAAGAAAGGGATTTTTATATATCAAGAAACTTATACAAAGAAGATCCTAGAGCGATTTTACATGGATAAATCTCATCCATTATATACCCCAATGGTTGTAAGGTCTTTAAAGGTGGATAAAGACCCATTCTAACCACGAGAAATTAGTGAAGAAGGTGATGAAGAACTACTTGGTCCAGAAGTATCATATCTTAATACTATTAGAGCAGTAATGTATTTTGTTAATCACATACGTCCTGATATATTATTTACTGTTAATTTATTAGCAAGATATAGTTCTTCACCAACATGAAGGCATTGGAATGGAATAAAGCACATTCTTCGTTATCTCAGATGTACTACAGACATGGGGTTATACTACTCAAATGTATCAAAGCATGAACTGGTTGGTTATGCAGATGCCGGATTTTTGTCTGATCCACATGATGGTAAATCACAAACGGGCTATCTATTTACATGTGGAGGTGCAGCTATTTCATGGCGATCTATGAAACAGACTATATCAGCCACATTATCTAACCATGCTGAAATTTTAACAGTACATGAAGCAAGTCGAGAATGTGTGTGGTTGAGGTTAGTAATACTTCATATACATAAAACTTGTCATTTATCTTTCTGCAAAATGATCCCAACAATCCCATATGAGGATAATGTTACATGTATCGCTCAACTTAAAGAAGGCTATATCAAGGATGATAGAACGAATCATATTTCACCAAAATTCTTCTTCACTCGTGACCTTCAAAAGGATGGTGAAATAGATATCCAACAAATCAGTTCAAGTGAAAATCTAGCAGATTTATTCACTAAGTCACTCCCAGGTACAATCTTTGAAAAATTTGTTCATGATATTGGTCTTCGGAGATTCAAAGATTTTAACTAATATTATCAAGAGGGGGAGTCGATACACGCTGTACTCTTTTTCCCTTATCTAGGTTTTGTCCCACTAGGTTTTCCTATAAAGGTTTTTAATGAGGCAGCACTCGACGGTGTATCAATAAATGATATACTCTTTTCTTTGGTTAGGTTTTTATCCCACTGGGTTTTTTACCTAGTTAAAGTTTTTAATGAGACACATTCATAATGGACATCAAAGGGGGAGTGTTATAAATAATAAATATGTGGATGTCCATTAACTCATATTACTCTTCCAGTCAATTTGACACAAAGAAGAAAAGAAGACTTGACACAAAGCAAAAGTAAAAGAAGACAAGAACATAAAGAAGATATAAAGTAACCATGATCATGTAACCAGAATTAAATATAACCATGGTTATGCTACCAGGGTTAGATTTCTGACTCTATATAAAGACATGTAATCGATTGTTTCAGATAAACTGAATGAGAACTTCTCCCTAACTTCTCTCTAGAAATTCTATCAATTCTTTCTCTGAATCCTATTAATATTCTCTCTTATCACATATACTTTTATAACAGTTTTCACAATATATTAAATCATTTTTTGCTTTTTTAGGACTTCATTTTAATTTTGTTCAGTCATGAGAACTAAGAGTCATTTTCCCAAATAAAAATATGAGATTCTTACAGCTCCCTTGTCCTCAGGTGATGCGTTGAAATGGGTTGCCCCTCTGAGTCGAACAGTTTGTAACCTTCAATGGTTCCACAGATCCTCTTGTGAGCACGCCTGTGTTTGCCACTTGGTTGCGGATTTGGGAAATCAACCAAGGACCATCGAAATCGTCCATTCCAGAAACTCAGATAAAAACCCCAAAAAGAAAGAAAAGCGAGAGGTAGAGACTTTTGCTCTAGAAAAAAACCGAAAGACAGACTACTTCTCCGTAAAAGTGGTAATATAAAGGTAGAATAATCTTGTTAATTAAACACACACAATCCGTTCTGTTCCACATGTGTTGAAATAAAGTCATATTCTTCAAACAATATAATAGCCATGGCACTTGAGAAGGCATACTTGGACTCTTGGAGAATGAAACCCAGTTGCAGAAATTGACAGTAAAACATGCTCTGTCGGATTCACCGGGGTATTACTGCAGCTGCAGCTGCCGGAAGAGTGTGGCTGAGAAGAGGGAAAAAAAGCGCAGAGGCGGAGGAAGAAGAAAGCAGTACGGTACAAAGAGAGGAGTGAGGAGTGCTCAGAATCTCGCATTTTTAGTTAGAAAAATACTTACATGCTTTTGCTTCTAGAGCATCATCTCATCTATATTTTAATTAATTAAAATATAATAATTCATCTTATTTTAATTTTATATAATAGATGAATCATTTAAAGAAATTTAAATTTTATGATTTTAAAAAATATAAACTTCTTAATTTAGAAAAACAACTTATCTTATTTTAATCGTGTATGGCAGGAGACTCCGATTTTTCATAAAAATTAGGAAATTACAAGGACTGAGTCGCGATGAGTTAAACTATAAGGATCAAGTCATAAACTCGGTTAAATTATAAGGATTAAATAATTAATTTTCTCATATATATATATATATATATAGGCGCGCAAAATAAGAAGAAATGTCTGACTCACTCTCACTCTCATTTAATGTTTGCTAAGATCTTCTCTCCTAGTCCGGCGCATGTTAAAAAGCTTCAAGCTTTGGTAACGATTCACTGGAATTTGCACGGTCGGGTATCTATTATGCAGCATCATGGAAATCAATTTGTTCTGTTCTTTGCTAAAGTTGAGGATTGTACGTTCATTTTAGATCATGGTTTCTGGATTTTACAAGGCTTATCTATAGCGGTTTATCCTTGGTCACCGGAAGTATCGATCTCTCAGTTTTCTTCTGACTGTCTTTCTATATGGGTTCAAGTTCTTAATCTGCCTATAGAATTTTATACCAAGTAGGTGGCTTCTCTATTGGATTCACAGTTTGGTTCACTTGTCTGTGTTGATTATTCATCCCAACATCTCCTTGGTGGTTTTAGATTCAAGGTTGCATGCTCTGGTTCAAGTTGGTTTCGATTTGAGCCTTATATCTAACAAAAAAACATAGATAATAGTAATTTCATACTTTGTTAAATATTGGTATTTAGTAACCATTCACCTAACAAAAAACATAAATAATAATGATTTCATGCCTTGTTAAACATTGATATTTAATGGTTCTTGATTGATCTAAATATGAGTTTCTTGAAAAATATTTGGACAAAAAATATCATCATATTTTTAAACAAATGTAAGGCTTGCACAGATATTTTGCCAGCCAATAAAATCCTATATATACAACTAAACAAAACTGGTAAAACATACACTAATAAAATTTAAAACCTGACAACAAAAACTAAAATCAAAATAAAAGTTGAAAAGACTTCTATAAGTTTTACTCTAGTACGATACTTCAGTTTGAATATTTTTCAACCCCCGCGTGATGAGAGAGAATCAAGTAATCTATTGAAGCTTTATTCCTTTCTTATGACACAGCCACACAACCCTCTTATTCATATAATGGGTTTTTTTCTTTGACCTTGCCATATAATGGGTTTAACAGTTGGACAAATTAATGTATTCCACTAAAAGAAAAAACTTGCTAGCCGCATAAGAAAAGTAATAGGGAGAATGACAGTAAATTCCTAAGAAAGAAGAGAAATGAAGAAATGGTCCCTATAGATTGTAAAATGAAAAAATGGTCCCATGGAGTTGTCAATACAGGCTCCTGGAGTTGTCATTTGACAACTCCAGGAGCCTGTATTGACAACTCCATGGGACCATTTTTTCATTTTGCAATCTATAGGGACCATTTTTTCATTTTATTTCTTGCATGGGACCTAAATGTAAATCTCCCAAAGTAATATGGGGAATCGAAAATATCATACAACACAACTAATTCTCCCTCTTCAACCACATCCTCTCCCTCGAACTAGATCTGCGTTTTCCGCTGAAGATGAGTTCCAACTTCAGAAGTCAAAACAAGATATGAAGGAGCTCATATTCATAATGAATGTTAGGAAAAACCTAAAAACACTCCGCTAAATAGATTATACTATGAGAAATGCTATTTCATATTTTTTATTCTTCTTCGTCTCTTTGGCTTCCTCATTTTTTACCTTGATGTAAATGTTGGCAATAAGCCGTACGGTAACAAAAATCCGTTCCGGCTTCCGGTTGAAGTGCGGTTCCCGGCTTAATAACGGCTTTTTTCTAATCAAATCCAGCTTGACTATCAAAACGGCCTCTTCTATAAAGCCAAACCGTTGCTACCTTTGGTAGACGGTCCGGCTCTTAAAACGTTGCTCATTAGTTTCTCTTTCCAAGTATTAATTGCTTGGCAGAACAACGAATTTGACTAAATAGCAATTAGTCAACAATTCTCTGAGAGCTCAACCATTTTCATCACCATCTAAAACTAAGTAGCCTAACTGAAACTTGAAGAGAACTTAAGCACCACCAGAACCATACTTCTTTCCGAAAACTATGACCTGCAACTTATCATACCCGGCGAGCACACCAGCACCGGCAACGGCACGGAGGATGTTGGCACCGGCTCCCTTGAACAGTGACTTGGCACCCTCATTCTTGAGGATTTGAGAGAATGCATCCATGGAGCTCTTGTACTTCACAGCCTCTCCGGAGGTCATCATCATTCTTCTTCTGACTGTATCAATTGGGTATGATGCCAGACCTGCACCATTGGTGATGAGCCATCCAAGGGCAAAGCTAGCAAAGAAACTATCCTGCAATCATCATCAAAAGAGATAGACCAAAGGTTTCAGTGCATGATCAGATTAGTTTAGGTTATTTTGAGTCTAAGAGAGAAAGATCAAGTAAGATTTTAATAGTCATGGAAGCTTGTCAAACTACCAGAATTAAAGTGAGCTTTTGAGTTACTTGAGCACAACGAAACTTTAGATAAATCAACAAAGTAATGCAAGAAGAAAGGTTGAGAACTAACCTGAAACTTTCCGGTGAGGAGAACAGGCTTCAGAGAATCATACATTCCAAAGTAGAGACCACGGTACACTATGATTCCAACACACGAGATGTTGAAACCACGGTAAAGTCCAGCAACACCATCAGATGCCAAGGTCTTCCTGTAGACATCAACAAGTCCATTAAACTGCCTCTCTCCTCCCTTCTTTGCAGCCTTTGCATCATTGGCCAGACGGGTACGAGCGTAGTCAAGGGAGTAAACAAACAGAAGAGATGAAGCACCAGCAGCACCACCAGAGGCCAAGTTTCCAGCGAACCATTTCCAGTAGCCATCCTTGTCCTTCTTGAAGTTGAAGAGCCTCTTGAAATAATCCTTGAAGGCAAAGTTGAAAGCCTGCAATTTTGGTTCAGTAGCAGTATTAGCACCACTCACTAAAGCAAAATGAACTGGGAGAAAATATCAAAGGCTAATACTGGTAGAGACTAACCTGAGTGGGGAAATAACGGATGACATTGACAGTGTTACTTCTCCACAAGGAAACCACACCTTCATCCTTGATTGTTCTCTTAAAGCAATCACCAATGCCCTTGTAGGGCTCAGAAAGCCTCCCGGATTTGATCATCTCATCCTGGTTCTGGATCAAAAGCTTAGCACGCTCAATGGGGGCAGCGGCAGTTTTGGATACAGCTCCTGAAACACCACCCATGAGAAAGTCAACAAGAAAGCTGCCTTTCTCTGCTGGAGCTGCAACAAAGATAGGGGAGGCAGTTGTTGCAACAGAAGAGAGATCAGTAGCAGTTTTGCATGCTGGAATCACGGGATACTGCAATGCAGCATTGGAGTAGTTTCCAAATGAGCGCCTCTGGTAAACAGAGGGTCCCTGGAAACTGCCATCGTAACTCTGCATGTTAGGTGAGAGACCATGACGGAGATGGAGCTGGCTTGCAACCTTCTCAACAACTGTGGGGTGCTGAACCTGATCAACCATGGTGGCTTCCCTGATGAATTCAAGAAGCCAATTTCAAAAGTTAATACAATAGTGTATGGTTGTAAGATTCATTCAGGGTAGGTTCCCACAAAGAATGCAGACAACAGCTAATTTTCTCAAAAGATGCTTTGAATGGTGATCCATTCAAATATTCACAGCAACTAAAAAAATGACAAACAATCTGAAAAATCCAAGAGTCAGCATTCTCCAAGCACACATTAAGATAGAGGCAATTGGATACCAAAAAAAAACCTTAAAACAAATACACAGACATGCACATAATGTAATGTCATAACTTCTAGGTTAGTTCCTGGGAGCTCAGGAGGAATACAACTGAACTGTATAGATTCAATCAACCAAAGGGAAAAAGTGTATGATGGAATCAGAAAAATGATGAGGCAAGAGAATATTCAAAACAAGCAGGACATAGCAAATTCAATAATAGAGTATAATCTATAGAAATACTCGCACACTACATGGATGCTTATTGAGGTCATTGATAATAAAGATGCCAGGAAACAACTCAATAATTCATAAACTGGAAGGAGCCTGTATTGAAGGCTATTATGTCTACATATCCCAATACAAGAATAATACACTAGGCATATTGCATACTGCAGAAAATGAAGTAAGTGACAGGGTCAGATAGAGGAATCATGAAAACAGATAACAAATAAATTTCTTCAAGCGTTATTATCTACCATCTATTTAATAATAGACATGCACAAGATGGTCGCAACAGATCTGTAATGATGGTGCGTGTTATATCGCATATCTGGAAAAAGGGGTGAGAATTGTGAGAGAGACTGAGTTATGTATACCTGTGAGAGTGTAAAAAACGAAACGAAGTAAATTGATGGATGAGCGAGATCCTGGGAGAGAAAAGGGAGGCGAAGAAGGGTATCAGGTATGGAGGAGGGAGGCGAACTTTGAATTGAGCAAATTAGGCTTTTATTGGCAAAATGAGGAGAGTGGGCGGGCTCGGCTGGCATGTGCTTGCTGCGTCAATCGCACCGCATAATCCTCTGTGGGGCCCATCCATGGTCGGTACGGCACCTTTCTATTATTCGTTGGATTCGAAGTTGCGTTTCCATTTCGTTATTTAATTTTTATTTATCTCTCTTTGCGGTCCGTTTAGATTTTTATTTTTTTATCCAAGTCCGTTTAGATTTTTATTGAGCAAAATGCCAAAATTACGGTAAAAAAATTTTTAGGTTGTAAAATCTTAAAATCAGTATTTTTTTATAAAATAATTTATAAATTATTTATCAATTCTTCTTATTACCTTATTAATTCTTTGCAACAAATTTAATTTGAGATTTTACAATTTTAAAGTTTTTTCCATCATTTTTCATTTTTATTGCTTGGGGGCTAAAATTACAATTACAATTATAATGATGCATAAAAAAGTAGTTTTATCACTTTATGGGATAATTAAAGTTCATTTTTTCGGATTTATTAGAGTTAAGTTTAAAGTTTTTCTTTTCAAATTCGAGCCTGTTAAACAATGTCTAACATTAATGTATTCAAAGTTTAACATTATTATGAGCGTTATAATTTCTTTAAAGAAATTATGTCGAAGGCTTAATATGGCTGATAGGAAGAATGGGCAAAAAAAAAAAAACAGGGAAAATCCCTCATTAAAAAGTTTATTGATGGAAAAAACCTAAATAAGAGTATGGGCTTTGGGTGTACAAAATTTGCAAACTCCATATGCATAAAAAATAAAAATAAAAAACTAAATCATAAATAATTGACCATTTGCATTGTTTGGAAAGCTCCCCGAAAGTGGATGCCGTATGATGTTTTTTCCCTAGAAGAAGGGGAATGGGATACGAAAGGGGAAATTTTAAATTAATTTATTGGACTGTACTGTTTTGAGAAAAAAATTCTATGATTTGTTTTCTCTAGAATTTGATTACTCTTCAACAAATTCTATTAAGAAAATTTATTCTTCAAAAAAGAAACGCCCCAAGAAGGTGGGCGTGTTTGGTCAAAAGTGATCCAAAGGGACTTTTCCATGGAGGTCGACAGGTGGTAGATGAGACGTGATTATAAAGTCAAAGCCGCCTTGCAGATCCGTGCTTATTTGGTAAAGCTTTCAAAACTAAAAAACGCCTCCTTTGAATGACGATTAGAAGTTGGAATCTTTCAATGATGATTTGTGATGCAGGGAATAAATATGTATGTGTTGTTTTATTTTGATTTTGGGGGTGAACATATTTATAATAAACGACTCCAAACAAATATTAAGATTTTGGCCCAAATCAAGGTTTTAAAAACTAAATAGCCAAACACTCATTATTAGAAAGAGCAAAGTATATGTTAAATATTCTTACCACTTGTAAGAATTTATGAGAAAGACAAATAAACAAATATATGGCATAAATTAAATAGCATTCTCTCTTCTGTTCTCTTTTTTTTGGTAGGTCTAAGGTATCCACCACTATAACGGTGACTAATCTCCTCGCATCGTAGATTTTTCGAAGGGGCTTTAAAGAACTTAGTTAAATGTCAATTGTGTTAGGCCTCGTGGTTCTCTTCTTTTCTCTTAAATGGCCGTGTTTTTCTTCTAACTATCCCTTCAAATAAGTGAGACATAAATGGACCTTGAACATTGGATCTTTATCTATAAAGGAAGGGAGCTCAGAACCCAATATTAAAATAAAGAAAAATTTTAACTCTCAAAACTATGATTTTGGTATAAGTTGGGAAGAATTCTTAACCCAAAACCATGGTTTACTCCAAAATCTAATAGTCATCCTGGTTCATCAATAACAATCAAACATACAATTATCCTCTCAGTGATAAGACTGTCACATTTGGCTTTATGTTAAGAGAAGCTAATTGTTGCACTGATATTTTTCTTTTTTTCTTTTTGGGCTTGTCAAGGTTATTCATTAGATGCTGAAACTATTATTATAGATATTCTCCTTACAGATGTAGAGTCATTTTCTCAGAAGATTTTGATCTTATACAGGGTGTGCCAAAATTAGCTTTTTGATGCCCAAATATGCTTATGGTTGATTATTGTTTGGGATCACTTTTGAAACCGTATTTATTCACGTAAATTGAGATAAAACTCTTTTCATATATCTCGCATATCGTAAATCACAGTTATAAAGCTGCTTTTGAAATATGTTTGGAATGACCTTTTTTCAATTAGGCTTTTAGGAAAAAAAAACAGCCTAAGCCATAATCCAAAATGTCTTGCTTGTGGCTTTTCCATCATAGAGAGAGAAAAGTACCTTATGAAAGAAAATGTTGGGTTCTACCATTTTTAATTGAAATACTATTATTGTCCCTATTAATTATAAATTCTTATAGATGAAATTTTTTGTCCTAAATATAAATTCACTTAAAAGTTAATAATCATGACAGTTATCTAATTTAGGTCCATGAGAAATTTAATTTGTGAGAATTACTTAATAATTTTTTATATAAAAATCATGACAATACTCTAATTTAGGTCATTCTCACCAATTAAATTTTCAGTGGATTTTTTTCCCAATTTTCCTAAGAAATTTAAGTAGTCCAGTATTGTTAAATTTTTCTAAATAATACATTACCTATTTTTATTTTTATAAAATTTATGTATCTTTCAGTCTTTTACCTTTAAACTTGTTTTTTCCATCAATCATCCAAACAAATTTCTGTATTTTTCACAATACACACACATATAATATATATGCATTATTTAATAAGATTCACGTCATTTTCAATCATTTTTCATTTAAACTTTCTTTTCAAATTAATCATCTAAACAAATTTTATTTTTAGAAGAGTCACTTATACTACAATTAATTCAAATATAAATCACATTACATAATCTGACTTTTACTTAATCTTAAACTTACAAAAGTCATGTTACAAAAAAATCACTTCTACCATCAATGTTCCAAATAGCTAGTTTCTGTGCATTTTACATTGCCTTTAATTGAAAAAACGTGATTACCAACTATAGTTGTATTTCGTTGACCAAACATTCCGCATAGATATTTGATATCCCGGCTCTGACATTCCCGCATGCGTTGGAGCTTAACCATAAAATAATATATATTAAAATTAATTCTAATTAAGCTGTGTTCATGTAATCTCCATGAAAACGCCGCTCAGACAAATACAGGTCACACGAGCCACATGGCCTCTAGTCTATTAATTAATAATTAAAGAATTTTTTAACTGGGGCTATCATTTTGATTGAAGATTTATTTTAGAAATAAATCAAAATTTTTTGAACTGGTAAATAAATTAAAATTAGACTAATCATTGTTTGGTATATATTTTAGTAGGCTTAACTAAAAAAGGATAGCACTGTTTTATGTTTAAGAAAATATATTAACATAGGAGATAAAATTCCGAAAGTAAAAAATAGATCTGACAAAAGTCTTTTAATGGTGTTAGAGTGAAATAACCCAATTCAATTGCAAAAGAAAAAATGTTTTTTTTAAAAAAAAAATACTTCAAAAAGCATCTTTCAAAAACAAATGTTTTTCACATTTCAGTTTAAATACTTGAAAAACAAAAACAATTTTTTAAAAATTTTAATTTTCAATTATTATCCATCCATCTCACTATAAAGAAATACTACCTCCGGTCCTAATTTTAAATAAAAGTTGACTTTTTTTGGATAAATTAAGGAAGCTAAATAAGTTACTTAATCATATCATATGTTATGTATCCTTATATTATATATTCAAACTAATTAGTTTGAAGAAAAAATAAAAATAAAAATACTCTAAAGTAATTTAATTAATTTTTTTAATTTTTTCAAAAAAATCAATTTTATCTTATAATTAAAAATTGGAGGGAGTAACTAATTTTGGGACTACTAAAAAAATTACATTGGCTTGCGCTTTCCATGATACATATGGGAAAAATTATTTATTTATTTCTTATAATTTTACCGAGTCTGTGATTCAGTTCATATAACAAGTCCTATGTGGCGTTGACTGGACTTACCTGGCATCCTGGGCAAAGTAAAAATGTGAGATTCTCATACCTCCCTAGTCCTTAGGTGATGCGTTGGAATGGGGATGCCCTTTGTTTGTGATAACTTATTTTTAGGTAATAAATATTTATTAATCGTGATTTATAGTATATGAGGTAAGTATATGAGATGAGTTTTATCTCGATTTACGTAATAAGTATTTATTAACCCCAATAAATAATACCAAACACACACTGAGTCGATCAGTTTGTAACCTTCAATGGTTCCACAGATCCTCTTGTGTGCACGCCTGTGTTTGGCCCTTGGATGTGGATTTGGGAAATCAACCAAGGACCATCGAAATCGTCCATTTCAGAAACTCATAAAAACCCCAAAAAGAAAGAAAAGCGAGAGGTAGAGACTTTTGCTTTAGAAAAAAACCGAAACACAGACTTCTCCGTAAAAGTGGTAATATAAAGGTAGAATAATCTTGTTAATTAAACACACACAATCCATTCTGTTCCACAAGTGTTGAAATAAAGTCATTTTCTTCAAACAATATAATAGCCATGGCACTTGAGAAGGCATACTTGGACTCTTGGAGAATGAAACTCAGTTGCAGAAATTGACAGTAAAACATGCTTTGTTGGGTTCACTGGGGTATTACTGCAGCTGCCGCAAGGGTGTGGCTGAGAAGAGGGAAAGAAAGGGAACCGGCTTGCGTCCTTTTCTCTTAAAAAAAGTACGTTCCTTTTTTTATATCAGCCTACGGATTAAGATCTCAACGGTCCGGATTTAATATATTATAAAATAATATTTTATAATAAAATATTATAATAATATTATAAAATATTATTTTATAACATGTTAAATCCGGACCTTTGAGATCTTGATCCGACGGCTGATATAAAGAAAAGGATCGTCCTTTTTTTTAGAGAAAAGGACGCAAGCTGAATCTGAAAGAAAGCGTAGAGCCGGATGAAGAAGAAAATAGTACGGTAAAGAGAGAGAGAGAGGAGGGAGGAGTGAGAATCTCATATTTTTACTTGAAAAATATTTACATACTTCTGGAGAGCTATTTCATCTGTACTCTGACTAATTAAAATATAAAAACTCATCTTATTTTAATTTTATATAACAGGTGAGTCATATAAAGAAATTCAAATTTTATGATTTTAAAAAACATAAAATTCTTAATTTAGAAAAACAACTCATTTGGTTTTAATCATGTGACAAGAGACTCATATTTTTTTATAAAAATTAGGGAACTATAAGAACTGAGTTGTAATGAGTTAAATTATAAGGACTGAATCATAGACTCGGTCAAACCATAATAACTAAATAATTAATTTTCCCATATATATATATATATATGTAGGAGCGCAAAATAAGAAGAAATGTCTCACTCACTCTCATTATCTGTTTGCTAAGATCTTCTCTCCTAGTATGGTGCATGTTAAAAAGCTTCAAGCTTTGATAACGATTCACTGGAATTTGCATGGTCGGGTATCTATTATGCAGCATCATGGTAATCAATTTGTTCTGTTCTTTGCTCAAGTTGAGGATTGTAGGTTAATTAAAATCATGGTTTCTGTATTTTGCAAGGCTTATCTATATCGGCTTACCCTTGGTCCCCGGAATTATCGATCTCTCAGTTTTCTTCTAACAGCTTTTCTATGGGGGTTCAAGTTCTTAATCTGCCAATAGAAGTTTATACCGAGGAGGTGGCTTCTCTGTTGGCTTCACAGTTTGGTTCACTTATCTGTGTTGATTATTCATCCCAATATCGCCTCGGTGGTTTTAGACTCAAGGTTGCATGCTCTGGTTCAAGTTGGTTTCGATTTGAGCCTCATCTCTCTCTTCCATCTGATAAGGCCGTGAAGGTCTCATTGCCCCTTGAACACGTGGCTTCCATTTGTGTGGCTGTGGTGGCATTGGCTTGCCAAGTCATCACTGCTTCAAGTAGGTTTGATGTGGGGCCTCGTTCTGCTCACATTCAACACCAACGGGGCTCTCTCTCGGTGCATTTGGACTTGGGCTGTAGAATTTGGGCTTCGCAATCGGACCCAAACCATGATGCTTCATTTGCTTCTAAAACCTGTTTCCTCATGCTCTGATCCGATCCCACCTATCTCTTGGAATGAGTTTTGTTGCCTATCTTTTGGATAGGTATAGAAATCTGAATTATCCGATGGGATTTGGATAGTCTAAATTTAATTTTTTTACTTTTTATTTTTTTAAAAAAAATTATTTTAATAAGTATAGAATATAAAATAAAGATAATCTCTTAATTAATATTTTTTTTAAAAATAATTTTTTTATTCAAAAATCACCTGTTTTAAAAAAATCAAATCTGGACGCGCTCTCCGTGCCTTTGGATAGGCACCAAAATTGGTTCCCATCTCGCAAGCGTCAAGGCTCTCACTTAGGTTCCTCTTTGGTTAAACAAACTAATCTCATTAGTTTGTCTTTCCAAGTATTAATTGCTTGGAAGAACAATGAATTTGATGGGGGTTTGCCTAATGATGAAATTTTCTTGACCTTGTTGCTTTGGTGTCAACCACCTGGCTCCTCTACCTTTACACCTTGGCCATTTCAAACTGCTATTAGTTGTCACGACATTCATCGCTCAAGCTTTCTTGTGGGACGCTTCTTCTCTCTTTCAAGAGGCCCTCTCAAACTTCATCGCTTTGTTCCCTGCTCTGTGTTCTCATCAAGCTTGGTTGGTGCTATTTATAGGCGTTGTTAGGAGTTACTTGTTCATGCCAAGTCCTTGCATCTTAACATTATAGAGCATCGACACTTCTTTTTTGAGACCATGTTTTTATGCCTTTCTTCATCGCTGATGTCAAGTAGGTAGGATGATCCTTCTCATCTCTATGGGGCACATCTATTTCCTCGACCCTGAGCTCGACGAAAGTGCCATGCATGTCGCCATGGAATGCACTGTGGTTCGAGCTGGTTCTTCGACATGGTTTGATGCCCCTTACAAATGGTTCAAGTGGATTTATGGGCTCATGCGTGTTCAAGGATTTCAAGAGCCTCGTTGGGTGTTGCTTATGAGAGATGGGTTCTTTGTGGTTCTTCTAATTGTGTCCTTCATTGAGCAACTTCGTGCTCTGTATCCAAGCCTTTGCTTCTCTTATCTGAGGGAATTGGACCAATCTTTGTTGATTCATAATCGTGGAAACTCTTCATGTAACCCCCTTCCTACCAAGGCCAAGATTAAGTTCATAAATACATGATTATGTGGAATTAGAGACCGTAAGATGACTTTGGACTTGTTAACATTCATTTTCCCCAAAACATGGTTTTCAAAAACTTTTCTAAAACCTGTTCAACAACGGTCTCATATTCATATTTCAAATACACAATTGGCCTATACAGTATGATTCCACTCATAAATATCAGAGTACAATGTAAATTCCCAACACACTCGGGTTCCATTAATCAATAAAGGGTTTACAGGGCACAAATATCCATAATCAGTTTCCCATTATAGGGGAATTACATAATTACTATTCTATGATCCAAAATGTTATGTAGAAATATCCAAAATGATAACCAAAAACCAAAATAAACTCCTAGCCCGGAGTATTAACCGCCCTTTGTCACCTGCTTCTCTTTAGAACCACCAAACTTGTCTGAAATTTGTTTTTATAGGAGAGTGAGATTCTAAGGAATCCCTGTAGTAACAAATCACTCATAGTATGCGCAACCACAAAGTATGAAAGCAAATCATAACACAACACATAGCAACTACAACGGCAGGGGCAGGTGTAACCTACATCACCCTTACGTCTGCTCACACTGAAGTGCTCACGTTATATTGCATAACCACATGGTTCACATCATATATTTCACCATAGCTGGGTTCCATATAAAACATTTCACAACACATAGCCACACTGGCATGTTTCTCAAAGTGGGAATTCACAATTGTACAACTCAGCCACAACAATTACAATGACAGGGGTAGGTGTAACCTGCATCACCACCTACGACTACTCACGCTAAAGTGCTCACGCTATAATGCACTATGGCACATTTCGCATTCACAATTTTCACAACATCAAGGTTTCATGCAGCATTTTTTTTCACAACAACTACACAATGATAAGTTATGCATACCAAGCATCATGCACATTACAAGAGAAAAGTCATTACTTTGGTCTTTCTACATTTGCTCAAGCGCCGATCTCTTATAAGCAGGGCAAATATCAAATCCTATAATTCATGATTAGGGATGAAGCGTTATTCTCTATTCCAATACTTAATGACTTCAACACTTAGATTTGGTTATCATTAATGTCCTTTAAGAAGCTACAAACGCCTTTAACAAAATTCCTAAAGGGTTGACAGTAAGCAATGGCAGAGATAAGAAATGCCCGGAGCACTTGAGCATAAAGGTCAACACTCAAGTGATAGCCTAATGCTCACCCGAGTTCTACAAAGTGAGGTTCAGGAAGTGCTCATCCGAGATCAAAAGAAACTTTCAAAGGAGAAGAGCACTCGAGTAGGGACCTCGAACTTGAGTGACAGCTTAACACTCGTGAGTATTAAGACACACTCTTGAAAATTGACCACGAGTGACATCCCAAAACGCTAGTTTATAGTGTCAAATACACATGCACTCGAGTGAGACAAGGTTCACTCGAGTGAGAACCTATAACACTCGCAAGTGAGACAAATACTTTTGCTTTTTGCACGGAAGTGCAACAGAAAAACTGAAGGAAAATAGAATATGCAATACTGCACTCAAGTGAGACCTGTGTTCACTTGAGTGATGCTTATCAAAAGCCAAAACGCAGCAAAGTTGACAACATTTCCAAATTTTAACCATATCTTTCCGATGATCCTAAATTCTAATCTAAGACTATTCCCACATATTTGCACAAGGAGTTCAATAATATCAAAACTACCAAATTCTTATTCCATTATCATGCTTTGTATTAGGCAACATCCAACACAAAATCCTCACAATTGCCAAACTTGCCATTTCAACCTCAAACCTATTTCTATCTATTTCAAACACTTAGCAATACACCAATTCTATGACCACATTAGACCAAACTCCCAATGACCCTTATTTTTAAAAATAGGGCAAAAAAATTCCAAAAATTCAAGACTAAATCCAATGGCCACAAAACTCATATAGAAAGATTCATCTTACTCACCTCTACAACTTTCTCAATGGTGTTCTTTGCTTCTTTAACTACTAGATTTTCTTATATGCCCAAAACATCACCAATGGAAAATCTATAACCATAGAATCAAAGCTCTCAATTTAAGGAACAAGATTAAAGAAGATAGTTTTTGCACTTGAGGTCATTAAGAGGGTCTAATGCTTACCTTTTTCACAAAGCTTCTTCCAATCACTTAAACAACAATGGCCGCCGAATTTGGAGAGAGGAGAGAGAGATGAGTGTGTGAAGAAGAAAGTGGAATGATGATTTTCTCTTGCCCATGCTTGCTTCAGTTGAAATTGGGGAGGGAAGAGAGAGAAAGAAATCATTTAAAATGCAATGTTTGACTTTTCTTCATATTCTCTCTTCATACTAATGTGCCACAGGTCCCATTTTCATTGACTCACATAAAGTAAGTAACTAATTAGTTACTCTAACCACTCCATTAGCCATTTAGTCACACATCTCATTTCTTCTTAGTTAGTAATTAATTTCTCCACTAATCACTAACTAATTAACCAACAATTTTCCATTCTTTCTAATTTTCCACTGATTTTGGCACTTTTACCAAAATTGCCACAAAACATATATATAAATTCTTTTCCTCTTCTGCATGCACCATTTCCCTCATTATTAGCCCCAATTAATTATTTGTCACATAATTATGCTAAAGTATAGGTTATTGAGCATTTTCAATAATTAATTCGAGTCTCAAATCAACTTAAATTCATAGACTATTCTCAATAATTATCATTAGCCCTTAATCAAAATTTGGGACATTATACTTCATACATGCGCAGTAAATCTTATACTGGTAAGGAAGCTCTTCAATTTGCAGACAAGATCTCTGCTTTGGGTGCTGTTAGTCCTACTAGCCCTTTGCATGCTTCGTTTGAGTGCCCAACTCATGGAGGTTGTGGTGGCCATTGTAGGCGCTATGGCTCGCATATTTCTTCATACTCTACTCCTCAATGTGTTCATGATGCCTCATTTTATCTAGGTTCAATGAGTCTTTGGCCAAAAAGACTCGTGTGGTTGTTGCATGACTGAGTGGCACTCGAATAATCATGGAATGGCCAGTGTTATGACTATTGGTGTAGTTGTTAGGCTGCTCTTTGTTTTGGTATTGGCTTCGGTTTTGACTTGCTTAGTTCTTTTTTGCAGGTTTATAATTTAGGTTTCCATATCTCCTTCAGCGATTTCTTTTGGAGATGGGAAGAGTCTTTTATGATCTGTTCTGGGTTTCCAAATGTTTTCGGTTGCCTCCATTCTCTTCCCAAGGGAAGTACTAGACCTCGATGGTCCACTTGGGTAGTCCATGTCCTTTAGGAGAGTGCTGCGACACCCAACTCTCTGTTCGTCAATAGCACTTCTTTACTTTGTGGTTGCTGTTGGTGGTGATGCGTAACTTCCTTTTGATGATTGCAAACTCCCACAAAAAATGAAGACCTTTGTTGTTGCTTTGTTTGGTTCATGTTTGTTTTAGTGTTTTTGTTTGTAGTCTGTTTCCTTTGTGCATGTGGCCGCATTTGTTTGTTTTATGCCATTTGTTTTTTGGGCTTGCTTATGTTGTATGTTTTAATGGTCTAGTTGTAAGGTTTTTTCTAGGGTGGTCTGCTTTGTTTTGCAAGATTTTGTAATGCCGCCTCATTTACTGTAATCTTTTTATATGTTTAATGCGTTTCGCCTTTCTATTAAAAAACAAGAAGAAATGTCTCACCACCAAATTATACATGGCTCATAATTTTTGCATAAAAGATCAAAATCTTACTAAGTTAAGGAAAACTAGGGGCTAAGAAAACCCGTATATGACATACATACACCATAATCTATTTTTATGAACTCTCTACATTTTTTTTTGCCAACGAACTCTCTATATTTCACATGGACCAACAAATCGGCCTTCACCATTAACTTGAAAATTAATGTATGTTGCAGTGATCACTACAATTTAATCAATTTCATTCCAATTTTGAATCCCTTCAAAATTACCCAAAACATCCTCCTCAAACCAAACCAGATTGTCATCACAAGCCTTTTCACTTATCAAATTCACAGAACCCCACCCCATTACAAGGGACGTCATGGTAATTGTTGGCTAGGATTGAAATACCCTACCATCGAGTGCTTCTCATCACTTCTCTTTTTAAATTTACAATGAGGCTCCCAATTTTCTCACTTCCTTAAATTAATAATTTCTATAATAATTTGTGAAATAGCATTCTAATCATAATCTCTATTTTCATTAGTGTAGATATATACTTTATGCAACATTGAGTTTTCTTTTTCAATTTTATATTGATTGGCCACCCTATTTAACCTATAGACTTAGCCGTCTAGTTAATTAATTAATTGGCTTTTAAATTTGATAAGTATGAGAATAAACCTAAGGAATTTCACTGTTCAAATTGTATAAAAAAAATTTAAGAATCGATGTCAATAGAAAAAGCAGCATTCCAAGAAATATAGAAATGAGATATCAGATGCATAAAAATAAAATGCAGATTTCAAAGCATTAGAATATGGGTAGATTATTACCACCCTTAGTTATACACTCCTATTATATAGGCTATTTATCATTACCCATTTGTATGAATGATATTTATCCACTTGTAGGTCAGTGTTGCTTCCAATGAGGGAAAAATAATTCAAATGAAAAGTACATCAAATAGAGATGGTAATTTGGGTCGGGCTGGCGGGCCTGCTAAAATAAATAGGTTCGGGCCTTGAAAATGGAAGCATGTTTGTTTTCGAGCTAAACGGGCTGGACCTGTTTAACCCGCGGGTTAAACGGGCTAATTCGTTTAAAATTAAAAAAATGTTCTCATTTCATGCCTATGATAACTGCTCTGTCTTAGTGTCTCCTTACTCTCGACTCACTCTCTCTCTTCTCTCCCTCCGTCTCGTTTCACTGGCACTCACAGTTATTGAACCTTAACCCTCTCCGACATCGTCCCTCTTCCTCTTTGGCTCTACTGGTCCGGGATCTTCCAGTCTCCTTCTTCCTCTCGGGCTCCGGCGCTCCGTGCTCTCCCAGTCTCCTTCTTCCTCTTGTTGACTTCTCTGCTCGGAGCTTCAATTATGAGTGGAGATCTTTGGGTCCAGCCGTCCCAGTCTCCCTGTTCCTGTGTTTGTCCGGCCGTCCCAATCTCCCTCTTAAATGGAGTAGTCTCGTTGCTGGCGTCCTATTATCCTTTCCCCTCTCATAGTTTCCCTTATCTGTGACTGCCATTCTATTTGGCGTTCGAGACGGTGCAAGTCTATAAGAGGTACTATTTTCTGTGCTTATTTGAATTTTTTAGACATCTTCCTGAGATTTGATTTGGTTGAAATTGAAGTAAACTTGATCGATGTGAATAAATTTTTTTACATATCTTGCATACAGAGTTGATTTGCTGTAAATTTTGGTCGATACTGTCTTCTTCTATCTTGTGGTTTTGTTTGGTTAAGCTCAATTAGTTTTATTTGGCATTGGGTTGTGACTAATTTGTTTGCACCATTGTTTAGCTCTAGTTAGCTTTGTATAATTGTATGCAAGCTTTTCTTAGATAAAGTTCTTCATTTGTTTGGTTGGGTTATATCGTTGGAGAGTTTATAGATTGAAAAATGGCGGGCTGGTAGGTCGGGCTTGGGCTACCAGTGTTGTAAACGGGTTGTGTCAGCTCAGGCCGATTAAGGATTAACCCGTGATGGGCCAGCCTGTCGGGCTCGGGCTAGCCCGAATTACCAACTCATTAATGTATCCACCAAAAGAAGAAAATAACAATAAGAATATACAGTGGGAATGAAATTAAATCTTTTCATATTCAAGGTCAACAAAATATTTTCATAACTAACTAAGTTATTTTTTTTTGTCGTAAAAAAACGCGTTCTTATTTTTTGCTTTTTAAATTTCTTTCTTCTTTATATCTTCTTTCTTTCATTCTTTTTTTGTTTTTTGAATACAAAGGCAAGAAATGCTTGAACTTTACAAAGACTTATGGTGGTATATACAAATCCTGCGATGACCGAGTGCACTCTAATGCAAAAAGATGGGTGCATTCCCTAGGTGTTAACTCTATCTCTATGTAATTCTGAATGCTCGGGTGAGCATTTTTTGCTAAAAAGTCAGCACATCTGAGATTTTCTTTGTACATATAGGAGATTTCAATATCTCAATCTCCATAAATAATGGATCTAGTATCTATAATGACATCATATAAAGGGTGCTTGGTTCCACACTCTACCAATAGAAGCTGAATAGCCTGTAATGAATATGTGAAGAGCCTGATCCTGGTGAATCCCATTTGCTTGCATAGCCAGAGTCCTCTGTTTATTGCATAAATTTCCGCAGCTGTTGGGAAGGTGTATCCTAACTTCTGTTGAAATCCACGAATCCAGTTACCTTGATAATCTCTGATAACTCCCCTACAAGTTGCATGGCCTCCAATAGCTCTTGATCCATCAATATTAACACGCACGAAGCCTGGTTCTGGTTGTTCCTAGTGACTTGACCCCTTCCTGGTATTTGAAAGATTTGATGCCTAAATCTACCGTTCACCACCCCTTCTGAGAGATGGTACAAGCATTTATGAACTATTCCATTTGCATTGTCCGCTCGTCCTTCAAATGCTTGGCTGTATCAATTCTTCCATAGGAGCCAACACACAGTGCTGAACACTCTATGCCATGACCACTTGGCCACCCTCCTAGTTCCTGGGCAAAATTGCATGTTCCATGTAAGCCAATCCTGCAGATTACCAGAGAAAAACATAGGATAATATATATGGTTACTTTAAAGAAACCACACTCTCTTAGCCTGCCCACAATCCCTTAGAACGTGGATAATACTCTCCTCATACTCACACTCAAAGGGACAAGTGTTTAGGGCACTCAAGTTATGTCTCGCTCTCATTTGGTTTGTAGGGAGTCTTTCATGGAAAACTTGCCAAAAAAAAGCTTAACTCTTTCTGGAATGTCCCAGTGCCATAAATGCCACCAATGACTTTGATGCTTATGCTCGTGTTACTGATAAACTATGTCACATGCCGACTTCACATTGAAATTTCCATCCGATCCGTTCCGCCAGCAAAAGATATCGTCTCCTGAGCCTGTAGGAGGAGTCACCAGCATAATTCTATCCACAACCCAATGAGGAAGAAACATTCCCCACTTAGCTCTATCCCATTGACCTGTTTGAGTGACGAATGAGCTGACCTGAGCTTCCATATCTACTAACTGTGCATTTCTCTCAACATAGCATTTTAGAGGCATATCAATTGGCACCCAACGCTCCTCCCAAGCCTGGGTATTTCTACCACTTCTTAACTTCTTCCCAATTCCACTCATAAAAACCTCCCAGACTGCCACAATGCCACTCCACACAGCCAATTGACTATGACATCTATGCACTTGGGGTAGTTTATCCACCTCGCATGAGTATTTTGCTCTTAAGCACTTCACCCACAGAGCTTCCGATTGACTAATCATTCTCCAACATAATTTCATGAGGAAAGCTTTATTTTGACAATGAAGATCTTTAATTCCTAACCCTCCTTCATTCTTCCTTCTCTTTAAAATATTCCAGGCTAACAAGTGCATTTTCTTTGATTCTTCTTGTTGGTTCCAAAAGAAATCCCCTCAATTTTTCGATTACTGTTAACACCCCTTTAGGGATTAGGGATGATTGTATATGATACTGAGGAATTGCTGTTAAGACTGACTTGATTAAGATTGTCCTGCCCGCCATACTCAAATAACATCTTCTCCATTTTGTCAACTTCGATCTTACATTCTGGATTAGTGGCGTAAAGGTCATCTTAACCATACGTTTATGTAACAGCGGAACACCCAAATATTTCCCCAAGTCTGTCGTCAATCCAATCCCCACGGCCTGACTCAACTCGTAGGCTCTATTAAAATGGATATTTCTTGACACAAATATTTTTTATTTATTCAAATTGATCATGTGCCCCGAAACTCGACAAAATAGCTCTATTACTTTCTTTATCTTATCCATCTGCTCATTAGTGGCCTCACAAAATAGAACCAGATCATCCGCAAAAAATAGGTTTGAAATTCTTGGTCCAGACGTACCTATCTTGAGAGGTTGCTAATGCCCTGAATCTACTTCCTCATGAATAAGTTGCCCCAATAGCTTCATACAAAGAACAAACATATATGGACTCAAAGGGTCACCTTGTCTTACACCCCTCGACGGTGTTAAACTCTTTGAGATATCTCCATTCTATAGAACCCTCATGGATGAAGATGAAACACACGACATAATTAGCTTAACAAATTCCCCTCCTAATCCTAAACTATGTAAAGTAAATTCTAAGAATTGCTAGTCAAGCCTGTCATACACCTTTTCCATGTCAACTTTTAATGCCACATACCCCTTTCTGCCCTTCTTATTTCTCATAGAGTGGATTGCCTCCTGAGCTATAATAAAGTTGTCAACCCCTTGTTTGCCTGCTATGAAGCTACACCGGTTTTCAGCCATAAGATAGTTCATAACACATTTAAAATGATTAGCAATAACCTTAGTGACAATTTTGAAACTAACATTGCAGAGAGATATGGGTCTAAAGTCCCTCAAAGATGTAGGTTGATCGACTTTCGAAATCAGGACAATATTAGCCTGATTGATTTCATGAATATCCTCCGGGCTATCAAATATTTTAAAGACCAGGCCACAAATCTTCTCCCCAACACACTCCCATTGTGTGTGAAAGAAATGAGGATTTAATCCATCCGGTCCCGGTGCTTTGAACGCACTCATCTCAAAAGCTGCATTCTTAATCTCAATTGGAGAAGCGGATCTTTATAGGAGTTCTAACTGGTTCACCTCTAAAGAAGGGAAATTAGTCGTCTATGGCGAAAAAGGAGATGATAGATTTTCTGCCAAAAATAGCTTCTTAAAATAATCAACGGCCATATTTCTCAAAAGCCTCTCATCAGTAATCCAATTACCCTGTTCATCCTGTAGTGCCTCAATTTTGTTTCTTTTTCTCCTGGTTATAGTACTAGCATGAAAGAATTTTGAATTCCTATCTCCTCCATTAAGCCACTTACACCTTGACTTCTGGTACCAAATCAATTCTTCCTGCAAGTTCAGCTTGTGATACTCATCCCACAACTGTTTCTCAATTCTGAAAAGCCTATTCTTGTTACCCTTACAACTCCTAGCACGGTCTATTCCTTCTAACCTTCGGATGATTTCTCCTTTTTTCTTTGCCATATTCCCCACCACTCTATCATTCCATGCCGTTGCCTCTTTTTCAAACTGCTTGTGCCCTTGGACCCAACCTTTCCCATGCCATGCTATTTCTACCACACCACATAACCCCTCATTCGCACACCACATAACCCTTCCTCCGCACACCACGCTACTTGGTACTGAAACTTGACCTTCCTACTATTACACGATTTGGCCGACTTGTCTCCAACCACCACTACACGATGGTTCGACTTGAATATAAGATAATGGTAGGCTTTGGCTTATGGATTCTTGATATCCCAATCAAAATTATAAAAAGCTCAATCGAGCCTTTCCTTAACCCCAATTTTCTCCCAAGTAAACCTGTCTCCCACAACCGGAATTTCAATAAGATTACAGTCCTAAATACTATCTTGAAAATCAAACATTGAGCTATTAATCGGTATCGCCCCACCCTCTTTATCTCTGGGACTCATAATGGTGTTAAAATCACCTAAGATCAGCCAGGGCGAGTTTATAGTTTGGTTAATGACACGCAAAGCCGACCACAAATCCCTTCTCTTCAAAATACTAGTATCACCATATACAAAGGTAACCAACATCGGATTTTGGCCATTCTTTTCAGAAATTTTGCAATGTAGCAATTGAGTATTTGAAAACACATATTCAATCAGAAAATCTTTGCTATTCCATAAAACCAAAATCCCCCCAGCATAACCTTTAGCTTCCACTCTTAACCAGTCAGTGAAACCCAACTTCCTCATCACCATATCAGCTCTATTACCACTGACCCTAGGCTCGACAATGCCCATTACATCAATAGCATATTTTTTGACCATATCTTTAAATATCCGAGGAAAAGCTCTACCACCCACCCCCCGACAATTCCGACATGATATAATCATAAATAAATCACATTGACAGGGAGACATAAATTTTGAGATTACTTATCTAGCGGTTTCCCTCCCATCATGACCACCACCTCCAATTAGGATATAGAGTGACTCATAGAACTACACTGCTGCATGTTTCATTCTCCGGTGGGCACTGCTGTTTGTCTCTGAGTGTCCGAAGATATTCGAGCGCACTGCAATTTTTCTAGACTATCATCTATCCCTGCTTGTTTGCTTCACCGATATATACCACAGGACTCATGACTTCCGTTTTTCCTTTCTGGGCTTGATTTCCGTCAAGCTTTAATTTTTAAGTCAAATCTTGCATCTCATTAATCTCTAATCCGCCTCTTACAACGTTGTGGGCTCTATGGGTTATTTTCTTTGTTGATTTAATTTCCCTTTTCCCATCCAAGCTCGCATCCGCACTTGGGCCCAAGTCCAAGCTCTTTGGCCCACCAAGATCACTACTCTCCGTAGCTTTATTGACTGCCTTGTTCGAAATCTCTATCCACCGTTTTTCACCCACGTGAACTCCCTTTCTTTCTTTATGTTGACCCACCCTGAACATCATCTTGCTTTTCTGTAAAACCCATGACTTACCCTCTGCACCCTCTTTCTCAGATTGCACCGCCTCCTTCCCTCTCCTTCGGTTAAGATTCAAATCCGACTCAGGGATCGCTCCCCATTCATACTCCATACCTTCTAGAATGGCAAATCTAGATTGATTTGCTCTGACCTTTGCCATACCTTCCAACAATCCAGCCTGTCTCCCATAACCGACCATGCTCATACTGTCACTTGATCTTGAAAATCGCGCCTTTGGAGGTCGGTGAACGAACATCCAGGACCCGAATTGCTTTTCTTTCGCTGGAAGGGTTTTCACCGTCGACGACTTAGAGCATTCTGGATTTTCCAACGCCTGTTTCTCTACTGTGTTCCCTGTTTTCGTCACTACCCTCTCTGGGCACTGCTCTTTCCTATGTCCATACTTGCCGCTGGTAACAAATAAAGCCCAATCCTTCATATTCAATGTTAAACAGAGTCAAAGCTGATATAATTCTCAGAACCAATTTTTTCTGTAAGTCCAGCTCCACGCATAGCCTGGCATATCGCCCCTTATTTACTTTCACTTCCTCCCTTTCCAGATCTTTAATGGTGTTCATATCCACTTTTAGAGTTTTCTCGATCATGTCTCCAAGTCTCCACATGCATTCTTTATTATAGCAGAGAAGAGGTACATTTGGTATTCTAACCCATGTTGCCACTCTTCCTAGGGGATTTTGGAATCGGTCGAATTGTGGAGACCATTTCTGCACTAGGATGGTGTGCAGAGCAATCGTTTACGGGCCACCCAAGAGGATTTTCTTATACTGCTGACCCCAGTCTACAGGATCCTTTAGTCTCACCACATAGTAGTTATTAGGTAAGTCAATTAGCTCAAAGCTATTGATATTCCAAATTTGGCTCATATGCTCTTTTAGTCTATAGAAATTAATTCTTGCACCAAGAATTGTGATAATTAGCGAGTTGTTCCATGGTTTCGCCCATCTGTTGTATTCCTCAAGCGTCATGATCATTATTGGATAAACCTCCATTAGTTTTTTTAGTTCTTCTGATGGCTCAGGTATTTCCCAAGATTGATCCATAAGCTCTAATAGCAGGGAGTCCTTCTCCACATTTGTATAACCGTTAGCTATACCATTGTACTCTGTTCCCTTGAAACGTAACAGGGAGTCTTTGTATGACCTGCCAGGCTCCATTTTCCTCTGTACTTGTTGTTCTAAATTATTCCCAGAATTATATACTTTCTCCAGCTCTGAAGTAATGACAATATCTGAGATCGACACACTTTGAATTTGCTCCTCTGTTTTCTTAATAGTCTTGATCATTTTGTCTTCCCCTGCAACATTAAGCTTAACCTCTTTTTTCACAAACCTTCCCTTTCCAGCATTCCCACTTGCTTCCAAAGCTCTCACTGTCGGCGTTACCCAGACGCCGGGATTGACCATCGGAGAAAAAACTCTATCCGGCCCGTTTTCCAAGAGAGAAGTTATTCTTCTTTCATTCTTTTTATAATGCAATATTGCAAGTCAAACTCAAAATCACCTGTAAGGCTGTATGGGGGGGAGGAAAGAAAAAAAAAATTTCTAGTGGTGCAATCCTTCAAATAGAAGGATGGTTTTGAGCAAAAAAAAAAAAAAAAGAAGAAGGATAGTGGTTGTAGTTTTTTTTTTCAGGCTAGATATAATATTTAGTCCCTTTAAATTTGTCCTCAATTTAATTTTAATCCTTTTAGTTTTAAAATATAGGTTTTGATTTTTTAAGTTGTATTTCCTTTAAAACATTTCTTCCTATAATTTAATAAAAGCCTACACCAATTTGCTCTTTAAAGAACGAAAACCTATGATTTGATATTTGAGGAACTAAAATGAAAATATGGATAAATTTAAAGGACCATAAATTGTATTAACCCATTTTTTAATAAAATAATTTTTTTTTGCATCCTCCATATGCTTAATAACTTTCTTCTGTGTTTTGACACAAGTGTTTAAAAATAAAATCACTTCAATGATGGAATACGGATGCAGAGCAAAAAGGAAACAATCCTCAATTATAAGTCACCATCAGAAGACAATTGCAAAAGAGCAAGAGAGAAAGGTTACGCTAGTTCGCTCTTGAAACTCATGGTTTTATTTTGTACTCGAAACAATAAGCGCCTGCTAGTATATTTTTTTAAAAAAATTTCTCACTCAAAAACATTTTTTTAAAAATTTTTAATCAATACACAATACATAACTATAACACTTGCTTATTTCTATTCTCCGTAAAAAACAATCATGTAGAGCAGTACTCCCACCGGTCTTAAATATAAAATAGAGTTAACTTTTTTTTTGGAGAAATTAAGAAAATTAAATAAATTACTTAATCATATCATATATTGTGTATTCTTATATTATATATTAGTTTATTAGTCAAACTAATTAGTTTGAAGAAAAAAATAAAAATAAAAATACTCTAAAGTAATTTAATTAGTTTCCTTAATCTCTATAAAAAAGTTAACTTTATCTTATATTTAGAACCGGAGGGAGTAGTTTTTTAGTACACGTTTTAAAAAACAAGAAATTAAAAAATGAATCAAAAGTGGTAACGTGAAATGTAAAAGAATGGTTTACTTTATTAACATAATTCTCTTATAAGAATTTATGATAGTATCAGCATCTTCTTTAATTTTATAAAAAAAAATGTAACAAAACACGTAAGAATATGTTATGATTCTTTATTTTTCAGAATAAATTGTAAGTATTTTGTCAGTTAGAACTTAGAAAACACATAATCAAAACACATTTTTAAGCGAAAAGTAAAGTAGTATTCTAAAAATAAGAGTTAAAGTGTACAAATAGCCTTCAAATTTTATCAAGAGTGCACCAATAACTCTAAATTGTTTTTTGGAGCAAAAATAACTATAAACTTTCAAAATTAGGGTAAAATCATTAAGCCCAACTAACTTCTATCTATTATATTGAGGAAAATTAATCTTTTAACCTTTAAAGTTTTGACTTATTTATAATTCAGTTCCTGGAGTTTGACTCAAAACAACTCAGTTCCTGAATTTTTGACTCTCTTGCAATTCAGTCCTTGATGTTTCTGAGTCATTAAATGTGGCAAAAAATGTTAAAATACTATTAAAAATTATTTAAGTGGATTTTACATAAATTAAAAAAAATAAAAAATAGCGTCCCTGTCCCCACCAACTTGCATCACCCTCCGCTCTATTTTCCAAAAACCTCATTGTGCATTTGCTGTGTCTATGACAGATCCTTTTGAACCACTAGAGGGCCATGAACGACTCAAATTGGAGACAAGGTTGAAACTACTTATGATGTTGTTAATTTGATAAAGCACCCAAGTATGTAAGAAAAAGCCATTATGGAAAAAGAGATTCCTTAACTTTCGAATGATAAATGACGAATAGTGCTTGGTTTTTTTAACAGTACATTAAACATCAGCATTTTGAACATTTTTTTGTCACATAGGATGACTAAGAAATATTAGGAACTAAGTTGTAAGTGAGTCAAAAGTTTAGGGACTGAGTTATAAGTGAGTCACAACTTAAGGGCTAAAAAATTAATTTTTCCCATTATAATAAATGAAAGTTAATTGGATTTAACCGTTTTTCTCCAATTGTAAAAGTTTGTTTACTTTTACTTCAAAAAATAGTTTATGCTTAATGTTGTACTTTTGATAAAAGTTGAAGGTTATTTTAACACATTTACCCTAAAAATCAAAACAAAAAATCAAATTATATAATTTTTCAAATTTTTTTATTATTATATTCTCTAAAGTTCTATTTCGAATACTCACTATGACATAATTATTTAAATTTTCAAACGCTCAATCGAACCGATTGATCTTTCGGAGAAGCCGTTTGGACGGTTAGTGATGGGTTATAATTTGAAGTTTTTAATATCATCCAAATATGAAATTTTAAATTAAAAATTAAATTCAAGTTCCTCGTTAAAAAGTGTCTATCTGGATATTCAAACATAATGATGTCAATTTCTTTTTTTTTTTGGGGTTGTTCATGTGGGGTGTTTTCTTTCATGTCATTTCAATAAATAAATTAAATATGCTCTTAAACTACCTTTTGGCATTACCCTGTGTTTATGCAATCTCTGTGAAAATGTCACCCAGACAAATACAGGTCACGAGTTGATAGCCACATGGCCTCTAGTCTCTTAATTAATAATTAAAGAAATTTTGTTTACCATTGAAGACATTTTTTATAGAAATAAATTGAAAGACTTTATCAATGTTTGCTATTTTTTTACTGGGCTTAACTAAAAGAGGATGGCACTGTTTTATGGATAAGAAAATACATTAACATAATTTTTAAAATTTCGAAAGCAAAATCAATAAATAATTAGTAATGTCCTTCTAAAGCGACGAAAGAAAACCATGACATTCTAAAGAATAAGAGGGACGAAGAATATAAATGCTTTTTTTAGTAGGGAAAAATGAAGTATTCCTAGAATAAGAAGAACGAAGAATATAATAAAACTGAAAAGTAATGCAAACTAAGCCAATCTACACCCAAAACAAAATGGACAAATTACCCAGCCAACCAGAATTGACTGGCCTTACTCTTATTTATTGAGAATAAATGTACAATAATAATTATCTGAATCAAGTCCAAACATAAAGGCCCAGAAACAGACCCAATAGAACTAAGACTAATACATCACACAAATGATATTTAGTAACACTCTCTAACAACCCCCTTCAAGTAGGGGACTAAACAAATTGGTAGTACCCAACTTGTGCACACAGACATCATGACTCTCTCTACCAAGAGGCTTTGTCAGTACATCTGCCAATTGATTCTTAGAAGCTACATGCTGTAAATCAATGACACCTTCTTGTAGTTTTTCACATACGAAGTGACAATCGATCTCGATATGTTTCGTACGTTTATGAAACACAGGATTTGTGGCAATATAGATAGCTGCCTTATTATCACAGTGAACCTTAATTGGTTCTAATCCCTTTATCCCAAGGTCTTTCAACAATCATGTAAGCCAAACTATTTCTGACACGGCTATTCCAAGTGCTCTATACTCGGCTTCTGCTGATGATTTGGAGACGATATGTTGCTTCTTCGATTTCCAACACACCAATGACTCTCCCAATTTAATGGCATATCCGGTGACTGACCTTCTTGTATCATGACAAGCTGCCCAATCTAAATCTACATAGCACTCCATGCTGAATTGATTTACTAAGGAGAGGAGAATCCCAAGTCCTGGACAACTCTTGAGATATCTTACAACACGAACATTTGCTGCCATATGCGATTTCCTTGGAGTGCTCATATATCGACTCAAAGTTTGCACAACATAGCTAATATTAGGTCTAGTAGTGGTAAGATAACATAACTTACCAACCAAACGATGATAAATTGCTGGATCTATCATTAAAGGATCAAGCTTTTCCCTTTGTTTCTATTTGCAACCATTATTATTTGTATCACGTCTCACTTGTTCTTCTAGACTTAACTGTGTGCTCCTTTCCATAGGTATGCATAATGGCTTTGCACCACTCAACCCCATGTCACTTATGAGATCAAATGTGTATTTTCTTTGACTAAGCACTATGCCTTTGTCTAACCGTGCCAATTCTAAACCAAGGAAATATCTCAAATGTCCAAGATCCTTGATTTTGAATTGACGGTGCAAGTAGGCTTTAACCTCCTCTATTCCTTGCATACTATTTCTTGCAATACCCAAATCATCTACATATGCCAAGACAAGAATTATTCCATGATCATCTGATTTAATAAACAAAGAATAGTCATATTTGCTTTACTTAAACCCTCCTTTAACTAATGCATAAGTGAGTTTAACATTCCATTGCATAGAAGCCTGCTTCAATCCATACAAGGATTTGTGAAGTTTACAAACTTTATTTTTGCCAAAAGTGTCAAATCCTTGTGGAATGTGCATGTAGACCTCCTCATTTAAGTCCCCTTACAAGAATATATTATTGACATCCATTTGAAAGAGATGCCAACTATGCATTGATGCAAGAGTGAGGATGGTCCTTAGTGTTACCATTTTAATAACTGGGGAGAAAGTTTCAAAATAATCAATCCCCTCTTGTTAGCTATATCCCTTTGCCACCAATCTTGCTTTATACCTCTCGATGTTCCCAGAAGAGTCATATTTTATTTTAAAGACCCATTTGCACCTAATGGCTCGTTTACCTTTGGGAAGAGGCACAATTTCCCATGTCTGATTGTTCTCTAGGGCAGCCATTTCCTCATGCATGAATTACATCCATTTGGGATCCTTAGATGCCTCATGAAAACTACAAGGCTTAACGAGCTCATCAGTACGCAGCAAGTAATTCTTATAATCATTAGTAACATTTGCATAGGAGATATATTCATGAATGGGATACTTACAACCAATTTTATTCTGACCATTTTCAACTTTTCTAAAACAAATGTACTCATTTAACCATCCTAGAGCGCGTTTGTTCCTTGCTGGTTTGGATTGTTCTTTTGGATCAATAGGAAACTCATTTCTAGGTGGATCATGATCATGAGAGGTGTCAACATGTTCCTCATGAACATAATTTGATCTGGGTAGTGCTTTTAAATTATAGGTGTCATATAAGAAAGGATTTAAAGCAGTTGGAAAAGAGTTGTGTTGTATCACAGGGGTATTATCTTTAAAAGGAAAACGAGTCTCATGAAATATAACATGGCGGCTAACCACGATAGTCCTTTTAGCCAAATTTTATAACAAATAACCCTTTTGATTAGGTGGATAGCCCACAAAAATGCAAGGATCAGAATGTGGCTGAAACTTATCAAAATTATTTTGAAGGGTCATAAAGGCTAAACAGCCAAAAACTTTGAGATAGGAAATATCAGGTTGCTTGTTATACAACATTTCATAAGGAGTTTTATAATGCAACAATTTTGAGGGAGTGCGATTAATTAAAAAAGCAGTTGTCTTAATGAGCTCTCCCCAAAATTTAATAAGCAAATGAGAAGATAAAATGAGACTACCAGCAACATTCAATAGGTGTGATGTTTTCATTCCACCACACCATTTTGCTAAGGTGTGTATGGACAAGTGGTTTCATGCACAATTCCCTTTTCATTAAAGTAAGTTTTAAGCTTATTATTCACAAACTCAAGGCCATTATCATTGCGAACCCTTTTAAAATTTGTGGAAAACTGATTGTAAACATATGTGATAAAGGTCTTGAGGCAAGAAGCACTTTCATATTTATTCCTCATCAAAAAAATCCAAATACATTTAGAAAAATCATCAACAATAACAAGAAAATATCTAAGGCCAAAGTATGTTGGTACCCTATAACCCACAGGTCCTAGGATCGAAACCTGTCTTTGATACCATGAAAAGTAATGCAAACTAAGCCAATCTACACCCAAAACAAAATGGACAAATTACCCAGCCAACCAGAATTGATTGGCCTTACCCATATTTATAGAGAATAAATGTACAATAATAATTATCTGAATCAAGTCCAAACATAAAGGCCTAGAAACATAAGCCCATAAACAGACCCAATAGAACTAAGACTAATACATCACACAAATGATATTCAGTAACACTCTCTAACAAAAACATTTCTTGGGAGAATTAAACACTTTTGTAATACAACTTAAATTCTGTGAAGTAGAGAAGAATATATTTCATGTGCGCGATTTTGATGTTCTGCTAGGGTTTGTGTGGGAACTTTCCACTACCCTCTATGACAGTAGACTGAGTGGCCCCGTCACCTACTGTGGCATAGAAAAGAGAGAGGATCTTGTTTTGTGTCTTGTGAAATGAGGTCTAGCGAGGTTGTACATTCTTTGGGAGGGTCATCTCTATTGTCAGGGGTGATGAGGATGGAAGAGAAAGAAGATAGGAGAAGGAAGAAAGTTAGGAAAGGGGATGAGCAGTTCATTGGAGATGTTTTGCTGAAGCCACGAGTAAATGAGTGGATGAAGGAGGAAGTTTTGAAGTCCGGTCAATCATTGTATAAGGAGTCGTTGTTGAAGAATATTTTGCCTTACTGGTGCGATTTGGATGAGGAGAAGAAAGTGTGTGAGAATAAAGTCGTGACTGGATTTGATAGGTTGAAGGAGCCTACAAAAGGAATTGTTGTTGATCTTAGTAACCTGATGTGTCCAACTTTTGTTCTCGATGATGCGGAGAAGCAGAGATTGTTGAAACCGATTCAGAGGACATTAATCATGAAATTACTGGGTGTGACGCCTAGTTATGAGTTTCTTTGTAAGAAATTTGTTCAGATATGGGCTAAAGCTAGACAAATTCATGTGTTCGATCTTCTTAACAACTTCTATCTAGTGAATTTTAAGAGCTAAGAGGATTATTATACATCATTGACTGAAGGGCCATAAGTGGTTGCTAATAACTACTTGAGTGTTATGCAAAGCAAAGCTGACTTCAATCCAAACGAGGAAGTGATTGATAGGGTTGTTGCATGGGTAAGGTTAACAGATCTTCTTACTACTCATTTTGATAAGAAATTTTTGTTTAATCTTGGAAATGTGATTGGGAAGGAAATTAAGTTGGATATACCTACTTCTCTGAGGGGAAGGGGGAAATTTGCCTGATTATGTGTTGAATTAAACTAGATGAAACCTTTAGTACTGGCATTTTGCATTAAAAGGAAAGTCCAGTTGATAGAATATGAGTGTAAAAGCTTGTTATGTTTACATTGTGGTAGGTATGGGCATGTTAAGGAGTCGTGTAAGGAAGTTCTAAAGCTGCAGAAGAGTAGGGATAAGGGTGCTTCAGTTGAGGGGGAAGTGTCAGTGGAAAGGAAGAAAGATGAGACCGTGGAAGTGCTGAAGAAGGAAAGTCCTTGGAAGTTAATTCAAAGGCCTTGGCATTAGTGTTGGAATGCAAGGGAAGCAGGGAACATGAGAATGACTAATAGATTCAATGTGTTATCAAACAAGTCAGACACTACTATTAGGGGTTCGCCCTCGTTAATGTTACTAACATAATAAGGGGGCGTGGTGGGGATGAAGGAATGATGGGTTCTGTGAAGGGGAAGCATGAATAGAAGGAACATAATGTTAGGAGTGGCAATCAACTGAGAAATGGGGCTCCCAACAGAGTTGTTCTTGGTTATAGTGTGCATCCCAGTGGAATAAGTAGGAAGAGTCAGGATGTTGAAACTGAAAGGATTTGAGGAATGAATGTAGGTAAAGAGTCGACCTCAGAGCTATTTGCTTTGTGTGATGATGAGGATCGTTGCAAGGATTTGTTGAGGAGTGAGGTAAGAAGGTGGGTAGACTGAGCCTGATTTATTGTTTATGATGAAGATTATTATTTGGAATTGTAATGGGGCAATTAAGGGTTTTGTTGCTGCCTTGAGGTGTTTGTCTAGTGAGTTCATACTAGATATGGTGGTTTTGTTGGAGCTGAGAGTGGGAGGTAGGAAGGCTAGAAGTATTGTAAAGGGCTTAGGTTTCAAGCATTGCAAAATAGAGGAGGCTAGTGGGTTCTCGGGTGGCATTTGGGTAATGTGGAAAGATGAGATGAAGGGGCCTCAATTTACATAGAAGGGGCTTAAATGGAGTGGGCATGAGAGGATATACAAGAAATTGGATAGATGCTTGAGTAATGTGCAATGGCAAGAGCTATTCCTTGATGCTATGATTTGTTTTAGTGCTAGGGTTTGTTCGGATTATCACCCCTTTTTTATCAATACAAAGTCAGACAGGAGATATAGTAGAAGGCAACCATTTAGATTTAAAGCTGTATGGTAAACTCATGAGAACTTTAAAGGGTTCTTAAAGAACACCTGGGTTGATCTTGTTGAGACACTAGAGGCTCTATAAAAGCTGTAGGGGGAGCTGAAATGCAGGAATAAAAGGGTTGTTGGTAGAATAGAGCAAAGGAAAAGAGAGTTGAATTAAAAAATTGATATGGTTTAGAAGAAACTGCAGTAGGGGGGACAGATGATCTTGTAGAAGAGGAAAGGAAGCTACAGAGATTTAAGGGAACCTAGAAGCATGAGGAGATATTGTGGTACCAAAAGTCAAGGCTTTGGTGGATTGAGTATGGAGATAAGAATACAAGGTATTATTACCAGAAAACACTGGAAGGGAGGGGGAGGAATAAGGTGTGATGTTGAAGGATGTGGAGGGTGGGTGGGTGTTGGATGAGAGGGAAGTAAGGGGACTCATTCAGGATTTTTATTAGAATTTGTTTTATGAGGATGTATGTATTTGTGATTTGGCACATTACTCAACAAGGATGGGGTGCTATTAGGGAGGATGAGTTAAGGAAGGTGGGTAGGCTGTTATTGAATAAAGAGATTAGGAAGGCTTTTCTTTACATGGGGCCTTTCAAAGCACCTGGTGATAATGGATACCAAGCAATGTTTTATCAAAAGAATTGGGATGTAGTTGGGAGAAGTGTTTGTGAGTATGTTAGAGAGGTGTAGCAGTGTCCTGAGAAGATAGCTGAAATTAACAGGACATTGTTAGTTATGGTGCCGAAGGTGGATTGCCCGGAAGTAGTAGCTCACTTTCGATCTATTACACTTTATAGTGTACTTTATAAAGGTATTACGAAGATTCTTATTCAACGTATGAAGGGGCTGTTGAATAAATTGGTGTCCCCATATCAGTCTAACTTTATTCTAGGTCTAAGCATTCATGATAACATTGTCATTGCAAAGGAGGCAGCTTATATAATGAATATAATGAAAGGAGGTAAGGGTTTCTTTGCTGTTAAAATAGACTTGGAAAAGGCCTATGATTGTATGACCTAGAACTTTATTGTTGATGTTCTGAATAAGATTGTGTTTTCAAATCATATGGTTGAATTGATTAAATGTTGTATCACATCTGTGGATATGTCAATATTGTGGAATAGGGATAAGGGTGATGTGTTTCATCCCACTAGAGGGGTTAGGTAAGGTGATCTGATATCCCCTTCTTTGTTTGTGCTTGGAATGGAAAAGTTAACTTATTTTATAGCTGATGGAATAGATAGTAAAAAATGAAACCCTCTTCGGCTTGGAAGTAGGAGAGTGGTTGTATCACATATGATGTTTGCCGGTGATTTGTTCTTAATTTGTAAGGCTAATGTGGGGCAATTATGTAATCGATTGGATTGTTTAGATTTGTTTGGGAGGATGTCGGGTCAAAAGGTTAATAGGAAAAAGATGAGTATCTATTTATCTCAGAATGTTGATTGTAGAAAATAAGAGGAATGATGTAATACTTGTGGGTTTCAAAGGAAGGAAGAGCTGGGGAGATATTTAGGGGCCTTTATAACCAATAGGAGGGCAAGTAGGAATAAATTTCAGCATACAATTAATAAAGTGCAGGGGAGGCTATGTGGGTGGAAGAAACAATGCTTATTATGGGAAGAGTTGGGGAGAAATTTGGGGGCCTTTTTAACCAATGGGAGGGCAAGAAGGAATAAATTATACTCCCTCCGGTCCTTTTCATAAGCAACTTTTATCCTTATTGAGTAAAACGAACTAGTGGTTAAGATTAGTTAAAAACAATAAATGTGTCAAAAATGTTATGTTTCTTTCAAATATGCCCCTATTTATGAAAAGAGTATAGGGGAGAGAATAAGTAACAAATATGAGAGAGTATAGGTATAAAATATGAGAGAGAATGTGTAATAAATGAGTAAATGAAAGAGAATTATTGGTGAGTGGGGGATAATTAATATAAAGGTGTGTATTTAATAGGGGAAGAAAAGGAAAAAGTAGTTTAAATTTTGAGATACAAGAAAAAGTTGCTTATAAAAAGAGCTAACCCCAATAGAGAGAAAGTTGCTTATAAAAAGTGTAAACCCTCAATTTTATTTAATTTATAAATAAATGATTACTTAATATCATTATTATTCCCTCAATAAATTTAAAGATATATTCAATTTCTAATTCAAAAAAATAAAAAATAAAAAATAAAAAAAAGATACTAACAAAAAATATGTCGTAAAAAATATTTTATTAATATATAGAGTTCTCGAATACATCATCATTTCCTATAAGAAGTCTAAAAAACATATGCCTAAAGGAAAATAGAGAGGCTTCTTATCTACTACTCTGGCTTATCTTCATATCGACATGATTTCCAACTTCTGGGACATCACGACAAGATATGAGTGATACTAAATAAATAAGTTTTAACCAATATGCCCAGCTGCTAATTTAGTATAGACCAATTTAAATCTCTGTAATATAATTATATGTGAATATGCATCGAAATATAAGCATCCACAATATACTATAATTTCATCACTTAGATATACTAGGGCGTCCCTTATGTGGATCCACAATAATTCACATAAAAAATCTTACCCCATAGGATAGTTCACATAGCAATCCTTCTTGGGGAGCATATAATATTTATGGACACAACAATATAGTCTTCTTTGCATATTCCCATACAATTCCAAATAACTTTTCCCATACAATTCCAAATAACTTTCAAATACAAGAAGTATTTAAATGAATCACATAGAGAATAGTTAGATAATAAAACATTTAAAATAATTTTGAGAAGTATAAATAAAAGAAGGGTGTATCATTCAGTAAGAAAACTCTTACTTAATTTTCAGCTGTTTCCTTCTATTCTTCCCTATGACTTTTTCTTTCTTTCTTTCTTTTCTTTTTGTTCCAAAATCAAAACAGAAGAGCATATATATATTGTAACCCCCTGCCGTAATTATATCCGAAATACTCAATTAAAATGAAATAGAGACTAATAAGAACAAAATTTATTTAAATTCCCATCTTCACGATAGGGTTTTCACAAATCACTTTCGAAATCTAATTAACCTGGTCTCATATTCCATTTCGAATACAATTACATCACGCGGAATATCACATTTAAACAAACATCAGAGTGTATAACAATAACTTCCCGGCAACCCCCGGGTTCATACCTTTACATAGAATTCATAGGGCACATTCGCCCTTTACAATTTCAACATGGGGATTACACAAATCCTCTCAAATACATCTACAAATATCATATCCAAACATATTCCAATCCGTACATATCCAAATCTAAATCCAAATATACATAATACTCCCAACTATGATAACCAACTACCAACTCAAATATTCCGAAGGAAGCCTCGTCGCCCCTTGTTGCTTGCCTCCATCCTCGATCCACCTACCCTGTCTAAAATGTTGGTAGGGGAGGGTGAGATTCGAGAGAATCTCAGTAGGAAACAGATACCTATATGCATGTATGATATGTGTTTAATGCATGACATGCTTGCAATACAAAACTCATGTTCACACAATGACATATCTGCGTGCTCAATGTTTCAACAATATACTCATGGCCATAGCATAACTAGAAACAGAGCTACAATCATTCATACATGTTTCACATAATCCAGCAAAGCAATACATGCATCAATACACAAACACAACATCAAAGCAGAAGAGATATGTTCCCTACCCTTTTCTTTCCACGTATGCTCCAGCTCCTCCGCTTACTCGCGATCCAAATGAATATGAACCCTATAAACCAAATCAAGGATATAGGGTCAATCTCAATTCCAAACCCTTACTTTTATATCACTTAAAGTTGGTTACCATTCACACCCTTTAGGTGGCTAAAATAAGCTCAACGAAAGCCTAAAGGATTGGGACGTACTAGGTTGGAAATCATCTTTCAAAATCACAAATTGCTGAAAATTGGGTTCTGGCTGTAGCCAAGAATTCTCTGGCTGCAGCAAAAAATGGCTAAAAATGTCACAGAAACATTTTGGCTGCAGCCAAGAATTTCTGGCTGCGGCCAGGACACCCACAGAAAGTTTTGCGCTGGAGCCAGAATTTTGGCTGCAGCCAAGGAAACTTCAAAAATTCATAACTTGCTGTAGAAAACTTGAAACAAGGTGATTCCAAAGCCCATTGAAAGATATTCAAGTCCCCTTTATGGGAAAAATATGTCTCATTACCAGAAATCACCACACAAATCCAGATTTACACAAAATCCAACATTGCTCCAAAACAGAATCCAGTTTCGTCCTCAAACTTTAGGCAAACATAAATCCCAGTTCACAAAACGAAATGAGACAATTTATATGTCCATTTTGAAGCTTAAGATGTGAACTTCAATACTGGAAAGTTTCATAATTTTCTAACATCATTTGCCTATTCAAAACGGCAACACAAAAAGGCTGCCCAGACAGAATTCTCACTGGACAGAATTTCCAGTTTTGCAACCATTGTGTCCAATCCAATTCAAACCAATTCCAATGATTAAATACCACAACATGGCACCATTTTCAACATAAAACACAACCCAATTCATCCAATCCAAAATCACAAGAAAATCAGGGCAAAATTCGAA
Organism: Inga leiocalycina; assembly: GCA_963242795.1. Taxonomy (NCBI): domain Eukaryota; kingdom Viridiplantae; phylum Streptophyta; class Magnoliopsida; order Fabales; family Fabaceae; genus Inga; species Inga leiocalycina. The sequence goes on along the minus strand of OY725329.1, from coordinate 9,782,430 downwards.
ATTCACAATACTCAACCATAATTCACAAAACTTGGATCAAAATGCTTCAAATGCTCACCTCTTCCTCTTTCCCAAACCAATTCTTTGATTCTCCATCTTTCCAAATTTCCTCAAGCCATCAAACACCACCAATCAAGAATCTAAAACCATAGAGATGAAGCTCTCATCACTATGAACAATATTAATGAAGAGTGTTTGAACATTAGAGGACAAGAACAAGGCCAAAACATCACCTTTCTCTTTTCTCTTCCTTCCCTTTGTGCTTGGCGTCCATGGAGGCATAAGAGAGAGATGAGAATGATTAGATGATGAAGCAAGTCAGTTTTTTGGCCACTAAAACCGACCTAAAAGGGAAGAGAGGAGAGAGAGAAGAGTTTGACATCTTGACCCAATCCAAGGGCTCAAATTGTGACACTTGTCACACCCTTAATCCATCTCCATGAGCTCACATAGGCACTTGCACACATGATTCCACCCTTTGATCTCTACACAAATCAATCTCAACCATTGATCTTGAAGTTACCAATGAGTTTCCTCTCCGGTAACCGATCAACTGGTCGGTAACTTTACCGTTTTGCCCCTGATTACGGTAATTCCTCTTGAATCACCACCAACACTTCACATCTTTTCATTTAGCCACAATATGCGCCTTCCCTCTATTTTAAGTCAATTTAGATGTTAATCCATAGTTGAACTCAAATACAGGGTTTCGGCGCTGCTCACAACACATACGAATCAAATCGGGTGCCAAATCACACCATGATCTCCAAAAGGGTTCATTTATGACTAATCACATCCACTTTTGGAGTCATTATCTCTTAATCACAATTTAGGATCTTGCTAAACCGGGGCTTAGCAGTCCACTAATCTCAGGCTTATTCTCTAGCCTCAAGTCTCAGAATTCGGGGTATTACATATATAAGCACTGCAATATGATTCACTTCTTAATGTTCATCCTCATCCCTTTTCATTTATTACATTCCTATCCCATATGTTTCCTTTTCCCCCAGTCATCCAAAACTAATGTCTTCCTACTTGTTTTCCAAGCTAATCTATGACATCATTTGTTAACTTTTGATTGCACTATGACGTCTCACTTGTTCCCCATGTTAGATTTCTACTTCTATTTAATTTCTTCATTTTCCCCTTCTCTCTCTTATTTCCACATCTTCCCATACCCCTCCTACTACTTTTTCTTTCTTTTAATCTCTCATCTCTTTCTTCACGTGATCTCTTTCCTTTCAATAAAATAATTAAACCTTTATATATTAATTTCTTTCTCTCGTGGCTTTACTGGAACCTCCTTCTATATGTACACAATTTTTACAGGATGTTACAAAAAGGATCGAAGGGAGTAGTATATAATTAATAAAGTGCAGGGGAGGATAAGTGGGTCGAAGAAATAGTGCTTATTATTGGCGGGAAGACTAGCACTAGTTTAATCTATGACTTCCCAGCTTGGAATGTTTACTATGTAGCATGTGGAATTACCGGTTAAAGTTTGTAGGGAGATAGAAAAGCTACGAAGAGATTTTATATGGGGCTCTAGTGATGAGAAGCTAAAGCAATATGCTTTAAATTGGGAAACCTTGTGCTTGCCTCGTGAACAAGGAGGTTATAGGATTTGAAAGATGGACGTAATGAACAAGGTGCCATTGGATAAAGTAACGTGGAATATGCCTGTGAAGCTTGAGAGCCTTTATTTGGTTATTTTGAAGGAGAAATATGGGAGGAAAGCTATATTGCACAAGGAATGTATTGTGAAGACGAATGACCCGAGTGTGTGGAAAAGCTTAGCTGTTATTTGGCCAAGGATTAGTGGGCATGTGGCATAGGAGTGTAAGGATAGTGAAAGGGTGGAGTTTTAGAATGATATTTGGTTGGATAATGATGCGTGTTTGCTTAATAAGGCAATTTCAATGTCGACTGATAGGCTTGCAAAGTGTAAAGTTAAAGACATAGTTAATGAGAATAGTAAATGGGAGTTTGTATTTTTGAAGGACTATTTGGCTGAGCAAGATATACTAAGGTTGAGAGCTACTCTAGTGCCAGGGGCTGGTAGAGGGACTGATATGCTGCGATAGAAGGGTTCTTCTTCCCCTAATTATAGTGTGGCTAATATGTATTATATAATGGAACAGGGGAGAGGTGATATGGTGGATGAGGGATGGAAGAAGATTTGGCAATGGAAAGGGCCTAGAAGAATTCAAATCTTATTGTGGATCAGTATGCATAATTGGTTATTGATTGGTGATAAAATGGTAAGGTTATTGGGGAGCTCATCCTTGTATGGAAGGTATCAGGAGGGGCTGGAGGATATATTACATGCATTAAGGGACTACATAATGGCAAAGGAAATATGGGTGGTAGTAGGAGGTGGTTTAGTGGATGGCAATTGTTTTCTGTGCAAATTTCAAGCAATGGTTTAGGGACAACTTGTCAAAAGGCAAACAGTGGGATAAAACCTTTTCTATTATGTGTTGGTCGTAGTGGTATTGGAGAAACAAATGCCTTTTTGAGAAAGGGTTTCAAATGCCCTATTCCCCATTTTAAATTATTAGGCGTTACATATGGGAAATGGAAAATTTTGCATACCAAGAGGGACTGTTTAGAGTAAGGAGGGTGAGTATAAATGTGAAATGGGTGAAACCCCCAGAGGGGTGGTTAAAGCTGAACTTCAATGGTGTAGCAAAGGGGGGATCTAATTTGGTAGAGTGTGGTAGGGTGATTTGGGGACACAATGGTGAATGAGTGAGGGGCCATATGAAAACTTGGGAAGGTGTAGTGCTTATACTGTTGAGCTATAGGGTGTCCTATGTGCTTTAAGGATTGCGAAGGAGATGGGAGTGAGAAAGTTGGTCGTGGAGGCTGATTCACTGGAAGTTATGTCAGCGCTATAGAATATTAGTCACATTGGAATTACTGAAGGTTCCCTTCAAATGATGATTGATGAAGTCTCATGTGTGGACTAGTAGCTGAAATTTTCACATACTTACTAGGAAGGTAACATGGTAGCAGATTGGCTTGCGAATGAAAGCTTATTGAATAAATGTAGTGCATGTTTGGCTGAGCTTTTTGTACAGGAAATAAGCCCTTATTACGCAAGCCGAGAAAAAACTCCTCTCACATACTTACCTTGTATACCGTGAATCACGAATTATAAACACTTATTGTTCAAAAATAAGCTATTCCAAACACGCACGTAGTTTGTTGCAGTTGTTTAATATACCATATGGTGTATAGGACTTGTTGCTTCATGATTTCTTAGGAATGTCTACCCCAAGAGAAGTTATTATATAAATAAGAGTGACAGGGGTTGCCCCGTTTTACCCAAAAAAATTTTATGAAGTAATATTATTTATATTTAAAGAATTGGAATTTGATTTTTAGGTTAAAAGGTAAAAATACTCATAAACGTTTTTTAAATATGCATATATGTCATAAAATTTTTTTTAATGTAAAAATACCTATAAATTTTTTAAAAGGGGGAAAAAATGGCACGTCCTGTTGAATAAACCAAACGGATGTTACTTCCTTTATTGTGGGTCCTACTAATGTCCCGGTGACAGCTGCTTTCGGTTTTCTCTCTCACCTCAACAAACTTTCTCTCCCTCCATCTCACCCTTCCTCTCTCTCTTCCCTCTCGCTGTATCAGTCAAGTCCGAGCCTTCCACTTTTCCTCTCTAGGTTCGATATAGATTGGGAGCTGGGGTGGCTGGGGTGGTGGAGCACTTGTGTCATTGCCTTGGCTCAAACCATGACCGGGTCTTCATAATGCTTGTTTGCTACCTTAGCCGTAAGCTCGTTGGCCAACGTGGAGTCCATCATCGGAGTAGTAGCATACGTGTTTTATGGTGGCAGCCATTGCTATTTATATTTGCCATATACCCAAATGGAAACTTCTGATTTTTCTTTTTTGTTCATTTTTTTAGTAACGATTTCTGATGACAACGGTCAAAATTTTAATTTTCGGTGGGTTCCCATGGCGAAGACAGGTGATCTGATGAAGATTCTCCAGAGATTTCGACGGATTTTAGGAATGAGAAGGAGGAAGGAGAAGGGGAGTAGTGTGATTTGTAGCATGAACATGAATAGAGAAAAGTTATATGAGCCTATATGACTAAGACTCCATGAGAGAGTGATGAAGATCTGGGCGTGGGGAACATTTGTTAGGTATGTTGAAGGTACATTAACCAAGCATTATGAAATGGCTTGAGCTAGACGGAGATGGCAAGAGAGAAGAGAGGAAGGGTGGGGGTTGGGGGGGGGGGGGGGGGGGAGGGATTCCCTCCTTTTCTTCTTTCCTCCGCTGCCATCCGCTGCCTCTCTCTGTTTTTTTTTCTTTTCTTTCTTTCTCAGCTCTTCACTGTCCAAACCTTTAAACTAGTAATTTCAGTCTCACTCTCTCCCTCCTAAACGTTTCATTTATACTTAGGGGTCCAAAAAAAAACTTTTAAAAAAAGAAAGTAAAAGATAATTACAAATTTTTTTTCTCAGATATAAGTATTAGTTTATATGTTTATAATTTGTTAGTTATGACTAAAAATAAATATAGATTATCACGTTAATAATAAATGATTTTTTTTTCAAAAAATCCTTTTTTGATTTTGTTTTTTTTGAAAACTTATGACTATGATGTTAAAGAAAATACATACGTTTTCAAAAAAAACAAAAACAAAAAATGATTTTTTTTAAAAAAATTCTTTATTATTATCATGATAATCGATATTTATTTTTAGTTATAATTAACAAATTATGAACGTATAACCAATACTTATATCTGTGAAGAAAACTTTTTTGTAATTATCCTTTACTTTCTTTTTTTTAAATCTTTTTTTTTGGAACCCTGAGTATAAATGAAACTTCGGGAGGGAGAGAGTGAGATTGAAATTACTAGTTTAAAGGTTTGGAATTTTGGATAGTGAAGAGTGGAGAAAGAAAGAAAAGATAAACAAATAAAAGAGGCAGCAGAGGGCAGCAGACAGAAAAAGAAAAGGAGGGAATCCGTGCCCGGTTTTGGGGTGGGGGGGAATAGACTGAGGTGAGAGATAAAACCCAAAGCACCTGCCAATTGGACACTAGTGGGACCCACAATAAGGGAAGTGCTGGACACTAGTGAGACCCACAATAAGGGAAGTGGCGTCCATTTGGTGTATTTAACGGATATAACATTTTTACACTCTTTTAGAAAGTTCATGTATAGTTTTGCACTAAAAAAAAGTTTATAGTGTCAAATATACTTTAGGGTTAAGGTGTAAAAATACACATGAACTTTTCTCAAAAGTGCATCCAACACCATAAACTTTTTTTAGGTGCAAAAATACCCATGAACTTCTCAAAATGGGGCAAAAATGTCAAACCGTTAATTGGTACAAACGTCCGTTTTGTGGGACCCACAATTTTATTTTTTGAGGTGCAAAAATACCCATGAACTTTTCTAAAAAGTGCACCCAACACCATAAAATTTTTTCTGGGTGCAAAAATGCCCATGAACTTTTCAAAAGTTTATGGTGTTGGATGCACTTTTTAGAAAAGTTCATGGGTATTTTTGCACCTCAAAAAATAAAATTGTGGGTCCCACAAAACGGACGTTTGTACCAATTAACAGTTTGACATTTTTGCCCCATTTTGAGAAGTTCATGGGTATTTCTGCACCTAAAAAAAGTTTATGGTGTTGGATGCACTTTTAAGAAAAGTTCATAGGTATTTTTGCACCTTAACCCTATACTTTATGAGAAAAATTTATGGATGTTTTTATCCCTTAATCCTTATTTTTTTTTATACGACACAATTCAAAGAATTGCCGAAAGAAAAGAAAAGACAATTCCAAGAAATATAGAGATGAGAGATTAGAGGCGCAAAAACAAGATGGAGATTCCAAAGCACTGGAGCATAAGTAAATTTAGATACTAGTTACTTTTGAAAATCAAACGAATCTAATCCAAAAGCCAAAAACATTAATAACAATAAACTGTATATTTAAACCTCCACATACTTGATAACCTTCTTTTGAGTTTTGACACAGGTATTTGAAAAAAAAAAGACACTCTAATGATAGAATACAGATGTAGAGCAACAAGGAAACAATGCTCAATTATTAATTGCAGTTGAGTTGGTTTGGTTTTCCATCACTGGCTGGAGACAAATTTGCAAAAGAGTAAAAGTGAAGGTTATGCTAGTCTCTTGAAACTCAAAGGCCCTGTTTAATACGAGGCATTGGAGGAGTTGGTACTGAGTTTGGTGTTGGTATTGACCGTTCTTTTGTAACGATGAGCACCCACAACTAGTATTTCTTTTTTTTTTTAAAAAAATATCACTCAAAGGTTTTAGAGCAATTTTGTTGAAATGATGGGAAAGAAAATATCATATTTGATTTAAATTGTTTTCTTAACTTAATATTAAAAAACTATAATTTTAGCTTTGAATTTACTTTGGGGAGAATTACACTCAAGTTCCAAAGAAGAAGGAAAATAAAGAAATGATCTCTTGAAATTACAAAATGAAAAAATGGTTTCATTAACAATTCCAATAGCGGGTCATTAACAACTCCATGTGTCTGCATTGACAACATCATGGGACCATTTTTTTATTTTATAATTTCAAATGATCATTTCTTCATTTTCTTTTTTCTTTAGAATTTGAATATAATTCTCGTTTATTTTTTATTGTTATTATATTATTTAACGCCTTTTTTTAATCAAATATTATGTAATGGCTTAGGATTGGCAGACAAGACAAGGTCCCCCGCTAGCATGTAATGCGTTGACTGACAGGATTTTTTTTTTGAATGGAAATCTGGAGTACATTAACCCATTACGGGTTGAATACAGCAGTCAGGTTACAATAACCAAATACAGTGAAAGAGGACTCATCCTTGAGCAGCAACCGCCTCCGTAACCGAAGGAGGTGGTTGATCAAGGAGTACAAAATTTCCTGGGATACTATGAGCCAGATTAGCAAGTTGGTCAGCTAAGCCATTATGTTTCCTCGAAATGTGCGTGATAATAACCTGCCAATTCTTCGACACCCAAAGTCGAGCATCATCAATGACATCTATAAACGGATGGTTCAAATCAGCCCCCCTAGAGATTAAATTCACAGCCTCTAGGCAGTCAGTAAAAAGCAAGACTTTTTTCAAATTCCTTTGCCAGCAGATCTGGAGGCCTTGTATGATTGCAATGAGCTCAGCTACAACCGGTGGGACTTGGGTGAGCTTGCTCATGTAACCGCACATCCAGCTACCATCTTCACCTCTAATGATCCCTGCACATCCACTCTGGCCTGAATCACGAACCGGACCATCTGTCTCTAAAGTGATGAAACCCGGTTGTCTCCTAATACCATCTTCATTACCAGTATCACAGTGTTTGTAAAACTGACACTGATGAATCATATCTCTATCCAAACTAGCACGAAATAAACTAGCGTGGGCATTTTGATGCTGAAACACCTGCTCTTCCCCAAATAACTTGGAACATCGAGCCACCCAGATATCCCAACATACATAGCCAAACAACGTTGCCCATTCAACCTTTTTGGTGAAATTCCTGCCTGCTTCTCGTTTGAGATTCCATTTAATCTAGTCCAACCCTTGTAGATTAGAAAAACTCTCCCACAATGTAGGCTTGACTATGGAAATCGATCGTTCACGAGCATTCACACAATCCCTCAGTAAGTGCATAAGGTCTTCTTCACTGTCACAGCCAAACGGGCATTCAGCGTGATCCTGCATTCCCCTGTGTGCTCTTAATTGAGCAGTGTGGACTCTGCCATGACTTGCCAGCCACATAAACGACTTGATTTTCTCTGGTACCGCACATCTCCACAACATTTGCCATATGGTTTCATCCCGGTTCTGATTCCCTGCAAAATGAAAATGATAGGCAGAACTAACAGAAAAACAACCGTTAGAAGAAGGTTTCCAAAAGTATTTATCCTCTCCTCTCTCTTCACTGGGGGGGTGTGCACACAGGATACAATCAATCACAGGTTGTTGGAACCACCTACTCAGTCTTCCTACATCCCACTCACCCCAAGGATTAACATAATCATGAACCCTCTCACTGCTGTCCACAAAACCTTCAAGTCCCGGAATGAGCTCTATTAAGGGTTTGTTCACTTCCGACCAGTTGTCATACCAGAAAGAGGTCTGCAACCCATTGCCAATTTTAATACCCACTCCTTTCCGGAACTTTTCCCAAATGGAACAAATTCCCCTCCATGTGAAAGAGGCATTCTTCCTAGTGACTGGAATGTTTAAATGGTTCCAATGGTACTTAGCTCTAAGAACCCGTACCCATAATGCTTCCTTGTTGGTAAGGAGGTGCCAGCAAAGCTTCATAATAAAAGCCTCATTCTGTTTACACATATCACGTATACCCAAACCCCCTTCCTTCTTGTCTCTCTTAACTTGATCCCAGGAAATAAGGTGCAATTTCTTTTGGTCATCCGTTTCACCCCACAGAAATCCCTTGCTCTTCTTCTCAAGCTCCTTCAGAACACCTTTAGGAACTAACATCGTTTGCATATGGTAGGATGGTAAGGCAGATAATACAGCTTTGATGAGTGTAACTCGTCCTGCCAGACTAAGACATCCTCTTTTCCACCCCGATAATCTTTTCTGGACTTTATCCATAATGGGTGCAAACATGACCTTGGTCACTCTTCTGTGAATCAGAGGGATGCCCAGATACTTACCCAGATCCCCAGTCAGGCCTACACCCATACTCTGGCTAAGGCTATAAGCCCTAGAGAATTGGACATTTTTGGAAAAGCACACCTTTGTCTTTCTCTTGTTCATTTTCTGACCAGACATGTCACAAAACTTTTGGATGCAATTTAACATGTGCTCTACTTGACTTTCTGATGCTTCCCCAAATAGGATAAGGTCGTCTGCAAAGAACAGGTGAGAGATAGTCGGACCCCCTCTCCGAACCTGAAAAGGCTTCCACCTTCCTTCATTAACAGAGTCCTGAATGATATGACGTAAACGTTCCATACACAAAGTAAAAATATAAGGGGAAAGGGGATCCCCTTGTCTAATACCCCAGGATGATCTGAAGGTCTCAGTTGCTTCCCCATTCCATAGGACTTGGAACTGCGGCTTCGATATACATGCCATGATAACCTCACAGATATGTTCCCCAATACCCACAGCTCTGAGCGTATCAAGTATGAAAGACCATTCAAGCCGATCATAGGCTTTCTCCAGATCCACCTTCACTGCCATCCACCCCTTCCTTCCGGTCTTGGTTTTCATGGAGTGGATTACTTCTTGAGTGATGATTATGTTATCACTACTCTGGCGGCCTGCAATGAAACTGCATTGATGATTTCTAATAATCCTTCCCATAACTTCACGGAGTCGATTACTCAAGATCTTAGTAATTATCTTATAGCTTACGTTACATAGTGAGATCGGTCTGAAGTCATTTATGGATTCTGGATTCTCCACCTTTGGAATGAGCATGATGTTCGTGTCATTAATCTCTCGAATTCGGTCAGGCTCCTGAAAAATACCCGTTACCAGGTTCAATATATGTTCACCAATAATGTGCCAGTACTCCTGGTAAAAGACTGCCTGCAAACCATCCGGACTCGGAGCCTTGAAATTCCCAAGGTCAAAAGTGGCTCGTTTGACATCCTCAATAGTCACATTTGCATTAATCCTGTTCCATTCTGTATCTCTTAGCCTCGGAAAGCTGCTCACAGTGCTTAGGCAGGTCAGGCTATTTACTTCACTCGTAAAAAGCTCTTTATAATAGCTTATAACCATGCCTTTAAGCTCCTCCTGGTCAAAAGTCCACTCCCCATCACTTCGCTTAAACCCTTCAATCCTATTCTTTCTTCTCCGTATAATAGCTGCTGTGTGGAAGAACTTGCTGTTCTTATCCCCCCACTTTAGCCAATCACACCGAGACTTCTGGTACCACATAAGTTCTTCTTGTGCCAAGATTTTATTATATTCCTTCCATAACTCATTCTCTGCTTGAACTAAGTGCTGACTGTCCCTTCTTGTCCTTGCTCTTTCAATCCCTTCTATTCGTTGAAGTACATTCCTCTTTTTTCCTGTTAGGTTCCCCACTTTCCTTCTATTCCACTATCCCGCATCCTTGGCAAACTTGCTCACTTTGTCGTTCCAACCGCCCCTACTCCAAGATTGCTCTACCATATCACCAAATCCTTCTTCTAAGAACCAGGCAGCTTGGCAACGAAAAAATCTTCTAGGCCGTTTAACCTCAACACTAGTCGCAGATTTAAGCAAAATTGGGCGATGATCAGATCTAAATTTACTCAAATGATGAACCTTAGTAAGAGGATATTCCCTGTTCCAATCATAATTCATAAAGGCCCAGTCTAGCTTTTCTTTGAGCAGACCGCGCTCCCACGTGAACCTTTCCCCAACTGTTTCTGTTTCCATTAGATGAGACTCGGATATGCACTCCTGAAAATGCCTCATGGAGCACCCATTTGGAAGTCCACCTCCTTTTTTATCTTCACAGTATAAATAAGCATTGAAATCCCCCATAACAACCCAAGGAATATTGACTAGACCACTGAAATTCTTCAACTCACTCCATAAATTCTGACGCAAACTAGATGTTGGTTCAGCATATACACAAGAAAGAACAAAAACTTTAGAGTCTTTTTCAACCGTTACTCTGACGTGGATAGCTTGTGTAGATGAGGCTAAATACTGAACAGACAGATCTTCTACATTCCATAGGACCCAGATACCCCCCGCATACCCAGAAGCTTCAACTCTAATCCAGTTATTGAAACCAATACTTCTACTAATTCTATCAGCTTTCTTTCCACTGACACGGGTTTCACAAAGCATCAGAATTTTTATGTCCTTCCCCTATAACATATTCCTTACTCTTCTAGAAAAAGACTTTGAGGCTGCTCCTCGACAATTCCAAGACAATATATTTATGTAATTCATAATTAAACCAAATAGGAGGAAAGGATGAAACCTGGCTCTCGATTCCTCATTGCCCCAAGTCGGATAGCTCCATAACTTCACAGCCCCCATTCTCCGGTGCTCCTACTACACGGTCTTGTCCAGCCTCAAGAGTAGCCACGGCCTTACTATGTTCATTTACGGATTGCCCTTCCCTTAGCACCGAAGGTTCCGGTGGCTGCTGTGGTAGGAATAGCGGTTTAGCGCCTAAAGGAAGAGTATCCGTAGAAGCCTCCTGTGCATTAACCATTGATGAAGCCGTTGATAAATCCCGTCTATTGTTACTCTCTTTATTAGGTGTATTTTCCAAAGGGTTCTCACGCTTAACTGGCCCCTTATCTGATAAAGAGCCAAACACCAAGCTATGGGTTCTTCCAGGTTGCTTCCTTTTAAAGTTTTGAATTGATAAGTTTGGCCCAAGTGGATTAGCCTCTCTTATTTTTTTCAACCCGTCAACTCTTATTCCCTTACGCTGGCCCACACTAGAGCCCTCATCAACTTGGGCTTGTTTCTTGTTCGGCCCACCGCATTTTATAACCGGGTCCTGGGTTACCCCAACGTCTTCCCCAATCGGTTCTGGGGTAGGCCCCACCTTCTCCACCATATCTTCCTTATTCCCCTTCAGTCTGACACACGCCGAATTCCCCTGCGCCTTGACTACCCTATTTTTCTCTCTTCCCTCTGCCATCGGCTGCAACTCGCTAGACTCTCCCATCTCAAACATGGAAATTAGCTTCCCAACGTGCTTCGCCTGCTTTGGATCTCCACCCGGTATGGTATTTTCCAGTTTTTCTTTCCTTTTCCACTGCGTCTCCACCCCCTTTTTCTTGCTAAAATCTGCCCTATCCCTGGACAAGACAGGTGTATCGGTCGCCTGCAGTACGGCGAAACGCGAACCGCCGGGTCCTTTCTCCAATCCTTTCCCGGTCAGTCTACCTGCTGATGACGTCTTCCCCTGCTGTCGTTTGCCCACTTCAGTGAAATTAGACCGAGATTTAGCCGTTGATTTGACTTGCATCCAGGCGCCGAATTCCTCGTCAACCGAGATGCCAGGTACAGAAAGTATTGGTCGTTTCTTCTCCGATTGGTTATTATCGGGTTGCGCCGGTGGGATCTCCGTCGAGCTCTGTGTCGCTGATACGCCCGTTCCTTGAATCTGTGCTTGGCATTTCTCCAATACATGTCCATACAGCCCACATTTAAAGCATATAGTAGTTAAACCCTCGTATTCCATAGTATATACATGATTCCTGAGTTTGAATCTGGACTGTAGTTTCTTGTTTAGATCGATCTCAACACTTACTCTGGCATATTTCCCTCTTTCCACTGTCTGCTTGTTATTCTCCTAGTTAGCCAAAGTGTTCATGTCCACTTTGAGCGTTTTTCCAATCAGATTACCTATCTCAAACATACAATCCTTCGAGTAGACGTGCATCGGTAAGGTAGGGACCCTTATCCAAACAGCAACTTTCCTAACCTTATTACAATAAGGGTTAAAATTTGGGCTCCATCGTTGAACAGCAAGATAGTGACCTTGAATGAGCCAAGGACTATCAAATAGCAATTTAGAGCACAAAGCTTGTTCGGCAGTCCCAAAAACAAAGTTATTCGGGAGGTCTATGAGTTCAAAATTATCCGATTTAAGCAACCATTTAATCCTATCCCTCATCACATGTAGATTCGTTTTCTTCCCCAAAGTTGTCAGAATAATGGCATCCTTCCATGGCCGAACCAATTCCTTGAGTTTATCATTGGACATGTTCAGCACAGGAATTGACCCCATCTTCTCCTTTTCCTCGTCCGTCCATATTGGTGCCAGTTCCTCTTCTTCCTTGAGCCACTCGTTCATCAAGTCATCAAAACTTCTGTCTAGCGTTTTTTCTTCTACGCCTAGTAGCTTTGCCTTGTAAGATATTTGCCTTTTGGTTGAAGTTTTGCCATACTGCCTCGGTTGTCCATTCACCCCTGTGTGGTTCTGTTCCAACACATCTTCCATTATCTCATCTGAATGGTATGACTCATGCCTGTCATTTAAGACTTGCCTTCCCTTCAAGCAATCATCAGGCATCTTTTTAATGTTTCTTCCCAAGAGATCATCTTCTTCCTTTGATTTCCCTTCCCCCCCATCTGAGGTATTCCCAGGTATGATCGATTGCCCTGTGTGCACACTCTTTCTCTCACTACCGCTCTCTCTCATTAAATCTATACTGACAGGATTTTTTTAGCTCTTCAAGGAATAAACAAATACTATTTTTTTTTTATTTCTTACTTACTTTCTTTGAAATGCTAAACCAGCTAAGTGAATTTGTGTTTTTTACCGGAGCCTTGCAAAACTAGAAGCTCGAAGTGGCTGGGTCTTGTGGGCTATGGCAGACCTATATAGTAAATCCACCAAATTTGAGGAAGACTACGCAGGAGCTGCTATTTGGGGAAGCAGCCCCTCCATTGATCCACTTCGAAACCATGTATACCTCGCCACACGACACATATACTCATCTCCTGATTGGATCGTTCAAAGACGAAAAGAAGATTAACGGCGACCAAGCAGCTGCGTGGATTGGTAAAGAGAAGGGAGATGAAGAGGAGGAGGATGAAGGGGACGCCGATAAGGGATACGATCAGAATCAGACCTTTGATGAGTTTGAAGGAAATGATGTGGGGGTAGTGTGCGGCCCACAAAAATGATGCCTGTACATTTCATGGGGCCCACAAAATGCTTCACTTCACTTACTTAACGGTGTTAAAATTATCCCAATTTTTTAAAGTTTATATACATTTTGGCAAAAAAAAAACTTAGGGTAAATTGTCATAAAAGACCTCATTAGCCTAATATTTGTTGAAAGGGACCTGACTTGAACTGTCATTATTTTTGTGGGAATAAAAGACTCAAATGCCCTTAATGAGAAAATGCATCAGAATTGATGGAGGACAGAACCAGTGAATTCATAAATAGAGCAAGCGAATGACACGAATTAGTGAAGCCTTCTTCTCCTTCCCTGCATAGAGCTAAACATCTTTCCTTCTGGGCATCGTTCACCATGGATGCTACTGGAGGTTCAATGTATCAGTAAAGGCTAGGGATGTGAGTTGTGTCAAGGTCTTATTATGGTTCAGTATTTGGTGAAGATGATGATTTGCATTTTCCCTCCAAAGTTAGGTTTTTTCATTTTTGTTTTGATAAGTAAGGAAGTAGTAAATAAATAAAATTGTGGCTTTATTAGGTTTTCTGATTTTCTCCATAACCATCAAGGTTCTGTTTACTTTGTAGCAGATAGATTTATATCCAATGTTGAGTTGTTTACAAAGTAGTATATGTGATTGTTATGCAACGTAGGCGAAGAGTTTTCGCACATGGTTATATGACACCTCTGAAGACTGAAAAGGAACCCAAGTAGAAGACATTTTGCAACTACGGAAGATGTTTTGCACATAGTGGTAGATCGTTGCACACATGGAAGAGTTTTTGTACATAGGGAAGAGTTCTTGCACATAGGGGAAGAGTTTTCACACATGGTTATATGACACCTCTGAAGACTAAAAAGGAACCCAAGTGGAAGATATTTTACAACCATGGAAGATGTTTTGCACGTAATGGTAGATCGTTGCACACATGGAAGAGTTCTTGCATATAAGTTAAGAGTTCTTGCATGTAGGGGAAGAGTTCTCACACATGGTTATATGACACCTCTGAAGACTGAAAAGGAACCCAAGTGGAAGACATTTTGCAAGCACGGAAGATGTTTTGCACATAGTGGTAGATCGTTGCACAAATGGATAAGGTTTTGAACACATGGAAGAGTTTTTGCACATAGGGAAGAGTTTTTGCACGTAGAGAAAGAGTTCTTGCATATAGGGGAAGAGTTCTCTCACATGGTTATATGACACCTCTGAAGACTGAAAAGGAACCGAGTGGAAGACATTTTGCAACCATGAAAGATATTTTGCACGTAGATCATTACACATAGGGAAGATATCTTGCTCATATGGAAGAATTTTTGCATATAGGGAAGAGTTTTTGCACGTAGAGGAAGAGTTTTCGCATATGGTGGGAGATATTGGGAATGAAAATTGAATCCAAGTGGGAGATCTTTCGCACACAAAATTTTTGCACGTAGGGGTAGATCGTTGCACATAAGGCCACATCTTGCACATATGGAAGAGCTTTTGCACATAGGGAAGAGTTTTCGCACGGACGGGAAGAGTTTTTGCACATGGTGGGAGATCTTGGGAATGAAAATTGAATCCAAGTGGGAGATCTTTTGCACACAAAATTTTTACACGTAGGGGTAGATCATTGCATATAAGGTCACATCTTGCATACATGGAAGAGTTTTTGCACATTGGGAAGAGTTTTTGCACGTAGAAGAAGCGTTTTCGCACATAGTGGGAGATCTTGGGAATGAAAATTGAATCTAAGTGAGAGATCTTTCGCACACAAAAGTTTTGCATGTACGGGTGGATCGTTACACATAAGGTCACATCTTGCATACATGGAAGAGTTTTTGCACATAGGTAAGAGTAATTGCATGTAGGGGAAGAGTTTTCGCATGTAAGTAATAGGTGGTGCACTAAGGGGAAGAGTGTTTGCAGACCATGCGTAATATGCAAAACAAGTACTTGTATACCAAAGTTGTATATAAATAATTGAGTTTCATTTATATTGACACACAAGATGATGCCAAACTTCAATATGAATAGAATAAATATAACCTCAACTACTTTCTCCTCTTCTTCATATCTTTCCAACCTTCAATGCTACGCATGACCATGTCTCGATGTTTATTCTTCTCATAGGCTACTAACCACCAGACCACATCAACTCGCTTTTAATCCATGTCTTCCTTTAAAAACACATTCCCAGTCAAATAAAGTGCAATTGTAACAAGTAATGTACCAATATACTCACATTAGGCATAGTGAAACCATTCCACTCGTGCTTTCGAATATTTTCCTAGCTTTGCAACCAAGATATCACATACATTCCACAGTCTCATCTACACAAAAATAAAATATCAAAACATAAAAATGTCATCCATTCATGCATATATTAATGATTAATGTGTAACCCATTGTGACTAACTCACCTATTGTTATGTTATTGAATAAAACCAAATCTAAACTCAATGTAAGGGTTGTATCCATAGATGTCATGATTAAGGTGTGCAAGTAATTCACCAAAATGTTTACTCTATCAAAATCAAAAGTTCAATGACCATAGCTTGTGGTTTATAGCTTTGTCATGTAATCTCTCAGGGCTTAACTCATACACTTGCTGTGATTCTTAAACAGAGTTATATCTACTACTTAAATAGGTATTTATCACATACTACAAGTAAACATTATCATTCTTTTTCCATCTGACCATCTCATCAGCCGTTACAATAACAGCAACAGGTTCCAATTAAGGTTTTCCATTCAAAATACAGTGGTGGATAGAAATTCGGCACAAAAGTAGGCGTAGCAGTGCACTAAGGTGAAGTTCCAGGAGTTCCAGCAAAATTTAGAAAAATACTAATTTTGAAATCAAGTGAATGACCAAGATTTATTGGAATGCACTTCCAAAATCTCATATGAGAGCTTTAATTTGTTTTTATACTTAAAATGTAGGAATTCAATTATTAGAGTACTTTGTTCTAGTATAGTAGGAAAATTCCAAGATTTTTTACTCTTAATCAGACAAGAGATACCTTCAGTGAGCTCAAATATCGGACTATAAAATGTCGGATAGCATCCTTCCCTAAATTTGCCGCACACAAAGGACAGACCTGGTATAGGAACATTTTATAGCAGTCAATTAAATTTCAATAATAAATTAAAATTAATTACCTGTAATCAATGCTTATAAATGTCCTATTGTTTTTCCTTAACATTTAGCTACTATAACTGCTAGGTTACTTTGCTACTATTATATTTTCAATCCAAATTAGGACATTACCAATAACGACTTGCCTGTTTAGATTGATAAAAGCTGCATTTAATCAAGGAACTTTTATATGTAAATGAAATATTAAATAGTTTAACCATCAACTTTTCAGGGGAAAAAATCAAACTTTAAAATATAGTCTAAAGAAAAGATACCATGTACAACATTTTTTAGGACAAAGCAATACTCCTCTTGCAGATGGCTACAAAGAATAGGAACTTCAATTTCCTCACAACAGAAAGGACAAGGGAAATATGACCGGCCATCATCATCTCCATCCAAGTCATAACAAGCAAAAACCACTTGATCCAAATGCAATGACGACAAGCATCTAAAAAATAAAAAGGTAAAGGTAAAAACGATGAACTATAAGCAATACACTAACATACAGACATAACAACTGACATGACTCAAAATATCAGTGTATTGCTTGGTATTTAGTCTCTTCAAATCAACCAAGCAATAAAAAAACTATCAAAAGTTCATAACACTAAATAGCACTTAAGCTACTGATTGACTATAAGGCAGAAACAACAAAATTGATGAATTAGATATATGATATAGTTTGTCACACCAACTCAGGTTTATTGGGTGATGCACTTAAACCAATTCACTTATACCTAAAGAAACCCAGATGAGTACTTTTCATCAAAAAAATTCTCACACAAGCAAAATTTATCTTGCGGTGCAAAATTAATGCTTACCCCTCATTTTTTAACCCATCAAGACAAATCATTGAGAACCCATTTCAAAATACAAGTTCAAAAGTTAGTTAGATTTGAGCATACTAACAGAAACATCAAAAAGCAAAGGAAGAAAGAAAACAAAGAAAATGCTCAAACTGAAAGGTTAAAAAACAAAAAGCATAATTGTTTAACCCAAGTCAAATATCTATTATAATTAAGAGGATATCTTTCCAAATAGCTCATATGCAAGGGAAGTGATTTTTAAAAGGGAGAAAACTAGGGGAAAAAAAACAAACGGGAAGTACCAGAGTGAAAGCAAGCAGATTAATAATGGTGATGATAAAATGGAGAAAGAGAAAAACAGGAACACAAACATTGGATGTTGGGTGTTCTCCACCACCTTCTGTCTGTGCTACTACTTGGAGAGGCCACTGTAGTCACCGTTGTACCCAACACCTCCTTGACGCCGCAAAGACCAACACACCTCCCCGCCACTGCAAAAGCTCAAAGACATCTCCTCGTTGCCACTGCAAAGATCAATCTTGCACCGCCGCCTCCAAGACCCATACTTCGCCACCCCACACTCTCATCCAATTCTCTCCACCGAGTCCGCCCTTCCCTCTTCAACTTCGCACGCCTTCAAAATCAAAAATATTTGAGACCTTCGTTGGTTCTGGTTCTATTTCCTTTCATTTTCCCTCTCTTTTCTCATTAAGGGCATTTGAGACTTTTACTCCTACGAAAATAATGACAATTCAGGTCAGGTCCCTTTCAGCAAATAGTAGGCTAATGAGGTATTTTATAGCAATTTTCGCAAAAACTTAATAGTATTAGAAGTCCGTGTTGGAAAAATTTATTGTTAAAATTACACATTTACCCTTATTATTTTTTTGCCAAAATCTGTTAGAGTGACAAAAAACTGAGGAAGGTTATGTCAAGATGGGCTTCCTTGTTTCCAAGGTTTAGAGTTATTGGGCCGTGGAAAGAATAATATGGGAAAATGTTAATATTATTGTTAGTCCTTATAGTTTGATTAAATTTTGGTTTTGATCTCTGTGGTTTCAAATAATTGGTTTTGGTTTCTATAGTTTTATAAGGACTAGGTCTAAATTTAATTACATGGACCAAAACTAAAACTTACTAAAAGTATAGAAATGAGCTGTTAAACTGTGACTAGATTCTTATGAAAGTATTAGTGCCCGTTTGGTTCACAGAATTAGAGGTAATGTAATAAAATGGAATGGAATGTAATGTAATGATGATTACATGAATTTATTTGGTTCATCATTAAAGAAAAATGATGCATATGCATAAAAATGTTTGGTTGGATTGCATAAAAAATGAGAACATATGAGAATAATACAACAAGAGATAAAATTATCCCTATCTACACATGTATGTATAATGTACACCTTGGGTTCAAGGTAATTTTCTCAATTTGTGTAGTGTACACATTGGGCTCGTAATAACATTTTAATATTTAATGGTGGAAATATTATGCAGTGTACATGTTGAGTTCATGGTAATTTTTTAATATTTAATGGTGGGAATGTTATTTATTTTAATATTTTTAATGGTAGAATATAATTTGTTTTAAAAAATTTAGTAGTGGAATATTTTTTTTTAATATTTTTATATAATTA
The DNA here is from genome assembly GCA_963242795.1 of Inga leiocalycina. Classification (NCBI taxonomy): domain Eukaryota; kingdom Viridiplantae; phylum Streptophyta; class Magnoliopsida; order Fabales; family Fabaceae; genus Inga; species Inga leiocalycina. The sequence continues at coordinate 9,763,215 of OY725329.1, read as the reverse complement.
ATTAAGTTTTTTAATATTTAATTATGGTAATTATTTAATATTTAACATCATTTAATGGTGGTATTTTTTTAATTAAAAAATTATAATGGAAATAGTGTCGTTTTCACTTGATTACAGGATGTATGCATCTCCATTCATAAGTTCTTGCAGTGTAATCTTGATTATATCATTTATGTAGTCCTCTTTATATTATATAAGCTCAACCAAACACTGTAATCAGTCTATTCACTACTACAGAATATAGATTCTATTACCTCAAAAGACGTCCCTTTTTAAAATAGGGATATCTAAAACATAGGCGGTGACATTTTTATAATTCTAGGTGGGAACTAGGTAGCTTTAGGCGTCCCAAATGCAAATTGGGACGCCTAAAGACACCCTTTAGATGTCCCTTTTTGAATTTGGGACGTCTAAAGTGAAAAAACTTTAGACGTCTAAGATTGAATATGGGAAGTCTAAAGTGGAACTTTAGATATCCCTTTTTCAATTTAGGACGTCTAAAATAATTTGAAAATTTACTTACAAGTTACATTGAATATAAGGGACGCTTTCCTTCCCCCCCCCTCTCGATCCCACAACATTTTTCAATTCCTTTGAGAGTTGCAGAGAGAGACCCACATTCTATAGATTCAAATGGCTTCTTTCTTCGGTGTTCTCGCCATCCTCCCCCCTCTCATCATGCCCTTTGGTAGCCCTATCTGCGACGGTAACTCTCTCTTTATCACTTCTCAAATCTAACATGCTTGTTTGTTTATTATTATTATTATTATATAATTTCTTCTCTTTTTTCACAATTAGATCTGGTACAGTTAATTTGGAGATGGAAAAAAATGGATTTTTGAATTCTAAAGTTTGACTAAAAGAAGTTTGAACAAAGCTAGCAAAGTGGTGGAAGTGTGGTGATACCATAAAAGGAAATTCCGGATCTAAAAAGAGAATGGAGAAAACTAGCATTTGTGTTCAACAAAACTATTGCAGAGGATTCTCGACTGAAACTTTTGTTTGCTTCCGTAATTGATGACCTCAGCATCTACAAAAAATTTGAAATTCAAATAACTTTTAGACGTCCTTTTTTTAAAAAAGGGACATGTAAAGTGGAAACTTTAGACGTCCATATTTTAAAAAGAGACGTCTCTATTTTAAATAGGGACGTCTAAAGTCTCTATACAATGACTTTATATGTCCTTTTTCTCCATTTGGGAGGTCTAAAGTCTTCACTTTAGATGTTTTTTTTTAAAATTAAGATGTCTAAAGTCTCACTTTAGACCTCCCATTTTTAGGGACATTTTTTCTAAAATATACGATGCCCCTCACATAGATGTCCCCCTATTTTTGGACGTTAAAAGTGTCAAAATAGGGACGTTAAAACCCTTGTTTGTAATAGTGATTGCATCAGGATTACATGTAATTTTCTCCCATAGAATCGAACCAAATGGGCTATTAGGGACTAAAACCAATTATTTGAAATTATATGGACTAAATTAATTAACAGTTGAAGAAATTTTGTTTTCTATTGAAGAATTTTTTTATAGAAATAAATTAAAACATTTTATCAATTTAGCTTTTTTGTTTAGTGGGCTTAACTAAAAAAGGATAGCACTGTTTTATGGTTAAGAAATTATATTAACATAATAAATACAATTTCGAAAGTATCTAACAAGACTTTTAATGATTGATCAAAAAAATAACAAGACTTTTAATGGATTAGAGTGAATGAACCAATCATATATGTGTGGGAGTAAAATCTGTACAGCTTTTATGTCAAAGAATTGCCAGAAGAAAAAGAAAAGACGATTCCAAGAAATCTATAGATGAGAGATTGGAGGTATTAAAACAAAATGAAGATTTCAAAGCACTAGAGTATGAGTAAATTTAGATATTTGTTACTTTTGAAAATCAAACGAATCCAATTCAAAAGCCATAGACATTAATAAGCACGTAGTCAATTTTTCCCCAACCATAAGCACTCAAATTTTCAGGTAAAAAAAAAAAAGCACTCAAATTTAAAGGCGCCTTTAAGTACTATTAAATTTAGAGCGCTACGTATTCAGAACTTCATTATGTTCAACATTGTCCTAAAAGCTTCTGAATCATAGTAATGTTACCCTATCTTAAAGGATGTTGATTTTCACTGCTAAACAATATTGTTTAAGTATTCACACTCTCGTATAGTACTTAATTAAGTCATCGCCAACTTATGGCATTAAATCACCTAATAGATTGCAAGTCTAATTCATTATTAATACAAACCTTTCTCCTACAAAAGGACAACTCTTTCTATGTATTTGTTCATTTTCTTTTTTAACAAAGAGAAATGTAGTCCCTTATTACAGAAATTATAAGCTCTTTCTAAAAAGAAGAAGCACCAGATGGAAGAGAAGCTCACGTTCACTAAAAAATAACAATGAGAGTCCATAGTGTCGACAACGTCTCTTTCCCTAACCGTGGCCCTTCCTCACATGCTCCTTGATTTTTATCATTTTCGGAGCAATTTGAGGGAGCCAGAGAAGAAGAGAGAACATGCTCGATTATTGCAGTTGAGACAGTCAAATCTTCATAACAGCATATTGCTTGAGGTTATTTGTGTATTTCTCTGTCCAAAAGTTTTCCACTGCTTCACTTTGTCTTGGTTCACTATGAAGGAGGGCTTATTTAAGCTATAAATTTGCATATGCTAGATACAACTAATGCTATTTGAAGAAATTAACTTTGATCCCATGGATCAGTTGAATTTTCTCTTTTGGCTGTATCCTATGCATGGGAAGCTATCACTACTACAAAAAACCAAATCTGTGGCGCTTATAATTGCATTAGCTGTGGCGCTTGCGAAATGCCACCTATCTTAACGCTATTAAAAAAAGCTGTGGCGCTTGGAAGCGCCACAGCTATTTAAATTTTTTTTTTTTTAAATAGCCTTCTGTGGCGCCTGACCAGCCAGGCGCCACAGGAGGCATCCCTCCTGTGGCGCCTGGCTGACCAGGCGCCACAGAAGGCCTTTTTTTTTTTTTGCGTTTTCTTTTTCTTTTCTTTCCTGTGGCCCTTTTTTTGCTTCCTGATTGTGAAGCTTTATTTTATAATGAGTTGCTTTCATGTTTATCATCTCTCAAATTTTCAATCTTTCTATTTTATATTTCAACCTATTATATATATATATATATAATTTTCACATTTAAAATTCAAGTTCCCCAACAATAATTTTCTTACACAACAATATATTTATTGTCATTTCCTCAACAATAATGTTCTTACATTAATACTCTCCAAAGCTAACATAAAAAATATCACAATACAAGAACTTGATATGTGAACATAGTACATCAACAACTGATTAAGTAAATTAAAAGATTACTAAAAAAATTTAAACAAAGCAAGCTAGAATGAAACAATCTTCTTCTTACGTTGGTGACGCTAGCTTGAGTGACGAGGATGAGCAAATGTGAGCTGTGGAGTGGAGTAGGGATCAACTGTAGTGGGGTTCAAAATAGGAAGAGAGACAGAGAGTATGAAGAAAAGGGAACAACTAGGAACAAAAGTGGGGACAGACGAAACAAAATGAAAAAAGGGACAAGAGAATTTAATGAAGAAGACGAGTGTGTGTTTTTGTTGTGCAAGAGAAAGTGATATCTTTTACGGGGGAGAGGCGTCAACATGAGCTAAGGAAGAGGGAATAAAAAGGAAAAAGGGAGGGAAAAGATAAAAAGTAAAGTTAAAGGAGGGAAATCTGATTGGCGGGAGAGTTGAAAAAATTCATTATTCAGCCAATTGTGGCACTTCTTTAAAGAAGTGCCACAGCTGCCCCTTTTTTTTCTATTTAATTTTTTTTAGGACCTAATTGTGGCGCCTGGCAAGGCAGGCGCCACCTCTGGGTGTGACCAGCTGTGGCGCCTGGTCCACCAGGCGCCACAGCTGGCCAATTGTGGCCCCTGCCTTGCCAGGCGCCACAATTGTCCCCACCAGCTGTGGCGCCTGGTGGACCAAGCGCCACAGCTGGTCCCAAAAATTTAAAAAAAAAAAAAAGAAGGGCAGCTGTGGCACTTCTTTAAAGAAGTGCCACAAAATATGCGCCACCTTTCAATCTTTTTGTAGTAGTGTATGGTGCTATATATATATATTTTCAATATGTAAACATCTATAAAAAGTCAAAAGTGAACTATCCTTTAGTCAACATTTAAAATCTATAATGATATTAAAATTTTTCTCATCGCTTCACAGACTAAACCATAATTAATTAACACACTTGGCCCTTATACTTTTTGAAGTACAGGATATAATTATTTGATCACAAGCCTAATATCAAATCCAATTATCAAAATATCTAAATTACAATTTTTCTCAAATATCCACTTAAGGTACTTATTCATGATAGAAAATAGTATAATCCAAAATATAACTTCATATTAGAGTATGCAGCATGAGCCTTACAATGGCACTACAAAACAATTTACCACATAAATAAAAAGGAGCAGACCTTACAAAGATTATTATAATAATTAAGCCTCAAGAGCCTTCCCAATTGACTAACAATAGAACTATTATCTAAAAAATGTTAAAAGCAAAGAAGTGAAACCAAAGTTTTAATAACCAGCTATCCAACTCATCATACATACCAATAGGTGCTCATAAGGTACCAAGTGAAATAGTTTATATAACAATATATTAGAGATATAATTCACAAACTTTCAATTTATAAATAGTACCCGAAGGGATATTTGATTTAAATTGTTTTCTTAACTTAATATTTGAAAAACTATAATTTTTGTTTTGAATTTATTTTTTATTGTTATTATTATATTATTTAATGCCTCTAGGATTGGCAGATACACTACAAAAAAAAAGATATTTTGTAGCGGTGCAATTGTAGCGGTTATATAAAACCGCTACAAATTATAGTATTTGTAGCGGTTTTCACCTAAACCACTACAAAATTGTAGCGGCAAGCTATGCGCCAAGTGGCGCAATAGATTAGCTGCATTTTTTGTAGCGGTTGGGTAGACAAAACCGCTAGAAAGTTGGCGCGAAATTCCCGCCAAAACTTATAGCGGTGATTTTGTAGCGGTTAATACACAGAAACCGCTACAATATTCCTGCCACTTGGCGCGACCAAGCCCCGCCAACAGTGTAGCAGTTATTTATAGCGGTTACAGCAACCAAACTGCTACAAAATACCAAAGGTCAGCAGTTTGTAGCGGTTATAGGGGTATAACCGCTACAGAATTTCAAGAGTCTCGACTTTTGTAGCGATTCTGGGCAATAACCGCTACAGAATTTCAAACGTTGTTATCATTTGTAGTGGTTATTGTAGAACCGTTACAAATTTAATTATTTGTAGCGGTTATAGTAGTGATTATTGGAATAACCGCTACTAATATCTGGCATATTTAAGCCACCGCCTCCCTCATTTCTCTTTTTGCTCATTTTGTTTCATAGGATTTCTCTGAGTGATTTCTTCAAGATTTGAGCGTTCAGACGTCTGTGTAGGAGCTTTTGCTACAGTATTTCTCAGTATTTGCACTTGAGGTACGTATATAACACGTATTTTATTTGTATTTGTATTTTTATTAGATTTTTGCATAAAAATGTGACTAATTTTTTTTTGATTTGTACAACTGATATGGCTTCAAGAGAGGATAAGGGGAAGGCCCCTGAGGTTCCCAAACCGATTTTACGGGGTGGTAGCAGCCGGGCAGGGGGCAGAGGGAGGGGGTAGCGCGGAGGCAGGGCGACCATGGCATCTCAGCCCATCCCCCCACAGGAGTCGGCCCTACCACAAGCACCGCAGACGATCCCACAAGAGACCACCGCACCAGAGGTGCCTGAGGTTGGGGGGCCAGATATTAGCGTTGAGGGCTTCCTCAACAAGGAGGAGTTTGAGATCCCGATTGGGTTCAGGGAGATGGAGCAGTTCATCGTTGAGGAGGACGCTCGGGAGCAGAACAACCCGCGAAGGTCGTCTTCATGGTCTACTGGGTTTAAGGTGCAGGTCGAAGGTAAATTAATTTTTTAATTTAGTAAATTATTTATTTAAATTAGAAATGTTAACTTTGAATTACAATTTATCTAACGTGCGGCAAACTGTGCAGACGAGCAGGGGAACGTTTCGACGAGGAGGCTAGACATGGCTGGTGTGAACAGCTTGGACCAGAGCCTGTGAGTTATAGTGCCGTGGAATGAGGGCACTGACCAGCCCATCCATAATAGGGGTCACCTGCTCAACCGCTTCCTGAACGACCTGGGCGCGAACTAGATGCGGTTCCCCCTTCACTTGAGGACGTGGAGCCACGTTCCGAAGGGGCTGAAGGACCAGGGTTGGGAGGAGGTGGTTCAGGTAATTAAAATTATTTAATTAATATTTTTTGTAATTAATTCTATTTAATTAATATTTTTTAAATTATTTTTTTTATAATTATTGATATTTAAATAATTTTTTTTCAGCTGCGGTTTGTCGTCTGGGCTAACCGAAAGAGGTATGCCCTCATGAAGATGGGTGACGCCTGGAGGAATAGGAGGAACCGTCTCTTCCACAAGGTGAACAAGGATGGGACGATGCCTCTGGGGCAGCTGATCGAGAGTGTCATGGATGGCGTGCCGCCGAAGGATTGGGTGAGTTTCGTCCAATTCAGGAGGAGCCCTGAGGCGCAGGTAATGTATTTATTAGATTTTTTATATATAATTTTGTAATTGTTAAATATTAAATTATAATTTCAATTTAATTTGTATTTAATTTTAAATTATAATACATTTAATATATTTTATTTCCAGGAGCTTTCTCAGAGGAACACCGAGATCCATGCGCAGCAGACGATCCACCACACAGTAGGATCGAAGACCTTTGCTGTGACCTATAACGAGCTGGTAAATTTTCAAAATATCACTTACTTTTAGCTGATTATTTCATAATACTAATTGAATTTTCTAATTGTTTTAGGAGACGAAGGCACAGCAGGAAAACCGTCAGACGGACTATGGAGAGTTGTATGCCATCACACACTGACACCATGACGGGACTGCGACCTCTCAGCAGGCAGAGGCGGCCATTGTAAGTAATTTTATTATTATAATTTTTATAAAACCAAGTTAATAATGAAAAATGCTAATTAGTAATTTTTTCATAAAATGGTAGGAGCGGATGCAGCAGTCGCAGGCTGAGCTGTGACAGACCCAGCCTGAGGAGTCACAGGGTTAGTGGACCCGATGGCTTCTTTAAAGGTGGGTCTGGCTCAGGCTGAGCACCCCGGACGCGTGTGGGGGATGGGAATAGGCGCTAGACCTAGCATGGTCTACGGCAGGAGCGCCGCCTCTGAGGCTGGCAGCTCTAGAGGGGTCAGACGTCCGAGGGACGAGTCTATTGACCAGCTGAGGTCAGATTTGGAGCAGCAGATGCAGGTGCAGCATATGCAGCAGATGCAGCTGCACACTGATTTGATCTACGCTCAGCAGACGCAGTGGCTTGAAATCGCGAACAACATGCTTGAGCGGTCATGGAGTCGCCTGTTCTTGGACGAGCAGCATCCAGAGGTTCCCCTTGTCCCTCGCTACGTTGTCCCGAGTACTACTCCTCCTCCTCCTGCTCCTGCTGATGACGATGGTGCGGTTCACTCTGCGCAGCGGCCCAATCTAGCAGCAACTGAGGGAGTCCCACCTGAGGGAGCACCAGATGATCAGCCCCCAGCTACTTAGTTTAGGACATTTTTTTTTGTTGAAACATTTGTAAATATATATATATATATATATATGAGTTTATATTTCAGAACTTTCTTATTGTGTTTAATATAATTATATTTATATTATTAGATCGCGTTATTTAATTTATGAATTAATTGCAATAATATTATTTATATTTCTAAATTAAAAAAAAATAAAAGCATATATATATTTGTAGCGGTTTTAAGTTAAAACCGCTACAAATATATATCTAGTTGTAGCGGTTTCTCTTGTGAAACCGCTACAACTATATATATCTTAGTAGCGGTTCTACAATAGAAACCGCTACAAACATGTATATATTTGTAGCGGTTTTACAATAAGAACCGCTACAAATACTCATCATTTGAATTTTGAAATTTTTCGCCTTTATGCACGTTTGTAGCGGTTATGTTATGTATAACCGCTACAAATTAAAAATTATTTTTAAATTTGCTGTCCAACGACTTTAATGTTAGTAGCAATTTTATATATATAACTGCTACAAATACTCAACAAGTAAATTTTGAATTTCCCACCAATGTTAACGGCTTGAAAATTAGTAGTGGTTGGGTATATATAACCGCTACAAATACTCAACATATAAATTTTGAATTTCCCACCAATGTGTAATGGCTTGAAAATTAGTAGCGGTTTTATATATATAACCGCTACTAATATTTTATAACTACAGCGGTTTTAGAACCGCTACAAAATTATAAACGTTGGAATTTCAGAATATAAGGTTCTTGGCATTCGTCATTATCTTCTCACTCATCTTCTTCTCTATACTTTCTTTTCTCTCACTTGTAGCTATGGATAAATCATGGATCAGGTTGCCGCGCAATTCTCCTGAATATTTGTACGGATTAAACAGTTTCTTGGATTTCGCATTCACTCACGCTAGCTGTAATGGCAAGATCGTCTGTCCGTGTCGGAAATGCAAGTTCAAGAAGTGGCATGCACTGTAACCCCCTGCTGTAATTAATATTCAGATTACACAATTAAAGTGAAATAGAGACCAATAAGAAACAAATAACATTTTACAAACCCATCTACCAGACGGGGTTTTCATAAATACCTTTCGAAATCATTCATAACCTGGTCTCACATTCATTTTCCGAATACAATTACTACACGAAGATAAATCACATTCATATATCAGAGTATGCAATATAAATTCCCGGCAATCCCGGAATACATATCTTCGTTAACAATCATAGGGTACATTAGCCCATCAACTTCACAAATAGGGAATTACACAACAAATCTCAATATAAATAATCAAATCCTCATCCAAATAACCAAATACAATTATCCAAATATACATCCCAACTAAGATAACCAACTACCAACTTCAATCCCAAAGGAGTCTTCATCGCCCTTAGCTGCTCGCTATATCCTTGATCTACTACCCTGTCTGAAAGGTTAGTAGGGGAGGGTGAGATTCGAGAGAATCTCAGTAGGATAACAATATCAATATGCACGTACGATACATGTTTAATGCATGACATGCTTGCATCACACAACTCATGATAACACAATGACAATTTGCAAGCTCAATGCTTCGAACAATATACCTATGGCCATAGCATAAATTGAAACATAGCTTCAAATTACATATAATTATGCAAAGCTAAGACATGCACCAACACACTAACACATATATCAAATACACGCAGAAGAGATATGTTCCCTACTCTCTTTCCACGTATGCTCCAGCTCCGCTTACTCGCGATCAGAATAAATACCGAACCACGTCCAGGGCGAACATCAACCCTATAATCAAAGCAAGGCATAGGATTAATCCCTTTTCCAATTCCTTAACTCTCAAACACTTAATGTTGGTTATCATTTAACACCTTTAGGTGGCTAATCAAAGCCTAAACATATGCCTAAAGGCTTGGGAAACACTTGGCCAAAGATCACCTTTTAAAAGCCCAAAATGCTGATTTTTGGGGGTTGGCCGCGGCCCACAAATCCACTGGCCACGGCCAAAAACTGCCCATAAACATTTGGGCCGCGGCCCAGAATCCGCTGGCTGCGGCCAAGAAAATCCAGTTTCTTGGCTGAACTTCTAAAACTCATAACTAATTCCACAAAAATCGAAATGAGGTGATCCAAAAGCAAATGAAAGCTATTCAAGTCCTCTACACAGGAAAAATATTGGCCTTTACTAGAAATCACCACAAAAATACAGAATTCCCCAAAACTCAAGACTGTCCCAAAACAGATTCCATTTTCGACCTCAAACTTTGGACAGCTATAACTCACAGAAGACAAAACGAAATGGTACAAATTATGTGTCCATTTTGAAGCTTGGGATGTGAACTTTAAGACTGGAAAGTTTCATAATTTTCTGACTTCATTTGCTCAGTCAAAACGTCCACACAACAAGACTGCCCAAACAGAATTCCCACTGGACAGAATTTCCAGTTTTGCACACAATGTATCAAATCCAATTCAAATCAATTCCAATGATTAAATACCACAACATGACACCATTTTCAACATAAAACAACATCCAATTCCACTATTCACATTCCACACGAAAATACCATAAAATCAGGGCAAAATATCACAATTCTCAAAACTCCACCAAAAACCACAATCAATATATCAAAATGGAGCAAACACTCACCTCTTCCTCTTTCCCAAACAAATTCCTTGATTCTCCATCTTTCCAAATTTCCTCAAGCCATCAAACACCTCCAATCAAGAATCTAAAACCATAGAGATAAAGCCCTCATCAACATGATCAAGATTAGTGAAGAGGTTTTAACCATTAGAGGCCATTAAGCCAACCAAAAACTCACCTTTGCATTTCTCTTTCTTCCCTTAAGCATGGCGCCATGGAGAACAAGAGAGAGAGAGACAAAGATGAAGATGATGAAGTGAGGATCAGCTTTTCCCCTTTTTCTCATGTGTTAACCGACTATGAAAGAGAGAGGGAAGAGTTTGAATGTTGACCAAGATCCAAGGGTTCACAAAGTGCCAAGTGTCAACATCTTGATCCATCAACCATGAGCTCACATGCACACACATACACATGATTCCGCCCCTTGATCTAATACACAAATCAATCCTAACCATTGATCTTGAAGTTACCAATGAGCTTTCTCTTCAGTAACCGATCAATTGGTCGGTAACTTTACCGTTTTGCCCTTGATTATGGCAATTCACAATGAATCACCACCAAATTCTTTTTCTCATTCATTTTCTTTCATAATGCGCCCTCCCCTCTATTTTAAGTCAATTTAGATGTTAATCCATAATTGAACTCAAATACGGGGTTTCGGCGCTGCTCACAACACATACGAATCACATCGGGTGCCAAATCACACCATAATCTCCAAAAGGGTTATTTGTTACTAACCACTTCCACTTTTGGAGTCATTATCTATTAATCAAAATTTGGGATCTTGCTAAACCGAGGCTTAGCAATCCACTAATCTCAGGCTTGTTCTCTAGCCCCAAGTCTCAAAATTTGGGGTATTACATGCACGAAATGTTGTGAAGGAACATTTGTTTGTGAAGCCTTTCCCTGAGGACTATACGTTCTGGGCAGTTCATGGTGAGAAGGCCGGCATTAGATATGACGATGCTCTTCCTCGAAGTTCTCAAGTAGGCGTTCAAGTAGATGAAGATGATCCTGTGAATGATGCTGTGCGTGATGCGTTTGGATTTCAAGGGGACAACTTCAATGAAAAAGTGCACGGCTCTGAGCAGGTTTATATGGGGAATGAAGCAGCTCGGGATTTTTGTAGCTTGATGGATGAAGCAGATCGTCCTTTATATCAAGGTTGTCGCAAATATTCTAAATTATCTTTCTTGATCAAATTGTATCATATCAAGTGCTTGTGTGGGATCACAGATAAGAGAATGCCAATGTTGCTCGACTTATTATAAGATGCATTCCCTGACGCCGAGATTCCCACAACGTTCTACGAGGCCAAGAAGGTTATCAACAGGTTGGGGTTGAATTATCAAAAGATTGATGCATGCCCAAATGATTGTATGCTGTATTGGGGAGATGATTACAGCAGGGAGACGAGTAAGAGATGTCACACATCGAGGTACAAGACAATTCGGAAGGGGAAAAAGCAGAAGAAGAAACCTGCAAAGATTCTTAGGTACTTCCCTTTGAAACCTCATCTACAAAGATTATTTATGTCGTCTACAAATGCTGAGCACATAAGGTGGCATGCTATTGATAAAAATGAAGACGGTAAATTAAAACATCCGCGGGATGCAGCTGCTTGGAAAATATTTGACAACGACTTTCCAGATTTTGTGACTGACCCCAGAAATGTTCGGCTTGCGTTGGCGACCGACGGTTTCAATCCTTTCGGGAATCTTAGCACAAGTTACAGTATTTGGCCGGTAGTCTTAGTTCCCTACAACTTATCCCCTGGATGTGTATGAAACAAAGCTTTTTCATTATGTCTATGATCATTCCAGGCAAAAAGGCACCGGGCAATGACATCGATGTGTATCTCCAAGCGCTTATTGCAGAATTGCTTGACTTGTGGAATGTTGGCTTGGAGACATACGACGCTTACAGCAAGACTTTGTTCAACATGCATGCAGCCTTGATGTGGACGATTAGTGACTTTCCTGGCCTTGGCACATTATCTGGTTGGAATGTACATACTGGGTCGGCGTGTCCAGCTTGCAATTTTGACTCTGACGCATTGCGTCTTCCCCACAGCCGAAAGTGGTGCTTTATGGGGCATCGGAGGTTTCTCTATGGAACGCATAAGTTCAGATTGCAACGGAATCGCTTCAATGGGAAACCAGAAAAAAGAGGACCACCTCAAACTTTATCCGGTACAGAAATCTTACAGCAGCTTGAGCATGTGGACTTTGAGTTTGGAAAAATCGACGATTCAGCACAAACTAGCCAAAAGACGTGCAGGACTTTGGCGCCTCAGCAGTGGAAGAAGATAAGTATTTTCTTCACACGTCCATATTGGAGATCTAATTTACTTCGCCACAGTCTTGATGTAATGCACATTGAAAAAAATGTTTGCGACAATGTGCTGTATACGCTGCTTAACGAACCTGGCAAGACAAAAGATCACCTTCAAGCGAGGAAAGATTTACGTGACATGGGAGTTCGTGAAGACGCTTGGCCAGATGAGCATGACAGATTTCCATTGACAAAGTTTACCCTCACAAAACAGAACAAGGAAGTGTTCCTCGCGACGTTGAAGAAATTAAAAGTTCCTGATGGGTATTCAAGCAACATTTCTCGATGTGTCGACTTGCAGGCTCGAAAGGTTGTTGGCCTGAAAAGTCATGACTCACATATTTTTATGCGGCAGTTACTCCCTCTGGCTATAAAGAATACACTTCCTCCCGATGTTTCCATCGTTTTGGTGGAACTTTGTTCTTTCTTTCGGAAGTTGTGTTCTAAGGTTTTGATCGTTGAGGAGCTCGATTAGCTGCAATATAAAATCATTTTTACGCTTTACCATTTGGAGATGATCTTTCCTCCGTCCTTTTTTACTGTGATGGTTCACCTCACAGTCCACCTCGTTCATGAAACAAAGCTCGCTGGACCAATACAATATCGTTGGATGTATCCGATTGAGAGGTACTCATTTTAAATATGTGCTTTAATTTATTCTCTGTATTTAATGTTTGCTAGTCGTCCTTTTCATCATTTTATATCAATTTTCTCTTCTGTACTTCGTAGGTTCCTTGGGAAATTAAAATCTTACGTGAGGAATAAGGCGTGGCCAGAAGGTTCTATAGCTGAAGGCTATATAGGGGATGAGGTGCTATATTTTTGCTCAAGGTACTTTGATGATCTTGAGACGGCTTTCAACCGTCTGCCTCGTGTTGACGATTGTCCTGAACCTGCGCCGACATCAAGAGAATTTATCCCTCGTGTTGGTAAACCAGTTGGAGCAACTGAGAGCTTCAAACTAACAGCAACTGAGAAGTTCCAAGCACATAAACATGTCTTGATTAATTGCACTCAAGTTGAACCTTTCATATGGTGAGAATTGTACACTCACATGTTATTCGATCTATATCTTTCGTAACATTTCTCACTTTCATTTCACTAACGCCTTTCCATTATTAATTGCAGGGAATTCAAAAGTCATGTGAAGCGTCAACTCAGGATCCATACATAGACATCCTCGGAAGTTGATAGGAGGGTCCACAGAGAATTCCCGAGCTGGTTTGGCGCAGAATACTAAATGACCACAACCCACACTCACCAGATTTCAGAGCTCTCGCAATCGGCCCTCTTGATCATGCAAAACGGTTTACAGCATACAATGTCAATGGTTTTAAGTTTTGCACGGTTTCACGGGATCAAGGATTGCAAACACAGAATAAGGGTGTTTATGGCACATTTGGGACAAGGAGTTATGGGAGCAGCAGTGACGCCAACATACAATTTGGAGGCGTCCCTTACTATGGCAAGCTTCTTGATGTGGTCGAACTTAATTATCAAGGTCGTTTCACTGTGACGCTGTTCAAGTGTTTGTGGGCAAATACCACTACTTCTCGGGGACTGACAACTGACGACTTAGGGATCACATCGGTCAATTTCTCACGGCCGATTCATACTGGTATTTCTCAAGATGATGAGCCGTATATTTTAGCTTCACAGGCACATCAGGTTTATTATGTCGAGGACGAGAGGCATAGGGATTGGCACATGGTCATTCATTTAAAGCCAAGAAACCTTTACGACATGGGTGAAGGCGATAACATCGCCTACGAAAGTGAGTCATTTCAGCCAGCTGATTTTGAAAACTACTTCCTTGAAGGCGATAACAATTTACCTCTAATGCGGTGAGTTTTTTTAAGTCCACGTCATTTGAATTAAATTTTTTAAATTTAATAATACATCCATAACAATAATTTTTCTACAAAATTTCTGTAGGAATGGCGACGATGAGTGATCAAATTCAAATTATGCTTTTGTCTTTACAAAAAATGAAAAAAAATGTTTAAAATAAAATGTAAAAATAAAAAATAAAAAATAAAAAATAAAATAAAATAATATTTGTAGCGGTTATTGAACCGCTACAAATAAAAAATTAACCGCTACTAAATGAATAACCGCTACAATTAGTATGTGGATCACTATAAATATTAAATCGCTACGAAAATACAAATAACCGCTACTAACTAATAACCGCTACATTAACCGCTACAAATAGTACGTGGATCCCTATAAATACCCTTACCACAACTCATTTCAAACATTCCCCAATTTCTTTTCACCTTACCTTTCTTTCATTTTCTCTCATTTACAACTTCTTTCGTATGAGTAGAGGAGCTGAATAATACGATCAAATATGGTAACAAGATTTTTAATTTTTTTTAGAATACTTCTTTCCTTTCTATAAAATTTATTCTAACCATTTTTTTTCTAAATATATCATAACTGTATCTCATTTTCATCTATTTTTCATACACAATTACATTATATTAGATAACATAATAATTCCCTATTACCTACATATCCTTAATAATATTATTAATATAAATTTTATACTAATCCAATTCAATTACATTTTTCCTTTTTATTTATTAATAAGTTAAACTATTGAATAATAAGCTAATTGAAATAGATAAAATAATAACAAAATAAACTATTTAATTTAATATTGAAAAAACAAAAACAAATAATCATATATTTTTTAAAAAAATTTTAAATATTTGTAGCGGTTATTAAACCGCTACTAAATAACACGCCTTTTTACGACTCAAATTAAATTTTTTGGCGCTAATTTTGAATTTTATGAAATTAGTAGCGGTTTTCATAACCGCTACAAATTTTATGAAATTCAAAATTAGTAGCAGTTTGTTAACCGCTACAAAATAAAAAAAAATGTCTTTTTTTTTTCGCCAACAAAATTTCAATTTTTTATATTTGTAGCGGTTTGTTAACCGCTACAAAATAAAAAAATGTCATTTTTTTTCGCTCTCAAAATTTCAATTTTTTATATTTGTAGCGTTATATAACCGCTACAAATATCTCTGAAAAATATTTCATCCATGAGGGTGTTGTAGCGGTTAAGTTGAACCGCTACAAAGGATGTAGCAGTTATTTTTGATTGAGTAGCGGTTTTATATAACCGCTACAAAACTGCTTCCAACACACGGTTTAGTAGCGGTTCGAGTAACCGCTACTAACCTTCTTTGTAGCGGTTAAAACCGCTATTAATACCCATTTTTAACCGCTACTAAATCACGTTTTTTTTATAGTGACAAGACAATTTCACCCCAGGGTGATATAGGAGCATGTAATATGTTGAGTTGTTGGCTGAAAGGATTTCTTAGCTCTTAGAGGAATATACATATACTAATTATTTTTTGTTTTCTCTCTTTCTTTTTGAGACCTCTGGCACAAATAAATTTTAGAATGGATAAAAATATCAATAAATAATTTAAAAGGGTATAAATTTACTAAAACTGTTAAATTTTACCAAATGCCATTAGTGTTTTCTTCTCTTATAATTTAATGACCGTTTGATCAAATTTAACGGTTTTGGTGAATTTGCATATTTTTAATTGTTTATTGGTATTTTTACCTTTTCTAAAATTTATTTGTGCCAGACGCTCCTTAAAAAAAACTTAATTGATAAATTTGCACCTTAATCCTTCTTCTTCCTTTTTTTTAAGTTTGAAATGCTAAAGCTAAACCGGTTAAGTGAAAAAAATCAAGGTATTAAAACCTGGACCGGGTATTGAACCGGTCGGGGTATTGGGTTAAGGATCAGTGGGTTAGACTAGGGCCAAACCAGAGCTAAACTGGGACAAAACCAGTGAAAAATTGAAAATTTTAGACTTATAGTATAAAATTCTAAAAGAAAAATTTTTTAAAATTTTTTTTTAAAAATTGTAACCCGAACCAGTTTACCGGCCGGTTCGCCGGTTTCCGGGCAGGACTAGCCGGTCCAGTCCGAGTTACATAACCCTAAAAAAAATAATAAAAAATAAAAGAAATCAGAGACCACAAAGTTGGACAGAGTGCAAAGATCATTTGGCCTTAAAGCTGTTATTTTATTATTTCTTTTTCGGGTACATAAAGCTGTTGTTTTTGTTGTTCTAAAACTTGGAATGAGGAACCTATTGGGCCAACATTATTATCTTAGTGCTTGTCAGTCTTAATTTCATGGACTCTGTTTTTAAATTGTTTGGGCAGAATGGACTCTCTGTTTTTATAGACAATTATTGTTCTTGCCAAAATCTTTGATATCATCATCCGATATCTGGTTCGAGGTTCGTGACTCCTCTCCCAACATAGCTGACTCCTTTGAAAATCAAAATCAAGACCCATAGGGATCAAGTGAGATCTTATACTGTTAGACCAACTCTATATTTGTGTTTTTGCCAAAGTCTGTTAGGGTGACATAAAATGGGTCTCGTTGCCTCCACGGTTTCTAGCTTTTGTGCTATGGAAAGAATGATATAGGAAAATATTAATGTTATTGTTGATCCTTATAGTTTAATCAAATTTTATTTTAGTCTTTATAATTTCAAATTATTAATTTTGGTTCCTATAGTTTCATAAGAGTTTGGTCAGAGTTTAAGTATATAGATTAAAACAAAAAATCGTTAAATGTATAGGGATTAATCATTAAACTCAGAGTCTCAGACTAAATTTTTATAAAACTATAGTGATCAAAGCCAACAATTCAAAACAACATGCACCAAAATCAAAATTCAATTAAATTATTATGACTAATAGAGTAATAGTATTATACTAAATTTTATTTTACCCCCACGTGCATGTAGGACAGTTCGCATGGACGAAAGGGAAGGAAGTCTGGCGTAATTAGGATTCTTTAGAATTTGAAACTGTATTGACTGCCTACTAACTCAACGCAATTAATCCAAAAACTATTACGTACTTCTAGCATGAGTTAGGCTATGTTTGGCAAAGCGGTGGAAGGGTTAAAATGTACTATTGAAGGAGATTAACATTTGGGTTCAACATATAGTGCATGTTTAAGTGACTGTAAAACCGTGATTTCAGAAGTCTTTTTTCAGAGGCCGAAACAAAATTTCCCTCACATACTTAACTCGTAAATCGTAAAAGTTATTTTTTAAAAACTAATCCAAACACACACATACAGCTAATGAATATTTGACCCAAAAGCTATGTTGTATCAAAAGCTAGAATTTGGTGCTTTCAATCACCTTGCAGAGAGAGAAAATAATAACTATAAGAAAAGATCAAATGATTCCAAAAAGTCTAATAATTCGATATTTATAAATGTATTTAAAATGGGGAAAATTAAATAATTAAACTGGGCGGACATTAGGGAAAATTCTCCAATTAAAATTTAATTGGTAAGAATAATATGAGACTTTTTTATACACGTAGAATACTAGTACTATGCAAATTCATGTCCTTCATAATCATTTTATATATAAATTTGATTTTTTTATTAATAATCCAAATAAGTTTCAATTTTAAAAGCGATTTTTTTTTACCAAAACTAGTTCAGACATAAATCATATTACAACAACTCACTCTAATCCAAACACACCATTAGGTTGAGGGGTAAATGTCATTTGGGGGATCCAAACATAAAAAAAAACTTGACATCTAGCTTTTTCTTCGCAAGCCAATGTTTCGGCCTGAGATGGATCCAGCTCTTTAGTTATTTGACAAAACCGCAGTTACATCAATGTTTTAAAAAATTTCTAGTTTTTTTGGATTGTCTTCAAAAATTCATAATTTTTTATATATAGCTTTAATTGATTTATATGACCTATCAAATTAAAGCTTAGGATATCTAATTTCATTATGAAAAATCTCATAATTTTTAAACATCATTTACCTATTTAAAAATGTCACATAACAAAACTGCTACACAGAAAAACTCACTGGTAGCAAACATCAACTTGTACTACCTGTGTTTCTACATTATAATGTTGTGTGTGACCCCTAATTGCCTTGTTTTGTCATTCCATGTGCTCTTTAATTCACCATTTCATTCCCTTAAATATAAGGAATTTCAGTGACCAAAATTCGGGATGTTACACTACACCACGTGGTGGAACAAACTACTCCATTTCATCTCAATCCAATCATAACAATAATTATCACAATATGTATGTGTGTATGTACTCCATTTCATCTCAATCCAACCATAACAATAATTATCACAATATGTATGTATGTATGTATGTATGTATGTATGTATGTATGTATGTATGTATGTATGTCACAATTCAAATTATAAGGTTCACGAGGCAATTTCTATCAAAATACTCATCAACATTATAATAACTTTTTCAATCTCAATAAACATTTCAAAGTACTCATTGAAGTCTAATCAATATCTATATACTATTTTCATTCTTATAATCATTTTATGAAATACTCACAAACAATATACCAATACATATAACAAGTAGAAAGTTGTTACCTCTCGCCAAAACTAAGTTTATCACAAGAATCTAAGCTCCAAGTTCAACCATAATTTACAAATCAATTTATAACAATCAATTGGAACCACAATTTAGTATTCAAACTAATTGAATGGTTAACAAAAACAATTTAGAGACTTAAATTATCTCTAGAAGTCCCAACTATCATTTTTTATCATTCTCAATCAACCCAATTACTAAACCTTATTTTCATTAATCACATTATTAATACCAACTCAAAATCTAACTTACAAATCAAACCTTATTTCAAATCTTTATATCACCTTCAAATTATTCACTTTAACACAAATCCTCAACATTCTCAATTTACTACTATAACTCAATTTCTCTATTTCAATCATATTTCTATTAAAAAAAAATATCTAAAGTCTCCTCCACTAGAAAAATGTAGGCACACTTATTCAAATAAGCTTTTTTCGTATCAAACATTTCATTGAACACCTTACATACACTTAAGATTAACTCATGAAATCAACTTCTCAATTCATAAACTACTAACAATTAATATACTTCTTAACATCAATCAAGCCTCTTAAATGGTTTTGGAGCATTTTTACATAATCGCTACGCATGTCAATATAACCACTACTATGTTTGTAGTGGCTCTAACCAACCACTACAAGATGCATCTGTAGATTAGACCTTCTAAGGGTGTGTTTGGTTCGAGGGGAGGGGAGGGGATGTGTGGTAAATTACTTTTGTGGGCGGGAGGAACTCAAAAGTTACCCTCTCATTCCCTTTAATAAGAGGGTAAATTTTGGGTTTATCCTGTCTAAAAAGGTAATTTACTCCTCATCCCCTTCCTTCTCCTCCTCTCAAACCAAACACACCCTAAGAGCATCTTGTAGCGCTTAACAAACCCCTACAAATGTCATTTAAATTTGGGGGACTAAATTTTTAATTTTTTGTTTGCAGCGGTTGGCTAACTGCTACAAATGTGGCGCCAAAATTTTTTGCCAAAATGTCGGTGTGGCGAGAAAAAAATTTGAAGATTTGGCTCCAACATTTGTAGCCGTTGGCAAACTGATACTAATATTTAATGAAATTTCGAATTATTGTACCAAAAATTTAAATTTAAATTTTAAATTTAACTTTGTAGCAGTTGATGTAGCACCATGGATTGAAAAAAAAAAGTTGCCTGAATAATTTTTTAAAATTTTTTTCCAATGTTATTTTGAATGATTTTTCATTTAAATAACATTTTAAATGATAATAATTATTATTTGAGGAGAATGATTATATCAAATTAGATAAGTATGAATATTATATATGTCCCAATTCATCTTCATAATGTGTAGAAAATAATGATTTAGGTTCTTCATTTTATGAAATTAAAGTTGAAGATGGAGAGATATATTTATTTATGGAAGGAATTTTGAAAATGTGGAGAAAGGAAGTAACCTTGAATTTCTGTAGAAAGAAAAAAAAAATAGTATAAGAATTATATGAAGAAGCAAAATAAAATGAAATGATGAAATCAAAGATTTGAGAGAAAAAAGTTTCCTTAAGTTCAGCTCTTCATCCAAATGATTTGAACAATGAGGAGAAAAACAAGAGTGGAGAGGGGTTAGAAGAGATGGAAAACGTAAGAAATGAGGTGCGATGAGGGTATTTATTGGGATCAACGAGAATTTTGTAGCCGTTAAGGTAATGGTGTTAGTAGCAGTTGCTTTTTATAGCAGTTATTTGTTAGTTTGTAGGGGTTATGAACCGCTAAAAATATTAATTGGAATTTTTTTAAAAAATATAATTTTTTAATCATTCTTTATGCCATCCCAGAAGAAAAAGTGTGTGGAGAAAATGTTAGTGTTGATTGTATGATTTTGTACAAAAATTATATTTAAATTAAGTGATAATAAAATGTAACTTATAAAAATGCACCTAACTATAGATAAATTGCCATCGCTTTTAGGGAAGAAGTTTTTGAATTGATGGCTGGAATGACTCACTCTTATAGGTGATTTTATCACTATCACCCATGTCATAAAGGTCTCGAGGCTTTAAATGAACCACAATATTCCAATCTCTGTACCTCTCATCCTCGACATAATAAACCTAGTGTGGCTTTAAGGCAAAAATATATAGCTCATCATCTTCAAATTGACTGGTGTGAATTGGCTAGGAATAATTTACTGATGTGATGCATAATTTGTCATTTGTGAGTCCCCTTGAAGTTGTTGTATTTGCTCATGAACACTTGAAGAGTGTCATGGTGAAATGACTTTGGTAATTTAGTTCAATGACATGAACAAGCTTTTCATAATAAGGGACACTTCCAAACTACATGTTTCCATCACTATTGCTCACATAACTCCTTTTCCTAAAGGTGCCATAAACTCCTGAGTTTGGGTTAGAATTCCTTGATTTTGTGAAACCGTGCAAAACTTGAAACTATTGACATTGTATGTAGTAAACCTCCTTGCATGGTCAAGTGGACCGATTGTGAGAGCTTTGAAATCTAGTGAGTGTGGGTTGTGATCATTTAGTATTTGGTGCGCAAACCAACTGGGGAATTCTCTATGGACCTTTTTATCAGTTTTGGATGATCTTTGTGTATGGATCATGAGTTGACACTTCACATTATTAGATTCAGAGTTTTGATGATAACAAATCTTAGGTTTATTACAATGCATATTCAATTATTTCAATAAGGGAGTTCATTTTCAGTCAAAAGTTATACGGATAACCCTTAGCTTATTCGAATAATTAGTGTATGAAAGCTTATGGTTCTATCAAAATATTGTGACTTATTCGAATAAGAATATTTTTATTCGAGTAAGGTCACACTTATTTAAAAAAAAGGAGAAGATAAAACAACAGCTTATTCGAATACTCAAGCCACTATTTGAATAAGGGTAGTCTTGCCTAGTGTTTCAATTATGTCTTTTTGGCAAGGCTAATTCGAATAGAAGATTAATTATTCAGATAAGACAAGACTTCTGATATTCTAATTTTGTTTCTAGTAAGAAGTGTTATTCAAATAAGCGAGTTTTTGTAAATATAGTGAGATAGTTTTACAAGTTAAAACTTCTTCGAATAAGAGAAGACTTATTCGAATAGATATTTAGTTTCTCACAGATTATATTTGTATAAGGACTTGTTTACTCGAATAAGAACTATTCAAAACCCAAAGTTATATTTGAATAAGGTCACTGGGTAATGTCAGAGCCTATTCGAATAAGGAAAATTGTATTAGAATAAGGCCAAGTTATTCCAATACAAAGAGTGTTATTCGAATAAGGAAAAGTGTATTAAAATAAGGCAAAGTAATCCCAATACAAAGACCAAGTTTATTCTAAATGTTATTCGAATAAGGAAAAATGTACTGGAACAAGACCAAGTTATCCTAATACAAAGACCAAGTTTATTTTAAATGTTATTTGAATAAGGGAAAGTGTATTCGAATATAAATAAGCTCTTTTATTCGAATAAAATAAACGATATCTGTGTATATTTCAAAGTCAACAGAGATATTTGAATATGGATGATCATATTCGAATAACTAAGTATTCTAGAAAATAGAGCATTACTTTGAAACTTTTAAAAATCATTGAAATGATTGTGTAACTTGTTATTCTTGCTTCTGATCACTCTAATTCTTCTTTATATTAGGGCTTAAGTATTTTCCAAGTGATCAGATAAGGATTAACACACAAATTGGAAAAAGCACTTTTGTGTCAGAAGTTTCCAACAGCTATTTCAATGGTCATATTTTGTAAGCCTCAACGGGAAGAAGAAAAGCTCAACCGTCATCAGTTTTCATCAACTATAAATAGAAGATCATTCAAAGCCTAAGATGAGAGCCCATGCCTACAATGTTGATATGCCGTTACTCTGAATCTTACCAGATCGAAGCTCTATAATCATACTTCCACTATATACTTCAGTGTTAATCATTATTAACTTCAGATAGAGAGAAGTATGCTTTCATTGTAATCATTTTATCTTTGTGAGAGTTACTAAATATTGGGGGACCTTGAGTAGGAAACAAATTGTATCCTTACAATGTGTAAGGGATAGTCCTTATCTTAGTGTAAGAATGGTAAATGCTTCACAAGTGTCAGGATCAAACTTGTGAGATTCTAGTGGTTCTTAAGTATCTGGTTAAACTTAAGGAAGATAGTGGATTGAAATCTCAGGAGGAGCTTGGGGATTGGACGTAAGTCATCGTGGATTGGACCGAACCAGGATAAATCATAGTTTTCATCTCTTCTTCCCTAAGCTCTTATATTTCCAGCATATGATTTGAATAACTAACTATGGATTTATAATTCATTACTTTCATACTATTGCTTTCACTAAGATGCAAAAAAAATTTTAAAGTTCTTAAATTTTTTTTTTATCTTACACGTAATTCACCCCCTTTTGGGTGTCAGCAGTTCTAACACACATGACTATTTCTAAATTCCTTATAAGTAATGATGTAAGTGGCAGTGATCTTTAGATGAAAGAAAAAGGTAAGGAAATGTATAGAATAACACAAGAGCATACAATTCTTACTTAAGGAAGGAATCAACTTGACTGCAATTAATCAAGATATGTCTATGTACTTGGAACTTTTCAGTTGCAGTTAGTTTAAAGCTCTTACTTCCTCTAATTGATTTACCAACACGAGGGATTAACAACTCTCTTGATGATGGCTCATGTTCAGGACAATTATCAACACAAGGCGGTTGGTTGAAACACGACTTAATGTCATCAAAGTACTTTGAAAAAAAATACAGGACTTCATCCCCTATATAACCTTCAACTATAGAACCTTTTGGTCATGTCGTATTCCTTACATAAGATTTCAATTTTTCAAGAAACCTATAAATTTAATAATGAAAAATGTTAATTAATGCTGAAATGTGCGGCTAGAAAATATAGAATTTAATGTTGATGGACAAATGTAAAATGAGTAACTCTCTATAGGATACATCTATCGATATTGAATTGGGCCAGCTAGCTTCGTTTCATGACAAGGTGGACTGTCAAGTGAACCATCACAGTGAAAAAGAACAGAGAAAATATCATCTCCAAATGATAAAGCATAAGAATGAATTTGTGTTGCACTTGATCAAGCTCATCAACGATCAAAACCTTAGAACACAATTTTTGAAACAAAGAACACAACTTCACCAAAACAATGGATATATCGGGAGATAGTGTATTTTTTATTGCAATGGAAGTAACTGTTGCATAAAAACATATGAGTCATGACTTTTTACCCCATCAGCCTTTCAAGCCTGCATGTCAATACATTGTGAATTGTTGCTTGAATACTCATCAGGAACTTTTATTTTCTTCAAAGTTGCGAGACAGATTTCTTTGTTCGGTTTTGTCAAGGTGAATTTTGTCAGTTGAAATTTGTCATGCTTATTTGGCCACGCTTTTTCACAAACTCCCATGGTCCATAAATCTTTCCTCCCTTTGAGATGATCTTTTGACTTGCCGGGTTCATTTACCAGCGTGTATAGAAGATTATCATATACATTTTTTTGATATACATGACATCAAGACTGTGACGTAGCAAATTAGATTTTCAACATGGAAGAGTAAAGAAGATGCTTATCTTCCACCATTGTTGAGGCTCAGAAGCAAAAATCCCGTTAGTCTTTCTCCCTACTTGTGCTATATCATCATTTTTTCCAGATTCGAATTCAACATTCTGAAGCTGCTATAAGATATCTGCACTGGATAAAGTCTAAGAAAGTCCTCTTTTTTCTGGTTTCCTATTGAAAAGATTTTATTGCAATCTGAATGTGTTTCCCATCAAGAAACCTCTAATGACCCATGAAGCACCCCTTTCAACTGTGGGGAAGGCGCATTGAGTCAAAGTCAAAATTGTAAGTTAGACACGCCTTCCCAATATGCATATTCAACCTGGATAATGTTCCCACCCAGGAATGTCACTTATCATCCACATCAAGGCTGCACACAAGTTGAACACTGTCTTCTTGTATACGTCATATGTCTCGATACTGACATTCCACAAGTTTAGCAATTCTTGAAGAAGCGGTTAGAGATACACATCTATATGATTACCCGATGCCTTTTTCCCTAGAATTATCATAGACAAAATGAAGCAGTTCTGTTTCATACACATCTAAGGGGGCAAGTTGTATAGAACTAAGATTACCGGCTTAATACTGTAACCTGTGTTAAGATTCCCAAAGGAATAAAACTGTTGATCGCTAAAGCAAGTTGAACATTTTTAGGGTCAACCACGAAGCCAAGAAAGTCTAAGTTGAACACTTTCTAAGTTTTCTGCATCCTGTGGATGTCTTAACTTACCATCTTGATTCTTGTCAACTTCATGCCACCTCATGAGCTTAATTTTTTTAGACGACATAAACAATCTTTGCAACTGCAACTTTAAAGGAAAGTCCCTGAGAATCTTGACAGGTTTCTTCATCTGCTTTTCCCCTTCCGAATTGTCTTGTACCTCAATATGTGACATCGCTTACAAGTCTCTCTACTAGCATCATCTCACCAATATAGCATACAATCATTGGACATGCATTGATTTTTTTGGTAGTTTAAGCCTAATATGTTAATAATCTTCTTTGCGTCATAGAACATTGTGGGAATCTCTGTGTTGGAGAATGCATCTTGTAATAATTTCAGGAACATCAATATTCCCTTATCAATTATTCCACACAAGTACTTGATATGATACAATTTAATCAAAAAAAGAATATTTCGAATATTTTTCACAGCCAGGATACAAAGGACGATCTGCTTCATCTAATAGGCAAAAAACATCCTAAGCAGCTTCATTCCTCAAGAACACAGGGTTTGAACCCTCCACTTCTTCGTTGAAGTTGTCGTCATGAACACCAAATGCATCACGAACAACATCATTAATAGGATCATCATGATCTACTTGAACTCCTACTGTATGAACTTCCAGGAAGAGAATCATATCTCATATATGGTTTCTCACCATGAACTCCCCAAAACGTATAATCTTCTGGGAAAGGCTTCATGTTCCCTGACAACTTATTGCATATGCCACTTCTTAAACTTACATTTGGGACGCTGAGAAACTATCTTCAATTACATATTGTGTGAGAGTTTGGGAAATCCAAGAAATTGTTTAATCCTCCAAATATGTTGAAGAATTGTGTGACAACTTTATTCATGACTTATCCATAGCTAGTATATGATAGAAAATGTAAAAAATTAACAAAGTATATGAGTAAAGAGAGAATTTTGAGTTTTTTGACTGACAAATGCGTAGAAGATTAAATTCAAACTTTTCCATTGTTCGACATTTTGTAGCGGTTCTCAAACCGTGAAAAAATGTAAACTTTATAGTGGTTTATAGACTAAAACCATTACAAACCTCATGAATATTGGCGCGCTTTCAAATTTTCAAATTTCAAAACAATTCATTTTGTAGCAGTTCTGTGACTAAAATCGCTACAAACCTTATGATCGTTGGCGCGCATCTTGTAATGCCCCAAAATATGATTAAAGGCTAATAACCCCAAAAATGAATGTAATTAATGGTAAGCAAACACCTTTGAAGAATACAATGTGAATTATAACTGAAGTGGCAGTAACCAGTGCCCTAACCCTGTATTTAAGCTCAATTGTGGTATTAAAACCTAAATTGAATTAAAAGTGAGGGGAGGGTGCATGGCATGAAGAAATAGAAGTATATAATGTGCTTAATGGTGATTCAATAGGAATTGACATAGTCAGGGGCAAAATGGAAAGAAAGAAATTTATCGGCAATTAGTAAGCCACCGAAGAAAAAAGTCACCATCAAATAAAAGAGTAAGAGGCGTGACTAAATGACTAATGGAATTAGTTATATTAACTAATAAATACTTCCTTTTGGGAGGAGGCACAAGATCATGACACATGGCATCCCATGGCACCATAGGATGTGGTCAAAGTGTCAAACACTTAATTCTCTTCCTTTCTCTTCTCTAAATTCGGTTAAGAGCATGGGAGGGTTGGAAAAATCATATCATCATCATCCTTTCTCTCTCTCAAGCTCTCTTAAAGTCGGTTGGAGGTGGAAGAGGAAAGAGAAAGAAGCAAAGTATGAAGGTGAGCATTTCTTCTTGCATTTTGACCTTGAAGATGCTCCTACTGCTCAAAACCTCTTCTTTAATCTTATTCCTCTCGATGAAAGCTTCAATCCTATGGTTTTAAATTTTCAAGAGGAGGTGTTTTGGGAACTCAAGAAAAGCTAGTAGTTGGAGAATTGAATAACAAGCTAGAGAAAGAGGAAGCGGTGAGCAAAAATAACCTTTTGACATATATATTGTGACCATTAGTTGAGTACTTTGTCTTGTGGATTTTTGCCCTAATTTTTGTGTGTATTAGGGTTTTAGAGGGTCATGGTGTTTTGGTTGTTAAAATGGTGTCTTGTGTTGTGTTTTGGACAATGGAAGTGGTTTGGAGTCTTGGATATGGAGTTTGGCAATTTTGTGCTTTTGTGTTGAAATGTGCCAAAACCAAAAGAAGTTAAAAGAGTGAGAAATTAGTTGTTTTGATGATTCCATTGAATTTCATGTGAAAAATTGTGTGGAAATAGTGTTGGTTGTGAAAATTGGACCATTGGAAACATTTGCTGGTAAAACTAGAAAATGTTGTCGGAGTAAACTCTGTGCAGGCAGTCAGTTTGCATGGAAGTTTGAAATGAGTAAATGGTGTCTAAAAATTCTAAAACTCTTAGTTGAATAGAGGACATGTTAAGCTTCAAAATGGATACATAATGGAAGGCATTTTGATGTGTGTATTGGAAGTCATGTATTTCCTAAGTGTAAGGTTAAAATCGGACTTAATTCTGGAACAGTATGAAAATTCATTGGATTATGTATTTTTATGGTTGTAGATGGTAGTGATTCTTATTTTTCCTGTAAAGAGGACTTAAAAAGCTTTCCATAGGACTTGGAATCACTCCATTTTGAGTTTTGTAGATTTAGTTATGATTTTTGGAAGTTCAGTCAAGAAACATGATTTTTCTTGTCCGCGGCCTAAAAGTTTCTAAATTGTTTTTGGCTGCGGCCAGAGCATTCCTTGGCCACGGCCAACCGCCAATTTCAATGTTTTGAACTTTTGAAGGGTGGTTTTTGGTCTAGTTCTTCCCAACCTTGTTGAGCTTTTGTTTGAGCTTCTCATAGCCACCTTAAGGTTTCAAATGATAACCAACCCAAAGTGTTTTAGAGTTAAGAATTGAATAGAGAATAACTCGTTGTCCTTGATTATGATTATACGATTTGACATTTGTCCTGAGTGTAAGAAACCTGTGCCCAATCAAGAGCAAAAAGAACAAGGTAGTGACCCTTTCTTTTATATCATGTATATAGCATTGTATGTTTGTGCTTATCATTGAATTGTGATGAACGGGAATGTTGCTATTGATGCCATTGTGAATACAGCAAAAG
The DNA here is from genome assembly GCA_963242795.1 of Inga leiocalycina. Classification (NCBI taxonomy): domain Eukaryota; kingdom Viridiplantae; phylum Streptophyta; class Magnoliopsida; order Fabales; family Fabaceae; genus Inga; species Inga leiocalycina. Next base: position 9,734,710 of record OY725329.1, on the reverse strand, counting down.
CTATCGTGAAAATGCCGTTGTGAATATAGTGAAAGCTATCATGAAAGTGAATACAGTGAAAGCTGTCGTGGATATGATGAAAGTCACACATATTATTGTTGTTGTGAATGCTATTATTGTATTGCTGCTGTGAATGTCGTTATTGTGTTGCTGCTTTGTGATAATTGCTTACATGATTTGTTAGTATATATCACATGAGTGAATTGTTACTATTAAAATTCATTTGAATCTCACTCTTTTCAATGACTAACCTATAGCCAAGGCTAGCGGATTGAAGGAGAAACAAGTAATTAAGGGCGGCTAGAGTTCCCAGTTAGGAGATTTGTACTTTGTTAGTTGGTTATCATATTTTTGGAATTATTGTACATATTAAAAAAGTTGTAAATTTGGTTAGTGTGATGTAATCTCCGGTATGGGAAATTGATATGGGCGAATATGCCCTATAAAACCTTGTTGTGAGTATATGAACCCAAGAATCGCAGGGAATTTTTCTATACACTCTGATATTTATGAATGGAACAAAATTGCACAGGCAAAATATATTCGAAAGTTGAATGTGAGACCGTGTTAAATAGGTTATGAAAGTTTTTAAAAACCCAATTTATCACAGGACCGAACCCTGTCTTAAAGTTGGGACTTTTAATAAGTTTTGAATTATTCGTTGGTCTCCAGTTTAACTTAATGATGCATTTTATAACTATAGTTATGACTATTAAGGTAGTAGGTTACACTTGCAAATTTCAAAAAGATTCGTTTTGTAGCGATTTACAGACTAAAACCGCTACAAACCATATGACCATTATCATGCTTTCAAATTTTCAAATTTCAAAAAAATTCATTTTGTAGCGGCTTATAGACTAAAACCGCTAAAAACCTCATGACCATTGGCTCGTTTTCAAAATTTTAGATTTCCAAAAATTTCATTTTGTAGTGCTTTTGAGGCCAAAATCGCTACAAAAGATAATTTTTTTTAAAAAAATAGAAGTTACACTTTGTAGCAATTCAAAGCCTTTAACCGCTACAAAGTACAATTTCTATTTTTTAAATTAAGGTTGTCGTATCTTTACAACTTTTTTAACCTTAAATAAAATTCACTTTTACGTTTTAAAGTTCAGATATTATTTTGTTTTACTTTAAGTTACATTATTTTTAAAACTCATAAATTTGCAATTCAAATTATATAATGACAATTTAAATATATTTAACACATATAACATTTCCTGAAATAGTAATTATTAAAGTCCATAGCAACAAATTTTTCAAAGTAAACAAGTCCAAGTCTAAACATTACAAAAATGACAATATCTAAGATGCGTCCTGATCATCAGGTCCTCCATCAAGGGCGTCGGCATCACGACCGTCATCAGAATTGATAGTACTATCATCATCAAAAGGTCACGAGGTGGCTGGATGATGAATTTAGTTATTGGCAGGACCTATAGAATAGACTCGGCAAGAAACACCCTCTCCCAGGACTTGGTCAGTGGCGTTTTTGCAATTTCCCACCATTGGGTCAGCTGCTAATAAAAGTAATAGGCCTAGACCTACATCTGCTAAGACATCATGGCCTGTGCCCTAACAACCTTCGCTCAGAGCTCCTCAATAGCTATCCCACTCGGCCTCCTGACGTCAGATGTCCCTGTTTGAGAGGTACCAATATTAAATGTGCAACTTCTGCCATATACCATGTTAGGCCTAGCACCTATCCCTAGACCCCTACAACGTCCAAGGTGCCCAATTGGGCCTATAGAAGCTGTCAGAGGCATAGTGGGATCCATAGCTGACCCCTGGGACTCCATCATCTGGGACTCTCCCAACTCAACCTATGTCTGTTGAATCCGCTCCTACCGCACACATTTTATTAAACAATTATTAAGCAATTTATATAATTAAAATAAATAAAATATATTTAAAAAAATGTATATCTCTTACAATGGCTTCTTCTACCTACTAAGAGGTTGTAGTACCTTCCCAGTGTCTATGTACAACAGTGAATAACTCCCCGTAGTCCATTCGATGGTTCTCCTGCTTAGCCTTCTTCTCCTAAAAGAATTAAAACAATAAATTATTAGTAACAGCCATCTATTTTATAGTATTAAACTAAAATTAATTTAATTGTAAAAAATACCAATTCGCTATAGGTGACAGTAAATGTCTTCAATCCTACCATATGATGGATCTTCTAGTGCCTTTGGTTCCTGGTATTTCTCTTCGAAACAGCCTACCAAAACAAAAAAAATTAATATTTATTTTTTTAATGATTTTTAGTATTTCCTTCTAAATAATAATTATTAAAAAAATTACTTGTCCTATTAGGCTCCTCCTATACTGGACAAATCTTGCCCATTCATTAGGTGGGATGCTGTCAGGCACAGTCTCCATCAATTGGTCCAATGGCATCATGTCATCCTTATCCACAGAATGGTAGAGTCGATTTCTCCTATTCCTCCACCCATCCATATCTTTAATGTAACCCCCCGACCTCACAAAGGCCGTACTTAGTGTTAAAACACGTGTCATAAATAAATAAGAGATCGAGAATAAACAAAAACATTTTACAAAACCTGTATAATACAATCTCCATACATTATTTAGCCTATTCGGTTTTGTTATATACCACAATATCATAGTGCTAGCAAAATTCCTAACATTCACCCGGGATATATTCATTAACTAACGGGTTTTACAAGGCATCATTGCCCATCTCAGTTTCCCATACCGGGGATTACAATACAAATACTATTCTATGGTCAACAAATATATACAATTGTCCAAAATGATAACCAAAAACCAAAAACCAAAAACTAAATACTACCACTAGTAGTCCTAGTCGCCCTTAAGTACTTGCTTGTCCCTTGATCCACTTGCCCTGGCTAAAAATTTGATAATTGGAAAGAGTGAGATTCAAAAAAATCTCAGTAGTAACATTTCACTTATATGATGCATAATTAAGCAAAGCATGTAGGCATATATCATAATTCAGCAACACAGCAGCATTCAATCATGACTTTGATCACAATCATGAAAGCATGACAATCAGCAACATTCAATCATTACCATAATCACTTCCGTGATAGGCATGACAATCAACAGCAGCAGCATTCAAAGCCGGGCTACCCGCTGTGACTCAATCATTTATTCAAAACTAGGCTAACTACCGTGACTCAATCATACTTTCAAAGCAGGGCTACCCACCACGACTCAATCGATCATTCAATGATAAATACAAACATACAATGCATTAAACATGATATAGGAGAAAATGTCACTACCTTGGTCTTTTAGTTCTTGTTCAGGCACAGACCTTCTACGTTCTAGGAAAATATCAAATCCTATAATCATAATTAAGGATGATAAGTTATCACTTATCCCAATACTCAAATGCTTCAAAACACTTAGATTTGGTTATTATTAAAGTCCCTTAGGTAGCTATGAAAGTCTCTAATAATAGCCTAAAAGGATTGGAAAGTACAGGTTAGAAACCACTTTTTAAAATTACAAAGTGCTGAAAACAGAGATTGGCTGCAGCCAAGAAATCTCTGGCTGTGGCCAAAAATAGCTCAGATAGTTTTTGGCTGCAGCCAAGAATTTTATGGCTGCGGCCAGAAAGTGATCTAAAAGGTTCTTAGTTGCAATCAAGAATCTTCTGGCTGAGGCTAGGAAATATTCTGTTTATTGGCTGAACTTCTAAGAATCATAACTAATTCTAGAAAAATCAAAATGAGATGATTCTAAAGCCTATGGAAATCTATTTAAGTCATCTATAGATTAAAAATTTGAATAATTGCTATATATGCCCACAAAAATACAGAATTCAACAATTCTCCTTGCTGTTCTAGAATTGATCACAGTTTTGATATCAAACTTTGGAAATTTATAACTCCCAGCACACATATCAAAACAACCACCATAATACATCAATTTAAAGCTTGTCATGTGCACTATTAGGCTGGAAAGTTTCAAAATTTTTAGCCACAAATTACCTATTCAAAACGTTTATGCAAACTAACTGCTTGCACAGAATTTTCACTAACCAAATCTTGCAACTTTTAAACCTAAGTTTCCAATAGTTCAGAATTCACATCCAACACTATTCTCACACAATTTTCCACAAGGAATCCAATGAAAACATCTAAATAACCAAATTCTCATTCCATTGTCATGCTCTATTTTAAGTAACAATTCAAACCAAAACCAAAAATTGCCAAACTTTACATTCAAGGTTCAATTCACTTTTATTTATCCAAGACTCAAATCAAAATACCATGTCAATGATCACAACATACCAAACTCTCTAACACCCTAATCCACGAAAAATAGGGCAAAAATCCCAGAAATTCAAGCCTCAAGCAATGGCCACAAAACTTATGTAGAAATGTTCATCTTACTCACTCTATAACTTGCAACAACTTGTTCCTTGCTTCACCAACCTCTAGATTTTTTTGAGTGCACAAACCACCACCAATGGAGAGTCTAAAATCATAAAATCAAAGTTCTCATCCCAACGAACAAGATTAAAGAAGAAAGTTTTGACATTTAAGTTCATCTTAAGGGTCAAATAACTCACCTTAACTAAGAGCTTCTTCGTCTTTCCTCTTCAAACATGGCAGCCGAATGAGAACAAGAGAGAAATGAGAGTGAGGAAGATGAAGAAATGATGGACTCTTCCCATACCCATACTCCTTCAGCTAAAATGTAGGAAAAGAGAGGGAAGAAATGATTTAAAAAATGAGTTTTGACTTTTCTCAACTACCCTCTCATCATCTCAACATGCCATTTGTCCCAATTTCCTTGTTTCTCACAAAATAAGTAACCACATGGTTACACTAATTACTCCATTAGCCATTAGTCACACTCCTCATTTCTTCTAGTTAGTAATTAATTTCTTCATCAATTACTGAACTAATTGGCTGGTAAATTTTTCATTCTTTAAATTTTTCCCCAAATTATGGCACAACTACTTGAATTTCCATATGACACATATTTTAATTTTTTTCTCCTTCTGTCATGCTCCATTCCCTCTTATTTTAACTCAAATATGACATTGTCACATAATTATGCTAAAATGCAGGATGTTGGGCATTTTCAATAATTATTTCGATCATAACCCATGCTTTATTTCACAAAATCATTCATTAAATATTCTTTACAACATACTAAAAGGTCATTAGCCCTTAATCGAAATTTAGGGCATTACATTTAACAAGCCATACCGCCTCCTATCATCTTGCACGACAAACTTATCCTATGTCACAAAATTAAATACATCAGTAACAATTAAATAAATTATAATTAAATACATTTGATTAATTAAATAAAAATTAGATAAATGATAATTTTTTATATTTGATTCAATGTATTAAATTAGTTACCTTCTCAGCCCCATCCCACGCTTCCTTCTTTGGCCTCTTAGGCATCTTCTACCGGTCTTGGAAGTGGATAAGGAACTGGATCCAATTCCCACTCATTCTCAATTGGATGGTTCATGGCCTCATTCCATGGAACTACTACACGTAGGCCTTGGCCGAGCTTATTTAGACCGGCCACGTTCAACCTCCTATTGGTGATGTTCCCCTACTCATCTGTACAATTTATCACAAATTTTAATTAAACATAATTTCATATTTAAACCACTTTAATTAAAATATTAAATTACTAAAACAATTACTTACCTTGAATCTGCATATCAAATCCAATTGACCTCGAAGACAACCGTCGTGGGTGATTATTGTCCCTAGCCTCATCGGCATCAAGGAACCACTCTACCTTGCTAATGGGAAAATTGATATCAAATTCCCCCTGCTCCTCATAGTCTCACACACTAATATTAGGCGCCTCTGATTGAACAGGAACCTCTGGTGGGGTTGGTTGCTGTGGTGGCACGGGGACATGTCACCATGTGGGGTGCTCTCTGCCCTGACTACTGTCCCCTCTCAAAAGATGTCCTCTAGGGGGATGCTCATCCACTACCTTCCCTTTTCCCTTATCTCTCATATAAGACATTATAACTACAATTATTCACTTTTCAAAGTAATGTAAATTTTTTTGGAATAAGAAAATTAATATAAATATAATTGATTATAATTTCTCACATAACCAATTAAAAATAAATTACAGTCACACCTAACCAATATTTATAAAAATATTATAATAATATAATTACAAAATAAATAATAACCAACGTTATAAAGAAATAACTTCACAATATTATAATAATATAACTACTCATAACCAAACAAAATAAAACAACTTTCAATATCTTTTAAAACCTAATTAAAAATGTAAGGACAACAAATGTTAAAAAAACATATTACACATGGCAAAATAGGCTCAGAAACTCATAAATATTACAAACACATATTTAAATAACAATAAAATTACTAAAAACAAATCTAATCAGCTAAAAAATGAAATAAGTAACTTTACTAACGTCAAGTACCTAACTCCTTAAATTTTTTAGTAGAACCTCATATCTAAAGAAAACTTCTCAGAGCACGCGTGGTGAACGAATGTGCCAAAAGTAGTAAAATGAGGGTTGGCGACGTTTATATAGCTGCGTGATTTGTAGCAGCTCTCCCTTAAACCACTACAAATCATGAAACTCTACCTTGGTCTACGTGACACTTTGTAACGATTCCAAGAAATTGCTACAAACACGCAACCATTTGTATTCTATAGCAGTTATTGCCCCAAAAACCACTACAAACCTGCAACCCTTTTGTAGCGGTTTTGCCCATTCAACTGTTACAAATCCGTCGCCACAAATGTGGCGCCAGCTTGGTGTAGCGATTAGTATGACCCAACCGCTACTTAGTCATCGCTACAAATGTGGCATTGTGGTTTATATGATCCAACCTCTATAAATTACTATGGCTTACCAACGCGCCATTTGGCATGAGTCATACTGTTGCAAGTTAACCCTACTAAAAGGTGATTTTTTTTGTACTGTGTCAAGAACCACACACACACACACTCTCTCTCTCTCTCTCTCTCCACTTATCTTTAATATAATACCTAGTTATCTAATTTGCAAAGATTAAATAAACTAAATAAATTACTTAATTAGAATATATGTGATATGATATCTTTAAGATACTTCTGTGTCACATTAGATTGTGCATTAATTTATAAGTTAGACAAATTAATTTGGAGAAAAATAATAAATATAAAAGATAAAATGGAAAAAAAAAGTATTATATTTGAGACCAAATTTCACCCCAAATTAGGTCTTACGTTTAGGATAGGAGGAGTATTATAAGCTACTCCCTTCGATCCTTAATTAAGAAATATTTGGAAATTGCTATTGGTTTTAACTCCTAAGTATAAGACATAGTTTTTATATTTGTCAATCATATCCTAATTTACCCCTATTGATGCTCCTTCAACCATAGTCAAGGAGGAGAGAGAATGAGGGAATTAAGGAATATAATTAGGATATTTTAGAAAATACGTTATATTAACTACCCCAACTAACTTCCTTAACCTAATCAAATTAAGTAAATATGTCTTATATTAAAGACTGGAGGGAGTATTTATTATTCACTCTTCGGTATAAACTTATTAAGTACACTAGCTAGCCAACATCATGGTTCATCCACTGAGGAGTTCAAACTTCAAACAAACAATACTGAAAGCTTCTAAGTGGAATTTTCTATGGAAACTTAGCTTAATGGGCAATAAATATAATATTGGTGGGTAGCTTTTTATGGCAGCAGTGAATAAGAAGAACCCTGGTGAAAGAGAAACTGGGCTATCACTTTCTGAGACATTCAATAAAATATATATGTATATATATATATAATCTAAGAGAGATCGAGCTGGCTGGAAAACACAGAGAAAAATGAATGGTGTGTACTGAAAAAGAGTGACGCTAGATGCATATGTGAACAGTGACTTCCAATTTTGGTTTTATTTATATAACAATAACAATACAGAAACCTCTCTCTCATGGGTCAACTTCAGTACTCAGTACCCTCCAACTCACACACACACACACACATAACACAAGGCAAAGAATTTTCTGCACTATTTCCTGCATGCACTGATATTTCGCTTTCAAACCGTATTAAGGGGACCTATATATATTTAAAAATAATTTAACATAAAGATATAGATATTGATGATAGGTAGAGACAATGTTTTGGGTTAAAGAGATAGATATAGAGAGTAAGGTCGTCGTGTTCTCCAATTTCAAGTTAATGAAGGTAGCTACCTAGTGGGTCTCTGTGACTCTTCGCAGAAACTTTTTATGAAGCAGCAGCGCGAATATAGCATCTTGCTACATATATTTATCCTCACTACTATCAACTACTCTTCTTAATTATTATACGTAAATATTTATTATTACTTTATTGAGTACATCACCAACATATAATTAGTCTAGCGTTGTATGGCGTGCTAGATTCTTTTGAGTCTTGAGTTTGAGTTACAGCGAAAACATTTGTATTTTGAAAGAGGCTGGCTCGAATCCCAAACTGGATACTAGATAACAATATCCAAAAAAAAACTTTATTGAGTACATCATATATATACATAGTGATAAACAAAAAAAACTATTGTTTGGAGTAGCTAGGGACCAAATGATGAAATTAATTATTATTCAAAGGAAACTTCAATGTTTGAAATTATTTCTAAGTCTGGCCAAAAAAATATATATATATCTAAGGATTTTATTTGGTCCTTTTTGTTAAAAAAAAATAATTGAGGCATTATGAAGTTGAGTGCTATTTTTGGGAGTAGTGCACTTCTAAATTTGCTTTATATGTGACTCATAATTAGAGCTGGTAATACGGGCTTAACCCATGATCCCGCGGGTTTTGATAGGCTAGGGTTGGAAAAATCCCAACTCCCAAAAATGCGGGCCGCATAGCCCGCGGGTTAACTGGTTGGCCCGCAAAATTTTTTTTATATATAATAATTTTATAAAACTTATAAGTTTTCCACTCTTATCTTGGTACCTTACAATCCAAAGAGAAAAAATCTTAACCTCTTCCCTTCTTCTTTAAACAAAATTATTATATCTTGGTTGCTTGAGGATGAGTTTATGTTTTGTTTATAAACTTTGGCAAATTTGATAACTTTATCTCTTGAATTGTGAATTATGTTTTTAAATTTTTATAAGAGAAATAATTGATGCTAGAAAAGTAAATTTAATAACTCATATATATGTTATTCATATTTTCAACCTTCTTTAAAAAATAAGATTTTTTTTTTTCAAAAAAAAATACGGGAACCTACACACTGCAGGTTAGAGTTAGCATTTTGCTAACCCGCAGAAGTGAGGCCCGCATAGCATGGCCCGCGGGTTGGTGCGAGCCAGCCCGCAACCCACAGATTGGCCCACACTCCCAGCTCTACTCATAATAAGTTGTTGAATTTACTAATGACGCATCCTAAAGTTGAGTGAGCTAAATTTGGAAGTTATAATAATTACAAATTTTTCGTTCCACAACTATTAAATGTTAGAGAGCATTTTGGTCAGCATGCATCTGTTTTTGAAAGTGAGTAGGGTCTCTTAAGAATAATTTCAGAAACTAGATAGGTCGTGGTCATGAATTAGTACTTATTTAAAATTATATTTTTAAATTAATTATATAATAAAAATAAATTTATTATTTTAGTTATATATGTAGTATAATAAAAATTCATTTCAAATCTATAAAGCATCTCATTACAGTAAACAAATCATTTTGGTTATGTTCTTTTTCAAATACCGTTTTCCTTTATTTTTAAATAAGGGTATTTTAAGGAAAAACATGCCATAATTAGTATAATTAACTAATTTAACTATATTCCTTAATATAATCAAATTAAATAAATGATTCTTACATTAAAGTATGAAAGAGTTGTAATTAATTATCGAATGGTATATAAAGAATTGCATATCCCATCTATTACCCAAGTTTTTTATACATAAGATTTCTCTTAGTGGCAACAATTCCAAGGAACAATGAGTGTGAGAGAGAGAGAGAGAGAGAGTGAATTTACTATGATATAATAAAAGAAATATTTCATATTTTATTTGGAGAGATAAATATGAATTGAAGCAGAAAATAGTCTCAATCTTAAGATTGAGGATTTCAGACACACTATTAAATAAGTCTGGTTTTTTTGGGGCCAACATCATTTTCAAATTAACCTCATTCCCGAACAAGCTTATTGACTTTGTAGATAAAGATATGATAATTTTAAAATTTTGATGTAACTTATTTTCAAAAAGTTTTATTTTTAATACTTAAATTGTGTTAGAAATATTTTTATATAACAAATGATATTTTTGTATGGTACATAGTTTAATTGATGAAATATTTATAGTTTATCAAACAAAATAGTTAAAATTGTACAAAAATCAAATTTGGCTCCTGTCCATTATAAAAATGCCTCTTTTTATTTTTTGTAAATTGTATCTTCTTTTAATTTTAAGTCATTAGACTAATTTTTCTATAACTCCATACCTCGTAACTAATTAAGTTATCATAATTCTATCATTAGGACCAATACATGTTAGTTAAATAGTGATTCGATTATAAGTTTATATACAAAAATGTGTTGAGCAATATTTCTGGGGATTGACTTTACCATCCAAATTGATCCATCAACAGAGAATTAAATTGAAGACAAATAATAAAGAGAGTTGTTGAGAATGATAATTGATGCATTCCACACATTTTAGTTCACAACTCCATTCCGTCCAAAAAAAAAGGTTCACAACTCCATATCTATTAATGAGAAGAGAGAATGAAGAACTTTGTGCTTATTCTTTTCATTAGGGAATCTATACCGCTGACTTAATTAAAGATCAATGATTATATATAGAAATGAAATTCAAAGAGATCTATGTTCCCACTAATATATCTCACTTTGTTAATAAAACCTAAAAAAATATTACTAAGAATGTTAATTAAGTTGGTAGGAAGCTATTATTTGCTAACTGCTCACTAATTATTAATTATTCAGTAGAGTGGTTTTGAGGTAGACCCTTGTGTGTGTTTGTGTGTGTGTGTAGTTATATTACTTTCATATATTGGGTGGTTTGATCAAGAAACATGAAATATGTTTTTTTAAAAAAAGAACAATGAAGTTAATATAGAAATGTTTTTGCTAATATTAAAGTGTATTTTTTTGTGCACAAAGTTAAAATTTTGTGAAGAAGATATATAACAACAATATGGTCCAGGAAGATACATGGCTAGAATTTGGGTGGGACATGATGATGGGTTCCTGCATGGTGACTGAAATTGCGGACTCAATCCATTTTAATTAAGGATGTGACACTTGTGTGAGTATAATATATATATAATACCACCCAGATTCTAAATATATGATTTAATTGATTTTTTTGGAGAGATTAATGAAGCTAAATAAATTATTTTGAAGTATTTATGTTTATTGTTTTTTCTATTTTGAAAATAGTTAATTTGACTTATAAAATGATATATAATATAATGATATACAATATATACTATGATTAAGTAATTTATTTTGCCTCCTTAACCTCTTCAAAAAAAATTAATTGAGTCTTATATTTAGGATCAAGGTAGTATTACACAATTTTTTAAGGGTAATTTCCTTTGTCTTTCATATAGTCAATCATCCAACCATAGAATCATTCACTAGGACAAAGGGGATTTATTCGCCCTTTTTTCTTTTTGTAGCCCAGTGAAAGCGATTGGATCATGATAAATTCTGAAATTATTAAAATTTCTTTAGCTTTTTCATGTTAAGATTTAGTGAAATTAAAAAGTTTATATATGGTACGTACACACATACAGATTCTTTTGGCCAACATATAGTACACGTAGATTCAATCAATGGTTTTGCAGAACACTTTTTTTAGGGCAAGAACATTACCTTTACATATGATACAAGATTGGGGCTTGCATTGAAGTGACACAAGATGTGTTGTTTAACCGTAAACACGGTCTTTAAGAGTTATTTCTCCACACACAATAAAATATGCAGCAATTTGCCAAGATTAAACGAGCTATTCCTACTAATAACAGGGAAATATGACAGTAGAAGTATATAAATGTAAATATAATTGGTGTGTGCTTTGACCAGCACCAGAAATAACTATGTATTAATAGGCGGCAGTCACTTAAGTCTCTTGAGAATAAGCAATATGAAACTTTTACTAGCACACACCCAAACATTAAACGAAGTGATTCTTCGATGTGGGACTTTCATTTTGACATAACCCATATCATAAATATAACAGTAGAGTGTGGGGAGGGATATATGCCCATACAGTTTACTTCTATGAATGGAGAGACTATCTCTAAGATTTAAACCGTGACTTCCAAAATTACATGATAGGAGCTTTGCCGTTTGTTGCTCTGAGGCTAACCCTCTAACTCATACAACCTCGATCACCAACTGTAGCACATTAAGGTGAAATTTCTTTAAGAAATCATTTTCATTTGTGTATCCATTACATTCTTCTAACATTAATTCCATATCCAACATGAAATTAAACAATTGGTCTAAGCTTTCTCCAAACAAATTAGGCCCAGCTTGATGTGTCATTATTAGAGCAAAAACTTGTAGCTTTAGCCCTTCGCTGCTTTACTGTCACCTACTTGTTCCATATCACTAAGCACTAATGCCTTGTTCCTTTCATTTTCAAGCTCATAGATATGTATGTGTGTATGTGTGTATGGTTTGGCCTCTACGCGTCCAACTTGTAAAAATGTCACCAAATTCTGTGTGCTTGATATGAGCTCCACGTGTTCAAAGGCTTAATTAACCTGTTTCTTATATTTTGTAAAAGGAATTGAATTAAATTCACTAGATGATATCTGACACTCATACCTGCAAAACTTGAATATATATATATTAGAATGAAAACAGACATTCAAACTTCATTTTCTAAATGGTGCCTTTATTTTTCGTGTAGCACTGCGCACCTCCTTGTTAATTAACCAGTAGCACTCTTATACATGTTTCTGAGTTATATATATATTCCTTCCGGTCCACAATATAGGGCACTCCTAGAAGAATATCTTGATCCAAAATATAAATCACTTATAAGATAGTTAATGCTGTTTTTTCAGTTTTATTCCTATAATTAATGGATATTTTCAATTTTGTCCACTCATTAAATTTCAAATACATTTTCCAATAAGGGTAAAAGAGGAAAAAATTTCAGTTTATGTGGCACATTGAAATGAGTTGACTGTCACTTCTTGTTTTCCGTGAATTAGTTAAAGTGCTCTATATTATAGACCGAAGTGTGTGTGTGTGTGTGTGTGTGTGTGTGTGTGTGTGTGTGTGTGTGTGTGTGTGTGTGTGTGTGTGTGTGTGTGTGTGTGTGTGTAACTTTTACCTTCTCCCTGTGTATGTTGAGGTAGAGATATAGAGAGAGTGGAAGAAAACTAGGAGGTGGTAATTTAGAAATCTTAAAAGAAGCCAATAAATTCAGACTCGAAAGCCAAATGTGACGAGTCTTACCACAGGGAGCCTCGCCAGAGAATTGTGATGTCTCTAGTCCCATTTATAAGTTCAAATTATCTAATTCACATATACTAATGAAAGTTGGTTAACTTAATTAATAAAATATGGACTGAATTGATAATTTTTTTTTTTTAATTTTGCCCTCATTTATGAATGAGTATTTTTCACCTCTTTCGTCTCTCTCTATCTTTGATAGGGGCAAAATTGTAATATTTTCATTTATTACTTTGGAAGTGGACTTATAATAAGGATTAATTTTTTTTTTTTTTGGAAACTGGTGGACTTATAAATAGGACCAGAATTGCACAAGTTTAAACCTAAGTTAGACTTTTAGTGAGAGTATCTAATAACTTCATAAAGGGTTATTTACCTGGGGGCCAAGTGGTTGGTAGAAAGCTAAGTGAATTACCGGCTCTCTCTCATAATAGATTAGCCTTTGATACTGAGTTTTCACTTTATACTTGAGTTCAAACCGCCAAATAAGATTTATATATATATATATTGGAATTAATGTGATGATAATGCAAGAAGCCCTAAACAGTAAACACGCCAACCCAAGCAAATTCTGGAAGATGGTATAGCCTGAAACAACAACTCGTTTACTTGGAGAAGAAAGAAAAGTTAAAAATTTACACAATGTGCCCCCTCTCTCTCTCTCTAGCTACACTTTTTGTGTGTGTGAGAGAGAGTGTGTGAGTGTGTGTATGTGTGGTGAGACGACACTCTCTTGTCTCAAGGGAAGGGAGACAACCTACAAGTCCAATTTCTGACTTCGCTGTTGCCTTTCTCCTTAAAAAGCCTTTAATTCCTCTTATTGTTTTGCAGGGGGTAATTTCTTCATACTTTTTGCCGTTCTTCTTTTACCTTGGTTAAAATAAATTCATAGCTTCATTATATTTAATATATGTATATATGAATGCATGTACTTAATCAGTTTGGTTAATTAGTTTTGTTCACATAATTATTATTATTTTTTCAACACATCAATATGTAGAGCCAGACGTATATTAATTATTTATCATAATCGAGAGGTACATTATTAATCATCTGTGTATTGAATTGCGCAGATTGTATCATATAGTAATGTTAGTTTGTGTGTTGTGTAAAAGTCTTCTGGACACGTTAGCTTGTATAATTTTACAAGTATAGACCTTACTTATGATAAATTTTAATATAGTTACTAATAAAACAAACATTTTTTAAAACTAATACAAATAAATAAAGCATAAAGCCAATAGTAAATTATTTGTATAATGACAGACTGCTACACAAGAAAAATAAAAGCATTGTTCAAGTCATTTATGATCAATGTTCTTATTCAAACTTTTACCTATTTGGCTTTGTAAAACTCTCTCATTTTTCTCGTGATACATAATCCTAATATCAACACAAGTTTATATAAGAATTTATCTGTATATATTCTACTGCAGAATAGAATAATTCCATGTCAATAAATAATTATATTATATCAATAATTTTAGAATTCTAATTAATACCAGTGGTAAAAAATAAAGACCCCCATCCTTTTTATAGGATAAGATTAACCGAATTGCGTTATTCAAAGAGGTAGTTAAAATTAGATAAGCGCAATAAAGATGTAAAAACATGAATTTTGTTTTCCAAAAATACCTTTATTTATGTGGAAGAGGGAGAATATGTTATATTAAGGGCTTTAGTCAAACATGAGAATTAAATGTAGTAATGACATAAGTAATTTTTGCAAGTAAGGGTAAAATGGGGTGTTTACAAAAAAAAAAATAGATATCCCCTAGCCCTAGCTATTTTATAAAAAGGAATATGACATATCCAAAAATCATATCTTATAAAAAGAAATGAGGGAGTAATATACCAACTCAACAATATGTGAATGTGAATAAAAATATGAACATGATTATCAATTATATTTTCCTTCATAACACACCAACTATATGATATACTCCCTGCAATCAATCGTAATATAAGAACTAATTGAAGGATTTGTTTTGATTTTAAATATAAGATCTTAATCTATTTTGTCCCCTAAATTTATATTTCAAGTTACCTCTATCAATTGCATATAAAAAAGGGATTTTCACTGATACGAATAATGATTAAAGTGGGTATTTTAAGGAAACCAACACATATTTATTACAAAATAATTACCTTTAACTAATTTTTTTAAGATCTTTAAATTATTTATCTAGCTCTTATATTTAAGAAAGAAACAAATATCACAGATAAAATGTTATTTATAATTACCTTTGTTCTACCTTTTTTGTTTGTTTTGTTTGACCTAATCTACCTCAACTTAATGTTTTCCTTACCCTGAAACATGCCTATGGCTATCCATTCCCCCTCATCACCATATCCTCTGATCTCTCTCTCTCTCTCTCTCTCTCTCTCTACTGTATTTAACCTTTTTCCTCACACGTATAAGCACACAATATTTATATACTGATCCATCACAACTGGACAAAGAACCAAACCATCCAAAACCAAATCGCCTTGCCAAAGCATTAAACATTTAGCCATGACAGATCCTCAGTCTTGGTTCAACTTCATCCCTCTTCTTCATCCTTCTCATCATCAATCCATTAACGCCTGTAATAATTCCTTATACCCCCAACTTCATGCTCATCAGTACACAAATAATCACCGGACATCATCATCATCTGCCATTATTCATCAATACCAAAGCTCTTCTAGTTCTTCCACTTTAGACCATCCTCCAAATTCTCCTCCTCTCAAAGAAGCCCTTCCTCTCATAAACAATCTATGCCTCACAACAAGTGAACTCTCAAAGAGAGCCCTTGAAGAGGATGAGGAGGAAAAGATTGAGAGAATGGAGAAAGAATACGAAGAAGATGACGACGAAGATGATGACGATAGAGAAACTGTAACTGTAGCCCTAGGGATAGGGCTTCCTAATAGTATGGACACTTCATCTTCTTCTTCTTCTTCTTCTTCTTTTCATATGGGGTCAACCAGGCAGATCTCAAATTGTGTTGAAATGGCTGAAAAAGAGGAACTTGGTTTGGCTTCTGGATACCCTTTGGAGCGATTAAACAAGAGTCAGTATTGGATTCCAACCCCTTCTCAGATTCTCATTGGCCCTACTCAGTTCTCTTGCCCTTTATGCTTGAAGACTTTCAATAGATACAATAATCTTCAGGTACTTTGGTTCTTGCTATTTCTTCTCTTTTCTTGTTAATTCATCTCGGTTAAGAAAAAGTCCCTAAATTTTTTTCATGGGGTCTCTCTTTAATTTTTATTTTTTTGGCCCTCTCATCTAAGATTCATATCTGAAAGTGCGCTGTTTGGTCAGTTCTCAGACTCATCACCAGTACCTGAACTAATTACTAGTGCTGTTTTCTTAAACAAAGTTAAATAAATCTAATTCTTTTGAATATATGTTCCATGTATATATACTTTTATGTCACCTAGAGCGTTGTGCTGTACAAATGAATGAAAAAGAAGCAAGATAAATCATTAATGACAGCGCCTATTTCAGGATTCAGATATTTCTTTTACCAAAATTCAGTTGTCTGTGAGACTCTGAGCTCATTCAGTCTCTCTGAAAGATTTCAGTCTGTAAACAGAGCACACCTGAACAGTAAAAATTTTAAAAGACCTTGTCTTTGATCAGATGCAAAAGAATGCCTTCTTGGGACCTTATGAGTCAGTGAAGAAGGGCTATGAAGATTCACTCTTCCTATACCTTTGATATGCAAATTTTAAGAATAATTAAGGAAAAAAAGCAACCTGAGCGATAGATCTGAGTTATAGTGATAACTTTTTTGTACAAATTTTACGAATTTCAAGTTACTTCTAATTGGTTTCATACTTTTCTGGAAACGTGAAATAATTAGCTATAGAAAACTATCATAAGAACAACTTCAATTCTCCTTTTGTTTTGACTTGAATTTCGCTTTCGAATTCACCTTTCACATATTGGTTATATATAAAGAGGAGAGAGATCTCAAATATTTACTCCTCAATGTTGAAATTGGAGAACACTGTCTAAATATAAATTAGATGATAAGAACTTTTTCAATTTTCACAGTTATGAAAGAAACTTCACACACACATACACACGCACTAGGTTATTCTTTATGTCTGCCTTGACTTTTCTCTTTTAGTTTTTGCCCCCAATTTCTGACAATAACTAGATGGTTTCTCTAGCTATCTTCATTTTTTTGGGTGAACTTCTCTAGTTATCTTCTCTTTCTAGCCATTTCTATCCAGGGCAGTTTGAGACCATATAACAATCCATGTTTTAAGAGATAAACATGCTAAACCAAACTTCAAACACTTCTTTTTCGCTTTCAGCTGCCAATTTGAGGGCTTTCACAAAATATTTCAAATAATTGTATCATGGTTGAAGATAATGGAAGAAAATTAATTCATTAAAACCTACATATTTCTCCATCTAAGCCCCTAATTAATTCGAAGTAAATTAGATCTTTTATTGTTCTACATGCAGCCAGAAAGAGAGATCAACACAAAGTGCCATTGTTAGATCTTTTATTTTTCTACCGTCATCCTCCTCTCTCTTTGCTTTTATCATCTTTCCAGCTGTGATATACACAATCACTAGCTACTTTTTGATTTTAGAACATCTTACTTCAACTTGAAGTCATACCATCACTACAGGATACGCACAATAATTAACCTATAATAATTTCTTAGGGATATATATATGGAGGTTATCTATCTTTGTTTTTTTCCCTTGTAACTAACAATTCAGAAGTTTTCACTTGAATGAAAGGAAAATATGAAAAAAAGAGGAAGCGATTAATTGGATGGGTTTGCGCAAATTATAAGTCTGTGGTGGCTGATCCACTTATAAGTCTGCAACTTTGCTGCATCTGAATCTTAGGTCAATGATGATTTTTGTTTAGGAAGAAAAAGATTAAGGAAATATTAAATATAAAAATGAGCATTTTAGTTATTTGACTTGTTTAAGGTTTTTAAATAGGGAAATTACAATGAAATTCCAAGTAAGGAACTCAATTATCGAGAAGTTCTACTTACAAGTGAGGTGTTGTCCGATCCTTTCTTATTCTAAAACTTGTCATTGTCTGCTCTCCAGTTGTCATTGGAACTTATGAATAATTAAGTCTTTCGTTGAGACCTCATTGTAATTCCCCATTATTCTAAATTCTGACAATGATGATAGCACTAGTCGATCTCATTATATATACCATATCACATTATTTTCCTTTTTAACCTGCTAAATATAAAAGTTTCAGGAGGGATTTTCTCTCATTCTAAAACGTAAGACTCTTCAATTCACTTTACATGTTTTATAAATAACTAACTTAATTTATTTTTTTGAATATCTACAAATTAGTTATTAGCTTCTACATTTAGGATTAGGATGATTATTAAATTAGGAGGAGCATTAATATTGAAGAGAAATATTTAGATAAATGTACATTTTCCATTATCTGTAAATTTATAGATACAAAAGTGTTAGCAGTCAGCTGGCTGCCTCCTTGATGTCCTTCATCTCAACCATCCATTTCATGTAATGGCCACAGACATTTCATTAATCAAAACGATGTTGTTCTAACTCATGAAATGTTAGTTGTTCATTCATTACATCCTGTTATCTAATAAATCATAGGGTTTATTGAAGAAAAAGATCAATAAGCATAATGTATAGTGTCTGTGCGTGTGGATATATGTTGACAGTGTGTAATATTTTTTTCATGTGTCTAAAAACCTGTTTGTTAGAATCTTTGACTACATGATGTGTATATATATGTATGTGTGAGAGACTATTCTAATACCCCACTTGTAAAGCGTATAATCTAACACTTGTGTAGAATAGAGAGAGAGGTTGTGATACATATGGTGTGAGAGAGAGAGAGAGAGGTTGTGGGTGATAGACATAGGAAAACAAAAGGGTTGTATAGAATAGAATTAAAAAAATCACGAGGAGAAACAATGTAAAAGAAGACAAATTAAAGTTGCAGTGAAATTTGTAAGATTTTGAAGAGAGCCGTTTGTAAAAATCCGTGTGTAGTGTGTTATCCCAATCAAAATCATGGCTAGCTTATATTGTGACAGATGCATATGTGGGGACATGGATCACAATACAGAAGAGGAGCAGATTCCCTAAAAGGGACACAACCAACCGGAATGCTAAGGCTACCATGTTATTGTTGTGCACCAGATTGCAAGCACAACATTGAGCATCCAAGGGCAAGGCCATTGAAGGACTTCAGGACTCTTCAGACTCACTACAAGAGAAAGCATGGCATCAAACCCTACATGTGTCGGAAATGCTCTAAGCCCTTCGCCGTCAAAGGCGATTGGCGGACCCACGAGAAGAACTGTGGCAAGCTCTGGTACTGTATTTGTGGCTCTGACTTTAAACACAAGAGGTCTCTTAAGGATCACATCAAGACCTTTGGTCATGGCCATGCTGCTTGTTGCTTTCATGATCAAGATGATGAACTAGCTTCTGAGATTGAACAAGATGGTGAGAGCTAGTTAGCTAGCTAGGGTTTAATTCTATTTTAGTCTCTCATGAGATGTGATGATGATATTCCTGTTTCATTTCACAATATATATATATATATGTATGCTAGCTTGTACTAATATATAGACTTTAATTCTTCTCTGATATATGACTGTTGTATGTGATTTTGTCTTAATGTTCTAGGTTGCCTTGTTTTTCAATTGTGTTACAAATGTTTGTGCTTGCTGCGTGGGATTTTGTTATCTGTAAATATGTATCTCATTGACTCTGTTGAGATCAAAGTAATATATTCTACTTGGTGACTGATGTTTTATACAGCAATGGCCACCAGCTAGCAAAGCAGCAGTGTTGTTCGTTATAAAATGTAGGTAAAAGAGCAATTTTAGTCCTTTAATTTTATATAAAGTTTTATTTTAATCCCGTAATTTTATAAAATGTTTTTTTATCCTTTAACCATAACATAGTTAATCAGAGGGTTTGGATTGAAATTTTAAATATTGATAAAACATTATCAAATATTGGCATATTACTTCATCCTGTCCTTTTTATAAGTAACATTCTCTCTCTTAGGCATGGTCATTTTTATAAGTAATAAATCCCCTTTGTTTAAAAATAAAAATTTATCTTTCTTCTTTTATAATATATACCCTTATAATAATTACAATTACACATGCACTGAGAACAAGGAAATTCTTTCATTTAGCATATGTCTAAAATAAATTATACTTATTTCACAATTTTTTTAAATTATTCTTATTTTCATTTATTATCTTTCCACATTAAATTTCCACTTATTATCTCTCCTAAGCCCTCTTAATGAATAAGGGTATAATTGGGAAAAAAATTACATAGATTACATACTTATTGCTTTTAATTGAATTTAACTACCGTTTTGACATATGTGAAAGTGATAATTGTTACTTATAAAAAGGATTAGAAGGATATTATGTTTAATTTTTAAAATAACAATAGTTGTTTTGAAAAATATAATCATCATTTGAGGCTGATTGTTCTGTTTGAGGACAATAAACAAACTTTCAAAATTGTTCTTGTCATAAAAAACATAATTTAAAAGTGCATTTTGGACTAAAATTTAAATTAGAGCTACCCTCTATTAAACCCTAAACTCTAAGAAATAAATCAAATAATAGCAGCGTGATTTAGGGGGATCATAACTTTAAACATTTTGTAGAAAAATAAAATATTAAATTAACTTTACATTATTATAACCAAATTAAAATTATAAATCATTCTATATGTGATATATTTCTACATTTACACAGATTTCTAGGATTAATATTGGGCTATTGGCACGAATATCGGGCTAAAATGTGCTAGTTAAATGTGTTTGTGTCTAAGGGATTATTGAGAATTAATGCAAATATTCACTAAGTTAATCATATTTTTTAGTTTTTCTGAATGTTTACCTTTTTTATTGTGTTATATATATTACCGAGTTGGATGATTTATTTTGCAATAGCCAATATGTCCTTCCGTATGTGATCGATATATACCCAAAGATTTAGTCTCATAGAAAAGAAA
Organism: Inga leiocalycina; assembly: GCA_963242795.1. NCBI lineage: Eukaryota > Viridiplantae > Streptophyta > Magnoliopsida > Fabales > Fabaceae > Inga > Inga leiocalycina. The sequence goes on along the minus strand of OY725329.1, from coordinate 9,713,247 downwards.
GAAAACATTTTTTATTACCGAAGTTTATGCTGGTAATTTCTCAAGTAAAGTCATTAAGTCAGTACATGTTTCGTCCCCTCTCCAAAAAAAAAAAAACAGTCATTACATCACATGGAAAAGGGATGAATTTGATATTTTGGTTATAAGATTAAACTATGTAATTATTAAATAAAAACCATGAGTTTCAACTAAAACCATTCATTTTCTATTCAATCTTTCAAAATATAAACCATATAATTATTTATATTATTTTTCAATGGAAAAATAAATAAAAAATTATGCTTCAAAGTAAAACAATGATAAAAATAATCTTCATAGTAAAATAACAAGAATAATATCGTAAAACTACGAAATAATTAATGGAAAATTCTTCAACAAAAATAAGAAAAAAATAATGAATGAAAAAGTAAAAGTTTAATTTTTTTTTTACCTGTAAAAGTTTAATTAAAAATAACTAATTTCTTATTAATTAATATAAAATTTATAAACAAATTGCTGTAATATTTATATTCAATCTCTGAGAATCACCGGACCTTCTGGAAATTCCTCTCCCTCTCTCCCTTTCTCTTGCTCTGTTTATCTCTGCGACGGAAGAAGGAATTCGAATGGCTTTTGCGATAGGTCTCCCTCACAACCTTCTTCTGCCCAAAGCTTCCCGTGGAAAATTGAAGGTGCAATCGTGCTCTCAGATTCAGATCCAGATTCAGACCAAGAAACGATGCTTGCGATGCAATACGCTTTACACTGATCAAGAAAATTCTCCCACTGCTTGTGCTTTCCATGGCCATGCCAACGGTATTCCTTTGCCTCTTTCTCGCCCACTCAATTTCTTACTTCTCTGTTCGTCTCGTTCTCGTCGCTGTTCAGCGGCGATTGATTTATAATACAATCGCTCTGTTTCTGGATTTTTGTTTTTGCGATTTCTGATCTCTCTCTTATGAATTTGGGATTTGAAAACTATCCTGTGAAAACCGTCCACAGAAATCTCTGTCTTCGAATATTTGTGGGCTTGCAATCTGTGTCCTGAAACTTACTTGTCTGCTTGTTCGTTTCGATATCTTAATCCTGTAATGGAAATTATTATGTAAGACTTTTCAACACTACACGAAATTTATCAATTTGTAAAGATTCAATGGAAAATAGCGGATCAAATTTGCTATGCTCTTAAATTAGAACCAGCTTCAAGGCAACTCAAATTCAGTGACCTTCTGCATGTGTGTGTAATAATGCGGAGTATATTACGGCATATATTTGGAGAGATTAAAAAATAGTAGAAATTTTCAAAAAAATACTGTGGAAGTGGAAACAGGGAAATCCTAAATTAATAGGTCGAAATTACAAAATCTCATATATATGCCAATACAAAATAATAATATATCACTTTTGATTAACACCACATTCTATATTAATAACTTCATTTTCTGTTATTAGGATTTTCTAATTTTGGCCCACTTATTTAAGATTTCCCCATTTTAAAAATATTTTATAAGAATTTTCTCTTAAAAAAAGTTGAATAAATTATTTAAAAATATTTATATTTATCATTTTTCACTAATTTAATTTGTTTTACCTATAAATTAATGTATAATATAATAATAAAAGGCATATGTTTTTATTTTTCAAAAAAAGCATATGTTATGGAGAAATAATTTATTAAGTTTTTTAAATCTTTTTTAAAAAATCAATTGAGTTTTATAATATTAAAAAAAGGATAGTTATGTTCAAATATAGGCTAACCAAAGCTAAATTGTATCGCGGGAAAAAATGTCCCATCTAAACCTTAGGTGATTTTTATCAATAAAATTTATAATGGAGAATTTTTTAATAATTTTATCAAAATTCAATTAGTGTGTCTAATTTTTAATTTGATTTTAATAATTTTAGTGTTTATCGTTTATACCGATATATTGTTAAATATTTGTAGTGACCTAGACCTAGTGTGTTTACCTTATAATAATTGTGATATATTTGATTAAAAAGTAAATCATCCCCTGACCTTATATTATGCGGGCCTATATGGGGGAACTATATCGGGCTTAAAACGGCATATGATCACTTAGATTGGGCTTTGAGATCGGGCCGAGGGCCAGGAAAGGGAGCCCATATAGAAAGCTAATTGGGTTGGTTGTTGCACGTGCAGGGGAGAAGGGGCTGTTCTCATTGGCGCCACCACACCAAGGGATAGATGGGGAGTGGACGGACGAGTCAGGAGTGATTGTTTACAAATGGAACGACAGGGACAACAGACCCAACACCGGTCGCCGCAATTGGAAGAGACGGTGGAGCTGTTGTGCTGAGTACGATGAGAATGCCCATCCTTGTCGGCGAGCCTCTCATGTTTCTTATGATGATGGTTTCACTTTGTATTAGCTATTTCTCTCAAACCTAGCATTAACATATTGTCTTAGTGACAACGCCTCTTGTCACGTCTGTATGATCTCTTATACATGCTCGAGCCTAACATACATAATAATGCCTTTGTTGTATGTTTCCACAAAAAATGATTTCTAACCATATGGTTATGTATTCCTCTCATAGCGTCTAAAACAAACAGTTAATGGCTCATAGATTGGCTTGGCAAAAAAAAAAAAAAAGCTCATAAATTGAACTATTCGTGGCTACTTTTACATGTACCATACTTAAGTGTGTGTTCGGCTTCTTGTTCAAAACCTTGGTTTTGTGCAAAAACACTCAAAACTTTTTCTAAAAAATTTTTCAAACCTAGGTTTTAGAAAAAGTTTTTTTCTTCTCTTGTATGGGCCCTACCCTCTCTGTCATTAGTCCTTTTTCCTTATGTGAATCTCACTCTCTCTCTCATTGGTCCTTTCTCATTATGTGGATCCCACATCATGAAAAAAACTATTCTGAACACAATACCCAAACACTTTCATTTTATCTAAATCACTTTTTTCTCATAATCTATTATGCTCATAATCTATTCTCTAAAAGTTATTTTCCACTTTTTCTCCCAAAGCTATTCTCCAAAAGCTAATACAAACATATTATTGGTTATATGATCAACCTTTGCATCCTAACCCAATATAAGAATGAAAACAGGAGAAAAGCCTAGTCCATCATTGAAAGGCTTCCTTTTATCTCCTCTATATTGCTCTTCTCAAAGCCTCAGCCAAATATGCCCTACATTAATTAAAAATATAGGGTTAAATTGTAAAAGTACATGTGAGATTTTTCTCAAAGTGCACCGAACACCAAATACTTTTTTAAGAAGCAAAAGTGACTATGAACTTTTAAAATATGTATTAAAATACACATTGACTGATAGTTGACCGTTAATTTAAATTTTTTGACTGCAAATAGTAACATGGAGGATGACTTGGCGACAAAGAGAAGTGATTATGCTGAGATGGCATCTTGGCTAGCTCTACCTTAGATTTGGAAGGAGAAAGGAAGAGAGAAGGAGGAAGACGACTAAGACCCAAAGCGATAGTGATCCAATAGCGATGCAAGAAGCTCTAGAGAAGGAGGCTTGGTCGACGAAGTTGGGGCAGACGAAGGTGGGCGGCTGCTGAAAGTTGTTGGAAGACGGAAGTTTTGTAGCACCTTTGGGTCTCAGTCATCTTCCTTCCTCTCTCTTCCTTTCTCCTTCCAAATCTAATGTGGAGCTAGTCAAGATGCCATCCCAGCATAATTGCTTCTCTTTTTTGCCAAGTCCTCTTCCATGTCACCATTTTCAATCAAAAAATTCAAACTAATAGTTAATATATATTTTTGTACCTATTTTAAAAGTTCATAGTCACTTCTACCCCTCAAAAAAAACATTTAGTATTGGGTGCACTTTAAAGAAAATTTCATATGTATGTTTACACTTTAACCCAAAAATATAATACTATGGTTTATCAAAAATAAAATAGATCCTATGATCCTATTAGTTAATATTTATTGCATCACTCATCATGGTTTGGTAAATTTTTTAGCATTTCATTTTAAGGTTAAGGTGCAAATTCATCCATAATGTTTCCTCAAAATTGCACATGGCACCATAAAATTTTATTTGATACAAAAACACACATGAAATTTATAAAATTGGGTAAAAATGACAAAGTTGCTAATTTGAGCAAGGGTCGTTACTTTATGTAGGAGAAATTTTGTAAGCCCCATAAATATAAAATAATGGACCGTTTGCTCAAATTAATAGTTTTGTCATTTTTGCCATACAAACATTAAGTGATGGATTGGTTGTTCAAATTAACAGTTTAGTTATTCTTGCCCTATTTTAAAAAATTTATGTGTATTTTTGCATATAATAAAATTTTATGGTGCCATAAACAATTTTTGAAAAAAAAATGTAGGTAAATTTGCACTTTAACCTTTCATTTTAAATCATTTTCTTACACTATTTTTAATAGATATTTAAATTATATTTCAGAAAAAGTAATTTTCATGACTGTGTTCCAGTTTCCATATGCAAAAATGTATAATTTTCATTTGGCAAAAAGAATGAAAATTTGAAAAAAGATTCCCCTTCTATCAAATACGTGTCACAATCTTATTGGTTGGTGAAGCTGCCACGAGGGCATCTAAAGACTTACCACCGCCTATCTGCTCTTCCCCGTGGATTGTTCGGATAATGTAACCAATGGAAATTACGGAACACATAAATTTCCACCTCTGAAAGGGATAACGTTTTTCCCATATCAAGACCACTATGGCCACCATCTTCTCACCACCGCCAATCTCCGCCTCCGCCTCCGCAACCACCACCCCCTCATCAAAACCTTCTCCGTCATCCAATCCTCTCCTCCCCATTTCTTCTTCCAAACCGCCGCTAACCGCCGCCTTAACTGCTGCGGCTATTGCCACTATACTCACTGCCACTCCTCTTCCTTCCTTAGCAGATTCCTCTACCAACTACCAAGTATACTACGGCACAGCCTCCAGCGCCGCCAATTACGGCGGCTACGGCGGGAACTCCAGCAAGAAAGACTCCGCCGAGTACGTCTACGACGTTCCCGAGGGTTGGAAAGAACGCCTCGTGTCAAAGGTCGAGAAGGGAACGAACGGAACGGACAGCGAATTCTTCAACCCGAAGAAGAAATCGGAGAAAGAGTACCTTACATTCCTCGCCGGATTTCGCCAATTAGCTCCGAAGGACACTGTTTTGAACAATCTGGCGTTATCGGACGTGGAATTGCAGGATCTGATTGCGAATGCCGATAGCTTGACGTCGGAGGAGAAGGAGGACGAGAATGGTCAGATCTATTATGTGTATGAGATCGATGGTGCTGGAACCCATAGTTTGATTTCTGTGACGTGTGCGAAGAACAAGCTTTATGCCCATTTTGTGAATGCTCCGACGCCGGAGTGGAACAGAGATAAGGAGGTTCTGAGGCATGTTCACGAGTCTTTTAAGACTGTTGGGTCATTTAGATCTTTTGATTCTTGAGTTTATCTCTGGTAATGCGTGATTTTCTGTATGATCAACATGTTTGTTGCTTGCAATTCTGCTATGCCTTAGTTTCAATCTGAAATTGAAACTGAAATTAGCATAGCCCCTGTTTATGACAGTGTCCATATGTAATTTATGCGAAGTTTCAGCTGTTATATCACTGCTTTGACTATATATCCTGAGAGATGTTCACTTGAATTATGTTGCATTTCTATATATTATGCAGTAAGTTTGAGCCACTTGTGTAGATTTAACTATCTAATCATCATGGCCAAAATAGAGAGCTAACTCTTATTCTCACGCATATTATTACTTTTCTGATATTAATCTCACTGGCATGGATTAGATACACACTGATCATTCTTTTTTTGGGCCAATCTCGTGGATCATTTTTTACCTCTCAACATTCAAAGTTTGTTTATGGACCTCGGAGCGGTTGTTCCTCTTGATTCAATTTTGTTTAACAAAAAAAAAATAAAAGGTCACATAAAACATAAGAATAAATGGTTCTCCTTCATCCTGTCCTCGCAAGTTACAATTTTTTTTGGATGGTTCTCACTTATCCTTTTTAAAAGTCACACTTTACCAAAGGAGACTTGGGTTTCGCGGAGAGGGCTAATCCCTCACAAAGTGGTAAATCAAGGTTTGAATTCCCTGCTGAAAGAGATATCCACATTTAGTGCCCAACAATACTTTGAACATGATTGTTTATAATAGGAGGATACCTATGCTTAGCAAAAGAAAAGGTTAATATAATGTTTGGCCCTGTAATTTGCCTCCACTTTGGTTTTGATCCTCGTAGTTTTAAACCATAGGATTTTATCTTTGAAGTTTTTTACCGTTTGCAACGCTAGTTCATGTAGTTTAATAAAGACATAAACTTAAAGTCAAGAGCATTAAGTTTGCTGATTTGTCACTAACATTGTTAATTTTTGCTGGCATGGCATGCTGATTGGACATTTGGTTTAAATTAAAAAAAATTACATTTTTACCTAGTTTAATGCTTTTAACCATTTTTAATTAACTTTTTTTATTGACTTTGGATTATTTATAATTTTATATAGTATTATAAAAAGAATTCTACTGCTTTATTTCCATTTGTGTAAAAAAAATAAAAAGAAGGGAAAATCGCTAGTAAATACCAAACAAGAAAATTAATTGCTATTTGCCATCTAGAAACATAAGGTACTGAACTGTCATTAATATTAAATATAGAAAGACAAAAATATCCTTAGTTTGATGACACGATTTTAGGCGGGAGTAAGGAGGAAATGCACAACATTGGAATTGGCTTCTCTGGTGTACCAGCAACCCTAAATTGAACCAAGAGATAAAAGCAACTTCATCTTCCAATTGGCATTTGCAGACGGCTTGAGGCCAGTTAACGACAGCATTTCCAGCATTTTGTTGTGTATTTTCTTTTAAGGTTAAGAGAATGGCTAGGAAAATGACCGTAACAGGATTTGATTGGTGAGGGATGGTGTGGTGGCTTTGCTAGGGAGAGCCTTTGAGGTCGATGCCGTCGGTAAGGGGTGGAGAAAGCCTAGGAAAACCTCGTAAAGAAGCAGTGTAAGAGCCTTTGATTATTGTGGCTTGGTCTGGCGGTTCGCCTAGTCGGAAGCTTTGAGGTCCATGCCGTAGGTTAGGGGTGGGTGGCGTCGATCACCATGGATTCTGCCAGAGACATAGATTTTGATTTGTGAATGCTTAAAAGGTAGATACTTTTTACTTCTCCTTTGCTAAGTGGTTGTCATAATTAATGGCTGCCTCTTGTTTTGCAGTCCTCCGTGTTCCAGATATGTCAATAGTCTACATTGTGAATAATATTTGTCCATCTAGTGTAAAGAGATTACCATATGTGCACTGTTGCATCCAGAATCGTAGATTTTCTTGAAATAGCATGTATATTTGTATAAAAAATTTTAAATGTCAGTGTGTGCAAATGGTCTTCCGTGATGTGCAAACAATCTTCCGTATGTGCAAAAATCTTCCATATGAACATGTAAACAATCTTCCGTTGTGTGCAAAATATCTTTCGTTGTGTGTAAAATATCTTCCGTTCATGTGCAATAGATCTTCCAAGGTAACATTTGACAACTAATTTTTCCAAAAGGTATTTATTGATAATTCTCCCTAAGATTGTTTGGAGTCCACTAATTTTACTCTTAAGGGGAGATAGAAGTTATTTAAATTGAATATCACATTAAGAGAAAAGAGCAAATGAAAGTATAGAAAGAAAAAGAGATAAGGTAATTAGGAAATGTATGGAACTTAAGCAAGAACTTTTAGTACTTTAGCATGAACTTAATAGTAAATAATAATGAGTTGCAGCCAATCGCTTGATCTAAGATTCTTTTGTTTACCTTATAGGACCTTCTTAAACTTGCTGGTTATTACCATGTCATGTTGTAGAACTTTGAGATGAGAAAACTGAAGAAAAGAATTTTCATTTGTCCAGTAAAGATCTTGGTTATATTAAATGAGTAGGAGATTCAAGTACTCATGGTGATGTAGAGGTTGGCAATGTTGTCACATGAAACCCCTATTGTCTATTAAAAAGGTTGTTTAAAATTCTGATGATCATGTTTTAGTAGTTTGCGCTAGAGTCAGGTTTTAGCAAGAGATAGCCTTCATATACAATTATATTTCCTATCTTATCTAAGCATAACGACTATGAGGTAGGAAAGTTGTGATGTTATGAACAATTAGATTATATTTCATATATTGTGACATAGATAACATCTAGTTACAAGACTGCATTTGATTTGAACAATAAATGGATTTGATCATGCATGATAGCTGAGATCTGTTCCTTTTAGACAAAGTTGCAGTTATATCAATTGCATGAACTTTTGCTACTTTTATAGGCACCCTTATTTGGCAACGATTTTAAACTTCAATCAGTCGTGGGTATTGGACTGTTTTGTTCAACTTCATTAACTAATAATTAAGAATTTAGACTTTGCACATTAGTTTTATTTGTGGTTAGCCTCCAACGGCTTTGTGTGTTTTCACTTGTAAATCTGATTTGAGCATTTACCTTGAATATTGTAGATGCCTAATTTGATTATTGCGTCGTTTCTTAAGTTGTTTTGTTAAAAATGACTGACTTTACCTAATTCTGAAATTCTTAAGCATTCTCCCTATTTGATAGGATGTGAGTTTAGTATCCTCCTGAGGTCAACTTAGCCTATGCATGTGACCTATCAAGCTTTTTTCACAAGTACCATACTCATGTTGCTCTCTGATTGTGTATGTTGCTAAGGCATTTGTTCTTGTGTTTAGTTAATGTTCTCGCATAATCTTTAATCTATGAAACTTTAAGAAGTGTAAACTCTTTAAACTTCCTATTGCTGTTGTGAGTGATTAAATCTGGAAATTTTATAGCAATAGGCACAAGTCAGTTTGGTTGAGTCAACATTCCTTGCTGCACTTTTGACTGATATTTTCCATATTTGTGTTGTCGCTTGTATCAGCCCCTCAATTTGGATTGCTACAATTGCCATTCAATTTATTTCTGTGTGCAATTGATATTTTACTTCTGTGTAGATGGGACTGTAGCATGTATGTGATATCTTGGCTGCAAATGTGGGAAATTATTAGGAGGCCTGAGTGGAATGATTTCACAATACCTAATATGAGTAAATTTTTACATTAAATATTACAATATGATTAGATCTTACTGAAAACATTTTTGTTCAGGAAGACATGGATAAAAAAAGGGTGGATGTGGTGTGGTGGCTAGTTACTCATGCAGAGAACAAGGAAGCGATAATACGTAGCATTGAAGTTTGGAGAGCTAAGAAGAAGAAAAAATAGTTTTTTTTCATTTATGGTATATCTATACTAGTTGGCCATAAAGTTTTTTTGACATGTTAGAGACATTTGTATGTTGATTTGCAACAAAGTACTTTATCTCTATATATAGGACTTTGTTAAACAAGCAGTTGTTGTGCAATTTACGCGTTCTGCATTAGATCATCCAAATATTGATAAACTCTTCCATACGTGCAATGAATCTTACATAGTGCAAACAACCCTCTCTATGTGCAAATGATCATCCACAATATGTGCAAAGGATGATCCATTATGTGCCCATGATATTCCGTTGTGTGCAATTGATCATCCATGATATGCAAAGGATCTTCCATTGTGTGCAATATATCTTTTCTCTGTGTGCCAAAGGATCATACACAATATGTGCAAAGGATGATCCATTATGTGCCAAAGATCTTCCGTTATGTGCAATTGATCTTCCATGATATGCAAGGATCTTCTGTAGTGTGCAATGGATCTTTTCCCTATATGCTATAGGATCATCCACGATATGTGCAAAAGATGATCCTTTATGTGCCAAGGATCTTCCGTTATGTGCAATTGATCTTCCATAATGTGTAAAGAATCTTCTGTTGTGTGTAATGGATCTTTTCCCTATGTGCCATAGGATCATCCACGATATGTGCAAATGATGATCCTTTATGTGCCAAGGATCTTCCGTTGTGTGTAATTGATCTTTCATGATATGTAAAGGATCTTCCGTTGTGTGCAATGGATCTTTTTCCTATGTGCTATATGTGCCATAGGATCATCAATGATATATGCAAAGGATGATCATTTATGTGCCAAAGATCTTCAGTTGTATGCAATTGATTTTCCATGACGTGCAAAGGATCTTTTATGTGTGCGCAAAAATCATCCACGATAAGCGCAAAGGCTCTTCCATTATGTGCCAAGGATCTTCCATTTTGTACAATTGATCTTTCACATGTGCAATGTGTCTTCCATGAATGCAAAAGTTGTTCCATCTATGACCATTCCCATGTGTGGAAAGGATTTGGCCGTCGTGCCAATGCTCTTCCATGATGTGCAATGAATATACCCTTATGTGCAAAGAATCTTCCAAACTCAAAATATTTAATGAACCCAGAATAATATTTACTATTTCCTTACTCACACACACAGCCAATATATAAAACTGAGGTCCACAATCAATATACAAATTATCACCTCCACCAAAAACTGAAATGAAGAAAAGCTTCAAAGTGATCGTTGGCCAAAACAGAAGACGCATACCACTGCACTCCGCTGAACAAGAGAGCTGAACAAGTCACTATGATATAAGCAATTAATCGTTTGCTTCTGCCTATAGTGTAAGCTTACTAAGAGCATTTTTGTCTTTCTATGTTCAATATTAATGACTGTTCAGTACCTTGTGTTTCTAAGTGGCAAATAGCAATAAATTTCCCTATTTGGTATTTAGTAGTGATTTTCCCTAAAAAGAATTAGATGGAGTAGTAGCTAAAACTAAAATCTTCAAAAGTTACCAACCATGGAATTAAGGATATATTTGAATTAGTAGTGATAGAAGTGACTTTTTTTTTTCAATCTGACTTTTGCAAATATAAGATTAGGAAAAAGTTAGATTATGTAATGTGATTTATGTTTGGATTGGTTTTTGAAAAAATTAGTTGATAAACTGAAACTTGTTTAGATGATTAATGCAAAAGTGAGTTTAAATGTAAGACGACTGAAAATGATATGAATTTAATAAAAAAAAATGTTAATTTATTATTGGGAAAAATTTGAAAAATACTAAATTACTTAAACTTTAGGGAAAAGTGGAGAAAACCCTCCCTTTAAAAATTTAATTGGTGAGAATGACCTCAATTGGAGAATAGTGTTCCATTCTTCGTATATATAAATTTATCAAATTATTCACGTCAATTAAATTTTTATTGTGAGAGTTTTTCTTGACTTCCTTAAGTTTTATTATTCATTTTTTTTCTTTAGATACTTTTATAAATAAGGATAAAATTGGACAACAATCACTATTAATTTTAAAGGGTTAAGGGGCAAATCTACCAATGATGTTTTAAGAAAAGAGCATCTGGCACAATTATCTTTTAGAAGAGGCAAAAATACCAATGAACAATTAAAAATGGACATCCACCACAAAAACCGTTAAATCCGTACTAATGGTGTTAAATCATAAGAGAAGAAAACCCCTAACGGCGTTAATATGGATTAACGGTTTTTGTGGTGGATGCCTCTTTTTAATTGTTCATTGGTATTTTTGCCCCTTCTAAAAGATAATTGTGCCAGATGCTCTTTCCTTAAAACATTATTGGTAGATTTGCCCCTTAACCCATTTTTAAATGGACTTATATTTAGGACCAAAATTTTTATCTATAATTAAACTTATAATAAGAATCAAAATATTATTTAATAAAAGAATGTGGGACCCAATATCTTTTTTCACGAGGCATTTTCTTCTCTCTCAATGATAGAAACTTAGTGTTTGTTTAGTATCGGGGATTCGGAGGGGAGAGGAGGAGAGGGGGAGGGAAAATTTGTATGAGTTGGATTTAAGAAAATTGTAAAAGTGGGGTTACAAAATTTTAATAAAAAGAATATGTAATAAAAGAGTAAGAAAAATTAATCAAAAGTTTTCAACCCCACATCTCTCTTTTTTTTAAATCCAACTGAAAAACATTTTTCCTTCTCTCATTGTTAAAATATTTTTGAGTTGGACTTAAAAAAAAGAGAGAAGTGGAGTTGAAAGCTTTTGATTAATTTTTCTTATTATTTTATCTTATATTTTTGCTTTATTAAAATTTTGAAACCCCCCCTCCCTTTTCCTTCAATTTTCTTAAATCCAACTCATAAAAAATTTTCCTTCCCTCCCTTTCCCTCCAAATCCCTCCCACCAAACAGACCCTTATTTTCTCTTCACGGTGGAAAAGCCAAAAGAAAAAAATTTTGGTTTATGGGTTACAACAGTGTTTCCTTTAAAAGTTCAATTGTCCCCTTGCCAATTCAAACATAGACTCAATTGTCGAATCCTATATTTTCTAGAATTGCACAATTGGGATGGTGTTTTGGCCATCTCAAACACAGCTTAAGTGTCTATTTGAATTAGCGATAGAAGCTGTTTTTCTAACTAGATTTTTGATATACGAGATAAGTTTGTGAGAGAAGTTTTATCTCGACTTACGTAAACTGGCTTTTCCACCGCTGACTCAAATAGGCCCTAAATATGCAACAAACCTTATCTCAATATATGAGGTCCACCACATAGAACCCAAGTTGTCATTATATTCTATTAATAATCAAGTCTTTGGATAAATTATTAATTAAAAGACTTAGCTTAATAATTTTAGTGAATATTTTTTTTAATCTTTATAAACTCATTTTTGCAAGAGTTTTTCCTGGTTGATCTACCATTTTCACTAATAGCCGGTGAATGCTAGTGCATTCAATCACTTTCTTTTCATGTCTCTAAATCATCTCAGTATTTGTTTGAAATGACAATTGAAGCCTTTAAAAGCATTTTTTCAATTGTAATTTACGGTACAAGTAACATACTTGATTGGAATAACGAGTGGAGTATTCAAAAGTAGCTTTTCAATCTTGATTTGCGGTATATGAGGTAAGTATGTGAAAGAAGTTTTATCTCAATTTATATGAATAAACACTTTTAGGGACCCCAAACATGATCCCAAACAAACATTATATATAAGAAAAGTTTTATCTCGATTCAGGTAAATAAATATTTTTGAGGTTCCAAAACAAAACAATCGTTTCTATCATTTACTCTTCATATAATGTAACTCCAACTTTTTTTTGTATATATTTATTACAACTATTATTTTTTTATGCGATTATACATTCATCTCATCATCAATATTCTAGCTATCTCACTCTATGCTCACGTTCCTCGTTGAGTACTTGTTTTGTTTGGGAACTTATAAAAGTGATTTTTTAAGCACTTTTGTGTAAAACAAAACAAAATTTCTTTAATGTTACTTATTTTATAAATCGTAAAATCATTTCTAAGAAGTTAAAACAAATCGGCACTAAAACTTACAAATTAAACAACATTTTAAATAAGCCAAGCTATTGACGCATATCCACCCTCAATGGATAAGGGAGTGCTCCATTAAGTGTGTGTTTGGGAAATTCCAAACCGTGGTTTTAAAAGTTTTTTTCCGTAAGTTGAGACAAAACTCTTTTCATATGCTTCTCTTATAAATCGTAAAAACTATTCTTCAAAAACTAATTCAAACACATACTAAGGAGTTGGGTTCTGTGGACTTCCCATACCCTCCCCCTTCAGATGATGAACTTCTTTCTTCAACCAAGTAGTGGGTAGATGGATTGAGATTCTCTTCTTTATCTTTTCCATCAGCTCCCATCCTTTACTCTAAAATTACGTTGTTTTGGGGTTTCAAAGGAAGGCCCCTTTTTTTGGGGGGAAAAAAGTCATCTATCACTATGAAATATTTTTTAACACTCAGTATATTCGTTAATGGGTGCTACTAAGAAAATACTTTTGAACGATGGATGCTAGATACTAGATGCCAAAAAAGACATATTTTAATATGCTGAGTGTACTAAAAATTAATTTAGAATACTGAATGTTACTAGAAAAAATATTTGGCAGTGATTGATAACTTTTTTTTTAAAAAAAAGACCTCCCTAACTTATTTTTAGGGAAAATGTTAATTAAATATCATTTGAAAATGCAAAACCTTAAAAAGTCTATTAACACTTTAAAAAGACTTAAAGGTACCACGTACCAAATTAGGTTTTTCAAATTTTAACACATTTACTATTTTACCCATCAAATTTTTTTTTAAATAATAGTGATGCCCCTGCTAGAGTACTATCGCCGGTCGGCCGCCGCCGCTCCAATGGCCGACCAACGAGAGCTTTTTTTATGGGGAAGGGTTTTTTTTTTTGGAAAAAAATTAGTTGAAAAATGGTAAGGGGTGTGATCGAACTCATCCCACCCTTTTAGCAAAGGAGCATGGTCGCTATTGGGTCACCAAAGCTCCTTTGATATATATATATATATATATACATATTATTAAATATGTATAATATAATTAAGGCGTAATGACTTTGATAAAGTTAGTAATGACTTTGACAAATTCAGTAATGGAAATAATAAAATTCGTAATGGTATTTAAACCGTTTGCTGATGAACCTGACTTGCATGTTTTCATTAGCATTTTTGCATAAAACGTTTTTGTCAAAACCATTACAACTCTTGTCAAAATAATTAATAAATTTGTCAATCTCATTACTGAATTTGTTAAAATCTTTTTATTTATATTATGAATATTTTCATAATGGAATCTCATAATGGGATTATCAAAACCATTACAATTCTTATCAAAATTATTACTAAACTTGTCAATCGCATTACTAAATTTGTTAAAATCCTTTTATTTATATTATGCATGTTTTCATAATGGAATCTCATAATGGGATTGTCAAAACCATTACAACTTTTGTCAAAATAATTAATAAACTTGTCAATCTTATTACTGAATTTGTTAAAATCCTTTTATTTAGATTATGAATGTTTTCATAATGGAATCTTATAATGAAATTGTTAAAACCATTACAATTCTTGTCAAAATCATTACTAAACTTGTCAATCCCATAACTGAATTTGTTAAAATCCTTTTATTTATATTATGAATGTTTTCATAATGGAATCTCATAATGGAATTGTCAAAACCATTACAATTCTTGTCAAAATTATTATTAAACTTGTCAATCCCATAACTAAATTTATTAAAATCCTTTTATTTAACAAAATTAGTAATAAAAATGACAAGTTTAGTAATGATTTTGATAAGAATTGTAATGGTTTTGACAATCCTATTATGAAAACATTCATAATATAAATAAAAAGATTTTAACAAATTCAGTAATGAGATTGACAAGTTTAGTAATTATTTTGACAAAAATTGTAATGGTTTTGACAATCCCATTATGACATTTCATTATAAAGACATTCATAATATAAATAAAAGGATTTTAATCAATTCAGTAATGAGATTGACAAGTTTAGTAATGATTTTGACAAGAATTATAATGGTTTTGACAATCCCATTATGAGATTCCATTATGAAAACATTCATAATATAAATAAAAGGATTTTAACAAATTTAGTAATGAGATTAATAAGTTTATTAATTATTTTGACAAGAGTTGTAATGGTTTTGACAAAAACGTTATATGCAAAAATGCTAATGAAAACATGCAAGTCAGGTTCATCAGCAAACGGTTTAATCAATACCATTACGAATTTTGTTATTTCCATTACTGAATTTGTCAAAGTCATTAATAACTTTGTCAAAGCTACTACGCCTTAATTATATTATATTTATTTAATAATATGTATATATATCAAAGGAGCTTTGGTAGCCCAATGGCGACCATGCTCCTTTGCTAAAGGGGTGGGGTGGGTGGTTCGATTCCACTCTTTGTCATTTCTCAACTAATTTTTTTTTTAAAAAATCCTTTCCCTACCAAAAAAACTCCCGGCCGGCCGGTCCCAGCCAGCCTGTTGGAGCTCCAACCGTCAGGGGTCCCGGCCGGCGGTGGTGCTCTGGTAGGGGCACCACTATTTTTTTTAAAAAAAAATTAAGGGGTAAAATGGTAAATATATCAAAACTTAGGGTATGTTTGTTTTGGCGATTGGATAAATAACTCATTTTTACTTAAACTTATGGAATCTAAAGATTGACAAAAAGTTAGATTGGGTAAAATAATGAGTGTTTGGATTAGCGATTGGATAAATAACTTAAAATAACTTATGTAAAAGTTAGGATGTTTGGTTTGACTTTTACATAAGTGACTTTTGTATTAATTAAGAGAAAAAATTTAAAAAATTATGAAAAATGAAAAAATGAAGGGATAATTGTGAAAAAACTCCTCATTGGCAACTTAATTGCCAATGGGACTGGGAAGATATCTACACACGAAGGGATTTTTTCACAATTTTCTCAAAAATTAACTTTGACAATTTGGTAATTGTACAATTTTAATAAAATTATATCAAACTCTAATTTAAATTAGTACACTCCAAAAATCTTTTCCACTATGGACCTCAGGCTTAAATCTTATAAATTATATCAAATTCTAATTTAAATATTAAATCCGAACTCATATCTTCACATAGCTTAAAATCTAACAAAATAAACCTATTAAAATCTCAATAATACCTCCAATAATCCAAATAAATTATTTAAACTAAATTTAATGGATAAAAACATTATATAGAAACTAATTTATGACATGTTTATAAAAAAAATTGATTATAAAATCAGAAAACAACTAAATAATAAATATAAATTGATTAAAATTAATTATTAATTATAATCTACATTTCTACAGTTATATATTAATAAAACTCAAAACTTGCTTAAATTCTTATCCCAAAGTATTCTCTAATTAATAGAAGATTACTATTTAAAGAAAGAGAAAATTATTCAGAACATTTTTTATAAAAGAGGTTTTGTGATTAGAAGTGATTTTGAGGAGTACCTCATTGATTCCCAAAAATATGAAAATACTCCTATTAATATTTTTTTATACACACACAGGCACATAAGCTCCAATAAGCTTCATTTTGAGGCTTATGACTTTTTTCATCTTAAATCCAATCGTTGAAATAAAGACCCATTTTTTTATCAAAACACTGTTCAAGTCCAATTGGCCATTGTTCAAGTCCAATTTTCCTGCCAAATCGCCGAAACAAACACACGCTTAAAAAACTCAATTTGATACTTGATACTTTTAAGTATTTTTAAAGTGTTAATAAACTTTTTAGGGTTTTGTATTTTTAAATGGTATTTAATTAACATTTTTCCTTATTTTTACCTCAAAACAATATAATTTTCACGCAAATGATGGGATTGAATGGGAGGATAAGGGAGAGACTTCAATCCGTGGGCAGATTGCTAAGTAAGTGTGTGTTTAAATTAATTTTTAAAAAATAATTTTTATGATTTATGAGATAAGTATGTAAAAAAAATTTTACCTCAATTTATAAAAAAGGATTTCCGAAAACGCAATTTTACCCAAATACCCACTGTGATCAGGTTAAAACTTAAAACTCAGAAAAGAAAAATTTTAACGCTGGAAACTGGAAAGTAAGATAGACCGTTAGGGGACTTTTGATTTGAAAAGCCTGAGTTTTTGTCTGATATGTTTACAGGCCGTCCTCTCTGGCTGTGAGCGTGCCCGTTTCCAATGCATTTCTATTATAATTTATATGATCACACTGTTTAAATACTCTAAATTTATATAACATGCATTTTAAGTTTAACTTTCAATATAACGGAGAATCCTTTCAATGCTACTGCATATTCCCAGTAGGCTACTATGCTATAGCTTCAGTTTTCTAATCTAGTCTCATTTTCCCAAGTTTTCTTGTCAGTGAGTCACGTCAAATTCAAGCATTGAAGAAATTGTGCTGCGAGCCAATCCGGCCTTTTCATGTGTTTCAAGAGACCGAATCTTTTTACCCGGTTCATCTGGTTACCTCCCACTGATTCTTTTTCTCCCCTGGGTTGCAAGCCTGGAAGGTTGTGGCCGGTTCGACTGTTGCCGGCTTGGAAAGCTCGAGTGAAGACGAGAGGCGTAAAATGGGTGAAAATAGTGACCATTTCAAACGAAACGAGGTAAAACGTAAAATGCATGTAACGGTTTTGGGTTGCCTTCTAATTTTGATGTCAACATTCAAGGTTACGTTTGACGATTCATGCACATTTTTTTGGCCTCGTTTAACCCTCTAATTCTCGCTGAGATACAAACACGTTTCTGTCTTTCTGACTTCTGTAGGTTGAAATGGCCTTTTTTTTTTTTTTTTTTTTGTTGCCAGGATCATTTCTATTTTTCCTCGTAAAACAAAGGCATTGGCTTTACAGTTTGTGTTTTTTTTTTTTATAAATTTGGTGAGCTAGGGCACTTGTGGGTTTCAAAACCATTTTTTTCAATGTTTACATAAATTTCCCGCGAGTACTATGAGCTTTTTGGGAAGATTGTGCTTGTTAAGGTAAATGATGAACTAAGGACTAAGTTCAAATATAGTTTTGCATAATTTTGAGTGATGCTGAAACATATATGGTCATTACTTACATGTCAGCTTGTTTAAAATTCCTAAGATGATTGATGATGATGTGGTTAATGCGCTTTGCCTACTTTTGAATTGATCTTTTATCTTGTAAGTCTTTGTCAAACACCATTCTTTTGTAGCTAACAAATTAGAAAGTCACAGACATGATAATCAACGTGATTTTCCGCTTTCACTTTCTTATACTTGCAGAAGAAGAAGCCCAGAGAGAAGAAATCACAGTAAGAAGCCATAAACAATGATGAAATTGAAGCAACAAAAAGGTACTCCCTCCCTCCGGTCCTAATTCTAGGAAAATATTTGAGAGTTGATCTTGGTCCTAATTATAGGACAAAGTTTTAATTTTTGTTAATTTCTTTCCAAAATACCTCCTATTAATACTTTCTCAATAATAATTAAACACAATAATAATTTAAGAATACATTTATGTATTCTATAAAGTGAGTAATGCTTGCAACTCATTAATGCCACAAACATCTCAATTTTACTGTTTTTTTTAATTTCAAGTTTTAAATAAGGGTATTTTAGAAAAATAAATATGATTAACTAATTTAACTACTATCCTTAATTTCTCTAAAGTTAGGTAAATATATCCTATAATTAGCACCGGAGTAAGTACAGTGTAAGGGAAAATCCTAATCCCACTCTAATTTTTCTTCCAACTTCTTTGTTTTCCTTCCACATGCATTTTCGAGACATGCATGTTTGAGCTGCTCTTACTCAATATTGGCTTGCAAATTAAACAAGCACAGTACTTATGCAAGGTATTTCAATAAGAGCAGCTTATAAAGGAAGAGGTTTCTTGTCAACACCCGTTTCCATTTCGATAATCGAAGAGTAATAAAGACGGAATTCAATGGGCATACAGAAAAGTACAATTATACTGATAAAAATATTCGTTCACAAACCCAACGGCGTTCGTTTACAATTCCGATATTGTTCGTCGACGGAAACAGAAAATACAGCGGAAGTTCTAATATTTACAAATTATCCAAAATATTAAGGCATAGGCTAAGGCATAACCACGTTCATATCCTCGCCTCGAGACACGTGCCGCTTACTGTCCGGCGTCAACATCTTTGCCCTTTGGCCCACTGGTACTCGCTGAGGTATTTGTTTAAAAATAGGGTGAGATTCCGAAGAATCCCCGTAGAGACATAATATCGTTCATAGAAAATGCGAAAAGTAAATATGTCATGCGCCAAGGTATGCACAAATTAATGAACAATATAAACACATCATCGTCATGTATACATGAGTAGGGCCCAGCCCCACAATCTACACCGGTTGGACTTCCGCCAACTCCCAGTGTAAGTGCACCTCTGGCACTAACAGCCTCTCTCTAGGCAAATCATGTTATTAATAAAGTGCATTTACAAAACAATGGCATCCACACAATCACATAACTTATGGCATAGTGTATGAAGGATAATGTCCCTACCTCAAAGCTTTATAATCCTCTTTTAAATGTGCCTCGAAGAACGTGTCGTATCCGGCCTCCAAATCGGTCCTAAAATATTAAATGTACCATAAATAGGTCATAACCTATCCAAGTATCATTTTAGACTCTTCCATAGTGTTTATTGTGGTTATATTAGTCTATGGTGAAAATTTACAAAAATGCCCCCGGGAACCCGGCCCGGCCCCGCCGTACCCGGCCCGATGGCACGTTTTCCCAAAATTTTGACTAGGGCTATTCTGACTTATTTTCACCCAAGGAATCCATTTCCGGCCTCGAAATTGCCAAATTCATGGTCAAATTACGAAAATACCCTTGACAGCCCCTATTTAGTGATTTCAGTGGCGTTTTCGTAATTATGCTTTTTCGGCCTCTACCGAAAAATTGCCCAACTGTAACCCCACCTATTTTTGCCCACTGAGTCCAATGGAACCATTTATTTCATGAAAATCCAACTCCTTGTACCAGTTCTGGTCTGACCGAAATATTGAAGGGAAAATAGAAAAATGGAGCTTTGTGTTTTAGCTTCCAAAACTTGTACTTTTCCACTTCTAATCCTTGATTAATTCATTTAAAAACTTCATAATCATGATTTAAAGGATTTTGGACAGCATAACCCCTTAGGATTATGGCTTTTCCAATTTTACAACTTAACCAAAAATCACATAAATCAAACAACAATCACCAACAACAACTTCAATACACAAAGAAGTTGAGATTTTGGAGATTACCTCTTGATCCTTGGTGTTTCTCTCTCTAGAACGTCCTCTCTCTCCCCTCAACCTTGAGATTAGCTTGCTAACATGGTGATCCATAGAGAAAAAGAGATTAGAGAAGCTATTATGCAAGAGAGGAAGCTTTGAACACAAGAACAACAATACCTACCTTAGACTTCTTCCTCCTTGAGCTCTCCTCTTCTCTCTATCTCTCAAGCTTTCTCTCTTCCTCTTTTCCTTGTGCCTTGAACGAAATGTGTGTGTGAAGGGGAAGAGAAGATATTTTATTAACCTTGTCATCTTCCTTCCTAGCCCTTGATTTCATCTATGGTTGAGATTGCAACACCTTTCATGTACACCATCATTCCATTTTTGTGTACACTCAACCTTGCCATGCTTCCCTTTTTGTGTACACTCAACATTAACCTACCAACTCACTCAACCTTATGCCATCCCTTGTGATCATGTGTGTACTTGGGTCCTATCTCCTTATATGTTCATGACACTTGCCATTTTAATTTCATTAATCAATTTCTAACACATTTCATTTTAAATTTTCGGAATAATGGCAATTCTGGCAGATTTTCTGCCCTAACTTTGAAAAATCATAACTAATTTTGTAGACATCGATTCGAGGCGATTCCAAAGCCTATGGAACCCTCATTGAGTCTAGTTTCAAGGAAAAATATGGAATTTTACTGTAAATGATCATATTATTCCCAGATTTTACATCTTTGATCTCTGCTCCAGAAACTTTCCAGATTTTCTGGATCAACTTCAAAAATTCATATCTTTTTGTCTATAGCTTCAATTGAGTCATATGACCTATCAAATTAAAGCTTAGGATGTCTACTTTCACCCTATAAAATTTCATAATTTTTGGTCATCATTTGGTCTTCCAAAACTATATGACAATCTCACTGCCTTGCAGGCGATTTCACTGAAAGCACTGTTCCACCTTCAATTTTCAATATTTAATTCTTTTGGCCTTAAATATTCACCATTTCATTGAATATATATAATAATTACAATATATTCTTGGTGAATAAAGTTTGGGATGTTACAGTTCTCCCCCACTTAATTAAATTTCGTCCCCGAAATTTGCTACGCTTACATAGCCAAAAACTCCGGGTAACGCTTCTTCATACTTTCTTCTGTTTCCCACGTAGCCTCTATGGGTGATAACCCTCTCCAGACGACCTTGACAAACAGAATACTCTTGTTTCTGAGCTACTTTTCCTGCCGATCAATGTTTCGGTCAGGCATGACTTCATAAGTCAAGTCTTCACGCATTTCCACATCTTCATACTTTATCACGTGCTCTGGATCAGGTTGATACTTCTTCATCTAAGAAATATGGAAAACATCATGTAGCCTGCTCAGACTTGGTGGCAAAGCGATACGGTACGCACTTTGAGGTTTTACTCCTCCTTTGTGCATCAACAATGTTAGGCTGATTAAATAGGAGTCCCACAAGAATCTCCATAATACCTGACTATACTCAAAACTGGTGTTTCTCTATGCCAAGCCTTGGCCCGATTCCACTTGGATCATTCAGAGCCATAGAAACTCTTGTCAAAACCCCTTTTTATATGGAACTTATCACAACACCATCATTAAGAGCCAACGCTCTTGTAACTCTAATCTACAATTCAATGTCACGGTGACTGCACTCTAGGGTTCATTGTCATGGTGGCTGCACTCGCGGGTTAGTCGTCACAGTGGCTCTAAATAGCTAACAACATCTGCTTAATCAGCTTTATCCGCTATCAATACTATCTTACGGCTCAATGCGTCAATGACAACATTAGCTCACCCTGGACAACATTTACATTCCAGGTCTTAATCTTTCAACAACTCTATCCACTTATCTCGCGTCATATTTTACTCTTTTTGATCATACACACATTTCCATCTTTGTGGTAGCAGTACATCTCCATAATTATGCCATAAAGGCAACGTTTCCGAATTTAATACAAACATTACTATCATCAACTCAAGATTATGGATGGAATAGTTCAATTCCTGAAGCTTCAGCTGACATGATGCATACGCCCTCACTCGGCTTGCATCAATTCTCATCTCAATATATGCCTGCTTGCATCCGGGACTCAATCCCCTTCCCAATCCATGCCATCTAGCATTAGTGAAGACAACAAAGGCCCACTATGGATCTGGGATTATCAACGTTGGTACTTTAATAAATTTTCATCGTCAGCTCTCTCAAGCTCCTCTCACAATCATCATCCCATGCATAATGTTGAGTTATGAGAAATTTCGATATAAACATCTCATCCTTTTTATTGTCACACCCCGCACTTCCCCCGCACTTCCCCAATCCCAGGGACTACGAGCAGACTACGAGCGTGGACTCACTAGGATATCTGCGGCCCCTCCAACTCAACCGCATTTCTTTTGCCTCCCGCAGGCTCGAACACACGACCCTGAGGGCATAAGATCGTGGTCCTGACTAAGGCTACTACCATTGAGCTACTCATAATAATCAACAGGACTCAGAACACTGCGTATCACAATCACAGTTTCCGGCCTTATCGGTTCAGTACTGCTTCCACTTTACCATGTTCAATTCTATTCATAATTATTACTCACGTGTCTTTTACTCCGTGAGCTCACCAATTGGTCATCAACTAACTAGATTTCATGGATTACTGCTAAGCCATGCAGCATGAAACAGTAGACAATCAAGTCCACTAATGATTCAAGTCCCTCAGCATTCATTATGCCATTCAATTATACATTGACTGTGACAATCCTGACACCCGTGAGTGTAGGTACATTCTATTCGTATGAGAATCTACGCATACTTACTAATTCTACTACCTTTCTAGGGTAGCCCATTCATATACTCCAGAATAAATTCCAGAGAATTCGTCAGCCTACCAGGCTGTTAATACACGATTCACCATCATCTTCTATTCATACCTTTCTTTTCTTCCCTACTATTCAATATAGCCAATCTAATTTTAGTCAACAGCTCTATCAAAATATTAGGGTAAGTTTTCACACCCATAGATGTGATCAAAATCAACTATTCATATACATTCAACCCAGAATGTTTTACACAGTCAAATACAATATATATGGTAAGTCCTAATCCCAATCTACTCGTAGAACATATCCCTTACTTCAGATTGCTTCGAGGGTAATCTCAGGCGACTCCCGTATTTTCTCATGAGTAATCACTTCTTTGCCTCGAGCTTTTGAGCTAAGCTCCTTGGTTTGTTGTTGTTGTAGGCAATCTCTAGCCAAATGACCCGGCTTTCCACAGTTGTAGCAAATTCGTAACCTGATTAGGCATGGTTCATCACCATGTGGCTGGATGCAACGCCCACACGTCTTATTTCCAGAGGATCTCTGCTTGCTACCGCTATCATCACGATATCGCTTTTTGTTATTGCTTCCAGACGGAACTTCCGGATTCTTACATTTCTGGGAAGGACTCCCACTACCAAACACATCCTTGTAGTTGCCACTTCTATTGGGGTGCAAGCTCAACAAGTCATTCTCAGCGAGTCGACTCTCTTCAACTGCCTTGGCGAACACTATGAAGTGTTTAGAAATCAATTTCTTTCTCAGTTCTAGCTTCAACCCTCGTATCAGAATATCGGAGCTCCACTCCTCGTCGTCCCGATGTCTTAGGTACGAGGAATACCGAGACAATTGGACATAACGTGCCAGGTACTCATCGAAGCTCTCTTCATTATCCTGTCGTATGTTGAGGAATTCCTTTTCTTTTGCTAACTTGTTTGGTTGAGAGAAATATCTTTCGTTAAATTTCCCCTGGAACATTTCCCATGTTGCTGGAATATTCCATGCCTGTAGAGTCAACGTTGTATTCCTCCACCATATATTCGCCTCTCCTTCGAGTTTGCGAGCGGCTAGCTGAACTTTAATATCATTGGAGCACATTAGCCTTGTGAAAATTTGCTCCAGTGCAGATAACCATTCTTCTGCTTGCAGAGGATCGAATCTCCCTCGGAAGGTAGGAGGTTGTTGTTTCTCAAATCGTTTCACCCAGGTTTGAAACACATTCATTTCGTAAACAAATGCGATTGGCAGCTCCTGATGAAGTTGCGCAGATGAACTATATTCACCTACTTTACTTTCAAAATGTTCTAATCTTCCCTGTCTCCATCGTAACTCACGCAGCTCATCTCTCAGATCATTTATCACAAGTTGTTGTTGTGCCATCTCGTTCCGTATTTGGTGCGTAGAGTCAGGGCTAACCTCGCCATTTGGGTCATAATTTCCTTCCCTTGTACGTGTCATTTTGATACCTCGCTGAATGAAATAAGGAAAAATAAATTTTCATATAGACACAAGGGTATTCTTGTCATTTCATAATAATTTGGGTACACGGATACATTAAATATTTATACTATAAGGAAACTAAAGACATTACTCAACTTACAACCTACTGTTCATCATAATATCAATTCTGATACCATTATCAGAGTTGTTACTACTGGCATTCTGATAATGTCATTACGTATATTGATTCTTTTATCCAGCGCACTAGTCTCATTGATACTGTTAACTGGGCATTGGTACCTCCTTAGCTTGTGCTGACTCCATTATCTTCTGATACCCCTGGTACTCTCCTGATACCACTATCACAATAGCGGCTAGCATTATTATATGCACTCAAACCATCGATACCATCAACTGGGTTCTAGTACTGCCTCTACATGCACTGATAATGCTACTTCCTGATACCACTAATACCATCCTGATACCATCGATACCATACTGGTATCACTTCCTTATACCACTGATACCATCCTGATACCACTAATACCATCCTGATATCATCTCCATATGCACCAGTACCACCGATACTACAATCTGGGTACTGATATCACCTCTGAGTACCTTGATACTCCTATTCCCTGATATCGCTGTTACCGTCTCGACACCGTTTCGTCCCGAACCTGCTCCTCCGGTATCCTTGTCTTAACATCGTCAATGAATACTAAGTATCGGCCTCTGCTTGAGACTCGCTGTCGCTCAGCTCGTCCGCTGACATTTCCTCTGGATCGTAGTCAAAATCATACGCCTCCAGTGCATCTCCGATCTCTCCGACCTCTGTAATTCCTGGGGACGCCGGCCTCGGTTTTAGACCGTATACTTACAGTCTTGGCACGCACTTCCATGCTATTATCAATACGAATTCAGCCGTATCCGAAGTAGACGATCGTCGGCCCTCTGTTTGGAACACGCTGGTTCACTGTCGTCTCGCTCGAATTATCCACGATCACGATCATCGGCTCACTTGGACCATTCATGAATGTTGGCACACTCGGACTATTCGTGATGTCCTCTCGCCGTGCAAACAAAACCTTATCAGTATACAATTCTGATAATGCCAGAACCGCTTATTAGCTCTGATACCAAAAATGTCAACACCCGTTTCCATTTCGATAATCAAAGAGTAATAAAGACGGAATTCAATGGGCATACAGAAAAGTACAATTATACTGATAAAAATATTCGTTCACAAACCCAACGGCGTTCGTTTACAATTCCGATATTGTTCGTCGACGGAAACAGAAAATACAGCGGAAGTTCTAATATTTACAAATTATCCAAAATATTAAGGCATAGGCTAAGGCATAACCACGTTCATATCCTCGCCTCGAGACACGTGCCGCTTACTGTCCGGCGTCAACATCTTTGCCCTTTGGCCCACTGGTACTCGCTGAGGTATTTGTTTAAAAATAGGGTGAGATTCCGAAGAATCCCCATAGAGACATAATATCGTTCATAGAAAATGCGAAAAGTAAATATGTCATGCGCCAAGGTATGCACAAATTAATGAACAATATAAACACATCATCGTCATGTATACATGAGTAGGGCCCAGCCCCACAATCTACACCGGTTGGACTTCCACCAACTCCCAGTGTAAGTGCACCTCTGGCACTAACAGCCTCTCTCTAGGCAAATCATGTTATTAATAAAGTGCATTTACAAAACAATGGCATCCACACAATCACATAACTTATGGCATAGTGTATGAAGGATAATGTCCCTACCTCAAAGCTTTATAATCCTCTTTTAAATGTGCCTCGAAGAACGTGTCGTATCCGGCCTCCAAATCGGTCCTAAAATATTAAATGTACCATAAATAGGTCATAACCTATCCAAGTATCATTTTAGACTCTTCCATAGTGTTTATTGTGGTTATATTAGTCTATGGTGAAAATTTACAAAAATGCCCCCGGGAACCCGGCCCGGCCCCGCCGTACCCGGCCCGATGGCACGTTTTCCCAAAATTTTGACTAGGGCTATTCTGACTTATTTTCACCCAAGGAATCCATTTCCGGCCTCGAAATTGCCAAATTCATGGTCAAATTACGAAAATACCCTTGACAGCCCCTATTTAGTGATTTCAGTGGCGTTTTCGTAATTATGCTTTTTCGGCCTCTACCGAAAAATTGCCCAACTGTAACCCCACCTATTTTTGCCCACTGAGTCCAATGGAACCATTTATTTCATGAAAATCCAACTCCTTGTACCAGTTCTGGTCTGACCGAAATATTGAAGGGAAAATAGAAAAATGGAGCTTTGTGTTTTAGCTTCCAAAACTTGTACTTTTCCACTTCTAATCCTTGATTAATTCATTTAAAAACTTCATAATCATGATTTAAAGGATTTTGGACAGCATAACCCCTTAGGATTATGGCTTTTCCAATTTTACAACTTAACCAAAAATCACATAAATCAAACAACAATCACCAACAACAACTTCAATACACAAAGAAGTTGAGATTTTGGAGATTACCTCTTGATCCTTGGTGTTTCTCTCTCTAGAACGTCCTCTCTCTCCCCTCAACCTTGAGATTAGCTTGCTAACATGGTGATCCATAGAGAAAAAGAGATTAGAGAAGCTATTATGCAAGAGAGGAAGCTTTGAACACAAGAACAACAATACCTACCTTAGACTTCTTCCTCCTTGAGCTCTCCTCTTCTCTCTATCTCTCAAGCTTTCTCTCTTCCTCTTTTCCTTGTGCCTTGAACGAAATGTGTGTGTGAAGGGGAAGAGAAGATATTTTATTAACCTTGTCATCTTCCTTCCTAGCCCTTGATTTCATCTATGGTTGAGATTGCAACACCTTTCATGTACACCATCATTCCATTTTTGTGTACACTCAACCTTGCCATGCTTCCCTTTTTGTGTACACTCAACATTAACCTACCAACTCACTCAACCTTATGCCATCCCTTGTGATCATGTGTGTACTTGGGTCCTATCTCCTTATATGTTCATGACACTTGCCATTTTAATTTCATTAATCAATTTCTAACACATTTCATTTTAAATTTTCGGAATAATGGCAATTCTGGCAGATTTTCTGCCCTAACTTTGAAAAATCATAACTAATTTTGTAGACATCGATTCGAGGCGATTCCAAAGCCTATGGAACCCTCATTGAGTCTAGTTTCAAGGAAAAATATGGAATTTTACTGTAAATGATCATATTATTCCCAGATTTTACATCTTTGATCTCTGCTCCAGAAACTTTCCAGATTTTCTGGATCAACTTCAAAAATTCATATCTTTTTGTCTATAGCTTCAATTGAGTCATATGACCTATCAAATTAAAGCTTAGGATGTCTACTTTCACCCTATAAAATTTCATAATTTTTGGTCATCATTTGGTCTTCCAAAACTATATGACAATCTCACTGCCTTGCAGGCGATTTCACTGAAAGCACTGTTCCACCTTCAATTTTCAATATTTAATTCTTTTGGCCTTAAATATTCACCATTTCATTGAATATATATAATAATTACAATATATTCTTGGTGAATAAAATTTGGGATGTTACATTTCTTTTTTGGGACCAGTTAAAGGAAAAGATTCATGACGTGTAAAGTCCCTTGTTAGGATCTATTATGGCTATAATTCTTGCTTGTAGTTTTTACCATGTTATTTATTAGCATAATCTTGTTACAATGGCTCCAATAGTGCTTTCCTCAAAAGAGTAACGTCACCGACATATTGGCTAAAATATACTTACAATTTCTTAATTTCGTTTTGTTCCAATTTGACACGCCAGTTTGATAGGATTTTTTGTCATGTTTATCTTAAGCAATCCCACCTAGTGGATAAGGCTTTTTTTTGTTGTTATTGTTTTAGCTTAATCGATGAATCATTTGGACCTGCACGCATTTTATATGTTTACCATAATTTACTTTGGAAAGAGGAATGTTCTATCTTTCGGGTTTTTCAGGAGGTTCAACTTCTAGGAAAAACTCTGCAAAATTTGTTTCAAAACTTAACGGGTAATATTTTATTATCTTGTTGTTTGTCTTTTGTCAAGAATTTCAATTTATTTACCTAATTTTATTGTGTAAATAGGCACATAAAGGATCCCTCTAGCAACAATCAGACTGTTGGTAGCAGTAATAATAATATATCATCAGATACACATCTACTGATGGGCCCTTCGGTTCGTCAGAAGACTGATCCTGCATGGGCACACTTCTCCTTCAAAAAAGAGGGGAGGAGTACTGTGTTTACATGCCTTCATTGTTCCAATGTCTATAGAGGAGGTGGCGTAAATAGAATGAAACGGCATCTTGCTTGTGCTTATGGTCAAGTTACTCCCTACAAAAAAGTTCCTGATGATGTACGCCTCAAAATGAAAGAGCATCTAGAAGAGGTATCAAAAACAATTAAGCTAGCTGAAGTACATGAGCACTATGGCGGTGAAAAAGGATCTCAAATGATTGATGTTGATCCAAGTCGAACTCCCACTAGCATGGTGACTCGTAATTTTGGCAAGCGAAAAGATTTTGAGGGGAGTAGCAATCATGTTGCTCGAAAAAAGCGTCCTGGTTCTCAACCTAGCCTCAAAAGTGTTTTATCAAGTGAAGATGCACATAGCAATGCTAAGATGACAATTGCTCAGTGGCTTACGATCAACTGCATTCCATTTAGTACAATGGATTGTCCCTTCTTTCAAAAAGCTATCGATGCGATCACTGCTATCGGACCTGGATTCAAAGTTCCTACATCCTATGATGTTAGAGTAAATTTATTGCCAAATTTGAAAAAGGAATGTCAACTACTCATTGAGACTCATCGGAGTAGATGGGAAACTAATGGTTGTACACTCATGGTTGATAGCTGGGTTGATGTCAAACAACATACGTTGATAAACTTTTTAGTTCATTCTACTAAAGGCGTGGTATTTGTGAAGTCAGTTGATGCTTCAGGTTTCTTTAAAGATGCCAAGACGTTGTTTATGTTGTTTTGCGAAGTAATTGAGTGGATTGGTCCTAAGAATATCGTTCACGTGGTGACTGATAATTCAGCCAATTATGCAGCATGTGGCAAGTTAATTCATGACAAATATAAACATATTTATTGGTCACCTTGTGCTGCACATTGTTTGAATCTCATCATGAAGGATATTGCGAGTATGCCTCATGTGTCGGACCTTGTATCCAAGGCATCAAAGATCACTACGTTCGTGTACAATCATCCAGAATTCTTGTCATGGCTTAGGAACAGAGAGGATTGGGGGGAGATTGTGCTTCCAGGCGTGACTGAGTTTTCTAGTTCCTTCATTACTTTGAGAAGTATATATGAGCACAAGCATGACTTACAAGCTTTGGTGGTCGATAAGCATTTTGCAAATAATAAATTATCAAAGACTGCAGCAGGAAAAGTGTTTCATGCCATTTTATTAGATAACAAGTTCTGGAATGATTGCTATGACATTGTGATGCTCGTGGGTCCCCTTATTCAGTTGCTGAGAATTGTTGATGCTGATGAAAAACCCTCTCTGGGTTATGTTTATGGAGGCATGTTAAGGGCACAAAAAGCAATAAAGAATGTGTTTAATAAGGATAAGTATGAGCCTTATATAAACCTTATTAAGGCTCGATGGGACAAGCACTTGAAGACTGGTCTTCATGCAGCAGCATATTATCTGAACCCTGTATTCATGTATGATGAAGAGTTTTGTCACAAGGGAAAGATCATGGATGCAGTGCTCGATTTGTTTGAGGCAAACGACTCAAGTAACAATGTTGAGATGATGGAACAATTGTGTTTGTACCGTAATCGTGACGGTTGTTTTGCTAGGGATCAACATGGTAAAGCAGCAAAAAGATTACCACCTCGTAAGTTTTAATTATTATTTATCACTCATTTTAATGAATTTTTATTAGTTGTAATGTAATCATATGCCTAAATATTTTTTGATGTAGATGAATGGTGGAAATTTTTCGGGGGTGGTGTTCCAAAATTGCAACAACTTGCTGTTCGTATTCTGGGCCAAACTTCATCTTCTTCAGGATGTGAGCGAAATTGGAAGTTATTTGAACTCATTCACACAAAAAGAAGAAATAAATTAAATCATCAGTGGTTAAATGATTTGGTCTTCACTACTTACAACATGCGATTGCAGCATAGGTAGTTAAAGAAGTTATGATTCATTGAAGATATATTTGATTCATGGTTACTTGAAAATTGTATTTGACTTCTTTCATTTTCACTTCAAAGGTCACAATTGAAGAAGAAAACTTATGATCCCATTGACTATGAGTCCATGGGCAAAATTGAATTCTGGATAGCTAAAGAAGATTCTAGTCCTGAGTTTGATGATGCAGATTGTGACAATTTGATGCATGAAGAGACTGTACTTCCACCTCCTCCTGATAGGCATTATGAAGGTTTATATTTTCATTTTATTATTATATAATCATTTTAATACGCAATCATTAATGTTAATTTTTGTTGTATTTGTAATCATGATAGGTGACGAAGATATGGACATTCCAGAGCCTCCACCTTTATTTGATGATGTTGGACTTGGAGTTCAACCTTAATCCTCATGTTGCTACCTGTTCATATTTTCCTAATTTGGCTGATAATGACTCAGCATCTTAAACTTCATATGAATGACTTTTATGGTGATATGTGTTTTAGTATTTGTGGACTGGACTTTGGATGTATATTGTACTATGGAGTATGCACTACGGTTATGCATATGGATGAATATTTGCTTTGGTGTTATTATTGTTGTTAGATTTGATCAGTCCATGTATATGTATGTATCTTTCTCAAGGATGTGGATCCAAGAGAATGAGTCGTTTAGTCTTGGGCTATCTGATTTTGTTATTTCAGTTTTAACTTGATTGTTACCTCGATCTTTAATACAAGATCATCTTATTAGTAAAGACAAACACTTGCACTACAAATGAGATCTTATATTAAGGATAGGAGGTAATATTTATATCATAACTTATTAACTTATTGCTTGTAATTTAGACACCTTTATACCCCGTTTGGTTGGATAAAAGTGACAGGTGAGAAGTGGAAGCGGAATTGAGATTTGTATATGTTTAGTGTGTTGGAAGCCACTTCACTAAAGAAGTCACTTACATCAAAATTGATGGAACTCACTTCTATTAGACCCCATGTAGAACTAACCGGCCACACTTCTATGGAAGTCATTTTATTTTTCAGTTTTGCCCTCAAGCTTTCAAGCACAACCTTCAATCTTTCATGTTCTCCGGCGACCATGTTCACCTTGGGACGGCGAACCCTATAGTGATGTACTGAGATGGGGGCGGCAGACCCCTTGGTGTGTTGAGGAGAAGGCGGCGGCGGCGGCGAACATCCTTTAAAAACGATGCTTAAACTAATGAACACGTGTTCATTGATTTCGATTTCGTTCAATCGCATGCATCCCATATGTTGCTTCACGATTCTTCTATTTAGATTTAGATTTTAATTTCTTATATTATGGTGCTTCACTATTCTTCACGATTTATGCTCAGCAGTGCAGATTGATCAAGTTGAGGTGAGACTAAGCTAGGTGCTTCGATCTGGGTCTCTATCTCTGGTCTTTGAAGGCAACGATGGTGGTGTTCACCAGGCAACGAATCAACTTAGTGCTTGTTCGGATTAACGATTGGAATACTTAAAAACAGCTTTTCAATTGTGATTTACGGTATACGAAGTAAGTATGTGAGAGGAGTTGTATCTTGATTTACGTGAAAAGCAGTTTATAAACAATCGGATTGCAAAAACAAACATGTCCTTAATCGATTTGGGATTGTTCACTGTTAAAGCTTCTTTTTTATTCCCCTTCAATTTTGATTTCTCTTGTTTTGTTTTTTAGCTTTGTTTATGGTACTTTGATTTCTCTAGTTCATTCAACTTACAAAATGATTAATGAAGATGAATTATTGTTTCTTGTGCTATCAACGTGAAAGGCGTTCAATGGGTTGTGTCTCTGATGATGGTGGTGGTCACATGAAGATGGTGGACGACGATCAAGATCTAGCAGACGTAGGGGAGGTTTTTCTTTTGTTGAGGACATTTTTGTATTTTCATATTATAAATACATATTAAAAAATTGTACTCCACTTCCATCATCATATCAAATATGTTTAGAAACTCATTTCCAATTTCAGTTCCACCTCTATTTCCACTTTCAGTTATATTAAAACTCTTCCATGTTATTAAACAGGGCATTAGTTTCGAAGAGCTGGATCTATTTGGGATCATGTGACTAGCTGGTTCTGAATGGTTTAGGGTGGTTTGACGTTGAAGATTTTGATGGTCAAGAAATGGGCATGTGATCTTTGTGGACAAGGTTGGTGGTTCCAGATTGGGGGTGTGAGCTGCATCCCCCGCCGCCTCTCAATCTTGAGGATTCTTCCCACATGTTTTTTTTTGGTTCTTCTGATTATTAAATTCTATATAAAATGAGTGACATTCTGATATTTTATGGGCAAGAAATATTGATGCTTTTACTATTTTATGATTTTTCACAGATTTGAGACTTTAGATTAAAATGATACTATACAATTTTGGAGTCTTAAATATTTAAAAAAATCATTAAAAAAATTGAAAAAAAGTTTTATCTTTTATCTATAAGATATCAAAATATCACTCATTTCATGAAGAATCTAATAATCAAAAGAACTACAAAAAAATATTCAGGAAGAGCCTTAAAATTAAAATTGGGGTCAGCTAGGGGCCCAGCTGATACCCCCATTCCACGGTTCCATGTTAGTTTAACATCACAGGTGGTTCAAGGTTGTTTGGTATCGAAGATTTTTGAGAATCTAACAAAGAAGTATTCAATCCTATGACTTTGTATTATAATTGGGAACACATTTTGTACCCATCATTTTGATGAGAATAAATGTGCTCATCATCAATCTATATTATTATATTGATTTTTTATGATTCAGATTTAATTTAATTTAATTTTTATTTTAATTAAATTTTTTATTTTAAAATATATATATTTTAAAATAAAGATAATTTCATAACTATTATCTATCATAAAAATGAATTTATCATTTAAAAAGTTATAAATTAAAAACTTTAAATTTGGACGGCTCTGATTAAATTTAAATGACTTAAATCTTATTACAGTGATGAGTGACACCAAATACAAACCCGGTTCCATTCCTTTTTTGTTTGTTATGGCCATCTATGTCATATTCTTTTTTTTTTTATTTCAAGAGGTAGACACTAATGACCTGATGTTACAAATGGGATCGAATTTGCAACCTCTTACTTATGAAAAACTCTCATGCTATTAGGCTACAAGGCTATTGGTGTAATGCCCCAAATTTTGATTAAGGGCTAATGACAATTATTGAAAATGATTTGGGAATTAAAGTTAATTTGATACATGAATCAGTTATTGAGAATGCCCAACACTATGTATTTTAGCATAATTATGTGATGAAATAATTATTTGGGCTAAAATAGGGGTAAATAGCGCATAAGTTAGTGATTAATGGAGAGATTAATTACTAACTAAGGAGAAATGAGATATATAACTAAATGGCTAATGGAGTGGTTAGAGTAACTAATTAGTTACTTACTTTATGAGAACCAATGAGAGAGTGATATGTGGCCATTGGTAGATGAAGCAAGCATGAGAGTTGGTGGGAGAAAAGTCAATTAAATCATTTTAAACTCTCTTTTCTCTCCCCTCTCTCTTGTTTATGCGTGTGGGTATGGGATGGCAGAATTTTCAGCCTTCATCTTCATCATTTCACCCTCTCACATCTCTCTTCTCTCTCCATATTTTTGGCTGTCATGGAAGCCCAAGTGAGTGGAAGAAAACTTGATAAATGTAAGCCATTTTGACCATTCTAATGACCTCTAATGCCAAAACTCCCTTCTATAAAGTTGTTCCTTGTGTTGAGAGCTTCACTTTCATGGTTTTAGATTTTTCATTGGTTGGTGTTTTGAGCACACAAGGAAATCTAGAGATTGGAAAACCAAGAAATCTCTTTGGGAAAGTTGTTGAGGTGAGTGAAAGGTTCATTTTCATATAAGTTTTATGGCCATTGGTTGGGCCTTGAAATTCTGGAAAATTTGCCCTAAATTTTGTGATTTAGCGTCATGAGGAGTATGGTATGTTGTTGTCATGGAAATGGTGCCTTGTTTAGTGTTTTAAATTGATAGAATTGAATTGAAGCTTAAATGTAAAGTTTGACATCTTTGTGTTGATTTTGTGTATTGGTCAAAACAGGGCATGTTGATAGGTTGTGATTTTGGTCATTTTGAGGTTGCCATTGTGTTCTTTGTGGAAAATTGCATGGGAATAAGTTTGGTTATTGATTTTGAAGCCAGTGGATACTTTGATAGAAAATTGGAAATCTGTCAAGTGTGAACTTTGTTCTGGGCAATCAGTTTGCACGGAATTTTTGAATGACCAAATGGTATCTAAAAATTATAAAAAATTTTAGTTTTAAATTTCACATCCCAAGCTTCAAAATAGACATATAATTTGTGTTATTTTGTTTTGTGTGATAGGAGATATGATTGTCCAAAGTTTGGGATGGAAACATGACTCTGTTTTAGGGCAGTGTTGAGTTTTGGGTAATTTTGGAATTTTGTGGTGATTTCTTGTAATGGTCCATATTTTTCCTATAAATAGGACTTAAATAGCTTCATTTGACTTTGGAATCACCTCATTTCGATTTTTTTAGAATTAGTTATGATTTTTGGAAATTTAGCCAAGAAACAGGATTTTCTTGGCCGCGGCCCAAATGTTTCTAACCTATTTTGGCTGTGGCCGATCCCCAAAAATGACATTTTGGACTTCCGAAAATAATCTTTGGTCAAGTGTTTTCCCAAGCCTTTTGCCATGTGTTTAGGCTTTGATTAGTCATCTAAAGGTCATGAATGGTAACCAACTATAAGTGTTATGAAAGTGAGAATTTGGAAAAGAGAATAACCCTATGTCCTTATTTTGGTTTATAGGGTTCGATATTCACCCTAATCATGGTTCGATATTCGTCTAATATTGAGTAAGCTGTACTGGAGCACACGTAGAAGAATAAGAGTAGAGAACTTACCTCTCCTGCATGTATTAACATTTGTATTGTGTATTGATGCATGTTATTGCTTTGCTTGATTATATGAAATATATAAGAATGATTGAAGCTCTGTTTCTATTTATGCTATGGCCATGAGTATGTTGTTGAAACATTAAGCACTTAGATATATCATTATGTGAACACGAGTTATTGTGATGCAAGCATGTCATGCATTAAACACTTATCTTGCATGCATATTGGTATTTGTTTCCTGCTAGGATTCTCTCGAATCTCACCCTCCTCTACCAACATTTTAAATAGAATAGGTGGCTCGAGGAAGGAGCAAACGACTAGGGGCGGCAAGAATTCCTTATGGGCATTTGGATTTAGTAGTTGGTTATCATTAGATGTTGGGAAAACTGTATATGTTTGGATGTATATTGATAAGAGCTAAATATTTGTATATCTTTTGGTGATTAACCTTAGGCTTTTATGGGATTTGATTAACTATTTTGGGCATAATTAGGTATTAATGTGAGATTTGAGTGTAAAGGTAATTTGGGAATTCAATTGGCTAAATTGATATATTTTAAGTAATATTTGTCATTCCCATTATGAATTAATTATGAACATATGATATATGTTCGGATGATAGGATGAAATGTGTAATTGGAATGAGCATTGTATAATCCTCATTTGAGAAATTGTAAAGGGCGTATGTGCCCTATGAAACTTTAGTGAATGTATGAACCCGGGATTGTCGGAAATATTGTTGTGCACTATGATATTTATATGAATGTGGTTTATCTTCACGAGGTAATTATATTTGAAATATAAATGTGAGACCAGGTTAAAGGGTTTGTGAAAGAAATTTGTGAAAACTCTATCTTATGGATAAGAATGTAAATGAGTTTTGATTATTATTGATCTCTATTTCATTTTAATCACGTTTTTTGAATAATAATTACAGAGGAGATTACAATTGGTGACTTTATCATATGCTAACATTGTCATGATCGACTGAGGGTAATTCTCCTAAAAATAGTTTTTTTTTCTACATTTACACATATTTTAATTTAAAACCATATATTTAAGCAGTTAAAGCTTCTTCATCTAGGGCTAACACTGGTTGTAACAAGGTTCTATTTCTAATGTGGATGTCATTCAATTTTTTCGTTGAAATAATGAGAAAGGGAGATGAAATCCACCTTTATTCTTGTGAGTTCAAAAATAGGTGAGGATTAAGTCTCTTATTCTTTCCCCTCATTTCAATTGAATTTTCCTTAAAATATATAGAGTGATATTTGATTTACCAGAAGATCATTCTCTGCGTAGTTTGGAATTATCCTTGTGACATTGGAAAAATTGTACTCCTCTAATATTTAATGTAAGATATATTTATCTAATTTAAAGACATATAAATCACTTAATTATATCATATGTGACATGACCTCTCTAAAATATATTTGTGTAATATTAGATTATATATAAGTTTGTTTACGATTAGATTATATATAAGTTCATAAGTTAAATAAATTAGTTTAAAGAAAAATGATCATTATGATAGATAAAAAAAAAAGGGTCTTATATTTAAGACGAAAGGAATAATAATGAAGGGTATGCTTAATTTCTTGTTTATAAATGTGTTTTTATTACTGTAAAATAAAAAAAAATTCTGAAAAATTTAAAAAAAAATTTATAGTGATCATATGACTCATTCCAAATATCGTCATACCCTTTAAGTGAAGTATTTTCGTTCTTGTTTAGAATCAAGAAAAGGTGATTTCAATTAATTAAATATAAGGAAATTGTTGGCAGTTGTTGAGGAAGACGCAATTTACTTGAGATTATATCATTGAGTTGTGTATGATTTTTTTTTTTTTTTTTTTGGGTTCAAAGTTGTGTATGATTAGTTAAGGTTGGCCAAACAAAGTTGCGCATGAAACAAGAGAATAATTATTCTTTTTCTCCCGGAACCAAAAAGTTGAGCCCCCTTACAGCACATCTTAAGACATGTACAGATCATATTATTCCATCCATATTATAATCTTTTGAAAAAAATAAAGTGATTGTTTCATTTTGTTTTTAAAAACAATTTTTTTCCTTTTAAAAACTAAAAAAATTATTCAGAAAACTATTTTCAATACGTTTTTTTTAAATTAAAAAAAATGTTCTAAAAAGCTAAAATACAAAAGAACATTTTTAATATTTTTATTCTTGTTTTTATTTTTTATTTTAAAACCGCCACTTATCTACTCTCGCCAGAAAAATACTTACATACTCTAAGAATACCACATCATCTAAACTCTTTCTAAAGAAAATATAATAACTTAGATAATTTTAATTATAGTTAGATGATGACTCATTTGAAAAAACTTTTAAATTTTATCTTGTTTTTAGGAAAAATATTGGTTGATAATTTTGTTTTGCTTTAGTTTTTTTTTAAAGTAAAATGTTTTTTCTTAAAAAACAAGATTAAATTTGAATTTTTTCAGATGAGTCATCAGCCAACTAGAATTAGAATAATCCGAGTTGTTATATTTTTATTAGATAGAGTTCAAATGACATGGTACTTTTGGAGTATGTGAGTATTTTTCCTATCGCCACCACAATACCAGTGCTGACTGCCACCACGTTACTTCAAAAACAGATTTTTTAAAAAAAAAATATGCAAACAATTTTTTTTCTGTTTTAAAACTTGTTTTTAAAAACAAATTTATAAAACTGTTTTGAAAACAAATAAATAAAAAATAGAAACAAACAAACCCAAACTATCCATTGACTTAATATCTATTAGAGAAGAGGGTTTGTTAAATCTATTTTGAAGTTGAAATCATCCTTCAACCGACTTAGAGACGTCCATGAACTTTGAGGAGAATTCTACTTACCCCAATTTTAAATATAGGAGTTAGATAAAAGAATTTTTTGTTCTAATAAAAGACCATAACTAAATTTATACCTTTTAGCTCTAAATATAAGGTATTCATTAGAGTTTTTATTTGTTTATTAAAAGTTTAGGTGAGTGAGCTTTGGAGGTTTACCAAGATGAGGGGTCATACAGAATTAGAATTCCTAACCTTATCGGTTATAAGACAACCGGACCAATATTTAATTGTCAATGTAATATATAATGTTTTCTTGTCTCTTATATTAATTTTTTTCCTCCTAATAATCCTATTTATTGGAATATTTTAATGTTGCCTATTAAATTTTAATTATTAAATGATAGGATTATTTTTTAAAAAAGTATCACAAAATTTTCTACATATTAATTATAACAGACTATTTTAACTATATTTTGCTTCTGTGAATTAGTTAAAAAATTATTAAATTTAAAACTAATTTTTTTATAAAAATTTAAGACTGTACAAAATACATTTCTCTGAAATTATTCCTAAATTAAGCATATGTTTAAAAAAAACAATAAATTCATGTATCCCCCAATGTCAAATATAAACTCATTTAGCGGCTCCAATCACCAATCTCGGTATATAGAAAATACAAAATAAAATGATAAATATTCACCAAAAAATACAAAATAAATAGCATCAAGTGCTTATTTTTATTCATGTACGATAATAAATATATATATATATATATATATATATATAAATCAAACTATAATCCATACATGGGCGCCACATAGGCACAGATCTCAACTTTTCACTCGGTAAAACCAGAAGACATCCTTAAAACCGTATCTCAAAGGAATCATCATCAATCAACGTAGACATAAATCGGAGGGGGGGAAAAATTAATCGATCCTCAAAGCTTAGTTCTTCAAAATAGCGAGCATTGAGAGGACAACGGAGGCGCCGATGAGGGCGACCGAGCCGGAAGCAGATCCTGCAGCTCCAACCTCGGGAGCTGGAGCCGGCGAGGGCGACATGTTCAAGTCCTGAGCGGAGACGGCGGCGGAGAAGAGAGCCACGACAAGGACGACGGCGAAGGCCTTAAATGTGCTGACAGGTGCCATAGCAAATGGACAGAGAGAGATAGAGAGAATGCTTGAGAAACTCTGAGAAGATTCTGGAGAACGCAGAGAAAGGTAAAGAAGAGAGGTGGCAGAGATGGATGAAGTAACATGGAGGGAAAGGATATATATAGAAGGAGAAGGCGCGTGAGCCAAGACAGGTGGCAGGAATCGAGGAAGCGCGTGAATGGTTAGGTGTGACCCTGAGGTTTACTTGTAAGGCCAGTTCGTTAACCGAGTCATTCCGTTGCTTCCTCTTCGTGTCTGCCCCTTGGACTATTTAGCGTGTAGTACCCGTTCATCACCTCTTTAATTATTATTATTATTATTTTTTTGCCAACACATCACCTCTTTAATTATGTCTTTATTTTGAAAGATTATATAGGATTATTTAATGTGAAAGGGTTTGCAATTGTTACTGGTCAAAAAAGGGTTTGCAATTGTTAAATAATTGTTGCATTACTTTAATATGCGCATGACCATTGGCTATTAAAATAACGTCTCGAAAGATTATGTGTTACTACTATATCATCTACTCCCTCCGCTTCTAATTATAGGACATGTTTACCTAACTTTGGAGAAATTAAGGATGATGGTTAAATTAGTTAATCATATTTATTTTCCTAAAATATCCTTATTTAAAATTTAAAATGACATCTAATTACGTTAATTCTCTGTTTTTTTTGCACTTCTCCTACCTCACATACGACTTCTCCAAGCTCTCACACAATCCGGCGTTGTCAATCTCCCTCAACAACTTCCGATCTACTCTTATTAAATTATTATTGTGTTTAATTATTATTGAGAAAGTATCATTAGGGGGTATTTTGAGAAGAAATTGACAAAAATTAGAACTTTGTCTTATAATTATGATCAAGATCAATTCTCAAATATTATCTTATAATTAGGATAAAAAGGAATATAATTTTATGATGACTTGGCCAATGCAACTGTATAAACGGTAAAGTGGTTGAACATCCCTGGCCTTCACATGGTCCAAGCAAGACCTGTAACGTGGCTTGAGCATTTAGCACCACACAAGTCTTCCAAAATAGATATGAGGCACATATTACATATATTTATAACATATTTGCCGAGTGTTTCTAATAACCAAGGTTATTATACCCTCACTAAAACGGTTGGGATGTTAAGTTAAGGGTTAGTGGATTAGATCAAAGTTCAACCGAAACTAAATCAATGAAAATTTTAAGGTTATTAATATGGAATTTAAAAAAAAAAAAATTAAAAAAACGATTTTTTAGAAAAAAGGTAAACCTGGTTGATACCCGGATTGTACTGGTTTGCCGATTGGTTTGACCCAATCTGTGTTTAATAACTCGGCTAATAACTCTTTGCACTACTTCCTATGAAAATAAAACAGTTAAAAACATTAAATTTGTTATAAATTTAAAATAACTTTCAATGTTATCTTTATTAACTATAACAAATTCCAACATCATATTAATTTACACACTTTCATTATCCTTATTAAATATGTGCATATATAAAAAGTTATTTAATATTCATTAAAATTATCAAAACATAGTGTAAAAAGCACCAAAAATACTTTTAGAAGATATCATATATTAAGAGGGACCAGAGGGAGTATATACTCCTTCTAGTTATTATTGTAGAATACTTTCAACTAAATTTTATATCTAAGAATAACATTTAAGTTATTGTATTTGTTCTAAGCTGACAACTTTTCTCTCTCTCCAATTTTCCCCCATTTAAATGATACGATTTAATTTTTATAACTTTCAACCCTAATTCATAACAAGGGTAAATTGGGAAAAATTAAGAGAAAATTTTAGAAAAATACAATTAAAAATGGGAAAAAATAAATTGGCGCTACGAATTTATCAAATTTTAAGTCAAAACTGAAGTAGGAATCTGAGATTTCCAATTTTGACCAAATGATCAAAATGCCCTTAGTTCAATTCATAAGTTTCATGGGTCAATAATAACATTTGTGTCTATATTAACAACATCAAATTTTATATTAACGACTTTACTTTTATATTTTACAACTTCATACCCCAAAAACCAGGGATAATTTTGAAGGCGTAAGTTTCAGGGGTCAATAACAACATCTATATTTATATTAACAACATCATATTTTACATTAACGATTTTACTTTCATGTTTTATAACTTCATATCCCAAAAACTAGGGATAATTTTGAGGGCACGAGTTTTATGAGTCAATAACAACATATGTATCTATATTAACAACATCAAATTTTATATGAACGACTTTACTTTCATGTTTCACAACTGAATTAAGATCAATTTAATTATTTGGTCTGAATTGGAAATCTCATATTTCTATTTGAGTTCTAACTTGAGATTTTATAAATTCGCAGCGTATCTTTTCCCATTTTTAATTGTATTTTTCTGAAATTTTTTTAAAAAATAATTAATGAGGCTATCAACATGTATAAATATTACATGTGTGTGGGTTAAGAATAAAGACAGGAAGAAAAGATTTTACCAAAAAAAGAAAAAAGACAGGAAGAAAAGATACGTTATAGATTGGCCGAATTAAGTTGACCTGCGTAAGAAGTAAAGACTGCCTCACATGTGTCGCCATTGAATGGGAGGATGATGTGCTACTCTCATTTTTAATTTCTCCAATGAACACGCCGCTTACTTGCTACTAGCTTTTTAAATATCACCGACTAACAAATAATTATCGCCGGTTGCATTTTTAATATGCATGCTTAATTCAATAAATCACTACTATAAAAAGAAAGGATAAGTGAAGCACCTTTTATAGCACTTCTTCTTCTTCTAAAATTATTTTAATTTTTTTTTAAAAAAATATCTTAAGTGACACTTTTTTAAGGAAGTGTCTCAACTGCTTGGTGACCTTAGGTAGTGCTTCCCATCTAAGGTGTTTTTTTAAAAAAAAAAAATGAAGTAACAGCTGTAACACTTGCTCAAAGAAATGGCATAGCTACTACATACTCTGTGTGGCTCTTGACTTAGCAAGCGCCACACAAAATAATATTTTTTAAAAAAAATTTCAAACCCTTCTCTTTCTTACAATTTGCTTCCATCACCTTTATCCTCTTAGTCTCTACTCTTCATCCAACGCATGTCATTACTCCTTATTCTCTTAGTTTCCACATTTTCTCCTTCTCCTCTTTTGTCACTCATCACCGTCCTCACTTTGATCTGCACTTCCCCCTTATTCTTTTGTTCCATCACTTATCACATTTCCTCCTCCTCCTCTTTTTATTTTTGGCACTCCCTCTTCATTTCTTGCACCAAACTGACCACACTCCTCCTCCCTTTTGGTCCCATTTTATGCTCCTTATATTTTCATTTTGTCCTGTAAGTCGTACCCGCTCATTTTTCTTTTTTTTTAATATTTTAAAACTATGTACTACGCATTGTCGAGTGGCAAGTCATGGAAAGGACCAGACGCAGGTAAGCAAAGAGGTGTCGATTTAGAGGAAGGAAGCATTGCAAGGACGAAGGAAGAAGAGTTAGTGATGGTTTGGGTTATTGGTAATAGAAGTGGTTTTTTTTTAATCTAATTTTTATAAATTTAATATAGGATAAAAATTAAATTATAAATATAATTTGTGTTTAGATTGAGATTGATAATGATAGAAGCA
The DNA here is from genome assembly GCA_963242795.1 of Inga leiocalycina. Classification (NCBI taxonomy): domain Eukaryota; kingdom Viridiplantae; phylum Streptophyta; class Magnoliopsida; order Fabales; family Fabaceae; genus Inga; species Inga leiocalycina. Next base: position 9,669,796 of record OY725329.1, on the reverse strand, counting down.
ACTTTTTATTTTTTCAAAAAGCAAGACTTTTGAATTTATTTTCATAAACTACTTTTGAAAAAAAAAAACTCAACTACCAAAACATTAACCCAAACATCTTAGTTTTTCAAAAGTGAGACACCACTGTACTTTTTCATAGAAAAAGCCTGGTTTGACGGAGAAATTGAAGGGGCAAGTAACTATTAAGTATTAACTTTGGATGATAAGGGGTTTGTATGGTGGTGTCATGTGGGATATTTGTCAAATTTAATACTGAAAGTTAACATTTTAAACCGCGAGAGCAACCTTGCTATGTGCGTGTTTGGTTGGGCGTTTGCGCCTTCAATCGGACTTAAACAGTGACGCAAACGGACTTAAACAGTAAAAAGTATAAAATGGATGTTTATTTCAGCGATTGGATTTAAGGTGAAAAAAGTCATAAGTTGGAAAAAATCATAAGCCTCAAAATGAAGCTTATTGGAGTTTATATGCCTGTGTGTGTATAAAAAATATTGATAGGAGTATTTTCATATTTTTGGGGATCAATGAGGTACTCAAAATCACTTCTAATCACAAAACTTCTTTTATGAAAAATGTTCTAAATAATTTTCTCTTTCTTTAGATAGTAATCTTCTGCTAATTAGAGAATACTTTAGGGTAAGAGTTTAGACAAGTTTTGGGTTTTATTAATATATGACTGTAGAAATGTAGAGAATAATTAATAATTAATTTTAATCAGTTTAAATTTATTATTTAGTTGTTTTATGATTTTATAATCAATTTTTTTTATAAACATGTCATAAATTAGTTTCTATATAGTGTTTTTACCCATTAAATTTAGTTTAAATAATTTATTTGGATTATTGGAGGTATTATTGAGATTTTAATTGATTTATTTTGTTGGATTTTGAGCTATGTGAAAATATGAGTTAGGATTTAATATTTAAATTAGAGTTTGATATAATTTATAAGATTTAAGCTTGAGGTATACAATAGAAAAGACCTTTGGAGTGTATCAATTAAATTAGAGTTTGATATAATTTTATTAAAATTGTACCATTACCAAATTTTCAAAGTTAATTTTTGAGAAAATTGTGAAAAAATCCCTCCATGTGTTATGTGTAGATATCTTCTCAGGTCCCATTGGCAATTAAGTTGCCAATGAGGACTTTTTTCACAATTATCCCTTCATTTTTTCATTTTTTATAATTTTTTCAATTTTTTTCTCTTAATTAATACAAAAGTCACTTATGCAAAAATCAAACCAAACATCATTCACTTTTAATAAGTTACTTATCCAATTGCTAATTCAAACACTCATCATTTTACCCAATCTAACTTTTTTCCAATCTTAAGATTTCATAAGTTTAAGTAAAAATAAGTTACTTATCCAATCGCCAAAACAAACACACCTATGTTTTTTATAATTTCAGGTTAACTTAATTTCTGGATAACCACAATTCCTTAGTAAAAAATTTTCGGGGGCAAAATTAGGAATTGACCCTTATTTTTTAGTGCGTATTAAAGATATTTTCATGATTCTCAAACCCAAGCGGGTAAACTCACAACAGTTAATTTTTATCCACAAATAGCTATTTTTTTAGGGCTTGTTTGGGTTAGCGGTGACATAAGTGACTTTTTTTTTTTTTAATTTAACTTTTATAAAAGTCAGATAGGATAAAAGTCATATTGTAAATATGATTTGTGCTTGGATTGATAGTGGCAGAAGTGATTTTTTTTTGGACAAACTAGATTTTTGAGCTTCATCTCAAAAAACCGTTTTTGGAAAAATTTTTTTATTGCAATCGATACGGGAAAAAAAGTAAAAAAAATACATTTATTATCCTGAAATTAGACTTATAATAAAGACAAAATTTTTTTGTGTGGTCGAAATAGATTTATAAATAGGATCAGAGTGGTACCATATATCAAGAGCACTCCTACTCTCCCAACTCTCATGTGCAAAAAAATTCTCTTATCTTCCATAATCAATGCTTTCTCTCTCCACGATTATCATAAAAGCATCAAATTTGAGCTTACAAGTTATCATGGCTTTTTCATAAAAGCACAGTTATGCCTACCATGATCCCAAACGCCTAAAATTCATTGAAGTGCTTTTTCCCCATTGTTATCGTGCATCTATCAGTGATACCGCTTTGCCAAACATGCACTTAAACAGCTCCATAAATAGCGTTTGAAAGTATATGACTAAACAATTAAAATATAACAAATATAATAATCTAATTTAAATATACGTTAAATCTAAATAATTGAAATTAAATCCATCAATATTTATAATTTATCATACTTAATAAATAAATTTCTATGAAGTTTATATATGAAGTTAATAAACATAATCAAATCTAAAAAGCTACCATGAGTTTAAAATCGGATCAACATAATTTTATTAGCTAAAAATACAAGAATAGTAGACTTGGTGACTAAACTCATAAGTTCAACTAAGTTTGCAACTAGAATGAGTTTAAGAATAAATTGACATAATTTTATAAGTAAATAATAAGGGCCGTGTTTTTTTTTAAATGTAACTATTTGATGTACCGTTATAATTTATAGATTATAAATTAAGAGGAATAATGCAAGTCACGGAAAGGACCAGACGTAGGTAGGTAAGCAAAGAGGTGTCGATTCAGGGGAAGGAAACATTGCAGGGACAAAGGAAGAAAAGTTAGGGCTCGTTTGGGTTATTGGATGATAAAAGTGGTTTTTTTTTTAATCTGATTTTTATAAATTTAAGATAGGATAAAAATTAAATTATAAATATAATTTGTGTTTAGATTGAGATTGACAATGACATAAGTGAATTTTTTTTTTTCCAAAAAGCAAGACTTTTGAATTTATTTTTATAAGCTATTTTTGGAAAAAAAAACTCAACTACCAAAACATTAACCCAAACATCTTAATTTTCCAAAAGTGAGACACCACTGTACTTTTTAATAGAAAAAGCCACGTTTGACGGAGAAATTGAAGTGGCAAGTAGCTATTGCTATTAACTTTGGATGATAAGGGGCTTGTATGGTGGTGTCATGTGGGATATTTGTCAAATTCAATAGTGAAAGTTAACATTTTAAACCGCGAGAGCAACCTTGCTATGTTTTTTTATAATTTCAGGTTAACTTAATTTCTGGATACCCACAAGTCCTTAGTAAAAAATTTTTGGGGGAAAAATTAGGAATTAACCCTTATTTTTTAGTGTGTATTGAAGATATTTTCATGGTTCTCAAACCCAAGCGGGTAAACTCACATCAGTTAATTTTTTTCTATTTTTTTAGGGCTTGTTTGAGTTTGCGGTAACATAAGTTACTTTTTTTTAATTTGACTTTTATAAAAGTTAGATAGGATAAAAATCATATTGTAAATGCGATTTGTGTTTGGTTTGATAGTGGCAGAAGTGATTTTTTTTTGGACAAACTAGACTTTTGAGCTTTATCTCAAAAAACTGTTTTTGGATTATTTATTTATTTATTGCAATCAATAGGGAAAAAAAGTAAAAAAAATAAATGCATTTATTACCCTGAAATTAGACTTATAATAATGATGAATTTTTTGTTTGGTTAAAATGGACTTATAAATAGGATTAGAGTGGTACTCCCTCCGGTCCTAATTATAAGACAAAGTTGACTTTTTTGGAGAAATTAAGGAAGCCAATTAAATCAATTTAGAATATTTATATTTATATTTTTTTCTTCAAACTAAATAATTTGATTAATAAACTAATATATAATCTAAATATACTAAAAATATAAATACTCTAAAGTGATTTAATTGGCTTCCTTAATTTCTCCAAAAAAGTCAACTTTGTCTTATAATTAGGACCGGAGGGAGTATTATATATCAAGAACACTCCTACTCTCTCGACTCTCATGTGCCAAAAAATCTCTTTTCTTCCATAATCACTGCTTTCTCTCTCCACGGTTATCATAAAAGCATCAAATTTGAGCTTACAAGTCATTGTGGCTTTTTCATAAAAGCACAATTATGCCTACCGTGACCCCAAACGCCTAAAATTCATTGAAGTGCTTTTTCCCCATTGTTATCGTGCATCTATTAGTGATACCGTTTTGCCAAACATGCACTTAAACAGCTCCATAAATAACGATTGAAAGTATATGACTAAACAATTAAAATATAACAAATACAATAATCTATTTTAAATATACGTTAAATCTAAATAATTGAAATTAAATCTATCAATATTTATAATTTATCATACTTAATAAATAAATTTCTATGAAGTTAATAAACATAATCAAATCTAAAAAGCTATCATGAGTTTAAAATCCGACCGACATAATTTTGTTAGCTAAAAATAGAAGAATATAGGCTTGGTGACTAAACTCGCAAGTTCAACTAAGTTTGCAACTAGAATGAGTTTAAGAACAAATTGACATAATTTTATAAGTAAATAATAAGGGCCGCGTTTTTTTAAATGTAACTATTTGATGTACAGTTATAATTTATAGATTATAAATTAAGAGGAAGTATGCAAATATTTGGAAAAAATCATTGAAAAATGAAAAGGTCTGGAGATTAATTTTTTGTACTAAATATTAGTCCTTAGAGTTATTAATGATTGTTTTCAAATTTTACCCTTATTTAATTTTTGTTGGAATAAGTGAAAGATGAATAAGATTTGTGAATTTAGAGAGAGAAAAATGTAATAAGGATAAGTTTGAAAATTTTCATCAATATAAGATATATTTAATAACTTAATTGTCATTTATTGGTGTGAGAAAATTAGTTAAAATGTTTGGTAACTTACCATTATTGAGTTTTTTAAGTAATGGTAAGTGCTACAATTAAAGGAAGGTGTGACATGTTCATTTCGGCAACCTGATTAAAGTTGACAAAGAACAAAGTTGAAGAACGGGAGTGAAATCATTTATGGCTCTTGTCTTTATTATAAGTTTATTTACATAAGAAATCTTTTGTTCTAAATATAAGTCTGTTTAGAAGTTATTGGTGATTGTTTTTTAATTTTATGGGTATTTAATTCTCATTAAAAAAATATATATGAAAATGGTTTGTAAATGTAAACAACAAAAGACATTTGATAGAGGTAAACTTAAAAAAGTTAATTAATTTAAAGCATATTTAATTAATGATTTCTCAATTATTTATGAAAATTTGAGTATCAATTAAGTTAAGGGCTCATCCCCCAATTTTGGGGTGAAGAATCCTTTTTCTTAGTCTTATTTATTTAGATTAAATAATACGTTGCATCTTAAAATATTTTTGGTATTGGTATCTTATATTAACTAATTTTTAGTATATATAATATTTAGAAATATTTTTCTTTTATCACTCAGTATCCTAAAATATTTTTTAACACATAATATTCTGAAATAATTTTTTAGTAGAGTCTAGTATATCAAATTAGTAATACATCCAGCATCATAGAATAGTTTTTTAATACGCCATGGTGCGTGATGCACTAAAAATTATTTAAGAGACAATTTTATTGTATTATTTCCTTTAATTTTCTCTATCATGAACAATAAATAGCAAGAATCGTATATTTTTTTTGTCCATACACAAATGCCATATTACCGAACTCCCCAATCGTATATAATCCATACACAAGTGCCATATAACTGAACTCTCCAATGACATAAATCATCTTAAATCATCTCTCTGTAACAATAAAACATGGTATATAAAACGAATCATCATCAATCAACGTATACACACATCAGAGGAGAAATAAACCGATCTAGTTCTTCAAAATAGCTAGCATTGAGAGGATAACGGAGGCACCGATGAGGGCGACGGAGCTGGAAACAGATCCGGCAGCTCCAACCTCGGGAGCCGGAGCCTGAGAGGGCGACAAATTGACGTCCTGAGCAGAGGCGGCGACGGAGAAGAGAGCCACGGCGAGAAGGACGGCGAAGGCCTTGAACGTGCTGATTGGTGCCATAGCGAATGGGTAGAGAGAGAGAATGAGAAAATCTGAGAAGATGGTGGAGAACGCAGAGCAGGTTCGGTAGCAGAGAAATTGCGAAGAGATGGAGAAGACTGATGGAGCGAATGGTATAAATAGAAGGAGAAGGCGCGTGGACGGAGACTGCTGGCAGCGGGCAAAGAGTAAGCGCGTGAATGGTAGTTGGGACTCTGAAGTTTTCGAGAAAGGCCAATTCGTTAACCGACTCCCTTCGTTGCTTCTTCTTGACTGCCACTGGTCATTTAGCGTGTAGTGTCCGTTCATGCCGTTTCTTAACGTGAGGTGGTATACAGTTGTTAAATTTATTATTATCAATTTTAAAAAATGATTAATGAGGAAGAAACAGATTTTATTATGCGCACGGCTCACATGACGTTATTTTATGAGGTCCGAATGATTAGCTCTTAATATACTCCTTCGATTCTAATTATAAGATAAAATTGATTTTTTTAGAGAAATTAAGAAAACTAATTAAATTACTTTAGAGTATTTATATTTTTAATATTTTCTTTAAACTAATTAGTTTGACTAATAAACTAATATATAATCTAATGATACATAACATATGATATGATTAAGTAACTTATTTAATTTCCTTAATCTCTATAAAAAAAACCAACATTGCCTTATATTTAGGACCGAAGATAGTAATAACGTTTCACCTCCTAAATCTTTAGGGCATATTTACTGGCAAAAAAAAAAAGTTTAGGGCATATTTGCTATGGATTAAGAATTGTCCTAGTAGCTTGGAAAAATGTTTGATACAGGAGGAGCTCATGTGGCTTCAGAGATCCCGTTGTAATTGGTATATTCATGGGGATAAAAACACTAAGTATTTCCATGCGGTAACAAATGGTAGGCGACGGAGGAAGAATATTGTAGCACTTCAGCGGGAGGATGGAGAGTGGTGTTATGACTCCAGTGAATTGCAGGTAATGGGTACTGAGTTTTTCCGCGAGCTGTACATGGATGACCAGGAGGCGTCGGCGGAGATTCTTTTTGGTGGCTCCTATCCGCAAGTTGAAAGGGAGGTGTTGGACTCAATTGGCAAAATGGCAACGGGGGTTGAAATTAAACAGGCCTTGTTTAGCATGGGATCTTTGAAAGCGCCTGGTCCAGATGGATTAAATCCGCTGTTTTTTCAGAGTCAATGGGATATTGTGGGACCCTCTGTAATTCGACTGGTTCAGGATATTTTCAGTAACCCAAGCAATGTTAGACAGCTGAATGGTACAAATATTGCTCTAATTCCGAAGGTGGACGTGCCACAGACGTTTCGAGACTTTCGCCCGATTAGCCTGTGCAATGTGGTCTATAAGGTGGTTACAAAGGTCTTAGCTAACCGACTTAAGAATATTCTGCCGCGGGTCATTGCACCAAATCAGTGCAGCTTTGTTCCTGGACGTTTGAGCTCGGATAATGTAATCTTGGCACAAGAAGTGATCCATTCCATGAGGAGTATGAAAAAGAAGAAGGGGTATATGGCCTTGAAGATTGACTTAGAGAAGGCTTATGATCGTGTTCGTTGGAATTTTGTCATTGATTGCCTTTATGAGCTGGGAGTTTCGCCGCAGTTTATTGAGATTGTTAAGATATGTCTATCCACGGTAGAGATGCGAGTTCTATGGAATGGATTGAGGGGCCCGGCTTTTACTCCGACTCGCGGTATTCGCCAAGGGGACCCGCTATCTCCTTACCTATTTGTGTTGGTTATGGAGAGATTTGCTCACTTGATCCAGAGCGAAGTGGCGATTGGCCATTGGAAGCCTTTTAAGTTGAAGACGAATGGCACGCCTGTTTCTCATTTATTCTTTGCGGATGATTTATTTCTGTTTGCCGAGGCCGATCTTGAGCAAACGGGACTGATAAAGGCGTGCCTAGATGATTTTTGCTCAGCCTCTGGACAGAAGGTTAATGCCGGGAAGTCCAGGATTTTCTTCTCCAAGAATGTGAATCACCCTCGTCGACAGGAGATAAGCCAATTCTTGGGTTTTACCCCAACTGCAGACTTAGGAAAGTATCTGGGGGTTCCACTGCACCACAAGCGAGTGACCTCTCACACATATGAGTATATTTTGTGTAAGATGGATGCTCGGTTGGCGAACTGGAAGGTTAATAATTTGTCTATGGCTGCAAGGCATACTCTTATCTCGTCTGTGGCGTCTGCTATTCCTACCTACACAATGCAATCTACATTGTTACCCATTGGAACGTGTAATGAAATTGACAAAAAATGTCGGGGATTTTTGTGGGGGAATTGTGGGGCCTCTAAAAAGGCTCATCTAGTTGCATGGGATACTGTGTGTCGCCGTAAGGAGGATGGGGGCCTCGGCCTTCGGGGTGCAAGGAAGCAAAATACTGCTTTCATGATGAAACTTGGGTGGGGCCTAATACGACGACGAGAAGCTTTATGGGTGAAGTTTCTGAGGGAAAAGTATAATTGTGGGGAGGATGTAATCCCTAAGATCAGGAAAAGACGAGAGGAATCTCAGGTTTGGAAAGGAATTAGATATGCATGGGGTGACATGGAGAAAGGGCTTGGATGGAAGGTGGGGGATGGAGCTAGAGTGCGGTTTTGGGAGGATGTTTGGCTGCCTAACCATAGAAAGCTAAGCTCTTACGTGACTGGCCATATTGAGGAAAGCTTACGGGACATGTCCGTCGCGGAGGCAAGGACGGAAGCAGGGGATTGGAACTGGGAGTTGTGTCGGGATCTATTACCAGGGCATATTCTTCAATGTTTGGAGCAGGAGCGGATTCAGTGGCATAACGATGTGCCGGACACACCAGTGTGGCGACCGACGTCCCATGGGGATTTTACTGTGCGTTCAGCATATTCCCTCCTTTGTCCGCATACGGGACCGAGACTTAATGGAGAATGGAGGAGGATCTGGAAGGTCTCAGCTCCTCAGAGATATAAAATGTTCCTTTGGATTTGCTCTCAAGGCCGGTTGCTGACGAATCAGTTTAGATTTTTGCGAGGTATGCATCACGATGCTATCTGTGGTTTATGCGCAGAGGCAGCTGAGGACACGTTACATGCGGTTCGTGATTGTAAATTTGCTTCTTCGGTTTGGCATGTTCTATTGCCACCACAGCTGCGGGTGAAGTTTTTTTCCTTGAGACAGCATCATGACTGGGTTATATGGAACCTAAACCAACGGTGTCAGGTGGAGGAGATTCCCTGGTCGGTGTGGTTTGCAGTGACAGCGCGACAAGTCTGGCTGAATCGAAATATGGGTGTGTTTGAGGGGAACCTGCAGAGCTTTTTGAATGTTATTTATCAGGTAAAGGCAGTGGTGTCGTGTTCGAGCAAGGACCTCTGTCGAAAGGCTATGACTTTAGAGAAAAACCCACGTTGGCAACCTCCTCGGGTGGGTGTTATTAAGTATAACGTCGACGGTTCATGCAGAGGATCCTTAGCTTCTTGTGGAGGAATAGCGCGGGATCATGAGGGTCAGGTCCAGGAAGGGTTTATGTTTAATATTGGTAATGGTGACAGTTTGCTGGCAGAAGTATGGGCAGTCTTGTGGGCGCTGAAACGAGGATGGGAGAGGCAGTGGATCCAGTTTGTCGTCGAGACGGATTGCTGGGAATTAGTGGAGTTACTTTCCTCTGGATGGACAGAGTCTCACCCACAGGGACATCTCCTTGCTGAGATACAAAGCAGGTTAGATCAAGACTGGCAAGTAAGTGTGATTTGGTGCTGTCGTGAGAGTAACGGAGTTGCTGATCGGTTAGCACGAGAAGCTCACAGTGTTGGCTCGGGACTAGTCGGTTTTTCAAGCTCTCCTTCCTTTTTAGTAGATTGTCTTATTGCTGATGTAACCGTTCCCTAGTTTTGTTTATTGTATCAAAAAAAAAAAAAAGAATTGTCCTAGTTATCAACAAATCGACCGCAAATATGTCAAAGCTTTCTGCACCAAGAAGAATTTGCTACCTCATAAGGGATGTAATGAAAACTCATCCAATGGCCACACGGATATCAGTTCCTGTCTTCAATGTTTTGATTTCTCAAATGTTATGTGTGTTAAATATATTCATTGTGGTGTTTTTAATATTCTACAATCATGCCCACACATGATTGTAGAGAATTGATGTACTTATTTTTAAGGTTCTGAAACTCGACCACTGAATCGATCGGAGTACTGGTCAATGGGTTAATGGGTCATATCAGAGTTAAGTCGGGGTTAGACCGGTGAGGGAGTGAAAATTTCAGAGTTATTTATATGAAATTCTTAATAAAATATTTTAAAAAAACCAGTCAAACCAGAGTCATCCATCAGACTAGATTGGTCGGACCACCAATTGGCCGGTTTCCAGCCCAAACCGGCAGGTCCGGTCCGGTTTTCACAATGTGGCTTATTTTACTCATTTAATAATGCATTTTGATCTTTCATAAAAAAAAACAACATTTCATGGATTATGAAAGATTATGTATTAGTCCATCTGTTCTTAGTTTAGGAGTCATTTGAATTTTTTTTGAGAGGTTAGGAAATAATTAAATAATTTATTTAGCTTTCTTATAATTTTTCCCTAAAAATTTAATTAGCTTTTATATTAAAAAATTTATTAGAGTTTTTCATTTTCAAAAGTTAGTTATAGTGTCCGAATATAGCCTTGTTGTTCTTGTTTCTCTCCAGTCATGTCCTTTTTTAGTGGCAGGTTATTAATATGTAACATAATTTGATATTTTAATGAAATTTGATCTTTAATAAAAAAATTAGCTTTTATATTAAAGATTAAATGTATTATATTATGAAAAAAAATAATCTATCTCTATGTCTAGTATAATACATTTTTTAATCGGCTAGGCCAAAAAAATGTATATATTATACATTGGCCTAGAGCTAGTATTTTTTTTTTAATCAAGGTGAGCACTACATCAAATTTATTATAATTGTGGAACCATTTTCACTTACTTTATATTAAATTTTGTTACTTTAAATTTTTTTAAAATATTATTTTAATGGATCGACAATCTAAAATAAAGATAATATCTTAACTAATATTTTTTTTAAAATGATTTTTTTATTTAAAACCACTGGTCGAAAAAAAAAAGAAATATGAATAGTCCAAATATGATCTGATTAGTCTAGATCAGACGAGCTCTTAGTGCCCACCCAAAAGGATGTAATTGAACCAAAAAAGATATGTAATGTGGCATATGTATGTACCACTCTGGTTCTATTTATAAGTCCAGTTTTAAGAAAGTAAAACTGAACTTATAAATAGAACTAGAGTGATATATCATAGTAGTATGCATATATTAGGTAAGAATATAAAGGAAAAGACAAAGGTAGAATGGGGACAAGAGACGGGCAGAAAAGAAAAATAGGTTTGGCAGAAGTTGTATGCATGTGTATGAAGGAAAACTGCTCAACGTGTTTCCATTGAATGGGAGTTCCATATGTTATTCTCATCCTTCATTTCACAATGAATATGCGGCTTACTTGTTGATCTTTTTAAATGTCACCAACTATTCAGGAAAAATTGGTTAAAATCAATAAAACCCTATTAGAATTTAGGTAAGTTGCATATAATTCTTTTAAGTTTCAAAGTTTAATTAAATTTAACTTCTTTCACAGTTTGATTTTTGACATGAACTTATCAAGCCCCATGTCGTTAATTTTACCATTAAACTAGTGTTGAAAACTATCACATTAGATTAATTTAAATTTTTCTTTTGAAAAGAATTTAAATTTTAATAGTCAACAAAATTATATGAAAGTGCCCTAAAGTTTAGGGAGCTCTGTATACCATGGCCTAAATCTTTAATTTATGTCAAATGCATACGTCATGTCATTTTCATAAATCTAACGTTGCAATTTTTATTAGGTAAAATTAAGGGAGAATTGCTGATAAATACTTTTTTGATAAATTAATTGCTAAATGCTACTATGGAAGGTGGTTTGCACAAAACAGAAGATGGTTTGCATAAAACAGAAGATCGCTTACACATTTATACGGAAGATTTTTGCATACATGGAAGATGGTTTGCACAAAACAGAAGATTACTTGCACACACGGAAGATCATATCGCTTGCACACTTAGTAGCAATCAGCAATTAATTTGCTCCCGAGGTATTTTTGGGCAATTCTCCCAACGATATGGGATTTAATGTCAAATTTTTAAATATTAATAAGGTCATTTTTAAATTTTGAAATGTCACGTGGATTATATGTAATTGACTTAAAGGTCTTGAGGTTTTGTAGATTTTAGCAAAAAATAGTTACTCCTAGTACTTACTCCCTCTGGTTATAACCAACTTTCTTTCTTATAAGGTTGGTCTCTTTTATAAGCAACTTTCACTTCTTGTCTAAAAATGTAAGTGATAAGTAAAATATTTGCATGTTTATTTTCCCTTATATGATGATTTTGTGGATAATATTTGAAATTAATCTAATAAATTTAGGTGTAATTAATAAATACAGGATGATTTTGGCATAAATATTTTTATTACTATTATAATATTGACTTGTTTTCTCTTTTGATAACCACACAATGAGAGGAGAAATGAGACAAAAAATTGGACCGATGAGATTGACAAAAGGCTAATTATTGTAGCATCAGTTACTATTCATGACAGCATTATTCACGATGGAAATCACTATTCATAACAGAAGTGACTGTAGTAATGGAAGCACTATAGCAGCACATGCTTTTCACTATTCTAGACGTTGTTTACTGTTTGAAATCACTGTTCCAAACGTGATTCACTGTAGCAACGCGCTTTTCATTGTAGCAACGCAACGCGTTTTTTCCCTTTTAAATAGAGATCAAAGCCAAGCATAAATGGAAGAGACGGAAAAGATGTAGAGGCTTCATTCTCTGACAATTAGAGGTCTTTCTCTAACAGTTTTGTAAAATTTTGTTATTTTCTAGATTTAATTTCATGCATTGTATTACTTTTTGCATGCCTCCTATTTGGAAGGCTTATGATTGTATTAATTTTTGCATGCCTCCTATATGGAAGACTTAGAATTGAATTACTTTTTGCATGCCACCTACATGGAAGGTTTTACCTCCTAAATGGATGGCTAGATTTCTCCATTTTTCATGCATCTTTTAGTTGTATATTTATATTTCAGAATTTAATATTCAAGTTTTATGCAGTATTTATAAGGTTTTCATTATATTTTTATTTAATGTTAATTTATTTTTTATTTTATTTTTAATTTCATCATGAGCTAAATTTCTATTTTCTTAGAGTGATAACGTAGCTTACTAATGACGGATTAAATCTTGACTTATTAAATTTAGTTTTAATTTCTCCTTTATGATTGAGTTTTAATTATTGTTCTTAATACTTTTATTTGATTGGCCATCTTTTGAATGATTTCAATATGTATGTTGAGACCGGAAGGAGATGCATGTGTATAGATCCTATAATTAAAACCATAATTTGCATTTGAGATATGAATATATTCATATGAGTTGTGTAGTTTTAATGAATTCCATAAATCTTAATGCATAATTAATTGCTTAAATTCATATAGGAATATTTTGGATTAACAATTAATTATATAATTGCTTGATCTTGGAAGATGCTAGTAATTAAATGAGGGAAACTCGACAATCAATCATGTAAAATAAATTGGGCTAGAATAGATAAGTGATTCAATCTGAAATTTGTTAAGTGAAATCTGACCTCTAGAACTTTTTCTTGTAATTGCTTTCATATTATTTGCACTCATATCTAATCATTTTATTTTATTTTCTTAATCACCAACTAATTGATCGACTAAATAGAATTAAAATTACCTATTTTGGTACTTAGTAATCAATCCTCGTGGGAACGATACTCTGCTCACTTTTATATTACTTGATTACAATAGTGTACACTTGCACTATTTAATTGATCATCTACACACGTAACAATAAGCTTCTTTTTCCTATTTTACCCTTATTAACTACTCATTCTCTCTCATATCTTATACTCATTATTTCCCATACTTTTTATCTATTCTCTCTCCTATACTCTTTTCATAAATAAGGGCATATATGGAAAAAAATATGGCATTTTTGACACATTTATTGCTTTTAACTATCAGTTCGTTTTGCTCAATCAAGAAAAAAATTGTTTATAAATAAGACCTGAGGGAGGATATTTTAAATATGTGCTTTGTCGTCCAAACACCTCTTAGGTCTTACTTTAAGTAAGTAGTTGTGAGTTCAGTATGATGGGTCCACAAGTTCACTCTGCTGGGTATTGATAACGAAAAAAAATTGCTCTTTGGTTAGGTGGACGAGGAGTTTCAAATGGGAGTTTTCTCCAAGTGAGACTTTGCTAGGGTTAGTCCCTCTATTTCTCACCATAATGGTGTATTCGGCTTTGATGCTAAGAGTTACCCGTAGAGAGATACAATCTACTAATATTGAGTGTAATAGCTGAAGAGAGAATGGAATGTGGTAGTTTGGATATTAAACTCCAATGGAGAGTGGGTTCTGGTGGTTCTAAAGATGAAGCCAAACTGATTGGGAAGGTTATTTCAAAATCAAGGGTGGGTTTGGGAACTGTCAGAGAATCGGTAATGGCGGCGTGGAAGGTAGATGGTGAATGGGACATCAAAATGATAAGGTTCAATCTATTTACATTTACTTTCAAGAAAGAGGAAGAAGCAAATAGGATTCTTAAGGAAACTCCCTGGGTGGTCCATAATTATATGCTTAGTTTACATAAAAGAAAGGCATTTCTTAGTGATAATGAAGTTCACATTAACTCTTGTGAGTTCTGGATTCAAGTTCATAATCTACCTCCAGAAGGACGTATAGGGTCCAATATAGAATTAATGGCAGGCTTAGTAGGACGAGTAATAGAATTTGAGAACCCGGAGGATAAGAAATTCAAAAACAGGAGCTTCGGTAGAGCCCGAGTGGAAGTAGACTTGGACAAACCTCTGGTTCCAGGTTTCTCGGCTCCTAGGCCCGATGAAGATCTAGAAAATGCATGGATTCAACTCAAATATGAAAAACTCGTTCACTTTTGTTATAATTGTGGGAAGTTGGGCCATGAAAGTAAAAGCTGTGAAGAGGAAGCACTGGAATTCATGGTGAATGGGGTGATGAAAGGTTATGATGCAAGTCTCTGTGCTCAGGCATACAGAGTTCTGGCGGGTAGACAAGGGAGTAATGCTCAGGCGAGAACATTGGATTCCAAGAACTTGCATGGGGAAGACAAGTGCATTAAAAGCAAGTATGGGAGCTTGAGTCAGAGGTAGGGGATGGAAGTAGTAGGTGAAAGCTCTAAGGCATCACGTGAGGATAATGACTTTAGCCTAGTTGTAATGTCGAATATGAAGGATGCAACACAAATCATGATGGCTACTACTCCTAGAAGAAGGGACCCAGCGTTTGACCATTTAAGTAATAAAGTGGGAAATAAAGGAGTGGTGGGCCATGAAAGAGAATTTAGGCAGCATGTAAAAGAAACAAAATAGATTGGGCGGGGCTGGAGTTTCAACGAGGTTAATGGTACCAATAGTTTACTACTATCCAGGAGGGAAAAGCTACAGAAATCCTAAAGCAAATATTGGGTCGAGTTGGTGGAGGAAGAGGAGGAAGGGGCCCAGGAATCAAAAGCTATTGTGGCTGTTTAACAGATGGTAATTAGGGATTGGGCACAAGGGATTAGGGGCGTATCTTTGAAATGGAAAGGGGAAAAGGAAGCAAGTCCGATACTGACTAAAAGACGTAAGAATCACGGTAAGGATTCACCAGAAAGTACAGTGATCAGAACTATAGCACAAGATCAGTTGGAATTATTGGCTGAAACTGATGGCTCGAGGAGGTTTAATTTCAGGTATGAGGCCGAAAACCAGTTCCATCCGAGTCGAGATCAGAATAGATTGGAGTTGCAGAAGAAGAAGGTGAGGAAGGCTCTATTTAGTGACCCAAATCTTGGGATGCAAATTATTCTTAGTTCGGCAGCCTATAAGTATGAGCTTGCGAAAGAAGGGCCAGGTATGAATATGAATGCTGATTCTAAAGGGTGTGGTGGCTGGCCTGATGCAGCCACCGGGGAACAATGATTTGCTTCGGGTGGAACTGTCAAGGTCTTGAAACTACCTTGACGATTCACAACCTAAAGTTCCAGTGCGGTAAGTTTAAAACAACCTTAGTCTTTGTTTATGAATCAAAGATGAAATCAGGAAAAGTTGATAGGATTAGAAGGAAGTTAAAATATGATTTTGGGGTTTATCAAGAACCAGTGGGAAAATCAGGGGGGCTGGCGTTATGGTGGAAGGAGGGTGTTAATATGAAAGTTGGCTTTATTAGCAAGAATATAATTCATATTAAAGAAGTCAGGATTAATGGATGCTATATGGGAAACATAACGATGGTGTATGGGCTGCATGAGTTAGGGCAGAAACTTCACTGGTGGAAAGAGCTAGAACATTTAAATCTGGGTCAGTCTATCCCATGGATGATTTTTGGGGACTTTAACGAGTTGTTGTACTCTTTAGATAAGGAGGGGGAATAGAGTGTTCACAGAGAGACCTAGACAAATTTCAAAATTGTATGATCAATTGTGGATTAATGGAACTTGAATTTAAGGGGTGTAGATTTACTTGGTCAAATAACAATGAGGCAGGAGATTTGATTAGGGAAAGGTTGGACTGGGTTGTGATGAATATGGCATGGGATACTCAATTCCCAAAAGCTCAGGGAAAGGTGTTGGAAGCTATCGGTTCAGACTACTGTCCTATTTTGATTGAGTTTGAACATATTGAGTCCAAGACACCTCCTTTATTTAGATTTAATGCTTGCTGGTTAGGACATTCCAAACTCTTGGAATTAATTAAGGAAAATTGGAAGGATGCCAATAATAGTAGTGAGCTGAAGGAGTTTGTGGGGCTTCTAAATAAACTAAGAATCTTACTAACGGCATGGAGTAAAAGGGAGTTTAGGAATAGCCAAAAGGAGATATCTCAATTGATGATCAGGGTACAAGAGTGTGTAAATTCAAACTAGAATAAAGAAACTAGAAGGGAAGTGGTGGAGATTAAAAAGAAGATCAGTGAGTTATGGGATCAGGAGTAGTTGTTCTGGGCACAAAAGGCAAGAACGGAGTGGCTAAAGTTTGGTGATAAAAACTTCAAGTTCTTTCATATGACAACAATTCGAAGAAGATGTAGAAATAAAATTACCCGAATCAGAGGTGACCATGAAGAGTGGATTGAGGAAGAGCATGACATAGGTGACCATTTTGGTAAGTTTTATTCCTCATTGTTTACCATGGTGGGGGATAAAGACTTGACAACGGTGATGGGCTGTGTGGAATGAATTGTTTCAGAGGAGGACAACAGGGCATTAATGGCGAAAATAAGGACATAAGAGATTAAGCAACTGTGTTTCAGATGGGAGGGTAAAAGGCTCCAGGACCGGATGGTTTTACAAGAGTTTTCTACCAACAATCATGGGAGATCATTGGAAGCCAGGTATGTGATTTAGTGAAACAATTTTTTAATACAGGTTTCCCCCTGAATGAGATAAATGATACAGACCTAGCAATGATTCCTAAGGTAGATTGTCCAGAGTCAGTCAATGATTATAGGCCAATTAGCCTTTGTAATCTTGCCTATAAAATATTTTCCAAAGTAATGGCTAATAGACTTAAATTGATGTTAGATAGGATAATTGATGAGAGTCAAAGAGCGTTTGTGCCGGGTCGATTGATCCAAGATAACATTGTTGTTGTCCATGAGGTTTTTCACCATATGAAAATGAAAAGAAAAGGGAATTATGAGATGACATTGAAATTAGACATGAATAAAGCCTATGATAAGATAGAATGGGATTTTCTGAGTGCCATAATGTTAAAGATGGGGTTTAGTAGGGAGTGGGTTGAGAGAATTATTTGGTGTCTCAATTCTATCAAGTTCACTATAATGATGTCAGGGAAGAGAATGTCAAAAGTTATCCCATAGAGAGGGTTAAGGCAGGAGGATCCTTTATCTCCATATCTTTTTATCCTTGTTAATAATGTGTTATCTAGATTAATAGAAGATGCAAAGAGGAATAGTAAGCTGAAAGGTATTTCAATTGGTAGAAGGTGCCCGGAGATAACTCATAGTTTTTTTGTAGATGATTCGGTTTTCTTCCTAAAGGCAGAGATGAATTTCTATAAGAATATGAAAGATATCATCAACTTGTATTGTGAGGCATATGGTCAGGCTATCAATCTTGGCAAATCTTGTCTATACTTTTCAAAAAATACTCCAAACCTAACCCAAGAAGAGATAGGTCATATCTTTCAGATTCATGGAGTAGAGGTACCAGGTAATTATCTGGGACGACTTATTATATGGGGAAGATCGAAAGTCCAAGCCCTTAATTTTATCATAGATCATATGGAAAAAAAGGTCCAGGGGTGGAGGGAAAACCATTTATCTGAGGCAGGGCGAGAGGTTTTGATTAAAGCGGTAGCCAACTCTATCCCGGTTTATTCCATGTCTTGTTTTTTCTATCCTAAAAATGTGCTCCAAAGATTAGAAAGCATTGTTTCCAAATTCTGGTGGAAAAGTCAAGAAGATAGGAGAAAAATCCATTAGGTGTCTATGGAAAGAATGAAGAATCATAAGTTAGAAGGGGGGTTGGGTTTTAAGGATTTTGAAGCTTTCAACTTAGCTCTTCTTGCCAAGCTTGGGTGGAGAATTCTAAAATTCCCAGATCAATTGTGGGTAAAACTCCTTAAAGCCAAGTACTTTCCTAAAGATAACTTCCTTGAGGCAAGAAAAGGGAGGACAACGCCATGGTTGTGGTCTAGCATTTTAGAGGGTAGAAGAGTATTAGAAAATCAAGTACGTGTGTGTGTGGGAAAGGGGACGGAAGCACGAATTTAGGATGATCCGTGGATTAGTAATCTGCCCAGGTACAGATTGTTTTCTCCATGCCCTTATGATTCATTTAGGAAGCTAAGGGTCGAGGACATTATGAGAGAAGGAGGATGGGATCTCTCTTTAATAGAGGGGTGGCTGACTGAGAAGGAGAGGGAAGCAATTTACAAAATTGTGGTGGCCCCAAGAGATAGAAAGATAAGTGGGTGTGGACTGGAGGTAAAAGAAGCGTGTATTCAGTTAAAGAAGGGTACAGAGTGGCTAGAAAGGAGGTTTTAAAAAGAATGGATAATGTCCCATCTTCATCAAATCATGGTCAGAGACAAGTATGGAAAGAGATTTGGGGACTCAGAGTCCCAAAAAAGGTTAGGAGTTTTCTTTGGAGGGTTTTGTCAAATGCATTACCAACATTAGATAACTTGTGCAAAAGAAGGTGCTGTATAGCGAATATATGCCTAATTTGTAAGAAAAGAGCTGAAACGCTTGAACATATTTTTATGGGGTGTGAGGGAGCTACTGCAACCTGGTTCGGTAGTAATTTCACATTCAGACCTAGGGATCCATGAGAGATTACATTTAAACAATGGGTGGGTGAATGTTTGTGTGAGTCCAGTTTCGATCAGTGGCAAAAAGCTTTGTTTGCAATGACTCTGTGGCAAGTCTAGAAAGCTAGGAATGCATTTGTTTTTGAAAATGTCAATTATGATCCTAAGCTTATATTTACTCTAGCTGGTATATCCACACAGGAATATTGGGAGGCTAATGACTGGAATAAGAAGGCGAGTTTAGTAATGGGAAATGGCAAGGTTGACAAATCCGAAAAGCTAACATGGAAAAAGCCTGAAGGTAATGTTATTAAACTCAATTCTGATTGTGCCTTCTCGAAAACGGAAAACAAAGCTGCTTTAGCCTTTGTAGTTCAAGATTCTAATGGCTGGTTACTAGATGGATTAGTGCAAATTAAGGAAGTTAAAACAGTGTTCATGGGAGAAGCACTGGCTGTTCTGAATACGTTAAAATTTACCTTTGACAATCAAATTTTAGATGCTGTTTTTGAGTCAAATAACCAATTATTGGTTAATTGCTTTAACTCTGGCCTCTTTCCAAATGAATGGAGATGCACAAATATCCTTGAAAACATTCAAGAATCAAAGAAACTAATCGGAAACTATTCTTATAATTGGATTCCCAGACAAGCGAATTTAGTGGCTAATTGGGTTGCTAAAGCTTCACTCGGAGGATTTGCCCTCATGATTGGGTGTCTAATCCACCGGAGAAACTACATGAACTACTAGAGAAGGACATGCAGCAGTTCGTGAGAGAGCCTGACTGAGAAGGGCTATAGTTATGTTGTTTAGTGTTGTTTTGTCATTTAATTTGCAGTTGACTTTATCATGTAGCTATATTGTTTAGTTTGGTTATGTTGTTCAACTTCCAGAACTTTGTAATGTGTTTCTGTTATGATGAATGAATCGTTTATTGGCCAAAAATAAGGATGGACCAAACTTTTAAAATATGACTTGTATTGCTGATGATGAGAGAGGATGTTTTTATCTTCTTTTCTTTTTTTTTGTCAACGAGAGAGTATTGCATTCAATATATATAATTAAATATTAAAATTAAAAAAATTAATTATTTAATCTTTATAATTTTATCGAATTTATAACTTAATTCTTATTAGTTTGACTTTTTGCAACTCAAGCGTTCCCTGAAGTTTGGACTTTTAATGATTTCATCATCCTGTTTCTGAGTCAAAAGAGAACTGATGTGTTTGCATATATGTCATTTTTGTCAGCCCGCCCCTTCTTTTCTTCTCTTTCCGTCCTCGTCTCTCCCTGTCTCTCTCTCTCTCTCTCTCTCTCTCTCAACCATGGCCTCTCCACCTGCTTACACCTTCAACACCGTCAGATCAGACCTCAGCTCCTTCATGAGAGGATACTTTTGAGGATTGGGTTTCTTCTCAAAACTTCTCTTCTATTATCAAAACATCATTTTCCCAACGTTTCATCTTGTAAAGTCATGAACAAGGCACATCCAAAAAGTTGAGAGTTGAGACCCCTTACAGCACATCCGAATGCATACCATATCAATCAATGTACTTCACTCTGGGGGAAAAATACTGAAGTCCTCTATTCTTAATATATATCCTAACTTAAAAGTTTGATTTTGGTCATAAATATAATACTTAATTCTTATATTTATTAGTCTTTTTTTATTTTATTATTATTGATACTCCTTAAATAATAATCAAATAAGAAGATTAATGGAATTAAGAAAGATGGTTAAGATGTTTTAATAAAAAAATATATCATATTAATTAACTTAATAAATTTTTTTAATCTAATCAAATTAGATAAATATGTCTTATATTAAAGACACGAAATAGTACTTCACAATTTTTTTTGACAAAATAATATATAATCCATACACAAACGCTATATAACTGAACTCTCCCATGTCCATAAATAATCTCAAATCATCATCGCTCTGTAATAATAAAACATCCCTAAGTTTTATGTAAAACATCATTGCAGGCAAAAAAAGAAAAAAGAAAAAGAAAAATCACTCAACGTGTAATTTTCATCCATCAATTGCGTTCATTTGGCTGCTGCGTTTAATTAATTTTTTAAGTGGTGAGCCAAAGGGATTAGAAGCGTCATATTTTGGACGTTTGATATGATTTAATCAAATTTCATGATGTTTCCGGAAAAAAAAAGAATTAATTTTCATGATGCTTACTGGTATCTCATTAATAATGGATCAATGATCAGCGAATGCTTTCATAAATCATTTCTTAAATTTTATCCAAAGCCCTTCGTGATGTCCAATTAAATTTTTTTTTCCTTATTTCTTTCTATTATTAGATACTGTATAGAATGTGTGACATTTTGACTTTTTACCATGGTAAAATGATGCAATTTTGATTCTTTTGTTATCTTTTTTTAAAAATTAAATAATATATAATTTTAAAGTTATTTTTAACTCATAAAAATTAAAAAATTGCACTATCACCCTAAGATAATAAAATGTTACCCATTCTATACAGAATTTACTAAAAGTAAATATGTAAATTTAGCAATAAAGTTTTTTATGAGCACCTAACACAATTATGTTTTATTAAGTGTAAAAGTAGACATAATTATTTTAAGAGGTAACAAATTAAATTTGGCATTTCTATTAATTAGAGCTAATGGCCGTCCCTTTTTAGCTTTGTGGGTCCCACAATTCTTCCAAACAACGTAAAAAAGGGACGGACGTTAGCTCCTGTTTAATGAGAGTGTCAAATTTGCTATCTCTTAAAATTAGAGTCGGGAAAATGGGCCGGCCTGTCGGCCTGGCCCTTTTAGGCCCTGGGGGCCTGTAAATTGTAGCCTTAAAAGGAAGTCGGGCCTAAAAGGGCCGGCACTTTAAGCCCGTTTATTTTTTATTTTTTTTGCTTGGAAAGGAATCATATTACATTTTTGAATTGCCTTATTGAATCTATATGTCATTCTGTCCTCATATTGTATAGAGTATGATTTTTGAGTATATTATTTTGTCTAATTGAATCATATTATGATTTTTGAGTATATTGTTTTGTCTATTTAGAATAAAATCATATTATATACTATTGTGCTTGATAGAGTATGATTTTTGATGGAGGTTATGATTATTTAACTACTTGAACCTACTACTTAAAGTGAAATACAATCAAATATCCTTGAAATTGATGATAGTGGCAAAGAAAGTGAAAATGATAGTCGTCATACTCATGTTGTTTAGAGGTTAGAGTATTTAGCTTCTTACCTTCTTATACTTTGGCCTTTGTGTGAGTTACTTATGGACATGATTTTACCTTTGATTATACATTAGTAACTGTGTTTGTTTATTGTAAGAGACGTGTTATTTAAACCTTAATGTTGACAACATTTATGTATTAAATTAGAACTTTAATCGTTATTATTTACTAATTATATCTCTATAGGAAAAATACGCAGGAAAAATAGTTAAATATTGTGAAAAGGACTTCCCGACCCTGATGCTCTCGGGCCGGGCCTTGAAAAACTGCAATTTTCCTAACCTCGAGCTCTTTACGGCCGATCCTGATTTCCAGCTCTACTTAAAATGATTAGGATGTACCTCTTGAAATGATTTTGTCTACTTTTACACCAACAAAACATAATTGAGCTGAATAGTCATAACGAATAACTTTATTACTAAATTTTCACTAATTAACAAAAGCATTTGAGAGGTCATGGAGCATGTTAAAAAATATTAGAGAGCATTAAAGAAAAGTACATTAGAGCTCCAAGCAAATTATTTCCTCTTATCTTTAATATAAGATATATTTATTTAATTTGATTAAATTTAATAAATTAATTAAGTTAATATATATTTTCTTAAATACTCTAATCATCTTCCTTAATTTCCCTATCTCATCTCCTCCTTAATTATTATTAAGAGAGCATTAATATGAATAAATTAAAAAAAATTAATAAATATAAAAAATATGTTATATTTAATAACAAAATCGATTTTTTAAATATATCCTAAATCAAGGGTTAAGAAAAAGTCCTTTGGCGTGGGTGGGTCGATATCTCATTCACCAACCACTTACAAGCATAGCTTTGAGATTATACAAACCTGCCTTGTAGCCCCCTGGATACTTCTTGGAAGTTGGAACTGAAACATGAGTAGAGTTCAAAGGTTATTACTTTTAATTTTCAAAAATTTCATAGGTTATTTACTTTTTTTTACAGAAGTTGAAAGGCTATTATTTAGGGAGAATTTTGAAAAAGACACTTCATTAATAAATTAATTATCAAATATTACCATGAAAGATCATACGCACAAGGGGGAAAGTCTTGTGCATATAGACGGAGATATTTTACACACACATCAGGAAAAATATTGCACATAAGAAATATCGTTTACATATAAGGAAAGATCTTGTGCATACTCGGGAAATCGTGTGCACATCGGAGTTACATTTGGCAATTAATTTATTAATGAGATATTTTTTTCACAATTCTCCCTATTACTTATTAATGCTAACCGAGTAAAAATTAAAGTATTTAATTAATAGATAAAAATTCACATGCACCAAATTAAAAATTTAAGAGAAACTATAGGTACTTGGAAAATGATTTTCCCCATTTCTTATAAAAATGTCCAGAGAGAATTATTCCTACAAGCTATTTTGTTCTTAACCCATCAATGGATACACAAATTCTTAATTACTAGTTTAATGTATAATATTTCAAAATTTTAAATTACGATGTATAATATTTGCATTATCTGTTTTTCTTAAGGAAAAAAAATTAAAACGGTTCAATAAATATCTTCATAATTTGTCCTTTAAAATTGTTGGTACCAAAATTTAACCCAAACATAAAAAGAAAAATTTCAGAAAACTATCACTTAAATTTCAAAATTTCAAATTACTGATTTGATAAGAACTTATGTTGTTAATCATTTCATTACTCTTTTTGTCAATCCTATTACACTTCTTGTTATTGAGATTTTGAACTTCAAGTAGTATTTTTTTAAAATTCTCTTTAAAAAAACACTTTTAAAATTCTGATAAAGCAACAAGTCATTCATTAAATATAAAAAACCATAAATATTATTTTAATCTATTCCAAAGGCTGTCCCTTCAATTTTCTTTATCTAGTCTCATTTTCCCAAGTTCCTTGCCACTTCAAATTCAGCATTTAAGAATTGTCCTGCTGCTAACCACGCTCCTTCATCTTCCCCGTCAACTTTCCTCATCCTTACAGCAGCAGAAGGAGGAGGAGGAGAAGAAGCCCAGAAATCACAGTAAGAACGAAGCCATGAAATCGGAGCAACAAGGCGGTACCCACAGTGTAAGAGAGAATCATAATCTCACTGCATTTTTCCTTTTTAATCCTAAATATTAGTCTACCTAGAGGGTTATTAACGACTGTTTTCGAATTTTATCCCCATTGAACGAGAAAAGTGACAAAAATTATATAGCGTACTTTTTCAATATGCTAAATTTGGAAAAATTTATAAATTTAACATGTATTTAATGATTTAATTATCATTCCTCATATTAGCATGTGAGAATTAGTTGAAACAGACGACTAGAGTGGTATGATGGAAATGCTTTACTTATTCAAATGGAGAGATCAAGAAGACTTGGCATCTCTGTATAATTGATTTCTTAAAAAGTTAGGGCGTTCATTTCCATTGCAGATTGAAGCTTGTGATATATGTGGAGGTATTGGTTGGACTGAATTAATTGCTACTTGCTCTGAGTGCAATGCAGCTCGTGAACATATGTATTGATTTCTCATCCTTGGCCCTTTCCCTTTTTTGACACATAAGTGATATCATTCTGAATTAATATTATTTTCTCTGGTTGTAGCAGTTATTGTATGAAAACTTTTTTCCATGGAATTCAAGATGGCTGGATTTGTGAAACTTGCTGTTATGAGAATGAAACAACCAGTGGAGTTCAAAAGACTTTAATGACTAAAGAACATGCTTCTCATTCATTCACAAAAGGTAAAATTATGATTTTTTTTTATCATGTTTAGCTTCAATGATCCCGCTCAGTGGAATAAGGCTTGTTGCTGTTTTGGTTTAAGCAATGGGTCAGTTGGACCTGCACACATTTTAAGTATGTTATCATAATTTACTTTGGTATGAAGTAATTTTTTATCATTTGAATATTTCAGAAGGGTCAACTTCAAGGGAAAACCCTGCCGAATTTGTCTCAAAACTTGATGGGTAATATATTATTACGTTTTTTGTCAAGAATTTCAATTTATTTGCCTTACTTTATTGTGTGAATAGGCACATGGAGTGATGGAGGATCCCTTTAGCAATGATCAGACTATTTTTGGTAGTAGCACTAATAATATACCATTATATAAACAATCAATAATGGACTTATCTCCTTGTTGAAAGACTAATCGTGCATGTGAACATTTTTCCTTCAAACATGTATGCTACTGTGACAAGTTAGGGAATGGACAAGTAACAGTTGTGTACCTACATGTTAGCGTAGGGAAATGAACAAGAAAAATTATTGTATTAACAAATGTGGGGTTGATCAATACGCTCTTGGTTAATTAACTTGCATGTTATGCTATTTAATATATTGATTAGTGTTCTTGTTGGTAACATGATTGTTATTTTGTGAAGGCCCTGCAAGATGGTGATAATGAGAAAGGGTTATCGTCGCCACTGTAATCGAAGAGGAAGTTCTAAGTACAGAACGAAGGAAGATGACTTGTATGATGATTTTGATGCCACGGCTAAGTGGAAGGACAAACAGATTGCCAAAGAAATGAAGAAGAAACAAAGACAAGAGAAGAGGAAAGCGAAGGCAGAAATTTCCAAGAAGAACATAACAGAGAGTGATGAGGATGACACAAATTCTCTACAATCATCTGGTCATACATGGAAGTTAAAGGCTGGAAAAATTCGAAAGGGTGACAAAGTGTTTGAAATCGAATCCACTGATGAGTCAAGTGAAGACACATCTCCACCCAACAATCAGAAAGCTCAAACTTTTGTTCTTGATGAAGTGAGGTCAAAGTTCATCAAGAAACTCAGAATGAAAGGGAATACAAATGTCCTTCCAGAATCAAAGGCAGACTTCAATAAGGGTCCTCTAGAAAAATATGATGCAAGGTTAGTTGGCAGATCAATCTGTCGCATGAGTAGGATTAAATTGGATGATTTTGAAAATAATTATCAATTTGGGTTACTTGAAATTTTGAAGCCATACAAGGCTTTCTTGGAATTGTCATTGCCTTATTCTAAATCTGTAGTCAGAGGGTTTTATAGGCATTTGAAAGTTGACCGAAGTGGAATAGTTTCAACCACTGTTAGAGGACAACAAATAGAAATCAGTGAGAAGAATATTTTGAGTTGGTTGGGAATTAAGAGTACAGGGTCCCCTCAACAAATCTTTGACGAGGAAGAAGTTTACAAGACTCTGATGCAGACTAATAAGTTCTTGAACACCCCTTTGGTGAAACCCAAGAAGCTTCCTGACAGACATAGGGTGTTGCATTATCTATACAGCAGAAATTTTGTCAACAAAGGGGGATACTACACTGGCCTTTCCCTTGACGATAAACAAAACCTGACATGTATGATAAAGTGTAAATTTCTTGATTTGGGCAAGATTATTTTGGAGAACATGTTGAAGGCTGGTTCTCGGCGTAAAAGGAACACACCACTACCATATCCCTCACTTGTGTCATTAATTTTAGAGAAGAACAAAGTATGGTACTTGGAAGATGGGGAACCACATTTGTGGACAAAAGAGTTTGATGACAAAGCATTGCACATGATGCAAATACCATTCGGAGGGGCCAAAGCTTCTGCAACAGCCAAGGAGGGACAAGCACCACATGAGGAGACTAGTGAACTTGAAGCCACACCTCTTTCTCCTCAACCACAGCCCTCAGCTCCTATACCATCTGCAACTGAATCATTAGAAACTTTGGGCAAAATGATGGATACAAAAATGAATGAGCTCAAACTTTCTCTATCAAATAGTTTGCATAAATTTGCTATCGATGTGGATTCAAATTTTGAGCAGGTACAAGATCAAGTTACAAAACTTGACTCGGTCGTAAATTCCAAGTTTGAAGTTATGGCTACACAAATTGGAAAGATGGAGGATAGCCTAAAAGAGATCCAACTTGATTTCAAAGATCTTAGAGATTCATTCATATGTATTCTACTGAGTTTAAAGAATTTGCTAGGTATGTTGCATTAAAAGGCTCATAGATATTGCAAGGAAAAGGAGGTCTACTACCAAGAAGGCCATGGGCAAGGGGAAGAAGATGAATTGGGGTGAATTTATTTTATGTTTCGTATTTGTACTTCACTTGCCAATATTTGCATAGAATGTTTTGTACGTAGTTTACTTGTAGTAGTGAACCTTTTCTATGTATTTCAAAATTTATTGATAAACCTTTTGGATGCATTTGACCCTTATTACAAAAACTTCTCCACCAATTCAAGTGTTACTAGTTTAAATTACTTTTGTTATTCATTGTACTATTCGAACTTCCCTGGTTCTTTGTCTATTTCATATGACTGCTTGTTCACTTAAATTATTGTTGTGATGAAGTATCCAAAGTGAATATTCATATCATATACATAGGGAAGGGCTTTATCAGTCACCCATGAAAGCTGGGAGCCTTGGGATTCGTATATTCTCTATCAAATTAAATATAGAACAAACTGTTAAAATTAAGTCAAAAGCTTATCATTTCATTGCTACGATTTTTTAATTACATAAGTAACTTGGAAGATGGGGAACCACATTTGTGGACAAAAGAGTTTGATGACAAAGCATTGCACAGAATGCAAATACCATTTGAAAGATGTATGTCCTCAAGTTGTGTCCTACATTTGGCATCTCAACAAGCAATTCCACCAGCATAGCCTCCTCTTCAGGGGTTGGCACTCTAGTCTGATTGCCTATCTCATAAAAGAACTTCATCATTATTAACATTCGCTCCCTACATATCTTCCATTTCCTCTAACTCCAACTATCAACAAAATTTTTGAATCCTCTAAAGATGCGATCAAACTAACCTCAAGGGTACTTTCTTTGATTTTTTCAAAAGAAAAGACCCAGTTTTTTCTTTTCATTTTATTATTATTTCAGTTTATGAGTAAAATGGGTATTTGCCAATTATTTCCAACAGGCACCACTCCATTTTCATCGTATCAGATATTAAATTTTCCCTCAACCTATTTTCCATTCCAGCACGAAACAGGATAACCCTCAAAATTCTCCATTCAAAATAGACTCCTTGTACCAAATGGGTCCTGAAGTTTTCATTAGAGGCCAAATTTGTAAACCGACTCACTTCATTGCTTCTTGACTGCCACTGATCTAACTGGTGTGGAGTACCTATTCAGCCCCTCTTTATTTTTGACAGAGATTATGTGATTACTTATTTCTTAATGTGAAAGAATATCTAATTGTTAAATTTATTAGCACAGCCAATTTTTAATATAAGGAAGCTAAAAAAATTATTATTTTAAAGTATTTATATTTATCATTTTTCTTCAAACTAAGTTGCCTGACTCATAAATTACAATAATTTAATAATATACATAAGTATTTCAGAGATATCAAGTGGGTTTTGTATTAAAGATTGTAGGCAGTATTATCTAAGTGAATTTTAGTATAATAGTACAAAATTATTATTAATGAAGAAGCAACAGATTTTATAAGGCGCATGAATAATGATTGGCTATTAAAATAACAACGTTACACTGAAAGATCATGCATTACATTATTTGTAATTTTATTATATACATGATGATTTCTGCTATGCAACTATATAAACTGTAAAGTAGTTGCCCCCACCTAATCTCCACCTGGCCCAAGCAAGACATGTATCTATATGTACCAAAAAAAAGATAACTAATGTGGCACACATATGACACAATGGCATGCACTAATATGATGATATTTACAAGTCATTTTCACACTGTTAACCAAATATACTACTCTAACCCTATTTTTAAGAGTCCAAAATCTACAAAATAATGAATAAAGAGTAATATTGTATATTTATTATGAAATATTTTATGACGTGACTTATAAATATAAAAAAAAACATTCTTATTGCCTCATATAAACAGGACCAAAGGGAGGAGTTTATGTTAGTTAGGAATATAAAGGGAATAAAAAGGTTGAATGCGTCCAAGAGAAAAGATAAAAAAGGTCGGCAGAAGTTGACCTGTATGTCATGTGTATGAAGGCTTACTGCCTAACATTTGTTTCCGGGTAATCGGAGGACAATATATTTATTGTAAATGAATAAGCCGCTTACTTGCTCCTCTTTTTAAATATCACCGACATATTCTGGTGGTGGTGACTAACACATTTTGGCAACCCAAGGTTCAAGATAAAAAAAAAGAAAGAACATAAACTTAAATTTTAAGAAGTATATTTGTTAGCTGGAGAGGTAAAAATCATTTACACTTAAATCTCGAAAGGGAAAACCGTGATCAAATTAAAAAAAGAAACCGGATAACCACAACTTTCTTCGTTCTAAATATAATTGATCATTTTATTTTTAAAAAAGGTAGTTAAGCATATTTTGTATCAAGCACAGCGCAAATTCCTGTACGTGTGATCTGTTCTTGATGGCCAACCACATACAGTTGTGGAAGGATTGGGAAAATCATTCTTGTCCAGTGGTCCTCTAGCAACCAAAATGCTCAGACCCCTGGCGGCCAACACATCTTAAAGCAGGGCCAGATGCTATACAAAGAATACCAAAAAAAAAAAAACTTACTCCCTCCGGTCTTAATTATAGGATAATATTTGAGAGTTAATATTGATCCTAATTATAAGATAAAGTTCTAATTTTTGTCAATTTCTTCCTAAAATAACCCG
This sequence comes from Inga leiocalycina, assembly GCA_963242795.1. Lineage (NCBI taxonomy): Eukaryota > Viridiplantae > Streptophyta > Magnoliopsida > Fabales > Fabaceae > Inga > Inga leiocalycina. Next base: position 9,639,626 of record OY725329.1, on the reverse strand, counting down.
TATTGATACTTTCTCAATAATAATTAAACCCAGTAATAATTTAATAAGAGTATATCGAAAATTGTTGAGGAAGATTGACGACGTTGGATTATACAAGAAAAAACAGAGAATTAACGTAATTGGTTGCCATTTTAAATTTTAAATAAGGATATTTTATGAAAATAAATATGATTAACTAATTAAACTACTATCCTTAATTTCTTCAAAGTTAGATAAATATGTCCTATAATTAAAACCGGAGAAAGTAACTTTTAAGTAAGACTCATTCGAATAATTCTGATAAAAACAGAACACCGAGGAAAAACTCCTTGAATAGGGGCTTTTTAAGTTCTAACCCAATTGTTTGTGCTGATATGTTTTTTTTAATATAAAATATATTTATCTAATTTAATTTGATTAAAAAAATTAGTTAAGTTATTTAACATAACTCTGATTTTATTTATAAATTCTTTTTAACTAATTTTTACATAATAAGTATAGTTAGTTAATTCATTAACTATAAGTTAAACTTCCAATTTTGTTCTTATCTATGATTGATTATAAAAATTAACATGAATAAATTCTTTTTGTTTATTATAATTAATAGGGATAAAAAAATATAAAAAATATTTACTATCTTGAAAATAGATTTATAAATAGGACCAAATTTTTTTATCAAAAAATACTAATAAATAGGATCAGAGTGGTATGACATATATTTTCTAAAATTTTATAATTATCTTCTTTAATTCAGTTATTTCGCAACTTTTTTTTATTACTGTTGAGGGTCATTAATTAAAAATAAATTAAAAAAATATTATTAAATATAAAAAATACTTCTTATATTTAATACAAAATGTGCTCACAGAATACTAATAGTGCATATATGGGGGAATGAAGTCTAACGCTAGATTTTCCTTGTTCTTTTTGGATAAAATTAATGTTTCAGTTTTAAATTTTGTCCAGAATTGAAGCAACAAAACATAAGATAAGGAGCATAAAACACTTCAAATTTCAATACAATAAATAATTAAATATTAAAAAAAAATTATATATAATCCATACGTAAATGCCGTTTATCTCAATTCTCCAATGTACATGAATCAACTCAAATAATCAGTCTGAGCAATGATAAAACATCCCTAAGCGTATATAAAACGAATCACCGCCACCAATCAACGCATAGGAAAAATGAATCAATTAACATGCCTAGTTCTTCAAAATCGCTAGCATTGACAGTATAACGGAGGCGCCGATGAGGGCGACGGAACTCATAACAGAACTCTCCAATGTACATAAATCAGCTCAAATCATCACTCTGTAATAATAAAACATGGTATATGAAACGAATCATCATCAATCAACGTATACACAAATCAGAGGAGAAGTTAACCAATCTAGTTCTTCAAAATAGCCAGCATTAAGAGGATGACTGAGGCGCCGATCAGGGCGACGGAGCTGGAAACAGATCCGGCAGCTCCAACCTCAGGAGCTGGAGCCGGCGAGGGCGACAAATGGAAGTCCTGAGCAGAGGCGGCGACGGAGAAGAGAGCCACGGCGAGGAGGACGGTGAAGGCCTTGAACGTGCTGATTGGTGCCATAGCGAATCGGTAAAGAGAGAGGATGAGAAAGTCTGAGAAGATAGTGGAGAACGCAGAGCAGGTTTGGTAGCAGAGAAATTGCTGAGATGGAGAAGGTTGATGGAAGGAAGGGTATAAATAGAAGGAGAAGGCGCGCGGCCGGAGACAGCTGGCAGCGGGCAAAGAGGAAGCGCGTGAGGGGTAGTTGTGAGTCTGAAGTTTTCGTGAAAGGCCAATTCGTTAACCGAGTCCCTTAGTTGCTTCTTCTTGACTGCCACTTGCGCTATTTAGCGTGTGGTGCCTGGTCATCCCGTTTATTTTAGGGGAAATCACTTCTAAAACCCAAAGTTCAAAGATAATATCAGAAAAATCTCTAAGTGAAGAGTGTATTCATAATATATTAAGGTATGTTAACAACTTCTACCTCATGTCTGCCTGAAACAATCTTTTCTCACATTAACTATGCGAAATGCTTTGTTTACAACTCATGAAACGTGTATTCACAACATGTTGAGTCATGTTAACAACTTTTACCTCATGTCTTTCTAGAACAATCTTTTCTCACATTAACTATGTGAAATGCTTTGTCTACAACACGTGAAATGTGTATTCACAATATATTGAATTATATTAACAACTTCTACCTCATCTTTGCCTGGAACAATTTTGTCTCACATTAATTATGCGAAATGTTTTATTTATAACTCGTGAAGCGTGTATTCATAACATTTTGAGTCATGTGAACAACTTCTAGACTCAACTTCTATACCTTCCATTTTGCAACTTCTGTATTCACAACTTCTGTATGGGGGCATATGTGTCATTTAATTTTGGGAAATAATATTAGAAAAATCCCTAAGGACTTTTTTGATATTTGACTTTTTCCAGGTACTTTTCTGATATTATTTTGGTTTTTAGGACCTTAGAGTGATTTTTCCTTTATTTTGTGAGATTATATATGTGGTCATATATTTCTTAGGGTGTATTTGGTTTGAGGGGAGGGGGTAAAATTACCTTTTTAGACGGGAGAAACCCAAAATTTACCCTTTCATTCTTTTTAAATGTTGGATTCCCACGCAAAATTTACCTTTTTAAATTTTGGATTTCCGCCCAAAATTTACCCTCTTAGAGGAGAAGGGGGTTGTGAAGAAGAAACGTTAGTATATGGGGCCGGAGGAGGAGAGGCTAAACGCTGCCTCTTTGATCTTGCCATAAGTGGAAAGTGTTGCCGCTCAAATAAAAAAGAGAGAAGTAGAAAGAAACATTTTTTAATTTGAAATTTGGAACTAAAGGCATATTGGTATTTATAAACGGGATTGTTGGCCAGATAGTTCAGTAATACTAACGAGACATGATGATAGGCGTTGAAAGTTGAAACGTTATGTATTTAGATCAGTCGTATTTGTAATGACCCAAAAATGGAATTAAGGGCTAATGATTTCAAAAGTAAATGTAATTATTGTTAATTAAATACTTTTGAAGAATAAGATGTGAATTTCGATCTGAATGTGCTCTTGATCAGTGCCTAAAACCTATATTTAAGTTCAATGATGGATTAACATCTAAATTGAGTTAAAGAATGGGGAGGGTGCATGGTTGAGTGATATGAACCCTAAAAATGTATTCGGAAGTAATTTAGAAGAGATTGCCTTAATCAGGGGCAAAACAGGTAAAAGGAAAATTATCGACCAATTGGTCAGTTATCGAAGAGAAGACACCTTGGTAATTTAAAGATCAATGGCTAGGATTACATGAACAAGAGAGTGGAATTGCATGTGTGTGTGCTTATGTATGCTAAGGAAGGAGAAACAAGATCTTGCTAAGTGTCATGGTGTGAGCCATAGGATCATGGTCAAAGTATCAACTCATTTTTCTCTTCCCTCTCACTTGTAAAGTCAGGCAAGAGGCCTCCTCTCCCCCAAAATCTGATCTCATCTTCATTATTTCATCTTTCTCTCACTTGCCTCCCGTTTCGTCTAACAAGAGAAGGAAAGAGAAAGAAGAAGCTCAAGTTTTAGGTGAGACTTTGTCCATGAATGCTCAGATCATTTTCTTTAATATTGTTTATGGTGTTGAGGGTTTCATGGCTATGGTTTCAGAAATTTGAAAGGAGGTGTTTGCATACTTGAAGAAATTTGAAAGAAGAGAAATCAAGAAACTAGTTTTAGAAAGAGGAAGAGGTAAGAATTTGGCACATTTTGACATATTATTGTGGCTATTGGTTGAACTTAAAATTTATGATTTTGGCCCTATTTTTTGTGCTGTTAGGGTCTTGTGGATTGCATGGTGATTTGGTATTGTAATAGGTGTCATATTGTGTTTTGGTGCCATTAGAATTGGTTTGGAACTTTGAATGGAAACAAGTTGCATTGTGAGTTTTGAATTGGGTTCTTGTGTGACATGTTGTGTTTCTTGTGGAACATGTCAATGTGAGTTGAATTTGGTTATTTTGGTGTTTCCAATGGATTCCTTGTGAAAATTGGTGTGAGAATGGTATTTGTTGTGAATTTGGAACCATTGGAAGCAATTGTATAAAAACTGAAATTCTGTTCCTTAAAGTTCTGTACAAGGCAGTCAGGTTATCTGGACGTTTTGAATGGGAAAATGGTGTCTAAAATATCTGAAATTTTCCAGTCTTAAAGTTCACATTCTAAGCTTCAAAATGGACATATAATTTGTGTCATTTTGTTTTGTGTGCTTGGAGTAATGACTGTCCAAAGTTTGATATATAAACTGAACTCTGTTTTGGAGCAGTGTTGGATTTTGTGGTGGTTTGTGGTAATGATTCATATTTTTCCTATAAAGAGAACTTAAATATCTTTTATTTGGCTTTGGGATCACCTCATTTCAATTTTTTTGGAATTAGTTATGACTTTTGGAAGTTCAACTAAGAAACAGAATTTTTTTGGCCATGGCCAGCATATTCTGGGTTGCGGTTCAAATGTTTCTGACCTGTTTTTTGCCACAGTCAATGAATTTTTGGGCCATGGCCAACCCCCAAAAATCAGTATTTTTCACTTTTGAAATGTGGTTTTTGGTATGATCTTTCTCAACCTTTTAGGTATATGTTTGGGCTTTTAGAAGCCATCTAAAGAGTCTAAATGATAACCAACTTTAAGTGTGATGAAAGTAAGAATTTGGAGTAGAGAATTAATCCTCCGTTATTCATTTTGATCTATAGGTTTCGACATTTGCCCTAATCATGAACAACCCGTGCTAGAGCACGTTCGGAAAGAACCAGGTAGTGACTCTTCTCTTATGCTATGTGTAAATGTTTTGTATGTATGTGTATCATTGTTTTGTGAGAATTTCTGATGTTACTGCCTATACAGCTGGTGATAGCTGTCATTATCCAGCGCAAGCTGGCGTTATACAGGGAAAACTGTCGTTATACAGCGTAAACTGTTGTGATTATGTATACAAAGCTGAGAGCTGTCGTTTGTGGTGAAAACCATGTATCATTGTGTTGCTGTTGTTGCTGCTAGGGGTGAGCAATCGGTGTTTCGGTTCGGTTAGGGCTTAAAACCGAAAAAACCAAAACACCGAAATCATGTATTTTACAACACTGAACCGAACCGAAATTACATCATTAACCAAAATATAACAAAACAGAAATATTTCAATTCGGTTCGGTTAGAACCGAAATTAACCGAAAAGAAGAGAAAGGGAGGACTGAAGGATGGCTAACTACATAAAACATAAAAAAGCAGAATAATCGAAGAAGAAAAAGAAGAACCAAAGCCAACAATTTCACATACAACAACATAAATCTAAAACTAGAACACAATAACATATATCTAAAGCTCAAATCTTGAACAAAAATATGAAACTTGGCGATGGCAGATGCAAACCGTGATACTTGGGTTACGACACGACAGGGGCGTTATAAATCTGATGGATATTTGAAACTGATGATGAAAATTGCAGATCCATGGCCGTGATTAGTGAAGGTGAAGAAGGGAAGGACTGAACGCAGTGAAGAAGAAGAAAAGAAGAGGAAGAGGAGATAATTGATGAGAGCGTCGGTGGTGATGAATTGATGATAGAAGAAATTGATGATGAGTGTCGATGGAGATAATTGTCGGCTATCACATTCTCCCTGCTTTTTAGGTTTAGTTAGGGATCTTTTTTTGTTGGGCTTGTGCTTGGGCTTAGGCTGGTAGTGAAAAAAAGACATGCCAAAAAACAATAACATAAGCAACGATTATGTGAGGCCCGTACATAATGAAATTTCGGTTTTTCGGTTATAATCGAAATTTTTTTAAACAAACTGAACCGATAACAGAAAATTCCTTAAAAATAAACCGAAAATAAACCGAAAACCGAACCGAAAAAATCGAATTGAGTTCGGTTCTGTTCGGTCTTCAATTTTGGTTTAATTTTGCTCACCCCTAGTTGTTGCTGTTGATGGTTGCTTACATGCTATGTGTTTATATATTGTATGAGTAATTTATTACTACTGGGATTCTTTTGAATCTCATTCTTTCCATTGTTAAATCTACAGACAGGGCAGGTGGTTCCACAGGGAAGAGGACAACGAAGAGCGATTAGGACTCCTTGGAGATATTTGATGTTGGTTGTTGGTTATCCATTTTGATTTGGGATGTAAATGCTATTTTGGATATAGTTGTGTAATCCCCTATATGGGAAATTATAAACCCTTATTGAATGAATGAAACCTGGGGGTTGCCGGGATTTTTGTTATACACTCTGATATATATAAATGCGATTTAACTGCACAGGGTAATTATATTTGAATTTGAAATGGAGGCCAGGATAGGGAAATGATTTTTGAAAAAGTTTGTGAAAACCCTACCATATGGAAGGAATTAAAATGAGTTTTAGTTATCCATTAGTCTCTAATCCATTTTAATTACGCATTTTTGAATTATAATTATGGTTTATCAAGGCAGGGGGTTACAGTATTTGAAACAACGGTGTAAATAAAAATGTAACGTTAGAAATTAATAAATGACATTTAGACGCTAAAGACTTAAACGAAACTTCAAATTAAAATATTTAAACCTTATGCCACTACATCCAATCTGAATGTAATCAAAATAGTATTGTAATTTAATTTACTAATAGAGAGAGAGAGAGAGAGAGAGAGTGTGTGTGTGTGTGTGTGTGTTCTATTATTATATAGGAAAATTAACTTATCAACCTAGAGACAAAACACAACAACGGAACAAATTAATGATGCAAGAGACATGAGCAAGATCAAGATCAAGACAAAGATTAGAAATAAAAATATTTTTTCATTATTAATAATATTTTTTTATCCTGCTCGTACATGAATTTTTAAAAAAACATTAATTTACATAATAAAGAAACCCTATTCTTCCACCTCATCACTGGAGGAAGAAGAGGAAAGGGAAGGGAATCATTCGACAGATTGTAGTCGATGTCATTGGCTTCAAGTAGAAGATTGACCTTGCTGTTGACAGTGCCAAGTGTAACCCCTTTCCAACCAAGGCTGAGATTTAGTTCATAAATACGTAATTATGTGAAATTAGAGACCGTAGATGATTTGCGACTTATTAAAATTTTCTTTTGCCCAAAACAGGATTTTCAAAAACTTTTACAAAACTTGCTCAACAAGGGTCTCATATTCACATTTCAATACATAAATGGCCTGTACAATACGATTTTATTTATAAATATCAGAGTACAATGTAAATTCCTAACATACTCAGGATCTATTAATCAAATAAGGGTTTTACAAGGCACAAATGCCTATAATTCATTTTCTTTAACTAGGGTTGGAAAGTAGCTACAATTGTTTCTAACAAAAGCCCTAAAGGGTTGGAAAGTACTATCTCAATGACCACCTTACAATAGCGAAAAGTTCTGATTTTTGGATGTTGTCCGCGGCAAAGGATCTTTGGCTACAACATAAAATAGGTCAGAAACTTTTGAGCTGCGGCTAAGTACTTTTAGCTGTGCCAAAATCAGGTCAGAGAGTTTTTGGCTGCGGCCAAGAGTCTCCTGGCTGCGGCCAAAAGCATGTAAAAAACTTTTGAGCTGGGGCCAAGAAAATTTCAGTTTCTAAGCTGAACTTTCAAAAATCATAACTAATTCTAAAAAAAATTGAAATGAAGTGATCTCAAAGCCAAATGAAAGGTATTTAAGTCCTCTTTACTGAAAAAATATGGTTCAAGGCTTTCTATAACCACAAAAATCCAGAATTCCATAAATGTTCATACTGTTCCAGAATTAGGTCCATTTTCGACACCAAACTTTGGAAATTCATGTCTCCCAGCAAACACATTGAAATGACCTCCATAATATGTCAAATTAAAGCTTGACATGTCTACTATTAGATTAGAAAGTTTCAGAATTTTTCATCACCATTTGTCTATTCAAAACGTCCTTGCAAAACCACTGCCAGCATAGAGTTCTTGCTAACCAAAACTTGCAACTTTTAAATCTAAGTTTCCAATGGTTCAAAATTCACATCTAACACTACTCCCACACAATTTTCCACAAGGAATTCAATGGAAACATCAAAATGACCAAATCCTCATTCCATTGTCATGCTCTGTTTTTGGCATATATCCAACAAAATCCTGAAATTGACAAACTTGACATTTAAGCTTTAAGTAAATTCTATCTATCCAAAACACATACTCAAGACACTATATCCATGACAACAACATGTCATATGTAACACCACAAATTTTTATTAAGGGCTAATGAGAATTATTGAGAATGTAATCATGGACTAAAGTTGAATTAACGTGTAATCATGGAAAAGTAAAAGAATGGAATTATTGCCTTTAAGTTGGTGATTAATGGGAAATTAATTTCTAACTAAGAGAAAAATGAGAAGTGTGATTAAATGGCTAATGGAGGGATTAAAGTGATTAATTGGGTGTTTACACTATGAAGACCAATAACCTTGTGACATGTGTCAAAGAGAGAGGAAATGTGTGATAGGAGAAAAGTCAAAGGGGGGATTTTAAAATTCTATTTTCTCTTTCTTCTTCCCTCTATTTCGACTGACAAGGGAAGGGAGTAGCATCATAATCATCTTCTTCTTCCTCCACACTCCACCTCTTCTCTTCTCTTCTCTTCTCATTTTCGGTGACAGTATTGGGCAAGAAAGAGAAAGGAAAAAACTTGCATTTAAGGTAAGCAAATGATCTCTAATGCCAAAACTTTATTCATTAATGTTGTTCCTTGGCTTGAGAGCTTCATTTCCATGTTTAGAGTTTCTCCATTGGTGGTGATTTGTGACATCGAAGGGATCTGGTAGTTGGAGAATCGAAAAGCTCCTTTAGGAAAGTTGAAGAGGTAAGTGGAACCAACCTATCTATCTAAGTTTTCTTCCAAATGGATTAACTTTGGATTTTTGGGATTTATTGGCCATTTTCGAAAAATGATGATCATTGGTCATTTGGTATGTTATTGGTATGGAAATGGTATATTTGGAATGTATATGGATAAATAGGATTGATTGGAGATTGAATGATTGAGTTTGTGGATTTTGGAATTTTAGTGTTTAATGTTGCCAAGACCAAAGTATGATAATAGAGTAGGAATTTGGTTGTTTTAATGGTTTTATTGGATTCCTTGAGTGATTTTTTGTGGGGATAGCTTTGGTTGAAGTTTTGGGTCTTTTGGTAACTCTTGGGAAAATTCTGGGAAATGCTGTCATTGCTTTTGCGTTTTTTGGGTTCTGATATGGTTACTCAAGTGATCTGGGGCTCACTCGAGTGAAGGATGAATATCACTCGAGTGAGGTTGGGTTCCACTCGAGTGAGTCAGTGTAATTCTTCGTTTTCCCTTCAGTTTCTATTTTGTGCTTCGGTGAAAAGAGTAAGAGTGTTGCCTCACTTGCAAGTAAAGTGAGTCATCACTCGAGTGGGATTCCTCTCACTCGAGTGAGGGTGTATTTGATACCCTAAACCTGCCTCTTGGGTTGTCACTCACGGGTAAAGTGCAAGAGTGTGTCTTATCACTCATAAGCATTCAGTATCACTCGAGTGCAAAGGCCAGTGCTCGAGTGCTTCTCTTCTTTGAAATTTCTGTTTGCTCTCGGGTTCTCACTTCTTGGACTTCACTCTCTAGTGCTCGAGTGAACCATTTGGCTATCACTCGAGTGAGGTTCAGTGTGCTCGAGTGGCCCTGTCTCTGAAAAGTTCTTGTGCTCTCGGGTGCTCACTCGCTATTCTTCACTCCCTGGTACCCGAGTGCAGACTGTACCATCACTCGAGTGTCAGTGCCCCATCACTTGAGTGAGACCATCTTCACTTGAATGAATCAGTGAAAAATGTCAGTGTTTGTGCTTCCAAAAGGGGATTCCTGGGGTAGTTCTTCCAACCCTTTAGGGCTTTCATTAAAGGCATATATGAGTGTTAAAGAGACAGTAATGATAACCAAATTAAGTATTGTGAAGTTATTGAGTATTGGAATAAGTGGTAATGAATCATCCTTAATTATGACTTTAGGATTTGAAATTTTCCCGGAGCAAAGAAGGCATGTGTCTGCTTAAGAACGGAAAGACAAAGGTAGTGACAATTTATTCTATATCATGTATATTGTATTGCTTGTTTGCATTAATAATTGAATACAGTGAAGGGAACGTGGCGTAAGCCTGATCTCGAATACAGATACAATTGATAGGATGTGGCGAAAGCCTGGCCTTGAATACAGTGAGGGGACATGGCGAGAGCCCGGCCTCATATATAGTGAAGGGGACGTGGCAGTATGCCCGGCCTCGAATATTGATTGCTGCATTGTGATATATGTTTACTTGCTTTGTTTATATGCATTATATTCATAAACTGTTGCTACTGGGATTCTTTTGAATCTCATTCTTTCCAAATAACATTTTTAGACAGGGCAAGCGGATCGAGGAACAAGCAAGTGGATAAGGGCGATTAGGACTATCGATGGTAGTCTTAGTTAGATATTTTGGTTTTATACTAGACTGGTTATCATTTTGGATAAATGTACATATTGAATAGATCATGGAATTATAGTTTTGTGTAATCCCCATTATAGATACTGAGATGGGCAATGATGCCTTGTATAATATTTTGGATTAATGTTATTTCCCGGGTTAACGTTAGGAGTTGTGCTTACTTTGATATTATACATGTGACAAACCGAACAGGCCTATTGATTTTTTGAATGAAATGAATGGAGATCTATTTGTAAATATGTCTTAAAAAGATTTTAATTATCCCAGATCTCTCTTTTTTTTTATTATGAAATGCATTTAAACGCTAATCACGGCCTTGATAGTGACGGGGGGTTACACCATACACACCATGACCCTCATTTTTGAAAATGAACACCAAAATCTCAGAAATTCCAAACTCAATCAATGGCTACAAAACCTATGCAGAAAGGTTTGTCTTACTCACCTCTACAACTTTTCCAAAGGAGTTCCTTGGTTCTCCAAACTCCAAAATTCCTTGAGAGCTCAAACACCACCGAATGGGAAACCTAAAACCATAAAATTGAAGCTCTCAACATAAGGAACAAGATTGTATTAGAGAGTTTTGGCATTTGAGGTCATTAAGAGGGTCAAATGGCTTACCTAAATCAAGAGTTCTTCTTTCTTGGGCTGCAATGGCTGAACGAAATGGAGAGAGAGAGAGAATGAGAGAGATGAGGGGTTGAAGATGATGGAATGATGATTTCTCTTGCCCCCATACCATTTCAGCCGAATTCAAGGGAAGAGGGAGAGAGAAATGATTTTTTAATTGCTATTTGACTTTTCCAACCACTCTCCCATCATCTCATCTTGACACATGTCCAACCCTCATTGGTTCTCATAAAGTAAGTAACTAATTAGTTGCTCTAACCCCTCCATTAGCCATTTAATTACACATTTCATTTTCCTGTTAGTAATTAATTTCTTCCATTAATCACTAACCTATGGCCATTCTTTCAATTTCTCACCGATTATGGCATATTAATTAAAATTGCCACATAACACATAATAACTCAGATTTAATTCACAAATTATTCTAAAAAATCATCATTAGCCCTTAATCAAAAGTTGGGGCATTACACCTAGCATCACCAGGAGTCTTTCTATGCGTTTGTGAATATGATCCACCCTTGCATGCAAGTGCTGCAGAAGCTCGTTCGCTAAACGTGGTGGAGGAGGCGGTGAAGGCTGTATAGGAGGAGGACAAACATAATTAGCCTTAACACGTACTATATTGATATTCTAGAAAGGAGAGGAAGAGGAGATGAAAATGAAGAAACAAAAACAATAGGGAGTTTAAATAGATAAGACGGATGAAGATTTCGAGTAGACGTGTAGTTAAAAAGTTTACTTTGGAAGTTGAAGAAACTCTGAAACATTTAACATCGGGTATAAAGAAACGAAGGTATCTAAAAGGATATTTACATCGGATGAATAAGTGTCTGGTCCAAAAAGAATTTAAATTTTTAAATTTTCTTAATATTAAATACTTATCGACATCGCATTAAATTACAACCAGTCTTTAAAATATTATTTAGACCGCGCGAATGTAAAATCGGTGTTAAGTTATATCAATATTTACAAAACTACCACCGGTCATATTTTTTAAACAATCTCCGCCTATAGAGGTTTGTGGAGGTCTTATAAGCCTTTTTTCTGGTAGTGTTATGTACTACCTCTGTTCTTTAATATAAGAGCTAGTTAGAGTTGGATTTAGTCATAAATATATAATATCTCAATTCATTTTGTCTCCTAAATTTATAATTTTTTTTAAAGTATCCATATTGATTACATACATGAAGGAGTTTTTATCCTAGAGTAGTCATGCATGATGAAAGATTGTATTTAGAAAAACCAACTTACAAATAACTAGCATAAATAATTTTCTTAATCTGCCTAAATTAATCAGCTAACTCTTATATTAAGAATATAATGTAATTATATATTATACAGTTAGGGAAAAAATGTCTTTAGAGTATTTTTTCCATTTGATCAATATAAGTCACCTCATTAAATTTATTACATGAGTAATATATAATTTTACCTAAGATTTATTGTTCTAAACACTTTCATTTTTTGGACTTTACCTTAATATATATATATATATATATATATATATATATATATATATATATATATATATATATATATAAGAGTAAAGTTGAAGTCAAAAAATGAATAAATATAGAAGACTATTTTTTTATACCAAAGAGGCCAATAGCCAATCATAAATTAAGAAATAAACTAAAGGGTTAAGGTGCAAATTTGTCCAGAAAGTTTTTGTTAAGTAGGCATGTCACATTAGAAGTTTTTCCATGTTCAATATTGCCCCGAAAGTGTTAAAATATAGCAATATTACCCTTTTTCATTAAAAAGCAAATTGTTAACATCAATATTTTAACGGTCAACTTTAGTTTTTTAACGATATGAGGCAACATTGCAATGTTTTGAACCTTCTAGGATGATATTGAACTTGAAAATACTTCCTGACCAATTTTGCTCCTCAGAAAAAATTTGCATCTTAACTCTAAACTAAAAGGCATTAAATCCCATGCACTCTTAGTCAAATATGGTCCGAATATGAGACAGACATATATCCAAAATCTTGGAATAAGAGAATCCCTCCTTTGCCAAAGCACAAATGAGACTATGTTGTTCTCTAGGAATATGTTCTAATTGCAACTCCCAGTCTAACTCCATCATGTTTCAGATTTGAAGGAATACCAAGCTACATGTAGGGTTGTTACAAATTTTAGTTAGAATGGGAATTAAATTCTTAGAATTTCGTTCAAGAACGAACTTTTTGAGACCCAAATCAGCACCTAGTGATAGGCCTTTAAGAACGGCCCCTTCCTCTGCCTCAGATGCAAATCGTTGTCCCATAGCAAAAATGAATCCAAAGTTACAAGGTTATTAAATTTTAAATTAGTTAAAAGTGTGATGATTTGTGATTGGTTGCCCCTTTTGATGGTTTTTTTTGTAAGTGATGTAACTAAGTGGATTTTTTTTTAATTAATGGAAAGTAGTTTATGTTTTTCCTTCAGCTTTTGTGAATCAATCATATGGGTGGTCAATATATCAATTATGTAGTATGTTGCTTAATAATATTTGACATTCATGGTAAATAATCTCATTAAAATTCTGATTAATTTGGCTGAATATTAAAATTGATTTTAACCTTCCACCCCCAAAGCTTGATATTCTTTTTCATTCCTACCTTCCTCTGAAATAATCGTCAAGTAAACACAACTAAAAAGTCACAGCTGAAGAGAGGTGGTCACAACTTCCACCCTTTATAGGAGATACATTTGAGTTGATAATATTTGGCGGCAACTTGGCACGAGGCGTTGATGTGGTACATATATGGTAGTTGACCGATGGTGAGGTGAAAACTAGCTATAGAATTTTTCTCCAAAGACAGCTTTTGGAAACTAACTTTCAATGGCGACAATTTTGCCATAGTCGATAACACTATGATGGTGGCATTGCTTTTGTTTTCCAATTAAGTGATAATTATTAATTATTTGTGGTTAGAAATGTGATTACATACTCATATTTGTGGCTTAAAAATTAAAACTAAATATTTTTGTAACACCATAAAGAAATTTTTTAAAACAGCGTTATAACTACCAACCTTTAAAATTCCAAATAATTCAATATGTTGAGTTTAGAAATGAACTAATAATTATAAGGGAAAATGACACCTAGGTCCCAAGCTATAGAAAAAATACTAAAAAAGTCCCTTTGAAAAGTCAATAGTCAGAAAAGAACACAAATACCCAATAAGGACTTTTTTTACATGAATTCCCAATGTCCATTTACACAAATACCCCTATTGAAATAACTACAAAAAAGGCACCAGAGTAGAGGAGGGAAGACACATTTTTGGGATTAAGGAGAAAGAGAGAAATGGACTACCAGGATGCGCGTGCGTTGGAGGTGCAACATTGAAGGGATACAACGTGGTGTTAATGTCGTTGGGAATATCTTCTTCTGCATCATCCATCTACGGGTAGCGAGGTACAGTAGCGAACTCTTTTTTTTTTGTTTGAAAGTTGGTTGGATTGAGATTGAGGGGTTGGTCAAAGGTTGGAGCTTGGGCTCAAAAATGGAGTAAGCGGTATGTGGTAGACAAGAATTGCTAAGAATTTGCCACACATATGATCTTGATCATTGAAGTTGGGGTTTAACCTTGGGTGGGTTATATTTATGTTAGAGTTCTCTATTTTTGTGGCATGGTTACAAAGGAGCTGCTATTTTTAAGTCAGAATGGTGAATGTAATTGTTCTTTACTGTGAAAATGCTGAAATGAAAACAAAAAATTGTTGTAAATTTGTGCAGATGTAGTTGTTAATATGACAGTTGTAGTTGTTAATACAGAACCTTTGCTGTGCTCTGTTTTTGGGCAAACAAATAGAGGTGTGATGTACATTCTCGCTGGCATGATGATAAAAAATGCTGATATGATAATAAAAAAGGTGTTGTTAACATGTTATAAATTTGTGAATATGTAGTTGTAAATATTGCTGTGAAAGTTGTTAATACGAAGTTTGACCTGTGCTCTGTTTTTGGGGAAGCAAATAGAGGTGTGAGTGTGGTTTGTGTTATTAGAAAATGCTGATATGATGATAAAAAAGTGTTGTTAATGTGTTGTAAATTTGTGCAAATGTAGTTGTAAATATTGTTGTGAAAGTTGTTAATTCATACAGAATCTTTGCTTTGTTTTTGGGGAAGCAAACAGAGGTATGTTGTCTATTCTCGCTGACAACCAACAAATGAAGAGGAAGAAAGACATGTAACATTTGAGATATTATTTTATAGTATAGGCTAGTTGTTGTGTACATCTATTGATATTTTGTAGGAATACATTGTTGTAAAAAATGCACTCATGTAGTACTCATGTAATGAGACATTTAACAACATTATAAGTTATTTTAGCAACATAATCAGTTATTTTCACAACATGTAATTATGAAATGATTTACTTTCAAGTTTGCCAAGTGCAAAATTTGACAACATGTTATGCGTATGTTTATAACATGTTTAGTCATTTTTACAAGTTATTTAACAGGTCAAGAAAACAACGTCTTTACATACCAAGGCGACCACAGGTCAAGGAAACAACGTCTTTACATACCAAGGTGACTACACCACCTTTTTTTTTATTTGTTTACAACTCGATATGCATGTTTTCACAACACTGAAAGTCATTTAACAACTGTATTCTTATGATGATGACCATAGCAAGTTGCGTTGTTTACAACAACGAACTTTTATTTTACAATATGATCAGTCATTTTAACAAAGAATAAGCACGTGTCCACATGAAACTACGATTAACACAAAAAATGGGATTGTCCACTACTTTGTGTAGTTGTAACAATAGCTTAAATTATTTTTTTAACTTCTGAAGTTAATTTTACAACTTATATCTGCCATTGCACAAGGAAAAGATCTTGATCCACAGTAAGTTTAACTTTATGGATGGTGTTGCTTACAACCGCTAATGCTTAGTTTACAATAGGATGAGGCATTTTAACAACGTCTAAGCATGTGTCCATATGTAAATCCGCTAAACACTGAAGATGGGAAGAGTTAACTACTCTGTGTAGTGTTTACAACATCTTCAGTTATGTTTACAATATGTTTAGTTATAACTTATTAAATTATGTTTACAACTAATTCCTGTCGTTGCACTAGGGCAATAACTTGGGTCATATCAGTAAGTTGCACACTATATTGCTGTCACTTCTGTCATTCCGTTTAATGCTTCTTTCACAACATTATTAGTCATTTTAAAAACTTCCTCTTGCACCCCTTCATCATCTACAAAATCTACAAATGTTGATGTATCAAGGGTAACTTTGAACTTCATTTGGATTTTATTACTTTCATGAGAATTTGCAACACAAACTTCGTATTAACAACTTCCACAGCAATATTTACAACTATATTTGCACAAATTTACAACACATTAAAAACACTTTTTTTATTACCATATTAGCATTTTCTAATAACACAAACCACACTCACACCTCTGTTTGCTTCCTCAAGAACAGAGGACACGTCAAACTTCATATTAACAACTTACATAACAATATTTACAACTACATCTGCACAAATTTACAACACATTAACAATACGTTTTTTATCATCATATCAGTATTTTCTAATAACACAAACCACGCTCATACGTCTATTTGCTTCTCCAAAAATAGAGCACAAGTCAAACTTCATATTAACAACTTCCACAACAATATTTACAACTACATTTGCACAAATTTACAACACGTTAACAACACTTTTTTTATCATCATATCAGCATTTTTTATCATCATGGTAGCGAGAATGTACATCACACCTCTGTTTGCTTGCCCAAAAACAGAGCATAGTAGAGGTTCTGTATTAACAACTACAACTGCCATATTAACAACTACATCTGCATAAATTTACAACAATTTTTTGTTTTCATTTCAATGTTTTCACAGCAAAGAAGAATAATTACATTCACCATTCTCACTTAAAAAACAGTAGCTCTTCTGTAACCATGCCACAAAAATAGAGCACTTTAACATAAGCATAACCCACCCAAGGTTAAACCCCAACTTTAAGGATCAAGATCATATGTGTGGCAAATTCTTAGAATTTCTTGTCTTCCACCTACCACATACTCCATTTTTGAGCCCAAGCTCCAACTTTTGACCAACCCCTCAATCTCAATCCAACCAATTTTCAAACAGAAAAAAAAATCAGTTCACTGCTGTACCTCACTACCCGTAGATGGACGATGCAGAAGAAGATATTCCCAATGACATTAACACCACGTTGTATCCCTTCAATAATGCACCTCCAACGCGTGTGCATCCCGTCTGTCCATTTCTCTCTTTCTCCTTAATCCCAAAAACACGTCTTCCCTCCTCTCCTCTGGTGCCTTTTTTGTAGTTATTTCAGTAGGGGTATTTTTGTAAAGGGTGAAGGTGCAAATTTAGCAATCAACAATTACGCTAAGAGCATCCATAAGACTTATCTATTGTTGAGTGCAAAAGTAGCAATAAACTATTTTTTGGGAGCAGATTTAGCAACGCTATTAAATCTGCTTAACTGCCATTATTTTTTGAAATGTGGGTCCCAACAGGCTTCTCCCTTTGTATTATTTTAATATTTTTTTAATGGAAAAATATCACTTAGGCCACATGAAAAAAATTTCAATTAAGTTAATACCCAAAAGATTTTGAAATCTCACTGCAAAACTTAATTTACTTTTACTGATAGAGCTTAATTTCATTTTAAACCAAGGGGTGTAGTGATATTTCAGAATCTTTTGAAGGTTATCTGAAATGAATTTTTTTCCATGTGGCTTAAGTGATATTTTTCCATTAAAAAAATATTAAAATAATATAGAGAGAGAAGCATGTTGGGACCCACATTTCAAAAAGTAATGGCAATTAAGCGTTTTTTAACGGCGTTGCTAAATCTGCTCCTAAAAAATAGTTTATTGCTACTTTTGCACCCGACAATAGATAAATCTTATGGATGCTCCTAGCGCAATTGTTAATTGCTAAATTTGCGCCTTCACCCTTTTGTAAATGGACATTGGGAATTCATGTCAGAAAAGTCCCTAGGAACTTTTCTGACCATTGACTTTTCAAAGAAACTTTTCAGATATTTTTTCTATAGCTTGAGACCAAGGTGTCGTTTTCCCTAATTACAACTGTAGATTTATTATAATGCACATTTAATTTATGTTAAAATGTCATTCATGTATTTAGGAAGAAACTGATGTTTTGAAATAGTAAATTACACTTTAGAGTTTAAAAATATTAAATTTAATTTGTTGTAACACTTCTTGAACTTCATATTTGTAACATGAAATATTATAATTTGATATCGTTGGAGAATTCTTGAATAATTATAATATTGTTATGAAAATAAGAAAAGTATAAAATAAAATACACCTTAAACAAAATGGTCAAATTTTGCAATTATTGAACTTCACATGAAGTCCCTGTGGATGCTAGTTTCAAAGGTAAAAACAATCACAAAGTGAAAAATTTAGTTTAAACTAAAACTAAATGTAAATGAATGTTATATAGCTCTCCGGATTATTTGTCAAAGTGATTAATGTCTCATCAGTTTTCAAGATAGCTTTCTTTTCCCCAATATAGTTTTTGGCCTTCATGAATAAATGTCTAATGATAATGAGTAATGAAAAATTGTCTGTTAAAGGATTTAGTAAAAATAACTCAATTAAGGACATTTAAATATAAAAGGTGACCTTTTTTCTTATAATGGGCTGTTAAAGGACTTTGTTAAAATAACTCAATTAAGGACATTTAAATATAAAATGTAACTTCCTTTTTTTTGTTCTTATCAACTCATTCATGGTCATGGGAAAGGGTTTGGCTAGAGTCGGGGAATCAGACCGAGCACGTCGGGTCAGTCCATTTAGGTCTGAGCTTGTCAAGGGCCGGACTTATGATTTAGAAGCTCCAAAAGGAAGTGGGCCTAAAAGGGCCAGCCCTGCAGCTTTATAAGGCCGACCCTTTTAGGCCCGTTTAATATTTTTTAAAAATAAATTAATATATGTAATACCATTATATCAAATTATCATTATAAGAGACACCAAGTATGTAATAGAGTATTAGTAACAGGCTAACACTTATTAAATGGTTTGATTTATTTTGTTTTTTACAATGGTTTGTTTATTTAAACTTTTAAAAAAGACTAATTTGGACATTAGCTAATTATTTTAACTAAAAATTTATGAGTTTTAAAAATAATGTATCTCAATTTAAAGAAAAATAATAAATAAATTATAAAACTTGATAGTAAATTTTATTTGAATTAAAATAAATTTAAGTGTAAGACTGTGAAGGGCCAACCCTATAAGGCCCTGAACGTCAAAAATTGGATGTTTTATAGGAAGTGGGCCTAAACGGGCCGAGCCCATGAAGAGCCGGCCCGTATTCCCAGCTGTAGGCTTGGCTTGTCGAAAGTTAACACCGTCTCTAACCTACACATCCCTTTTAACACTGTTTTTAGCACCGTTTCTACATCTTTTCTATATAATATAGGAGACAAAAGTTTAAGATATTATACATATAATTTATTGCTACGGCCATTGATTTTTTTTCCTGAAGTTTGCAAATGTCCAAAAATAAATTCGGGATTTTATATTCTGAAGAGACAATTAGTAAATAAAATTTATCTTAATAAAAATTTTAATTAAAAAATATTTTTAGAATCTTTTTAGAATATGCTTGACGGAATTAATGGTTTGGACTTAAGTGTATATTTTTAAAGTAGAGAGGATGTTCATATAATTAGGGCAAAATAGATGGGTGGGCAAAGTATTTTAATAAAATGAGAAAACAATTATGAGTACCAAATTTAAAATTGAGAAAAATATAGATACATGTAAAATAGTTTCCCATTTTTCTTCTAAAAAACAATTTGTATATGAGGAATAACACCCAGCTCTTAAAAATTAATTTAATAACAGTCATTAAAATTTTTATTATTGTTCAAAATTGAAAGTTTTATTGAAAGCTGATTTATAAATATTATTCATAAGAGCAGTCTAAAAGATTTTAATGGGGGGGGGGAGGGACAATAAAGTTCCGATAGAATTGAATTTATGACAAAATTTTATGAAAAATGAGCCGCAAAAATATCAATAATTTAACTTAGTTTCCAGCTTTAATTCGATATTTACAATCAAATTTTTTTTAAAAAAAAAACTAATTGCCATTATTTCGATATGGGTTACTTAAATGTCATTATCGATTTGATTTTATATTTTAGAGTAACTTATTTTCTTAACAAAGTTTGTGGGATATTAAATTAACCTTTTTTGACTTAAATTTTCATTGTCTTTGTTTTTTTTAAATTTATGATTCATAATAATCTTGTTACATTTATTATAATAAGAAATAGAAATTGAAATAAAGAAAAGAAATAATAAAATTTTATTTGATCAGTGATCACCTCCAATCAAGTTCCATATGGGAAAGCAATTACATCATGACTCATGAGGATACATAAAATAATTACAATACAATTATTATTCATGCTCATTTTCAAATACGCACACTCATATACATACACACTCATATATACACAAACACACTCCATTGGTTTAAGGGGTGGTAAGCACCAATACAAAGCATGCTAGGATTGTATTCATAAATCATAACTATAGATTTTTTTTTTTTGCCAGACCTAATTACAGAATGATACTGCAAACATATGTGTTCGTTTGTGATAGTTTATTTTTTATTTATAAGTGCTTATAATTTATGATTTACAATATACGAAATAAATATATGAGAGGAGTTTTGTCTCGACTTACATAATAAGTGTTTATTTCTAAAAAAAAAGTTATTCTAAACATAACTATAATTAAAATAATGAATGCATATACTTGAGTTAACCAGTAAGTTCAATGTCACACTGCACATTTTGACTAGTAATCAACCATGCTAGCGGTGCTTTTCACTTCCCTAGGCCATTGAAATGTGTGGTTAATAAGTTCACTTCAAATAAGTTGATAAGATTTAAGTAAATGTTAAGTGTTTTAAATTTCATGTGAAATAAATTCAAAATAATAATAAAAAATTTATTTTCATATAATTGAAACATTGTTTTTTCCCAATAATTGAAATTTCATTTTTAAAAATCTATTTAAAACATTAAAACAATAATAAGATATCTAAAAGGGAAAATTGCTATAAAATACCTGATGAACACAATATTTGCTGAAAGGGACATAAGGTACTGAGGGCCTGAATTGTCATTATTTCGTAAAACTAAAAGACATAAATACCCTTAATGAGAAAAGAGAGGGTAGATGAAAGGAAACAGAACCAGCGATCGATTAAGAATAGAGCAAGCAACTGACGTGGAACTGGTGAAGCCTTATTCTCCTGCCCTGTGCAGAGCTAAATGTCCTCTCTTCTGGCCATCGTTCATTGTGGATGCTGCTGGAGGTTCGACGTATCAGTAAAGGCTAGGGAGGTGAGTTGTGTCAAGACCTTATTCATAGTTCAGAAATTAGGGGCAAAATGCAGTTGTGAATGCATTGTGTGAAGACTATGGAAGATGTATTTTGTGTTGTAATTGGGTTAAAACTGCTTTATTTTCTCTCATCGTTGTAAATGTAAAGTGTAATATAGTTGAGAAATATGTTAAGGAAATTGTGGTTACATATTGTTGTAATTGTAAATGTTAAAGTGTGATGTTGTCAACCTCTTAATTCTTAATGTCTTTCGAGCATTTACGCTTTCACCTATTACCATGGTCCATTCATGTAGGATGCAAGTCATGCTTCCAACATCATGTATTAAATTTTGCATGTTGATTGAGTACATTATTTGCCCACAAGGAAGACATCTTGCACTCAAGGTAAAAATATTGCACATAGGGAAGATGTGTTGAACGTGGGGGAAGATCTTTTGCACATGGTTTTGTGGCACTCATGAAGACTTAATAGGAACCCAAGTAAAAGATATTTTACACACTTGGTAGAGTTTTTGCACATAGAGAAGAGTGTTTACACATAGGGAAGAGTTATTGCACATAGGATAGAGATATTGCTCATAGGGAAGATGTGTTGAACGTGGGGGAATATCCTTTGCACATGGTTTTGTTGCACATAGGGAAGATGTGTTGAACGTGGGGGGAGATCCTTTTCACATGGTTTTGTCGTACTTATGAAGACTTAATATGAACCTAAGTGGAAGATACATTGAACCAATGGGAGATGTTTTGCACTTATGGGTAGATTATTGCACATAGGGAAGACATCTTGTACACGTGGAAAATTTTTTGCACATATGAAAGAGTCTTACATATAAGGAAGAGTTCTTGAACATAGGGAAGGAATGTTGAACGTGGGCGAAGATCTTTTGCATATGGTTTTATGGCACTTATAAAGACTTAACAGGAACCCAAGAGGAAGACACGTTGAACCCATGGGAGATGTTTTGCACTTATGGGTATATCATTGCACACAGGAAAGACATCTTGCACACGTGGAAAAGTTTTTGCACATATGGAAGAGTCTTGCACATGAGGAAGAGTTCTTGAACATAGGAAAGATCTTTCGCACATGATTTTGTGACATTTATGAAGGCTTAAAATGATTTTGATGACATCTTGCATACATGAAAAATATTTTTGCACGTAATGTTAGATCATTGCACATTGTAAAAACATGATCTTGCACACATGGAAGACTTTTTGTACACATGAAAGAGTTCTTGCATATAGGGAAAGAGTTCTTGAACATAGGGAAGATCTTTTGCACATGATTTTGTGGCATTTATGAAGGCTTACAATGATTTTAATGATATCTTACATACATGAAAAATGTTTTTGCACGTAATGTTAGATCATTGCACATTGTAAAAACATCATCTTGCACACATGGAAGAGTTCTTGCATATAGGGGAAGAGTTTTTGCACTTGGTTATATAGCTGTTACGAAAACATTTTGCAACCAAGGAAGATGTTTTGCGCATACTGTTAGATTGTTGCACATTGTAAAAATATTATCTGGCACACATGGAAGAGTTCTTGCATATAAGGGAAGAGTTCTTGAACATAGGGAAGATCTTTCGTAGATGATTTTATGGCACTTATGAAGGCTTAAAATGATTTTGATGACATCTTGCATACACGAAAAATGTTTTTTCACGTAATGTTATATCATTACACATTGTAAAAACATCATCTTGCACACATGGAAGACTTTTTGCACACATGGAAGAGTTCTTGCACACATGGAAGAGTTATTGCATATAGGGGAAGAGTTTTTGCACTTGGTTATATAGCTGTTGTGAAGACATTTTGCAACCAAGGAAGATGTTTTATGCATACTGTTAGATCGTTGCACATTGTAAAAACATTATCTTGCACACATGGAAAACATTTTGCATACATGGAAGAGTTCTTGCATATAGGGGAAAAGTTCTTGAACATAGGGAAGAGTTCTTGAATATAGGGAAGATCTTTCGCACATGATTTTGTGGCACTTATGAAGGCTTAAAATGATTTTGATGACATCTTGCATACACGAAAAATGTTTTTGTACGTAATGTTAGATCATTGCACATTGTAAAAACATCATCTTGCACACATGAAAGAGTTCTTGCATATAGGGGAAGAGTTTTTGCACTTGGTTATATAGCTATTGTGAAGATATTTTGCAACCAAGGAAAAATGTTTTCTGCATACTGTTAGATCATTGCATAATTGTAAAAACATTATCTTGCACACATGGAAGAGTTCTTGCATATAGGGGAAGAGTTTTTGCACTTATAAGAGTTTTATACCAAATTTTTATATAAATAACCAATTTTAATTTACATTGAAACAAAAGATGATCGCAATATTCAATATGTATAGAATACATAAAACGTCAACTAGTTTCTCCTTTTTTTCGTAGCTTTCTAACCTTCAATGCCACGCATGACCACATCCCGATGTTTCTCCTCTTCTTCGTAGCTTTCCAACCTTCAACTAGAATACATTAAGGATGCCAAATGATTACAACAAAGGGAAGTTAAATAAGACTTGCTTCAATTCGACCCTCCTAGACATCAAAATGGACATGCCATTACAAGCTTGTCTCAACTCCACAGTGTTCCACCTTCTTATAGTAAGGTCCTTCGTAGACATCAGAACAATTCCAAAATTAAAATAGTCATTTAATGAAAACTCAAGCATTCCACTTTCAAACAAAAATTATAGCATAATCACAAGTACATAACACTATATGCTATTTTTTAAATTTAAGAACATAATTATTGAGGAAAAGATGCGCTATTGATGAATCGAATAATCAAAAAAATTAAAATCACTAAGCATTGGGGAAATGGAGAAGAAATAGGGCAATTGAGGGACCAAGACTGCATCTACATTAAAGAGCAAACTTAAGTTATTAAGGCCAAATTAAGCATCTATAAAATCAAAGCTAAACTGAATAAATTTGAAATGCCAAAACGGTACTCATTCATTCTTCAATATGACAACACAATTTTGCTTTTCTTTTGTATGTTAGAATTTGTTGCTCTTCTATGCATTTTTTGCCAGTAAATTAGAGTACAAATTGTCATGTCTTACTTTAGTAGACACAGAGACTACCCCAAAAATTAGATTTAAGACTTTTAAACAAGTGAGGGTACTTTTCTTTATAATGAATGGATTTTCTAAAACATTTAAATCCATAACTAACTTTGATCAAGTCCAAACCCAATGGTTCAAGCTTCATTTACAACTCCTTCACAACTTTGACAAAATAAGTAAGACCCAACTCCCTTAATTTCTATCGCAATCCATCATATTCGTATGAGAAAACTTAAACTTGAACCCCACTCTTGAGATTAAAAGGTTTGATTTCAAAAATTTATCACTTTCCATCTACTTCATCATATGTACTATACTACTCACCCTTTTAAAAACTTCAAACCTATAGCTTTGTCATGTAATCTCTCAGGGCTTAACTCATACACTTACTGTGATTCTTAAACAGACTTATATCTACTACTTAAATAGGTATTTATAGCAACTTCTACTATTAAACACATAACACACGCATGCTTGCTATCCCATTGAT
The DNA here is from genome assembly GCA_963242795.1 of Inga leiocalycina. Classification (NCBI taxonomy): domain Eukaryota; kingdom Viridiplantae; phylum Streptophyta; class Magnoliopsida; order Fabales; family Fabaceae; genus Inga; species Inga leiocalycina. Next base: position 9,614,503 of record OY725329.1, on the reverse strand, counting down.
GGCACTCACCTTTGGGCATTATTCACTAAAATTAAAATGATCCTAGAGCCTGTTTGATAAAGCACGTCATAATTATGATGATGAAACAAATAAAGATAGCCCTAACTAGCTGATTGGAGATAGAAACTATATCCATGTATGGAAGCCCCAATCAAACAAAATCAAAACACACTTTCAAGTTTTCAATTTTTGTGTATTGATGAGCATGAGAAATTCAGCCGGTTAGACGAAATCAATTAAGTGCATTAATAATGGTGATGATAAAATGAACAGAGAGAAAACAGAAACACAAGCCTCAGATGTTGGGTGTTCTTCACCACCTTCTGTCCGTGCTACTACATGGAGAGGTCGCCGCCGCCAAATCACCCAACACCTCCTCGACGGCGCAAAGACCAGCACACCTCCCCGCCATTGCACAAACCCACAAACCTCGTCTTACCGCCATTGCAAAGACCAACCCTGCATAGCCGCTGACAAGACCCACACTCCACCCCTACTGCCAACTCGCACACCCTCGTCCGCTCTCACGATGTCCTCCGCTTCTCTCCACCGAGTCCGCCCTTCGCTCTTCAACTTTGCACAACTTCAGAATCAAATTTCACACCTTCGCTCTTCAGACCTTTTTCCCTTCTTTCTTTATTATTCCAGTAAGGGTATTTATGTCTTTTAGTCTTACGAAATAATGACAGTTTAGGCCCTCAATACCTTAGGTCCCTTTCAGCAAATATTGTGTTAATCAGGTATTTTATAACAATTTTCCCTATCTAAAAAGAACTCTAATAAGCTATATTATTTAAAGGATTAAGGTCTAATTTTACTCTAAAATTTGTCAAACCGGAGTAATAAGGTTGCTTCGACATTTTTTTAGGTTTAATGTTACAATGGAAGTTTCCAAATCGTACCAATTTCGCTCTTGTTATTATCCATGTTATGTTTAATTATTAGTCGATCAAATATGCTAAGTTGATAAGTTTATGTGTCATCCATATCATTTTTGTTAAGGTGCAAGTTACTCTAGAAGTTTTCATTCATGAGTAATGTTGTGCTGAAAGTTTTATGGGTTCAATATTGTTCCAAAAGTATTTAAATCGTAACAATGTCACCCTAGCTATTATCCATGTTAGTGTCTATTTGGGTTAGTAGTGAAAGCTATTTTTCCAATGTGATTTACGATGTACGAGATAAGAATGTGAGAGGAATTTTGCCTTAGCTTGCTTGAACATGCTTCTTGAACATTAACTCAAATAGACACTTAAATTTAACCGTTAGTTAATCAAATATATTGAGGTGAAAGTGTGAACAACAATGAAAAAGAAAGCGCCATAAATGAAGGAAAAACTAATGTTTTCTATAGAGTTACAAATAAAAAGATTTGACTATTGGATGTAGAACACACTAAGTGTTTGTTTGAGTTGGCTGTAGAAGCTACTTTTTTAACGTGATTTATGGTGTACAAGGTAAGTATGTGAGAGGAGTTTTATCTCGACTTGCGTGAATATACTTTTCCAATGCTGACTCAAACAGGCCCTAAGATTGCTAGGAATAAGGCCATCAAAAACCTTAGCCGTTGTACTCTAATGACATTGAGATAGGTAAGTACCTTTTCGATTTTCTCTTCACCTCACAAGATGCTTTAACCTCTTTGATTTTTTTCAATCCTTCTGATCAAATGCATTTTTAAATTTTTCCCCCTTATTTACAACTTTAACTTGGAAAAAAATGAAGTGGAAGACATGTGAACTTGTCCAATTAACATATTTGACTAACTAATGATCAAAATAAAATAAAATAAAAATTAAGGTGAAATTGTTACGTTTTGAAAATTTCTGGATACCCATTACTCCTATGTGGATACTAACCATGTAAATTTGCACCTTAACTCAAAATAAAATTTATGTGGATAATGTGTGAACTTGTCAGTCCATCATATTTAGTTAACTAATGGTCAAAATTAATTTACATAATTGTCAGAGTAACATTGTTATGATTTAAAAATTTCTGAAGCAATATTACTTTTATGTGACAATTTTCGGGACAACATTGAATGCTATCCCTTATTTAAAAAGTCATAAACATATGGGTGTGTTTGTTTTGGCGATTGGATAAGTAACTTATTTTTACTTAAACTTATAGAATTTTAAGATTGGAAAAATGTTAGATTGGGTAAAATGATGAGTGTTTGGATTAGCGATTGGATAAGTAACTTATGTAAAAGTGAATGATGTTTGGTTTGACTTTTACATAAGTGACTTTTGTATTAATTAAGAGAAACAAATTGAAAAAATTATGAAAAATGAAAAAAATGAAGGACTGATTGTGGAAAAAGAACTCATTGGTAACTTAATTATCAAATGAGACCTCGGAAGATATCTGCATTTGTTAAAGTAGCATTCTTGGTGATAAATTGATCCAAACCATCTAATGGCGACAGTGTTACCACAAGACACATACTCAAAATTTGGTAATGGTACAATTTTAAATAAAATTATATCAAACTCTAATTTAAATTTGTACACTCCAAAAGTCTTTTCTATTATGCACCTCAAACTTAAATTTTATAAATTATATATATCAAACTCTAATTTAAATATTAAATCCTAACTCATATTTTCACATAACTCAAAATTTAACAAAATAAACCGATTAAAACCTCAATAATACCTCCAATAATCCAAATAAATTATTTAAACTAAATTTAATGGGTAAAAACACTATATAGAAATTAATTTATGACATGTTTATTAAAAAAAAATTGATTATAAAAACATAAAATAACTAAATAATAAATATAAATTGATTAAAATTAATTATTAATTATTTTCTATATTTCTACAGTCATATATTAACAAAACTCAAAACTTGCCTAAACTCTTATTTCAAAGTATTCTCTAATTAGTATAAGATTACTATCTAAAGAAAGAGAAAATTATTTAGAACATTTTTCATAAAAGAAGTTTTGTTATTAGAAATGATTTTGAGTACCTCATTGATCCCCAAAAATATGAAAATATTTCTATCAATATTTTTTTATGCACACACAGGTACATAAGCTCCAATAAGCTTCATTTTGAGGCTTATGACTTTTTCCAACTTATGACTTTTTTCACCTTAAATTCAATCGCTGAAACAAATATCCATATTTGATCAAAACACTGATAAGTCCAATTGCTACACTATTCAAGTTCGATTGCTGGAGAAATCGCCCAAACAAACACGCTGATTAATCCTTATTGCCTATACTTAAACAATCAACATCTAAATTTTAAAATCTCATATTCATTTCATATTAATTATTTATTATTTTACTAATTTCGTAGATATTTTAAGATTTTTATAATTTAAATGATATTTTTTTTATCATTTCTCTTAAAACTGTTGGAACAAAATTGTAACCAAGAAAACTTTTAAAATGCTAATAAAACAATTATTCATCGATTAAATATAAAAATATTGAAATATTATTTTAATATATTCCATTAGGCTGTCCCTTCAACTTTCTATAACCCTTCTCTTTTTCCCAAGTTTTCTTGTTACTTATCCTGCTACTTACTACGAGCCAGGCTTTTTCGTCTACCCCGTCAACTTTCCCCATTCTTGCAAGAAGAAGAGGCAGCAGCAGCAGCCGCTGTCCAGAAATGAAATCACCGTAAGAAGACGGAAACAACCACGAAATCGAAGCAACAAGACGGTACCCACAGTGTAAGAGAAAGTCCTAATCCGAAGCCCAGAAATGAAATCACCGTAAGAAGACAGAAACAACCATGAAATCGAAGCAACAAGACGGTACCCACAGTGTAAGAGAAAGTCCTAATCCCACTTCATTTTCTTTTTATTCCACCTTCTTTGTTTTCGTCCCAATTGCATTTTTGAGACATGCTTGTGTGAATTTCCCCTCTTTAACTCTAGGCGTAGTCCCTGTACATTTTGGTTTACAAATTAAACAAAGCATAATACTTATGCCAGGTATTACGACACGAGCGGCTTATGAAGGAAAAGATTCATGACATTTAAGTCCCTTGTTAGTTTTATAGCTATAATTTTGCTATTAGTTTTTAGGGTTAAGATTTAAAAGTAAAGTTTATTTGGATGCAAACATACTCACGACTTTTCCAAAAGGAGGAAAAAAAGTGCCCATTAGCAAAAAGTTAATGGCTGCATTTACACCTTAATCCGAGTTTTTACCTTTCAATGACTTCAACTGTGCTTTCGTCTCAAAAGGAGGAGCATCACAGGTAAAGTGGCTGGATGAAGTAGTTAAGCAATAAAAATGACGCATGAGTTGAAGTTGAAGGACCAAATTAAAACCAAATGAAGTTAAGGGATAAAATCATGTAAAATTAAGGAACCAGAAATGTATGTTCACTAGAAAGTAATGAGAGGAATTGGGATATTTTTCAAATCATGGCAGCATATACGTTGTCTCTTCATATGTATGATATATCAGCATTGTCACTTAATAGAAGAACAATGTTGGAACATTTTCATATGCCGCCTTATTCACTTAAATTCATGTAGTGACTTCATATAACATTTGACTTTAAGGGATTAATTAACGTGAAATCTCTGTAAAATTAAGGAACCAGAAATGTATGTTTGCTAGAAAGTAATGATAGAACTTGGGATGATTTTCAGTCATTTTAGCAAATATATTGTCTCTTTATATGTATGATATATCAGCAATGTCATTTTATAGAAGAACAATGATAGAAGGAATGATATCATTCCGAATTATTCTAGCATGATCATGTGCTGTGTGCTTAGGACTTACATGATAAACAACACTTAAATTCATGTATAGTGACGACTTCATAACACTGACTTGTCCCACCTTCAACTGTTCTGTGGTTGTAATTTTTAACCTGTGACAGTAAATTTTTTATTTGTACCTCTCTGGCCTTTATTAAATCCATCTTGAAAGAAATTTTTAGTCCTAAATATAAGTTTTCCTAGAGGGCTATTAATGACTGCTTCTTAATCTATCCGTATTAAATGAGGAAAGAGGTGACAAAAATTATATAGCTCAATACACATTCTTCAATGAGGGTAAATTTAGAAAATATTATAAATTTAAAATATATTTAGTGACTTGACTATTATTCCTCAATATGTGACAATTAGTTGAAATGGGCTTATAATAAGCACCAAAGTGGTATGGCAAGGAGGCTTTACTTATCTTTGTATAATTGATATTTTAAAAAGTTAGATTGTTCGTTTCCATTGCAGGTTGAACCTTGTGATATATGTGGTGGTGTTGGTTGGCCAGAATTAATTGTTACTTGCTCCAAATGCAATGTAGCTCATGAACATATGTACCAATTTCTCATCTTAGCCCTTTTCTATTTTCGGACATAAGTGATTTTAGTTGTATTTTTGGGGCTAAGTAGATATCATTATGTACTAATGCTATTCTCTCTGGTTGCAGTTATTGTATGCCAATTTTTGTTCGTGGAATTCGTGATGATTGGATTTGCAAAACTTGCCATGATGACAATGATACAATTTCTTTGAATATGAACATATCAAGAGATCCTGTATTTGATTCTTCTAATGATATAACTGAACTTGAGATAACACCTTCAACTAGTGAAGTTCAAAAGACTTCAGTGACAAAAGAAGATGCTTCTCATTCATTAGCAAAAGGTAACATTAGGATTTTTTAATCATGTTTGGCTTAAACAATCTTGCTTATTGGAATAAGGTTTTTTGTTGTTGTTGTTTAGTTGATGGATCAGTTGAACCTGCACACATTTTAAATATGTTTATCATAATTTACTTTGGGATGAAGTAATGGTTTATGATTTGAATACTTCAGGAGGTTCAACTTCAGGGGAAAACTCTACCGAATTTGTCTTAGAACATGATGGGTAATATTTTATTATGCTTTTTTGTGAAGAATTTCAATTTTACCTTACTTTATCACTACTATAGAGGAAAGATTTAACGTCCATCATTAACATCCATTTTTTTAAAATGGATGTCAAAACGAAGGCGGTGGTATTTTTGCAATTTTTTGCATTACTTTTGTCGTTCGTTTTCTTATAAACAGACATTAAATGTGCTTTTAGAAATGGACGCTAAAGGCCAAGGCTTTTGGCTTTTGTTTTCTCATAGAGTGGTTTAAGGAAAGGTTTTGCATGACATTAGCGTGTTTGAGACAATCGAATGGTTAGCTTAGGGGTCTGTCTTATTTTGAGGTCGTCACATAGAACAGTTATAATATAAGTAGGTATTCTTTCTCCCTTTATGGTAGAAGTACAATACAAAATAGTGGGGTGATGGTAGGAGTTGAAGCCATACACTTTTCTAGTTTGAAAGACAAAAATTCTATCTTAGCATCCATGGCCTATTATATAATTATTGAAGAAATATAGGAGATGACCTACAATAAGTTCTAAGTTGTTTTATTCAAATGTAAATATACTATATAAAAAGAGGGAATAGTGGGGCATGTTTTAAAGAAGTGCCACACCTTCTCACTTCTTATTTTTTCCCAAAAAAAATGGGATGCTGGGGCGCTTACTCACTGCTAGTTGTTGAATTTATGTGGCATTTACTTGAATAAGCACCACATAAGGTATTTTTGTAGCAGCTGTGGTGTTTGTTCAAGAAAGTGCTATAGCTGCTTAAAGGGCTTGTGTGGCGCTTTCTTGACCAAGCGCCACACAAGGTAAGCTTCTTTTACTTTGTGTGGTGCTTGCCTTAGTAAGTGATCGAGCTTAAATGTATTATCTTATAATAGTTATGCAATCAATGGTTACACATTCTATACACAAGACCATGATACATGGAGCACGACGCAAAATAGTGAGGTAACATTTGTTATTGATTCTTGGCATAGATCTAGTGTTAGAGGTATACACCTTATCTATGCACTAATGTCATACTTTGGTATCATTGTACGCATATGTGAGTTAGATTACTTTATGTTGAGGGTCCCTATCTTTAGATGTGTGTTAACAACAATAGTGGATTGCAGATAGATGGGTTAGACTTTGTTCAAGTGGATCTTTCTAAAGTTTGGTATAAAGATGATCTTTTTATTTTAGCATCACAAGCAAAACAAATGTTTTTCATTCCGAATTCTGCCAAGAAGAATTGATCCATTGTACTCTCATCAAACAAAAATCATCAAGAACAAGTTGATATTGAAAGTAATGATTATTTGAATATTGTTGAGAATGTTCCTTCTTTTGAGATCTTGGGGTCATAAGATATTGGTGTAGATGAAGATGAACCCTTATACATGAGGCATGGCCGTGAAGAGGGGATTTGGGTCAATCTATTAATTCGTACTACTATGAGATTTAAGAGAAGCACAATTCTCCATTCAACAAGAATGATGAAGAACAAAATTTTAAATCAAACAAGAAAAAGAAAAAGATGATGAATGCATTGACCTTTTTATTTATATGTTTTATATGTATTCATATATTTTAAATTAATTTATTTTCATTGACATGATTGTCCACTGTGCACTGATGCTTTGTTTGACCTATTTAACTTGTAGGAATATGGATTTACTACGTGAAAATGATGATGTTCCCATGAATATTGCTAGAGAAAGATTTGTGGAGAGCGTAACCCGTGGTAGGACTATTATGGCCAGATTGATCAAATTGAGAAGTAAGGGAATTAGGTTAGAATTGGAATGGAATGAAAAAGGAAACCCAATTGGACGAAACAGTAGCTCCTTCAATAATTTTATTGGGACTACAGTTCGAGACAAAGTCCCTATTACAATTCAAGATTGGAGACGAGTGAAAAAACAATATGGGGATGAAATCTGGGGTGAAGTCCAGGTAACACATTAATTACTTTATTATTCTGGTTGTTATGTTTCATATAATTACAATCTAACAAATTATGTTTGGTTTTTTGTTGCAGAGTTGTTTTATTATTTATGGTGATGATCAAAAGAATTTCGTGTTAAGAAAAGCCGGTAAACTTATGAGATTGTTTCGTTCTAATCTTGTAAAATTCTTCGTGAGGGATAATAATGAGAATATCATTCCTACACCGCCGAATTTGTACAAAGGAATCGTCACTCAAGAAATTTGGGATGAGTTTTTAAAAACACATACAACACAAGAGTTTCAGGTAATATAATATTAGACTTTACCTACGAGTAGTTTATTAGTAATTAATATTTATTGATATGAACAATTTGATTCTAAACAGGAGTTGAGTGAGAAAAATCGCTCAAACGCGTCCAACATGACATACCGGTACATAAAAGGACCTGTATCATATGGACAGTTAGAAAAAAAAATTGTAAGTACTAATGGTTATTTTTTATATATATTTCTAATTTGTATGATTAATTTTTAACTTCAACTAACTTTGAATGTAGATAGAAAAATCAAATTCAGATATTACACAAGTACCACGACATGATTTGTGGGTAGCTGGTTGCACTAATAAACAAGGTGAAATTCGTAGTGAAAAAGCTAGGAGAATTGCAGAATATTGTGTGAGTATTGGATTATAGTATACTAAAGAATGAATTTTACTTAAATGATTCTACTTTATAATTAGTAATAATGTTACTCTTTTTGTGATAGCAATCAATGACACAAGAGGTGCCGGAGTTGGCGACTTATGTTGGTCGTAATGATTTGCTGAGTAGAGCATTAGGAGTACCTGAATACGATGGTCGTGTTCGGGGTACTGGTTTTGCAGTAACACAAACATCATACTTCGGACGCCAAAAGCGCTACAGAGGGAGTGACTTTTGGCAGTTGCAAGAGGAAATGAATTCCTTCAAGCATCAAATGCAACAATTTCGCGAACGTATGCAAGAACAAACACATTTGATGGAAGAACAAATGCGTTTGATGGAAGAAGAAAATGCGCAATTGAGGATGCAAATTAATCACTTAGTGCAGTGTAGGGCAACACATAATGTTCCAACTTGTGACAACTGAAGTGTAAGAGATAGTTGCACTTCCATACCTAAATTCTTTCTTCTTTTGGTAATTAGTTTTTTCTCAAGTTAACTTTTTTTTTTTTTACATTGTCAATTAGTGTACCTTGGCATATTACTCTATTTTTCATAGAGCGAGTCGACGTACAAGTTATATGTGGATCAATCTTTCAAGCATGCAGTTTCTATGGGCGTTGCGTACAAAACCGATAATGATATACTGCAGAATTCACCATTGCCTGAGAGAACATACTTCGAGTAAGGGTTGACATCTATACGAATTAAGATGCGCTCTTATAGATTCCTTCTCCGGATGAAGAAATAATGATGAAAGATGTTGTAGGTGGTTATGTTGTTTGGCCAATAGGTCTTATAGAGTTATGTTAGAAGGTAGTTCATTTACAATTTCTTATATTTTTCCTATGCACTTCCATTTAAAACTACATGATTTAATTTCATGATTTTTGCATGTTGGATAGTTTAAAGAAAAACAAATTCAACTGCATGACAAAAATTCAAAGTGTTTGACAACGCAATCAAAGTCTAAAGTTTCAGCTAGCGATCAATTGGAATTGATTGCACTTAATTTGATTCGTGAAGGAGGTCTACAATTATATTTTGATAGATACATCTACAGTACTAATGGCATAGCTGATCATATTAATGGTGATGTGTTGAACGAAATATTTAATCGTGGATGGCTTAGTGATTCGGTTATCAACATCTGGATTAGATACTTTATCATCATCGTTTATCACTGTTATTATTATTTATCATTCAATTTTATTTTTGTTTTAATCACAATGTTTTTTATAAAGGTACTTGTACAATAACATCTTACTAGGCACATATAGGGTTCCATTCTCATTTTTAAACCCTTATCTTGTTGGACAGCACGGGGCAGAGTAGATTTGAATGAACAATCCAATGATCTAAAAGATTATTTTAGAAAGAAAACAACTAAATATGCTATTTTTAGTGTCATGCAATGCGGGGTAAGTTATTAGTGATAGTTTTTCAATCTGTATTTTTATTATTTAACTTTTGTCATAACATGATTGTTGAAGAAAAAATTTAAAAATATTTTAGGACACTATATATTGATTGTTATCAATTTAGTGGAACCTTCTGACCTTTTTATTTACTATATGGATCCTTTAATTGGAGGTCTTCCACAAAACTGACATGATATGTTACAATTATTCAATAGGTAAGCGTATGTGTGTATATGTAAATATTTGTATGTGTGATTGAATAACTAAAAATAATCAATTTCTATTTATTTTGTTAGTGCATTGATTACATATAAAGCCTTTACCTCCTTAAGCTATTTTAGAGCTGCTTACCCTATCAATAACTATGTTTGGAAGAAGATGTGGGTATTGTTATATGAATTTACTTAAATTTTATTATTAAACAATTTTTATTCAAAAATTGAGTTAACTACATTATATTGTTGTATTGCCTTTTCTAGCCTAATAATAATGATTGCGAGAATTATATCATGAAATTTATGAACGACGTAATTACTCATGATCAGCCTTTTGTTTCTCTAAAAGTAAGTCATTTTAGTTGTAATTCATATTGTATTTTAAATTTAATTGAGTAGTGTTTGATAATTTTAAGTGATTTTAATTTGTTATGTGCAAGATTGTATATATATAGTATTATAAAAATCAACGTTGTGATAGTTTAACTGACCATCAAGTCAATGAAGTTATCAAAGAATGGTGTGAATATATGGTGAGGTAATGTTCTAGCTAGCTACTATTTTACTAGCTAGGTTGTTTCTTACTTATTGTTGTGTTGTTTATTTAAGTAGAATTTTCTATATTTCTTTCACAATTGTTGAAAATATATTTAGTAGTGATTTTGTTAATTAGTTATTTGATTGTATCATTTTAGAGTTATTTCATTGTGAATTGCTTTTTTTCATTTTGCTGTGGATATAGAAATTTATGTTTAAAGTCTGTTGTCGACTGTTATTATAAGGTTTTAAATAAAAAATATGAAAAAATCATTTTAAAAAAGTACTTCCTGTGGCGCTTCGTAGCATTGTCATCCAGGCTTTGGCTCTTACCCCACATCACAAAAAATGGAAAAGTAGGGAGGATGAAGGGTTGTAACCACATAAATACAGTTGTTGTTGAGGTTATCAGAAGGATTGTAAGTAGTTAATGTAAAGTATATTTAAGTGTGGTTTATGCTCTTTGAAGATTGGAAGTATTTAATTTTCATTTATGAATTGTATGTTATAGGATGAATATGAAGAGCAAAGTAGCCAAGGTTCTTTCGCTCAAAGTGGAAGGATAGACATCTTATCAACAGTGATTGGGAAGTCAAAGCATCTCGGTTGCGATCAAGGGCAGCCAAGAGGAGTTGATCTCGCAAAATATTTTAATGAGCTTCACAACATTTGTAACAAGGTGAATCCAGTCGAATGCTTGTGGCAAAGGTTTGAGAGGAAGTCTAACAAGAGTTCGAGGTGCAACTTCGCCAATCATTCTGAGAAGAGCTATTACACGAGCTAGTAGTGAGGTAAGATCTATTATTCAATTGGAGAGAGGACACGAGGAATGTAGATTCCAGGATTCCCTAGCCTTTCCCAGCACTAAAGGAAGTTATAATATGTCAGAGGTATCACTTAGCGACCCTTTTCCTACTCCAGAAGTTGGAGAAATTTGCAATCTCTATTTGGATGTCCCACTATTACGTGTTGTTGCCGATGTTTTTGTATACAAATAAGCTACCACCCACCATCATATGCAAATTTCGGACAATTTACGTAGAGTCACTGTGACATGTGTTCGAGAGGGAGAGGAAGTTACAGACTTTCTACTCCCTGATGAAGAGGTTGCCAAACTAGGTTAGGCGATAAGATCTTTCATCCTTTTGTCCAAAAATCTTATTTGCATGGCGGCGAAATTGTATTTTATATTTTAATAAGATCAACAAGATGGGACAAAATTTAATAATTCCAATAGTACTCGACTCTTAAGATTAGTCAGTGTTGCCTTCAAGACATTCATGCCTTCTTCCACCGCTTGACCCTTTATTTGAACTTATAATGATAAGGCTTCAACAAGCTTTAATGAATAGCTTATTGAATTCCTCTTACTCTACTTACTCAACCATATAACTAAGAAACATTATTTAGTTTTAGGAGGAGACTTTGTTAGCTGGTTCATATTAAAAGCAAGGAACAAAAATTGAACCGGGCAATGAACCGATCATAGCACAAGTTCAAGGGTTAATGGATCAACTGAGGTCTAACTGGTAATTGAACCGGTCATATTAAAATATTATAATTTATTAGTAGCAATATATATTAATATATTTTTAAACTTCTATAGATAAAAATGAAGATTTTTAGAAAAAAATACTTAAAATATGTTAGTATGAGTTATAATGCATATACTTATGCAATAATATCTCCTTTTTTATAATTATTATATCTTTTTAAATAATTTTTTTCATTATCTTCTTCATTTTTTTAGATTTGTTCTTTCTTTGCCTATTTTTCTCTTAATTTTGGTCTTCAACTTCCAACTTTTTCCTAAAAAAAGAAAAAGAAACCGGTACAACCGGTTTATACCGGTTCTCCGGTTTAACCATCAAACTAGATCGGACCACTGGCCGGTTCCCGGTTCAACCGGTCGAACTGGCCGTTCCGGTTTTTCACACAGTGATTAAAAGTGACATGCTCATCTTCAACTCGCATAATAATTTCATCCTTTTCAATATTGATTAAGGTTTCTAGCAGTTGTTAAAAATGGACACCAAAAGATTAGAGAAAAGTTTCAATCAACTTCATAATCTATGACAATGAAATCTGTTGGAAAGATGAATGTATCCACTTTGACCAAAACATCTTCAATAATAGCTCTACGTTGAGAAGTACTCTGATCTGCAAAGAGAAGTGTAACAGTAGTGGGTTTTGGCTCTCCCAACCCTAATTGGTTGAAAACAACAAGGGGCATCAAACTCACACTTGTACCTAAGTCACTAAGAGCTTTACCACTAAAATTAGTCCAAATATTACAAGTGATGTAGAAACCCATAGATCCTTGAGCTTAGGAAGCAATTTCTTTTGGATAATCGCACTACATTCTTCAGTCAAGGCTAAAGTCTCATACTTACTGAATCTTCTCTTCGTAGATAAGACGTCTTTAAGGAACTTAACATCTTTGGGCATGCTCTCCAATACTTCAGCAAAAGGAATATTAATATGAAGTTGTTTGAATATATCCACAAACTTCTTGAACTGAGTATCTTCTTCCTTCTTCTTAAATCTTTGAGGGAATGGAAGTGGAGCTATCACAATGTTAGACATAAGTGTCTTCTTTTCTCATCTTTCATCTCTTGATCTACTTTATTACCATTGACTACATCGTTTAAATTTACCTCAATTTGTTTGTCTCTTATTATTTTTGTCTTCTACTACAATCTCTTCATCGACCTCTTCCTTATCAGTGTCAACAACTACATGATCTTTCTTCTTAGGGATTAGTTTACTTTAGCTAAGCACATCCGGTAACACTTTGCCACTTCTCAAGTAAATGGCATGGCATTCCACTTTTCCATTGTTTTAGATTGGGAATGGTATTACTAGGAAGACTACTTCTTGACATATCATTCACTTGTGATGCTAATTGCTCCATTGCACTTAAAGATTTTTTATAGCAGTTGTATAGAGAGAGAGAGTAGCCATAGTTTTAGCCTTTAAAGATTCTAGATTTGTCAACGTTTAGGCTAGCATCTTTTCTATTTTAGATTTTCCTTAATAGGAATTTACCTTGATTGCATTTGAAAGCCATGTCGAGGACTAGGCTTAGTACCAGATGTAGACTCGTGTTTAATTTAAGCTATTACCTTGACTCCAAGGAAAATTAGGATGAGCTCTCCAAACACGATTGTAGGTTTGTAAATAGGGGTTGCCTTGATGATGCTAAAATTTGCCCATGTAGTTGACAGATTCAATAGCTATGTAAAAAGGACGATGGTCAGGCATGTGGACATCATTGCATTGATCTCATACAATTGGGGCGACATGAATAGAATGCACACCTTAAGAAGTACTCTTTTGCATTTGAGATTCTAATATATCAAAATGCTTATTCAAAGTAGATAAAATAGTTCAATTTGTGAATAAGAGTCTTCTTTTGTATTACATATAGCTTGGGTAGTCTTCCTATCATTGCCTTGATTGTTGTTTGCAGACAATTGATCCAAAAGCCTAATCACCTCATTAATAGAAACATTCCGTTAACCTCTATTGGTCATAAAATCTACTACTGTCTTAGATTGAGGATTAAGGCGAGTACAAAAGTATTTGGACTACAACCCATTTGTCCACCCTGTGATTAGGGTATTGGTTCATCAACATCTTATATCTCTCCCAAGCGGCATAAAGATGCTATTTTGGATGTTGTCTAAAGCTCAGAAATTCATCCCTTGCTTATACATATTTGTCATAAAAAAAGAACCATTCTCTAAACTTAGCCTTAAGATCATCCCAAGAATTGATAGATCTCTTCGCGAAATTGTTGAACCTACCCTAGCCTTCCCTTATAGAGAGAGAGGGAATAATCGTAGCCGCAAAACATCTTTGGAGAACTCCATTTTGTTTGAAAGAATCACACACTTACAAGAAGTACATCAAGTGCTTGTTGGCATCTTCATTGTAAAGCCCATGGAACATCTCATGCATATGAAGCATGGTGATCATAATCGGCTTGATCTCAAAAGTATGTGCTTGCATTTCTGGCATCTGAATGCAAGATTTAACCGTATATTCCAGCTAGCAAAGTCATTGATGATAGCTTTATCCTATTTGTTGTCTTTCATGGTTCCAGATTCAAACTCGGTCTCTTCTTTAATGAGAGATACTCTGTTAAGTATCATTACCAATCCGTCCAGATGCAAGTGTTGCATACACTGGAATGGTACTTACAAGAGGAACAAGTAAGCAAGTATCAAACTAAAACAAAAATCAATAAAGAAAAGAGGGAAAAGGAAAAAAATTGTATATCTAACTAAGTGCTCGAGAGAAATTTACTAACACAAGCCTAATGTTGATTAAAAAATTTGTTAAACCAATCCTAAAAAATGACATCAAAAACTTGTTCACAATCGCAAGTATATGGATCGCATCTAAGTAATAAAGTGATAGGTCAAGTATCGTTGCCTCTAGGATTTGTTTAACAAATTAATCAAGTAATAGGCTAGTGAATTAGATAAAGTTGAGCCAAAATATGTTGGTGTGGAAAGAGAAATTTTGAAAGCTATTTCTAAGGCTAAAAATTACTAAATGAAAACTGATTCTGACTTCAAATATTAGATGAAGCTTAGTATTATTTATCTAAAGTTCAAAAGGCATTTTGTTAAGTTTTCTCAAGTCAAAACCAATTTTAATATCTTTAATTAATATGTGCAATATCTTGCTACAAATGAGAAAAATTATTCATTCGGTAACAACCTTAATTTGACAATGCTAGGCTAGTTACTATATCTCCGTGTCACTAACAAACCATCCATTTATTACCTAAATTTCAAGTCTAACATAATTTTATCTAAGTTCTACAATTAAATCAACTCTATCAAGCTTAATTTAATTGAACAAGGTAATCTAAGTGGTGGCTAATCACATAGAAGCATTAGGTACAAGATAAAATCAAAAAATATATATCATCAACTACTAAAAGAGAGGAATAATCATGTCTTAATGCATACAAAGGCTCAAAATAACCTTAGAGTAAAGAGTTTAGCTACACATAATCATTGAAGAGCTATAACTATTCAAACTAATTACAGCCATTCAAGAAACTAGTAAATAAAAGGAAGAAGAATGAGAAAAACCCAAGAATTGAAACTTCAAATCCCTTCTTGCTCTAATTCCAAGCTCTAAGCTCTTCCAAATGCAAAGCCTTTGCACCCAAAATGTCCAAGAAGTCCAAAATGGGTGATTTTCGACCTATCCCTTACTTTTATACTTGTTTTTTCGTTTCATTTTTCAAAATGCACAATATTAGTTTCACGCATTCCCTGTTGGTTCACTATATCGAATCCTATAGCGAATTGTCTGACAGAAGCAGCATTTTTTCAAGTGATTTCGTTATGATTTTGCCTACAACGAATCCACGGCCAAATGGTAGATAGAAAGGTCATCTTTTGAGGCAGTTTTGCAATGGCTTGGCTATGACACTTTCCCGACAAATATAGGTTTTGTAATGCCCCAAATGTGATTAAAGGCTAATAACTTCAAAAGTGAATGTAATTACTGTTAAATAAACATTTTCGGAGAATATGATGTAAATTATAATCCGAATGTGTAGTAATCAGTGCCTAAACCCTATATTTAACTTCAACTATGGAGTAACATCTAAATTAAAATTAGATGGAGGGAGGGCACGTAGTATGGTGCAATGGAATGAAAAGAATATGTTAAATAGTGATTCAACATAAATCACCATTGTCAGGGGTAAAATGGGAAAAAGAAAAGTTACCGACCAATTAGTCAGCTACCGTAGAGGGAGTTTACTAATTACTTGGAGCTATTGTGGAGTGTTTAATTGCTAAAGAGATTATGAGAGACTGATCCTTTACTTGCATATGCATGGAGGAAGTGGAGAGATGATGCCCAACTGTCAACATGTGCACCATTGATCATGGTCAAAAAGTCCACCATGAATTTTTAATTCATTTTCCCTCCTCTCCTCTATTTTAGTCGGTTATGTATGGGCTAAAGAGGGAAGGAAACTAAATTCATCATCATCATAATGTCATCTCTCTCTCCAAGTCTCCATTTTCATCCCAACTCAAGGAAGAAAGAGAAAGTGAAAGGTAAGGTTTTAACCTTGTAAATGGTTTTGAATGCTTAAATCCTTTTCACTAATCTTGATCACCTTGATGAGAGCTTCATCTCTATGGTGTTAGATTTTTGAAAAAAGGAGTTTGAGAGCTTGCAAAAAGTCGAAAGTGGTGGAATCAAGAAACTAACTTGAGGAAGTGAAAGAGGTGAGACATAGCTTCCTTTTTGTATATATATTGTGCTCATTGGTTGAACTTTGAAATTTCTGGATTTTAGCCCCAATTTTCTTGTCATTATGGTCTGTTATATTGCATGGTGTTTTAGTAGTTGAATAGGTGTCTTGTAGCATGGTTTGAGCAATGAAATTGATTTGGATTAGTTTGGATCATTGAATGGAAAGTTTGGCAGTTTAGTGGATTTGTGTTGCAATGTGGTTGAAAACAGAACATATGTGTATGTGATGTGAATTTGGTTGTTTTAGTGATCCCAATGGTTTCCTTGTGAAAAATTGTGTGGGAATAGGTTTGGTTGTTGATTTTGGAGCCATTGGACACATTGGTTGAAAATTGGAAATTCTGTCAAGTGTAAACTCTGTGCAAGGCAGTCAGTTTGCATGGAAGTTTTGAATGAGTAAATGGTGTCGAAAAATTCTGAAACTTTTTAGTCTAATAGTACACATGCCAAGCTTCAAAATGGATATATAATGTGTGTCATTTCGATATGTATGCTAGAAGTTATGTATTTTCAAAGTTTGGGGTTGAACTAGAAGCTATTCTAAAGCAGTATGAGATTTCATGTAATTCTGTATTTTTGTGGTTATGAACAGCAGTGATTCATATTTTTCCTGTATAGAAGACTTCAATAGCTTTCCATAGGAGTTGAGATCACCTCATTTTGATTTTTCTAAATTAGTTATGATTTTTGAAAGTTCAACCAATAAATAGGATTTTTCTTGGCCACAGCTAAAGAGCTTCTGGACTTTTCTGGTTGCAGCTAGAGGATTCTTGGCTACAGCACAAAAACTTCTGACCTATTTTTTGCTGCAACCAACTCCTAAAAATCAGCATTTTAGAACTTCTGAAAGTGATTTTTGATTTAGTTCTTTCTAAACCTTTTAGGCTTTCGTTGAGTTTATTATAGCCACCTAAGGGACTCAAATAATAACCAACTTTAAGTGTTTTGAAATTAAGAGTTTAAAAAACGGAATGACACTATATCCTTGATTTTGGTTTATAGGATTCGATATTTTTCCTGAACATGAGCAACCTGTGCCAGAGCACACCGGAAAGAACAAGATAGTGACACTGTCTCTTATACTATGTGTAATGCATTGTATGTTTGTCATATCATTGAATTGTGTATTGCGAATGCTGCGAAGTTTGCTACTATGAAAACTTTGTGAAAGCCCTGAAGGCTATGTGTATGCCGTTAAGGCAATGTGTATACTGCGAGAGCAATGTGTAAGGCATGAAGGCGATGTGTATTACAGCGTGAGCAGTCATGGCTGTGATGCAAGTCACACCTACCCCTTCCGTGGTAAATGTGTAAGCCGTGAAGGCTATGTGTATGCTATGAAGATTATGTGAATGCCGTAAAGGCTATGTGTATGCTACTATTGCTTGGTAATTTACTTGCATGCTATATGATTATATGTTGTATAAGTGATTTGTTACTATTGGGATTTTCTTGAATCTCATTCTTTTCATTGACTAACCTACAGCTAAGGCAAGTGGCTCAAAGGAGAAACAACCAACCAAGGGCGGCTAGTTTTCCATAGTTTAATGAATGGTTGTCATATTTTGATTGAGATTACTATACATTTTGTAAATGTTATTTTGAATAAGGATATGTAATTCCCTAAAAGGGAAATTGTAAGGGGCAAATATGCCCCATAAACCCTTCAGTTATTATATGAAAACTCGGGGGTTGCTGGGAATCTTGGTTTACACTCTGATATGCATGAATGCAACTTATCGGTGCATGTTAATTATATTCGAAATGTGAATATGAGACCGGATTAAACAAGTTTTGAAAGAAACATAGAAAACCCACTTCATCTCAGGGCAGTTCCTTATATTGAAGTGGGAACTTAAACTGATTTTGTACTAACCAATGGTCTCTAATTTCCTTAATTATGCAATTTCAAATTATAATTACAGATTATAAGGTAGGGGGTTACAAATTTCTCTTCCGTAATGTCTTTTTTGATCTTCCTCTTGCATTCTTTCATTCCCATGATTTTTGAGAGCTTTTATAACTTGTCATTTTCCACCTACAAGGAGGAGAAATTCATGAGCTTTTTAACTTTCACAAATAATCACAACTATATGCATTTAACTCATGATTTAACAAAAGTCTGATTTTGTTTTTGTCATATCTCATTTTCTTCTATAATATCTTTATATGCACAATTTCAATCCAAAAATAAATGAAAAGATAAGAAAATGTGCTAAAATATTATCGATTTTTGAGTTAACAATAATATCAGTCACAGTGGAATTACTACAAATTTTGAAGAGGTGTTTGCTCCTTTATTCTCAAATAATAATATTTTTGTTGTTGTAATTGAATTGTTACTTATTTCATTCACTTAATTGATTTATATTAGTTTATTTTTTTCAATTTGTAGATTTTTTGTAATGAGGACCCCTACTAAGACGAAAATATCAATTTGATCTGAAACCTTTGTACAGCATATCTTCTTCAACACTTAGATGATCAATAGAGTTTATTTTGATAAAAAGTTTCGTTTAGATAGTAGTGATTTAGAGAAGTTATGGACACTTGATTATTTGTTTATATATGAATTGCACCATTGCGTGGTTTATGAAGTGTTGGATGTATATATGCTTGTTACTGTTTGTGTACATGCCTTTAGTTGCTGGTTAGAAAAAAAATTATGCCATATATATTTTTAAAAAATAAATTGATTTTCCACATTTGTTTTCATAGAAACATACTGGAAAGTGCACTTACCACATTTGTTCTTACAAATTTTATAAAATTGTTTTTAAAAACAAGTTTAAAAAAATCTATTTAGATAGTTATTTTAAAAAATTCTATTTTTGAAGTGATGTGGCGATGGTGGCTGTCGATAGTTGAGATGTGCCAGCAGCAATTGCCGATAATGACATGGTAATAGTCAGTGTCGGTGGTGTAGTGTTGATAACGAACAAGTGATAACCTCAAAAAGTAAGAAATAGAAAAAAAAGAAGAAGAAGAAAAAACTAATTTTTTTTTATTTTTTGGTTTTTAAAAATAACTTTTTGTTTTTTTTTAAACAACTTATGGAAAACAATTTCTATTATTTTTTTTGTTTTAAAAACAAGAAAAAACGATTTTTAAAAATAGGATCAAACATGCCCTCCGTTGCTTCTTAATCAGAAATCTTGAATCTTTGCTGCAAAGAGATTATGTGATTATTTACTTCTTAATGTGAAAAAATATATAATTGTTAAATTTATTATTATCTAAGTGAATTTTAATATAATAGTACAAAATTATTAATGAAGAATAAACATATTTCATTATGCGCATGAATGATTGGCTATTTTTTTGTTCGAAAATGATTGGCTATCAAAATAACAACGTTACTCTCATAAAAATAAAAATAACAACGTTACACTAAAAGATTATGTATTCCATTATTTATAATTTTATTACATGTGTATGTGTGATGATTTCTGAAATGCAACTATATAAAGTGGTTGCACCTACCTGACCTTCACATGACACATGTAACACTATTCTATACCAAAAAAAAAAAAAAAACGGAAAATTGCACTCGAGTCCCCAGCAATGCATATTACTATTGCTAGACCCTTAAAAATCTCCAAATTACTGGAAAATCTCAGGGTACCTATGTGCAATTTATTACCATGCTCGTTGACTTCGTTTGGTTGACAATCCTCATTTGGACCATCTAAAATTTTGGGAAAATCATAGTGGTTGTCATTAGGGGTGGAAATAGGTAAGGTCGCTTGACAAGGGCCTATGGCCTGGCCTGTTAAAGGCCTGGTCAGGCTAAAAGGCCAGGCCAAGACTGATCTAAAAGCTTGTTTATCTTAACAAGTCAGGCCAAGGCCTACAGACAGGCCTATGAAGTCTGTTTGGCCGGCCTGAGCCTATTAAGGTCTTTTATTTTAAAAAAAAATCTGCAGATACCTCTATAATTACGCTTCTGCCACTCCCCTCTTCCCTAATTCTTAAATGAAGTTATATCTCATATTCTTATTCCTTCAGAATTTGGATCCGTCAGTGACTCAGCGTCAATACACTCGAGAGTCGAGACTCTCACCATAGCTCCACTCCACTGTGACTGTCTTGGCTCCACTGTGACGAGTTGCCTCTCTCCGTTGTCTCTCATTGTGCCATCAACTGTCGGTGTTTGCTGCAACCTTCCTCTCTCCGTCAGCTCTCAGTCCGCCATTGACCGTCAGTCCTTCCCATAGCCTTGCTCTCGCCATCATCTATCAGTCCATAGTCGAAGATTGCTCCTTCCTACAACCCTCCTCTCTCCGTCATGTCTCAATCCGCAATCTAAGATCACCCCTTCCCGTAACACTCCTCTCTCCATCGTCTCTCACTCTCAGTCATCCATCACCCGTCGAGGTAAGTATTTAATGATTTTATTTTGTTTATTTATTATTGAAAAGTGCTATGATGGTTCAAGGCTTCAAAACTTTACCCCCCCCATTCTTGCATTTTGGTTCTGAGTAATTGCGTTTTGAAATGTGTTGGAGATGATCTTTATTGTGTTTTGGTTTTAAGTATTTGATGATTTTTTATTATGTTTTGAAATGTGCTAGAGATTATCTTTATGGTGGTTCAGATTCAGATATGCTATTGTCCTAAGTAATTCCAAAGTCTGGAGTTATAGTTTTTTGGATATCTTGTTTCAGCTTTTTGGATTTTTCCTCAGTGTAGCAATGGATTATGAAAATAAGTTATTGCTAGATTCATTGCAAGAAGCATAGGTTTCACTGATGATATGGTTTTAATGCTATCAATATATCATGCACAGACCAAGTTAGTTTAGAAGCGATCTAGAGGAGGTGGCCTCTGCTACTGGACCTCAGACTAAGTTGGTATAGGTGGAGAATCTCACCAATCCTTAGAATCTCACCATTTGGAGTAAGTTGGTTTCTTTTGTAGGCTGGAAGTGTCCTGTTTCTGTTTCAGCCTGTTTAGGATGTCGACCTGTTTTTGGTCTGTTTAAGATCTTTTACAATTCCAGGCCTCCTTAACAGACTACAGGCTAGGCCTCTGTACAGGCCAGGCTTAGGCCTAATAAAAAACCTCCAACAAGCCATAGGTAAGGCTCAGGCCGTCTTATGCCTTAACAAACCTGGCCTATTTCCACCCCTAGTTGTCATCTCTCACTCCCTAAGTCGACTGCTTTACTCCAAGACTTAGGAAATTTTTTCCTACTTAACTAGGTCAATCATATTAGCTATTCAAATTTTGTTTGGTTATCAATTTAATGGAGCAATGTTATCTTCTTTCTCTGTGCTTGCATTGATATTTATGATATTGTTTCCTTTCTTTGGGAAATTGAGTTTGTTTCATTCTATCTAGAATATCAAAAATGTTTTCATTTCCACAACTCGCCATTCTCATCATGTTTCATTTTTTTGGAGGTTATAAATTTATGCTATGTTTTTGAATGTATTGTGCTCTATTTATGCATGACTGCATTATAAGTGGGAATGAATCAACACTGGGTGAAAGTTATAAAAATACTTTTCTCAAGACTCGATTATCCATACATGTAATTAAGATCTCAAGATAATTAATAGTACTATAGCGAAACAAGAAAGAATTAAACCCGAAGTTTACCATAGTAAAAAGATTCCCTATAAACTTTTCAGGCGTCAAATACTATTCTTAAAGGATCTTCTTCCAAATTGAAGTTAATTATGATAGAAATGAATTAAACTAACTCATTTGAAAACACATATCATGGCTAAAAGGATTAAAACCACATAGTTAATTTATCCATGATAGGAAAGAGATAAACTAACCATTTAAAGCTATTATGGATAACAAGCATTTACTACCATGCACAGCATTGGCTGGGCTAATAAAAAATATGATAAATATCTTTTAAAAAAATATAACATATTCCAATTTCATATGTGCACTTTGAAATTACTAATAACTAAAAAAATACAAAGGAGCTCCATTATAACATAAGAAATCATAAAACATTAGAGTAGTGAAGAAGTAAAAGATTTTATATCAAGTTAATCTTCCCGAACAAATTCCTTTACTGGCATAGTCAACTTCCTTAAGAATCTAGTTTCTAAAAATAGCTGAAGAAAAATATCGTTTATCATTTGTGCATGGGATGCCTTCACTTAAATGTACTAAATAATATTGTTCATTATAATAGTTCATATTAGCATTTTCTCCCCCTAATGAATTAACTTTATTGTATGTTATCAAATTATTCATTTTAAAATAGGTGAAAGAGAACTGAATACATTAAAGGATACAACTAACTGCTCATGAATAATATTAGTCATGAGTTGCATGTGATGCCTTCACTCAAATGTTTTGAACAATATTGTTCAATACTATAGTTCATGTAACACTTTGAGTTGTCATAGATCTTGAGTTAACATATGCTATATACATGTCTTATAATTCTAGAATTGAAGAAAAAGCATTTCCAATGGCACGTCTATAAATAATTAATGTAGAATAAATTTAAATATGTTTTAATCAATGCACTCACTACACCCTTAGATCTTCTACTAGACCCCCTTTTATGAACTTTACAATAGCTAAAAATATCTAAAATACCTTCAGATTTAATCTCGTACTGACCATAAAAAATGGACTCCATGGTTCCTCCCCTTCTTGCAGCACAACTGAAAACCTCTCAATCATATGATCCCCACTTAACCTAAGAAGCGTCTTCGTCCATTGAAAATAATGTGCACTTACATCTAGACAGGAACCATAGGCCTTTAAGCCCATTTATATGTAATTTCATAATATATTTTAAGGAAGAAGCAAAACATGACCGACACTTGTTTGTAGAAAATTCCCTAACCTTAGGAGGAATTGAGATAAAGATGTAAATTTTACACATTAGCATGACATTACATAACTTGATCTCACTAAAGCACATAATATAACCACAGATTAGATAATTTCAATATTACATAAAAGAAGACTTGCGTAGTTAAGGACCAGAGCTTAATTTAATTCAAAAATCGGAAGCCAAAAATTAAATCTTTCATGCAAATGGAGTGAAAGGAAGATAAAAGATGTTAATTTAACAAATAATCATAGTGAGCAAACTCCAATCCATGGAACAACTAATTGCATGCTTTCAATCAAAATACTGTCTTGGCTACCCAAAGCTGATTCGACCTGCTTATTGTTAGTTTCATTGTTTTAGTGATGACATCTTTGTTTCTAATGTTTCTTCATAACCGTTTAGTTATTTCTTTAATTCAATTTTTGCATAGGGGCCACAACATCGTTCACTATATTGTGAACGAAAAGAATACACTTAAAACCTATAAAGTGAATCAATAGTTTGATTAATCTTACAATAATAATGACCACCAATAAAGAAGTTGATATACAACATTATTTAGAGTGGAAATGAAAAATCCATAAGATGTAATATATTAAATTTATCATGTTTTATTAACAATAATTTAGTTTCATGTCACATAACATTTTAAGTACAATAAATATACATCACAACCGTTAAAACTATTTAAAAAAAAAAGGAGTTCTATTGATTGATCAGATTAAAAGAAATACAAATAAGGAAGCACCCTACACTACTTATTTTCATTGAAATCTCCCAATGTCTAGAGTGCCTTTGACCAATGCAAAAGAACTATTGTGTTTTGTCAAAATTCTATTCCTCACTTAAAAAAATATTTTTTCAATTCAACTTATAGCTAAAAATCAGGGAGCAGGTAAAAATTTTTTTTAGTCATATCAAGTTTAACCACTCCTAATGCAGTAGAAAAGATTGCCAAAGCTGAAATTCTGTTCCTAAGGCTGCTCCAGCCTCTACTATTAAGATCGACAATATCTAAATGCATAATCCAAGTGCCCAACAACTCCACTGTGTATCTATTCAGTTCCTAAATAAATGAATAAATCTTCAAATATTGGAGTAGGTGAAAAAACCCATATAAAACCTATAAAGCCTCATCAACTTTACTGGCAAAAAAGCAAGACAGTGACCGATATGAATTAACTTATCTTCTAACGTTGTGAAAGCATTTCATTAATGTGACAATATAACTTATCTTCTAACGTTGTGAAAGCATTTCACTAATCACAAGTGAAACGAAAAACTCACATAGTTTTTTATTAAATTTTTTGTTCAAAAAAGTCTACAAAAGATCATTGATCCACTTGTATAAATTATGCAAACATTAAAAAAACTCTTATCAAGATCCTGTCACTACTTCCTCAAATGTCCAAGGTATTCGCAAGGGCAAGCATAATTGACCAACATTTTTAGCCTTCTGTTACTCAAATTAAGAAATAGAATTGCATTGGCATAAAAGTCCAAGAGTGTTTTCTAAAAATATCATTTAATATATTATACATTATACAATGAATATAATAGCTGAGAAAAAACCTTTCAGATATAAAGAAAGAAATTCTCCTCTTTGCTTCCAAATCAAATTAGAAAAATATATCCTGAAAAAGAAAAATGACCCCGCACGTGGAAATGATATAGATTCATAAAAGCTATATACTACACAGATTCAATATGAAGATGAAAAACAATCAATATTAAAAAAATAGAGTTTTGACATTAAATTACATAGGACGATTTGACTTACCAAAGCTGAAGAAGCACCTATGGAAGTAGATATGTGATGCCTATGGATGCTATAATCCATGCTACGACTAAGCACACAGAGGCAAACTTTAGCCAGAGAATTAGGTTTTGAAGGAAATTGCTATAGCCTCTTTACTGCTTGAGTGATAGGACAGCAGCCTCCATCCTTTAAATACTTACAACAATCCTCTACCAACCAAAAGGATAGTCTAACTCCATGGTAAAAGGTACTGCTACATGAAAAAGTTGAATCAATAATATATTGACTGTAGAAAATCAGTTGTATCTTTTATACGTTTTCTTAAAAGTAAAATAGTTAGATCAAAGGCATATGGAAGAAAAAATTTCAAAGGCACCATTTAAACTCCAAATATTAAAAAATTAAATTGCATATGCTCTATGGATTTTTGGTAAGAGAGACAATATGTTATGGAAAATATTGTTAGATCTCATGTTTTGATGATAATAAAAGAATGGTT
Source organism: Inga leiocalycina (assembly GCA_963242795.1). Lineage (NCBI taxonomy): Eukaryota > Viridiplantae > Streptophyta > Magnoliopsida > Fabales > Fabaceae > Inga > Inga leiocalycina. Next base: position 9,588,461 of record OY725329.1, on the reverse strand, counting down.
TGAAAAGGAAATGATTAATAAACAAGTTTGAACAAAGTAATAACAGGAACAAGCATCACTTGAAGAAAGCATTGGAGTAATGAAGAAAGACCAAGAGAAAAAGCTGAGAAACTTGATGAGAAGCAAGTTTTCTAAGGCATTACTTGAGGAGCTACTCGAGTAATGAGACAAAACTTGAAGTAACCAAAGGCACCTTCCAGTAAACTGCCAACGTTACTCGAGTAGGTACTCGAGTAATAGTGTAAGCATTTTCAAGTTGCTCTCGGCCTGCCAATGTTACTCGAGGAGCGACTCGAGTAACCAGATAAAAACTTGGAGTTGCTTTCGGCCTGCCAATGTTACTCGAGGCGCTACTCGAGTAACCATGTGAAAAACTTCCAGTTGCTTTCAGGTTGCCAATGTTACTCGAGGAGCTACTCGAGTACCTCTGTTTCTGAAAATGTGGAGCTCTCGGCACTTTGTACTACTGCCAATGTTACTTGAGGAGCTACTCGAGTAACGCACTGAAGTAAGTAAAAACTTGAAGGTGGTACCCGATTAACTTGATATAATTTTATCTCATTTTCCTCGAGTCCTTACTCTAGTATGCAATTATTTAATGTTCTATTTTAAGTGGATTCCTCGAGTAAGTACCCGAGTATACAAAAATATTTTCAAGGTAAACTTCAAGTCATTACCCGGGTAAGTCATGCACAAAAAGTACATTTACTCGAGGTGGTACCCGAGTAACCTATGCACAAATGAGTGCATTACTCGAGTCAGTACCCGAGTAACAAGGTAAGTGCTCTCGGCCTTGAAATCCTGCCAACATTACTAGAGTAGAGCATCGAGTAACCACAAGTTTATTTGAAGGTTTACTAGAGTTGGTACCCGAGTAACTCATAAAGTTATGAGTGCATTACTCGAGTAGGTACCCGAGTAAACAGATATTTCTAATGGTTTGAAAATTGGTTAATCCATGCACTACCCGAGTATTCTTGTATTTGTTCATTGACTTGAAGTTAATTTAAGATTTTCCGATGATACTCGAGTAAGTACTCGAGTAAACTTCATGTGATACTCGAGTAGCTACTCGAGTAAGCAAACCCAGAAAGTTTGAAATCATTCCAACGGTCATTGTTTTGTTTCCTATTTGATTAACTTTTCATTATATTAGTATTCTTAGCATTTCAACAGATAAACAATGAAGAGATCTCACCAAATAAGGAAAGTCAAAAGCAACGCTCAAATGTCACCGACCGTCACCTACCGCAACGTATGTTTTTCAAAAACTGGAAAAGTCAATAGTGGCTGCGCACGCTCCAACGGACATGAAGAAATATGTTCCAGCAATCATTACCAACGTATCTATATATATGGGAACATCTGAACAGAGAGATACACAAGAGAACACACTCACGAACGTATCATCAAGTACATTACTCTGTTTTTCATTGTACTTGTGATTCTATGCTTCAGTGATTCTTAGTTACTCTGTGAGAGAGATATTTCATTCAAACTCAATATTTGTTATTGAGGTAACTTAAGGTTGTGGAATCTTGAGTTGGGATTGAATTACAACTTGTAAGGGGGAGCGAGTGTCCAGGTGTAGGGACTTGCTTGTACTGAGGTGCCAAGAACCCACTGAATCTTGGAAGCTATAGTGAAACTCTCAGAGCAGCTATAGTGAAACTCTCAGAGAAGCTCTGAGGACTGGACGTAGGTCAAAGTGGTTGTGGCCGAACCAGTATAACTCCCGGTGTACACTTCGGTGATATTTCTCCTTACTATTTCATGTTTTAATTTCAACGTCAAATTTTATATTTGCAACGAAATTTTTAAGATCACCCAATTCACCCCCCTCTTGGGTGAAACGCTTGCTCTAACAAATATAAGTCAGGCAACAACAACACCCATGAGCATGCATTATATATTTTTCTTCCCTCTGGGTCCATCCTCCTAAACAAAATTGATAACTCATAATATATTATAAATTATACGTGTGTGTGTGTGTGTGTATTTAATTTTGCAATATAATATATTCAATTGAAGTAGTGAGACTTAAATGGAAAATCGCCAAGTATCAACGGATAGTCACAAAACATTGAATGCACCACATTTAGGCTTTAGCTGATAGTAAACGCAACAAATAGGTCCCACCCCCAAAAAAATACAAAAAAAAAACACTTTTCCCACTTGATGCCCTGCAAAGGCTCCGGTGAAAGCTTTGTAGGGATTAAATTGTAAAAGATCCACATCCATCACATTAGTACACAACTCAAGGACTTGTAATATTCACTTCATCACCTACTCATGAAACATGTCATGTAAATATAGATTAGTGAAGCAGATGTAGAATTACGTTCTCTTCCAAAAAAAAATAGTTGGATCAACCTATTAATTGTAAAATCATTGTATAAATATTACCTCAACCACTGAATTGAACTACAACTCTACATTTAGGATAAATGGAAGCAAATATAAGATTTTGATTATTTCATTGTGAAAAGCTTCATGAATTCGCAATTAAAACATGCACCTCTCCAGTAGTTTGACATTTACCCCTTATACTTGCTACTATGCCGTGCATATTAGAGAAGTATGGCTAGTGAATATATACCCCTTCAACTGTATAACGATATTGCCCCTAGGATGTCAAACTAATGCAGAATTTTATATACTAATGAAAAAAAGGGAACTGCAAAAGATTCTTCAAAATCGAACACACTCCTGATTTCATGACATTGAAAATTGAAGAAAATATTGACATGATACCCTTAACAATATCATGCATATTCTACATAAATTAGATAGCTTTCATAGACTAACCATCACTCCACTACTTTGCATGATATTATTCTGCATTGGAAGATAACTCTCTGCAACACACAAGATTCCCACATCATATCCTTCATTCTTAGGAGTGAACAAAGGATTAACAAACGTTATACCTTGTAGTAAATAAGAATCCTTCGAACTACCAAGTACCAATAATGCAAAATCTTTTATATAAGATCACATTCAGAATCTTTTAGTGATATTTTACATTACCAATGAAAAGACATCGCAAATAGTACCACACCTGCAAAACACCCCCTCCAACAGAGCTACTTTAGTCAGTAAACATTTCCAACGGCTTTGCAATTACTGCAACACATGGAAATATCTATTATACAAAACTTGTAACACAATACCTTAAACATAGGATCTTGCAGACTTAAAAGAAAATTGTAACATGAATATCCCATCTCCATTGGTAATCGTGACAAGTGGAGTAACCTAAAACCACCTGTTCTTTGTTTTGGTCTTCCAATCATTGGTTTATACCCAACAATTAATGCAAATCTGGGGATGAGACTCTACATACTAAATATTATGACAATAGACACAGCTGGATTAATTTTCCAACACAAGGATAATTTTTCTAAATATACAATCAAACTTAATAATAAAATAATAATTAATCTAAATAATCTAAAATAGCTTGAAGCATTATCCAACACCAATGTAAAAGTTTGGTGGCTGCTAGAACACTAATCATTTCTCAATCGAGCATTCCAATAATCCTTTAAGACACCAAGGACCAACTTCTAATTGAGATGTTGATCTTGAAATTATTAACCCAATAATTCAATTTGAAATGTCAGAAAAAAGTGTCGAACACATTGAAGCATTATTGTAAAACAAAAAAAGGAAGAGATTATGCTATAATCATTTAGGGTTTAAGGCAACTTTAATTCAGCTATGAAACTTCACATAAATAAGCCTGGTACTTTAATTTACCAGAAGCTTTTCCAAACAACAAAACAGATTGAAAGCTACTCATCAACAACACTTGAATCAAATCAAGATTTATACTAAAACTTACATAGTAACAAATGTTGGACCAATGCCTCTGGTTCATCTGTTGCCCAAGGAAACCCTTGTGCAGTAGGTATCCTATGCTTTCCTTCTTTGGTTATCATCTCTTGCACCTTCGTCATGAAATCCTCCTCTTTCAACTTTGGCGATGAAAGCTTTGTTGTGGATGAAATTGTAGAGGAACCACATCTATCACATCAGTACACTACTCAAGACTTCTACTATTCACTTCATCACCCAACTATGAAAAATGTGATGTAAATATAGATTATTGAATCAATTTCAGAATTACATCCTCTCCCCAAAAATATGAAGATCATCAAAACCTCCTATTGCGTAGCATCATATCCTATTGCTTTTAAAGCACCAGAATTTAAGGATCTTCCAAGGAACTTCAACCGTCCTTCTTACTGTGTAAATCCATGAAATAAGGATAGATAAAGATGGCTAGTAGGATGATATGGACAAAATATTATTGACTTAAATTAAATAAACTAAATGTTAATAACTTATAATTATAAAATCATTATTATACCAAAGAAAAAGGGAAAAATATTAATGACAACTGCAAATGAATAAAAAGTACTTTGATAAGAAATGTTGAACAATGGAGTGGGTAATGATATGACTAAGGACCTGTAGGCTAAAGATATTCCCTTGTAGAGTTTTTTACCATTTAAAATGGATAATGGAAATTTAAGAACATGTTAGTTCAACTCCAATTTAGACAAAAGTACTTAAATATACTCCATCACCATCCAATTCACTCATCCAAGATTTAGTCAAGTAAACCATTACTATGACTTTAATGAACTTGACTTGTTAAAAAACTACACAGAAACAAATAGCCATAAATATTGATTTACTTTCCCATTATTATTGGCCAATTCTAATTATTTGTGAATACATGCATATATGTATTATTGAGCACACAAAAAAACCCCACTATGTCTAGAACATGTTCGGTAATTAAATATTGATAAAATTAGCAGCATTTACAATTAAATTGAATGATATCATATTTTAGAAAGGTATTATAAGGAACTACTCCCCTTGAACAACAATCTCATATACCTATATGAAGGACAAAACACACTGCAAAACTTTTTCAGCATCTCCTCCCTCAAATTAGGGCAACTCAGATTGTTACTGTATCTATGAAAGTAGCCGATGTTGCAATCCATGGTACAACTATAACACAAACTTTTCAGCATCTCCTCCCTCAAAGTGGAAAGTAATTTGTTAATAATGCATTATTCCTTCTCAACATAAACTACAAAAACATATTGGGCAGTTAATTTTTAAAAAAAAAGAGTGAAAATTCATATAGTTAGCACTCGTATAGTATAAAACAATAGCCCTTATCATTTATAAGTATTTAAGAAGAACTATAACTGCAAATCCTACTGATAAATAATCTTTAAAAACATCTAAAATTAGATTATGAACATGTAGTTGGCATTCACATCCAGTCTTACAACAAACATTATAGTTTACCTGGTTAACTTTCGCAATTAATTCTGCAAAGCAGTCAACACCTAGCTTGTTCTCATATGTACATCATAAATTAATTTTGCCAAAAAAAACTTTAAATGAAGGTGGGGGAACAAAATTTGTAAACAAATCTTCCATAAGTAAAGCCAACAAAAACAAAATATAAGCTTAAACAATCAAACTCAAGCATTGGATGATATTCTACAAGGGAAAAATAGTAAAATAGGTTAGAACTAACTAAATACTCACAAAGTCTTGGGATTTTCTTTATAATGCAGTAATTCATTAGTAACAAACAATCCGTATGTACAAAAGAAAAAACCTAAAATCACTCTCTACTTCATGACAATTAATATGTACAATCACCTTAACATGATGCTATGATACCACCTTAACAGAAGTAATGCTTGCAGATTCAGACAACAATAGTATAACAGGTCCATGGTTGTCCTTCACAGCATTCTAAAACCCATTTTCTACTTCCATTTCTGATAATTATAATGAATTTTTACGCAATTCAGAAAAAATTGCTTCTTACATACTTTTCATACATATTTGTTTTCTTTTACTCTTCTAGTCTATGTTTGGACCCCATCATACAGAACATTTTTTTCTTCCCCAGAAAGGAGCAGTAGTTCTTTCAGTAAAAGACATACTGGAACTTTTTTCCTCCCACTAATACGTTTACCCAATGAAGGAAACAAGCCAGCAATGGAACCTTAGGCTGATTAGTATGTTCTATAATAGATTATCAGCTTCTTTATACCTAAATTTTTAATAAAATTGAGTTGACTGAACCATATGACTTTAGACACCCATGTATAATGCATAACAGGAGAGTTTGCATTGAGATCAGCCGTGAATATATAGCTAGAAGAGGCAACATGTGACTTTGAAAGCTCATTTGTGAAATCTTTTACAGAAATTGGATTATAGTTTCTTCATGTTTTGGATCCACATCAACTTCTATAACATGCTTCAAGGAGCTGTGTGTTAGAGCAAGCGTTTCACCCAAGAGGGGGTGAATTGGGTGATACTAAAATTTTCGTTGCAAATATAAAAACTTGACGGTGAATATAATGCAGTAAAGAGTAAGGAGAAATATCACCGAAGTGTACACCGGGAGTTATACTGGTTCGGCCACAACCACTTTGACCTACGTCCAGTCCTCAAAGTATTTCTAAGAGTTTCACTATAATTTCCAAGATTCAGTGGGTTCTTGGCACCTCGGTACAAGCAAGTTCCTTCGCCTGGACACTCGCTCCCCCTTACAAGTTGTAATCCAATCCCAACTCAAGGTTCCACAACCTTAAGTTACCTCAATAACAAATATTAAGATTGAATGAAATATCTCTCTTACAGAGTGAATAAGAATCACTGAAGTACAGAATTACAAGTATGTAAAAACAGAGTATTGAACGTGAACTTGATAATGCGTTTATGTGTGTTCTTGTTGTTATCTCTGTTTGGATGTTCCCATATATATAGATGTGTTGATAATGATCATTGGAACATTTTCTTCTCGCCTGTTAGAGTGTGTGTAGCCACTGTTGAATTTTCCAGTTTTTGAAAAATATCTGTTTGCGGTAGGTGGTGGTAGGTAGTGTTTGAACGTTGCATTTGACTTTCTTTATTTGGTAAGATCTCTTCATTGTTTATCTGTGAATATGCTAAGAATACTAATACAATGAAAGGCTAATCACATAGGAAACAAATCAATAAACGTTGGAATGGTTTCTGAATTTCTGGACTTGGATACTCGGGTAGTTCCTTGAGTATTCATTAAGTTTACTCGAGTATCTTCGTGAAAGTATTGATAGAGAACAAGTTAATAAATGAACATCACATTACTCGGGTAGTGCATAGAGTAAACAAATTTACAAACCTTGGAAATACCTGTTTACTCGAGTACTCACTCGAGTATACTACAATTTTCTTCACAGGTTACTCGATGCTTTACTCCAGTAATGTTGGCAGGATTTTAGGCCGAGAGCACTGCAAGTTTTGCTTACCTGGTTACTCGAGTACTGCCTCAAGTGAACATCAATTTTCTGCATAGCTTACTCGGGTAGATACTTCAAGTACTATGTATATATTTCTGCAGATTAGTCAATTACTAACTCGAGTAATCTCGTTCAAGTCTTTGACATAGAATACCTGCATACTTAAGTATTGCCTCAAGTGAAGTGTGATAATAACATTTAAGATTCATCGAGTATTACCTTCAAGTTTTGTTTACCACAGTGATTTACTCGAGTTGCTCCTCGAGTAACATTGGCAGGATTGAAATACCGAGAGCAACATATTTCTTGAAGCAGGGGACTCAAGTACAAACTCGAGTAATGTTGGCATGCCAAGAGCAACTGGAAGTAATTTCCCTGATTACTCGAGTACTTACTCGAGTAACGTTGGCAGGCCAAGAGCAACTGCAAGTGATTTACCTGGTTACTCGAGTGCTTACTCGAGTAACGTTGGCAGGCCAAGAGCAGCACATTTCTTTATGGCAGGTTACTTGAGGGTTGACTCTGGTTACTTCAAGTTTCTATCTTATTACTCGAGTTCTTACTCGAGTAACACCTTAGAAATTTTGCCAGTGATAAAGTTTCTCAGCTTTCTCTCTTGGCCTTTCTTCATTACTCTAGTGCTTACTTCAAGTGATGATTTGCTCTGTCATTACTTTGTTCAAACTTATTTGTTTATCCAATCTTTTTCACATCCATTCTTTGTTATCATCAAAACATGTGAGATCTAACATTGCGTTCTTTAAAAGATGGTTGCTGCTAGTGAGGCTGCATGTGCAGTCACATTTTTCAGCTAATTCATTAGATGACATGCTTAATAGCAGATTGGCAGTAATCTAAATTAATAAACAATGACAGTTTTAGATTATTTTCTTATGTATTTAAACATGCGTCAGTTTCTTGCCATAGTTTTCTATAAGCAATTGAACGCTTTAAAATCAATAATAGAGGGAAGGATGTATCCATTATTCAATCAGAGATTTACTATGACATTCCATAAGGCAAGTCCAGGAAAGAGGCAATACCTATCGGCGGTGCTCTTGGGTTTGGAATCTCTATTCCACCAAGACGATGCGTATCACCGGTGCATTAATGTTAGCATATTCGGTGGCGCTCTTGGTTCTCTCGTGGTTAACATTAAGTGGCATAAACCTTAGAGTGCTTCACATAGTGTTTCATTGCCTGAGAGAGAATTGAAGATTTTGCCATTACAGCTCACCAAACAAATCACCGTGCTTGGCGGCGTGGTAAAACATTTTCACAAAGGATTGTTTCTTCGCCGTCGGATAGGGCAACTGATGAAGGCCTATTCAGCTCCTTTGGTGGTTCTGTCGCGGTGGGCCTCTAAACCCAGGTTCTTTATTGAGAATGAAAAAGGGATCAAAAGAAGGAGGAGAGAAAAAAGGGTCAGCGATGTGCAATTCTTCTGAGAGAGACCCACTTTCTTCCATAGCGGCTTTCACATCCTTCTCCTACTCTTTCACCATATTCTTTCTCTAATGCCCAGTGGAAGAGAAGCCATCGAATTGAAACAAAGAAAGACAAATTGAGGAGGAGAGAGAAATTAGAGGAGTAGGGAGAAAAAAAGAAAGGCCACCTCGGGAAGGAAAATATATGGGGAAGGGAACGATGGAAATACAGAAGTTGAAGTGAAAGAAAGAGAGAAACTGTGAAGCTAGAGTAAATTTTGAAATTTAGCCCTATACATATGACCAAGACAAATTAAAATAATTCGAACACTGAGAACAATGCAGAGCCAAAACTATTCATAAGAGCAAGCCACGGCTCTATGAACAGGAAAGCATGAGAGGAGGAAGAGCTTATGAACAATAACCCAATTCAAAAGATTTAATACGTTATAAATAAAAACTCTTTTCTAATCATTTCACTACCTAAACTCTTCTTTACCATAAATATTTGCAACACTTGATCCTTGACCTTCTCGAAAATTAGAATATAATATTCAATCATAAGCCCAGAAATAAACACATTTTTTTAATAATATTCTTTCTCAGACATTTATAAAATATCAAAAGTAAAAAATTCATCAGTCAAACATTTAAAATCTATCATGAATAATAAAACTCTTCTCATCGTTTCAACAACTAAACCATAATTAATCAATATGGGCCTTAGACATCTCGAAGTCCAAAAAAAAATTATTCAACCATAAGTGTAACGCCCCAAATTTCAATTAGGGGCTAATGATAAGTATTAAGGATAATTATCGAATTAAAGTGGAATAATTATGGATTTTATGGAAATATTAATTAATATGCTATAATTAGTGGAAATTGAAAGAATGAAATTATTGGGCAATTAGTTAGTGATTGATAGAGAAATTAGTTACTAACTAAGAGAAAAATGAGATATGTGATTAAATGGCTAATGGAGGGATTAAAGTAGTTAATTGGTGGCTTATTTTGTGGGAGCCAATAGAAATGTGACATGTGGCAAAAGTGGGTATGATGAGAGAAGTGGAGAAAGTCAAATATGGGTATTTTATATTTTATTTTCTCTCTCCTCTATTCCTTTATTTTTCGCTGGTGAAGTATGGAGGGAGTATTATCATCATTTTTCATCTTCCTCTACACTCTTCTCTCTCATTCCCTTCTCCATGTTTCGGCAGCCATGGGAGCTTAGGAGAGAGAAAGAAAAGCTAGAATTTTGGGTAAGCAAATGGCCTCAAATGCCAAAATGCTCTTCATTAATATTGTTCATTAAGTTAAGAGCTTCATTTCTATGTTTATAGTTTGGCCATTGGTGTTGATTTGTGCCCACAAGGAATTCTGGTAGTGGGAGAATCAAAAAGTGTATTTGGAAAAGTTGAAGAGGTAGGTGAATCAAACCTTTCTATCTATACTACATTCCATTTGATGAAGTTTGGAATTTTTGGTAATTATATCTTTAAATTAAAAAATGAGTGTCATTAGGAGTTTGGTATGTTATTGGCATGAAAATGGTATCTTGTGGTGAGTTGTGGATAGATATAAAGAAATTTGGGATTGAATGATTAAGTTTGGTAAGTTTGGAATTTTGATGTTTATGTTGCCCAAAACCAAAGTATGATAATGGAATGGGATTTTGATCATTTTGATGGTTTTATTGGATTCCTTGAGTGATTTTGTATGAGGATAGCTTTGGTTAAAGTTTTAGGTCCCTTTGGATCAATTGGGCAATTGTTGGGAGGTATGGTCAATTTTTCTGCGTTTTCTGGTTTCTGATAGAATCACTCGAGTGATTTGAGGTTCACTCAAGTGTGGGATGAACATCACTCGAGTGGTGATAAGTTCCACTCGAGTACAGTAGTGCAATAGTCTTTGTTGTTCTCAGTTTCATGTTGCACTTTCGTGTTTAGGGCAAGAGTATGCCTTAACACTTGCGAGTGTTAAGCCATCACTCGAGTGCTTTGTGTTTCACTCGAATGTTCCGCTTCGTGGAAAACTCTTGTGCTCTCGGGTCCTCACTTTATGTGTTTCACTTCTTGGTACTCGAGTGAGTATTTGGCTGTCACTCGAGTGTGGTATTCTGGACTCGAGTGTTGTAGTCTTTTAAAGGTTCTTGTGTTCTTGAATGTATACTCATTGTTCATCACTCTCTACTACCCGAGTGTAGACTGTATCATCACTTGAGTGAGGTCTTCTTCACTCGAGTATCCGTACAATATCACTCGAGTGAGGCCATCTTTACTCGAGTGTCTCGGTAAAAAATCTTGTCTTGTGCTTCCAAAAGAGGATCTTTGGGATATTTCTTTTGACCCTTTTAGGACTTGTGTTAGAGCCATATATGAGGGCTTAAGCAACAGTAATGATAACCAACATTAAGAGTTATGAAAGGGTGAACTTGGAGTGGAGAATAACCTGATATCCTTGATCTGGTCTATAGGGTTCGATATTCTCCCTGATCGTGAGCAGCCTGAGCTAGAGCTTACGTGGAAAGGGTAGGGAACTTACCTCTCCTGCATGTATTTGATAATTGTATTAGTGTATTGATGCATGTTATTGCTTTGCTTGATTATGTGAAACATATATGAGTGATTGAAGCTCTGTTTCAACTTATGTTATGGCCATGAGTATATTGTGTGAACATTGTGCATCTTGATATGTCATTGTGTGAACATGAATTATGTATTGGAAGCATGTCATGCATTAAACACTTATCTTGCATGCATATTGGTATTATTTTCCTACTGAAATTTCCCAGAATCTCACCCTCCCCTACCAACAATGTAGATAGGGCAAGTGTGTAACATGTTAGAAGGTTCAATCTCAGAAATGAATGCAGAAAAACTTACTTCATTGAAAATTCTATTTCTAGTTTTGATCCCTTTATTCACATCTCCTATGACTTGATCTAAAGGATGACTTTTATTGTATTTCCATGCTCTAGGTTGTCCTAGTGATTACTCTTCCTCCTTGGTTTCATCAACTTCTGGAATAAAAGATTTAGAAATAGATTGACCATTTTCTTGATTTAAAACAACTTCCTGTTCTTCATCAATGGTTTTGTCAGAGGATTCAAATTCATCAAATACAATATGAATTGATTCTTCAACAACACATGTTCTTTTGTTAAAAACTCTATATGCTTTACTTCGATTAGAATATCCTAAGAAAATTCCTTCATCAGTTTTAGAATCAAATTTTCTTAAGTTATCTTTACCATTATTATGAATGAAACACTTACAACCGAAGATGTGTAGATGAGCAATGTTTGGCTTCCTTCCTTTGTACAGCTCGTATGGTGTCTTTCCAAGTTTTGTTCTAATATATGCTCTATTTGAAATATAGCATGCTGTACTCATAGCATCGGCCCAGAAAACTTGAGACACATTCTTTTCATTTAACATTGCTCTAGCCATTTCAGTGAGCACTCTATTATTGCGTTCCATGACTCCATTTTGTTGAGGCGTCCTTGGAGCAGAGAAATTGTGATCAATGCCATTAGTATCACAATATTCTTCAAAGGCTTGATTTTCAAATTCTCCACCATGATCAGTCCTAATACCTGTAATGGACATACCTTTCTCATTTTGCACTTTCTTGGCAAAAACAATAAATTCTTCAAAGGTTTCATCTTTTGATGATAGAAAAATAACCCATGTAAATCTGGAGAAATCATCAACAATGACCAATGAATATAAGTTGCCACCAAGACTCTTTACTCTTGCTGGGCCAACTAAATCCATATGTAATAATTGTAGTGGTCTATTTGTTGAAATCTCATTTTTCAAATTGAAAGATGATTTAGTTTGTTTACCTTTTTGACATGCGTCACAAATCAAGTCATTTTTTAAAGTTACTTTGGGTAATCCAAGAACTAAATCAATTTTGAGTAATTTGCCTAATTGATGCATATTGACATGAGCCAATCTCTTATGCCATAGCCAACTTTCATCGGCATTACTCAGAAAACAATTTTCAGATTCATTTATAATAATATCTAGAGTATAACAATTACCTTCCCTTTTTGCTCTGAGCTTAGCCTTGATATTCTTCTTATCAAGTAGTAAGTCATTTTTTTTTATAATTAGACATTCCTCTAAGTCAAATATTACCCATTTGTTTTTGTCTGCACTTTGACTTACACTCAGCAAGTTATGGCATAATCCTTCGACATAGTATACGTCTTTGACTTGTATGCCTTTGTCATTTTTGATTTCACCAATTCCTGCTATCCTTCCGGTTTGATTTCCTCCAAATTTTACCTTTCCACCTTCTTTAGGTTGCAATTTGGTAAAGCTTTCGAAATCACCGGTCATATGTCTAGAGCATCCACTGTCTATATACCATTTGTTGTTTTTGGATGCTTTGAGACACATCTGCATTTAAGTACAATTAATTCTTAGGTACCCACTTCTTTTTGGGTCCTTTTGGGTTAGTACAGGAAATTTTAGAAACATATGATCCTTTAGGTACCCATTTGTATGTTCCTATCGTTCCTTTCTTCTTATGAATACATGAAGAGGTATAATGACCTTTTCGATTACAGTAGTTACAAAATGCAAAAGGATTTGATGTATGCACAGAATGCTAAAAATAATTCAAATATGACTTACCTCCTGCTTTCTTTCTACCTTTCCTTCTATCTGATTTTGGATCATATCCAATTCCAGATCGGTCATTTACAAATCGTTGAGCTTTTAAAATAACATTTAGCATCTCACTTCCTTGTGTAAATTTTTTAAGAGTTTTTGTGAGATCAGTGTTTTTCTTTTTCATAGAAGAACAATTTTCACAATCCTTTTCTAAACTTTCTTTAACTTCAAGAACTTTTTTTTTCTTTTTGAAAACAATTAATTCTTTAACTACTTTGATGAATTCAGAATGTAAAGCATTATATTCAGAAAGTAATTCATCATAGGTAGGATCAAAATCATTTACCTCTTCTTCTGTTTCTTCTTGAGCAACAAGACATATATTGGCTACTTCTTCTTCATCACTTTCTTCGTCAGAGGAACTATCACCCCATTAGTAGATACAAAGGCCTTCTTTTTGTTAAATAATTTGCCTTTTCTCTTTTCTTTACTCTTTTGATTCAGTTCTGGACATTCTGATTTGATATGTCCTGGTTTTCCACATTCGTAGCAAATGATATGATCTTTGCTGTTAGTTCCTCCTTTCTGAAAATGTTTGAATCCTTGTCCTTTCTTGTAGAACTTTCTGAATCATTTTATGATTAGGTCCATTTCATCATCGTCAAACTCCTCATCCTCATCTTGATTTTCTTCTTTTGCTTTTAGTGCTAGGCCTTTCTTTCTCTTGTCACCGATGTCATCTAGTTCCAATTTGAACTTTAGTTTGCTTTTATATTCAGAAAGACTTCCAAATAGAGAAGCAACTGATCTCATTGATTCTCCTTTTGCTTCTTCTATCGCGGTGACTTTGGCCTCCCATTCTTTAGAAAGAATATTCAAAATCTTTTGTACTTGGGTATGTTGATCATAAACTTTCCTAAGTGCTCCAAGTTGATTAACAAGATGAGTATATCTAAGTTCAAATTCAGATATTGATTCACCTGATTTCATTCGAAGTAAATCGAATTCAGTGACCAAGGTGTTGATCCGATTCTCCTTTATTCCCGAAGTTCTTTCATGAGCTATTTCCAGAGCTTCCCACATTTCCTTTACTGTTGGAAGTGTGCAAATTCTGAAATATTCACTTTGACTCAAGGCACTTTGTAACATCAGAATTGCCTTGCTGTTGAGAGTGATAAGTTTCTTGTCATTCTCATCATATTTCGCTGGTGTCTTAGGAATTTTCTGAAAATCTACAATCTTTGTAGGTTGATAGTTTCCACTCTCAATCACATCCCATAGCCCATATTCAGTAGCCATCAAGAATACTCTAAACTTTTCTTTCCAGAAAGAAAAGTGTTTGCCACTGAAACCTGGAGGTCTAGTGATGGATGCTCCGTCGGGAAAAATTCCTTCATCCATGCTTGCCATTGAATCCTTCTTAGGTTGTTAAACCTTAACAAGAAGACCTACGCTCTGATACCAAATGTTAGAGCAAATGTTTCACCCAAGAGGGGGGTGAATTGGGTGATACTAAAAATTTCGTTGCAAATATAAACCTTGACGGTGAATATAAATTAGTAAGGAGTAAGGAGAAATATCACCGAAGTGTACACCGGGAGTTATACTGGTTCGGCCACAACCACTTTGACCTACGTCCAGTCCTCAGAGCTTCTCTGAGAGTTTCACTATAATTTCCAAGATTCAGTGGGTTCTTGGCACCTCAGTACAAGCAAGTTCCTTCGTCTGGACACTCGCTCCCCCTTACAAGTTGTAATCCAATCCCAACTTAAGGTTTCACAACCTTAAGTTACCTCAATAACAAATATTGAGTTTGAATGAAATATCTCTCTCACAGAGTGAATAAGAATCACTGAAGCATAGAATTACAAGTATAATGTAAAACAGAGTAATGAGCTTGATAATGCGTTCGTGTGTGTGTTCTTGTTCTCTACTCTCTGTTTGGATGTTCCCGTATATATAGATGTGTAGGCAATGATTGTTGGAACGTTTTTCTTCATGCCCGTTAGAGTGTGCGCAGCCACTGTTGACTTTTCCAATATTTGAAAAATATCCGTTTGCGGTACGTGGCGGTAGGTAGCATTTGAACGTTGCATTTGACTTTCCTTATTTGGTAAGATCTCTTCATTGTTTATCTGTGGATATGCTAAGAATACTAATACAATGAAAGGTTAATTACATAGGAAACAAATCAAAGACCGTTGGAATGAATTCTCAAAATCTGAACTTGCATACTCGAGTAGTTACTCGAGTATTCATTAAGTTTACTCGAGTACTTACTCGAGTATTATCGTGAAAGTATTGACAAACTGCAAGTTAACAAATGAACATTACATTACTCGGGTAGTGCATGGAGTAAACACAATTTCAAACCTTTGGAAATACCTGTTTACTCGGGTACTTACTCGAGTATGGCACACTTTTCTTCATAGGTTACTTGAGTTGCGACTCGAGTAAACTCTCAAATAAACTTTATGTTACTCGATACTTTACTCCAGTAATGTTGGCAAGATTTCAAGGCCGAGAGCACTTCAAGTTTTCTTACCTTGTTACTCAAGTAAACATAAAT